>CM062572.1:2757556-3957556 GCA_031468815.1 Morus bassanus | reverse complement strand
TCTCTGGACCACAAAGCAGCCGTAAGGGCCGGTGTCACCATCCCGCATCCCAACGCTGCAGACAGCGCAGCCCCAAGTTTCCAAACCACGGACGTCCCTATTTAATAAATGCCCCCCATAAGATGCTCTGGCCCTGGGCAAACCCTTCCTTCCTGGGGGAAAGCGCTTTCGGGGAGCCCCATCCCCAGCGCCCCTCTCCCGGGCACGCTCCCCTGTGTGGGATCAGCGCCCAAACCCATCCCCGCTCCCGGAAATGCGCAGTGCTTTATGCACATGGGCAGGAAAAAAAAAAAAAGGATGTGAAGCGCTCTGCAGACGGCCGAGAGCCCAAAAACCAGCTCCATTTTATGCCGAAACACACAAAACCGCGCCTGGACTATCCAGAGCCCCCTCTGCCCCCGCTGCGGTCCGTGGCGTCCTCGCCTCCAGCTCCAGATCCGGCAAAACGAAGCCAAACCAAGTTACTTTTTTTTTTTTTAAATCCCAGAGTGGGCAGAGAGGGATTTGTCTTCCCCCAGCAGCACTGCTCTCCGCTTTTCCGGCTGGGAGAGTTCTTCGGCCACGCCAAAGCCTCCATAAACTTCCCTGCCCCAGCAGCAACGGGGAGAAGACTTTTTTTTTTTTTTTTTTTTTGGTTTGAAAAATATCCTAAGCCCGCTTTTCAGACGAGCAAAAAAGCAAAGCATAAAACTCAATTAACAAGCAGGCAGATATTTTAACCACTGCCATCACTTGTGTACTCCATCTGGAGTCCAAAGGCTGCTTTTTTTTTTTTTTTTAGCAGGAGGGAGCTGACATCATCTTAATTTGAAATTCACATTTATTTTTACATCTGGTCTGAATTAATCTTTTTCAGCGTACTGACTTTCATGTAATGGAATAATTGCTTACAGACTCTGGGTTTAAAGAGCCTGAATAAACCCAGTTTAAAAAAAGAAACCCCTTTACAAAACGATAGTAAAAAGCCAGTACCTATAACCAAACCCCAATATGCCTTCGGGACTGGGATTTTAAACGAAACAACATCGCTTTCAAGCAAGAGAGCTTGAATTAATCCCCACTCTATCCAAGAATCAGAGAGGGCGAGCAAGCCCCATGGAAAAACACCGACACAAACCAGCCCAGGAATCAGGCAGAGCAGCAAAGCTCTGCGTGCCCAGCTCCATCAGCGCCATGCCGAAGCATCTCTGGAAAAGCAGAGTTTGGCATAGAGGGGAAAAAAATCCTCATGACCAGGAACGTATCGGCCGCAAGCAGAAAAAAAAAGCTGATTCAGGACTGCAAGACGCCAGCAAAGGTGGCAGGGGGCCGGGGGCACAGCGGGGCCGGGCACCGCTTTACTCCCACGTGTGAGTCAAAGGACACGGGAACACGAAGCACGGTCCTGGGAAACCTCAGCCCCGATTTCCTCAGTGCCACGAGGGCACGATGTCAGTTAAAGCCCGGTTTAAGAGCCGCATGCGTTTATCCTTGCCACTTCCAGAACCTGGTGGGGAATTGCATCCCCGGTGGGAAACACGGAGAAGACCATTAGTGGCACTACCAGGCACCAACCTGCACCCTGAGCCACAGCACCTCCATGGGTGGGGGCACCCATGGGTGAGTGAGGCCCATGGACAAGGGGGTCCCACAGGTGGCTGAGACCCAGAAACAGGAGGATCCGTGGATGAGAGGACCCATGGGTGAGGGGACCAACAGATGACGGGGCCCATGGGTGAGGGGTCCCACAGGCGAGTGTGACCCATGGGCAAGGGGACCCATGGGTGAACGCAACCCATGGAAAAAAGGTCTCACAGACAAGAGGACCCACGGATGAGGGATCGTGGGTGAGGAGACCCACGAGCAAGGGGTCCCAAAGGCAAGGGGACCCATGGGCGAGTGTGACCAGTGGGCGAGGGGACCCGTGGGCGAGTGTGACCCAGGGGCGAGTATTATCCACAGGTGAGGGGACCCATGGGCAAGGCAACCCACGGGTGAGTGTGACCTGTGGGTAAGGGGCCCCACAGGTGAGGGGACCTGTGAGCAATGGGACACATGGGCGAGTGTGACCCAGGGGCGAGGGGTCCCACGGGCGAGGGGATGCATGGGCGAGTGTGACCCAGGGGCGAGGGGTCCCACGGGCGAGGGGATGCATGGGCGAGTGTGACCCAGGGGCGAGGGGTCCCACGGGCGAGGGGATGCATGGGCGAGTGTGACCCTGGGGCGAGGGGTCCCACGGGCGAGGGGATGCATGGGCGAGTGTGACCCAGGGGCGAGGGGTCCCACGGGCGAGGGGATGCATGGGCGAGTGTGACCCAGGGGCGAGGGGTCCCGCGGATGAGGAAACCCATGGGCGAGTGTGACCTACTGGTGAGTACGACCCATGAGCGAGGGTCCCCATGGGTGAGGGTAACCACTGGTGAGCGTGACCCATGGGTGAGGGGACCTGTGGGCGAGCATGACGTGCGAGTAAGGGGTCCCACGAGCGAGGGGACCCGTGGGCGAGTGTGACCCCGGGGCAGGCAGGGCCCGCGGGCGGGGGGCGGCGGGGCCGGGGGCGGCGGGGGCGGGCGGGGGTCCGGCGGAGCCGCCCGGCCGCCCTTCGCCTTCAGCTCCCCGCGGGCGGGCGGAGGAAATGACTCGCATTCCTGCAGCCGGAGCCTCTCGCACTTCTCCGGCACCAACTCATCCCCCAAGCGCAACAAGCAGCCGCGCCGGCCCCACGATACCCCACGCCAGGCCCACCCGCGACAGCCCCCGGGGTGGGGGCTGGGGGGCCGCGGCGGGCCGGGAGGGCGGCATCCGCCGAGCTGAGCCTAGCTGAGCCGGGCCGGGCTAAGCCGGGCCGGGCTAAACCGGGCCGGGAGCGCGGTGCGGGGCGCCAAGCACGCACCTACCTGCGGCTCCGGGGACCGCGCTGCCTGCCGAGCCCTGCCGAGCCCTGCCGTGCCGAGCCGTGCCGAGCCTAGCGGAGCCGTGCCCAACCCAGCCCAGCCCAGCCCAGCCCAACCCGCCGCCCCCGCCCCTTCCCGGGCCGCACCGCCCCGAGCGGCACCGGCACCGCCTCCCGCCGGAGCGCCGGCCCCGGGACAGCCCCGGGGGGGGGGAACCGGGCAGCCCCGGGGACGGGACCCGAGCAGCCCCGGAGGGACCCCAGCACCTCCCCGGCGCCGGCGAGGGGACCCGAGCGTTTTCCCCGGAGGAGGTGCGGGAAGTGGGGCATCCCGCCCCCCCGCCCCTGCCCCGGGGGTCCCGTCTTGCCTTGGGGGAACACGGAGCTGCCCTGGAAGGGACCTGAGCATCCCCTGGGGAGGGCATACGGGCCCCTGGGGAACTTGAGCATTTCCCCGGAGGGGACCGAAGCCTCTCCAGTGAATATATCATCCCCAGAGATTATACCCACCCGAACATACCCGGGGAGAGGAGCTGAGCATCCTCCTGGGGAGACCTGGGCATCTCCTGGGGAGGGGACTCACACGTCCCCCGTGGGCACCCAAGCACCCCTGGAGAGGGGAGCCCGAGCACCCCCTGCACCCAGCCAAGTCTCCCCAGCCCTGGCTGTGCCGCTGACGTATTAAGCCAGTATTTAGGAGATGGTTTGAGGCAGGAGCAGAATTAGGGCCAAATCCTGTTCCCCTTAAAGACTCCACTGATGTCCTGGCAGCTGGATCGAAGGTGAGTTGGGCTTATTTGTGTGACGGCCAGCCGCCGCTCAGCATACGTAACGGAGCTAATGAACATACAGGTCCCTCTCCGTAGGTGACCCGGGACGGGAATAGCAGCAGCAGCAGCACCGTAAATTAGCAGCAAATCATCTCCGAGCCGCTCCTTCTTCAGAAGTGCCATCTGGTGAGGTTGTTTTCGGAGTAGTTATTTATTCCTCACTTTTAAGTGTCTATAGGCATTTTTCGGGATGACCTGCGAGGCCGGCGAGGCCCCCGCAGTCTCTACGAGGCTCTGGGAGAGAACAGCCGCTTGTTCCCAGACCTAAATAAAGAGCAGCTCTGCTGTGAATACCCTGACACTTGTTTCTGAAATCTGTTTGCGGCTCAACAGATCGTGCTGGGTAATTACATTATACGAGTGCATGGTACCGGCAGTGGGAATCCAACGCACTGCTCTCCTCATGGAAAAAACCAGCCTGGCTTTCGGCAGAGCAAGGGCTGGAAAACCCTCGGCTTTGGGTTCACTCTTGTGCTCTTATCCATGCCATGTGAAATGTGGAGAGCGTTTTGACCTCCCAGCTTGCTCCTGCTTGTGTCGTGCCGAGTCCCCACGAAGCCACCCATGCCGAATGCCACCGCAGCCGAGGGCACTGGCAGCGTCGTGGCTGAGCAGAGACCACCACCCCAGCCAGAAATGACTTTTTTTCCCCCCAAATTCACTCTGGAAACACCCCTCCCGCAGGTAACACAGGGGGTTAGCCAGGTAGGGGCCAGGCATGTGGCAGAGCTGCCATTCAGCTCATTTAATCCAACTCATAAAACATTTTAGGGGTCGGGGAGGGCGCAAGCGGGACACGGCCCCGTCACCATGTGTGCTGCTGAGGAGGATGAGTCACTCCTGCTGAGCATGTCCTGCACGGCCCCTGCCCCATCGCACGCAGCCCCCTGGCCTCGGGTAATACAGAAATACAGTAACACAGTGCCTGCCTTGCCGCAGAGGCTAAAAAAAGCAGCAGGAAGAGCTCTTGAATACCAGCAAGGCAATATATAAACACGTACGTGGATGGCACGTATGCTAATGCTGTTATATAGCCTAAGAGAAATGCCATGTCTCCAATCAACATGAGATGCTCTCATGGGCGGAGGAGAGTCTTTGGGAAAAGCCACGCTCGGCATGAGCCGCCCCAGGCTCCGATGTGGGGAGAGCTCGGAAAGATGGACGTCAGCCAGTGTCCGGTCTGCCTCTCCTCTTTGTGAAAGGAAAAGCCCAAAGACTCCGGTGACATTTCTCTTTAACAATTCTGGAATTAATCTTGCTCAAAATCCCAAGAAGCGGAAACACAGATGGAAAATGTAATAAATGGAACTATTTTTTTTTTTTTTTTTTTGGACAAGGTTTAACTGAGCTAATTGCATTGCTAGGCGTATCTCAGGGAAAAAAAAAAGGTGTTGTGGTTATGACCGAAAATACCATTCACATAAAATATACAGATTTTTCTTGCACTAGATATATTTATATTAAGAGGATGGGAAATAGCAGCTGTTCACTGCGATCCCGCATTATCACCAGACGAGTATCTTCCATCCCAGCATTTCAATAACCGCATTGTTTCTGGCAGGGATGGTCACACAAACGTGTGAGCTCTCTTATCTCATGCATAGTTTCCCTATGATTTTGCTAATGGGATAAAAATTATACACAAAGCAACAGAGTAACAACTAAATCCGTCCCAGTCTCAGCACCCTGCTCCCTGCTTCCTTTCCCAGGGGATGACGCTCCTACGGGGATCATTTGCAAATCCCTGGGGCTGTGCAGACCCAAGGCGTGCTCCCTGTTGGTGCTCAGCATCCACCCGGGCGATTTTTAGGATGTCCTGCTAGGAAAATTTACCCTGGACCGGCAGCATGGGGACCTCGATGTCCACCCACGATGCTTGGCTTTCGGGAGGGCAGGCAGCGAGCCTTGTGGGGTGCGTTTGGGGACACGGGTGCCACCAGTGCTCGACGATGCCTGGCACAGCATCAGGGCCCCGGCTCTGACTGCAGCTGAGGTTTAGAAATTATTCCCTGAACCAGATAGGAAAACAAATCCCAGCTACTGTGAATGGGCTGTGCTCGGGCTCTGGATGGTTTCTCAGCCCATAAGGGGAAGAAAATAAATAAAGAAACCCCAGTGCAGAGCCACAACAGCCGGCGCGTTGCTATAAACTCCAGCAAGGAGCTGGACCTTGCTCCATTTCTTGCATTTCACAGGGGATTTCCAAGGAAGCTCTTCCTTCCTGCCCCATCCAGGCTGGGGTGGATGCGTGTGTGTCCCCCAGCACGGGAGCAACTGGGATGGAGGGACCCAAGCCGCATGCTGGGGGAAAGGTGCTTCCTCTGGTCAAACCCCCAGCGTTTGCTGGGTCCCTCAGGCAAACGCCATCTGATTTTGTGCCAGAAATACCCACTTCACGGAGACATAATCAAGCCTACACTTTAACTGGGTTTATGATTAAGTGCCTGGGCACACATCAGGACCCCTCCTCAGGGTTTTTGCCCCGATGCTGCCCCACTTTGCTATTTGCCTGGGTGTACCCGGCAGCCGCGACTCCATCCGGCCCAGTCCAGCCCAGCTGAACCACCAACGAGCTGGGAAAGCCAGTACCCAGCGTGCTGCAGCCAGGCCTGGATGGTGCCAAGCATCCCCAGCTGGCCCCGGGGAAAGGGGGAGCTTCCCAGTGGGTGGCCTGGGGACACCCCAGCTCAGTGCCGGCGAGGCGGGGGACACCGGGAGCAGGATAACCAGTTGAGCACGCCGGGGCGGCCGATGGTGGCATGCAGCCATCGAGCTGGGGAAGGAATGCCAGCAATGCAGAACCACCCCCGGCTCCCCGGCCATCCCGCGCACCGGGGACCCGGGGGATGCTGGTGGAGGGGGTGCTGCCATTAGGTTTTGGCTGGGGACAGGTAGGGCGGGTGTTAATATATTTAACTGGAACCCCAAATCTCCCTCTCTATTTACCCTGCTATCCTTTCTCTTTGCCTGGGAAGTCAGCAAGGATGAAAATAAAAAGGGGTTTCATGAGATCTAAGTCAAACAGGGCTGGAAAGAGAGAAAATCCAGCCTGAATACACAAACATTGGAAACATCAAGAAAATCTAAGCGTGCATCCCGGTGGGGAGGCATCCCCCCCTGCTTGCCGCTCCACCAGTAGTGCTGATATCGTATATTCTGCTAATCTACCCCGCAGTATTTACAGCTGCCTATAACCCAGGATCCTCTTTAACATCAAGTCGCAGCAGCCGGACGTGATTAGAGCCTGTGAGATTCTTCGGGATGGCCAGATGGCAAGGCGGGATTGCCTCCCCCCACTGGATCCCCAGCTCCTCACCTGGCCCGGGACCCCGAGCTGGGTTATATTACCAAGTTATCGATAAACCTGGGGTGAGATGGGCAGGGACTTGCCACGGGGCAGGTCTGGCTTTGCTGCAGCCCCCCTGGCCCATTGCATGGTGAAACACAAGCTGCACTCAGCATCTCTGCAGCTCCCCGGTAGAAAAGCCCCTGCTGCCTGTCCCATCCCCGCTCCCCCATCCATTCCCTTTTCTGGGGACCTAAAGGGGATTTTTGGGGTTCTGGGCCTGGGGGTTATTCCCAGGGTTTGCTCTCAGCCTGCCTGAGCTGCTGAAAAGCCCATGGAAATGTGTTATACAGCAGGAAAAGCAGCGGCCGGCAGGGAGGGGCAGACGGGGAGAAAAGATCACAGAAGCGGGGGAATATTTTTAGCCCCTCTCTGTGCCTGCTCGCCAGCTTCCCTCGGTAAGCTTCAGAGCTACCCAGCTGACTTCAGTCACATCTGATGGAGGGGCAGATGTCTCAGGGCTGCTCCTGTCCCCTGAAACAGGAGAGAAACCCCAAGGGGGTCGCCAGCAGCCCCAGTGCTACGAGACATCAGAGAACCCACACCAGCGTGGTGGGGCGGGAGGAAAACTGGTCAGTGAATCTCTCTGCTGAAAAATAATTGTGATGTGTGCAATTTAGGTGGTGAAAGCACGCAGGGGCCTGGGGCACCCATCGGGCTCCTGCAGAGGAGGGGGGCACGGCACGGGAGGTTCATCCCACCCCTGGCAGCCCGGCGATCCGGCTCCCACTTCAGCGCTCACAGGAGTGCGCTTGCTTTCCATCGCAGCCCTTGGCCAGCGGGTTTTGATTACGAGCTCGCAGAAGCCAGCTAACCTCTCTGCAGGGTGAACTCCGGGAACAGAGTTACAAAGCCACACGTTTCGCTGCAAACCTGATCTGGGAGCAGAGGGAAGAGGAAAGCGTCACTCCGGGATAAAGCCGGGATAAGGGGCCAGCGCCGGGTGGGTTAGGGGAGTGGGGCTGGGCTGGCTCTGTCCTTGTGCAAACTGCAGCAACATCAGGAATGAATTGTGCACGAAGGGTCATGGACCGGCCTCCCATTCGCACTGGGGGAACTGGAGATACTCCAACGTGCTTCCTCTGCCGGAGCGACTCCAGTTGCACCCTTGTGCCCTAAAGCAGCTAGATAAAGCCACAACCCCAGTGCAGGATGACATAAAAGGCCCCATAGCATGGGACAGTGTGGGCTCAGCATCACCTCCATCCCCAGCGCCGTGCCCCAGGAGCTGCCGCAGCACACTGGGGAGATGCTTTTCTTTGCACAGCATGGTTTAAAACAACTTGCAGCTGCCTGTTGCCAGCACAGGTTTCAGGCGTGCACTGCAAGGTGGATGATGCTGCTTGTATCCCCAGGGAGGGTGGGTAGCCGGGGGGTGCAGGTTGGCACCGCTTTGCCCAGGGAAACAGGACTCTGGCCTCGTACTTTGTAAATGCGCAGGATTGCAGCAGGGAAAAGCCAGCCCGGGCCACCGGTGTCCCCCCTGCCAGCCCCAGGAACAAAGCACCCTGGGGAGCCCGGGGTGGCGAGGAGCTTGGCCATGGCCCGATGTATCCGTCACCCATCTATCAATGATTTACCGCTGCTGTGAAGTGCCGTTTGTGCTGCCGGGGCTTCCCAGCGGCCCCAGCCAAGGTCAGCACTCCGCTCGGTGGGGGGACAGACAGACGCCAAAGGGGAGAGGGGCCGGGAGCCCGTGTGGTGCCAGTGGGCACGAGGCAGGGGCAAAGCAGAGCCCCCTCGCACCCTGTCATATGTGATGGGCTCATCCCAAGCATCCCTCCTCCCTCCATGCTCAGGTACCCCGGGGCAGCCGGGGACATCCACCTAACCCTCCTCTTACACCCCGAGAGGTTACGGGCTGGTGCAAACAGCCCTTGCCAGGGCTCTGCACCGCGGGTGGGGATGAAAACCCCCTTTGGAGACAGCGGAGCTGGGGGTGGGAACCCGCCGGTGTCACCGGCACAGCAGCTGACACAGCCTAAAACCGCCCCTGAGAGCGCCAGCATCTGTGAGGTGCTGGGGTGTTGGGGCTGGACCACACCAGGCGCCTCGCACGAAGGGTTCCAAAGGTGCCGGCGGCGCAGGGCAGGATTTGTGCAATTCCTCTGCTTTTTGAAACAGCCGCGGTACCCTTTAAATGCCTGACCAAATGTAAATTGATTTTTAAGAAACAGACTGAGAGGCCTCCACAAATATCCGTAGCTTGGCTAATATTTATCCAATGGGCTCCACAAATAGCTTGTTAATCCCTTTGGATTTAATTAATGGCACTCAGGACCCAGCCTGCTGCAGCCAAGCTCCCCAGGCACATTGCTGGGGTCCCCGCAGCCCTGCGTCCCTTCGCTCTGGCCACCTAGTCTTTTTTCTCCCCTCCACCCGGTGCCTCTCCTTCCCCCCTCCCTCGCTCCATCCCACCCTCACCTGCACCCCAAGGCGATGCCCCTCTGCTCCATTGCTTCCTGGGGCCAAAAAAGCCATTTGTGTGGCACACGGTGAACCAGCACTGGGCACCAGCTCAGAAACAGCCACGGGGTTTGCTGAGCTGTTTGGACCCCGGGCTGGTTCCCTGGGACATCTCACCGGAGACGTGTCACCACCAAATGCACCAGCACCCATGGGGGACGCTGGAGCAGGGCACAGCATCTGGACCCCCACCCAGGAAAGGCTTGAAACCCTTGCAACAGTGATTGCAAATATCTTGCCTCTGTTACAGCAAATGCTTTATTTATGTATTTATTTACTTATTTAGCTGTGAATTAAAATCGGAGGCTTGAGAGCGTCCTTGTAAAGCTACAACAAGTGAGCAAATGCATTGGAGGGGTTGCAAAACTGCAGTGTATTATTATTTCAGTGTATTTGCCAATGCAGTATTTTGAGTCGCTCCTTTTGCAGGGAATGCATGTGCATATGCATGTCTATATGTTTATGTACATATATATATATGTATGCACACACATATAAAGCCCAGGGAACTCTGCCTTTCCCCAGTGCCTGCAGCTGCCGTCTCCCCTGCCAATGCCTGCATCACTCTATTTTGCAGGCAGCTCGTGCCAGTGTGCCCAGATCCCCACCACCATGAGCTGAGCTCTCCCAGCCCGCGCGGGCTCCCCAGGCCCCCAGCTCTGGGGTACCTCCCCCCGCCAGCGCAAAGGGCTGCTTTGGGGTGCCAGGGGGGGGCTCACCACCCCACCAGAGGCAAGCGGGGCAGCTGGGGCACTGCTTCGGGGGCAACCTCGCTCTTTCAATTACCGGCTGCCAAATTTCTCGGCATGATGCTGCCGCCAGACCATCGCGCAGCACGAAGGCAGAGGGTGCTTCCAACACCCGCCGCCCTCCTTCCCTTCTCTGCAGCACCAGCAGCAGAGAAACGCGACGTTTTGTTTTGGTTTTAAGGGCAATTTTCAGTGGAAACATTTCCCAGACATGCCATTTCCCCGGGAAGCGGCAGCTGTGCAGTCTCCGGCCGGCTGCGGGTTTCCCCTGCCAGCTCGCACATGCGACGCCCAATTAATCGCACAAAGAAAATAACATGTTTAAATGGTGAGTCAGGCGCAGGCACGGCCCCGCGCCAAAATGATCAACCCCAGCTTTCCACCCAGCACGGTTATTCTGCCCCAAAGAGCACGTACCCCTCGGGAAGCCAGTGAAGCCCCCCTGGAGAGGCATGGGAAGGCAGGCAGGGCAGGGCAGGCAGGGCTTGGGCAGAGCGCTGCCTTTCAAAGCACCACCAGATTTAAACTTGCTGGAAAAACTGGTCCTAAAATGACATAATTTCCCCTCGTGTCTGGGGTATGTGGGGTACCTGGATGGGTTGGGGGGACACTTAAGCTCGGTTGGGCTCAGGGATGTGCCGGGGACCAGCCTGCTCGGGGAGGACCAGATGTTTTCCATCCCGGATTCCTCCAGCGTCGGCTGACGGGGATGGGAGGCCCCAGGGTGAACACAGTGCCCAGGCCACCCACCGTTGGGTGCTGTGGGCGCCCTGGCATCCCACAGATGGCGGAGCAGACCTAATGCTGACCCCAGCTAGGACCCTACATCTCCAGGAAGGAGTTTGCTCGGTTTTCAGACCCCTGAGGACCCCCCTCCCTCCCTTCCCGGGGTCCCCGGTCGCCCCTGGGCTGGAGGAAGCTGGGGTGCTCAACGGGAGCCCAGGCTCTGGTTTCATTAAAGCAAACCAGGAGGGAAAGAGCAGGCTCACCCTTCCTGGAGGCTGCGTCTGGGAGCTGGTGCAGGGCGGGAGGGAGGAACCACGGCTTTGGGGACCCAGCTGGGCCACCCCAAAAACACCCCAGCCCCTCACCACCCCGGCAGCCCCCCTACCCCTTTTTTGGGGTCCCACCCCAACAGCGGTTGCTGCAGCCCTCACCTACATGCCCGGCGGAGGGGGTATTTGCATGGCAGCACCCTTGCCCCTGGTCAGGGCATTATCAGTGCAAGCCCCAGTCAGCAAAACCCTGATCCTGTCCCATGCATGCTCACGTTTTCATGACACCCTAAAAATCCCCAGAAGGTTTTGGGGCTGCGGGTTCCCACCGTAAACACCCTGTGGCAGCAGCAGGAGCCGGCACCGCGCCGCTGGCCCGGGCGCTCTCCACTTTGCAAACCCAAGCTGTTTATGAGCTATATGAGCACAATAAAGCAAAAGCAGCTGTGGCTACTACCTCTTTTTATGTGATCCCCCCCCCCCCCCCCCCCCGAATTTTTATGATCCAGATATAAAGCCCTGGGAAATACAGGTTTAGAGTAGACCGCTGACACCCATTAATGCAGGGGCATGGAATGCAGTGCCCTGACTCCCATCCCAGGAGCTGGAGGTAGGGATGGGGATTACGGCGGTTCCCGCTGTGCCAGTGAGCACAGAGCCTCCACGCCCCAGGGCACTTATTTCCAATGAACATTTTTTTTTTACTTTTTAAGAAAATACTAGAAATAAAATGCCTGGAAGCTGGTGACGGGCAGCAGGGGAGAAATCCCAGGTGTTACTTGTTCGGCCCTGCAGCACCTCGTGTTTGTACAACACTGCCCCTTGCCAACATTGCTTTGCCCAAGGCCTTATCCGAACAAAGGTGAAGGAGTGAAGGATGCTGCAGGCACCCCAGGAAAGGACTGGGAAATAGTGCTGTCACCCTCACTGAAACCCTGCTTTGGGCACCGTTGCCGGCTCCAATTGCTTTGTCAGCACTTGCTGTATTTAGGATTCGTGTATTTTTGCTCTTTTTGGCTTTTGGAGAAGCACACTCAGCTTTGGAGCTGTGAGCAGGAGGGGAAAATTAATATTAGAGCATTGCCAGCCAGTGTGGGATAACCCTGCTACGCTGGGGCGGGGGTGGCCGGCAGCTAAAGCCACCTCCCTGGGGCCAGGGACACCCTCGGGGAGCGACCACAGGAGGGGGTTTGCTCCCACCAAGCACCCAGCAAGGTGGGTCAGGGGCTGTGGCCTGGCAGGTGAAAGCATACTGGTATATAGATATATTTTTTCAAAGTATAACAGGATTAAGCTGATTTCCTCCCTGTCCTTCGCACCCCGGGCTGTGGCAAAGATGCCATTTGCTCCACCCAGCGCTGCTTGACCCCAGGGCTGGGCTGGCTGCGAGTGGCACCGTGGGGACCCGGGCACCCTGGCCGGGACACTGGCTCTTCCCCCAGCACCTGTGAAAGACTGGAGCTTTTCTAACTCAGCTGAGCAGGCTCCTAACAAAAAAAACCTGCCCGGGTTCTGGGTGTGTAACCCCACAGGCGAGCTCAGCTCTCCCGGTGCTCGCCCTCCATGATCCCAGTGCTGTCCCCTCCAGTGTGGGGCAGAGGGACTGGGGTCCTCCTGCCTTATCCCACCCAATAACCCCCATGCTGGCTGACCCACACACCCCGTCCTGCTCCAAAGCACAGAGCAGGAGGCACAGATGCCTCCTTCATCTCCAGCCACGCTTGTCTCTGGCACAGGGCACCTGCTTTGCACCTTTTTGTACCCTCCCCTGTGCAAACACAGCCCTTAGACCCCTCGCTCTAATGGGGTTCACTCATTTCGGCGCTTTACAGAAGCGGGTGCCCCCAAGCACATCTGTCACAGCTAACCGAGCCCCCCACACTGGCTCCCCCCCGATTTACACCCCTCCTGCCATTGCATTTGGCAAGGCAGCACATCCCCCTCCCCTGATTTACGCAGACCCTTCAGCACACACTTGTGGCTGGTGGAGCAGCTCTTTTTAGGTCGCTGGTGATTAGAGAGATGCTGCATTGCCCCGTAGCCTAATTAATAATGGGAACTCTGTGCTGACCCGGCACTTTGCATCCGCAGAGCTGAAGCAGCGCTGCCAATGCAAGCAGCAGGCTGTCTGCAAGGCCTGGATCCGGCTGTCGGCGGGTGGCTTTGCAATCCCATGGCCAGGACATCCCGGCCCCTCGGAATCAAGCAGCAGTGCTGGCTGGAGCTGGGCAGCTTGCCCCTGTGAAGGGCTGGAGGTGGGCTGGGAGCCTGCACTCACCTGAGCATTCCGCAGCCCAGACCGCAGCTTGCAGCCACATTACGTGAAACAGCATCTCCTTTGGTCTGTGGTTTAGGCTGGCCTTTGCTAGCTTAATCAGATAGTCACTGATTCCCTGCAGCAGGGTCCAGCTCCCCTGCACATCATTGCTGGGACCCTCATCCCTTGGCTTGGTGTAGGGTAGGATGGCTGTCCCATGCACAGCCCCTCTCCGCAGCTCTGCCTTCCCCACCCTTTTCCATGATTAACCTTGGAGAAAGATTTGGCCTGTGAGAGCTGGGCATGATGGTTCTAACCAGCATCACGGTGCTCCAGTGAGCCTGGGTGTCCCCAGGGTTACCCTGACACTGGTTGCTCTGTCTTACCACCCACAAACCAAAAAGCCCCCAAAAACAAAACTAAAAAAACCAGAAAGCCCCAAACTATATGCTTCATATATAAGGAAAGAGCAGCAGCAGCATCCCCTGGAGCAGCTGGGACTCCGTGCACCTGGCACAGGCTGCATCCCCGGGCTGCGCCGGCGCCTGCCGGCTCTGCCAGGACGACTGTCCCTGCGGCGAAGGCTGGTGCTGCCTCTCCCCGCCACCCCCTCGCCCGACCAGCCGGGTCTGGTGGGGACACACTGGTGCCAGGAGGCTCTGGGAGTCCCTGGTGGGGGCCGGCCAAGCTCCATCAGCTCCAACAGAGCCCAAGCACCAGCTTTCTGGTTTCAAGAGCCTTTTTGTGATGGCAGCGGTGCAGGGGGCTGGGACAGGACTGTCCCTCCCTCAGCGGGAACCCCAGCTGCTGCACCCAGCCCGGGGGGGAGCAACTCTCAACCATGATGGGGATTTTCCCCTTTTTGCAGCATGGCCAAGAAGCAATATGTCCCTTGGCTGGGGTTTTCTTAGCACTCCAGGGGTATGGGATGCTGCTGCAGACATACACCAGCCCAGCCAGTGATCCTAGTAGGTGATCAGATAAACAAAGCAGAGAAAATAATGCTTATGGTATATTTTTCCAAGGATAAATCCCTATTTTTCAGGTATAATCAGGCCAGTTTCCAAGGCAAGAAAGGCCATTTCCATTTCTCCATCACCAACCTCAGCAAACAGCCCTACCTGTGGAGCAGGATTGGATGCTTTATCACATTCCCCTGTTTGTGTTTATGACGGGGCTGGATCTTAAGCTGTTGCATGAAAAATACCAGGCCTGCCCTCCTTTGCGTTGGGCTTCACACCCAGCCTAAGCCAATACCGCACCTCCTCCTGCCCCTGTCCATCAGACACCCCAATTACCCTCCACAGTGATTGCTCAAAGCTCTCCTACCAGCACCTGGGTTTGTGCTGCTCCTTCATGGCCCACACCACCTCGCTCGCTGCACGCGATGGAGAGAGATGCATTCACCCACGGTCATCCCAACGACACCAGGGAAGGATAACACACCTGTGGGACCAGCAGCATCCCATCCCGGCACTGCCCTGTCCCAGCACTGCCCCGTCCCAGTGGCGTGGGAAGCTGCCCGCAGCAGTGCCGGGGCCAGCTGGGTGGGGTGAGTGTGGAGGAGAGGTTTAATTACACAGCACTGGGTGTTTTTCCAGTTGCAGAGGGCCGGCTGCATTTGCTTTACCTGCACCGCGTGCCATTAGTCCTGTCTGACAACTAATTGGCAATTAACAATATCTTTGCATTATGCAAATGGATTATGAATGTTCTGCAGATCAATTTTTTTTTTAATGCCTTTGCATTTGCTTCTATGTACAGTGGTGTTTTGGGGCTTGGATTATATATTTTTTCGCTGTGAGCTAGAAAATGGGTGTTTGGGGATGCAAAAGCAGGTAATCCTTCCTGCAGCAGCTAGCACGACTGGCGAGCCCAGGGGATCGCTGGCACCACGGCTGACCTGGCGCCGGGTCACGGCTGCGAGGCAGGGCTGAGCCTGCTGGCAGCGATGCTGCCGCCGCTGCCACTGCCCGGCTGATGAAAGGCCACTGGGATGCGTCTGTCTGCCCGCGCAGGCAGCCGAGACGTGCCGGGCTGGCCTCGCCACTACCAGTAATGCTTTAGGTGGCATGGCGGAGTTGGAAAGAGCATTAAAAATAGCCTCAAATACCAATAGGAGCAGCAGTTTAGTGCAATCGAAAAAGAGCTTGCAGACAGCATCCAGCCAGCTTAGCTTTGCTTATGCTAATCAGGGAGAAGATGACTGCAAACAGCTCAGGGTGAGAAGACTGGGCGGCGAGGAGTGAGCTGGGGCTTTCCACGAGCAGGCAGCCAGCGCCATCCCTTTTATCTGCTGTCGGGAGCGTCTGGTTCCTCGGCGGGGTGCTGGCTGGTGGGTGCCATGCCCGAGGCGTCCCGCTGCCGGCTCAGGGAGCAGCACCCTTGTGCTGGTGCTGGGGGTGAGCCATGTCCACAGCCCCCATTCCCTGGGCTGGGGTTGGCAGCGAGGTTTGGCTGCCCCCGAGCATCTCCTACCTGCACCCGTCTGCAAGAGGCTGGGGAGAAGTTGGACAACCAGTACAGGGTCAACCCAGCTTCGGAAATGCTGCACATGGAGTTTTTAGGAAGGGCAGGAAACGCAGTGTCATTTATTTTGTTTTCTATTCCCAGGGGCTTTAATGGGGAGCACTGTGTGGAGCGGTCCTTCCCCCTCCATCTGCAAAGCCCCATCCCAGTGGGGCCAGCTGTGCTCCGGGGGTCCCCTGGGCTTGCAGTAAGTAAAAGCCATGGCGGTAACGACCCCTGCTCAGCAATGCTCAGCCATTGAGCTGCTTTAAATTCATTGGGACACAAAGCTGAGGTGCTCTTTCATAGCACAGGCTACTTTCTTATGCCCAAAGTTGAGTTCTCGCATTGCCATTCCCTTTAATTTTGGGGGAGCAGATAGTTTGCATCAGCCCTGCTAATGCTGCTGGCTGCCCAGCAAGTCTTGCTCAGTACTTAAAGAGGTATATTTAAGAAAGATAAGCAAGATAAAGAAATTAAACCACCCCTCAAAAAAGAAGGTACATGCCAAGTGCAGTGTGAACACCTGCACTTTCGTCTCCCTGACTCTGGGACTGGTTTTGCAATCAGATCTCCCGGCACATGAACTTATGCAAAGAACATGGAAAACCAGCAAAGGCCCCATTTTTCCCCAGTCTGGGCAATTCCCAGTGATAGGTTTGCAAACCCAGAGACCAGGAAAATGTAAGTCACTTGTTAAATTGGCTGCATGATGCTGTCAAGTGCTCGGGGAGATCTTTCATGAGGGAGAAAGCTATTTGGGAAAAAAGCAAAGGTAATTTTTTCCTTGCCTCTGCCCAAATGCTTTGCCTTACACTGAGCAGACCCTCCTCAGAGGAACACCTCGATAAAGACTTTGCTTCCCAGGCTACGCATGAACTTCTTAAAAAAAAAAATCTGTGTTCCTTTGATAAATTGTTTTAATCAGCAAAGCCAAAGAAAGAGATATTTTCTTTTCCAGCAGAGATGAGATAGAGATGGACCCAATTACCTACCAGACCTAACATGCTCCATTAAAACCGCCCAACTCCTGCAGGTCTCTCCTTCCCTCTTGTAGTATGAAATGAGGTGAGGAAGAACGAAAGGCAGGGGGAAACAGCAGGGAAATTCATGCATTTTCCAAGTGAAATGACATTGTTTAGTTCATGGGGATAAAAATTACCTCCTTGTTCCCATCTGCTTTCTTATGCCTCAGTTGCAAACCCTTGGTGCTGGAAAAATCCTCCCCACCCAGGCGGGGAAGCCGAGGCGCAGCTAACCTGCTTATTAGCTTAGCTGGATGAGCCAGTGAGCGGGCAGGACTGTGGGCAGCCGGTGCGCCGCGGGCAGGAGGGTGCTCCCTTGCCCTTTCCCCATCCCTTATTCTTCCCCATCCCCATCTCCATGCCCATCCTCATCCCTACCGCTACACTCATCCCCATCCCTATTCCCATCCCCATCCCTATACCCATCCCCATACCCATCCCCATCTGCATCCCCTTCCCTGTGGGGGACGGACCCTCTCCTCCAGCAGCCGGAGTGAGATTGCAGTTTTTTAAACCAACCCTGGTTTTTATCAGGTTTTTAGCTAAAGCCCAGGTTTTCGTGGGGAGGACGAGGCTGGCGGATGTGCAAGGCTCAGCCAGGCACCTGCCCTGTCTGTGGGACCCAGCACATGGGTGACAGCCCTGCTCAGCCACTGCCCCAGGGATAAAACCTCCCAAAAGAAGAGCAGAGCATGGAAACGGAGTGAAACCAGCCCTGGGGTCAAGCTGTTTGCAAAGCCACTGAGCATTCCTCCTCTTCCCTGCAATCCTTAACACACATCCATCTCTGCTAATAACTTGTCAGGATGTCAAAATAACAGCCTGCACCCTTCCTGCATCACGGGGCACACCAGCTCCTTGGCCAGCATCCTTGTGCTGGAAAATGGGCGTGCTGAGAAGGGCCAGAAAATAGTGGCCAGAAAAACAAGTTAAAACCTGACATAGCTGAGGTTCTTTGAAGGGCCAAAAATGGGTCTCAGGGGGAAAAAGGCTGGCAGAAAACCCTGGGATCTCCAGCTGGGAGCAGCGTGGGTCCCTCCTGCCACCCACCGCATGGGCAGGGGACCAAGAGCTGGTGTCCTGGGGTGTCTCTGCGGGAAGCCAAGCCAAAGGGTGATGGTTTCGGGGGGGGATAGTGGGGGTGCTTATGGGTTGGAGGTCCCTGGAGCACGGGGGTTTGCTTTGCCTCTTTGCTTTGAGAGAGGGGAAGGCGAGACAGGGGAGAGGGCTCGCTGCAAAGGGAAGGAAAGAGAGGAGGAGGAAATGAAAACTAATTAACTAATAAATGCGCTGGGTTGGCTTGGGGGCAGCAGGAGAGCAATCCAGAGGGCTGACTCACTCTGACTCAGTCTGCGAAGAGTGGGTTGAGATCTGGCGCGGGCACATCTCCTGCCCCGGCCACGCGGCTGGGCTGCGGGCTCCGAACCCAGACCTGCCGGGGCCCGAGCATCCCCGCGGGGACCTGCCTTACGCAGGCGCCGCTTTCTTTGCAGGAGAGAAATCGCTTTCTCTAGGGAAATGGAGCCAGATTCGCCGGCAGGAGCAAGCAGCTCAGATGGAGCCAGGCCTTTTGGATGCAACTCTCTGTCTCCCTATTTTCACTTTAAAACTGGCCAAGTGCGGGGTAGGTGGGAAATCCCCCTCCGCACAGCCAAAGCCACCATGGCCGTGGGAGAAGGTGTTACCACCAGCACAAGGATCCCAAACACTAACCCCGAATCCAGAGCCAGCATGATGACCAAAAGGATGGCTTTGAAGGGATGGATTGAACCCTTACCAAGCAGGGACCCCGGCGGGGAGGCAGTGCCGGTGCTGCCGGCCATGCCGCCCGGCGTGTCGGTGCACGTCGGCCGAGAGGCGCTGCCTTCCCCTCCGCTCCCGCGCGCCCCGGCTTCGCCTCGTTCCTGCTCGATGACTGGGCACGATTGCTTCACCCCACAGGCTCCATCCGTGGGGCAAAGGTCCCCCTCGCCACCCGTCCCTGCTCCCCACAGTGCTGCCCCGGTGGGGGGACGCACTATTTGGGTGCGCGGCAAGGAGAGGGACGCAAGTTTAGACGCGGTCGAGAGCATCGCCCAAGGCTGGCGGGCATCACCTCTCTGCACCCCCATTTCCGAGGGGCTGTGCCAGAGGTTTCGGAGGAGCCAGGGCTCCTGGGAGGGCACAGCTCCCATCTCCCCGCTCAGACCTGCCAGGGACCAGGTTTAGCTGACACTGTGCTGTTTGAGATGGCTGAGTTGGGGGAGAGGAGTCCCACCTCCTGCACAGGCATGAAGAAAAAGAGAGAGAAAAAAAGTTCTGCAGTCGAGTTGGTTTTTTCCCACCCCCGGAGGCTTTGGCACAAACTTACTTACTTTTTTTTTTTTTTTTGTTCTCGCTCTCATTTTTTAAAAAAATATTTTCAATCAATGCGTTACTGAAGTCTCTCGCCTCCTGACAAAACCCAGGCTCCCTGCCAGCACATATTTCTGATAATTCATCCATTATTAAATGAAATCAAAGATATGATTTAAAAAAAAAAAAAAGCCATGGGACTGTTTGCATCCAAGAGAGGCTGTTCACAGCTGGGCTGGGAGTTTCTTTAACTGCAAAAGGATCTCTCCAAGGAAAACCCACCCAAAACACTTGCCCTGCTCCTCAAACTGCAAACATCTCTGGGTGGCCATGCCAAAACTCAGGGGTCCTACAGTGTTTTTCTGCCTGGATAAAGGTGATTCCCTCCTTGCTGTGGGTTGGGCTGATAAAAGCCCTAACTCAGGTGGGTGCTGGCTGGATACGTTCCGTCCCTGCCAGCGGGATCCCCGGGGAGAGCCTGCAACCTATGGCCAGAGACAGCCCGACTGGATCAGCCGGTCCTCTCCAAACCAGAGGGAGAGGAAAATCTGATGGAGAGGGAGGGGCACAGCAATTACAGCCTTTTTGCTTTAATAACCCCCGCTGCTTCCCCGAGTCCGTATTTACATCCTTCTCGGCACAGAAGTAGTAATTAAAGTCTCTCCGCTCAGGTCTAAACAACAGCAGACCCTCCTGTTATTAAAAGTAGAGAGGCAAAGCTGAAAATAAACCTGATTTTTATGGCTAAGGAGCCTCAGATCCCTTTCGATAGGCTGGCTAATCAAGGGGGGCAGCAGGATTTAGGGCCACGTGTCCATGCTCTGCCAGGGCATCCATACACTGCATTTATCTCCATGGGATGTCAGAGATGGAAAGCTGCTTGGAAAACAGCTCTGTGCCACTGATCCCTTCTCACTCCGTTTTTTCAGCTGTTTCTACCACCCATCATGGATCAAATGGGTCTCGGGGTCTGTGGGCACCAGCTAACGGGCAGAGCCGCGGTGGTGCCAGGAGCCACCCGGCGGCAGCTTGTGCTTTACTGGAGCAGCTCAGGCCCTCTCAGTTTAAAGAAGCTATCAAAAAAAATTTGAGAAAATTAATTATTCACTAAGACTGCTAATTAAGCTGATTTCCTCTGTGAGGGCATGGACGGAAATGAGCTGGAGAAGCTCTTAATTGTTTAAAAAGAGCCGTCCTACAGGCTTTCCTCCCGAGCTGCTCTGCCTGCCGAGAGCACCCGGCCTGGTGCTTGACCAGGACAGGAGGAGTTTGCTGGTGTTGGTGCCGGCCTCGCACCTTGCAGATGCTTTCAAAGGTCAGCAGTGAGCCATAAAGTGCTCCTAAACCCCTGTCCTCAAACTGGGTGACGCAGCGCACCCAGCACCACACTGTCTCCTCCCCAGGGAGCAAGCGGGGGCTGTGGGAGGCTCCGTGAGGACCCTGCGTGAAACCAGTCCAGAAGAAATAGCACCTCCTTCATGCAGGCTATTTCTAGATGGCCCAACATCTCGAGGAAGACCTCATCCTTCCCCACATCCAGAGCAATGTGGCACTGGCTCCTGGGCAGCCACAAGCAGAGAGTGGGTCAGGTCTGCACTGTGGGCATCCCCGCTTGCCACCGCTGAATCACCGTGGGGTGCCCCATCCTTTGCCCTGGCCCCAGCGCCATGTCCAGGTGGCCAGGGGAGCAGGGTCCCAGTGGGGTGGCCAGGAGGACCTCCCATTGCCACAGGCTTTCAAGGAGGGCTTGAAATCGCAATGGCGCGGTCAGCAAGATGCACGGTCTGCCCATCCCCGTGGCCAGAAAGAAGCCCAAGCATCGGCTCTCCGTTTCACAATGGTTTGGGCAATCCGGAGTTGATGCCTGCCAAAAACACCCAAGCCACAGCTGCCATAAATATAAAAAAAAACCCAAAGCTACAGGTAGCTTAATAGTCCAGCAATCTGCAATCCCAGCTCATTTCCCAGGTTATGGCACATGCATGAGCTGTTAGCAGCCACCGGCACCAGGGACTCACCATCACTCTCACCTTGACCCTAAGGCAGAGCGCTGCACCCACTCCCCAAGAGCACCCTTGGGTGGGTGGACGAGGAAGAGCGAGCCCTCGGTGCCCTGTGCCAAGGGAACCCGCTTCCTCCTGGCTTCTGGGGTGCAGGTGGGAGCGGAGGTGCCCAGGGACGGCAATCCTCCGGCAGCCCCAAGCCCTTTGCCCAGCCTGCCACGGCAAGGAGCGGTCCCACTGCCCACACTGTGCCGTGCCTTCCCAGTGCCACCACCATTTCATTTCAGCCACCCTTTACTGGGGCCTTCCCTTCTTGTCCTGTAGGGGTTGATGGAGAAAAATGCTTCATCTCACATGGTGGAGAACAAAGGGAGTTATTTTAAAACAAACGGATTTGTCTCCGAGGCGCTTGGCTGATGCTGCCTTGCTTCTCCCATGGAAATCAGTCCTGTCGAAAACATGGTGGGCTTGTGCACGGGGAGCACATCGCCTCCACCCCAGCGCTTCCTCCTCTGGCAGCTGCCAGGATGGGAGAAATGTGGGGCTTGGCGCAGACAACCGCCGGAGATCGCGCAAACAAAACCAAGGGAAAACTGAGCAGATCCAGCCGAATGGCATCACACCAGGAGCTCAGGGTTTTCCCGAGAATAGCACCATCCTTCACAAGCAACCCCGAGGACATGTGCCATTCCCGGCACAGGTCTTGTGCCAAAATGCCGTGATAAAGGGAAACGTGGCCCTGAGGAGCACGGCTGCCAACACTTGGCCAACCATGTCCTCACCAGGAGAAGACAAAGCTTGATAACACCACGATGGCTGTGAGATCATCTGCTCAGTTACCAGCAGCTGGAAAGCATTTACAACCGTTCGCAAGCCACAGCTAAAACACGGACAGGCACTTCTCAGTCAATGCCGCAGCCCCACGGCTCGGCTGGGAGCCAGCTAAGATGGCCCCTCCAGCACCAGGTCACCATCCGCACCATCTTTCCTTTCCCTTCCGCGGCCCACCACCATTAAAAACAGGCACTCAGTTTCCTACCTGGTGCTGGGAACATCTATGAGTCAGGTTCCTCCAGCAGCTCCATGGTGAACTCAGGGGTACCTCAGCAGAGCTGGAAGATAAAGCCACCAAGAGAAAAGCTCAGTGTTCCTGCAGAGGTGGGACGCTTCAAGGCAGGTTCCTCCTGTGCGGCTGGTGGGAGCCCATCCCGTGGGAGCCGGTGAGACCGTGGGGCTCTCCACGTCCTCCTGGGCTGGTGAGGCACCAGGATCCCTGGGAATCGTGCTCTGCTTGGAGGGACCTACCCTTTTTTGACTAGTGTCCAACCCCAAAGCACATGTTCTTACCTGCTTGGTGGAAGACGGGGGAAGGCTCGAGCACCTTTCCGAGAAACTCATGGGTCTCAGCGGGGTGTGGATTTCGCCCGCCTCCTCCTGCTCTTTGGCCAAATGATGGTTAGCAAAAAAGGGGGATGCAAAGTTGCAGCAAGCTGGAGAAAAGAGGCCAGTGGTGCGAACGCTCCCCGCAGCTGGTGTCTACACGGCTCTGCCGGTTGGTTAACAGTGGAGCTCTGATCAACAGGTACATTGATGTCAAGCTGGGACTTGTCTCCTCAGCAAGGAAAGGGAACAGCAGAGATTACTAAGCAATGCAGGAATGTGGTTTGTTTAATATGAGCCATCAACACAGAAGAGTAAAATAATGACAGATGTGTAATCACATTTCCTGAGTCTAAAACCATGAGATAGAGAATTTAAACACCACTTTTCCCAAGATCAAGAAGAGGAGCCGTTTGGCTAAGAACTCATTTGGTTACTAATTTCCTTGGCATTAAATCAGCTGTTTCCCAAATCTCTTGACATACTTTGCTGAAGCGCTCCAAGGACAGGGCTGCTCCCCAGCTTGCTTTGATGTGAGGGTAAGCAGGGCGAGAAGATGCTTTGGAAACATGGATACACCAGCTGACTGAGCTGGCCTGGATCAGAGGATCCTGAGCGTTGCTTAATTGGTTTATTTTAATGAAAGATGGCAAGATAAATTTCACGTGGCTCTTTATCGGGGGAGCGGCGAGTGGTGGGAGACAGAAATCAGGATTTGGGTTAAGCCAACCCTTCGAGGGCAGGCTGGGGGGAAAATGGAGCCATTTCCCCAGGAAAAGCCTGGCAGTTGTGGAAAGCCAGAGTTTGCTTTGTTTTGGTCTCTCCTGCAAGGCTGGTCTGCAGAAGGCACGTGGCCAGGGACACCAGACTCAAAGCCCACGAAGACAGGGGGAAGAAATCACTGCTCGGCCTCGGTCTTTGCCTCCAGCCGTGGCAGTCTCCCAAAGGTCAGGGGTGCAGGACCTTGAGGGGAGCAGTTACATGCCAACCCCACACTGCATATGGCAGGGAAGGGCAGGGAAGGAATGGTGTCATTTGCTTGTCGGGTGTTTTTATTTACTCTTAAGATCAAAAGTGTGAAAAGCACCAAGCCAAGTGGTGAAGGTGCCGCTGAGCGCAGGAGCCAGCTGTAGAGAGACTGTGATCTGCCTCTTTTCTGGATTTAGGAAGCGTGTTGTTTGCCACTGGCCAAATTATCAGCCCTTCCTCTGCTTCACCTCCCCAGCTTTGCAGGACCTGTTGTCCCACGTCGCTTCATTCCTGTGCATCCATGGAATTTCTCAGATGGCCTCAAGGATTTGCAGAAACGGTGCTGGTGTGGAAAAGCCCCCAGTGTATCCTGTCCTCCTGCCCCAGCACTGCAATGAAGGGCAGGAAAGCAATGCTCTGCAGACCCTGCAGCTGGATCTGCTGAGGAACAGGGACCTCCAAAGCATCCCCTGGCATGGTGGTGGCCATGGAGGGGTCACTACACTGGCCTGAGATGCTGGTGATGACACTGTCAACATTAGACTGAGGTCAGCTGTATTTTTCATGTCCAGGAATGGGCCTGGGGTGCGTGGTGAGCCAGGGGCAGAGCAGAGCAGCACCTCTTGGCCTTGGACCCTCCAAGTTCAGCTTCATCTTTGGGATACTCAGATCTCCCCAGGTACCCTATCTCCAGGAAACCCAGCCTGGTACCAGTGAGGTTTGCAGCTGGCCCCCACACCAGCTCTCCACATCATCACAGTCTGGAAGAAGCTCCTGAACACTCATCCAGAGAGCCTGGAGACCATCAAGAGAGCAGCTAAGCCTTGGTGGCTCTGTGCCCTTTGCGAGCCCCTCTGTGGTCTCCCCAGAGCTTGGTGGGGTGTCTGATCCTGACTTTGAGCCATTTTAGGGGAGCAGCACCCAGATGGGCAGGGAATTTGCATGGCACTTCCCCATCCCAGAGACACCATGGCTGCCAGACACTGGCAGAGACACCTAAAGCCAGGGGTTTAAGGAGTTGGGAAAGCCGAAAAGGAGGTGCCCAAGGGTGCAGGACCACTCTCCCAGGCCATAGGAGAACTTGCAAGGCTGCAGTGTGCTGGGGCCACTGCAACATGCAGAGAAAATGCATCTCCTAACAGGGAGCTCAGCCAGGACAAAGTTTTTTCATTTATTTTGTGTTTGCCATCATGTCCCTATGTTGGACACCCTCACTGGCGCTGGCAGGGCTCCTTCTCACTCACTGCCAGAGGAGCTCCGCTGACCATACACCTGATGTCCTTACAGAACAGTGATGCCATCAGCTCAAATCTCCCTGGTGTGAGCTGGGAAATGGTCCTTTATTTCCAGTTAATTGAACAAACAATGGTTCCTCCCCCAAAGGTATCTAACGAGCAGCATCCCCATATCTGTGACCGTGTCCATGCCTTCCTCTCTGACTTCATCTGAGCGCGCAAAGCTGCTGCCTCCTGCCATGGGAAAGGCAGCTCCTTCCCCTAAATGGACTTTAATTAGTCTGATTGCCTGCCAACAGCTATTCTGGTGACACCCATGCTCCAATTAAGTCTTGGTTTCACCCCAAATTGTGCAGAACCCAGGAACGGCTTGTCCTGGCCGGCGGTGCAGAGAAATGCCCGAGGCGGTGCTGGCAGAGCTCAAAGACCACGTTCAGCCTGGGGAACTGGGGGACGAATCCCACCTCGGCCAATGCTGGGGTGGTATTGCTGATCATTGCATACGATGCAAAGGGATAATTTGGGATATAGGGAAAATGGCCCATGCAGTGAATTTGGGAGCCCGTGGAAGCATTCACGCACGAGCAGCCATCGGAGGCAGAGCAACCTGCCAGCCCTGCCTGCTCCACCACATCTCGCCCTGTGCCTGGGGCACAGACGGGTTCTCGGGTGCGTCTTGCAGCCCCGTGGCTTCCATTCAGGGCTGCAATTTCATCGCCACTTACTTTATTAAGAGTCACCTTGGGTGGGATGCAGACGTCGGCTGCGAGCCGAGCTGAATCACACCCTCCCAGCCAGTCCTCTCTGCACAGGGAGTCTAGACGGCTGGCTGATGTGGAGACATCTCCTCTCCAAGATACCTGCGTGAGGTCTGGGGCACTCCCCACATCAAAGGGCCCCTGAGCTACTAAAGTGAGCTTATAATTAAGCCACCCCGAGGCAAGAGGGAGAGAGTTTCTCCCAGCACTGGCTGATGTCCCTCCATGGCTCCATTACTTGGCGTGGTGTCCTCTGCCTTCATCCCAGAAGATTTTAATGGCTGTAGCAGGGGGTCCTGTTCCACGGCTCGCTGGGTTCATGCCGGCTTCATGCTGATCTCGGTCTAAAAACCAGAGAGCCAAACCCTCCTTTGCAAGCGGGTCACGCTCCGCTGCCAGCTTCTTGGCTCCCTTGCACATAGGGAAGGGAGCCTGGAGCGGGGATGGGGACACAGATGCATCAGGAGTTCCTTATACCCATTTTGCTGCCAAATTGCCCCAAAAGACAAGGGACAGCCTGGGCAGCCATGGACTCCGGGAAGGCCTGTCCCGAAGGGCAGAAGGAAGCTGAAACCCAAGAAATCCTTGCAAATACCACTGCAGCCTGCGAGCGACTCGCACCGTAGGTGACCAAGCATTGCAATGCAGCAGGTTAATATTTTGACTTCAGAGACAGCCCAGGAAAGCAGCCATTTAATTAACCAAAGGAACCTGCTTCATGTCAATCCTTGCTGTAAAGTGCATTGGAGTCTCATCTTTAGCTACACAAAAAGCCCCAAGAAACCCAATGCCTTGCAGGTGGGAGATGCTGGATAATGTTTTCCTCTTTTACTGGGGTTTTGTCCAGCTGGACTGTTTCACAGAGCCAGCTGGTGACCACAAAAAAAAGAGAAAACCAGCACAAGTGAGAAAGATGTAAGCTCTGGTGGGCAGGGAAAGAGGAGCCAGACACTGATCCTACCTGCCAGCACCAGGAGGACCAGGTGTAAGGCTGCCTTAACAAAAGCAGGGACACACTCCTCAACTTGCCATTAAAACCTAAGCTCTTTAGAGCGTCCATAAAGCCCACATTAAAGGATTAAAAACTGGTGAGGGGGTCCCAGCAGGCAGTTGTCCACCAAAAAGCCTCCATGAAGTGGAGCGTTGCTCCTGGGGGTTTCACCGGGCCAGCGGCCGGTCAGCCTTTTCACCCGTAATCCGGAGACTGCTGCAAAATCACCGCTGGGAAATGGTGTGCGGCATCCCCATGCATGCAGCAGAGCACACCTAAACCAGCAGGAGGATATTTTTTTTGTAGGGAGCTTAAGAATAATACAAATTCAAAGAAAATAATGGATTAAAAGAGGGATCTCTCATCCATCCAGCTGGCTCTTCACATGAATAACCCACAAAAAGGGGGTTATTTGGTAGGGTGACATTCCCCTCCACACACGCAGCAACTGGTTGAGCCTTAAGCGACGTGTCCAGCATCACGCCAGGCAGCCCCAAAGCTGGAAGGCAAACCCGGTGGTCCCAGCACATCACGGCACATCCTCCCAGCACAGCCCTCCTGCCTCAGGGATAACAACCTCTCCGCCAAGATAATGCCCATTCCGAAATGCAGGGCTGGCTGCTCAGGCTGTAATTAGTGTCCACGCAGGGAAAATCCCTGTTATTGCCCAGCCCTCCCCAGGCAGACATGCCAAGAGACACCAGGCAGACTCTTTCTGCAGAACAATCGAAGCCGTCCTGCTGTCTCTGCGCAGCCCTGATAGCTTCATGGTCATTTTCTCTTCCCACCACATCATTCAGTCTCTGGATTGCTGTGGAATTGACTTTCCAGTTTCCAAGAGAACAGTTTTCGCTTTGTTGTTTCTTTTTTCTATCAGCCGTTAAATCCAAAAAGTCTGTTGTGGACACAATTTGGGCACACACTCACAGCTACAGAACGGCCTCATTTCCCAACAGAGGCAACTGGGGAAGGCTTACTTGGGAAGTATACGGGGATAAAAAAAGAACACCCCTTTTAAATGTGGAAACCTTGCTTGAAGCTGAGTAAGGCTTTAAGGTTAGTAATATGCAAGGAGCAAGCCAATGCAAAATGACTTTTATGATTCACTCCATCTCCAGCCCGGTCTAGAAGTCATTGCAGACTTTGACTCAGATGATCAGCTACATTGAGACGAGAAGGACAATAGAGACATAAAGACAAAATAGGATGCAGTGGCATGACTTTATGGACTCATTTATATTAGCCCTTGCCCAGCCAGAGTTCACCCATGGTTTGCTGTATTCATCCCATGGGGTGCAGTTGTGCTGAAGGGGATGGGCTGGAGCAGAGGAGAAGTCGGAACTGTTCATCTACATGTACCCTTATCCAGGAGCACAAGGGGCCAAGGAGCAGCAGCATGGGGTGACCGGGAGAACTGCTGGCATGATGCTCTGCTTACAGAGCCCTTCCCCTTCCTCCCACGGCTTTTGCAGATTTGCTCCTCATATAGCAACACTGCTTTGAGTTTGAGGCAAGAGAAATTACCCAACTTCACTGCCCTGAGCGATTCCAGGGCAGTGGGTAAATGCAGGAACTTGTCAGTGCTGCAGTTGATTCGCAGATTATTTATTTGCTTATTAGATCACATCTGGCTAATAATTTCTGTGATGCTCCGTAGTACGAGCTAATAAATCTTCCCTGGAGACCCATCAGCATCTTGCTTGATGGCCAGCTTGAAGGCATCCCTAATTAAACCAGTTTTGCCTTCCTAATAGAGCCTTAGAAGTTAGTCAGCAGAGCAGGAGGTGTTTACCTACCTGCCACCCTTTGATGACAGGAGTGGAGGTGAGGAGGAGGAGGCTGGCTTGCCCGATGTCATGCCACGAGTCCCGTCACAGCCCTGACCTGCTGAGACCTCCTGCCGTGCCTGAGCTTGGGTCTGCGTGGCTGTGCGTGCTGCAAGACCGTGGACACGCGTCCTTCAACGGCTGCTCCTCTCCCACCACCTCTTCTCACAGGGATGGGGCAGCTGGGGGCAGCTGGAAGAGGCTCTTGAGGCAAACGGGGGATGGTGGCAGCCTCACACACAGGGTTCCTGCAGTATTTTCCCAGGGGAAATGTTTTGTGTATTCTGCCCGGAAAGCCTGCCCACCTGCGATGTATCGGGCACCCTGTTCCCATTCCAGCTTCTCCCCACTTACAGCACCACCCCAGGGACCCAATGTCCCTCTGAAAACCCTGCTCTTCCCATCCCACCAAGACCTGCGCTTTGTCTCCTCTTGCCCCATCAAGGCGCTCACCCCTCTGGCATGGGGAATGCCTCTTCCTGACACAGCTCAAGCATTGCAAAAATGTGTCCCGGCTGGCTGGGGCTGAGGGAGCAGCACACCGTGGGCAGGCATCTCAAATCCACCTCTTCTCCAGCCCGGGGCCAACAGCCCTGTCCCAACATCCCTCAGCCCTTCCTCGCTTGCCTCTTCCTCACTCCTCTCCCCTGCTTGTGAAACAAGAAGTCTTTGTCTGCTCCCCCGGTTCGGAGGAGCACGAACGGCTTGAACTTTCCCTGAGTGAGTTTTTCCCCGCCAGCAGAACTGCGCGCTGTGCCGATGCCAGGTATTAACTAAGAGGATGACTCAACGAACCGGTTCAGACCAAGCAAGAACAACACTTCACTTTTTTTCCAAGGCTCCGGCTCAGCCCGGCACAGGCTGTTCTGGAGCATCAGAAAAGGTTAGTTAACTTGAAATATAACTTTTTAAATGGCTTATTACATCTCCCCTCCTTCGGGTTGCAGCTGGTATGGGGTGATGATGGAAATGCAGTCAAGGAGATCGTTCCAAGGTAGTTTTTCTCTAAAGTTTTCTGTCTGGTTTCGAGGTTTCCCTGTGAGATCTTGTTATGTATTTTGCAGAAGAGATGCACCGCATGGCATGTACTATGAGAAGTGGCACATGCCACGGGGTGGAGATGGAGGACTTTGGGAAGGGTGAACTCCCCGGTTTGCATATTTCCAGGCGATCAGTAGAGGCTCCTGAGTGCCCCAGCAGCCTCGGCGGGACAGCTCTTGCTTGTGACGGTACAAAGGCACGTGGGATGGAGGGATCCATCCTGCTCACGGAGGATCAGTGGCTCCAGCTGTGACAGGGAGCAGAGGCAGCACTGGAAGCTTCAGCTTGGGAAAGTTGCAACACTGAAATAGGCTGATAAAGGCAGTGGTTAAAAGTAAAAAACAAACTAGAAAAGACCACAAAATGCCAAGCAGCATGCAGCCCGGGAAACACAGCTGGGCAGGGCCGAGCTGGAGGCTGGAGCTGCTCTTTGGGATTGAAACTGCCATTTCCATGGAAAGCATCGTTAACACTGTGTTTTTCTCTGCTGCTCCAGAGCCACTTCCAAGCCTGAGAGCCCCGGTGCTGCCAGGAGCCCGCCGGTAACAACCCGCACTGCCTGGGATTGCACCAGCAGCCCTGGCTGACAGGGACACTGCAAGAGGTGGAGGGGCAGTCTCCAATTTTCCTTGCAGCCTTTCCTCTGGCTGGTGGCGGGGTCTGCACTGGCCTCAGAGCTGCCGGCATGCTCGCTCCCGTGGGCACTGCTCCGCACATCCCAGCCAAGCCCTCTCGGCTGCTGGCTGCTGGTGGCCCTGCAATGCCCAAGTCACTGCAGGGTGATAATGCATTCAGGAGACATCTCCTCCCTTTGCTTTCTTGTGGATGACATGGACAAGGAGAAGGAAGCAAGACAGGAGCATGGGGTGTGAAGCAGCAGTGCCCAAGTGTGGGGCAGAAAAGCCTCCCTGGGTTTGGGAGCATCGAGGGAGGACAAGGGGTTGATTTGTGCATGCCAACGCACTGGAGATTTGTCCTGCCCGTGGCTCATGGGCATTTGGAGAGAAGGAAGCCAGGAGGTCTTTAATGGCAACGTAACCTCTACGCCCAGCTCCACCAGAAGAAATTCTGCAATCAACTGGGACTGTCCCAGCAGAGAACGGAGCAAGACCAGTTCAGGAGGATTGCGCCAGACTGGGCAGTGACCTGCAAATGCAACCCAGGGAGAACAACTTCAGAGTGATGCGGAGGTGGGAAGCCAGCTCCCCCTGCATCTGCAATGGGTTCCAGACCAAGGAGATGCCCAGAGAGGGGCTCTGCAAACTGCGTCCTGTGGCCAAGCAGAGGGTGAGGAGCACACGGCCACGAGCACACTGCATGTCGGGATGTCTCCAGCCCCACGGAGCCCAAGCAGAGCTGTGACCCTGGCATCACAGTTAGCCCACTGGCAGCCTGTGCTCCTCACAACCCATCTTATCTCCATCCAGTGAACAAATTGGCTGGGAATTGTTTGCCCTGTATTATTCCACGGGGACAGACAATTTTTGTGCAGCATTACCTGAGCTGTCACAATTCTAGCCCAATGGCTTTGTTTTCCTCTGTAATACCTGCCAAGCATGGAAGACATGCTTTCAGCTTGGGAAGGAAAATCAAGGTGTCTCCTTCACCTCCAGAAAAAAACCCCACCAAGCTTCCCAGCGAGCTGACCAAACAGACAACATCTCCATGATGGGAGGCACGCCGTGGCCGTGCTCATCACTAAAGCACTGGGTGGCAGGGCTGGGGCATGACAAACGCTCGGCGAGAGGGTTGCACAGTAGGAAGGTGCCTCCTTCCCCCGAGCAGAGCAAGGGGACAGGGATGAGCTGTGGGTTTGCAATGGGAGGGGGCTGGGGAGCAGCAGAGCTGCTCCATGCAGAGAACCAAGCGAGGCCAGGGTGGGAGGGAAGGTTTCCCAGTGTCGAAACATTTCGTTTGGATGTTTTTCTACATGAAGCTTTCTGCTTCCAAACAACCAGTGCTTTCTGTTCAGTGGCTGACCTCAGTGGGAAGAAAAATTGCTGCACAAAAGGGACAGCGAGCCTGACGCCAGAAGCATAAACTCGGCTCTGGTCCCACGAGCAGTTCTGGGTGGGTCCAGACAAGGCGTTTTTCAGAGCTTTTGTTAAAAATAGTGAAATAAAAAGCCCTCAAAAATCTAATTTTTTTGAGAACTCTAAAGCCTGCCTGATTTTGACCTTCTATGCCAGCCCTATCCTAGTTTTCTGGTTTGGCCCCTATGCCAAAAACTTCCATATCTGCCCTGTTACTTCATCTTCTAGAGATCCTTTTGCTCATTCAAGTTAATAGAAAAACATCAGCCCAATTAATTAACTCTGCAAAAGCCACTGAAATCCTGAATGCCTCATCAACCCTCAGAGCACTGGCCTGTTTTTATTCCTCTTTCTGCATTATTGCCTCCTTTACTTGGCTGTGGAGATTGTTGCAATTTATAGTCATGTTTTTTATTAATTGCAGAGAGCCCATTCACCTGTTCTAAACAAAGCACTGGTCATTTGGCCCCTCTGCCCACACAGGGCTCCCAGACGCACGTCCTTCGGGAGGTCACCTGCCTGTCGGGCATGCATGGCTGAAGGACCCCAATGGATCTTAATTCCATTAAAAATAAATGTGCTCTCCAGGGGAGCAATAGCATTTTAGTGACTGCTGATGGACCTTCCCAATAAGACTTTCTCCAGGAGAAGGAGATGTTTCCCAGAAGATGCTTCACTATTTTGACCCATAAGCAGTCAATTTGGGGTGAATTTCCATGTTTTGCTCTCCAGAGGAGGCCACCATGGAGCACATCGGTGGTGGGAGACACCCAGGATGTGGCGACTGCAAGCAGATTTCCCATTACGATGGCCGACAAAAACGAACCATGGTTTGGTGAACTGCACACTCAAAATGTCTCAAAGAGAGTTTTGGACTAGCTAAAAAGTCCTATTTCTGCATGTTCTAAAGAAAAATTTGTCTGGATTTTTTTTTTTTTCAAGGCGGGGCAATGATTTCACTCTAACACTTAGCTCAATTAATTTTAAAATATGCTTAATGGGAGAAATGAGAGAAGATGAAACCTGCACCCAAATTTTCCATAGGATTGGACCTGTGCCAAAATACATCTGAGCTAAGCCACCCATGAGATTTGCTTCCCAATCCCAGGCTGGGAGTTTTCCAAGGGACACATGGGCAAGAAAACCCAGCCTGGGAAGACCATTGAGATTCAGGGGTGGCTGCAGGATCAGCCCATTGGGTTGTCTGGAGGTTCCTGTTTGGGGGTTTAACTGCTGGTTTGGGGGTTCAGCTGCAGCATCCATCATTTTGGATGCTCCAGGGAGCATCCCTCACTGCAGCCCAGCGCTTGGCATGGCTGTGGTCTCTGACTCTCTTCCAAGCACTTCCCTGGAGCCCCAAAACTGGCATCTAACAGGGTCACTGCTCACACTGGCAATCTGTCCAAAGGTCCAGACGTGGCAGACAGGGATGCACTTGTGGCATTTCCAGGAAAATGCCAATTAGGCACTCTTCTGCCCTCTGGGTGCTTCAGGACCCCATCCTGAAGTGTATGTTGCTGCACCCAGGACTGGGCATCTCTGACTCCCCAGTTGCCACTATGCTCTGTTATGACCCCAATTCATTACTTTAATTCATGAGGTTTTGCAAGACCCTGTGAAGATATAAATCCCTGCATCTCCTGCTATGTATCAATGCTATTACTTGAAGGAGTTAAAAATGCCTGTAGGGCTCTCTAAGTCTCTTTAATAACAAGAAATAAAGTAAAGGCTCAGCAGGGTTGGGTGCTGTTCTGCACTGATGACCCAGTGTCTTGCTCCACCCAGGAATGATCTTGTTATGGTCTCCCCTAACGAACTGTCTCCCAGGAGCCAGCCAAGCTGCCGCAGAGCCCAACGGTAAGATGCAGGATGTGTTGTTCAGCTGAAATTCATGGGCAAAATGCTTTATGTTCGTAAAATGCCGAGAGGCAGCCAGACCTTGGGCGACGCAAGAGGGAGAAGGTGAAACCCCTGAACCCACCTGGGCTGCCCTGAGCCGTTGCAGCCTCGCAGGGCTGGGAAGGTGGCGATGGGCACACACAAGTGTAGCATCCAGGTGCGTTCTGAGCCTGCCTGTTTTCTCAGTCCCAGCAGCACGCCATGGTGATGAGCTGCACAGCCCAATGGTGCAGTGAGTGCAAAAATACTCCCTTTGGCACGATTGGGGTTGCAAGCTGCCGCCTTTGGTTCTCCCGTGTGTTCCCCGGTGGGGACATTAAAGGATGCTCTTGCCTTCAGGAAGCACAGCTGGGCTGGATCAGTCATGCCGGCTGGCAATGGCACCTGCTTGGACTTTATTTCTGACTCCAGGTATTAAATCCCAGACTCCCAGCCCAGGCTGGGAAAGTGGGAACAGAAATGGGTGGCTGCAGGCAGCAGGTTCGGGGCTGGCTCACAAAGGTTATGTAAATCCCAGCTGGGTCTTCAAATCTGTGCTTGGGTCACCCACATCCACCCAGGCCCTTCAGCCACCTGCCCCACTGAAACCGAGGCTCAGGACCCCAAACAACCATGGTCTTCCCAACCCTCCCCTTCCCTTCCCCAAGGTTGTTTGCAGAGCTGAGGGACCAGCGTCAGCTTTTTGTCTGGAAGAGAACTCCAGAAGAAAAGACACAGGGAAAAGCATCACTTGCAAGAGAGGGTTTGCTTGGGTCGACGTCTAGTAGAAGCCCATTTAATTCAGCATCATTTGCATGGATGAACCATTGCAGGTGGAGGGATTTTCTCCATCCCTTGGATGCTCTGCTGTAGGGTGTTTGGAGCTGCTGCCTGCCAGGATTGCTAGGAGCATGCTCCACATTTGTAAACTTGTTTCAAAAACTTTTTGAAATTTCCCAGGAAACAAATTTCCAGAGAGGAACTGGACGTTGGGATGGAGCTGGATCTTTTATTCCAGCTCTGATGAAAAAAGATAACCCGTCTTGTCATGGAGAGGAAAGTTTGTCTCTAAAGGAAAAGTCAAAACGTGCCCCTGCGAGGAGGGTCAGCTGTGTTCCTGCAAAAACACCTCGGTCTTGATGAAACCATCGTTTTCTGCCAGGAAAATTGCTTTATAACAAAATACCAGCCCATGGGAGGTGGGATGTGGCAGAAATCATCCATCACAGCTATGCCAAGGAGGAGTCGCTGCAGCGAGCCGACCGTCCAGTACGAGGACCTCGCTGCTCCGAAGGTGTGCTGGTGGATTACCCCCATTCCCCAAAGTTTACCTTGGCTCCAGAAGACCCTTCCAAGCAATTAATGTATTTCTGAGATGACATTTAAAATGTTGGGAGGTTATGGCTGGCTACGGAGCTCTTCTCTAATTACATTCCAGCACGTTGCTTGTCATGAACTCATTAATAGCCTGATCCAGTGTGCGCAGATTGCAAGAGTCATATTTTGCCCTCACACACTTGTGTTTTGGACCTCCTCCTTGTTGGAGACGTACCCCTGGAGGGCTTTGAACAAGAGGGCCTTTTTCCAGTTTTCAGAACTTGCAATGACTTCATGATGTTTTCTCAGTGCAGATCAGAAGTCTAATAGCAAAAAAAAGTATTAATCCAGAGAGTAGGTTTGCAGAGAATGCAAGAGAGCATTTCAGAAACACAAGGTATAAGAAGACATGAGAATATCGGTTCAACACCACAAGCATTAAAAAAACTAACCCACAAACAAAAAAAAAACCCAGAAAATGTGAAGAATTCCCACTGCTATTCATGGGAAGTTTGTTATGTTTTTTTTTTTCTTTTTAAGACTAATATTTTGATTTTAAAACCTCTGCCCCTACATCTAGGGGTGGAGAATGTGCTGGTTTCGGCTGGGGTAGTTAATTTTCTCCGTAGTAGCTAGTATGGGGCTGTGTTTTGGATTTGTGCTGGAAGCAGTGTTGATAACACAGGGATGTTTTCATTCCTGCTGAGCAGGGCTTACACAGAGCCAAGGCCTTTTCTGCCTCTCACCCCACCCCACCAGCGAGGGGCTGGGGGGGCACAAGGGGTTGGGAGGGGACACGGCCGGGACAGCTGACCCCAACTGACCCAAGGGATGTCCCACACCGTATGGCGTCATGCTCAGCACATAGAGCTGGGGGAAGGAGGAGGAAGGGGGGGACATTCAGAGCGATGGCATTTGTCTTCCCAAGTCACAGTTATGCGTGATGGAGCCCTGCTTTCCTGGCGATGGCTGAACACCTGCCTGCCCATGGGAAGGAGGGAATGAATTTCTTGTTTTGCTTTGCTTGCATGCGCGGCTTTTGCTTTCCCTCTTAAACTGTCTTTATCTCAATGCACGAGTTTTCTCACTTTTACCCTTCCGATTCTCTCCCCCATCCCACTGCGGGGGAGTGAGCGAGCGGCTGCGTGGGGCTGAGTTGCTGGCTGGGGTTAAATAAACCATGAGAACAAGTCAATCCATTCCATGCCCAGGGGCAATCAGCCGGGCTTTGGACGTGCTCCCTTTGAATGAAGCAGCAACCAGGTTTTGGGAGCTGCCAAACAAACTCCCTTGGCTCTGCTGGGCTCCCCCCACCCATGGGCACAAGGCAGGAGAGGAGCTGCAACGCAGTGGGTTGTATCTGCAACAGAGATGCATCCAGGTGGTGATTTGGGCAGGAAAGTCAGGATTTGCAGGGTTTGCTCACAATGTGCAGAAACGATCACCCATCTTGGACCAGCATGTGGGGCTTTCGTCCCAGCTATCAGCAAAGTGGGGTTTAATGACACTGTTGCTTCTGCTCAGGCTGGAGACTACACAAACAGCCTCAGAAAGCTATCAGAAGTCAACGGGGGCTGTGCAATGCTAAGCTCAGCCCAAAAAGGAGATGCTTTGCTGCTCCCTATTAATTACGATGCTCCTGAGCGACAGCAAAGTAGGAGCAAGGACTACTTTTTTCTCCCCAGTCATCTCTGTGCCATCTATCTCTCAACAGTTCATTTTAATTATGCAATTATAGTGTGTACAAAGCTTTCTGTGAGCTTTAGTGGATAATTAAAACAGATGGTGAGCTTAATGGGACCAACTCCTTTTTCTTCTTTTAATTAATGTGTTAACAGTTTATGGGCCAGCCTGTGGAAATCTGTTACTTAGCAGCTCTGTGGGTCTACAAGCCATCCTATTGTATATGGCCCTGCCACACACATAGACATACAGGCATTGGGATGCTGGCCCAAACACGGTGGTGATCTCGAGCAGGTCTCCACACACCTCGTGTCACCTCTGCGGTGTCGTGTAACACCAGTAAGACACAAGCACCCTCGAGGTGAGGCTGGATGGAAGCAGGTCTTCCAGGCATGCACCGACCCCTTGCAGGACCAGGACACCCAAGTGTCTCTGAAGATGTTCATCTCAAACCTCTGCTGGAAGCGATGGGGAGGAAGGGGAGGAGGCAGGCATGGGTCAGGCACACGGATGAGTGCCAGGGCACAATTCTCTCCACCTCCAACCTGTGGGCAGAAAGAGGGATGCAAAACACTCTTGGGGTCAGGGTGTGGGGACCAGCAGTGGTCGGGGAGCAGTGAGGGGGCTCAGCAAGCTGGTCTTGAGGGGCAGCCCTCCAGGGTAGAAAAGCAGGGAGGGGATGAGGCAGGATAGGTTTTGCCAGAGGCTGAAACAACGCACCAGCATCCTACTATCGTTTCATGACATATGGCCAACAGCAGCCTCCAAAGCGACGCCAGGCGCTTTTGACACACGTGCGGGTCTTCTGAGGCTGAGCAAAGCTGCAGATCTCATGTTTTCTGGAGGAGCTACTCCACTGGCAAGCACCAGGCGTCGGGACGGACATGGAGCAGGATGGGAGCAGATGGGACCCCGGAGCTGGGGTTATACTAGGAAGAGAAGCTCGGGGACAGGCAGGGCAGGGTGTCACAGTGTGGGGAAGGGGAGGAGAGCAGGACAAGGATGGACATTTCTGAAGGAGCCCTCTGTTCGCCCAAGGTGCCTTGAGGCTGCAAGATAGGGCAACAGCAGGCTGTGAAATCTCGGTGGCCATGGGAGGGAGGGACTGTGCCTGCTTTCTGCCGATACAGGATCAGGCAGGCATCAAATGATGCCAGCGGGAGCCTCTGTTCACAGCACCCAAAAGAAGGTGAGTCCCCAAAAAGCACGTATTTAACTTGCTGAGCTCCCCATCACAGGACGCTGAGGATTCCAATGGTTACATGGCTTCAAGAGGATACTGGAGAAGTTCCTGGGATAGAAATCCACTGGGTTGCTAAATTCACAGAAGCCCCATCAGGAAGCCCTTGAGCTAAACATGTAAGATGAAGTATCCATTGCTGAACGGCTCTCACGAGCCTTTGGCAGTGGGACAGGATGGGCTGGGAGGATTAACTTCAGCAGGGCAATGCACTGTTCTGCAGTCAAAAGTGCAAAGCCTAAGAGAAGCAAGCATTTGGAGAGGCTGCTTCCAAGCCTGGGGGTTGCTGGCAGGCATGTTACAGAAGTGGCTAGCCTGATGAACTGGTAATTTTTTTTTTAAAGTGGCCCTGGTTATGGTAACAAACAAGGCACAGGGCATAACTGAAGGGGAATCCCATCCAGCCCACCATTGGATTGGGGATAAATGACGGCCAAGGCAATGGCTGTGCCTTGGGCTCAGCTGGGCCACTGGGATTAGCTTCTTGAAAGAACAGTGGTTTCGTGGGAATGATCCCCCAGCAAAAAGGGCCACTTGATGCCATTTAACAAGAAAACCTCCCTACAGAGGTTTCCCTTGCCCCAGTCCTGATGCTTTTCCAGGCGGTGGGGTGCTGAGCCACCCTCCCCGCTGTGGGGAAGGGGCCATTGCTCACATACCAGGCAGCAGACGAAGCTCTCTCTGCCAAAAGCATGGCCGGAGGATGAGCACGGCTGGTTCCAACAAGCTGGCAAGCTGAAATAATAATTCCCTGGTCAAGGGGGAAAACAATGTGTGTTATTTCTGAGAGCACTGGCATTTTGTCTCATTTTGATCTTGTGCTTTTTATCGCAGACGGGACTGCAAAGCGGCTCTGCAGCCTCACGGAGGGACGCGGAGGTGCAAGGTGCTGTGCAAAATTAAGGATGAGCCCTGTTCAAGGATGCGTGTGCAGAGGGCAGACGAGGCCGGAGGGGATGGGGGCGCGTATCGATGCTGCAGGCTGGTGTGGGCTTCCCCACACATCTGCAGCCCAGCTGCTGGGCTACAGTTCGGCATCGCACAGCTTTTCCAGCCCTCACTTTAAAGTGATGTTGAAAAATGTTAATGGCAGGGAGACGGACACCTCGGCAAGGAAAGCATGGCTCAGCAGCTGCATCCCAGCACCGGGAGCAGCCCGGCTTGGCACCTGAGGCGTTTGGAGGTTGGGGGAATGGATTTGGAGGAAACTATCCAACCCTTTCCAGGCCAGACCGTGGGGATGTACTCACCCGTGCTGTCCCCAGCAAGGGTCATGCAGGTGGGCCAGTGTTAATAACCATGTGCTGAGCCCTGTCCCCAGGTCGGGCCACCTGGGCTCCCCCTGTGCCCCCCTCTGGCTGTGGCTCACTGGAGGACCATGCACTTCCCAGACCTTACATTGCATAAGGAGCTTGTTGCTACAACAGAAATTGCAAAAACCATGGAAACTGCTCGTCTCAGCCAAACCCAAACTTAACTGTATACACAGCATAAAATTTAGTTACTTTAAACTTGCATTTTTTGGCTCAACTCTCCCGGCCACATCCTGAGCCCAAATGGATTGAATTACCGAGCACAAAATAAATTCCATCTGAGCAGGCTGCAGCCCTTGTCTCCTTGAACAAAGGCCGAGGTGTTTGCTTTGCCTTTTTTTTTTTTTTTTTTTGTTTTCTGGAAGAAAACGAGCTAATTTCATCCACATGGAGAAAGAGAGGCCAGGGTGCTGGGGAGAACCACATTAGCCCTGATTCCCTGACATCAGCCACCATCCCTGCAGCTCCATGCCAGGGACCGAAGGCGAGCAGAGCCAGAGTGGAGGGCGCCATGCCATCACCTCTGGATCAGCCCCGAGGGCCACAATGCTACTACCTCCAGCATCCTCCTGGCAGATGTCATCTGATGTGGCAGTGCCACCTCCCTTTGTCCCAGGACCCCCTCTCCTCCTTTGGAGCAGGGACCATGCACCAGGCACTGCACAAAGATGGAGGGAAGGAGGACTCCAAGTCTTTTGGACAGTGGGTAGCAGGGGACAGGGCTGCCGGTGGGCTCTCTTTTATCCTTGAATTGGGCAGGAGTGTAAGGAGGAAAGGGGAAGGAGAGGGAAGTAGAAAGTGGTGGCAGAAGAGCTGGAGGGGAAGCTGCAAACACCCACCGAGCACCAGCATCCTCTGCCAGCTGCGGGGGAGTCTCTGAGCCACTCACTCAGTCATGATGCACGAAACCACCGTGGCGTGGGTGGGCTGGGGGTATCCACATGTGCAAACAAGGCATTGCATGCCCCAGGTGTATCCTGCTGATTCCCAGATAAACTCCAACTGAGGGGGGTTCAGCAGCCAGACCCACGCCACCATGCCCTGCTCTCACCGGCATGGGGTGAACACAGAGGAAGAAGCCAGAGAGAAACCCCCACGGCCCCTCACCGGCTGCCTCCGGCCCGCGGCCGCCGTGGAGGGCGTCTCTGCGTGCACGCGTGGGAAGCGGCTCAGCCGGCTCTGCCTGTCCCTGCCCTCCTGCCGGCTGCACCTCGCCTGTCCCAGCAGCCGCTCCACCCCAGAGCCCATGTTCCCTGGCCCCATGGCGCTGGAGGGGGTTTAGTCCTCTGGCTTGCGCACGCCTGCACACCTGCTCCATGGTCTCCTCCATGGAGGAGATCTCCTCTGTGGGGTCTCAGCCCAAAGGGCCACAAGAGCCCCACAAATAAACCCACCAGGAGGGCTGACCTCAAAGACATCCTTAAATGAGAGGGTCCTCCAAAAATGCTTTAGATATCCCTCAGCTCACAGTCCAGCTACACACCAACCAGTCCTGCAGAAGCGCTGTGGGAAAGGAGTTTCTGAAAAGTTTTCCTTGATGAACCATAATTTGCTCAGAGCAACCAAAATGCTTTGTAATTTGCCCAGTTAATTCTCCACTGGTGCCTTGTGGCACCCTCAGAGAGTCTGGTCAAGGTGAAGGCTGCAGCCGGGAGGGAAAGCTGGAGCACGTGCCCCACTCCAGCCTCTATGGTGGTTCCTCAAGGATATTGGCTTATTTACTGCCTTTACTATTGCAGTCCTTTTTGGAGAAAAACAAAAAGCAGGGTGGGGGTTACCACCGACACCCTCACCATAGGACTTGTGCACTGCATCAGTGCAGAACCCAGCTAAGGGCTGGGGCTGTGGTGGCCGTGGTTTGCTGTCACCCTACAGCTGCCACCGGCTCCTGTGCCAGCCCCTTCTTACAGCCTCCCCAGTGAGCTGGAAATAATGGGATGGCCGTCGAGGACATGGGGATGGTCTTCTGTGATTCATCACATCCTATTTTGCACACTGGGAGGACAAGCATCTCCTCAAAGACAGTCTTACCCAAAAGCAATGGATGCCCTGGAGCAGAAACAGCCCTTCTGTTTGTGATGCCCCACTTCAGGTGGGCTGAACCATCCAAACTCTCGAGCATCCTTGGTGCCTGGGCTGAGCCACTCAGGGTGAATTCTTCCTCACACCTTCTCAGACTTCACATTTAATAATGATTTAATAATCATTTAATGACAATTTGCATACACTGCATGGAGCTGTGGAGTAATAATTGCCCAATTCCTTTAATGAAAGCCACATCTGGCCGGGAAAGCTTGGCTCAGCCGTGGCTTTGATCTCTGCTCCCCGCGACTCCCATGCACCAACACTCACTCCATCGCCTGCGCCAAGGCTGCGTCACGCTTCCCCTTCGTGCCGTGGAGTACCTGTGATCACTCTCTCAGTAAGCTACTGTCTTTTCCCAAATTGTTGTACAGGAGTGACATCGCCATTTCCACAAAATGATGGTGCTGCAGCTACTTCCTGTAGCCGGGCTGCTCTAGCCCCTCCGCGACGAGCAGGTATGGCTGAAGAGGATGTCTACAAGGCCAGGGAAGCAGGAAGTCACAAGGGGTTCCCTCATCCTCCTCCTGAACCATTTAATCTGTTTCTTGAGTGCCTTCTGTCTGGTGCTGGCTCTGCCAGGCTGGCATCGGGTGAGCAAGCTCTGGTTCAGCAGCGGGATGGGTGCATCCTCTAGGGGAGCGGACGGAGGAAGAGGGACCTTCTCAGCAAAGGAGGTTTCCAAAGAGATCAACCCAATCAACTCACCATCCTAATCTGAGCCGAGTCCAACAGCTGGAAAGGTTCATCCTTACCGTCCCCAAGAGCATCCCACCCATTAAGGAAGCAGGCATTCACCTATTTCCTAACAGAAACAGGATAATAACCTCAAGGGAGGTTATCCTCCCCCTCTACCCCATCCCAGTGAGGCCACATCTGGAGTGCTGTGTCCAGTTCTGGGCTCCCCAGTTCAAGAAGGACAGGGAACTGCTGGAGAGAGTCCAGGGGAGAGCTACCAAGATGCTCAGGGGAATGGAGCATCTCCCTTATGAGGGAAGGCTGAGAGACCTGGGTCTGTTCAGCCTGGAGAAGAGAAGACTGAGGGGGATCTTACCAATGTTTATAAATATCTGAAGGGCGGGTGTCAAGAGGATGGGCCAGACCCTTTTCAGTGGTGCCCAGCGACAGGACAAGGGGCAACGGGCACAAGCTGGAACACAGGAACCACCTAAACATGAGAAAAATCTCTTTTGCTGTGCGGGTGCCAGAGCAGTGGAACAGGCTGCCCAGAGAGGGTGTGGGGTCTCCTTCCCTGGAGACATTCAAACCCACCTGGACGCGGTGCTGTGCCCCCTGCTCTGGGTGTGCCTGCTCAAGCAGGGGGGTTGGACAAGGTGATCTCCAGAGGTCCCTTCCGACCCCTGCCGTTCTGGAATTCTGTGATTCTGTGAAGTAGGAATGGGCTGGGGGCTTCATTGGCCCCACGGCCCCGTGACAGAGTTGTCCTCAGTGCACGGCTTTTCTCCGGTCACAGCAGCTGACACAGTGTGAGGCTGGGAGGCACCATGGGTGCCCGGGAGCTGGGAAACTACAGAGAAATCTTCTGCCAGACCCACAAGGATGAAACAAGGGAGAAGCACAGCTGTAGACATGTTATTTGCAGACAAAAAGCATGCAGGATCCGGCCTGACCCCTCATTACACACGTCTGAGGAGGGATGTGCATATTAAAATAATCCCTTCAAAGAGACTGGTGAGGAGAGAGCACTGAAGTATTGATGAGCCAAGCTGGCACGGGGATTGATCTCGATGCATTTGTGAATTTTATTAATAACTTTAGAGAGGGCACACAGCACCCCCTCACACAGACACATCCACGCCGCCGGCTGCCCTATGCCAAGCTGCGAGAGTTCCGCATCCAAGGATGAGCCAGAGGTCCCCTCATCTGACCCCAGGCTGGTACCTCTCACCCCACCAGTCTGGCTCTGCCTCTCTAAAGCCCGGAGACTTGTCTTAAGCTCTTAGGGTCTTATAAATAGAGGCATAAACAAGAAACAAGGGTAGAATGTGATGCTGCAGATAAATACCAATTGAAATTAAAACAAAAAAAGGGGGGGGGCATGAAGCAGAGCCTTAAATGAAATTTCAGCTCTGCCTCCTCTGGGCTTTTTCAAGCAATGGCATGGGAATCCCCTATGTCCCTGTCTTCACGTCCCCTCTCCTCCCCGCCCAGGTCAACCTTAGCTCCTGCAAGGCATCTAAGCACCCATGAGAAGCTCTCGCCGCTCCCGACCCAAAGTGGTTGGAGCAGCTCTGCTCTGCTGTCCTCCATGATTCTCACCCTGATATGGATTGAGGGATTTTTGGGACTCTGCTATGAGACTTGCTGCGTCTTGTTTCCAGACTAGCTTGGCTCTGCTTTCCTCGCTGGGCTTTACAGGTAAATCAGATGGCTATCAACAAGGGCTTAAAACGACCCCCAGTCCTTGCTGCAGATAAGCCGGGGGCTGGCGGGGCAAGTGGCGCCCAGCCCCACACCTCCTGGGCAGGAGCTTGAAACATCTGAGGTGCTCCTGAAGAAGGGGTGGGCTGGATGTGGGTCTGCTTTTGCCCACCTCCTCCTCTCCCCCAGGTCTGTGCAGCCTGCATGGCTGATGGTCCACACCAAAACTCCTCTGACCTGCAGGGGAGCTGCTTTCACCACCCCCTTTGCATTCCTGACTGACATATCTGCTGAATAGCTCAAGCTTTGCAGAAGAGATATGGCACGTCAGAGGAGCCATGGGTCCCCAGGCGAGGTCTGTGGGCTTAGAAGGACACCAGACCCCCCCAAGACCACGTGCAGGACCCGATGCAGCACCAGTGGAGATGCTCCTCACCCTGTTGACTGCAAGAAGTGCCAGCTCTCCACACCAACAAATATTACTGAAATCACTGAAAACTTAATTGTGCATAAACAATTTATCCTCGCAAAACACCAGGAAACCCAAACCATCCTGTTGTGGCTGTTCTGCAGGCAGAGAGAGAACGGCTGAATGAATCCCCCGGGAGTCTGCAGCGGGATCTCCCCTCCCTGTGCTCCTGCCCTTACCATCAACTCCTCTTTCTCAAAGCAAAGACTGCCTGGGCCCATGGGACCCCGCAAGACCTCCCTGTCCCACACACCTGGGAGTACAAGGAGGCAAAAAGAACATGAGGAAAGAAAAAAATATCAGCTATTTTCAGGATCACTTCAAAGATTGGATTTTCCTTTTCCCTCCCTCTTTTTTTTTTTTTCAAAGGCACATCTCCATCTCACTTGGTTCCTTCAGAGCAAAGCTCTGCCAGCAAAACCATGCCCAGTCCCCCTGCAGAGGTACCCGCGCCTCCACTGCGGGGGACACCGTGTCCCCCCGCAGCCCAGGAGCCCCTCAGTTCCTCCCACCACTGCAGCCTCCCCAATTAGCAGAGCTGTTCAGCTCTTTATTCAACCTCTGGCCCCTGCACTTGTAAATCCTGGAAATGCACGTGGTGAGCAACCAGAGCCGCGTTGTCTGGGGCTGCTCTGACTCACCGCTGAGGGACCTGAAAGAGGGGGGGGACAGCCTAAAAACACGGCGCAGTGGTGATTTACAGCCCAGCTCTCTCCGGCTGCTGTGGACCGCCAGCCGCAAGGTGACACTGCCTACAGAGAAAGAAAATTTATAGGGCCAAAGCTCTTTCCTCCCACACCTCTGCTCTCCTGGAGGTGACACTGAGCTTGCCAAGCCATGCTTGCATGATGGCCATCCCCCAGCCAGCCACCGAGCCGGAGAGCATCCCCCACGCACGGAGCAGATCACTCAGACTGGGAATAGAGGGGTAACTGTGTCTGGGGCTGCGTGGGAAGGGCGGCCCCTCCTCTTCTTCCTCCCCATTTATCTCATTTCCAAGACAACTTCCCTGGGGCTGGTAGCAGTCCCTTCCAGCTAATTATCTTCAGACTTTGAAAATTGCCCAAAAAAGCCTGACAGTGCCAAACTTGTGGGTGAGGAGCCTGCAGTAGCTGGTCTGGCTCCAGCAGATTGAACATTGCCCCGCAAGGCCATGCCTCCTGCTCTGGAGATCCCTGCTTGACGCTGCATTTTTAAGCAAAATGCTGTCTTAATTGCATCCAGCTTTGGAGGGAGATGGTGATGCACACATAGCTCAAACCATGGCCATGGCCTATCAGCTAAAAGCAGGGTGTTACATTTCCAGACATGTTTACCACTGTGCTCTCCCTGGGCCATGGCTCTCCTCCTGGGCTGTGTTTGAACGCCCCGTCCCTGGGGCTGTGAATTATACAGTGATGCACAAGCCAGGATCAAGGACTGGGAGGGGGATTTGCAATTCAGAGCAGCCCCAAGACTGAACGAGACATCTCAGACCAGCAAATGGGAGAGGGTAAAACCTGAGACGCGGCCAGTCAGCCCCAAGAACAAAAATACCCTTGGGTGCTCACCCTTGGATGCAAAGCAGTGAGCACCCCATCAGAGCCCCAGCCAACCACAGGGCCCTAGCCATTCCCACGGGGCACCGCAGCCATCCCCATGGGATGCTGCGGAGCTGGAGAGGATGCACGAGGGTGGGAGACCTTCTCTGAGATCAAGTTCCAGCCCTTTTGACCAATCCTGTGGGATGCTGGAGCATTTTGGCAGATTTAGGGGGGTCAAAGACAGCAGCACTCGCAAGCTGGGAAACCTTCCTGATAAAACAAGGCTCCAGAAGCTCCATCTGATGGCATTTTTTGGGGTTTACTGATGAAGAGGTGGCTCAGACACAGTCTACAGGTACCCAGATGGCAAAGGATTCCTGTCAGGCACTTCTTTCACAGCCTTGAAGAAAATAATTGCATGGCAAGAGCTAGGAGAGAGCAGATGACACAGGACAAATTAACTTGGGAGATAAAGTACAAGGGGCGAGCTCTAATGAGGTGAGAAGGAGATTAGAAGTATCGACTACCACAAGTGTGAGGGAAATGACAAATAGACTCACCATTGAGAGATCTGAGGCAGGTTTTCATCCAAATACTGGCAGCAATTGCCACAGCTTATGCTCCCCAGGGCCATAGGAGCAGTGAAAAGCTGGTCCTGTGCAGAAACCACAAACAGGAAAGAAGAGACAATAAGGGAGGCTCCAAAACCCAGAATTTGTGAGGGTTTTGGGTGGGGATTTTTGTAAGGCAGGTGAAGAAAAAAAAATAAATCACAGTAGAGAAGTCTACCCTTATTGACACTTTTTGCACTACTACAGCACCACATTGTACCTTGGGACAGCCCCGGGATGCAGAGCAGCTCTCAGAGGTGCCGGTGTCACCCTGTTTGAGCAGCCATGAAGCTCAGCAGAGCACCGGCTCTGAAGTCGCACAGGTGACCTGGAAAAGCAGCTGAACACTGGTCCTGGGGAGCTTCAGAGGAGGCAACAGATGCTGAACCTTCCTGTGTGATAAATATTGCAGGAGAGCCTTGATTTTCCTTTGCAGATGTCTCTCCACAACCTGGGAGAGGGCGTGCAGAGTGAAATAGTCCACATGTGGTTTGGAAATGGCCAAGGCACAGAGATGTGCAGACAGGAGACACTGTAAAGACTAGGACTAGCACACGGCAGAGACCAGCAAGGGGACACCAGAGGTGTGGAGAAGTGATTTGGGGTTTCTCACAAGGCAAGAACTAAGAGGCAGCTGGAGGAGTTATCAGGCATTGGGTTTAAAATTGACCAAAGGACAGACCCATCACTAAGTTGTGGAATTTGCTAGGCAGGATACTGTGGAGAGCAAAAATATTCATAAATTCAAAAAGGGAAAAGACAAGTTCACAAATGATAGCTCTACCAGTAGGCTTTAAGCATGAGCTTCCCGGTACAGCTCCTCCAGGATGGAGATGCTGACACCACAGACCTCATCAATGGCCAGGCTGTGAATGTGGGGGTCTTACTGCTGTTTGCTGCATCCCTTATTGCCAGAGAGAGGGTGCTCACCTACAGGGGCTTTTTATCAGATGCAGGACATGGTTAGTCTTAACCAAAAAGCCTGCTCTGCTGGTGATGGTGCTCCAAGGAAGACAAAAATTTGGGAACAAGGTTGGGATGTGCTGATTTGCAGCTCTCATGAGAATAAAAGGAGACCAGTAGTTGTCTCCATCGCAGCAGCAAAGCAGTGCCCATTAGCTCCCTCCAGCTTCCAGAACAGACTCTTGCTTTGACCAGCCTAAGATGGCCTTGAGTAGCATCACCTGAAGGAAAATGCCCAGATGATCTTGTTACAGCAACAGAAGAGACCTTTCTTGCCAGCAAGATCACTTCTCAACCCTCCTCCCAGGCAGAGGAAAATGCTCCTGGTACCTGCTCAGAGGGGCTGGGAAACATTTTGGGTAGCCTGCTCTCCTGACAGCCTGCCTGAGGAACAAGATCACCGATCCAGGTCTGCACTGAAGATGCTCATCCCTGTACAAATACAGAAAAGATACCTGAGAGATTTCAGCAGGAGGCACATTCATGCCAAATGTTTAGAAAAAGCCCTAGAAATCAGGAGATACTGATGTTTTGGCTGACACCGCCAACTGGGCAAGAGCTTTCCAGTGACGGACTGATGGCATCGGAGCCAAGCCTTGATACAGGAGGAGGGCTGAAAGCTGCCCGCTCTGCCAACCTGCTGCCAAGGTTTTCAGGCCAGAAGGGATTTTTCTCTCCGTTGGAGCCAAGCGATCGTGATCTTACACTGATAAATAGGGTTTGATCCAATACCCACGCACAAAGATAACATGCTGGCAAAAGCCAGATGCAATGACTCCGCAGCACTCGTTCCAACTGAGTGCATCAACAGGTGTCAAATTTGGGGGGAAATTAAGGTCCAACACTGACAATCATTCCTCTGTGATATTTATGAGGCCTGTTAATGCTACACACTATGAGCAGGTCTCTTTTTGGAGAAGGTGATCAAATGAAGCCTTACGGGATGAGACAGAGGGTGACAAGCTCAGTCGGTTCAACAGTTTCTTTCCAAAACAAGGAAATCTCCAACTGTGATCACTTTGTTCAATAAATAAAAAAGATAAGCAATTCAGCACTAGTCTGTTTTAAATGTATGTGTTAGCCTTGACGGTGTTAATAACAAATGTAATTATTTAAAAGCTCCTATGTATTATCAGGGCAGTGAAAACTGCAGATGTTGGCAAACCTTGATTATTATTCTTTTACACTTGCCATTAAATCAATTTAAAGCTCCCATCTCAATGTATCAGAATTAATTATGTGCTTTTAGGCAGAGATTACTGGAAAAGGACCTTCCTTTTGTGTTGCACAGGTCTGGCTAAATGATTGCTCCATCTCCAGTGCCTGTACCAGGAGGGTGATGCAGAGCACAGGCAGGAACTGGGGTATCGGGGGGCGGATTCTGCATCACTCTGTGGCCACTTTTGCCCTGAAAGGTCTGAAGGTGCTCCTAGGCTCTGCCCTACAAACAGGTCACTGAGCATCTCTTATCCACAGCAGGAATGGATTGGAATTCAATAGAATAGACTAGACTATTCCAGTTGGAAGGGACCCACAGTGATCATCGGCTAACTGCCTGACCACTTCAAGGCTGACCAAAAGTTAAAGCAAATTATTGAGAACGTTGTCCAAATGCCTCTTAAACACTGACAGGCTTGAGGCATCAACCACCTCTCTAGAAAGCCTGTTCTCCCTGCACGCACACCACTACAGCAGAAGTGTAGTCATTCCTGCCCAGAAAAAAGTCCATTCCTGGTGCACTTCAGACCTATGTCACATGCTTAGGAGGTTTTGTTGGGGTTCCCCCCCCCCGCCTTTTTTTTTTTTTTTAAAAACCAAACAACCAAGTTTGGAAATTTGCAGGAAATAAAAGCAAGAAATTGCTGACAAGTGTCCTACTGTTATTGAGTGAGAACACAGAGCTCAGCTCTATGGATTCCCAGAAATACAGTCCAGATGTGGCTCTCCGCGGTGGTGCAGCCAAGCCACAACCCCCAAAATGACTACTCCTGCGACTGGGAAACATCCCCAGCACCCCTTCCAGCCACGCACAGCGGCAGACGATGCCCCAAACAACACCCAACCAAAGACTTGAGAAAGCACAGGGTTGGCAGCAGAGCCTGGAGGGGCCCTCCCAGTCCCTAACACTGAAGGTCTGCAGCAGCAGTATTGGGAACAAAGTTATTTGATCCACGTAAAGCCCAGATTTCTCATCTGTGCGCACACCTGAGCTTGAAAACATGACCTTCTACGGCTCACTTAAATCCCAACTGCCTGCAAACCACAGGAAACTGGGAACATATTGGTTTTGCAGCAGTCCTCTCCTGCAGTCCTTGTCGGGGTCTGAGCATCAGCTCAGGAGCAGCTGTCTGGACAGGCAGTCCCCAGACTGTCCCCCTCCCAGGACACAGCTAGGGGAGGGACAACGCTGCACACACCGCACTGGTGTGGGATGGGAGTGTGCACCAACGGCAGCCACGCACACAGCGAAGGAGCATGATTGCACATACACCTGCACACATATGGGGAGAACCCAGCAGAGCTAAAGGCAACGGGAGGGTCAATAACTGCTCCAGGGAGTCTGTCTTCAGCTCTTCCACACCCAGAAGTTTTGCCCTTACAGTACCTCCTGGTTATCCTTTTACAAAAGACCTTGGCTCTCCGTCCATCACGTTTGCAAAGGTGGCAACGAGCTCCAATGACAATGGGGGGTGCACAGGTCACAGCTGAGAAACTTTGATATCATTACATTATTTATGGTCAAATACTCAGCATACACTAATTAGGAGTAGTTCAGTGGCACACAGAGGCTCATCTAGCTCACACCCTCAGTGCCTGACACCCTTTAGGATGGTTGCAATGGTACGGTGGGTCTGCAGTGATCCTGCAAAGCCAGCATTGACAGCAGCAAGAAGCTCGGAAGCACTAACGCTCCCATGTGGGAGCAGAGTGCCTAAGATTAAAAAAAAGAAAGAAAGAAAAAAAACCAAACCAAAACCAAAAACCTAAAACCACTCAATTGGTTTCAGTTGGACTGCAACCTCCAATCCAGCCATTGAGTGCAACAGCAAGATGTAGCAAGCAATTAGCCCGGCCCTCTGGAGCCCAGGCACTGACACAGAGAGCAAAGGCTCACCAGGCAGAGGAGTGCACAGGGCTGTTTGATTACCCTGGGAGAAGAGCCAAGCAGAACACACTGTCTGAAGAAGCGAGAAGTATATTTTGGTTATGACTCCCAGAATGAAGCCTGTTAGATCCGAGTTCTCTTTCCAGCTTTGTCACAGGTGCCTTGCAAAACCTTGGGCATGCCACTTTGTTTTCATAGAATGGTTTGGGTTGGGAGGTACCTTTAGAGGCCATCTAGTCCAACCCCCTGCCATAAGCAGGGACATCTTCAACTAGATCAGGTTGCTCAGAGCCCCGTCCAGCCTGACCTTGGATGTTTCCAGGGATGGGGCATCCACCCCCTCTCTGGGCAACCTGGGCCAGTGTTTCATCCTCCTCATCATAAAAACCTTCTTCCTTATATCTAGCCTGAATCTACCCTCCTTTAGTTTCAAACCATTACCCCTTGTCCTATTGCTACAGCAGACACCTCTGAGGTGAGGCAGTCATCTCATGCTTGCTCAGTTTTCCCCAGGCACCAACTCACCCCACCTTTGCAATAGCTTCCCTCCCAGCAGAGCAGCTGAGCTGCAGGCAATAGCAAAGCCAACATAACTCACTCTGTCCTCCGGCTGAGGAAATTAAAGTGATGGGGACACTGAGAAGCACTGCGTCCCCCTCTAGCTGAGCCTCAGCTGCCCTTAGAGGTCAGAGCAAACCCACCAGGCAGGCTCTGGTCTGCCATCGGGAGAGCCAGAGGTCTGTATGGAGATGGGGAAATTAATGCAACTCTCCCCAAATCACAGCCTGCGTTTTTTAATCCAATATTGAGCATGAAGAACATAACCCTGGGGTTAGGGGAATAAAAGTCCCTCCCTCCCTCCCTTCTGGTGCAAACTCAGCCTGTGAAAACCAGATGGCTAACCAGTAAAGCTAGGCTGGTTCTCCAAACACCATCAGGTTGGTGCAAATCACATGTTTTTGACAGATGGTCCTTTTGCCAAGAGCATTTGCCCAGCCTTGCCCTACCCGTGTGTTTTCTGCAGACAGACTGCTCTGTGCATCCACGAGCCCCAGCCCAGCCCACGGTGTATCTGAAGCACGGGAGCTCCAGCTGCGGAGCCCCAAGGCACTTCTCTCATCCCTTACGGGGCATAATGAGACATTCCCCTCTCCTCACCGTGCGCAGTGAGCCACTTCGGGAGAAAAACTTACTGAACCAGCAGATGTGCTTGCATTATTTAAGCTGGGAACAAAAACGTTACCTGCCAGCCAGGCTTGCACTGCAGCCCTCCTGCCTCCCTGGCCGGCTCGCAATGTCCCCCCAGCATTGCAGCTTTGCTTTGGCTGCCCAGACACCACACACCTGTATTTCTTATATCTTAAAAGGCCACTAAAATGGGCCAATGGACACCTCTCCCTTCCATCTGGGAAGAGCCGAGTTTACATTTTGATTAAATTCCCAGTGAGATGAGCCCCAGCAGCAATGCAGACAAAAGGGCATTCGGGTGCTGTGATGCCCCATCACAAGTCCCTGGCCATCAGAGGCTGCACCGGGCAAGGGACGGTCTCCCCCTCCCTGCTTTCATGCAGCAGGGCTGGGAGGCAAAGCGCGAGCGTTGGGAAGCTGCCTGGGCCACCAAACACCCTCGCTGCTCTTTGTCCACCTGCCATGGCAGAGCACTCGATGCAAGGCACCAGGCTTTCCGCACACCACGTCTCTGGGATGGCTGATGGTTGCTCCTGAAAGCACACCACCAGGCTAACCCACCGGCTCAGACATGGTTAGTCCAGGGAATCCCTGTTTACCCATTTCTAATTTGGGTACCTGCCCCTCTCCACCTGCCCTGACAGGAAAGGGGATGCCTGTTTTATTTCCAAAGTTTAAATGACCTCTTTCTCCTGGGAGACCTGCAGCTCTTGGCTCAGTATATTGAAGCTCCCAAATGAAGAGTGAGGTCTGTGAGTAAAACAGTCTCTCTCACAGCCAAATCCCTTCCCTGCAATGCTGCATGTAGTTCCCAGGGCCTCCTTCTATGCCATTCATTCAAGCAAAACCTCCTGCCGCCATTACTCCCCTGGCTGGGAAGCGTTCTTCTAACCGGGAGACTTACTCCCTGTACAGCAGAGAAGATTTACTCCCCATACTCCGCAAGAGAGATTATCTCCAGTTGCTATTATTCCCTTATCAATAATTCACCATGCAGCCACACTCTGGATCGCGCCTGTGCTGCCTGCGTAGTTTCTAAGCTCAGTACTGACTGAAAGAGCAGCCGTGAGTAATCACGTCTCCTCTGATACTGCTTATTCTCTCAGCGAAGCAGAACAAGTAACTCATACTGCAAATGAGTCATGTCCCCTGGAAGCTTCTCATTTTAGCATCCCGCCGAGGAGCGCAGCTTTGCAGAAGCACCTGCTAAGGATTGCAAGCCCTTAGCATTTATATAAATAAATAAAGGGGCGATAATTAAACTCCATATTTCAATCTTGTAGGAGGAGTTCATATAAAGGGACTCTTTCTCCTTCCAGAAAATCCAATACAATTAAATGATTAAAACAGAAAAGCAGACATAAAACCCAAGGAGGAGAGGCCAGACAAGCCGTTGTGAATACAGATCGCACACCGAAGTCTTGATCAAGACTCGCTCACTCCCCCGTTAGAAGTACAAGCTTGTTGCTGCTCCCATTTATCTCTCACAGAGTAACAACTGTGATGCACAAAGCTCAAAATTAAAACAGCATAATTTCTTAGCAAAAGCCCGTTTGACTCATTTATCCTGTATACACACACAATATACATGCACAAATGCTTGATTTCCCACTGAAAAGATGATCACCGGCATACGTGATACGATCTCAGCACACGAGCCTGCCATCTCCGATTAAAACCTAACCATTAGAGTGATTTATGGCTCCAAAGATGCACAAGTGTCCTTTGTGACTAAATTAGGCACCGGGTGAGAAATGAAAGATGATCTACCCCTTTCCAGTTGTCACCGGGAAGCTCCACAACCACAGCTTGGATGAACCATCTCAGATGTCCGAGACATCTGTGCAGTCATTGACTAAACCTTTAATCTTGCAGGCTGGCTTTTCTTCGAAACACCCTGCCAGAGAACCAAGCCAAACAACAGTTGAGTGCTCCTCGATCCAGCCAGGTGGATCTGTCTCTCATGGGTTTATTGGCATGTGTCTCCCCAGATGTGCCTCCCATTTCCCTATTTACCTGCATGTTTCAACACGCTGCTTCAGAAAACCTTCTACTGGAGAGTGGGGAGCATCCCTCTGCGGGACAGCAGGATGCTCTCTGGGATGGTTTGAGCAAGGCAGAGGGCAAAAGATAGGACTGTGACAGTTCACAGACGACTTCTTGAGGGCAATTCCCCATTGAATGGCCGGTGCCATCAGCACACATAGGTAAAGCTGAAAATACAAAACCCCAAATGTTGGATTTTCAACTCTCCAGGCTTACTTATCCACCCCCGAGCATCTCAGATAGCAGTCTGCAACAGCGATGAGAGCCCGGGAAGATTGCTCAGCGGTGAGGCAGCCAGGTGTCAAGATCAACCCTGGGGACAGCGTGGCCATCATCAGAGGCAAGTTGCTGTTAGAGACACCAAACCTCTGGAGCCAGGCTTTTTTCCTTTGGCGGAAAACAACCCGGGCCAGAGCCCCATGGGGGCTCTTAGGCAACAGCAAAGCAAAGCCTCTGCACCCCCAGGCCTGCAGATAACCCATCCTCACGCAAAGCTGTGACTCACGCCTGTGCAAGCATGCATGCAGCCCTGGACACCAAGACTATTAGTCTATGCCTGGACCCATTCCTATTACTTCTAGCTGGGTGAAATTAAATGGAAAAGAAATTCAGTTAAGAAGGTCTTGTCTAACACTGAAGGATCCTTCAGAGTCACTCTCTGGAGCTGTTAACAGGTCTGATGGGATTAGCAGTCCCCAGCTCCCTCCCTCTCCAGCCATCAGCTCAGGAAGCCTGTGGCTGCAGCAGGCTGAGCTCCAGTGGGGATTTGCTGCTGGTGCAGCCACGACCACCCCAGCTTCTAAAATGGGACTTGCTGTCCAGCTCTTTTCTGGAGCCACCAAACACGGTACTTAACAGCAAGAAGAGCTGCTTTCCCCTGGGAAGCGAGCAGCCACCAGGCTATGAACCCTCACATGGAACAACCCTCACAGGGCTGGGTGTCTGGAGGAGCTGCCATACCGGACCCTGCCCGCTCCGACACTGAGGAAGGCACAGGTTTGGGTGAGCAGGCCCTTCAGGGGCAACAGCACCCCAAGCTTTGCAACAGCCTGCGGAGCAGAAGACCAAAGCAGAGAGGAGACCTCTGTCCGTGCGCCAGCCAGGGACAAGGCACCAAGTCCCTGCCAGCCCCACCATCAGGGTGCCACAGGAAGGCAGGATGGGGAATGCCAAGGGCTTACACCAAGCCCCAGTGACAACCAGGTGGGGAAAGTTTCTGCTCCCTCCCAGCGCTCTGCCAGCTCTTCACATCCCCAGCATGCTTTCTATGCTCAACACAGCCTACAGCAGGGAAATTAAAGTGCCTACCAGACAGTTGGCTGCAGAAGCTTTGCTTCAGTCTCCATTTATCCAGTGGCTCGGACACGGTAAGACAGGCTAATATAAAAGGAGACGCTGCGGTACCTAATACACTGCAGAAGATGACAGTAGTCTCAGACTAATGGACAACGCTAAAGACAGTGTGACCAACTTGATGAATCAGAGCTGTGCAGCTTTGGGGGAACAGAGGAGTAGGGGGAAAAAAAATAAAAATCAAGGCTTATAGCTTTTAGCCCCAGGACTCAAAGGAAAGGCAGTGTCCTTCTCAGGAAGGCTGAGCCCCTGCGTGCTCCCTGCTTGTAGCAGCATGGGGCAGATGGGATCCCCGGGGTGCACAGGTTTCCCCTGCCCATGGAGCCCTGTCCCCACGCACAAGTCACCGCTCACAGCGCGTGCAAGTCCTCAGCTACTCAAAGCATCCCTGCAGCGCTGCTAACCTGCAAAGCCGTTTTCTTCAAGTGATCAGTAAGTGGATGCCTTATCTCACTATCCAGGCTCGGCCCTACAAGTGGCAGAAGGAATAATTAAAGCTAAGCTGTTAAAAAGCCTCCCTGCAGACTCCCTCCCTCTGAAGGGGACTGTGAAACAGCACAGGGTCTCCTGTTCCCTCAGGACTCCAAAGTCCTTCTGGAGAAGTTAAACAGGGTGATTTCTGCCATTCTCAGTGCACTGACAAACCCGGTGCCTGTATCTGGCATCCACAGAGCAGCATCTCTTTGTCCCTTGGGTGGCAGGCAGGGCAGGAAGAGATGCAAGAAGGTCAGAGGTGGAAGCAGAAAGGCAAATGGTGTTTGCCAACCTTTGGGCTGGAGAGAGTACAAAGCAGCATTCAGCATCAAGTGCTAGAGCACCCACAATGTGCTAGCTCCATCCTTTGCCAACAGCCTGCAGTAAAACCCGGCAGAGCTCCACGCGGCGAGCAGCCCTGGCAAAGCCCCAGGGGCTGCCCCCGCTCCATCTTTCTCTCAGCCACCCACCTACACAGCAGATATCCATCCCTGAATGTGGCAGAGCCCCCGTCCCCCCTCACAGCCCGCTCTGCAGTGCAGCCATCAGGGCAAGTTGAACCCCAACACGCCACAGGCACAGTAAGGTTAGTGTCAGAGCATGCAGAGGCGAAACACAATCTCGGGATACCTGCACGCCTGCTCACCTCTCGCCTTTAGGACTGTGTTTCTGAGCTGGGATGGAAGGGAAAATGGGTACCACGAGGGAAGAGCAACAAGCTGCTGAGCACTGCATCCTTCCCCTAGCAGCCGTCTGCTGCCGGCTTCATCCCCACTGCACACCCATGGCCATGCAGGCTGGGCTTGCCCGCAGAGCCAGCCCAGGGGGAGAGCTCTGCTGCCTTTAGTGTTTTTTGGATCCCACCCAGCCAGGCTGTAAATCCCCCAGGTTGAGGACAAAACACGGTGCAATTTAAGCACAGGAGCTGTTTGTACCCTGTAACACAAGACCTCCACCCTAGAAGCCCAGACAACCCGGAAAAGGTAACAGAGAGGAGCAGCTCTTAGCGCAGGTGGGACAACACCTACCACGATGCCCATCAGCTCTACCAGCCTCGCGAGCCGTGTCTCACATCAGTGCAGGATGCTGTGGGTGCTGGCGGGGTGCCACGGATCGAGCACAGGGGCAGTGAGGAGTGCCACCCTCCACCCTGCTCAGGGACCCTGCGTGCTGCGACTCACCGTGGCAGAGGCATCAGAGCGCAGGAGAGCCGGCAGCGCTGCCAGATGGGGGCAAAAAGCCTAAAGCATGTCCAGAATGTGCTGGTGCTGCCTCTTGACCCTTTATAAGTTAAAAAAAAAAAAAATCACTCAGTTAAATCAACCTAAAAACATATAAAAACCTGAATTGATACCATTTAAAAACAGCAACCACCTCTCCTAAGCACAGTTCTCATCCCAGGGAGGGAGAAGTGCCAGAAATCAACTCGAAATTGCAGTTGATTCTCTGTAGAAGGAATTCAGCTGCTTTGCTGATAAGCAGCAATATAAATCTCTAAGCTGGAGAGGTAGATCGTTAAGGGGAAATGTTTAGAGAAATTAAATCCTTTTTCCTGCTTCTTATGCTAATAGGGAAAACCAAGCTGATTTGCAGGAGGACAACATTTAGTAATATCTAATTCATCAAAGTCCCCATCTGTTCTCATTCTCATGCTGAGTTTGTCAAAAATCAGCTTTCCTTCAACCAACACCCGCGTCACTTTTAACCGTAAAAGGCCAATTCTGGAGAGATTTGTAAATAAAGCACTTCTGCAAATCCAGCCAGAAAAAAAACAGACGGGGAAGGGCCTGATTAATAGAAATAAATACATGTCGGGATTGAAGGGATTGAGGAGAGACGGCAAAACGAATAAGGGAACAGGGGAATGACTAATCAGCGCAGCTGGCAAAATAACCCAGAGCAGAGGCCAGTGTAGGGTTAATGATGCCAGAATGGGGAAATCTCCAAACCAGGATCCTCCATCTGTGCCTCTGCTGCAGCTGTTGCTCCTAGATGAAGCAGGATCTGGAGACAGCTCCATGCCAGAGCCACCCTGCGTGCACGGACCAGCAAGCTGCTCCTGCAGCCCATGGGGTTCTAGAAAAGTCTCCTAAAAAATGTCTTTCTATTCCTTACAGGAAGTGATGCTTCACTGGTTTGTTATACTATTCTACCTTTTCACAGTTATTGAAGCAAACAGATTATCAATATATTTAATTCAAGCAAAACACACCATGGAGCAGATCTTATCTCAAAACTTGGAAATTAGGGATTTAAGTAACAAGGCCATGTTCCCATTTTCTTCTTTAGGGACAGGATTATTCTGTATGCTCTTGTATTCAATTTATTTGGCAATTTAACCTGAGCATGCATTTTCTGCAGTATTTTCAGCAGTGGGGATTACGCTTTCGAAGTGGGCAGCTCCACATACATCATACCTGACATTTGGCACAGGCCAGGTCAGGTGTGATCAGGTCGATGTGCTCCCTCAGGACTTCCAACAGCAGAACCCTGCCTTGCCGGCAGCTCCAGCGGGGATCCCGCCGGGACACGCACACCAGGTGTAGGCACAGAGCTGATTTGGCTTACGGCACTGCAGCAAGCGGAGAGGAAAAAACCCTGACATTTGCTGCCCTAAAGACAAAACTGGTTTTTATCGTCATTCATGGGGCAGAAAATCTAGACAGCCGCAGCTGCGGCACAGGCAGGAGCCCTGGGGCAGCACTGCAGCTCTGCTCACCACCTGCCTTTTCCAGAGCCTTTCTTCCCCTCCGAGCCCTGCGCAGCCCGGCGAGGAGCACGCATAGATGAGCCCAGCTCTCCCTGTAGCAGCCGAAACGCAGCTCCTGCCCTGGGGTTCCCCCATTACCTGCCCCGTAGAGCCAGCCACCTTCGCTGCCCCCAGCCGCCTCCTGTCCTCCCACATCCTTTCTCCAGCGGCTCTATCTTCTCAGCCAAGCACAATATGCAGCAGAAAAAGGAGGAAGGAGCACAGGGAAGCTGGAAGGGCAAATGGCAACAGCTTTTGGGGACACCCTTGCTTGCATACGACCTGCCATTGAAGACAGTGTGCTCTGGCCAGCTAAAAGACATGCCGCAGCACTGGGGATGTGTTCCTGAGGGTGCTGGGACCCATCTGCCTACAGGAGCAGGTCCTCCCAGCGAGGCACTGACCCGCTGGGGATGTCACCCAAAGGGCAGGTATGTACAGCTCATATACATGATGTTTACTTTACTCTGGAAGAGAGCGAAGTCTTGCATGGAAACAGCACCAGCCAGAGCGGGTTCACACCGTCTCCTATAAATACAGAGGAGAAAGACGAGTTTTTTTCCCCTGCCCTGTTCAGTGTTTTCTCCCAGGACTGGAAGTTCCAATGACGATCCCAATCACCACAAAACAAGTCCATCCATCCGAACCGCAAAGCAGGAGTTAGACTTCTTGCTTTTCTATCATTACCTCCAGCCAATCCCCATATTGCTGCAAGGTGACTTTCTGCTGCGCTTACTCTAGCTCAGTGTTAATTATTCATTTCCTAACGTCCTTTCATTCAGAAAGTTCTCACCGATCTGTAACCTGCTTTTCCCATTTGTTTGGTCCATGCCGGGTAGCTACGCTACAGGCACCCACAGCATAAGGTGACACAGCTTACTCACAGGTACATATTGCTCCCGTACCTATTATGTCCTTTAGAACAACCAAAAATATTTACATTTCATGCTTTTGCCATCCTCTTTTAAGCTATGAAATTACTTCAGGTCCCTCTGTAGAAGTAACATTTCTCCAGCGGAACACAGGTCCAAGCAATCTTAATGTAGCATCTCCATGTTGCCACCACGTGGTCAGCTGGCTCCTTTCGCTTGATCTCCTTTTGGCCACGCAACTTCTTCTACAACTCTCCGGAGTAAAGCCAGAGCAACCCTTCTGGAGGCATGCTCCAAAGCCCTTTAAAAAAATATTTAAAGAAAAAATCTATATATACGTACCCAGAATGGGGCAGGTCTCAGCTTAGAGCCTTTGTGGTTCTTAGAGCAGCGTGACGGGCATTAGCTCTTGATCAACTACCTAATTATAACAGACAAAAGCAAAAAGCAACGCCCTTGAGCTCCTTCCGAGGCAGGGGAATCCCACCTGCATGTACCCCATACAGCCCTGCAGCCAGATCCAGCCTCAATCTCACCAGGAGCTGAAACCCCTGTAACAGGCTACGGCGGGTTCTCAATTTCCTGGGCATGCAGAAGACAAACAAGGTGTTTTCACAAGTGACCGCAGGACATCAGGATATCATGGGCAAGTTGGGGGACTTCAGTCAGCATATCCTGCAAAAATAATTTTAAAAAAGACGTTTTTATTGTGCCTCTGACAGGGTGCTGTGCTGGCAGCCTCCTCCAGCCCAGCGAGGTCTCGCTACACCACCCCATGGTGGTTTGAGTTTTAGTCATCGCTGCAGAACTTCAGCAGAGCATCGAGACAAACAACTCTTCCCCCCGGGGGCCAACAGCTCCTGGCAGGGTTTGTTCTTGCCGTCTCAAGAAAAGATACAGAAACCTCCAAGAAAAACTGAGATCCCACTCGGGGGGGGGGCCCTGGCCAGCTCCAGTGATCGCTCCCCACTCCCGGCTGGGCTGACAACGGGCTGTAGCCCCGACGGATCTGGAAGGGGATGGATCATCCTTGTCTAGAGCTCTGACAACTGCTGCATCAAACCAGACAGCTCCTTTAGAAACCTGTCATGACAACGCCTACCACGCACATCAAACTGACAACGAACTACTGTATTTAAAAATATACCATAGCAAAGATTACACACGGATCATTCTCCCTGAACAAGAGATGTTTCGGAAACACTTTGCTTTTATTCATCTTCACCCAGGATTTCATTAATCAGCTCTTGTGTTATAGCATCACCACTCTCAACAGATCCTTCAGCAACTCAAAACCTTTGGGAAGTTTGGCCACAGGCACAAGCTCTAGCCGAAGGTGGACACATCAGATATAATTTCTATTTCTGATCAGCTGGGCATAGGCAGAGCCCACACCAAAGCCTGCTTAATACTGAGTACTTCATCTCAAATTATTGTTAACAAAGTCCTGTTCAAATACAAGAAAGCAAGCTCTGTATAAAGAGCACATGGCATGTCCTTCCCAAATACTTGACAAGGGGATGGGGAGGAGGAAGAGGAGGAAACAGTTACTTACCCTTGGAGAACACTTCTCCAGTCACCTAAGAAATCACCTCTGCAGTATAGTTGAACAGCCAAGAAGCTTCAACAAGGGAAACGCGGGATATTTTCCTGGGAGACCCAGGGACTGAGATAGCCTACATGTAGAAACTAGCCAGGCTCAGCAGGCACAGGTAAGGAAAGGCTTTGCTCAGCCATCATTCATTCTCGGGAAGTAACAACATCACTTTGAGAGCCAAACAGGTCCTCGCACCCCTCTTAGCCCTGTGGTACAGCTACTCCACCAGCACAGCTGTGGATCGCATCTTGCCCATTTCTTTGTGTCCTGCATCTCTGGGGCCTCCAGGCTCTCCCCATTGATAGAGATCATCTAGGGAATTCAGGCCATCCAAAACCAGCACTTGGCCTCCTCGGATTTTTCTTATTTTGGACAAGATGAAACTGCAATTGCAAGATAAATCTGCACTGCAGTGAACTAGATCTTGGCTAGTCTGAGGAGTCAGGTGGAAGAGATTTACATCAACAGTGCTAATAGCAGGGCTGATCTTCAGTGAAACAGAACAAGCCTTCCAGGGTGACAGTAACAGGGTGAGCGGCCTTTCCTTGTCACTGCGGTGCCTCTGCTTGTGCTGGGGATACAACAGGGAAGGGACACACGGATTGAAGTTGGCCTGTGGAATTGGCATCCTGTATCCCTGTAATTTCAGCCACAGGTAAGAAGAAATCTTTACTTTGAACAGCCCTTTCCCTTCAGTTGATAGTCGTGATACAGCAAGCATTCAGAGGGGAGTCATCATCCCACATACCAAGGAGGTTAAAGGAAGATTCAGACATAATCTTTCTGAGAAATTACCAGTCACACAAGGGAAAAAAAAAGGACATTGAGGTCCAGGCTTAGGAAAGCATAAAGACTCCGGAAGGAAAAGCACAGCTAACAAAAATATTATCTTTAATGACGATCTTGCTTCTCATCTAGCATTTTTAGAACTTCTTGTTATGGGAGGCATAATTTAACTTATAAATGAACCTTTTACAAAGAGACACCCAGAAGATTTAACTGGTGTCTTTTCCCCTGATATTCACAGGTATTTTAGAATGTGCTCTCACTTCAAGGACATCAGTTGCGTACAAGTCCACATCCACCATTACCCCTCAGCACGTGCCTAGCACTCCTCCCCAGGTCTCGGCCAGGCATCTGCCTTGGGAAGGTGGAATTGGAAGCCCAGACACTTCCCATGACTTCAGCCTCAGGAGCCCGAAGTAAGGGCAGCTAACAGAGCCCAGCAGCTGCTCCCGGCACTTCAAGGCATGTGTGCCATGGCTACGCGATGAAATGGGCTCTCCAAAAGCAGAGCATCGGTTCCCACTGCAGGAAAGGTTGAGCCTCTGATCTACCTTGCACTTGGCCCACACGAGGCCCCGACACCCAGCGTTCCTCTACTTACTGCAACTATCGGCGCTTTCTCTCCGGCCAGAGCTACGTCACAGCACAAAGAACTTCAGCATCAGTAGGACAGGAGCAGAAAGCAAATCCCAGTAAGCAGGCTGTGGCATGGGCAGGAATAGGGCTCCGGGGACTTTTTGGAAGGCTGGCTTTTGTACGCAAGAAGGTAAGGTCAAATACAAGAAGCGCTACAACAGGGATATGTAGATATTCAAGTACTTCACCAGAAAAAGGAAACATATTTATTCCTTTCATAGATAAAAGATGGCTGTTAAACATCAGATGCATACCTAAGAGTTGGCTTTCTGGATCTGCCTTGCAGTTAAGAAAAAATTCTAAGCACAATGCTAAATAGAAATGAAACTTGATTCTGGAAAGTTTTAAAGGGCTAAATATGTAAAAGTGAGGAAAAGAGGCAGACTGAGGCAGAATCTCTTCTTCTAGAAAGTTACTCAAGTTGATAAAGCCCACAGCAAGATAAGGACTTCAGCAAGGTCAAGAGAAGCTGACCTAAGAGGGGACTGCATGGTATCAGCCAGAACAGTGGTCAGAAGTAAAATTCAGGGAAGAGCCAAAGGTGATGCTGTTTGGGTGAAACCAAGAACTTCAGCTGATGCAAACGAGATAAGACAGCTGCAGGAGACAGATTCCTCCTTCTTCAGGCAAAGAAGCCTTCAAATTAATATTGACTTTGCATTTGGATGTTTCTAAACACTGAAACAACTTACTGACATTTCTCCTTTCCCCGTCAATCTTTGTCACAACTGAAACTATTCCAGTTTAAATCTGGTAAACATATTGCCAGCTAAGCACACTGTTGCTTTTTTGTTTCTCATCAGGCTAGTCCCAATACCTAAATATATTTGTTTGACTTTTAGCTCATTTTTTCCTTTGGACTGGCTATTATTTTCTGTTATACATCATGCATCGAGTGGAAGCGTAGGGAAGTTAGGCTTGTATGAGCATCCACTTAATTCCCCAGGCAATAACGTATTCCTTACTCCTGCTGGGAAGGAACGGCAAGGGTATTATTGCACTTTCCCAGAAAACTCCACACATTCAGACCGAGAGCCAACACACGGAGCTACCGTGTTCTCAACACTCACTCCTAAAAGAAGAGGTGGAGGAAAGAGCAAGGGAACAGGCAAGACAGACTCTGTGAGGACAAGAGTTTTGCACTGGGCCAGCTGTAACTCAGCAGAGCTTTCAGCATACCTTGTCTGGATTTGTTTCCTCCTTAAGAAGCCTCTTTCATTTCAGAACTCATACAGTTCTGAATTAAGCTTCCCACTTCAAGATAAACTCACTAATGTTGACCCCTTCAGCTGTTAAGATTTGATATGCAATGAGTAGGTGGAAGAGGGGAGGAGTCCATCTGTAGCTGAAATACAATTTTGCATGCATTTTACGCAAATACAGAAAAAAGTTACAGAGAACTGAATTTTAAACATCATTTGTCGACTCCAGCCTACATTCTTCTTGCAACACAAGAACCCACTTTATTACTATCGCTGCCTAAGCCTGGTATGTGTGAAAGCTCCTTTGCAAACCATACAAACCATCTCACCAAAGTGGTAAGTGGTCAGCTCACGCTACCATGAGATACTCAAGCCAGTCTCAACTGAGAAATACAAGCACCTCAGTGCAGCTTTAGTTTGAAGTATTATTTGAACTTGCCTTTTCAAAGGGACTTATCACAAATGTTCTTTTTAGCTAGTGTTACAACCATTTTTTTTCCCCACGCAAATAGCTGCAGTTTTCCTTCATTGCTAAACAGCAAGATACAGTCTTAAAAAAAAAAGACACAAACACAGGAATCCAAAGCTGGTGGTTATTTTTTACTTGAAGACTCTCTGAAACATTAAAAAAAGTATTGGTACACTTAATTAGTTCCTTCTGGAATTAAACTGGACATGCTTGGTCAAGGTGATGATACGGAAAGGGCAGTCTGACTTTTACAAAACTGATATTCAAGCATCATCAATACACACAAAGGACAGGCTCTGACGCACATTTGTTATATTGCAACCTTCGCTCAGCCTCAGTAAACATCTTTGGAATATAGATTTAAAAAAATATCAAGAAACTTAAATATTCACAGGACAAAACCATAACATTATTAATAATATGAACAGTAAGATTTACAGAGATCAGCAAACACAGGCTGCCTATGGATAATCAAAACAACTTGCAGAAGTTACACTAGTCACAAGCACAGGTCTGCCACAGAGGGGCTGGATTCCAGCAACTCGGAGCACTTAGGACTAGGAGGCGGTTTTGGAATTTGGTTACTTGCCTAAGGCAGGGAGGCAGTAAGGAAAGGTAGGTGTGCAGAAGGTAAAGGCAAGGTGAATCAGTGCTAGAAGTTCTCGTTAAACCAGGAGTCTAGAAGTACAGCAAGAAAAAAAAAAGAGGTTGGTTGTTCTTTTAAAATTAAAAGTTAGCCCAAAGTTACCAGTATATACTTTCTATATTGCACAGTTTTAAAAGTAACTGAAAAATCAGAACACACTGCATTTTTATCAGCTACATTTAAATATATTCCAAGTGGAGTTAGCCCATATAGTTCAGCTTTTAAAACAATTCAACACTTCTCCCTAAGAACAGCATACAGCATTTGTGTCCCCTGTCTTCTCAAGCCCTCTCCAAACCAACGAAACACACCATTTATCAAAGACAGTGCTACTAGTTCTCCTCAGTACATCACAGATTTATTGCTTTATTTTACTAGTGACAAAAGGCTAAGATCTAAACTTTTAGAGAATTTAAGGCAATCCCACAAGACCAACACCTTAAGGGCATTTTCGGCACACAGTGGTCTTCATTCAAACACCAGGAAAAGTTTGATATTTAAAAGTGACAGAAACATGCAGATTTTAACCAAAAGGACCCTTTCAAGCGTCAGTTCTATCTTCCCACCACATAACCCAGCACTGAAGTCCTAAGTCATTCCAGAGCACCAATGTTCAGAAAAAGAAAAAAAAAAGAAAAAGTCAAAGGAGGAAGTTCCAGGACATCTTACATAACAACTCATTCTTACTCATCTAACAACTCATTGGAAGATCTACCCGGATATTTGGACAGCTGAATCACTTTTTTCCATTCATAACGTGGAGGATGAATTATGATCTATCAGATAAGCTTAAAATGCAACTTACAAAGAAGCATTCAAGCCTGACAAAAACCATGGCATATTCTTAACAGCTTTACAAACTGATTCACCTGCAATAGCCCTGAATATTGGTTTTCGCAGTATTTCTTTCATATCCCAGAGCTTCTTGTCTGATGTTCTGTCTTCTTAATAATCCCAAGGAGAGTCTGGCTTAGGGAGCCAGGCTGCAGCAAGAATATCATTAAGAGCATTTCTATGTTTGCGGTCTTAATTACTCACAACCAAGTTTGCCATTGACACAGATTTATCAACTGCCAGTCCTGCAAACCCACTCAGATGAACAATTAAAAAAAAACAACCCAAAACTAAAACCAAAAACAAAAAACCCCAAGCCAAAACAAAAAAAAAATCCAGCAAGAACAGGCTTGTCAAAAAACCTAAGTGTGCTCAGCATTACGCTAGCCCTTCCCTTGCAAATACTCTGGAAATTAACTGAAAGAATATGGAACATTCTTTACAAGCGATGCAAGATAACACTGGTCCAATGTGAATGTGCATTCTTTTTATTTCTATGTGGAGTGAAAACATACAGAAAACAGGAGGCTACAGGTTTTTTTAAAGAAAGTATTTTGTTTCAAGATGGTTTTGTGAAACCAGAAAAGATGACTTTCTGTAAAAGAAATTAAGAAGCAGTTATTTCAACTTCAGACCAGGTACAGCCTGGCTGAATTTGCAGTAAAACTTGATTAGGCAGAAATTACTGATGATGTACTAAAAATAAGCAGAGTCCTACTGCCATCCAGCAGGATGAATGGACAGGATTTGCACTTGGCAGAGAACGCTGCGTGTAAACTATTCCCATTCAAATCAGAGTCACTGAGACAAAGGAGACTTCATGGTGCTACTTGTAATTTTGATAATTACCTAATGTAAAGAGAAGAATTATTAGAAGCTCATATAGTTTTCTACAGCCTTTTCTAAAAGAAATCAGTGAAATAGCAGGTTTCTGGTCAGCCAGAGAATCCACACTACTCAGAGCGCTTGTGGTAACTTCCACCTGGGAGGATGGCAAAGACAAGCTCTCTAGCTTTTGTTCAGAGGGCAACTTCTGTTCCTCTGAATGAACTTTCATCTCTTTGGAAGAAGAAAGATTGGGGGGTTTGTAGCGCTCATTGTCACAGCAGAAAGCAGTTTTTGTCACATAAAAAGCCTGGAACATGTCCCATAACTGAAGGAACTTTTCCCCTCAGTGTTTCTTTGGAGCACATCTAGACAGATTTATATTGAGAAACCTTTTTGAATGCTTTAACAGCAAACAGGTTAGTGCATTTTCCTTGCTAATGTTCCCTAATGCAACAAGTACACTGGTTTACATTCTGTTAAAAAAAAAGATCCCTATAGAACAAGTCATTCAAGAAGCCACATAAATTATTTCTCAGCACTTCTCTGCACACAGACAGGAGAAGTTTCAGCCATTTGCAACAGCACATTTTAGTTTTAAATACCTGATGCCAAAGATGCTTGCTTTTTTTTTTTTTTCTTTCCTGAATTCATGAAATGCATCAACACTACCATGACAGGAGTCATTCTTCTCTTCAAGCTGAAGGATTTGACATTCAGCTCCTTTTGAGTTGGTGACTCAAACACTAATCCTGCATGCAAATAAAGCTAAGATTTCTCCATTGTAGCAGCAGTGTTCACTGGGCGCTGCCTTACAGCGTTCGGTGATGAGTTTCTGTCAGACACCTCTTTACCCTCCATTTCATCATCTGAGATATCTTCCTCATCTGCTTCTTGCTCTTCATCCAGCTTTTTCAGCAGCTGAGCTGACTCGGGAGCTATCTTTCCTTAAGGAGAAAGGAAAACATGCATATACAAATAAATACTGTTACCATGTGAAATACACTTTTTTTTTTAACATCATGAGCTAGCACAGAATTTTAATAATTTAATCCAGGTAGCACTTTCCAGCATCAGTCACTTAAGTTGCTATCTTAGATAGAATTGTTGCTAGCGTGAAGTTACCCACAGGTCAAGTATTAACAGATCACAGACTACCTAGACAAGGTAATATAAAACTTCCCCCAGCTTTGAAAAGAAAATGATTCAGGTTCCTACAAGCCATAAAAACCAGCATCCAGATCTTCTTCCATCACTTTTTAAGATTACCTTGAAAAATTCCAGAGACTAACCCCAAACTGAATCACTTACTATCCACAGAAACGCAAATTCACTTTTAATCCTTGCTTTGCCCCTAAAACTTATGCAAAGCCCCAGCTTAGCAACAACGAGAGCTCCACTCAAAACTTTTATCTCCCTGCACGTATGGAATTTCATATCTTGCAGGTATGAAAATGCTGTAAAAACATTCTTCTATCTCCTAAAAAAGTTTTTTAAAATCAGTTTAGCTTTAGCTAAATACAAAACAAACCCACTTATAAACCCTAAGGGCAAACAGCTGCAGGTAAAGCAAAGCATCAATCTACACTAAATCTCATGTCCTGCAGACACAAGTTACATACCAACGTTTATTAAGTAAGATTTACTAAACAGCTTCACTGAATTAGAAGTATACAGCAGGCTTACTTGAATGTGGGTATGGTGGCGGTCTGTGCCTTTTGGATGGACAAATACAGTCTGCTAAGAACACCATCGCCTGAAACCAAAGAAAGACAAGTTTAAACCTACAAACATCCTGCATGTTAGAATCAGACTCATTTAGGTTGGAAAAGACCTTTAAGATCATCAAGTCCAACCATTAACCTAACACTGCCAAGTCCCTAAGCACCATGTCTACAGGTCTTTTAAGTATCTTCAGGGACGGTGACTCCACCACCTCTCTGGGCAGCCTGTTCCAGTGCCTGACCACTCTTGCAGTAAATACATTGTTCCTAATACCCAATCTAAACCTCCCCTGGCGCAGCTTGAGGCCATTTCCTCTCGTCCTGTCACTTGCTACTTGGGAGAAGAGACCGACCCCCACCTCACCACAACCTCCTTTCAGGCAGTTGCAGAGAGCGATAAGGTCTCCCCTCAGCCTCCTCTTCTCCAGGCTGAACCCCCCCAGCTCCCTCAGCCGCTCCCCATCACACTTGTTCTCCAGACCCTTCCCCAGCTCCGTTGCCCTTCTCTGGACACGCTCCAGCACCTCAATGTCCTTCTTGTCCCGAGGGGCCCAAAACTGAACATAGCATTCGAGGTGCGGCCTCACCAGTGCCGAGCACAGGGGCACCATCCCTGCCCTGCTGGCCACACTATTGCTGGTACAAGCCAGGATGCTGTTGGCCTTCTTGGCCACCTGGGCACACTGCTGGCTCATGTCCAGCCAGCTGTCAGCCAGCACCCCCAGGGCCTTTTCCACCGAGCAGCTTTCCAGCCCCTCTTGCCTAGGCCAGCTGGATTTAACTCCAGTGACCACCATTTGGGCCTCATCATCCAGCCAGCAAAGAGTACACCCATTCAAACCATGAGCAGCCAGCTTCTCCAGGAGAATGCTGTGGGAAGTGGTGTCAAAGGCTTTACTAAGGTCCAGATAGACAACATCCACAGGCTTTCTCTCATCCACTATCAGGTCACCTTGTCATAGAAGGAGGTCAGGTTGGTCAGGCAGGACCTGCCTTTCATAAACTCATGCTGACTGGGCCTGATCCCCTGGTTATCTTGTACGTGCTGCATGAACGCACTCAAGACGATCTGCTCCATAACCTTCCCTGGCACCAAGGTCAGGCTGACAGGCCTGTAGTTCTCCGGATCCTCCTTCCAGCCCTTCTTGTAAATGGGCGTCACATTTACTAACCACCAGTCAACTGGGACCTCCCCAGTGAGCCACGACTGCTGGTAAATGATGGAAAGTGGCTCAGAGAGCACTTCCACCAGCTCCCTCAGTCCCCTTGGGTGGATCCCACCTGGCCCCATAGACCTGCATGTGTCTAGGTGGTGTAGTAGGTCGCTAACCATCTCTCCTTGGATTGTGGGGGCCTCATTCTGCTCCCCATGCCTGCCTTCCAGCTCAGTGGGCTAGGTACCCTGAGAACAACTGGTCTGACTATTAAAGACTGAAGCAAAAGTGGCATTAGTGTAATACAATATTAAGCATTACACTTATTAAGCATTAAATACTTTTTTATTTAAAAAGTATTGTAATATTACTAAATTAATATACACATTAAGCATTAAATAGTTCAATCTGTCAAGTCAATAATAGTTCAATTTAATAAGTCAATTATTATTAAATATTATTTTAGCGCTATTAATGCTAGTAATAATACTAAACACAGTAGCCACAAGCCAATCTGTTTCAAGTACTTCACTTACAAGTCCCAGTATCAGTCCTGAGAAGAGAGTTGCCAACACAAAAACAGCGTATGAGCCCCAGACCGGTATTCCAACGTTTTCTGTTAAATAACCGTGGCAGTGCTGGAATAAAAGACAAGTGAATCATTTCAAGAATAGCTGAACATCATGTCTGTTAATATAAAATAGAGATCTAACTACATACCCTGATCCACATTGACAACTGAAATAAAGCTGACATACTGCTCATCCTGAAACAAAGCAGAAAAAAGTAACTGAAAACATCTTTAAGCCAGTCACATACCTGTATCTTCTGATTTGCCAGACTGGTCATTATTTAGTCCCATGTTGAACAACTTTCTGCTCATGTCTGGTTTCCCTTCTAACTGCTTTGATTTTTATCTTCTGTTTTGTCTTTTACTTCTGTAAACACCTGTCTCCCATGAAGCTACCTTCAGTACTAACACCAGCTTGTGTAATGTTTCACATACGGACAACTATAAATTCACAAACTTGCTTGACTTGGAGCTGCTGACATATGAATTTCAGTTACTTTTGTTTATGTTCTAAGTTATATTTGGACCAACAGTCTATGAGAAATCAGCTGGAACTGTATCCAAGATATTAAGAATTAAGCATCTGGAGATTTTATTAAAACAAAAAATTAACCTATCAAAAAAAATCAGGTTATATAAGAACTGAGAGATCTTCAGACACTTAAGTTTAGCCATATTTTATATACAAGTGGAAAAGACCAGGCTATCATCCACGTATATCCTGCCAATCCTGACATTTCCCTGTCATTGTGAAACTTCAGCATTAAGTATTCACTATCTGTAAAGGAAAGGAGAATTTGAAACATTACGCCAACCTAAGTTGCTAATGAGTGAGCGCAGAAGCAGCCTGCATACTGTTTCAGTGCGCCCAAAAAATGGAGATGGTACTGTATACTTCTAATACAAAACTTATTAATCCCCAAATTAGTACCCTGTTCCACACATTCCTTGGCGTGGGCTAATACTTCGTAGGAGATCAACCATGCAGTTTGACAAGTAGGCAAAGTAACAATGCTGAGCTTCCTAGAAAAGCCGCAAAAATATGTAAGATTTCAGTCTAGCATAACACTTCATAAACTGAACGCTGCTACAGCACAGTTAGCACAGGTGTTTCAGCTGTCATTGCTCTAACAGAAGAAAAACCACGAACAACTGGGTTCATTTGCCTCAACCAACGGTGTCACCAACATGCTTTATCACTCAGTTATTCAACTACTCTGAAACCATCACACAGCATGTGCAACAACTAAAAGCACTTCAAAGCCATAAAACCAGAAAGAATTCCAAAGAGCGTGTTTCTTCTCAGAGTACAGAGTCTCCCCTTCAACAAAGGAACCTTCATTCTTCCACTCTGCTTTTAACTTTGCTACAGATATGTCTTCTTAAATGGCCAGCCCATATCTTACAACTACATTGCTACATTATTTTTCAGTTTTTATTGCTAATTTCCTAGAATTTAGCTGGGCAAAACATTTTTCTGCTGTATAAACAAAAGAAGAGCTTCAAGTGTCAGTATGTTACCTACAAGAGTTTAGTAAAACAATATAGCCACTTATAACTATGTGAAGCCTTAAAATAAACCTTGTTCTGTGCATCTTTGCTACACTAGCAAACACAATTCTCCCACACCTGATGAAGGAGGCATGATCATCCCATCCTGTTCACATACTTCTTACCAGCACAGAGGTGCTGCATAAGCTGTTAACAAGGAGGCAGCACCAGGCGCAGCACACCTAAGGACCTGTCCCAGCACATCCTTAAGTGTGCAGGTTTGACAACAAACTATCATAAAAATCACACCAAAACTTACAGGAAAGAGGAAGGACCAAACCATGATGAAACTGGTTCAATAGACTTCCATTCCTGGTCACTGATGAAATTTATGAAATCAGTTTTAGTTCTTGCACCCTGGTATCTCCTGAACTCCCCATCTTTACAGCTGTAAAACAAACAAAAAAGTCCTTTATTTTAGACAGTCCAAGCATGCAGCATTTGCTGCCACTCAACATCTTCCCTCCCATCCCTTTCCCTATTTTTTTTTGTTTACTTTGCTTTAGATGATATTGCCTCTAAAATGTTTTCCAAAAATCTTGACTACAAGTATTTCTAGAATCTTGACTCCACGCGTATCTTGGCTAGCTTTAGGTTGCGATTCCGTAAAAAGATAATGATCTTCCTAATGCACTTGCCACACAACCGTATTAAGATCAACCTACAGAGAAAAGATTGCAAAACAGGAACACCCATGAAAAGATAGAATAAATAAGGCCTGAAGGGAAAAGAAAAAAAAAACCAGCTGGCAGCACTGTAAGGTCACAGCAGATAAGACAGTGATTGCCTCTGTGTAAAGTAACTCACATTCTTAAAGAGCATGGTAAATCCTATTCATTTGCCCCCCAAAAAAGGAAAAAAAGTCCTGCTGCATTGCATACTTACTGATAGATGGTAGGAAGAGCTGTTATGATAAATCGTCCACTTAATCCTGTAAGGAAACAGTTATTTTCAGAATAGTAGAGCACTCTTACATAAGAAAAGGCAAGAAATATTGTTATACACTGAAATAAAAACAGCTGTTCCCAGTATCCATCTTTAACTCTGATTAAACATAAACTTGCGCATGTCTGGGGATAGCCATGCTACTTGACTATTTTGGCTGCAGCTCTCCAGCGAGAGATGCTCTTTTCTTTTCCCACATTGTCATGGTTTAGCCCCAGTCAGCAACTAAGCACCACACAGCCGCTCAGACCTGCAACCTCCAGCACTTGCAGAAAATAATCCAAGTGAGGCAAGTTTCAAAAGTTCTTATGTGGCTTTGGAGAAAAGCACTAGCATGGACAAGGTTATTTTTACAAACCCTAGAGAGACATGAGCGTGATTCAGAGAAGTGAGCTTCAGCTGAGGGAATCATGGAATGGTTTGGGTTGGAAGGGACCTTTAGAGGTCATCTTGTGGAACTCCCCTGCAGTGAGCAGGGTCAAACCTGCAGTTTGTGTGAGGCTGGGAAACCAGACTGCTCGCACAGCCTTTTGCCAAAGGGAGGTACTACTACGGGAAAGGCTGAAACCACATTTTTGGTCTGTATGATGCTTAAAAAATAAGGTAAAAAGTCTCCTTGAAATCATCCAAGTGACTTTCTAGAGAAACTCTCTTGTTAATCTGTTAAAAAAGACTACACTGCTTTATGTATAGCAACCTGCCTTCAGAAGAGATCGAGAAAAGACCTTTTATTTTTCCTACTGCCTCTGCTCATTTTCTAAAAGCACACAGACATGCACCAAACGCTTTCCCCGACCGCTCAGCCCCCCAAAGCCACAGGGAGGGCGCCGGGAGCGCCCGGCCACCCCCGCCAGACTCTCACCCGGCTGCTCCGTGACATCCACCTTGGCGATGTTCACCTCCAGGTCCTCGCCCCACTCGGCAAACTTCTCCCACTCGGGCTGCAGGTTCTGGCAGGCGGGGCACCACGGGGCATAGCTGGGGGCAGCACAAGTCTGTCACTGAGGACACCGCCCGGTCCCCCCCGCCGCCTCAGAGCGGGCCGCCGGGAGACACCCCCCCGCGCCCCGGCGGCCCCAAGGGCCCCCTGCCGACTCACAACTCCACCATCCACTCGCCCTGCAGCAGCTCCCGCCACATGCCGTCCGACAGCACCTTCACGGGGCTCCGCTTGCCCAGCGCAGCCGCGCCGGCCGCCAGCGCCAGGCACAGGAGGCCGCAGAGCCACCCGCCGGCCGCCATCTTACCGCGCTTCCGCCTTCCCGCAGGTCAGGTCAACCGCCCCCCCCCAAAAAAACGCCTCGGCGCATGCGCAGAAAGGAGAGTTCCGCCAGCGCGTGTTTGGGCGGGGACGACTTGGGGGCGGGCTCAGGGTACCCGACAGCCTATAGTCGAGTTGCGGGGGCTTATGGACACTGGGATCGACCAATGGAAAGCGCCGGTTCCTCCGCCGCTGCCTGGGAGGGCCCCGCCCGCCGCGTTCCTCAGTGGTGGTGGGGGGCGGGCGGGAAGGGGACGCCTTGCTGGTTCCTCTCCGTGGTGAACCCCGCTCCCAGCACCGCCCCGGGGACGGGGGGAGAGCCACTGGTTTCCTCTGCTGCTGTGAAGGGGATGGCATCCCCACAGGGGGCCCAGCCCCGCAGCTGGCGAGCAAGAGAGCTTGCACAGGCCGCTTGCCCTCCATGGCGGGCACACGCTTCTTCCCCCACCTCCTCTCACACCCTGATAGCAAACAGGTGAACAGGAGCAAAACCAGCCACGGCAAATCCTGCGGGTGTGTTGTTTCCCTGTGCCTTGTTTGCTGCCCGAGGAATGGCAGAAAGGTCTGGGCACTCGGGGCAGAGGGCAGCCCGCAGCGAGGTGAGGGAAGTGCTGTGTGGGGTGACAGAGCGAAGGGATGTCCCCTGCTTCCCTCTCCGCATCTTCAGGTGCTTGTGGCAGAAGGTACTTGAGTACTTAGTTCTCAAGCAAAAGTCAGGAAAAAGGTCACTGGTGACGAGCAGACAAATCCCACATCGTTTCACTGCAGTCTGTCAACACCTTAAGCTTTTTAAGGGAAGGAACCTCTTTTTTTCATACGCACATAGTTCCTCTGCCACAAAGTTTTTCTTCCAGCTCTTGGTCAGGAGCGGCTGTGATAATGTCACCTTTCCTTTTCTGCCTGGGTCGCTTCTTCCCCTGCATCTTTCAAAGGGGCCTTTGCCACCATTTCATATCCCACAACTGAGGCCTTGGCAGGCGGAGAGAGTTGGTCAGCAGCAGCTGTTGGAGCAGTGCAGGAAAAAGAAGAAATCAGCATTTGGGGTGGTTTTTTTTTTTTTAATTTTGGCAACTTTTTCTCTAGTACAAGGTGTATGTTCCTTTTTGTAGAAGAACACTAAGGCGTTCCTAAAGACTTGATGAAGCTTGTTATTCATTGGTTCAGGGGTCAGTAATAAATCACTGCTCGCAGCACTCTCCCTGCTCATTGCCATTCCGTTTGAGTCGTAACTGAATTCTTCAAATTTGTTATTGATAATCCAAGAATACCTCTGTTCTGCATCAGTAATGAGACAAGATGTGAAGAGCTGTCTTCAGTTCCTCAGGGTAGCAGTACACATCCTGATAATTTAAGATGTGTTGAAGAATAAGTGCATAAACAAATGTGTCACGTTACCATGTGGAGCGGAGATTGGGTGGTTGGGTGACTGCTCGCTTTGATCTACATCGTGGGGAAAACGGCTAGAAGCATGATCCCACCTTTTATTCATGCTGAATAAGAGGATAATCAAATGTTCCTTTCTTCGGTGGGTCCGAACAGATGACTCTGTGGAGGATGAGTTTGATTTAATCCATGTGCAGGTTAATAAAAGAGAAAAAAACATGATGGCGTAGTGGCAATAACAGAAGCAATTGCAACACAGCCTTTAGACAACACCACAGGAGAGCTCTTCTGGGACCAAGGCCACCTGGAAAGGCACATGGTGAACTGTGAGACAGGAAAAACCATTTTGCCATTTAATGCTCCTAGGGTCAAGGAGAAAGGAGCTGGTAGGCATTCCTTGTAAATAACGAGCAGCTTCAAAGGCACACCAAGCTCCCTGTGGAAATAGCTTGGAAGACCCTGAAAAGTGTGACTTCATACCTCCTTCGCTTGGTTCCAGGAATTATTTTAAGGGTAGTGACTGTTGTGAATTACTTTTTCTCTCCATTATTATTACATTGACGTTATCTTGTTTCTTTGTAAAGTTTTGAGAACAAGAACGCCTCGACTGTATCTTTTATGCATTTGTCCTCCAGCCTATTCAACTCAGCCCTCCCAAGCTGCGTGGAGAAATGCCTGCCACATCTTTCAAGGTTCAGCGTAGAATAAAGAGATTTATTTAATCAAACAAACATGGGATGGCTCCGAGCGACCTTAAGAAATGAACACATCTCCTAGTGCTACCCGTTTTCCCTTCCCCTGTGGCTGCTCTGATACTGTGATGTGAGATTTGCAGAAAAATGTTACTTTATGACTTACCTTCAGAAATGTGCAGAGTGTGGTGGGACAGCACTGGTTTAATCCACTGGTCACCACAGCCCAATCCCCTCCTTGCCCTCATGCTTCCTTAGAGGTATGATACTCCTCCACGGGAGCAACACTAGATACTTTTATGTTCACGAGGCTGCAGAGCCCCGTGACTCTCATCCTGGCCAACCTGAGGTGTCCCCCCCACTCTCTTAGTCCTGAATCTAAAGAGGGATGCTGGGGCTTCTAGGCTTTTTCCCTGTACAGGTGGTGGGAGTTAAATTACAGGCCAACACACATTAAATAAGTTTTGCCATAGTTCCTTAATGTGCTCTTTTATTGCAGAGTTTGTCCACAACTCCTCGCGTACTGAAGTGAGAAAAACGCGTGGTCCTGCCTGCCGGAGGTGCTGTGCTAGTGTTAAAATTCAGCAATGGTGTTTGCAGGAAGGAAGAGGTTTGTCTGCTGAGATCTGTGCTGAGAACAGTTGCCTTTACAACCAATGCTGGCCTCCAACTGCACCACCGCTCAAACGGGAAAGTAGGATCATTGGTGAAAACTCTCCCGAGCCCCAAGGACTGCTGTGAGGCTGCCTACAGCGTTCCTTTTGGCAAACCCCAAGTAACTGTCCGCATCCTCCGAGAAAGCCCCGAGCGATTCTGCAAAACACCGGCTTCTCTGGTGGGACGAAGTTCTGGGCGTGGAGGTCAGAAGGTGCAAACGCCTGCTTGTAAAATCAACACCATGATGCGGAGCCGGGGCTTTCCCGCCCGGTGGGGTGAGCTCCGCACTGCTGAGTGATTTTTCCAATGATTAGTGATTTTTTTTTTATGTTCTTTTTTTCAGCGTTGCCACACGGCGGCAGAGTTGAGGCTGCTTCTAAACGAGGAAGAGACTGAAGGTCCAGAATAAAATCCTCTTCGCTTAGAAATTAGCTGGCTGTCCTGCTACAGACACCCTGTTATCTTCCAAGGTGTTAACGTGGAGGGCTTTTTCCTTGTCCAATAAAATCTTACTCGTGTTTTTAGGTTGTTTTTCTAAGGAGCTGAGGTTAAGGGGATTTTGTGGTCAGTCTACAGTCCTTCCCCCCAACACACAACCACAATACCGCTCATCATTTTGGCCAAGGTTGGGGTTACAAAAATATCCCAGAATGGCAGGGGTCAGAAGGGACCTCTGGAGATCACCTTGTCCAACCCCCCTGCTTGAGCAGGCACACCCAGAGCAGGGGGCACAGCACCGCGTGCAGGCGGTGTTTGAATGTCTCCAGGGAAGGAGACCCCACACCCTCTCTGGGCAGCCTGTTCCACTGCTCTGGCACCCTCATGGGAAAGGAGTTTTTTCTCGTGTTTAAGTGGAACTTCCCGTGTTCCAACTTGTGCTCGTTGCCCCTTGTCCTGTCGCTGGGCACCACTGAAGAGAGTCCGGCCCCATCCTCTTGACACCCGCCCTTCAGATATTTATAAACATTGATAAGATCCCCCTCAGTCTTCTCTTCTCCAGGCTGAACAGACCCAGGTCTCTCAGCCTTCCCTCATAAGGGAGATGCTCCATTCCCCTGAGCATCTTGGTAGCTCTCCCCTGGACTCTCTCCAGTAGCTCCCTGTCCTTCTTGAACTGGGGAGCCCAGAACTGGACGCAGCACTCCAGCTGTGGCCTCACTAGGGTGGGGTAGAGGGGGAGGATAACCTCCCTCCCCTGCTGGCCACACTCCTTTGAATGCACCCCAGGACACCGCTGGCCTCCTTGCCCATACGGGCACGTTGCTGGCTCATGGTCACCCTGCTGCCCACCAGCACTGCCAGGGCCTTCTCAGCAGAGCCGCTCTCCAGCAGGTCAGCCCCCAGCCTGTACTGGTGCGTGGGGTTGTTCCTCCCCAGGGGCAGGACCTCACACTTGCTCTTGTTGAATTCCATGAGGTTCCCCTTGGCCCAGCTCTCCAGCCTGTCCAGGTCTCGCTGGATGACAGCACAGCCTTCTCGTGTATCAGCCACTCCTCCCAGCTTGGTATTGGCAGCGAACTTGCTGAGGGTACGCTCTGTCCCTTTGTCCAGGTCGTTGATGAATACATTGAACAGGACTGGACCCAGCACAGACCCCTGGGGAACACCGCTAGTTACGGGCCTCCAACCAGACTCTGCCCCGTTGATCACGACCCTCTGAGCTCTGCCGTTCAGCCAGTTCTCCATCCACCTCACTGTCCTCTCATCTAACCCACACTTCTTAAGCTTGTCCGTGAGGATGTTATGGGAGACAGTGTCAAACGCCTTGCTGAAGTTGAGGTAAACAACATCCGCTGCTCTCTCTTCACCTACCCAGCCAGTCACGCCATCATAGAAGGCTATGAAGTCTCTATAAGTTTCATGCAAAGAGTTGTCCAGTTAGAGAGAGTACTACTGACACACAGAGAGAGGCTGAAGTACAAACCCAGATTATTTTTTGACAGAGAGAAAAGGAATTATAAGTATCTTAACTGCAGGGAAAGCTTCAGTCGGCAAGAACACTTGTCAGACAAGGGGACGCTCAGCCATTAAGCACTGAGCCCAGCGAACAAGGCTGATACATCCTCCTGCCCACGGAGCTGTTTGGTTTTGATACAGAATGAAAGATGATAAAGCAAAAAATGGCTGTGTAATCAAGAAATCGTCCTTTTCTTGATGGCATCTGTGCCTCAGAAAATCAGATCCCACAGGCGGGAGTGGGAGTAGAAAGACATTGCTTCCTTTGGGTTTTCTTTTGAGCTGAAAATGAAAAAAAAAAAGAAAAAGACCAAAATGCTTTAATGTCTCGATGTTTTCCCCAAAGTTAAAGCCATGGAGATGAACAGAATTTGCAAATTCAGCCAGTTCTGTAAGTGGTCAAAACACATTCAAAAAGAATCTGTACAAATTCACCCATTCTTTTCCTTTTTTTGCAGAATGTTAATTCATCTATATTTGAAATATGAACAAATTGAACCAGCTCTATTTTTGTGTATTTTCTCTCTCTTTTTTTCTTTTTTTTAAGTACCCTTACATGTCCTGATGATGAGCTGAACACTAAGCCAGACGAATGAGCAGTAGGAGTGCAGAGGCTACCCGCCCGCGACTGACCTTATCGAGGACCACTTGGAGATAGCAGAGTGCTGGCCAGGTGATTATTTCCAAACATGGACCAAGTTCTGCGGTCCCTGGATGAGATACGGCATCAGAGCCCTGACCTCGTTTACAGAGCCTGCATTTATGAAATACCAAGACATTATGCAGAGAGCTTTCCTGCGTGTAACCATATGAGGCAGGAGACATGAAGTCATTGTCCTAAAGCCCAAGATGAAATCAGGCTGACTCTGAAAGTCCCAGGCAGAGCTAGGGCTGCATTTTGTACTGCTGTAGGAAGAAAAACTGATCCAGCCTAATTTATTTGGCTGTTTTCTGGCTTTGGCCTTTGGGAAAGTTGGCATTTCGAATTCCACTCAGACCAGTTTTCTGGGCTTCAGCATTAGAAGAATTAAAGTGAAGAGCTAATTACCTTTCTGTAGCTCTGGATTTCATTCCAGGAAGACAATCCATGCGTCTGTGCTTCCTCCTACAGAAAAATCCTCTATAACAGGGGAAATAATTCAACCCTACCTGCTTACACTGAAGCCCACAGAGGGTACCACTGACTTCCCAGAAGCCAGATTGGGCTTGGTGCCTGTGAACATGGCTTTCACTCTGTGCAAAGCTGGGGAGGGTTAGCAGACATCCCCTCTTCACAGGGAACTGTGCTCGGAGAAGCCCCGTTGGAATGCACGTTCCCATCCAACAGCCCAGTCCTTCTGCTCCCCAGCACCTCAGCTGCCTCAGCGCAGGCTCACAGGGTCCGGGAGACCCTGTGTGAGGGGTTCGGGTTCTTGAGAGCTTCAGCTTCAGCGTGAGCAAAGAGTTTCACAGTCTCAGCTTCTGCCGTTACGCAATCCATGCCTGACTGCAGTTTGCGTCAGCTGGTGAAAACGCCGTGCACAGCAAGGTTTGCTGCTTCTCGCTTTGGAGAGCTACTTGGAAGACCTCAGAATTACAACAGTCCTTCTCACAACCACTATCTATCAGCCTTTCCTCAACATGCTACGAAACTCCAATAACTACTAATTATTCAGTAATTAAGTGTCTCTCTAGGGTCACAATTGTAAATCTGGCCTCTCCCAGTCACTGTTTGCTCCTTAGGTAGCAGTTTTCTCAATGCAAAACCAAATTCTCTTCTTTACATTTGATTGGATTATAAAATTGCTTTAAAGTCTGTGGAGATGATTAAGAAAAGTGTGTTTTTGTGCAATAGTTACCATGGGAACGAAAGCGGAGAGATCGTTATAAACCAAAAGTCAAACGGATTGTGTTTCAGACAATTAATATTGTCTCACATGTTTATTCATTTGCTTTAACTCTTTCGTGCACTGTTCTGAAATAGTTTTTATCTCTTTTTCAGTATCAAATGCCGTGTCAGAGATTCTGCTCCCTTGAGGATTCATCCCTCTCTTCTCTTGCAAGGCCACCTTGCAGCCCTGATTAGCTTCATCTTCCTCTTCTGCTTTGCCTCTTTGGTCTGGGGGTATCTCCGGGGGCTTCTGGATGGGATTTGGTTTGGGACTGGGACACACCTCTGGGGAGAAGTGTCAAAGCTCCTGCCCTGTCCATGGAGCCCAGCGAGCTCCGGCAGACCAGGGTGCGCTGACGGGTGAGCTGCGCTGCTCTCTGCTTCTCCTGCACGAACCCCTCTGCTGTCTTTTCTAACACCCAGGACTCCTCAAACCTGCGTTTCTTCTAGTTCCATGTTTGACACTTAGGGTAGAGCAGCTGATAAACTGACCAAGTGCTGGTAGCTGTCCCTTTGCTCTCCTCTCTTTCCAAACCCTCCTCCTTCTTCAGCAACCTGACCCCATCCCATCTCTTGATTCCTCTCTCACCTGCCGTCAGCTCTCCCCCAAGCACCTTGCCGTCCTCCAGCTCTCCCCTCAGAGCACAGTCTATCATATCTTGAAAATAATTAGCATTATGCCAGAGACCCGCTTCCCACTCCACCAGTTTCCATTTGTCTTTCTCCCCTTCACATCCAAGACATCAAGAGGCCGTCACTATACCCAGCTGCTGCCGTACTAACAGCGTTGCCCTTCTCTCTACCCACCGTTGCCTTCGTGCTCCCACCACCTGCGTTCACGCGCTTTCTGGAGCAAGGCTTTGTCCTGCATTAGTACAGCACCTTCTCAGAGCAGAGTTTTGTTGTGAGCACGCCTCCAAGAAATAATAAGTAAGAAAGCAATGTCCTCATTTTCTTCCAGACCTCTGCCTGCCTCCATGTACAGGAGGAATTCCCCTACCAAGGGAATTCCATATTCCTGTGTTTAAAAACCAGCCGCTCCTCAGCTCCCTCCCCTGCGTACTGCTGACCTCCTTCCCCTGCACTGGATACAGGATTATTCATTTCCGCAGGGGCTGATCTATCATGCTGTTGTTTCAGTTCTCCACAAACAAATAGTATTTCTGTCCCCTGTCAGAGGTACAGTGAGGAAAGGTGCCTTCATCCTAGAAGCCAGTTCATTTTCAGACCAGTCAGGTCACAGGGCTGTGCCATTACAGCTGCTAGATTAGATCTTGCTTCTTCCAACATCACACCTATTTTCAGAAGAGCATTTTGCAGTCACAGTTTGGCAAGCTCTGACAGGACTAGTAAAACGCATATTCCCGAGGCAAGGGTGGCCGAACTACCAAATTTCCCATTTCTGATTAAAATCATGGAAGAATGAGATAACCTCAGAGAAATGTGGGTGAGAATTAGTGTTGCATGAGGCAAGCCTCCTGTTTTCCCTAGCTTCAGTCTCAGACTGCTCAACTGATTTTAGCAGAAACCTTCCAGAATATTTGTTCCGAGGCAGCTAGGTGGCCTGGAATCTCAGCGGGTGAGATTTCAGCTCAGGAAAATGAGAAGAGACTGAAAGCAGGGACTTGCAATGGGAAATGTTGGGCAGCCAGAAATATAAGTGTTGCTACTTCCTCTGCAGGTAGTATTTCACTGCAAAAGATACACAAACCAGAGAGTACAGAGCAAAGCACATGTGTATAAAGGGGCAGCTGGGCCAGGTACTATCCTGCACCCTCAACAGGCATGAAATGACCATCTCCTGCCCTCCAAGTATTTATTTACTCCAGAATGATATGGATGTAAAGCCCTACTGACCTGCTGGTTTTACATCACTTTGCACCAATCTGAAAGTTGCTCTTGGTTCCAGGAGACAGCGAATGTTGTGCTGCTTGAAACTCATTTGCTGTGTTTTAGTGACAAGAAACCTGTTGCCCTGAGGCCAGCACAGGAGTCTGCCTAAGGTTGTCCAAAGACGTACAGGGGAAAATGACATTAAAACCACTTTTTTTGGTAAAATGTCACTTTCAGCAGCAAGACGCAGCAGAGCAGACCAGTCCCAGCCTTGTGAGGCTGCATTTTCAGTGGCCTCTGAGGCTGGAAGAGTTTTCCTGGTGTCATGGTTTTAGCTGGGATAGTTGATTTTTCTTCACTGTAGCTAGCATAGTGCTGTGTTTTAGACTTGGTATGTAAATAATGTTGATAACACCCTGGTGTTTTAGTTGTTGCTGGGTAGTGTTTACACTAGTCAAGGACTTTCTAGCTTCCCATGCTCTGCCAGGTGCACAAGAAGCCGGGAGGGGAGGGGATGCAACCAGGAAAGCTGATTCGAATTGGCCAAAGGGTATTCCATATCATGTGACGTCATGCCCAGTATATTAACTGGGGGAATTGGCTGGGGGAGGCAGCGATCGCGGCTCGGGGACCGGCAGCGTCGGTCGGCGGGTGGTGAGCGGTTGCAGCACTTGTTGTTCAGTTTTGGTTTTGTTTTTTTTTTCTCTTTCCCTCTCCTTCTAGTGTTTCCTCTCTCTCTCGCCCATTATTTTCCTTTCATTATATTAGTATTATTGCTGTTTTATTCTAATTATTAAACTGTTCTTATCTCAACCCACGAGTTTTCTTACTTTGGCCCTTCCGATTCTCTCCCCCATCTCACAAGGGTGGGGGAGTGAGCGAGCGGCTGTGTGGTGCTTAGTTGCTGACCGGGGCTAAACCACAACAGTCCTTTTTGGCGCCCAACGTGGGGCACGAAGGGTTTGAGATAATAACAGTTGCTGGTCACAGCATTGATTCATCTGTTCTCGATATTAGTAGTTAGATCTACACCATGCTGATTTTGAAGTACATGTTAAAGATTGGCATTGGGTTTTGTAGTTTGCTGTGCTCTGCAGTGGTTAGAGATGTTTTGCCTAGGAGATTTGTTATTAAAACACTGGCCTTGAGTTTTATCGGTTATTTGGGTCTTGCATGGAAGCCGTTACTGTACTTCGGGTACCACCTCATGGAGACAATTAGCAATTATACCTCCTCTTCTGAAAGGTTCTTTATGGAGGAAATACAGAATGGCACCTTAGCTACCGTCTTCTGTAATGTCTCCTCCTTCATTACAACAACTTTTCAGTATCTTGAACATCCTTGGGTGGTTAAGATATATCTGTTGATATTCCTATGGCAGATTGTTTCGGTTTTGTCTAAGGTTAATAAGCAATTCAAGAATATCATCCAGAGATCTGCTCCAAGGCTCGATAATTATGGGTGGCAGGGTATGTGGGATAGTATGGGCAAATGCCTGAGACGGTGGGCACCTCCAGTGTTTTGGGACTTCACCCCTGAACAAGTGCAGAATCCTGAAAAATTAGTAGAATATTTGGAGGAAGTATGTTGTCACCCTAGCAATTCCAGAGAGATACAAATCATTGCAATGTGTTGGGGCCTGGCCCATGCCTACCGAGCCCTGTTTAACAGTATTCAGTACCACCAAGGGAAAACGACAGGCCCTGCGGATACTCCAAGCCCAACGACAAGCACTGTGGCCACTCAAACCCCCACAACAGGCGCTGCAGCAGCTCCAAGCCCGACGACAGGCACTGTGGCCACTCAAACCCCCACAACAGGCACTGCGGCTGCTCCAAGCCCGATGACAGGCACTGTGACCACTCAAACACCCATGACGGACACTGAAGCTGAATCAGAGAATCAACCCGTGCCAGTATCAGTTGCCCCTATACAAAAGAAGAAATCTTTAAAGAGAAAGTCAACTCGTATAGAAAAGGATGATGGAGAAGCAGCGCCGTTACTAAGAGAGGAGAAGGAAGAGGAAGAACTTGTACAAGAGACGGAAACTACCCGATCCCTATCCTTAAGTGAGCTACGAGATATACGAAAAGATTTCAGCCGTCGTGTAGGTGAGCATGTTGTCACCTGGCTGCTCCGATGCTGGGATAACGGGGCCAGTAGCCTGGAATTAGAGGGTAAGGAAGCCAAACAACTGGGATCCCTTTCTAGGGATGGGGGCATTGACAAAGCAATTGGAAAAGGGACACAAGGCCTCAGCCTCTGGAGGCGACTCCTGTCTGCTGTGAAAGAAAGGTATCCCTTCAAGGAAGATGTTATATATCGCCCTGGAAAATGGACCACTATGGAGAAAGGTATCCAGTACCTGAGAGAATTAGCTGTGCTTGAGGTGATTTATGGTGACCTGGGTAGTGTACAGTCATCCAAAGATCCAGATGAAGCACAGTGCACACGACCCATGTGGCGGAAGTTTGTACGGAGCGCACCATCATCCCATGTAAACTCCCTGGCAGTAATGTCCTGGAAAGATGAAGAGGCACCAACGGTAGAGGATGTGATTGATAAACTCCGGGATTATGAAGCACATGTCTCTTCCTCCCTCGTCTCAGCTGTGGAGAAATTGTCCCGGGAGGTTCAGCAAATCAAAGAAGATATGTCCTACTCCCTACCTGTACGGACCAGTATCTCGGCCATTAGGAGTAAGCGTCCTTCTGCTCAAGAGAGAAGATACACACCACGGGGCACCCTATGGTTTTACCTGCGTGACCATGGAGAGGACATGAAGAAGTGGGATGGAAAACCTACGTCGACCCTGGAGGCACGGGTACGTGAGTTGCAAGGAAAAACAACCACTCAAGGGGGGACCTCCAGGAGAGTTGCTGCTCCAGTTTCCAGTAGGCAGTTCCCCAGACAGAGGAGTAGAAGCGCTGATTCTATCTGTGATCTTAATAGAGAGACTTTTGATTCCCATTCACAAGATCTGGAGTGGGAAACCCGCAATTGGAATTAGAGGGGCCCTGCCTCCAGCCAGGTGGAGGAAAGGGACAACCGGGTTTACTGAACTGTGTGGATCCGATGGCCTGGCACATCTGACCCACAGGAGTATAAGGCTCTAGTGGACACCGGTGCACAGTGCACCCTAATGCCATCAAACTATGTAGGGGCAGAACCCATTTGTATTGCTGGAGTGACAGGGGGATCCCAAGAGCTAACTGTATTGGAGGCTGAAGTGAGCCTAACTGGGAATGAGTGGCAAAAGCACCCCATTGTGACTGGCCCAGAGGCTCCGTGCATCCTTGGCATAGACTACCTCAGGAGAGGGTATTTCAAGGACCCAAAAGGGTACAGGTGGGCTTTTGGTATAGCTGCCTTGGAGACGGAGGAAATTAAACAGCTGTCTACTTTGCCCGGTCTTTCGAAGGACCCTTCTGTTGTGGGGTTGCTGAAGGTCAAAGAACAACAGGTGCCAATTGCCACCACAACAGTGCACCGGCGGCAATACCGCACCAACCGAGACTCCCTGATTCCCATCCATGAGCTCATTCGGCGACTGGAGAGCCAAGGAGTGATCAGTAAGACCCGTTCACCCTTTAACAGTCCCATATGGCCAGTGCAGAAGTCTAATGGAGAGTGGAGATTAACAGTAGACTATCGTGGCCTGAATGAAGTCACTCCGCCACTGAGTGCTGCTGTGCCGGACATGCTAGAACTTCAATACGAACTGGAGTCAAAGGCAGCCAAGTGGTATGCCACAATTGATATCGCTAATGCATTCTTCTCAATCCCGTTGGCAGCAGAGTGCAGGCCACAGTTTGCTTTCACTTGGAGGGGTGTCCAGTACACCTGGAATCGACTGCCCCAGGGGTGGAAACACAGCCCTACCATTTGCCATGGACTGATCCATACTGCACTGGAACAGGGTGGAGCTCCGGAACACCTTCAGTACATTGATGACATCATCGTGTGGGGCAACACAGCAGAAGATGTTTTCGAGAAAGGGAAGAAAATAGTCCAAATCCTTCTGAAGGCTGGTTTTGCCATAAAACAAAGTAAAGTGAAGGGACCTGCACAGGAGATTCAGTTTTTGGGAATAAAATGGCAAGATGGACGTCGGCAGATCCCAATGGATGTGATCAACAAAATAACCGCCATGTCTCCACCAACTAGCAAAAAGGAAACACAAGCTTTTTTAGGCGTTGTGGGTTTTTGGAGAATGCATATTCCAAATTACAGTCTGATTGTAAGCCCTCTCTATCAAGTGACCCGGAAGAAGAATGATTTCAAATGGGGCCCTGAGCAACGACAGGCCTTTGAACAGATAAAGCAGGAGATAGTTCATGCAGTAGCCCTTGGGCCAGTCCGGGCAGGACAAGATGTAAAAAACGTGCTCTACACTGCAGCCGGGGAGAATGGCCCTACTTGGAGCCTCTGGCAGAAAGCACCAGGGGAGACCCGAGGTCGGCCCCTAGGGTTCTGGAGTCGGGGATACAGAGGGTCCGAAGCACGCTACACTCCAACTGAAAAAGAGATATTGGCAGCATATGAAGGGGTTTGAGCTGCTTCAGAAGTGATCGGTACTGAAGCACAGCTCCTTCTGGCACCTCGACTGCCGGTGCTGGGCTGGATGTTCAAAGGGAGGGTCCCCTCTACACATCATGCAACTGATGCTACATGGAGTAAGTGGGTCGCACTGATCACCCAACGGGCTCGAATAGGAAATCCCAGCCGCCCAGGAATCTTGGAAGTGATCATGGACTGGCCAGAAGGCAAAGATTTTGGAATGTCACCAGAGGAGGAGGTGACACGTGCTGAAGAGGCCCCACTGTATAATAAACTGCCAGAAAATGAGAAGCAATATGCCCTGTTCACTGATGGGTCTTGTCGTCTGGTGGGAAAGCATCGGAGATGGAAGGCTGCTGTATGGAGTCCTATACGGCAAGTCGCAGAAACTGCTGAAGGAGAAGGTGAATCAAGTCAGTTTGCAGAAGTAAAGGCCATCCAGCTGGCTTTAGACATTGCTGAACGAGAAAAATGGCCAGTGCTCTATCTTTATACTGACTCATGGATGGTGGCAAATGCCCTGTGGGGGTGGTTACAGCAATGGAAGCAGAACAACTGGCAGCGCAGAGGCAAACCCATCTGGGCTGCTGCATTGTGGCAAGATATTGCTGCCCGGGTGGAGAACCTGGTTGTGAAGGTACGTCATGTGGATGCTCATGTCCCCAAGAGTCGGGCCACTGAAGAACATCAGAATAACCAACAGGTGGATCAGGCTGCTAAGATTGAAGTGGCTCAAGTAGATCTAGACTGGCAACATAAAGGTGAACTATTTATAGCTCGGTGGGCCCACGACACCTCAGGCCATCAAGGAAGAGATGCAACATACAGATGGGCTCGTGACCGAGGGGTGGACTTGACCATGGACACTATTGCACAGGTCATCCATGAATGTGAAACATGCGCTGCAATCAAGCAAGCCAAGCGGGTAAAACCTCTGTGGTATGGAGGACGATGGCTGAAGTATAAATATGGGGAGGCCTGGCAGATTGATTATATCACACTGCCACAAACCTGCCAAGGCAAACGCCATGTGCTTACAATGGTGGAAGCAACCACTGGATGGCTGGAAACATATCCCGTGCCCCATGCCACCGCCCGGAACACTATCCTGGGCCTTGAAAAACAAGTTTTATGGCGACATGGCACCCCAGAAAGAATTGAGTCAGACAATGGGACTCATTTCCGAAATAACCTCATAGACACCTGGGCCAAAGAGCATGGCATTGAGTGGGTGTATCACATCCCCTATCATGCACCAGCCTCTGGGAAAATTGAACGATACAATGGACTGTTAAAGACTACACTGAGAGCAATGGGGGGTGGGACATTCAAACACTGGGATACACATTTAGCAAAAGCCACCTGGTTAGTCAACACTAGGGGATCTGCCAATCGAGCTGGGCCTGCCCAGTCAGGACTCTTACGTACTGTGGAAGGGGGTAAAGTCCCTGTAGTGCATGTAAAAAATATGCTGGGGAAAACCGTCTGGGTTATTCCTGTCTCAGGCAAAGGCAAACCCATTCGTGGGATTGCTTTTGCTCAAGGACCTGGGTGCACTTGGTGGGTAATGCGGGAGGATGGAGGAGTTCGATGTGTGCCTCAAGGGGATTTGATTTTGGGTGAAAATAGCCAATGAACTGAACGGTATGCTGTTAATTGCTATATGATATTGTATGTCATCACTCCTATGGTTGCTATATGCTGTATCAATGGTATCATAGTAAGAATTTCCAAAATTAATGAAGAATGAACTTTGATTGAACCAAGCAACGTGTAGCGGTGGTGGAACAAAGACTGGCTTCAGCATGCAACAATCCAACACCACGCAGACCATCTCTCCAGCCTTGAAAGACTGTTACGATAGATGGAGCCCAAAGTTATGGACTGAATGAACTCAATGGACATGTGTGGACCCTCTACAGATGTTCTACAGGGATGGTCCATAGACTACGGGAATGATAAATGATATCTACGTATGTCATCAAAGGATGGGGAGGCGGGTGGTGGTTATTGAGGTCATATTGGATAGTATGAGACCTGAGCATGACGTAAATGGTATGGAATAAGGGGTGGATACTGTCATGGTTTTAGCTGGGATAGTTGATTTTTCTTCACTGTAGCTAGCATAGTGCTGTGTTTTAGACTTGGTATGTAAATAATGTTGATAACACCCTGGTGTTTTAGTTGTTGCTGGGTAGTGTTTACACTAGTCAAGGACTTTCTAGCTTCCCATGCTCTGCCAGGTGCACAAGAAGCCAGGAGGGGAGGGGATGCAACCAGGAAAGCTGATTCGAATTGGCCAAAGGGTATTCCATATCATGTGACGTCATGCCCAGTATATTAACTGGGGGAATTGGCTGGGGGAGGCAGCGATCGCGGCTCGGGGACCGGCAGCGTCGGTCGGCGGGTGGTGAGCGGTTGCAGCACTTGTTGTTCAGTTTTGGTTTTGTTTTTTTTTTCTCTTTCCCTCTCCTTCTAGTGTTTCCTCTCTCTCTCGCCCATTATTTTCCTTTCATTATATTAGTATTATTGCTGTTTTATTCTAATTATTAAACTGTTCTTATCTCAACCCACGAGTTTTCTTACTTTGGCCCTTCCGATTCTCTCCCCCATCCCACAAGGGTGGGGGAGTGAGCGAGCGGCTGTGTGGTGCTTAGTTGCTGACCGGGGCTAAACCACAACACCTGGATAGCTGGTGAGGAAGTAATGTTGCTTTTGAAGCCAAAAATAATTCTTTTAGATAGACGACATAATCTGCAACGGGCCCAGCACTTCACTGCTTTCAGATAATCCTGGCAAGATGCAGTTCATGACAGTCCAAAAGATTATGTTGGATTATTAGATTAGATTATCTTCAATATGGAGGTCATAAGGTCTGTGGAGATTTTCTGCATATTCCCAGATATTCTTCATGGGGGATCACCTCACTCCTCCTTTTCTTTACATCCCTTTTTTATTTACTTCAGCCTGCCCTGTGTGGGTATTGATGCCAAACTCTTCCTAGTCGTGTCCTTGCTGTTGAGATCAAACCCCACTGTGCCAGGCCGTGCCACGAAGAGCATTGTAGCACCTTGAAAGTGGGACGCATTTCTGCATTCATAAGAAGACGGGCTGGCCAGCTGTTGGCAGAAAGCCCACTGCTTGTTAATTGGAAAAAGAGTTTTAAATCAAGTCGGTATTTTTTCTTTAAACAAGACATCTCAAATGGAGTGCTTAGCATCAAAGAATCAAGCAGTGCGGCGCAGAAATAGCAGCAAGAGCGTCTAACGAGGCAGAGAACAAGAATCCTGACCCTGCTGAGGCTAGCAAGGGAGACAACACTTCCAAAGTCATCGTCTTTGAGCACAGGGGACCATTTCTCCTTATGACTTTTCTATTTTCCAGCAGAAAGAGAAGCACAGTGGAAGTATGGCAACAGAACAAAACCCGTTCTTCCGGAAGGAACCATCCTCATCTAGGCAAATATCTTCTCATCGACACTGGTGGGATTCCACACTGAATCAGGCTCACGAGAGTATGAACAGCACATCACGATTTTGCATTTAACACCTCTCCTCCACTTCTCTCCCCAGAAAGTCCTTCTGTGAGCACCGCGCTGCTGGCTGCTGCTGATGCGAATTTGCTCTCCTGGGCTAGGATTAGGATGGCAGGAACTCGCATGGACCCCAAAATAAAGTTTGAGATCCAAAATCCCTCAGATTGGAAGAGTTTGGCTCTCACTCCGGACTTTATTATTTACACTTTCTTTTCATGGCCACAGAAAGCCCAGATTTAGCCTACAGAGTCAGCCTCTAATTGCAAACCCAGCCAACAAAGACCCTGTCTGACTTGTTCTCCTTTCCGGCTGACCATGGCAGTACGGATCCCTCCCTCCCATGCTAACACCAAGTGACCCAGCGTTGGGCTGCTGATCGGTTTTAAGTGGCAGCGAGGGACGTGGCGGTAGCAATGTAATTCTTGCTGTACGTGTACCCTGTTGGTTGTGGAAACGTGTTATATTTTTGCTTGCTGATAGCGCCTTTATACAGTGGGTGTGCATTTGCCACACTCGTCCTAACAGATGTCTTGTAAGGTTTTCCACAAAGCTCTCATACTATTTTTATAACTAACCTTTATTTTTTCACTTTAGGGATTACAATCCCAGACGCAGGGCTCCCAACGCAGTTGCCAGGTATGCACACAGCCGAAGCGCAGGGGACCCTGATGGGCAGGCTCTGATAAGGATGGAAGTGCTGGGTCACTCACAGAATGTTTTTTTTGTCACATTGTACTTTCCTCCACTGCTCTCTGCTGTCACTGATGGCCTGAGGGGTTACGTGGAGCTACCTGCAGAGCAAGAGCTAGCTGCTCTTGCATGCCCTCTGTAAATTCAAATGGAAACCTGTTTGCACTAACAAAAGATGGATTTATTCATCCCTTTGCAACAAAAAACAGAGTCATTTTAATATGTTTTCAGGGGATAATTGAGTCAATGATTCTGTAATAAGAGCTCTGCCCTCTTGTTCCTCAGAGGGTGTTCTCTCTGGCACATATATCTGCATTTCTGTTGTGAAGAGCCCTGTGCGACTTGCCCACACACTACTTACTGAGGGTGCTGTAACTGCTGTGTAGGCTGATGCAAAATGTTCCTTCACCCACAGAGCCCTGTCTGCCTCTGCCTTAAAATGTCATTGAGAAACCAACCAAGAAACCTTATTAGAGAAGCTTCTCTCCTAGGAGTCTGCTCCACCGTGTACCCGCTCAACTGCAGGTAGCAAAGGTGACACCGGGCCAGCAAAAAGTATCCTCGGGTAAAGCACACTCGTCTGATAGAGCTCAGTCTACTAAATCAGGGAAGATACCTAAGTGAGCACGAGGAAGCTTTCACTGCAATCATCACAAATGCTTTCTTCAGCCAGAATATGTTGAATAAAACTAAATGTCACAGGCTGAATCAGAAACCCTGCAGGGAGGTGGCGATTATCACGCTTAAACATTTTCTTGAGTGCTCCTGGAGAGCGCTACCAGAGTAATTTTTTGGTTATCCTGGTGCGTGTTGGGCTAGGAAGCAACATGCAAGTCTCCGATACCCACAGACACAAGCTAGCTTCTTGTGCAGCCCCAACACAGAGCTGAGCAGCCGGCAGGGTCAAGAGGAGCTGAGAGGGCTGCTGGACAATCCCATCTCTGCTGCAGGATTAGTTTGAAAAGTGCCAGGGTATTTGTTTGTCGTTTGAAGGAGAAGCATGGGGACATCTCGTTATACACAATAAATCAGCGTGCTTCTGCTGCTGAGTGTAGGACCCCTGCCCCGCAAGGGCAGAGGATGCAGGTGATGGGGGAGAGCCTGAAGGTCGAACTTCAAACACAGGAAAAGTGGGACCCAGGGGTTTCTATCAAAGTATCTAAATCAGAGGCTGAAGAGATAAGAGGAATTTTGATAAAATGGGTCCCTAAAGGAGCAGTGTTGCCTCTCATTTTCATTTATTTATGCTTTTCTCCCATGTCGACAACAGCCCAGCCCGCTCCACGCTGTTAAAATCAATCTGAATCTTCAAACAAGCAAATAAACAGACAATAAAATACTCCCCAACAGAAACCGTTTAATTTTGTTGGTAACATAATGCAATGCACTGATAGCAGGGAGGCGATCTGTCATTGCCACAAGGGTAAACTCCACTCTTTAGCAAAATTTATCATAACTGCCTTCCCTTCCCTCACAGTGCCTGAGCTGCAGCCCCATGAATCCACCACCTCCTGGAGGCACCTCCTGCACAGCCGTGTCTCATGCCTCCTGCTACCGGGTCTTCCACAGCAGCATCTCCTACTTGCCTTGCTTGTCTGCCAGCTGCATTATGGTAATGTCAGGCTTGATCATTTCCAAGTCTTATTCATCGAACGTTTGTTGTTTCAGCAGAAATGTGGGGCAGATCAGTAATGTACATGCCGAACTCTTTAAAAAGGACAATTTCACCAAGTTCAAAACAGGTATGAGCTGGCAGCAAACTCTTAGCAGATAATGTGCATAATAAGGGGAACAGTTTAAGGATGTTTTACTGGACAACCAAACCACCACAAGTTCGCTGCGGCGGGCCAGGTTTGCTTTAATCCACCAGATTTACAGGGGATGGGAAAGGAGCTGGGAAAGAAAGGATAATAACGGTCGGCAGCAAGTTAGCCTCCCCTCTGGCGGAGGCTATGGTTTGAAAGGTTTCTGGGCAAAGCTGCTGTGCTTCCCGTGGGACCTACTCTCATCTCCCCTGCAGAGCCTGGGGCTGGCATGGGAACAAAATCCCCCTGGCAAGTCCATACAGAGGGGGCTCGAGGCGGGCAGTGCCTGCCTGATTGCAGCTGAAGACCACAAGAATGAGAAGGGGAGAGGAGACAGCTGGGACACGGCTGTGGGAATGGCACAGGTCACAGACTAGCAGAGCCCAAGGCTGTGGCTCGGGTGCAACGTCCTGCTTTGCACACCCGGTCACCGCCACACGTGCCCAGGCACATGCAGCTGGTCCCCTGTGCTGGCACGAGCACCAGCGAGCCCCTTGTTCGGCCAGCAAGCTCCCCACGTGTGGCAGCCACAGAGAAAATCCAACCTAATGAAATGCTTCCCTGCAGTAATTGGATTTCCACTGTAAACAAAGTCATTATGCTGATTGTCCTTGTGCCTTTGAAGACGAGACAATGCCAGTGAGCGGCAGCTCTGGCTGATAGACCCATTTACGTATCTCTGCGGTGGCAAGCCAAGCAGGGGCATTTCCCTGCGCAGGAGAGCAGGGGCTGGCATGTGCGAGGTCGAGGTGGCCACGTGGCTCCAAATGCCTATGGCTCTGCTCCAAGAAAAAGGCAAGGGAGAGGCTGTAAAGTGATTTGTGCGGTGGCCAGAGGGCTTTCCAGGAGCGTGTCTCAGCTGTGGTGGCATTTCTGGGCATGACGTGCCCTCCCTGTCCAGGCTGAGCGACGGGCACTCCCCAGTCTGTGGCTGGAGAGCTGCTCGGTGAAGGGTCTGGCATCGGGAATGCAGAGGTCTCTGGTCTACAGGGATGAAACATGGGAGAAGAAGTAGGGGAAGGATATGTACCAAAGATGTGTGTCGGCAGCAGAGGTAGGATCAGACCTGAGCTCCTCTCTGAGGTCTCCACGGAGCTTGCTGGCTTTGGAGACGTGGACTGATCCGGTGCCATCAAGGGAAAAGAGGTGAAGGCAATTTCAGGGTGCTCTGGGAACACCCAGAATTCACGCTAGGGCTTGAGCAGGGCTTTGCCATTGTGGTTCGATCAACGGCACGTCTCTGCCTGTGCCATCTCCTCCCCCTTCTGTTTTTAAGGTTCTTTATTCACAGAGGAAAATGCCACGCTATAAAAAAACTCACAGAACAAAACCAAAAGCCCAAGTGAAAAGAAAAACACAGCTGCAATTCCGAGGTTACTTTGCAGGTTGGCTGTGACCAAAATCCTTTCTGCAGGTCTCGGGAACCGGGGCTCGCTCAGCAGTGCCACTAGGCCAAAGAAAGAAGCACAACTGGGAACAGAAGACAAAAGACCATTTGAGACCAAGATGTCTGGTTGGATTCAGGACAGGTGAAATAAACCAAATCTAAATTAGTGATTTGAATCACCTGCAAAAGGTATAGGTTTAAACAACTGAGAAATCTCAGTTTGCATTTACGCCTCATTTCTTTCTAGCGAGAATTTATTGCGATCAGCGGTGCAGCTGATGAAAGACACTGATCAGGAGCCACACCAAGGCTCCGCTCCCTGGGCGCTGCCTTTTCCTGATGGGGACAACATGTTCAGCTAAAACACACTTACGGAGGCATTGAGCTGCTTTGGCAGGCGTTTGGACTCTGTCCTCCTGAACCCCTCTGGACTCACATTGAACCAGGCTGGCAAAGGGAGCTCACTGACGCTCACGCAGCACCGTTAAATGGCTGCCGGGTCCAGCTGGGGCCAAACACATAAATGAGTCCAAGAAGGGATTAGAAAGACGGGCTCCTTCATGGCTACTGAACATAACGGTCCACAAGCCGCTGCCAGCTCTGCAGGTCCCTGCTGCCAGGGCGCAGCCAGGAACAGATCAGATTGGAGCTGCCTTCTCGCTTACATCCTTTGCCTGCACCCAGCCGGCTGGCCCTAGTTGGAGACGAGGCAGCAGGGAGGCTGGTCTCTGCTCCGAGCCCTGCAGCCATCCTTATGTCCCCAGGCTAAGCTGGTCCAGTCTCTTCCTTGCAGAACCCCTATGCCCAAGCCCCTTTCCATCCCAGAGCCGATCCCAGTTCCCAGGAAGGCAGCAGGGAGCTCGGTGCTGGCACAGCTGGGTTCCCATCCCAGCTCTGGGATCACTCCCCTTCTCCCCAGCCTTCGGGGGAATCCCCCTCGCATCCCCGTGGCCAGAGGCCAGCAGGAAGAGCAGAAACCCCATGCATGGCCAGCTGGCAGCTGGCAGGAGCTTCATTAACTCTGTGGCGCCCAAGAAGACAGACAATTTATTTCATCTCCAACGCAGTGCTGCGAAGGACCGTGTCCCTGCAGAACTTGTGCAGAGCCAGGGCTTGCCCCTCTGAAAGCAGCACCAGAGCTCATGCAGAGCTCCAGAGATGCTTGTTCAGAGCATCAGAGTTCCAGGGCCAGCCCCGGAAATGTGCTGCCTGGGAGATTTTAGTAGTTTAGATGGGTTTTGGGGCTGCCCAAGCCCATTTTTAACACTGGGCAGGAGCAACCTGGAGACAAGAGGCTGTGTCCCCATTACTGGGGCTGCAGGAGCCTGTGGATGCCCAGTGCCCTGACACGGCAGGGCACAGTCACACCCATAGCCCCAGACCTGCTCTCCTGTGCTGTGGCAGATCCTCGTGCCTGTCCCTGTCCCCTCCACCAGCCTCACAGGCAGCTGCAGTGAGGACGGGCAGACAGGCTTGCCTGTGCTCCCTCCCGCAGATCTGCCTGCCTCCCCACCACGAGGCAGATGGGATTGGGAACTGGGGCTGGATTCAGGCTGCCAAGAGGCAATGCATTGATGCCAGGAGGAGTCTTTGAAGAAATCTGGGCTGCAAGCCACGGCTGGAGCAGTGTGCCCGGGTCACAGCATGATTCATGGCATGCCTGCGTTAGGAGAGGTGATGGCTGAGCGCGGGACCTCTCCAGTGCACCATATACATGGGGAGCCTCTGCGCAATGTGGAACAAATCTGGGGAAATCCTGGCCGAAGGCCTTTGGGAAAGGATTTTGTGCCGGATTTTGCACCTGGGGCACGGCAACCCTGGATGTACATACAGACTGCAGAATGAGAGGCTGGAGAGCAGCTCCCTGGGGAGGGACCTGGGGGTTCTGGTCGACGGCGAGTTGAACCTGAGCCAACAGTGTGCCCTGGCAGCTGAGAGGGCCAACCGTGCCCTGGGGTGCATCGAGCACTGCATTGCAGGCGGCCGAGGGAGGGGATTGTCCCACTCTGCTCTGCGCTGGGGCGGCCTCACCTCGAGCGCTGTGGGCAGTTTTGGGCGCCACAGGACATCAAGGATACAAAGCTACTGGGAGAGTGTCCTGAGGAGGGCCGTGAAGTTGGGGAAGGGTTTAGAGGGGAAGCCGTACGAGGAGTGGCTGAAGTCACTTGGTTTGTTCAGCCTGGAGAAGAGGAGGCTGAGGGCAGACCTCATGGCGGTCTGCAGCTTCCTCACAAGGGGAGGAGGAGGAGGGGCAGGTGCTGATCCCTTCTCTCTGGTGACCAACAATAGGACCCGAGGGAATGGCAGGAAGATGTGCCAGGGGAGGGTTAGGTTGGGTATTAGGAGAAGGTTCTTCCCCCAGAGGGTGGTGGAGCACTGGAACAGGCTCCCCAGGGAGGCAGTCACGGTACCAAGCCTGGCGATATTCAAGAACCACTTGGACAAGGCCCTCAGAGACATGGTGTGAATTTGGGGTTGTTCTGTGCAGGGACAGGAGTTGCACTCAGTGATCCTTGTGGGTCTCTTCCAACTCAGGACATTCTATAATTCTATGATTCGATGAAAGGCAGAAGATGAGGAGACAGGGTGGTTTCTTGGGAGCAATACTTCTAGACACTTTGCAAACAGGCAAACCACGTATGGGTGAGGAAACACAGAGGTGTTGGGAGAACACTCGGGGAATAAATCATAGCTACTGCCCTGCTGTGACAGCATCCTCTTAAGCCCATAGTGGGAGACGAGTAACAAGTGATAGGACAAGAGGAAACAGCCTCAAGTTGTGCCAGGGGAGGTTTAGATTGGTTATTAGGAAAAATTTCTTCACTGAAAAGGTTGTCAAGCACTGGAGCAGGCTGCCCACGGAAGTGGTTGAGTTAAATACCATCCCCGGAGGTATTTAAAATGATGTGTAGACGTGGCACTTAGGGCCTTGGCGGTGTTAATGGTTGGACTTGATGATCTTAAAGGTCTTTTCCAACCTAAATGATTCTGTGATTCTGTGGGCTACGTGGACCATGGGCTGAACAGCACGGCTGTTTCTCTGATCTTATTACCCCCTTTGGCTGTGTTTGGCAGTACAGATCTTCCAAATGGGGGTCCTAGAAGAGAACCGCTGGAAAATTCAGAGGCAAATGGAAAGCTTAATACACACACCATCAGACAATGCAGAGGCAATGCGATCCCACTGTGCCATTCCCAGGGGGAAGAGGCATGTGTTGGAGACCTTTTTCATCTAATAAAAACAGTGCATAATGATTTCCAACGGCTAGAAGCTCAAGTCTGAAAATTCAAGCTGGAAATAAGATGCACATTTTTAACGGAAGGTAATGAATCACTGGAACAGATTGCCAGGGGATGGGATAAACTCTCCATCACGCGGAGCCTCGCAGTCGCGCCTGGCTCTCGGAGGGCGACGTTATTCCATTGCAGCGCTGCGCCGTGCAGAACCGCTGGCCATTGTTGGCCCGTGCTCGGCAGATCAAAACTACTGCACAGCATGGTGCCTCTGCCTTAAAATCTAGGATATGCATTTTCCAGCAGAAAATGGGCCTACATCTGAGGGAAAGAGCTACAAAGCCACTACTTTTTTCATACTCTATTTGCATGGCTGTTTCCCTAATGCTTTTCCTGGCTCCCCACAACAGAGGGCAGATACTAACGTATCACCCCACACTTTGAGACCTACAGATTTGAAAGAAGGGGCTGTGTATATCTGGCTTTCGTCCCGTTCACCGCTGAGACACATTTCGGTTTGCTCAGTGACCCAAGATGCAAAATCATCACATCTTAATATAGCAGAACACGGGCTCAGGGAACATACTTCTAACACTGTCATTTAATTTATTCACAACAATCAGATTAGTAAATTAATATATGCTGAGCCCAGCACTGTTACAGTCCATGGATATTTCTCCATGCCTGCATCTGATAGTTTGTTTACATGCTCACTGAGATGAAAAGCTCAAATTATGTGGCTTAGCATCAAGAGCAGCCTCTATTTTAGCAGCCTGCAGTGGCAGCTCCCAATGAATTTTAATAAGCCGTTAACAATGCATGCGTGTTTTGTTGTTGTCAGCGGAAGCGTGCAAAGGGACAGGGTGACATATACTTATTGCGGGATACAAAAGGATTAATAAACTGTTTCCCGTGCATCCTGCGTGGCTGAGCTGCCTCCCGCGGTGGCTCACCCCCTTTTGCCATGCAGGCGGCAGAGCTGGGTGCCAGAGCACGGACCCTTCCCCGACCTGGTGGGGTGGCAGGAGCAGTGCTGTCACCTCTCAGCTTGTCCTCCTTGCGGTGACTCCCCATGAGGCTCATTAAAAAGCAAAGGGCTCGTGGCCTCTGCCCATTCTCCTCCATCCTCTGGCAGGTTTCTCTCCAGCGCTGGCTCATGTTGCCCACAAGCAACTGGTGCGGAGTCCCCTGCTTTGTAGCTCAAGCATCCAAGCCATCAGATGGGTGTCACCAGGGCTCTGCTAGCAATTGGGTTGGGTTTCCAGCTGCTCTGGGGCTCCACAGGGCCTTACTGCAGCCTTAGAAAGCAGCTTTGCTCCAAACCCACCCATGTGGGAGGGTCTGCAGCCGTGGGGAGCCACGTGTCGTTGTGATAGTTATCCCGATAGTTACCCGCTAGAAGAAACAGAGTGGGTTCACAAAATGTGGGTGAGAAATAGGCACGTGCCCAGGGATGGACAACGCAACAGACACCCAGCAGCACTGTTGGGGTGTTCAGGTGACAGCCTACATGTACTTAGCGGGGTCTGTCTGTCTGTCAGTCAGGAAAGCTCCTCCACATTGTCCTCCAGCTCTGGGCTGGGACGAGGTTTGTGCCGGTACTGAATGAGGAAGAGGTCCCGAGGGACTTGGAGGCATTAGGTACAATGTCCCTGTCCTCAGGATGGAGATGGAGTCCCCCTTCCCCAGCAGCTGCCCGCAGCCCCGTCCCCCTGCCTCATCCCCTGTGCAGGTGTCTCCTCCCGAGAGCGAAAGCACTGGGAACACTGGGAGGGAACGTGTGGAGCGCCGGCAGCCTGCAGAGCCCGGGACACCCAGCAGCCCCTGGCTCGGGAGGGTGAACTGGAGCTCAGCGCCAACGAAAGGTATGTTGGCAACCCCCAGCTCCCTCCTGACTCCTTCCCAGCTCTGTCCTATGAGAAGCTGTAATCAGAAGGCACAGCCGGCTAGATTTCAGTGACCTCCTGGACGCTACCTTTCAGATGTTAATAGCAATTGGCAGAAAACATGTTGCCTCAATCGCTGGCAAGGCAGGTTAATGAGAGGTGGCGCAGAGCATGTGTGGGTGGTGGGAAGGTCTGCTCTTGGGAGTTTGGGTTGTTCATCCCATCTGATGGGCTCCAGAGGAGGCCAGCAAAATGATCCGAGGGCTGGAGCACCTCTGCTACGAGGACAGGCTGAGAGAGTTGGGGTTGTTCAGCCTGGAGAAGAGAAGGCTGCGGGGAGACCTTGTTGCAGCCTTTCAGTACTTAAAGGGGGACTATAAGAAAGGTGGGGATACACGTTTTAGCAGGGCCTGTAGCGATAGGACAAGGGATAATGGTTTTAAACTAAAGGAGGGCGGATTTAGACTAGATATAAGGAAGAAATTTTTTACAGTGAGGGTGGTGAGACACTGGCCCAGGTTGCCCAGAGAGGTGGTGGAGGCCCCATCCCTGGAAACATCCAAGGTCAGGCTGGACGGGGCTCTGAGCAACCTGTTGTAGTTGAAGATGTCCCTGCTCATGGCAGGGGAGTTGGACTAGATGGCCTCTAAAGGTACCTCCCAACCCAAACCATTCTGTGATTCTATGCACAGGGATGGCAGAATTCGTCTAATGGGTGGATGAGACAGCAGCAGACCTGGAGGACTGGATTTCAAACAGAAAGGCATCAAAAAACCGGGACTTTATTTTAACATCCTACAAGGGAAGATTTTACAGTGTAAATATTGCAGCTGCGCACCAGAGCCAGGGGGCCGTAACCAGCACATGGGGAAATGGCACATCCACAATTTGCCCCAAGCTGAGGAGCTTCTGAAGAAAAAAAAAGCTTTTACAACTAATTTATTAACTTGAGCAAAATGATATCGTAACTTCACTCCTTAGAAACTCTTTATTTCCTCTCCAGTGAATGCAAAGCAACATCCCAGCAAGTAAAGAGCCTGCCCAGACGTGGGTAGCACACAGTGACCACGGCCACGGCGATGGGGGGTGATGAGGGCTGCGTGACAACCCACCGGCGATGTGCGGGTAACAGCCCTGCAGGAGAAAAGGCAGGAGGCTCGGAAGAAGCAACCAAAACGGGATTTGCACACTCTTCTATTTTAGCAGTGCTTTAGTCAGAGCAACACGTATTCCCTGGATATTTTTATCTGTTGCAGTTTGGGAGCGCATCTTTGGGTATCCGGCTGGCTTTACGCAGTGGCCGGCCTCCCACAGCGGAGCCTGCCCGTTGCTAACCAACACGCTGATGTCCCCACCGCCTGGCAGCCCCTCCGTGTCCCCTGGCTGCCCCATGCCCCACGGTCCCCTGTGCCCCCATGCCGTGAGGGAGATGGCAAGAGTTTGGGGGAGAACCGGGAGCATTGCACGCCCTCGCTGCCATGTGTCAGAGGAAGACAGCACCTTTCTGGTGCCTGAAACCTTTGGAAGTTGTATCATTTCCCTCTGCAATGACCATATTGGAGGGGAGCTTGGCAGGAGCCATCCTCCATATCAAACGAGAAGGCTCCCCGAGAGCCTCCCTTCACTTATAAACCCCTCAGGCACATTGACCAGGCTCTGAAGGGCCACCTGTGACTTCTGCCTGGCTCTAGCTTTCCCTGCTGCCCTTTCAGAGTGTCTCTGGAGGTGGCACCTTCTGCTGGTACCCTTCCTTGCCAGGAGTCTATTGCCATATACTTTTAAAGGCATTTTGGGGAATCATAGAATCACAGAACACTTTGGGTTGGAAGGGACCTTTAGAGGCCATCTAGTCCAACCCCCTGCCATGAGCAGGGACATCCCCAACTAGATCAGGTTGCTCAGAGCCCCGTCCAACCTGACCTTGGATGTCTCTAGGGATGGGGCATCCACCACCTCTCTGGGCAACCTGGGCCAGGGTTTCACCACCCTCACTGTAAAAAATTTCTTCCTTATATCCAGTCTAAATCCGCCCTCCTTTAGTTTAAAACCATCACCCCTTGTCCTGTCACAACAGGCCTTGCTAAAGAGATTGTCCCCATCCTTCCTAGAGTCCCCCTTTAAGTACTGAAAGGCTGCAATAAGGTCTCCCCGCAGCCTTCTCTTCTCCAGGCTGCACAACCCCAACTCTCTCAGCCTGTCCTCGTAGCAGAGGTGCTCCAGCCCTCGGATCATTTCTGTGGCCCCCTCTGGCCCCACTCCAACAGGTCCGTGTCTGTCCCGTGCTGAGGACCCCAGAGCTGGACGCAGCACTGCAGGGGGGTCTCACCCGAGCGGAGCCGAGGGGCAGAATCCCCTCCCTCGCCCTGCTGCCCACGCTGCTGGGGATGCAGCCCAGGAGAGGGTTGGCTTTCTGGGCTGCGAGCACACATTGCTGGCTCATGTCCAGCTTTTCATCCACCAGCACCCCTAAGTCCTTCTCCACAGGGCTGCTCTCCATCCCTCCATCCCCCAGCCTGTATTGATACTGAGGGTTGCCCCAACCCATGTGCCGGACCTTGCGAAGGGATCAGTCAAGCTGCCCTGGAGGCTGCCTCAGGCCAGCAGCCTTGGGAAGTGCAAAGGTGGATGGAAAGTGCGATGTGTAGGAATTAAGGCCAGCACCAGTGGGCTCTCTGCCATATTTCTTTGCCTACATGTCAAAGCTACCTATGGCTGCTTGAAATTTTCCCATGAAAAGTAATTTCTCCTATAAATATAATGAGTCAGTGATGCTTGGGAACTGTTGTGTGGAAGAGTTTTCTTACTTCTAGAGTCATCCTTTTCCTAAAAGGCAAATGTCTTATTTATTCCTTACTTGGATAAAAATTTTTCTTTAGCCTGTATTCTTTCCTGCTACTGCTCTGTGAGTCAGGGCACCTTGTACGGACGCTGTAAGGTGTCATGCTACAGCTGGTTATTTATGTAAGGGTAGATAATTACAGCCATTAATTGGGAATTAATGAATTGTATGCAATCCTCAAACAGCTTTCTTGCTCCACAAAGGCAGAACCACAGCTGCAATGAGCACCAGGAGGGAAGGTCTTCACCAGGGCTGCTCAGAGCTAAAGAACTACTCTAAAAATTGAATTTTAATGGCCTGTTTTGAAAGCCAGCATAAGGGTGCATGGAGCCATTTGATGCGGAGCTTGGCTTCCCACGGACCCTCACCACACCCTGGAAAATACTTTCAAAATACAGACTAAATGAGGGCGACTTGAAAAGCCTCCCTAGCCTTTTCAAAACCATAAATTCTCTACGTGAAGCACCAGGTGGGGGTGACACAGAGCATCCTGCAACCAAATAGCCCAGCCTGGGCGCCCGCTGTGGGCTTCGGTGCCCTGACAGCGCCTTGTCCCCGTCAAGGGGCTGGCACGGGTCCCTCCGCCGGGCAGCTGTGGCACTTGCACCTTACAGGACTGCCAGCATCCCTCAGGCAAGCCAGACCGTGTGATGGGCACCCTGGGAGGCGGTGGCGGCGGCAGGCAAAGGCAGCAGGATTGCATCTGCATCGCAGAGATGCGGTATTCATTGATCCAGCTCTTGAGACCACTCTTCGGGGACGCTTTAAGTTTTAAGGCTTTTCGGATGCAACTGCAGTAGCTCCTCTCGTTGCTGCCATGGGATGTAACAAACCTTTTCCATTTTTGCTCTATTGTAACTGTGTAGATAAACAGTGAGAGTCCCCTTAGCTTACATGACTTTTTTCCACAGCCAGGTGGTATTTGCAGTTTGGGGACATCTGCCATAAATGATTCATTCCTTCCCCTCCTCTCTCCACTGATATTTTTCTTCTAGCCATAATAATATGCATTTTCCCTGTTAATGTTCCTCATGCTTCTGTGTTTGGGATATTTCGTGCCCTGGGAGGGGGCTGGCGAGGGCAGAGGTGGGTTCCCCCTCGCAGAAGGGTAAGACCCAGAGTGTGGCATGGGGAAGTCCCTGCCACCTGCCTCCTCTCCTGGAGGTGACACAGCCAGCGTTTCCAGGGTTGCAAAGCCAGCCTGGCATTGCCTGTGGGACTGCATGGCCAGGCTGGATGTTCCCAAGCCAGCTGGGACCGACACAGACCTCTTCCATCAGTACCACTTGAAGATATTTAAAACCCCTTGGATCAGCTTGGGAAACCAGAGCCAAAGCTCCCCGGCATGCCCATCAGCCCACGTTGGTGTGAAGGTTCAGCAAAGCAGCTGCTAAACAGCTATAAATAGGGAGCTTGGGGAGCCTGTTTCCAACTGCAAATGGCAGAGCTGCAGAGATGGCTTTGCTCCGCTTGGATGGTGCTAAATTTTCCTGAGCTTAATAGCAGAGAAGACAATGAAGATCTCAGATGCTGGGATCCTATTCTCTGACTGCCTTCGCCTCAGTAATTTTGTCTGCCCACCTCCTGCTCCTCCTCCAGCAAGCCTCCACCCCCAGGCACAGATGTAGCTGCAGAATCCACCAGAGAGGACTACGAGAGAAAGGGAGCTGGGAAGACACCTCTCCTGCCTTTGGCTGCGCATCCCTCCCAGGCCTCATCCTGCAAAGTGGGCTGCTCTGATGGAAGCTGTTTGCACTGAGCCTTGCAGCACGACGTCGCACATCCTCCTGCGCTCCCCAACGCCCCGCGGGACCTTTCTGCCCCATCCCATTCCTTCCCCGGCCCTCACTGCATCCCACCCGAGCCCACAGCCCCCACGGGGTCTTCAAGAAAACACCTCAATTCAGATCCAAGTCCCTGAACCACCAGAGGAGGTTGCTTGGAGAAGGCTCGCTCTGTGCTCAACCCTATTCTTTCCCCCTAAGGGTTCGCTGTCGAGCCCTGCTGGAGGAGCTCCCAGCCCAGGGTCCAGCATGTATGGCCACTCTTATGTTCTTAAATGTACACAGCTTTCATTCAAGAGCATCCTTTCATGGAAGCCATTCCCTTGTGCAGTCTCAGCATAAGCAGATGCTGCTCAGTTTTGATGTCCGTTGCAGATGGGATCATTTGATCTTCAGATTTCTCAGTGAAGTCAAGTCCTAGCCTGCAATTTCCTTTCAGATGCGCTGAGTTCCTGCATAATTTTCAATTCACTCTTCTTTTGTGGGTGATGAATAGAGAAGGGTGTTCTCCATCAAAGGCAGTTTATTAAAATGCAAATAAACTTCAGACTGAAGGTCCGTTTGAGCACTGAAAATCACACACATCAATAGAGAATATTAAATTTGGTCCCAAGAAGAACTAAGAAGCAGAATTTTTTTTCTGGGGGAGCCAACATCATCCCCCATCACAAACGCTGCACTTCTCCTCCCACTGAGAGACCTTTACCGGTGGCTTATGGCATTGCCCCAAACTCTGGGCAGCCAGAGAGGACATTTCCAATGCCAGGTCTCTTATCTGTCTCTTTGGAAAAGTTCAGCCAGACCAGGCCAGCCACTTTTGAGGAAGAACTAAAAACTAAAACATTAAGTAAAATACCAGGTTAATGAGAATTCAGCAGTAAAAACTGTTAGTGAAAGTAAAATGTTGCAAAGTTCACAAGGACCTTTTCTTGAATGTCCCAGGAGATATGGGACCCCCCACCTCTGCCTGCAGGCTCTATGCTGAGGAGAACTAGAGTCTGGGCTGGGCTTCTCATCATGGCTGAGCACATCTAAACCACTGCTGGCCTGACGGGCTGAGCGGGGACCTCTCAAGCCCAGTGAGGAGACTCCAAAATTACCCAGACTTCCCACAGTGTTTGGCCACAAAACACTTCCAAGAGCTGCAGGGGAGGGTGGACAAGTCCATGGAAGAGGACTCTCCGGAAACTTGCTAAATTCGTAGCAATGGCACCTGCTTGTGCTGAGCATGGATGGTGTCTGGGAAGGTCTCCTGGAAGAGATGGTCTCCCTGCACACCTCAAGTCTACCTCATGCTCCCCACATGCCAAGTCCCATGGAGCCTGGAGCTGCTCCTTGGCAGGACGCTCTTGCTGGAGTGAGGATTTTCCCCTCTGTCCCCTGATCTCAGCAGTCGTCCACTGAAGACACCATGGAGCACCGATCCCGGATGAATGGTGGTCACCGAGCCTGGTCCCTGCTGCTGTAGTTCAGCTTCATGGCAAAGCACGGGCAACTGCCATGCCCTGGGGAGTCCCAGACCCCCCAGGTGTCACCCAGTGCCACCCAAACACAATCACTCTCCTTGGGCTTAGGCAGAGGAGACCCACCATTTCCTTGTCACACAGGGAAGGCAGCACTCAGCACCCAGACCCCTGGGGACTCAAATACTGAAGGAGCTCATGGATGCTCTGGATTCAGGAACACAGGACAGGAAGGGTGTGCACATCTCCTCCCCGTCCCTGGCTAAAGCTGCCCAGCAGTTTTGGTACCCAACAGGCTGAGCAGGGAGCGGGAATGGCCATGGATTGCCTTCTGGGGGAGCTGGAAGGAGCTGCTAGTGACAATGAGGAGGGAGGGACGGAGGAAGTCACTGCAGAGCTCAGAGGGGAGCAGTCTGCAGATTCACAGCTTTCCTCCTCCGTCCAACTGCGGCAGCATCTCTGAGCAAGGCCGCATCACAGCAGGGACCACCAGCGCCGCTCTCGGAGCAGCACCCATCTCCCATCCCTCCAGCGGGGTGCAACAGGAAGCTGGAGGCAGGATTTCCATCTCTGCCACCTTAAAGTATCCCTCAAAACACTGCCCAGGGCTTCCCTAGGGGGTGGTTTGGTCTCGGTGGAGAGCTGAGAGTGGAGTCAGGGAGAAGGAGGGACAGGAGCTGGTGCTGGGTGTGCGGGAGCCCTGGGGTGATGGCCGTGGGTGCCGAGGCTGCGTGGGGAGGCAGCCGAGAGGAGGGACATTGTACGGGACAGGATCAAACCCTACTAACCAGCTCTATTTTTAAACCCCAAATGGAGAGCTGTAAAGTGGAATCACCACGCACAACCCCGGCTCCTGTCGCTCCTCCGGGCACCAGCGAGGCAGGAGTGGGTGCAGAGGGGCCATCCCAGGTGGCTGCCGCCCAAAAGAGATCCCTCAAAGCCTTCCAGCAGCCGGTCCTGGAGGAACCACGGGCAGAGGGAGGAGGGCGTGAGACCCAGGTGGGTGAGCTCTGCTTTTTGCAGGGGATCCAGTGAGGTCCCTGCCTTTAGGGGACATCCCCAGCTACCCAGTCCCAAGGGAGGTGTGTCACTTGTTGATTGATGTTTCTGTGGCCATCTGCAGCAGGGGAGGCCAAAGCCGTGACCAGAATCTATCCAGGTTGCCATGGCAGCAGGGAAAAAAAACTAAAAAAAGGGGGGAAAAAAGCAAGTAATAGGTATGGGAGAAGGGATCTCGAAAAAAATAAAAAGCCAACAGCATCTCAGTGCCAACACAGACCTGGTAGAAGCTCCTGAGTGACACTGGGTCACCCCGGGTACCCGAAAGCTGAGCAGCCGCTGGCTGCAGCTCTGGTTCTGTGCCACCTTGCAGTGTGGTTAGGCGACAGCAGCAGCACCCGATGCCATCGAGTCGCCCATCAGCACCCTGGGCACGCAGAGGAAAGGAGATGGGTCATGGATGGATGCAGAGCAGTCATGGGAGGAAGAGGAGGAAGCCAGGAGCAGCATTACCAGTACATCACTCTCCTTGGGGGGGAAAAAAGCCCCTTAGAACCTTACAGGACACCGGCGTCAGGCAGAGGTGCTGCCACAGCCCATACACTCAGAGGAGTTCCTTTTCTTACTTATGAAAATGCTTCAGTGTTTCCTTGTCCTGTCCCGATCGCTTTTGCTGGAGCGCTGGGGGCCAGGCAGCCGGCACTCGCCACTGGCTCCGGGACGTCCAGCGGTTGCAAGAGCCCATCAAAATGGATTTGTTCCTCGCCTGGGCTTTTCCAAGGTCCAAAAGGACTAGACTGACTCATTTTAATTCTCTCCTTTTTCTCTTGTAGGCTGATTTTTTTCCAGTCCTGTTCCCCACACCCCTCTGCTCCCAACCGCTCTGCATTAAGGCACAAACACAAGTCCCCAAACCTTTCATTTTGTTGGCATTTTAGGAGCCACTTCAACTTGTATTGTTGTAGCAAGTGGGTGGCTGAAGCCTCCATACCAATGATGCCCTTTTTGCTTTCCTGGAAAGAGTCTTTAGTGTTTCTCTGTTAAAAATCAAACCCAAATACAGGGGGAAAGCATGAGTTATGGACAAGAGCCTTCAGAGCTAAGAAGAGTGTCCAGCAGGTCCTGGCCCTCTACAGTTCAGCCATGCCAGGAACAGGACCATGGCTGGTCAGTGCTCTACTTTCAGCCAGGAGACGGTCTTACCCAGATGCTCTTGAACCCATGGGTATATGCGTATCTTCTTGGCTGTTTGTGAGCCTGAAGTCACTTACTGTGGAGCAGACATGGAGCACTGATGTCCTGGTGTCTACTCCTCCCTCTTTCTGTGGTCCAGACATCTCCTTTCCCACAAGCTCCTTTAGGAGGTTCAGGATGGAGGGCTGCATCTTCGCTCCAGCACGGCAAAGGCAGTCTGAGCCCCACATCTGTACCAGCTTAGGATTTCCCCCACCACATCCATGACCATCATCTCCAAACATCCAGTCTGCAACGTCTCTGTGCCTGCCCCGGCAGCCCACGCACTGGTTGGATGGCAGAGCTGGGTGGGAACATGCCAAAGAAGTGTCCCTGCAGCAAGCTTCAGCTCTGTGTGTGGTGGCCTTGGTCCTGCCCCTGGGGACAGGACAGGCATGTTGTAAGGGCCTGTAAACCATGTCCCACCCAGCCATGTGCATTGCATCCACTCCAGTACCATATGGCCGTGAAAAATAAACAGGGAAAAAAGGGAATCATAGAATCATAGAAGCATTAAGGTTGGAAAAGACCTCTAGGGTCATCAAGTCCAACCGCCAACCCAACACCCCCAGGCCTCCTAAACCATGTCCCCAAGTGCCACGTCTACATGTTTTTTGAACACCCCCAGGGATGGTGACTCCACCACCTCTCTGGGCAGCCTGTTCCAGTGCCTGACCACTCTTTCAGTAAAGACATTGTTCCTAATACCCAATCTAAACCTCCCCTGACGCAGCTTGACGCCATTTCCTCTCGTCCTGTCACTTGCTACTTGGGAGAAGAGACCGACCCCCACCTCACCACAACCTCCTTTCAGGCAGTTGCAGAGAGCGATAAGGTCTCCCCTCAGCCTCCTCTTCTCCAGGCTGAACATCCCCAGCTCCCTCAGCCGCTCCCCATCACACTTGTTCTCCAGACCCTTCCCCAGCTCCGTTGCCCTTCTCTGGACACGCTCCAGCACCTCCATGTCCTTCTTGTCCCGAGGGGCCCAAAACTGAACACAGCATTCGAGGGGCGGCCTCACCAGTGCCGAGCACAGGGGCACCATCCCTGCCCTGCTCCCGCTGGCCACACTATTGCTGGTACAAGCCAGGATGCTGTTGGCCTTCTGGCCAATCTCTTGGGGCCCACCAATCACCACCCCAATCTCAATTTCTCTTGGGAAAGAGGCTTTTGCTTGGAGAGGGGTTGGTCCCTACCTCGAGGGACTGGGAGGTGACACCCCCTTGCCAGCTCTTGGCTACAATCACAAGGCCTTGAGGTATGTCTGCCCAGAGCAATGCCCCAGGCAAGGCGTTTACACATCTCTTCTTTCATAAAATCCTGCTGCATTGCCAGGACAGCAAAGACCTTCCAGGAGAGAAGTGTCAGCCTGTCACAGAGAAGGTACAGTGAGGACAGTTCAACTTCCAGTGAGATGGTATATCAAATAACATCTCCCATGAGGTATTTTCTTTCCACATCCTCTCCTGCACAGATCAGCTGTTCACCTACTCCAGCATCTACTCTCACCATGTCCAAACCAGATGGGATGCACATCTTCCAGCTGTGAGGCTGGGCTGGATGCCTCAGTGCTGGATCCCCTAAATGCATAGGAAATGTATAGTTGACTGGAATTCACACCCCAAAAGAAAGATTTCTGACTTTTTTGAAGTTAACCTTGGCAGCAGAATAGCAGGAGGTAGTGACGGTGTGTAAGAGCAACAGTGCTGGATGCCCATGGACACATACTGGTCTTCTAGATGTTGCCCCAGATGAGCGGCAGCCCAGCATCCTCCCCAAGCCCAGCTGCCACCTGGGAGGAGATGCTGGTTTCTCTCTGTGTCCTCCCACTGTGTTGCCCTTTTATTGAGTTCAAAAATGAGGCTTTGCCAGCCAGAGGTGTGTCTTCCTGAGGAGTGGGCTGTCAGGGCTGGGAACATGCCTGGTTTGCTTCCCTCACATCTCCTCAGCGCTTCCTCCACCCCCTTGATTCATCTGAGTGTGCCACTGCATGGCAACAGGCTTGTGGGAACACCCACGCCACGTTATCCATGGCAGGAGGAGAGGGAGACTTGCCAGGGAGCTGGAAGCAGCGATTCGTCTGTGGAGGGTGAGCATGGGATCAATGCCACCGATCCCACCCAGGGCTGGAGCTCAACCACCGCTATAGCCACCACCCCAGACTTAAGGGGCAGCCGTGGGAGGAGTGAAGGGTCTACCTGCTGCTGTCCTTCCCACAGCCTTTGGTTTAGGACCTGTTGGCTCAGCGAGCAAGCCCATATGGCTGTTGAAAAGGCAATGGCTGTGAGAGGAACACAGGTGTCCCAAGCCTATCCAAGCCTCCGCTGAAGACAGACAGTCTTCCTGAACAAGCTCTCTTGCCTGCCCCGTTTGTGCGGGAGGCACGCAGTGGGTCAGACACAGCACCAGGACAGCAGCAATGCCGGAGTAGGTACTGTCGCAGCACTGTGAGATGGGGTGTTTTATCCCATCATTGCCTCTGCTGCAGTCTGGCCACCACTGTGGCTTCAGGTCAGGTCAACTTCTATCTGCTGGCAGGACTCAGGACCTGAGGCCAGATGGCCCCGGGGAGAGTGCTGTCTCTCACAGCACTGGCCCAGGACACCCTGCCTCTTCACCCTTGTCTTCCTTCTTGTGAGAACCCACCTCCCATGTCAGCTGTCCTGGAAGGGGAAACGCACAGTGGCAGGCGCATCAGCAAACCCACGGTGAGGCATGGTGGCACCTTCTGCTGACCTCGGCAGAGACAACCCCAGCCTCTTCTGAAGTCTCTGAAGCAGGGTGAGTCCTGGAGTCATGGGCTTCATCTGAAGGCCGCTTAGAGCAACAGAAAAACTCAGCGTGTGGGTATCGGCCCATCTATCTCATCCCACCCAACATTAGACATCCGTCATGGTATCTACACCTGAGCTAGTCTTCCCAGGCTCCCTATCCAAGTCCCTGCCTTATTTCAGATGTCTGACTTAGGAAGAGATGAATCAAGTCCTTGGATGGAGGCAGCAGATGGGGTGCCTCTTCCTGTGGGCTACAAGCTGGTGAGATATCTGCACGTCTGGGAGTGAGCAGCTAAAACGCACCTTGCATGCTGTCATGGTTTAACTCCAGCCGGCAACTCAGCCCCATGCAGCTGCTCGCTCACTCCCCCTGCAGTGGGATGGGGGAGAGAATCGGAAGGGTAAAAGTGAGAAAACTTGTGGGTTGAGATAAAGACAGTTTAAGAGGGAAAGCAAAAGCCGCGCGCGCAAGCAAAGCAAAACAAGGAATTCATTCTCTCCTTCCCATGGGCAGGCAGGTGTTCAGCCATCGCCAGGAAAGCAGGGCTCCATCACGCATAACGGTGACTTGGGAAGACAAATGCCATCGCTCTGAATGTCCCCCCCTTCCTCCTCCTTCCCCCAGCTCTATATGCTGAGCATGACGCCATACGGTGTGGGACATCCCTTGGGTCAGTTGGGGTCAGCTGTCCCAGCCGTGTCCCCTCCCAACCCCTTCTGCCCCCCCAGCCCCCTCACTGGTGGGGTGGGGTGAGAGGCAGAAAAGGCCTTGGCTCTGTGTAAGCCCTGCTCAGCAGGAACAAAAACATCCCTGTGTTATCAACACTGCTTCCAGCACAAATCCAAAACACAGCCCCATACTGGCTACTGTGAAGAAAATTAACTCTATCGCAGCCAAAACCAAGACAGTTTCCACCCTTATTCCATACCATTTACGTCATGCTCAGGTCCCACACTATCCAATACAACCTCATTAACCACCCCCCCCCTTCCCATCCTTTGATATAAAACACCCTTAGTCTACGAACCACCCCTGTGAAATGTCTGTAAAATGTCCACAAAATGTCCACTGAGTTCATTCAGTCCATGACTTTGTGTTCCATCTGTTCTGGTGGTCACTCAGCACAGGAGAGGTGGTGTGCTGTGTGGAGTTACTGGGCACCAAAGTCAGCTCTGGCCGGCCACTGCTGCACTCGCACGGCTTCTTGTAAGGCCTGTCCTCCACTGGTTCAGGTGGTTCCTGCTATAGTAATTCCCATAAAATGCAACTCAAATCATGGGCTACAACAATTTAAAGGTATTTCCGCCACTATCTCCACCCCTGGTCCCTTTGGACCAGACCATGAGGTTTAACATTGCAATGAACTCCTCCCTTTGCCCCTGCTCTGGCTTGGGCTTATCCACAGACTGCAGTCCCTTAGGGGTGTACCTGCTCCAGGTGGAGCCTTATCTATGCGCCACAGTCCCTCCAGGGCTGTACCTGCTGCAGCCTTACCCACAGCCACAGTCCCTTCAGGAGTGAACCTGCTCCAACATGGCCTTACCCCTGGCTGCAGTCGCACCGGGGATGTACCTGCTCTGTCGAGGGCTTATCCATGGCCACACGCTTTGAGGTGCTCCAGCATGACCTCACACACAGCCACTGGTGCTTCAAGGTGCACCTGCTGCAGCACGGACTTTTCCACAGCCACAGACACTTCGAGGTGTACCTTCTCCAGCGTGGACTTACCCTTGGGCCACAATCCCTTCAGAGGTATAGCTGCTGTGGCACGGGCATAACCACGGCCACAGATGCTTTGAGGTGTACCTGCTCTGGCGTGGGCTTATGCACGGCCACAGACACTTTGGGGTGTCCTGCTCCCACGTGGACTCACCCACAGGTCACAGTCCCTTTGGCTCGAGTTCACATTGGAGTTCCAGCCTGTCCAGTGCAGCAGCACAGAAACAACAGTGATGCCCTGGCCATCTGCCAGCGCAGGCACATGAGCATTGCTGTTATCAAAATGTTCCCAGGCACAGCAGAGTTGGATGATAAGCCATACAGCAGTGCAGCAAGCAGCAAAAGCAAGCTAAAGAGCCACTAACAACCACTAGACTTTAATATGTAGTAAGGCAAGCAAGCCCCATGGCAAGCACAGGAGCCTGCCCATTAATAGCTAAACGGCAATAACAGCTATAAATTCGATCGACCGCATTCCAATCAAATGTGTCATTACCTTGAACTCTTCGAGCTCCACGTTGGGCACCAAAAAGGACTGTCGTGGTTTAACTCCAGCTGGCAATGAAGCCCCACGCAGCCGCTTGCTCACTACCCCTCAGTGGGATGGGGGAGGGAATCGGAAGGGTAAAAGTGAGAAAACTCGTGCATTGAGATAAAGACAGTTTAAGAGGGAAAGCAAAAGCCGCGCGCGCAAGCAAAGCAAAACAAGGAATTCATTCTCTCCTTCCCATGGGCAGGCAGGTGTTCAGCCATCGCCAGGAAAGCAGGGCTCCATCACGCATAACGGTGACTTGGGAAGACAAACACCATCGCTCCGAATGTCCCCCCCTTCCTCCTCCTTCCCCCAGCTCTATATGCTGAGCATGATGCCATACGGTGTGGGACATCCCTTGGGTCAGTTCGGGTCAGCTGTCCCGGCCGTGTCCCCTCCCAGCTTCTTGTGCACCCAGCAGAGCATGGGGAGCTGAAAAAGTCCTTGACTAGTGTAAGCCCTACTTAGCAACAACTAAAACATCTCCGCATTACCAACACTGCTTTTAGCACAAACCCAAAACACAGCCCCATACTGGCTACTGTGAAGAAAATTAACTCTATCCCAGCCAAAACCAGGACGCAAGCCCACGGGGTCCTCCCTGCAGGCTGGCTGTCCGAGTCCACGTGGTGCTGCCACCTGCACAGGCAGATTTTCCAAAAGTCCAGATTTTGCCAAACCCTAAGTAGTGGCTTATTTAGAGAGGATGGACAACGGCACAGGTTTCATGAGTAAAATGTCCCCCTTCGCATGTAACACATCATAGCAGATGTTAAACAGCATCTAATTATCACATTAACAACATAAATATCAAAGAATACAGGCAAGCAGACTGACTCCAAATCTGTGCAAAATGTCTAACCTGGAGACAATTTTCCCATGTAATTACTGTAATGTTAAACGCTGTTACATAATGATTACAGATTTCAGGTCAGATACTCCATACGTCACAGAAGCACGGTGTGTTTTGACATTTATGGGAATACTTTTTATTTTTAGTTAGTTTGGTTACCATGGCAGCAAGAAGAAATCTGCAGTAGACTCAGCTATACATTAGATTTTGGCCTCCCACTTGATACATCCAAAAACTTTTCAACTGATTTCCCCAAAATTGTCAGCCCTAAGCCGCGATGGGCGGAACGAGGCTTGAAAAGAAAATAGCCTGCTCGCTGCTCTTTAACGGGGAAGCTATTCCTGAAGCCCCTCTCCAACGCCTAGCTGAATGAAGCACTCATTAGCATATCAAGTTTTACTTATTTAGATATCTCAGCGAAGCAGACTGTACTGCAGAGGTTAGGAGAGGTTGAATGGGTTTACATCATGATGAATGAGCCACATTCTGCTCAAAGCAAGCAGGAATTGTCTGAAAACAGGAATATCTTGCAAATACCTCAGGTCCTGTTCCTGAGCTGCAACCTGGGGCGCCACAGGAGCCATGGCCAGAGCTGCCGGAGTTCGCCGGCGGGGATGTGACCCCGCTGCACCACAAAAGGGTGGCTTTAAAAGGTCTCCTAATTGGGAAGCAAGAAGCAAAATGCCTTCGCTGCCCTCCTGAGCCTCTCAGCCATCAGCACACAGAGAAATGATGGAGGGGCGGCTGTGATAAATAACTGCCCATCAGCGCTGCATTGCTCCCACGCTCTGTTTGATGAAATACCTCCGGGCGCTGCAAGCTCACCATGCTGCGGCACCTGCCGAGCTGCAGCTGGGGTTGGCTTCTAGCAACTGTGATTTAACTCCCGGGAAGCCTCCAGAGCAGTAGCACTGCAGAGGCAAAGGAAGGACCCTGGGTTGCGTCTGCACCAGCACACTTAACCCCATCCTCTGGTAGATTTATAGAATAGAGTCATAGAATCACAGAATCATTAAGACTGGAAAAGACTTCTAGGATCACCAAGTCCAACCGCCAGCCCAACACCCCCAGGCCTCCTAAACCATGTCCCCAGGTGCCACATCTACGTGTTTTTTGAACACCCCCAGGGACGGTGACTCCACCACCTCTCTGGGCAGCCTGTTCCAGTGCCTGACCACTCTTGCAGTAAAGAAATTGTTCCTAATACCCAATCTAAACCTCCCCTGGCACAGCTTGAGGCCATTTCCTCTCGTCCTGTCACTTGCTACTTGGGAGAAGAGACCGACCCCCACCTCACCACAACCTCCTTTCAGGCAGTTGCAGAGAGCGATAGGGTCTCCCCTCAGCCTCCTCTTCTCCAGGCTGAACATCCCCAGCTCCCTCAGCCGCTCCCCATCACACTTGTTCTCCAGACCCTTCCCCAGCTCCGTTGCCCTTCTCTGGACACGCTCCAGCACCTCCATGTCCTTCTTGTCCCGAGGGGCCCAAAACTGAACACAGCATTCGAGGTGCGGCCTCACCAGTGCCAAGCGACCGGGAAATGAGCAGTAGCTGGCAGGGCCTCGGGGATGAGAGCAAAAGCCTTTTGCATGCTGACTGAGCTGACCTGATGGCCTGGAGGCACAGAAACCTCTCCGGTGCCCAGCTGGGACCCAGGTGAGATGCAAAGTGCTGGTGGAGCAGAGCAGCCCCAGGTGGGCTCCCACCCATCCCCTTGAGCTGGCTCCTGCGTGCCTCCCCTCGCCAGTGCTTTGCTGTGTGTGTTCAGAGAGGGGAGGGTTTATTTTGTTGTTACCTAGGTGCTGGTTTGGCTCAGGAACAAATGGGCTGACCTGGCTCCCAGGGCCGCTCAGCCTGTCTGGCTGCATGTGTCTGCCCACATTTTGAGGGGATCCATACCCTCCATGCCTGGGGCTCTGCTTTTGAAGCACCAGCACTGCTGAGTCCCAGCGCTTTCGTAGCCTCCCACAGGCAGGCAATGCCAGGCAGGTCCTGGCCGTGGTGGTTATGGCCTTTTTGGCAAGACCTTTGTGGTGGTTATGGCCTTTTTGGCAAGATCTGCTCCTCCCCTTGCAGCTCCTGCTGGGAAGTGCATGGCCACAGGCTCCTCCTTCCCTCAGCATCTCTCTTGTGATGCCCTCAAACCCCCTTAGATCCCCACTAGCTTATCTACGGTGACATCTACGTCACCAAGTGTACCCAAATGCCTGGCTGCCATCTTCTGGGTTGCAGCAAAGGACAAAGAAGAGACCGGAGGCAAGGTTATATTTGTGGAACATCCCTCAAAACCAGCCTCCTGGGGGCAAATCCCCTGCTTACAGTTTCTCCTCCCTTTTCCCGGCGGCGGCTCGCCTGCTGTGCTGGTGTCGGATGGAGTGAGCTGAACGCCCCACCAAGCCTCCGAGTGCTGTACCGGCACACGCACCTCCATCACTCCAATTGCCTCTGGAGAAACCAAATGCACACTGGTTCCACACAGCCAAAAACATATGGATTGGCACAAACCCCCTGCTATGCTCTGCATATGTTAAGGTTCTCTATGGCAGAACCCTACTATGGCTAAAGAAGCCTTGGATTTTTTGTGAAGCCAATAAATTTTGGTCAGAGAGAGTTTCCTTTTCAATGCTGAAGATGTGGAGAATATCACACCTTCAGCACATCTTCTGAACCACTTCCCCAGCTGAGCCTTTGGGTAGCAGAGAAAGGAGGGAAGAAGACAAGCCCAGCCTGTGGGAGGAAGGACAGATTTCTCTGCTGGGAGGAGTTTAATATTGCTGTTCTCCAAAATGAGTCACAGGTCGGAGAAGTGGGGCATTAATCTCAGGGGAGATGAGTAAGTGGGCAGCATGTGAAGACAGTGGTCAAAGAAGCATCACAAATTATACTTGCAGCTTAGATCTTCCCATGTATTAGCAACAGCTTCTGCTGTGTCTTGATTAAAATCAGAAATTTTCCGCTAGCTCCCCAGAGTAAAAAAAAAAAAATTAAAAATAAATGATGTCACTTTTGCAAGTAATCAGCAAGTTTAGATTTGCAGATTTTTCAATACATCTCACTCTGAGGCACCACTGAAGCATTTAGCTTCTCTTTCGCAGTCCTCCTGCAGCAGTCAGACATCCCCAGGTCCTGGCGTATCGCCAGGCTGGGAGTTACCTGATGGAGCAATTTTGCTGTCTTATTCCCAGAAGGTGTTTCCAGGAGGTGACAGAGAAGCGGTGCCACCCCGGGGCTCAGCCACCCGCCGATGCCCGTGGTCACTGCCGGCATCACTGATGAAAAGTCCTCGGAGAGGAGCAACGGTTCGTCAACATTTGGGTTTTTATCCTTACGCTGTGCTACCACTTATGTGATTAAGTTTTAATAAGGAAAGTGTGTGCTCAGTGATTGTAAGTCTGTTAAAGGAAAAAAATCATTAAATATTTAAAACGGTTGCACTGTTAATATTCTCATTAGTGTTTCTCAGGACCCAGCCTTCCTGCCGAAGAGGCTCGGCAGCCCAGAGCAAGCCCCCGTCACACAGCGGCCTCAGCCACCTCCACAGGTTCTTCAACGGGGGTTTAAGCAGTTACGAACCAGGGGTTTATTTCACACCCGCTCTGTGCAGATGGCAATGAATAACTTTCTTGGTGTATTGGGTATGTAAGTCTAGAGATGTTGCCCAGCAGCTGAAAAAGCCCTGAGTGCCATCATTTGGGGAGCAAGGGCAAGAGGGAAGCAGTGAGATGCTGACTCCAACTGTGATTCAAGTAGCTCCTGACTCAGAGCCCGCTGAGGTCGGTGGAAAGTCTCCTCCCAATGCTGGTTCAGCCCCAAGCTCAAAAATGGGCAAATCTCCAGTGACTCGATGAGTTCTGCTTGTCCGAAACAGGCGCTATGCTTCCGTGATTTGATGGCACTCATGTCATCGCCTAGGTACGGAGGACTTCCCGGTTGCCGCTTCCCAGCAGCTTTGCCTGTCTCCTACACAATAGGAAAGATTCTGACTTCTAGTGTTTTACCATTGGGAACTCCTCTAGCTTCTGAAATCCATCTAGCCCCAGGAAACCTCATCACTATCGCAGGAAACTGCTGTTCGCTTCCAGATGTGAGGCAACAGAGCTGGCAACAGACTGCAGCAGGCTATGAGCAATGGAAAGCAACCTGGCCTGGGCAAGGGGAGGTTGGTTCTGAGAACTGGGCATCAAAACATTCAAAAAATTGAAGGTTTGGCTACAGGCACAAAGTATTTCTTGGCTCCCTCATGTTCAGGCAAGGTGGTGACAGTGAGATAAAATGGGCAAAAATGCCACCTGGGTTCAATGAAGGTCAATCATCCACAATGATTTGACACTTTTCCTTGAAAAGAAGTGACCTCAGAAACAAACGGGAGGTGCTTTCAACTTTCTGAGCTTCTTCAGTGCACCTGAAATGGTGCTTGGAGCGAGTGATATAATCAATAAGAAGCTCTGAAGATTGTGCTGGGAGGCAGTTCCTGATGGAGCCCTGGGAGTTTCAGACCTGGGATGTTGTTAGACATCTCAGCTAGCATTTCTGCTGATGATCTTTGTGCCAAAGATGAGGGTGACCTCAGCAAACGTGCTAACGTCCCAAAGCCAGGAGGTGTCACCAGTACAGAGAAGGAGCAGGATAGGTTGGAAACTCTGAATGACCTGAGGGAGTGGAATGACAGCAGGGATATGGATGTCAAGGTCATGCATGCATGCAGGGACTAATAAACAAGGATTTCTGCTGTCAGCCAAGAGCTCATCCATTCAAAATGACTGAGGAGAAGGAGGATCAGGGTGTATTGTTTGATCGCAGGATGAATTACAAGCTGCCAACATCTTAAAGTCATAAAAAGGCAACTCTAATCCTAGGCTGCATCCGCTGAGATGTCTTCAGCAGGCACAGGGGAACATGAGTGTTCCTGTACGAAGGGCTGGAGAGGCCTCACATAGCTGACGAGGCACCACGCGTGGTACCTCCAGGCATGAGAGGAGAACACATTTGCAAAGCCTGAAGCAGGTTTCCCACCGGGTAGTGGAAGATCATCTGCTCGCATCGGACACCTGCGGCCTCTCCACAGCATGGGGCACCTCTGGGAAGGCCCTGGGGCACCCAGCCACGTCCCAACCCCCTCCCCTCAGAAGGGGAGCCCTGAGCCCTTGTCCGTTCTCTTATTTATCTCTTCAAGGTGTTACGGGAGTGTAATGAATAAAGACTACAGAGCTCTTTGTCTCAGCTCATTCCTCTCTTTTATTTATTAGCTCTAGCCCAGCTCAGGGCCTCATAAATCAACCCAAACTCACCCTGGCGGCTACCCATTACCTGCACACACGTGCCTGTGCGCTGGCACGCTTCGTCTGTCCAGTCCACCTCTCCCCTTGAAATCCCACCCCAGAACCGAGGACCCTGTGCGGTGCAAGGGAGCGAAGGTGGGAGCCAGACAATCTATCACCTTCCTGAGACCCTGCCAGCAACCCAGCCGCGAGGCGATCCGGGCAGGCTCCTCTCTGCCCCGGTGGATGGAGATCGATCGGCATCGCAGGGATGATGCTGGCAGATTAATTAGTGACAGACAGCCTTCAGCTTCGTGTCCCACTGCTCCTCGCTACAGTCTAAGATAAAAATGCTATTGATTTCCCAAGTCCCGCCTTCCTTCTGTCCTGTAATCCTTTGGCTGGTGGGGATCTCAGCAGAAAAATTTGTGGTGGACATGTGTTTGCACATACACATGCATAAATATAAAGCAGTGGAGGTTTAAGAAGCCACTTTCGCCCAAAGCAGGTGAACTTTAGGTTATTTGTCATCAAGATAATGTTAACAAGAAGAAAATATTTAGTTGTTAAAATGGAAGAAAGAGCTGCCGCCCCCTGAGCAGGACTCCCAGCCCTCTGTGCCTGCAGTGCCCTGCCACGGAGCACTCCCCCTGCCCAGGAGCCGCAGATCCCGCTGGGGTGGCCCCGGGACCTGCTCCCAGCTGCCCACCTCCACCTTTGTGTCACCATCACCAACAGTTTCCTCCTACGGGGATTTCATGAAACAAAATACTGCAGAATTTCCATGGAGAAATGCAGAGGTTCAGATGTTTTGTCCCGGTTTGTGATGAAGATTTTCTCTTCCGCAAGAATAACTCCAGAACGTGACACTTGATTTTTCCCTGCAGCTCCCAGCACTAGGCAAGTCCTTGCCGTTACCCCAACCTTTACCTCCATCCTGCCAGGGGGAACTAGGGGCTCTCATGCTCTCCATCCCTTTTCCTCTCTTGACTCGTGGTCCCTTGTGGCCCTCGTGACATCTGCCCATCTCCTCTCTCCTCATATTCTTATTTCTCAAGACAAGGAATGTCTCGGGGACGCAGCTGATGGGCGCCAGGAGCCAAAGGAGGTGGCTGGCATGGAGAGGGATGTGGGAGCAGGTCCTGACACCATGGCCCACCTCCGCCCCTCACGTCACACCCCAATTCCTGTGGTTTTCCAATCGGTATAACAGAACTGCAGTGGTGCTGTGATCTTTTTGGCAGGTAACACACCACATACAACTCAAACAGCACATCGCCCACCACCCCACCTTGCTCCTGTCAATATCTCCAAGCTTGGTCCTGATTTCTAATCTGCATTTCCAACAGACAAAGCAAACACACCAGCAGGCTGGCGAGGCACAGAGGGAAATGGCCGGGAGCAGGGAATTGATGTTCACGATAACAGTCCTTCTTGTTATTAGGAATCACCAAGGGGATGTGACAGCACTTACACAGAGTCCCAATGACTTTAATTTACCTCAGCCCAGTGATGTCTTCTGCATCCCCCAGAGCAGAGGCTGGTTGCAACAGAAACGGAGAGGCACCATTCCCAGAGTGGGAGCTGGGGCCACTTCTAAAGCTGAGGCTCCTGGCAAGAGGCACATGAGAAAAGCAAGAGCCAGCCTGGAACAAGATGACTTCTTGATCTTTTAACTTGTAATCGTTGATCATGGCAACATTAGACAAATGAATGTTGAAGCTGGGTCAAGTAATTATTGCAGGTTCATAGCTGCACGCTGCACCGTTCTCGGGGCAGTAGCAAGTCTGACAATTGTAAATAATATGCAGCTGGAGCATGGGGATCCTTGCCTCTTGCAGAGATGAAAGTGAAGGCATAAGCTGCTGCGCCAAGAAGAAAACAGCTAAATGTTTATGGCCAAGGGTTGCTTCCAAATGGGCTGGCTGCATTCCTTTTCGCAGGGCTTTTTCCTCTTTCTGCCTATTTACATGATCAGCATATCACTATAGCAGAAATGGCATCATACACCTGCCAGAGTGAAAAATGACCACTGGAAACAAGAGGCAGAGCAAACATGGAACGATGGTTTTACTTCGGCAAAAGGGCAGCTAGAGGAATGAGAGCAGGGAAAAAAATTACTGACTCCGAGCAGACACCAAAAGGGAGCAAACGAGGAACGCTCAGCAGAGTTCAGGGGAAGCCACAGTGCCGGTGGTTGATACAGAGCCAGCAGGAGCCTGGAGAAACAGAAAGGAAAGTACAAAGCACCCCTGCTCTCAGCCCTGCCCAGAGCAGGAGAGAGACACACTCGGAAAGTCCTTTTCTCCTTATCACTTGTCCATCTTATCAGGCTGAGGAATGACTGTGCCTTCCTCGTGCATCTCAGCTCATGGGCTTCCAAATCCCTTCTGAATGCCAATGTGGGAGCTTGAAATTGTACCTGCTCACTGGATCCCGGGAACTCCACAAACCCACGAGGGGATGGAAAGAGCCTCTCAGTGTCCCTGCCCGAAGCTGTGCCTGCAAAAGATTGGGCCTTTCAAGGCTAAATTTGATAAATCCCACTGGAATCTCTTCAGTACCTACCCCAGCTGGATCCCGCTCCTCCACTTCCCTGCTATCCGTCCCTGTGCTCGCCGACGCAACACCACAGCTCAGGCTGTCACCTGTGTCCCCGCAGAGGGACAAACTCAGCAGCTGACGATAGGTCCCTGCTGCCATGGCCACTCGCACCATATCCCTTTAGTCTGCCCAAGACAGAGATGAACAGCGTGGCTCAGCAACAGCGGCCAACAAGAATCAGGAATGATTCTTGATTCTTGATTCTTGAATGATTCAGGAATGATTCAACCTGATACAGGCTTGTACCAGGAATAGTGTGGCCAGCAGGAGCAGGGCAGGGATGGTGCCCCTGTGCTCGGCACTGGTGAGGCCGCACCTCGAATGCTGTGTTCAGTTTTGGGCCCCTCGGGACAAGAAGGACATGGAGGTGCTGGAGTGTGTCCAGAGAAGGGCAACGGAGCTGGGGAAGGGTCTGGAGAACAAGTGTGATGGGGAGCGGCTGAGGGAGCTGGGGGGGTTCAGCCTGGAGAAGAGGAGGCTGAGGGGAGACCTTATCGCTCTCTGCAACTGCCTGAAAGGAGGGTGTGGTGAGGTGGGGGTCGGTCTCTTCTCCCAAGTAGCAAGTGACAGGACGAGAGGAAATGGCGTCAAGCTGCATCAGGGGAGGTTTAGATTGGATATTAGGAACAATGTCTTTACTGCAAGAGTGGTCAGGCACTGGAACAGGCTGCCCAGAGAGGTGGTGGAGTCACCATCCCTGGGGGTGTTCAAAAAACACGTAGATGTGGCACCTGGGGACGTGGTTTAGGAGGCCTGGGGGTGTTGGGTTGGCAGTTGGACTTGATGATCCTAGAGGTCTTTTCCAACCTTAATGCTTCTATGATTCTATGATTCTGTTTTGTGATTCTAACAAATGGCTCCTCAAGAGTCCCAGGGTGCCCCCCAGTTCTTCTGCCATCATGGAAATGGGGACGCCCAAGAGCAGTGGCAAGCGCGCTATGTGGCTCGACTGTTTCAGAAAATAACCTTGATATCTGGGGTGGTGGGATCCGTACCAGTTCCCAGCACTCTGGGTGGGCACGTACAAGCAGCCAGAGGAAAGAGCAGCAGTGACTGTCCCATTCTGTCGGGACGTTTCCAGTGCCAAGCAGATCACTGCCTCTCCTGGATGCTGCAAGATCACCCCCATCAGTGGGGACCGTCACACGCTGTGTCAGGGCTCTGAGGGCACTTAATTGCCCTGATGAGCCTCGCTGGGGGCTCCCCCAGCCCTCTGCCCAGGGTCCCGGAGCTCCGGCTAAGCTGAGGTCTCGGCCCTTGGCTCCGAGCTGGCCAAACCCTCAGTCACAGGGGCCTCTGTGCATCCAGCCCTCACCTTCTCACAGTTACTGGGGAGTTGCTGTGAACCTGCCTCAGTTTCCCCACCTTTGCCACCAATCCCCCCGTGTCACCCATGGCTTAGCTATTGAGCATCAGGATCCTGAAGCCAGTTTCCCCGCACCCTTTGTGCCTGCGAACGGTGGGAAGGGCTCATCCTTTCCTTTGGCCCACATACGGGATCAGAAGCCAACCTTCTTCAGCCCCTCACTGCCCCCACGGTGGCTTCGCAGAGACTCTGCAGCACCTCCGAGCTCCAATTTCAAGTCCCAGGCTGGACCCTCTGCCCCCAAGCTCCCACACCATGCTTCTCACATCGCAGCTCCTCTCCCAAGAGAGGTCCAAAGACACCGTCACAGGAGGCACAGAGCAACCGCACTAACGGGCAACCCCAAACCTGTGCACAGAGAGAGGAAATGAGAGGTAATACAGACGTTCCAAGTCATCTTATTTTGCCATTGGCTGAAATGCAACCACTATGCCGCACCGCACATTGCCAGGATATTTTAAAGACCTTCGACGACCTTCAGAGTAAGCAGGGTTGACAAGCTGGCTGCAGGAGACCCACCCGACCTCCTCCCCACTCCCAGTGACGGAGGAGCTCGTACAATGCCTGTGCATCTTACTGGTATGATTTGATAGAAAGCTATAGGATTATTGAAAGTGTTGCATTTATTAGATATGTGTGGCTATTCTAGTAATTTATTACTACAGCCTCATGACACAGTCCCTCAGATTTCTTGCCTCCAGCACTCCCAGCTCTGAAAGTCACCTTGTGCCGTCATGAGGGGAAAGCGCAGGAGCCCCCCGTATCGCACACGTGCCCTGTCCTCTGCAAAACTTCCCCCCGAGCATACTTTTGTTCTGCTCAGACTCGGGGCTCCTTCGGACCCCGCCGCCCCTCGCAGCACTGCTGCCGCCATGCAGCCAGGGCCCCAGGGACCCCGCAAAGCCCTCCACAGCGGAGCCTCACCCGCCGGGTCCCATTAAAAACCAAACAAGAGAGAGGCTGCAAAACCATCCTGCGGCCATCGAGCTCCCGGGGCTCTTCTGCAAGAGCCCAGGTCACCGTCCCTTGAGGCCGAGCAGACCACCGCGGCACGCCTGACGGCTGGGACCAGGCTCTCGCTGCGGTGACCCACAGACGGTCCCGAGAGGCCAGCAGCACGCTGCGGGACACCGCTGGCCCTCCTGCTGCCGGCAGCGAGGCCCCGAAGCCCCTCGCCGGCCTGCGGACACCGCAGTGTCGGGGCCCCGAGGGAGGCCGCCATCTTGGGGGGCACCCTTGGGGCTCGGGGCAGGCGGCTGCGGACACCACCGGCTGCCCGCGGGCAAGGCGGGAAGCCCGTGGCGGTAGGGACGCCCCCCGGGGCGCGGCGGGGAGCCGAGGCGGGGGGATCCGAGGCGGGGGGGGAGCCGGAGGGCAGCCCCGCGGACAGACCCCACACCCCGGCTCCAGACCCCGCAGCTCCGCGCCGCAGCCCTGAGGAGAGACCCCCCGCAGCGCCGCCGGTGGGCGGGCGGAGGGGGCGGACGGACGGGCGGTAGAACCAATCGCAGCGCGCAGCCCGCCTCCCCGCCGGCGGCGGGCCAATGGCGGGGCGGGGCGGGGCGGGCGGCAGGCGGGCGGCGGTCAGTTGGCGCTGAGGCGCGGTGCGGTGCGGGTGGCTCTTCTGCCTCAGCCGGGGCCGCTGCCGGCGCCGCCGCCCTCCCTCCCCTATGGAAGAGATGGAAGAGGAGCTAAAATGCCCGGTGTGCGGCTCCTTTTACCGGGAGCCCATCATCCTGCCCTGCTCGCACAACCTGTGCCAGGCGTGCGCCCGCAACATCCTGGTGCAGACACCGGAGTCGGAGTCGCCGCAGAGCCGCCGCGCCTCGGGCTCGGCCGTCTCCGACTACGACTACCTGGACCTGGATAAGATGAGCCTGTACAGCGAGGCGGACAGCGGCTACGGTTCCTACGGCGGCTTCGCCAGCGCTCCCACCACCCCCTGTCAGAAGTCCCCCAACGGGGTCCGCGTCTTCCCGCCGGCCGCCCCGCCGCCCCCCGCCGCCCTGGCGCCGCCGCCGCCGCCGCGCAACGCCTGCCTCACCTGCCCGCAGTGCCACCGCAGCCTGGTGCTGGACGAGCGCGGGTTGCGGGGTTTCCCCCGCAACCGCTTGCTGGAAGGAGTCATCGACCGCTACCAGCAAGGCAGGGCGGCGGCGTTGCGGTGCCAGCTCTGCGAGAAGGCGCCCAAGGAGGCGGCCGTCATGTGCGAGCAGTGCGATGTCTTCTACTGCGATCCCTGCCGCTTGCGATGCCACCCGCCGCGGGGACCCCTGGCCAAGCATCGCCTGGTCCCGCCAGCCCAGGGCCGCGTCAGCCGCCGCCTCAGCCCCCGTAAGATCTCCACCTGCACCGACCACGAGCTGGAGAACCACAGCATGTACTGCGTGCAGTGCAAGAGCCCTGTCTGCTACCAGTGCCTGGAGGAGGGCAAGCACTCCAGCCACGAAGTCAAGGCGCTAGGTGCCATGTGGAAGCTCCACAAGGTGAGCCCTGGCCCTGGGACAGCCACCGCCGGCAGCCCCGGCCGAGCCCCACGGTTGGGAGGTGGCTGTGGAGGGCCGCCTGTCCAGCGCCCCTTGCCCCACACCGTCTGCCTTCCCATAGCTGGCAGGGTGGGTGCATCGCCACCCACCTTCACCCACACCAGGGCTGTGTTTTGCACCCTTGCTTGGGAGGAGAGTTGCCCCCTGGCACAGGGAGGCCAGCATCAGGCAGGTGATGCTCCCTGTGGGTCCCCAAATCATGCCAGCTGGCCCCTGCGAGCCAAGGCTCTGCCAAAGGAGCCAGCAGGGCCTGTGGGTGATGGTCTGGGGGTGGATCGGGGACGCCTGCGCTGCGGAGCTGGAAAAGTGATGGGGAGCAATGCTTTCGCGAGGAGGGAGGCACGAAATCTGCCATGGGGGAGGATGGGGACGTGGCAGCGGGGTGCCGTGGGGTGCTGCTGCCTCCTCCCGCACAACGAGTCATGGGGAGGAGGAGGGACGGCAGTGGGTGAGCGGGCAGCGCGGTAGCGGAGCCTTTCGCTGAATACTGATCAGCTCCTCTTGAGCGCACTCACTCCCACCCACGTTCTCGCTGCAGGAGAGGGTCCCAGCACTCGAGACAGGGACGTGGCTGTCGTCAGCTTCAGCTTGACTCCATCCACCCCGCTGCCTCCCTCCCTCCTCGTACCAGTGACCCCCTTGCCGAGGGAACTGGGGCAGAAGCGACTGGGATGCAGGCAGGCAGGGCGCAAGGGGATGGGCATCACTCCTCATGGCCTCAAGCTGCGTCAGGGGAGGTTTAGACTGGATATCAGGAAAAATGTCTTTACTGCAAGAGTGGTCAGGCACTGGAACAGGCTGCCCAGAGAGGTGGTGGAGTCACCATCCCTGGGAATGTTCAGAAACGTGTAGATGTGGCACTTGGGGGACATGGTTTAGGAGGCCTGGGGGTGTTGGGTTGGCGGTTGGACTTGGTGATCCTGGAGGTCTTTTCCAACGTTAATGATTCTATGAACATTGGATTAATTGTCCCCTGCTCCAGCAAATCGGTGCTGGCAGGAGCAGGTGGGCGAACCTTTGACAAGGAGCTGAGGAGAGATGGGGAGGTGCGTGACCCCCCCTGCTGAAAGGGGCTCGGCTGGATTGCTTCCCAGGAACGTCCCCGACGCGCTTTGGTGGGCTACGTGGCGGCGCGCGGCTCCGTGGAGGATGTGGATGGCTGGGCTGCAGCTCTGCACCCCCGTGTTGGGTCAGTGGGGTGCGTGCAGGGACAGGCTGTCACTTGGCCTCCTTGAGAGGGCTGGGAGAAGAGGGTCACGCCGTTATGTTGTGGTGTGGGAGGACAGGGTACAGCGGTGCCTGTCGCTGCTGGAAAGGGCTTGTACTGACCCCCTTTTACTGGGAGCAGGAATATCTCCTTCACAGCTTTCCTGCGCTCTTACAGAGATGAAGTCCATGCGCCAGAGCAGTTTTGGTGTCCCGTGCCCTTGTCCTTACACATGGGGTGCAGTCACTGCTCCCAACTGGCTTTGGGCTGCCAGGGTGCACCATGGCACAGGTAACTGCTGACCTGCTCACAGGAGCATGGGGGCTCTTCTTCGCCGGCATGTTAACGTGGCATGAGCCATCGGGTGCTGTGAGCATCTTGTTTCTCTCACCTGTTATGAAACCCAGTAAGTGCTCACCGTGCGAGAATAGCTTGTTCTCCAGAGTCTGGTCCTCCTGGCCCAGCTCTTGGCGGAGGATGAACCCCTTCGGTCTGTGCTGACGCAGAGCAAGAGCAGAGCCGGGTCCAGCCGTCGGTGGTGTTCTCCAAAACAAGAGAAATCTAACAGGTACCAGGCCTTTTCATGAGGTTTGGCTTCACCTTCCTGCTTTGATTCAGGGGTAGCAAGGCACTTACTTACATACACGTGTGAGCGTCTGGAAGACTTTGTATGCAAGTACTCAGCTACTTCAGGTTCAGTCCTTGTGTTCTTGATTAGGAGGGCTTATTCTTCCTTGAATACTTAGCTTTTCTTTCAAAACACCTTTTCATAGGGGAGTGCTTTAGCAATGCAGTATTTCATTGATGTAGCTAACAGACACAGAACTATAATGGTATTTGAAATTATGATTGTCATGCAATTTCAGATTTTTGGAAATCAGAAAGTGAATTCACGCCTGCCTTGAGTGAGCCTGTGTCTCTGTGGGCAGTCAAAATGGCTTTTTTTTGATATGACAGTGCAGGGGTTTACTGCTATTTCCTGATGTTGGCTTGTTAGGGGAGGGAACAGAGTCTGTTGAGTCAGTTGTGGCAGTACGGTGTGATTGAAGGAGGGATTTCAGAAGCGCTCCCTGAGGTGCTGTGTAACTGAATCAAGGGGAGAGGCTATTGACATTTAAAGCCTTATCCCAGTTGGGACTGGCATTAGGAACCAAACCACCTGTGGATTTGAGCCGGTGAACCTCCTGCACAAGTATCTGGGTGACCTTTTTTTGAGGGGACAAGCCTTTGGCAGTAAGATAAACTTGCCAAAAGGGTCCTGTCCCCTTTTGCCTGATCTTTTTGCTGCAATGAGTGGTTGTAATGAGTACCTACAGCTCGTAGGGAAGGACAGAGCCATCAGCTCTTGACTTCCCCACGATTACAACACCAGTCCATGCAAAATATTCTTTGGAATACGTCTGTGCTCTTAATTTCTGACCTGAGGAGACTGTGATTCTCACCACAGTCTGCGACGGCCCGAGGGTGCCTTGATGAGCTGCTGTTCTTGAAAGCAGCGTTCATGCGTCAGTACGTGATTGCTGAGCCCTAGGCAATCACTGTTAAGTGCAGCGTGCTTGGCTTTGGAAAGGAGACCGAAGGGCTTTTTACAGACCTCTTTGGAAACTGCCCCCTTTTTTGCTGTCCTCTGACAGAGCGCTGATTGTGTGGTTCTCACAGATGACCGTTTCAGAATAATCTGTGCTAAGGCACAATCAAACATAATTGAGGGAGCTAGGATTTCTAAGCCGGACACAGATCATGGGAAATCCTTTCTCTTCCTATCTTCCTTTCAGGACAGCTGTTGGGAGAGGGGTAGATATTCACAGAAAGATAGAGGAAAATGGCTTTTTAATCTGAATTGTCCCAGTTTTGTACATATATTGCAGCTGTCTGGATTTTATCCTGACAAGCTGGGGTGCTGCTTGGGTTGTCAAAAGCAGAAACACAAGATGGAGCTGAATCATTTATTCTTTGCGCATTCAAGTCCCTCTTGCTTTTGCTGGGAAGTGTGTGGCGAGTGCAGGCTCAGCAGCTTGCTAATGGTTTTTTTATATGTAGATAGATAGATAAATACCTGCATACGTATACAAACGGACTGGAAGGGACCTCCAGGGTCGCGCAGTCCAGTCCCCGGCTATCACTGACAGCCCTGAAATCCCATCCGTCAGTTGATCAAGCTCTGTCTTAAAAACATTTTACCCTTGCCGATGCATGTTGGAAAGGTCTTCCAGAAGTTTATGGTTTCTGGTAGTAGCTTTTAAGGAGGTTTGAAAGCTTTCTGGGTTAGGCAGTGGAGAGGCAGTGATGTAGGGTAGTTATTCCTGCCCGTCTCTCATAGGGGGTCGGGTTGTTGCCCAGCACTGTTATATCTGGCTGTCCTCTGAGAGTCCCTGGTATGTCTCGCCCCGTGGCTGGACACCCTCCCTGCAGTGGGTCACACCTGTCAGAGGCTGCTTTCGTCTTTGAGATTGGTACCCCACTGCAGCAAACGTGAACCTGGATTTACTGTGTGCGGAAAGAGGTTGAAGAGGTCAGAGGTCCCATGGTGAATGGTGATGCAAGCTTCTGCTCTCTTTTGGGGCAGTCAGGCAAGAAGCTTCCCTCTGCTTTGGGCTGGGATCATGGGTTTTCTTTACAGGGGTTCATGGGGCTCTACCTCTTCACTAGCATCTCTTTCACGTTCCTTCTTCCTTAAACCAAGACTCTGGCGTGGGCCCACTGTCTGCTTTGCATTGACAGTGAAAGGGGAGCGGGTTAGGCAGCCTTTCCAGTTCTCCTTGTAGCGAAGCAGAAACAGGTCTTGACTTCAGTGGAAGGTAAATAGTGCTCTCGGTTATATTTTCACGTGGGATTTAATCCCATCCTACCCAGGACGGGATTGCCCAGGCTTGAAGACACGAACTGACCTCTGATTGCAAACCCCTGCAGCCTCTCTGCATAGATTGTGGTAGAGACCAACCCTGTAAACTGATGTTACGCGCTCTGTTGAATCAGCTGCAATGATTGTTAGCAGTCAGGGGCTAATTAGCAGAGATACTCCCTAGACCTCAGCTCATTCCGACTGTCACTAGCACAGATGGGATGAGGGATGCGGGGGGGAGCTCTTCTTTTAAGAATCAAAAATCCTATGTACACTAGGCATGACTTCATTCCAGTTGGTTTGCATATCTGGGGTGAACTAGGGGGTGGAAAACACCACCAGTGCCTCTTGGTTTCTGCCCGGGGGACAGCAAGCATCAGAGCCAAGATAGTGACAAGCAGACAGCGTTATTCATTAGCTTGCTTGGCTGGGCCTCTGCGTTAGCTGCCAGAGAAACTTTTGTGGGGAGTTGCTTTCTTGAGGCATCGTGAACATACTGCTGTTGGGTCCATGGGAATTCCTGTAGCCCACAGCACTTGTGGGAAGTATCCAGGGAGCTGCCGTATGACAAAGATCTGTTTGCATTTGCAAAGTAAAATATTTGCTGCTAAAACAGAAGCAGTGAGAATCCTTAATCTTTTCCTGTTGCAAGCAATGCACTTTCCCAAGCCTTGCTTTGATGGCCTTCCCGAATCCCATGCGCTTCCTCCATCACCTGCCATCTGCAGCAGCAGGGTCTCTCCTGTCCTTCTCTAGCAATGCCAAGCAGCCTTCCCAACTGCTCCATGTAGCAAACAGGCTGAGATGCTTTGAAGTCAGAAAAAAGCAAAGAAATGTCACTGAGGTCAGTGGATTTACACCAGCTTGTGTCTGTCCAGGATCTGGAGGTGATGCTGCCTTTTTCTACTAATTAATTTAGGAGAAAAGCTTTCTGTCAGGTCGCTCTTTCCTCTGCACTTACTGCGGTTAACAGAGTAAGGAGCAACCACAAATATCACGTTAATCAAAGGTAATGCAGTACAGCAAGTCCTACAGGGCATTCTTGGAGCCTGAGTGGCACTTGATGCCAGGAGAATGTCCTCTTATTTATGTGCAAATGGAAATGGGCCCAGGGCTGTCTCGGGGCGGGTGTAAATCACTGCAGCTTCATCAGTTCCAGGGGGAAGTCCAAAAATACACCGACCTGACAGGGTGATGCTGTGTTGCACCATCTGTGCTCAGGGTCTCCAAAGGCTTTTAAGCATCTCAGCATGCAGACTGGTGTCTGGTGGGATCTGTCTTCATCCAGAAGGTTCCTGCACTCTGTAAATATCAAATCATTTCCATTTTCTCCACACAGTTGTATCTGATGTTTTTTTTTCTTCTCTTGGCCACTTTATGAATGAAGGATCCCACTGGCTTGGTATTTCTTGCTGTGTTTACTTTGGTGCAAGTCAGGAACACCGCAGCTGAGCTGGGTGAAAAAGTAGCCCATGGGCTAATTCTTGTATCTCTTTTGTGGAAATTTCAACACCCAGAGTGTGTCACCCAGAGATTGTCCTGTCACCACATTCCTAGCCTGAAAAAACCAGGAGAATTTGCAAGCAGAGGAAACGCTGCACCTGGTGTTAAGTAAATGACATGAAAGTGAGAAAAAAGGCATTGTTATTTATTTTCCAGGTTCCACAAGATGCACTCGGAGAGCTGACAGCGCTGCAGAGCGGGAACACGTTCTTATGGCTTGTGGTCTGCTTTGCTTATTCCCACTCTTCTAAATAAACCCGCATCCAAAAGTTCAGGTTTTTAGAAGGAAAACTTTGCTTGGTGTCGCTTGCCAGACCCTGTTCACGTATGACCACAAAATCCTCTTGAGTATTGCAGTGTACTTTCTGGAGATCCAGCACCTACCATTTGGAGATATTTTTGTTCTCTGTCCTAAAGTTTGAAGGAATTTTCTGCATCCCTTGATTAACTTGCATGATTCACCTAAATATTAATTTAAAGCAGAGTGCTTTCGAATTGGATGTGCTCCTCCCAGCTGTATTAAAGAATAATTTAAAAAAAAAAAAAAAATATATAGTTGAATCATTATAACTCCCTCATCTTCAAAACTGCTCTTTTGGCAGCCTTGTTCCCTGCTTTATTTTTGGGATGAGGCATTCTGTGTGGCTGTGGTATGCATTTTACCTGTTAAATTGGCTTATAAATAAGGCAGCTCATTCTCTGTTCATTCAGATAGTCCTACTGGGATGAATTGGATAAATACCTATTTAGAGCAAGCACATAAGCCAAGGAGAGCTCATGGTACAAATCTCTGGTGACGCTAGCTCAGGTAGCGTCCTAGGAGAGGCAGAGGCTGGTGCGTTAGAAGCCCAGGTATTGTGAAGAGTAAAGCAATGGTACCAAAGCTCTCTGGATGAACATTTCTCAAATTCTCATGGATCATCCAAGTTGTAACTGAAAAGACTGTGCAAGTAGGATGGTTTGGTAAACGGGTGCTCTGGGATCACTGGTGAGGGGTGGCTTACTGGATGAGGGTCCTACTGGGTAGTCATGAAAAGGAAAGCTATTAATCTTTCTAACAAGGAGACTTATGTATGTAGAAACTGGGCCCAACCCTCACCCGTCCCAATGGCACCTCGCTGATGAACGCAGAAAGGAGGTATGTCAGTCTACGATGCAAAAGAGACCAGAGCTGAGGACAGCCTGCCAAAGGATTCCACTTTCCTATTCAAAGGAAAATTTTGGTGGTGGTCTGAACTAAGTCGCATTTTGGCTTCAGAATTGGATGCAGCTTTTGGGGACAACCTGACCTGGAGCTGGCTGGAAAAACTCAGTGGAGGCTCAACTTTTCTGATAAGAGCAGAATTTCTAGCTGCAAAGAATAAGACCAAGTTAATTTTGAAATTGTCGTGAGCCAGCATCTGGCTGTAGCAACAGGCGAGAGCAGAGAGGTCCTTGACTGTGAGGGGTGAATCCAAACTGTGACACAGTAGGCACAGCACGAACTAGGTTTTGGGTTATGTTTTTTGCATTTGATTAGCCGTTAAAATTCCCTGCATTACAGAAAAGCTGGGGTGTTAATAGGTGTGCACTCAGTTCTGTAACACAATCAGCAGAAAGCGCTTTGGAAGGGATCTAACAGTTGAGGGATTTCCCATCAGTGTTAATTACCCCTTCCCCTTTACTAACGTTACATTAGTTGATGGATTTAAAAAAAGGATGGGAACTGGATGGTAATAAGGCATGCATGTTTGTTGCCTGGAGTGCTGTGGGCTGGAGCCACGGTTGCCATTGCCCATCGGCATGAGGTCAGATCCGCAGCTGGTGTGGATCTTGGAGCACGGCTCCACTCATGCGGCAGCACTGAGCCATTCGAGTGGAAGATCGCGTTTGCAGCTTTGAATGCCTCATACGGAGATCCCAGCCTGGGTGCCCACGCTGGGGCGGCTGCTTCTTCCAGCTTGGAGAGGAGGTGTAATGCCTAAACACCTTGCCAAATACCAAATTATTTCCGTGAACCCTGTAACTATGGCACATCTTTCAACCAGTGATCCCTTTTTTTTCTTTTTTTGGGGGTCAGACCCTTGCATTTAGTTCCGTTTTTCCCTTTCCCCTGGCCGGTCCTTCTGGATTCGCGCCGTCAGTTCCCTTCTGTTGTCACGGTGCCCTGTAGCAGGATTGTTTAGAGTGTGTGAATTAATGACGGCTTATGGTTGTGCTTTCAGCTCAAGGGTGCATAATGCATCCGTAGCATCACTTGTTCAAGCCTGTGCTGTGGAACTGTAGCTGCTTTCTACCTGCAGCTCTTGGGGTCTTCTCCGATGAAATCCCTCTGTCTTCCCACTTAACCAATGCCCCTTGATTCAAGAGGCATTAATTCACTAATTCTTTTAACCTCACCACTTTCCTCCTCCCTGCTCTTTACCTCTTGACCTTTGCAGGCATCAGCTGTAGATGATGAAAAGAACTGCTGCTCCTGGCCCAGCACTCAGCAGTGCATTGCTTGCCTAGGGTCTCTGTCCCTTTGCTAGCTGAGGGCTTTGCTATGCTGTTGGGCTTTCTGCTTGGGAAGGACCTTTCTGACTGTAAGGCAGGCCTGGAGGTCTGGTTTTGGTTCCAGGGAGTTGTTAGGAATGCATCCTTTTCCAAACAAGTTTCTCTGATTTTATGCTATGGTGTCTCCATTGGAGTAGGTAAAGCTGGGAGAAGGGGGGGTTGTGTCAAGCTTTGAAATGGATCGTTTCTTAAAAGGCATATTGATTTCAAGGCTCAGATGGGCTGCTTTGGGGTCAGAGCCACCATTCCCTTCCTCCCCTTCCTGGCAGGGCTGGGCTGTGTCACCCAAAGCACCGAGTGATTCAGCCCAAAGCAGGGGAGGAGTGGGAAGATGCTGGCAAGCACAGCTCCGGCTGTTTATATCGCAGCGAGGAAGGGAACTGTGGCAGCATTTCCCTGAGGATGGTGGAAAAAGAAGGGATGGGCTCGTGGCTGTGACTGGAGGTCAGCTCTCCCTGCTGAGGATTTGCCTTGTGCTCCTGGAAAAATAATTGCTTAGCCTCCCTGTCTGTCCTATCCCCTGCCTTCGGCCGTCCTAGCTTGTCCAAAGCTGCCTCTTAGAACCGTACGTTTAGCACAGCTCCCTTCCTCCAGCCCAGCAACCTGATCATGGTCTAATGCAAATTCATAACCAAGCACCTTCTGCTACATGTGGAGATGTACTGAGAACTTCCAACAGTGCAAAGGGTATCGAAGCTGCCAGGGCTGGGTGAAATCCCATCAAGGACATAATGAGAACACCAGCCTCCCTCCCTGGGAAAGCACTTCCATACATGCTCAGTCTTAAATCGAAGTCACAGAGATTTAAGGGCATGACTTAAATGCTCTCTTGAGTTGGGGCGTCTGAAACGGTAAACTGGTGAGAGCCCTTGATGTGCAAACGGCGTCAGATTAACTGCGTGCTGGGTGAGAGCTGGCATTGTCCCTTGGCTCGGTGACAGATGCCACTGTTTCCTGGGAACACAGCACTCTTTCTTTGGCAGGGTGCAAGACAGAAGTGTAAAACAAGCCCTGACTTCCATGGCAAAGCCAGTAAAGTCTTAGTCTTGCTGTCTGAAGAAGCAGTCAAAATGCCTCTCTGTCCCGATGTATATTTTATTGGTGCTCCTTTGTAGTTCAGCCGACTGCCTCTTTCTTCTGCCATTTTTAATCTACAGCCAGCTCTTTGTGAGGGTCTTTTCTAGGAGGGGCAGCAGCAGTGGTTCAAGTCGTGCTGTTGCATAAAACCCACTCAGCTCCGCAGCTCAGATGTGGCCGAGTTTGTCCTGTATCCATCCCTCAGCAGCACTTCTTCCATCTTGACATTGAATCCCCTGGAAATGAGGACCTCAAAGGTGTTTGCTTAGGTCTGTGCTGCCATCAGCCCACAGCTCAGTGAATCAGAGCAAGTGCGTAGAGGCAGTTTCTCACCTATAAGATTATTTCTCACCTCCCACGGAGCGCAGCAGTTAAAATTTGTTGTTGGCTTAAAAAAAAAAATCCTATACCCGTGAAGAGTTGTGGTTTTGTGTCACTTTAAATTTTCCCCTCTGGCTGCTCGGCAGGATGGAGGGGAGCTGAGCGCTGGACCTTTCCCTCTGCTCTGCTAATGGCAGATGACAGCCCAGATCGAGGGGCAAGAAGGTTATTTGATTGTATCGACTGTGTGTATCATGCTGTGCTTCTGGAGCTACAAACCAGATGACCGATCAGTCGATCCATCTGTGACTTGGGCAATGGTTAGGCTTTCTATTGATTTCCTACCACGGCGCCGGGTTGTCAGGTGGTGAAGGGTACGTAGCAAGCAGCTACGAGGAGGATCCTTCCTCCATTTCTGGCTGGCAGGTAACTTGCCCACGTCTCTGCTGGGCAGACCCTGCCGAGTTGCAAGCTGACCAGCTGCCTGTTGCAGTGGGTTTCTGGCTCGTGCTGCCATACCCCAGGTATTTGCATTTGGCAGATCCCAAAATCCCAGAATGGCAGGGGTTGGAAGGGACCTCTGGAGATCACCTTGTCCAACCCCCCTGCTTGAGCAGGCACACCCACAGCAGGGGGCACAGCACCGCGTCCAGGTGGGTTTGAATATCTCCAGGGAAGGAGACCCCACAACCGCTCTGGGCAGCCTGTTCCACTGCTCTGGCACCCGCACAGCAAAGGAGTTTTTGACTTCCCGTGTTCCAACTTGTGCCCGTTGCCCCTTGTCCTGTCGTTGGGCACCACTGAAAAGAGCCCGGCCCCATCCTCTTGACACCCGCCCTTCAGATATTTATAAGCATTGATAAGATCCCCCTCAGTCTTCTCTTCTCCAGGCTGAACAAACCCAGGTCTCTCAGCCTTCCCTCATAAGGGAGATGCTCCATTCCCCTGAGCATCTTGGTAGCTCTCCCCTGGACTCTCTCCAGTAGTTCCCTGTCCTTCTTGAACTGGGGAGCCCAGAACTGGACGCAGCACTCCAGCTGTGGCCTCACTGGGGTGGGGTAGAGGGGGAGGATAACCTCCCTCCCCTGCTGGCCACACTCCTTTGAATGCACCCCAGGACACCGCTGGCCTCCTTGCCCACACGGGCACGTTGCTGGCTCATGGTCACCCTGCTGCCCACCAGCACTGCCAGGGCCTTCTCAGCAGAGCTGCTTTCCAGCAGGTCAACCTCCAACATGTGCCTGATTGGCCTGACGTGTGATCCCTTGATGAACCATGAGCAGTAGTTAGGTGCCAGAGGAAGGCTGCTGTGCCGCTCTGCTGCTGGGATGTCTCACCGTTGCATGAAGCCTGGAGGAATGCATCTGTTGCAGGGGAGAAGGGTGAGGGTAGGGAAGGGAAAGGAGGTAGGATCCCACCCTGTGGATTCAGCGGCTTTCGCCTTCCCCCCCTTACAGCTGCAGCGCTTCAGGAGCTGGGGAGGATCCAGGGACAGTGGAGTGCTGTTTAGTAGGGCTAAGTCTGACTCCTAACTGCTTTCAGGAGGAATATGCCTCTTTCCCCTAGCGATGGAGGGAGAGTAAGGAGCTCTACCCGATGAGACTGAAACCTCATTTGAACCGTGTTTGTGATTGAACTAGAGCCATTTTCTGATTGCAGCGAGTCAGCTGGCTCCAGTATGCTGTGAGAGTAAATGCAGGTGGATTTTGTTTTGAAACAACCCATTTCTGTTGAGGGAAAAGATATTTTGTTCAGCTAGCGCAGTTCTTAGTGCATAGCGAGCAAGAGCACGGCGCAATGCAGCGGGAGGAGGAACAAGCAAGCCATGTCTTCTCGGTGGTACACTGAGACTTGCATGAGTAGGTTATCATGGGGCAAAATGCCAAAGCTGGTGGAGCTGTTCGTGGAGTGCTTTAGCTGGCTTTTAGCTCATGTCTCAGGTTTGATTTCCAGGGTTTTGTAGCTGTCTAGGTACTGGTATCTGCACGGTCAGAGAGCGGGTACTGTTGGGAAGCAAAGTCTGTGCTCAGGATCTCAGAAAACACTGGAAGTGAAGTAGTGAGATCAGATTTATGTGCAGGTGCTCTTTACCCCAGGCTCCTGCCCTGTTTCTCAGCTGGAGTAAATCAACGTGGATTTATCGACTTAAGTGTCTTCCTCCCTGAGCATGATCCTTTCCCTGTGACTCCTCTAGAAACAAGAGGAATACACAGCCCGCTTCAAACATGAGTGTGACCTGGGGGAATACCTCCTGCAATTACGTGGTGTTTCTTCTGCTGAGTGGGGAAAGTGGGACGTGTATATGGGGCTGTTTCAGTTCCTGGGATCGTTTGCAGCTCGGCAGAGGCAATGGCAGGAGGATGACGCTGCGCAAGGTCATTTGTGGCAATTAGCACAGATCATCCTTCTGCAGGAGTGCATGCACTCAGGATTTGGCATCTCCGTTCATCTTGTGATGCATCAGAAGGAAGGTTGGGGGAATAATTGACATCATGACTGCAGCAGGCTGTGTGTGGTAGGAAAAAAGCCCTTCCTGCCATATGCCACAGATTTGGCTTCAATAAAGCTGTAAATTCTTACGGGTGTCATGAGTCATGTCAGGTCCAAGAGTCTTGGGTTTTACAAACCAGCCTGTGGCCCCCAAGAGGTCTGGGAGGGAGGGACAGACTTTTTAGTAGGGCCTGTTGTGACAGGACAAGGGGTGATGGTTTTAAACTAAAAGAGGGTAGATTTAGACTAGATATAAGGAAGATTTTTTTTTACGATGAGGGTGGTGAAACACTGGCACAGGTTGCCCAGAGAGGTGGTGGATGCCCCATCCCTAGAGACATCCAAGGCCAGGTTGGACGGGGCTCTGAGCAACCTGGTCTAGCTGAAGATGTCCCTGCTCATGGCAGGGGGTTGGACTAGATGGCCTCTAAAGGTCCCTTCTGACCCAAACCGTTCTGTGATTCTGTGACAGTTGAGCAGTTTGATGCCAGATGGGTCTGGAATGGCAACATGTGCAGAACTTGACAGTCTTTTAAGATATGGCTAAAGCCTTGCGTGGATCGCGCCATCGACTGCCACTGACTGCAGTCATTTGTCCCATCTCCATTCTGTGCGTGAGATGAGAGTTGACAGAAACCCAATGATTGACCTACATATTCTTACAAAACTGGAGGTTTTCTATGGGTGCCTAGGCCCAGCACGTGGCACCTGGCTGGCACTTGGCTTGTGATCTGAACTGCCCGCAGTGGTCCTCCCCAGCGCCCGATAAAGTCTCTCATCATCCCCTGGTCCTGTGAGGGCTCCTTGGGGTTTTATCATTGGCTTGGTGGTGATTCCCTACTGCAGAGAGCAATCATACTGTCAAATGAGAGGAAAGGTGCTAGCCAGAAAATAAGCAAGTTGAGCTCATATTTTATCAAGCAGCTGGGATTGGAAGGGTGGAGTTTTTCACCACCTGGCATGTGGACTGGTGGCTTCCAACAGAGATCACCGAGGCTGTCTGAAGGGTACCAGGCAGTGTGATTTATTCAGAGTTGTCTTCAGGTAGGTCATGGAACAGTTCCTTTCTAGTGCATGTGTTTTTCATCACCTTGTATGTTATAAACAGTAAAATGAGTGTAATTTAAAATAAAAGCATACAAGTAGAATTTGTACTTATGCAGCCACCAGGTGTTAAGCCATTCCAGAAGAGTTTACATCACAGCAGGGTTCCTGAACCCAGGAAAACATTCACTTTACTTGCACGTGCCCCAAAATACATTTGATTTAAATCAAATGTAATGAAGCTTACAGGACCAACATCATCACCTGGTGAGAGAGCATGTGCTGCAGTATCAAGTTCAGGGGAGCTGTGCTGATTTAGACTGCCTGAGATTCTTTTATAATATATGACCTATTAATAAATGTGCTTACCAGGGATCTGGAGCAGAGTTATGTGCCTAATGACCATATCTGTGAAAGGCTTTTAACCTCGGCAAAATCTTTACAAAATCAATATTTATTATATTGCAGTCATTTTGTTTAAATAGACAGTTTACTTGGTTTGGGGTCTGCAAGTTGATTTGCAGTTACAGTTTGAAGGAGCCAATAGATCTCTGAATACAAGTAATATCAGAAATGTGTGTTGAGTGTGTAATTTAAGGCCAGATTCTGCCTCTTTCATTTGTGCAGAGTGGTCCCTGCCGTCAGGGATAACCATGGTAACTTGAAGCGATTTACTCCTTCAGTGAGGTTGGTGGAATTTGACTCTGAAAATTTATATGCAACTGGTAGGTAATTTATATAAGAGTTTATGTAACAACTTAACTGCATTCACAATTTTGCATGTGCATAAATACATTAATCTACCTCTTCGATACTGAGAATATTTTAAAAGCAGGTAGCCTCAACGACTGCACAGCTCTGCAATAAAGCATCGGTATTTCTTCTGAGACAGAGTTGATACGTAGATGATTATTTTTAATATATGTGTTCAGAGTGGCAGATAATATAGTCTATAATTAAATACCAGTAACATCCCTGGCCCTCGGCAAGGGATATGGAGATGATGGGATGCGAATGAGGCAGGCGGAGGAAGAGCGGACGGGGGAGAAGGGTTTCTTGTTCTGCTGAGAAGCGTTTTGGCCCCAGCTCTGCACAGCCCTCCGTGTGCTCCCTCCAGCACATCCATGGTGGCTGGTTTCCAGCAGCCTTGGTCAGCCAGCTGGGCCCTCCGGTGCCCGGGAGAGACGAGGTTCATGCGGGGAGTGCTGTGGCCATGCTGATGCAACGTCCCCAAAGGGCGGTGGGTGGGAGGACCTGCTCGTGTGCCCCTCTGAGCAGGGCTTTACACGTGCACGCTTAAGCAAGCCCTCCAGTTGCACTGATTTATTTGGCTTGCAAAACTGAGATGTTATTTCAGGGCTGTTATGCCTGGCAGCATGAAATACATTCCTCCTCTTAAGGGCTCATCCTGTGGCACACAGGGTGGCTTTCCAGAGTGGAAGTGCCTGCGATGGCTTGGAGCCCACAGTGCTGTTTGCTCCTGGTACCGCTGCATTCGCAGCGAGTGCGTTTTGTTGCTGCTTTGCTGGGAGCCTTATAAGCCCCCTTCCTGTGCCTGAGAGAAGGAAGGGAAGGACAGGCCTGGGCAAGCTTTGCTTAATGAGCTGGGTTTCCCTTCTGTAGTCAAAACTGGTTGTAAGTTTAAATAGAAAAATATTTAAGTAAGTCAAAATCTTCGAGGATCTAAGCTGCAACCCAAAGGAACGGGCCCTGGCACTTCTGTAACTTACCCCCTTGCCTTGCAACATGCCACTGAAAAAAGCCCAAACTTGACATTTTAGATTTATGTTAGAAGCCCTGGTTCTCTGCAACATTTGTCTTCAGAGCCTTTGTCCTTTATTCCTTAAAGCTGTTGTGAGAAGCAACCAGTGCTTTGAAGCCAGCGGTGCTAGAGGTGAAGGTGAACACACATGCTGCCCTGTACAGCTTTCTGCCTGGAGCTGGGTGGTACAGACAGGCCAAGGAGCATGGAGCAGCCATGGAACAAACCCAGGCTCCTCTTGTGCATATGAACTGTGAAACCAAAGAGTCACGGCAGGGACACTCAGGCTGACCTCCTGGGAGCTAATTAAGAGTCAGGGCTAATGAGCTCAGGCAGAGCACTGGACTAAACCCACTAGAGTAGGTCTGTTGTACATCCAGCTCTGTGGGATGGACATCCTAACTCAGACACCCATGGGAGTCCCTGCACCCTTCTCTTCTGCACCACCTTAACAAACTTAATGAAACTAATACCTGTCAGAGCACCTTTGAACACTGTCAGGCTACGTGAAGCCCCTCTGCTACGTGTACAGGCTGCTGCTCAGATGCCCCTTCTCCTGAGCAGGTACTCTTTGCTTACTGATGAGGTCCTTGCTGCACCAGACCAGAATTAAGTAGCAGGAGGAGTGAAACTCACCTGAGATACACTTCTGGTGCCGCTCATCCACGTAGCCTAGCAGTGGGGAGTGCAAAGAACATTTTAACAAGCTGTTTCCAGCCCCTGCCAGCATATTGTGGTGTGTTTGCTTTCCGCACCCGGGAGATCCTCTCCCATTCTCTTTAATGTTTGTTGACATCGTGGCAGAGCTGGAGACTGGAATAACAGAGCTCCCGAGATGCTGCGGACCTCTACTGCGAGCTGGCCAGCTTAGTGCTGGGTTTGAAGCTGAGCTTGTAAATATTACTAAAGTACCTATCTCTTCAAAAGTTTCAAACCCTCAGTGTACATGTTGCAAGAGTTGTCTTCTCCCTCTAAGTTAAACCAGTGACGTAAAACAAACCCTTCACCTAAGTGGGGCTTTTGCTGACTTTGCAAAATGAGAGGGGTCTCCGACTGCCTGTCAAATAGATTGCACAAGGTCTCCAGACACTCTTTTTTTAAAAAAGGAAAAAAAATGTTTTTCTGTAAAAGAGATCAAATTTGTCACTTCCAACTGTGTTTGTACTTTTGTGGTATAAAAGGGCTTTTGTGTGTAAAGATAAATACTGCACAGCCTTGTCTGAGATTTGAGATACCGCCTGCTAATCCCGCACGCGGCTCTTTACAAGGCAGTTTACAATTTAAGATGACCGTTTGATGTGCATTCTGTGAACTAAACCTGTCTCTCATTTCCCCCCTTCCCTGCTCACATATTTAAATTAGGAGAGTTTCTCCAGTATTCTTCTTCACCTTGATAGCTCTCAAGTTAAAAATCACATGTTCCCACTGGGTTGTCTCATTACCGTAGCTAGCAACAGCAGCAAGTCAGAGACCAAGGTGATGGGCTTTTTATTACAATGATTGTTGCTTATTAGGAGCGGCTGTGCATCCCCTGTCTTCTCTTCTGATTTACCCTGGGGTACACAGAGATGCAGGTCAGCTCTCAGCTGGGAGATGTAGCCTGCTGCCCAGTGACCCCAAGGGGCTCTATTTGGAGATGTCACAGTATTTTCCATAACACATCCCTCCTGCCCTGCACCCTGACTTGGCTGCCAGCTTGGAATTGGCCCTTCCTCTTGCATCTCATGGCCTCCTTTGGCTGTCACATCCCAAGGAGAGATCACCATCACTTCTGTGTCACCCCAACTGTTCTTTCACTGTCATAAGCTGCTTCATCTTCTCAGGCCCTTCAAGCATCTCCCACATTACTTCCCTGGCCTCCTGGAAACTTCTTTCCCACAAAGTGGGTGGCAGAGGAGAGAGGCAGGTCTTGTGTTGGGGCCCCGCTCCTCGGCACCATTTTCTCCCTTCTCTGCTGCTTCTTGTCTGGCCTTTGGGCTTCTCAGCGCATTGAGGACCTCATTCCCATGGTTGTTTATAAGGGTTTAAACGATTTCTCATCACACATTAGACCTGTTGATGCTTCGTAGGAGAATGAGGGAGCAGCAACTCCTGCAAGGTGGTCACAGCCCCTGCTCGAGATAAAGGAGAACTGACTTCTATTCCCTCTCCTGATCGGGCAGAGCCAGCACAGAAGCAAGTGTTAGGTATATCTGGATTTTTAAAGGCATCGTCATCAGCTGGAGGAAACCCTGTGCATGGTGAGCATGTAACCAGGGTGTTGTGCAGGACTTTGGACTGAGATGCAATATGTTTGCTAGTCCTCCCCGAGACTTCGCCTCCCTCTCTTGCTGTCGCCCCGTATTGCCTGCCCTCCTCAGCTTTCCCTGCTCCTCCGTACTGCCTCTGCTGGGCTCCCTCTCTCCCAGTTTCTCTGATGGTCATTGCCCCTTCTCAGCCCAGCTGAGAGATGCCTGTCCTCGCACATGGGAGCTGGATCCATGCTGCAAAGGTGCAGAAGTCTCTTGCACACCTCAGTTTTTTTTCTCATTTTGCTATTTCCCAAGCATCCTTTTTAATTTCACACTGGTTGGAGGTGATTGCTATGTGAATCTTCCCATGTTCTTCCTGGCTGGAGCTCACATCTATTTCTCATGCAAGTTTATGACCAGGAAGATACCTTAGAGCTGCCTTGATTCCTACTCTTAGTGGTGCTGGCAAACCCAGGGATATTCCTCCTTCCCATGATGTGATTTTGTTGCTTTTGACTGCTGTGCCCCGTGGTGGGTTCCCTGGCTTGGCTCTCCATCCACCTGGCTGTGCTTGGATCCCAACCACACATTTGAAGTCCTTGCAGAAGCCAAGTTTTTCAAGGCCCTCCAAAGCGGCGGGGGCTAGGCTGGCGAGGCTTGGGCTCTCTGCGGAGTGAGCCCCAGCCTTGCTGGTGATGTCTTGCTGCAAGGGGATGCGATAGTCCAACATCCAGGTGTATCCTCCTCACACTGAGACAGAATATTGTTCTCTAGAGACTTTTAGAGGTATTTACTGTCTTTGTGGCTCCTTTTCTCCTTAGGCTGGTTTCTCTTTAAGGTCTTGGAGCACTTCTTTCTTTCCTCTAAAAAAACCCCAAACTATTACTGAAGTAAATGTGAATTTTTTCCCCCTCCCATCCCCTGGTACTTCCTGGATTCTTCGCTTCTTCATAAATAGTCATGAATGATTCAGTGAGTCCATTAACTGCTTTCCTCATGACACTAAGATGTATTGCAGAGCTCCAGTGATTCAGATATCCTTCACTTCTGGGTATGGAGCCCCCTCACCTCATTCTCTGTAGATACACTGACAAGTTCTTCATTACTTCATAATTAGCCATACATCCTTTCTTATTAAAGAATAATTTTTAAAGGCACTCACTATCTCAGCTCTTCCAGAATTATTGATTTATTTTTCCTCCTTTTTTATTAATGGGTCTACAATCTTCTCATAATCTATCCAGTTCATTTGGTTAGCCTTCCCGATAACGACTCTCATCCTTCCCTGCCTACACTCTTCCTAGACCCATACTGCCTTCAAGTGCTTTTGTCACTCTTTGCCTCTCTCTGTGGTTTATTTTCCTTGAAAATCTTAGTGTGGGCTCTCAAGAGGCCACTTCAAACGCGTCTTCTGAGCTCAAGGGAAGGAGGTTTCCAAAGAGCTTGTTCCTGGATTGCATTAGGAGAGCTGGAAGTTGAAATCCTCAGTGGTTTTAAATCTTTGCACTTGCTGAATTCACACCTTCCTGCGCTGCCCTGCACCTTCGCTCTGGGCACCTTGCTGGCTTTGGTAGGCTCCTTCCTGGAGGAGCCTCGTGTTAAACCACTTCCACCGTCTGCTCGTTCCTTTCTGCATTGTTGCTGTGCCACGTTGCCCTGCTTCCAAAAGGGATTATAGGCCTGAAAGCCGGCAAGTGAGGATAACAGAGGTCTGGGTCTTCCCCCTCTCGGTACCCTTTCAGTGCTCCTGAGCAAACAGGATACCCACAGAGTTGCTCTGTTGGTTTCGCCGTGGTGTCCTCTGTGCAGCCGGGGAGGCCTGGGGACCTCGGTGTAATGCATGTGCCTGGGCAAAAAAGCATCATGTATCCCAAGGGATTGATTTAATGGACTCTGGAGCAAAGTGCTGCAGCCACTGGACATGTCCTGAGCTTACTGGAGAAGTGCTGACCAGTCTGGCCTCGCTGCTGGGAGCAAATAGCTACTAGGAGACTTGGGGTTTGCAATGCTGACGAGCTTGTCTGCCTGAGGCCATTTCCAGCACCCAGTCAGAGGAAGACAAGGGACCTGCGAAATGCCCCCTGTGCATATCCAAGATGGGGATAGAGCATCTAGGGCATGCACAGTCTGCTTCCTGTCTGAAGCAGGACTCTTGGTTTCTCTTAGTCTGGGAGTAGGATGCTTTCCCATTTCTGCCCTTCCCTGTAAATCCTGTTCCCTCCTTGTTTTGAAATCTCTGGGATCCAAACTGGCTTTTGGCTATCTACAGCACCAAATGCAGTCTGGTTGCTTTCACGTTTTGGGAGTAATCCCAAATCCAGCCTTTTCCAACTTGGGAAGCTTGGGTCCAGATATAGGGGCTCAGACTCCAGTGCCTGGAGAAAGGAGTTAACACAGGAGAAAGGCTGGATTTCCTGTGTTTTTCCTGCACTTGAGGTGAGATCTGAGCTTCCTCGCTCTGCTCTAAGTGCTTTCCTGGCAGCAGCCACCCGAGCATCTCTGCTGCTGCTGTGGTGACTGTTGTGTTCCCAGTGCTCCGGTATCCATGGTGACGGGAAGTATTTCTAAAGTGGTTCTTCAAAGGAAATATGAATTCGTGGTCCTTGGACCTGCCCTTTGATCTCTGTTGCACCTGCCCTTGGTTTTCTCCTTGGAGAGCAGAAAGAACGCTCCCCTATGCACAGCAGTGGCAACAGTCTTTGGTTTAAATGAGCAGGAGCTCAGTGCATGCCTGCAGAGCCTCCCCTCTGCCCCGAGGGGAAAGAGGAACTGCTCTCGGAGAAATTGCATACGTAGAGGTAGGACTACAGGAAGCCCAAGGGTTTGGCAGTGGCCTTGCTCTGCTGAAGAGCAGAGCTGCTTTGCTTCCATGCTGAAACCTCAGTGGGCGACTAGGTAGGAGCATTTCTGCTCAGGCGGAGATGTTCACGGCAGGCAAAAGCTTTTTTTATAGTAATACAGCTTTGGTCATAGAGAACTTCAGATTAGAAGGGACCTGAGAGAGCTCATGTCCAGCCTTCTGCCCAGAAGCAGCAGCAATAACTGGAGGAGACAGTAAGCTCAACCCGGGACAAGTCCCTCTGGCCTTTCCTTCTTTAAAGAGACACGAGAAGAAATAATGCCAAACCTAGAATCCCTGCAACTTCCCAGGCACAAGAAATGCTTCAGTACTGCTGAGAGCTCCTTGTCTCTCACCTGGGCTGGCTGGAGTCTGCAGGAGGCTCATGGCTGAAAGCAAACATCTGAAGTGGTCGTCTCCAGAGAGCAGTTTCCCATCCTGTTGGAGAAGGAAGGAACGAAACAGAAAGGCCAGTCGATCCATATGCGTCTTGATTTCATTTCCCCCTTCCTCCTCCTGCTGCTGCTGTGTGATACCAGCAATCTTATTAAAAGCAGAAAGCATAAAATTAGTAATAATGTGCTGATGTTCTGTTGCTAGTGAAGTCTTGTCTGCCAGTGACTGCTAGCAAAGCAGAGATCTCCTGGCATTGGTACTGTCTGCTGAGCAGGCTGGCTGGCACAGGCGGGCTGGGTAAGTCAGATGGGCTGTTCGGCTGTGCCCTCTGCACGTCCCCGGGAGAGCTGCCCTGCTGCACAGGTTGCGAAACAGCTCCTGAGCAGTCGCACCTTGCAGCTGAGTGTATTAAGGTGATGTCCGCTCTAGCCCATTTCAGTATACTAAACAACAGAGCACGGCTGTTTTGGGTGGTATTGCCTGCGGTTTGGCCATCGCACGAGGGTTTGTGACAGAGCTGGAGCTCGCCACTGTTTCCTAGAGATGTGAGGGAGAGCTCAGGACAGCTGCTGGAAATGCTCAGGTCCCCAAAGCGTGTTTCACTGATGGCTCTGGGCATCCTCGTTACACAGAACATCTCTGGAGAGTCAATGTTTTGCTTTTATGCTCATCAGGCGCTCACTGTTAAACATGAGCTTTAAAGCACTAGCCAAGAGCAACATTTAGAAAAAAAACAGAAACAAAGAACCCACATTCTCTTAAAAATATGTCAGAGAAGCAGAGAGAGAGGGGTTTGCTGTGTACTCCAAGGTTAGGTGGGTAAACGGTGATATGATAATACCCTGTGATTTATTTGTTCAAGTCCCGTACACAGCACAGTCGATTGAAGACCTCAGGAGAGCACAAGAAACACTCCAAAAGGTGCTGTGAGCTATCCTGTGTGTAGGGGAAGGTCATGCTGGCGCAGCCTCAGCTGGAAGACGGTGACGGTGCAGGGTACCCAGGCGTCGAGACAGTTGCAAACCATGATCATAGAGTGCAGGGAGAGCGGCTGGAGTGACCCAAGAGGGAAGGATGAATGAGGTGCGCATGTGCGGAGAGGAGAAGAGGAGGTTGGAGAGGAGGGTTGTGATGGTCTTCAAGCCCATCGCAGGCTGTTGCAGGCTCTGTATTTCCCTGAATGTAGCAAAAAGTGTAGCGCTTAAACTGTAGCAGTGGAAATGTAGTGAAATTTTCCCTTCTCCCAGAGCAGGCTTTGTGATTGGGAGTTTTGGCATATGGGCAATGGCCAGAATAAGTGCTAATACCATCTCCTTCAACAGGTATTAGCCGGTATCCCATTAGGGATTATCAAATTGGGAAAGATGGCCTAAGGCTGAGAACATTTAAATTTGAGACAGTGATGGAAAGGACCAACTGTGGGCTGTAGTCCTTCAGTGCCGGTGTTGTTTCACTTCAGCACACGCCAGCCTGCTTTCCACAGGGGCAGATGGTTAAGAACAAATAGCCAGAAGGAACACACACAGAAGAGCAATAGTCTTGTAATTGTGTAGGACTTTGGATGGGCCCAAGGTAAGATTTGAGTGGGAGAGGAGATACCTTTTGTTACGCTAATTTAGTTGGGAAAGGCAGACAAGCTTTTGGGTACACCAGTTCATCCTCAGAGGCTGCAGCATCAAGGATTCATTAGGAAATGCCAGCAGATGGGTTGTCTGCAAGGCCACAATGCAGCCTCGCTTTGTGGAGATGCTGGGGGGATGTACGTGCTTCCTCCCGTTGAATGGGAACCCTGTGTGTTGATAGCCAAAGGGAATGAGATGCCATCTCCCATCTGTGCCTTTGAAAACCTCCCTTCAGCTAAGTCCATGAGTGCTTGCCGATGTTCTGTAAAATCTCGTTTTTGGTCAGCAGCCAAAGAGGCAAAGGGCTGTGAAATGAGAAGCTGCTGATGAGGCACCGGGCCGGGATCTCTGACAGCCGCGGTGCATTGCCGGCTCGGTTCAGATGGCCGGTGAGATACCGACAGGACTGACGGCACGCAGAGCCATGAGGATGCTGTGTGACCTGTTTGGTGTCGGTCTGCATGCTCTTGTTGTTTGAAAGCTGTGCTTTTACCTCTGTATGAAGCACATGAGGCTTCCTTAGGCTGGGTGCCCACCCACCCAGCTGCCCCAGAGCTTTCTGATCTACACTGGCAGGAGATGGGAGAAGTGGACTTGCCCAGCACCACACTGGTCTCCTATGGTAGAGCAGGGCTTGGACTCCAGGCCTCCTGGATGCCGTACCAGGACCACGTTCAGTAGGAAGGCAGTTTTGTTGAGCTGCCCTCTGTGGTGGGACTTCATGGTCATCAGCAGTGGTGCTGATGAGTTGCTATTGTTCTCCTGCCAGCCCCAGTGAGTGCACTGAATGCTGGCCGATTGCAGCGATGGGGTATATTCCTTCACCTTAGTGCCTCAGTGAGTACGGCTCAGAGCTGAAGAGTGCAATACAATTTGCATTTCTAGGCAATTAAATGTCAAAGCAAAGTCAAGATGTTGGCTAGCTGTCAAGGCTGTTTACAACTGTGTCAGACTACAGCACGCAGATGGTTATTAAAGGCCATAGGACAAGACAAAAGGATGGTCAATACACTCACTGCAGAAAGAGGAATTGCCCCATGGGGCTTTCAACCTGCTTTCTTCTGTGTTTGGGCCAGGACTGGTAAAAATCATTGTTTATGCAGTTAATCAGGTTTAAATTTAACTCCAAACAAAGTAATCAGATTTAAAGACTTAATACAATAATGGAATGGAAGAGCTAAAGCGTGAGTAGCCACAGAGGCAGACTGAGTGGGAAAGCACTAATTGGATTGAAGGCAGATGGAGCATAATTTTAAGGCAGAAAGCAAAAGATCTGCAGTGTGCACCTTCCTGGATATTGGGCAATGCCAGGACCGCGTGCGCTGCCTGGATGACTGTGTAGGGGAAGATGCTTGGTGCTCGCACACAGCAGTGGCCTGGCATCTGTGTACGCTTGTGCTAACTGTACCCCAAAAAGCAGGTGCGCTGATCCCCTGGCAGCTTCGTCTGCAGGCTGATGGTCGTGATTTGTTTGCACGCTTGTGCATCCATAGTACCCTTATTCTGTACAGGACACGGATCTTGGCTTGTGAGATCATAACCTGAGTCTTTGCTTACGTGTTTTTCCATGCACCATGGAGAAGAATGGGGTCTAAGGGGACAGGGTTTGCCTGGTGGGACTTTCCTCACTATTCAGAGGAACGTCCCCAGATTTTTTTAATAAAAAGATGCAAGAGTAGCTTGTGCCATTCCAACCTAGCCAGACCCAAACCTTTCCCTTTTACTGACCTGATTGGAAGTGGTTTAAAGCTCCTTGACCTTTTCTGTCAGTCCTTCCCCTAGTGCTCATTTGTTCTGCATAAGTAAGAGCATTTCACAGCAGTCCCTGGGGACCTCATTTTTTTCTGCATGGACTCAAGCCTTCTGGCACTCCTTGAGCCTGAAGGAGAAGGGAGGTCAAGTGGAGCATTGGCCTGGGGGGTGTTTGCTACGTAGATGGCAGCAGGTTGCTGCTGCATTGCTTTTCCTTTGTTGTGAGAGATACCGAACCTCTGTCCTGATCGCTCTGCCAACAAACCTGAGTCCGACCTGTGGGGAATGGGCTGTTTGCTGGGTATTTTCACAATGCGCGGGTGGGTTTAAGGAATTCTGCAAGAAAAATAATGAGAGGATCTTGCTGGGAAAATGTAGACCAAAACTTGAAAGGTTTGTCTCATATGGATGCAGCCCTGGTGATGGACCCATCCTCAACGCATTACAGCCTTGAGCCTTTTACAGCAATGAGCTGAAGCAGGGAGAAGGTTTTGCTGCTTCATGTATATAATTAACACTGGTCATAACACCATCGCTGTTTCACATCCTACTCTTCATGTCATGGGCACGTGGGAGTCCTTGGGAAGAGGTGACAAGCTTGATGTTCCCTGAGCATCATGCGAAGGCCTGCTTTGACGTTTGCAGTTGGCCAGAGAGGCTGCTTCTCTGTCTCTAAAGCTCTGGTGGGAATTCATAGCACCCCACAGCCTCTTGCTTCCCCGCAACCAGCACTGCATTTGCCACGTGGCTAGAATGAGCCCGTTCCCTCCACTGTTTGGGAGCTAATGGTCTTAGCACAAGGCATGCTTGCATGAACAGCTAGGTGATGGGCCTTGCCTGGATGTGTGCCTGACATACAATTGGCAGAGGTGGCCAGACATGCCATGCTCACAGGACAGCAACAGTGGCATCTTGGTCATATGGTGACTGTACCTCTAGTCCTACGATGGATATATGGCCTTCCACCTCCGTAAGAGGATCTGTGCCTCTCCTGAGGTCTTCCACTAGCTTGTGGGAGGAATGGTTCAGAAGAGCCTTCTCTTGGAGGGGGTTATTGGTGCAGTCCTTTGCATCCCAAAGTAGTTTTCCCAGAGAACAAGGGCTGCTCTTGGTCACAGCAGTGTTGTGGTCCAGAAGATGGCCTGATGTCCAGGCTTTTACCTTGCAGCAACTTTTGCTCCTGTAAATTCATTTTTAAGCAAGTTAAAGAATGCATCTCAGGTTCTGTCTGTGCTGGACAGTGGGGATTTTCTTTGGTGAGACGAACAGCAACAGCCAGAGGATTGGTTTGATCTTAATGGCAAAAGTAAGTGATGTTTGGCCCAGTTCTCCTGCTGACTTGAGGCCAAGAAACAGCACTACTGTTAAAGGTAAGACCATGTGTCAGCATGCTATTGCCAGGGGAGTTGCCATGACCCACTCTTCCCTGTGCACAGCAGGGGATGGAGAGCTGGATGGATGCAACACCCGTGCATTCCTTTATCCCTCACAAAAATGCTTGTTTTAAGCCCATTCCTTGAGGTTCTCCTACTTTTGCAGCATGCCTGAAAGCACCTAAAAAGAGTCCATGCTCTTACCAGTGCATTCTCACTGAGCTACTTGTCTTTTTATCTTGTTCAACCTCCTCCACTGCCCCTTGTTTAATTCCAGACCCCTTGTAGAGGTAGCTCCCTCTCCGATGGGTGCCCTGGGATGTTCCCTGGAGCTGGCTGCTTGGGGTTTCTTGTGAATGTTGAGCTCAGGACACAAGTTGAGTGCCTAATACTTGTTCCCTTACGTCTTCTACAGCGTGGGAAGGGGAATCCAGGGCTTGGAGGCTTATTCAGAGTGAAGGGAAAATGCCTAAAGGAGCAGTGATCTAAGGAGGGATCAGCTGCCCTAGAGATTAGCTGCTAAGCAGCCTTCTCGGGAAATGCAGTGTCTGGTTTTATTAACTGCCTTTCTCTCTAAGGCTGTGCAATGAATTTATTACTTTTTAAAACAATAATAATGCTATTTCCGTGGTTGCCCGAGATGTGGAAGATCTTGTTTGATGAGCCAGTTCCTTCTGACCTGCAGAGTACTCCTCCAGAAGCTGCACTCTGTGCTTTCCGAGGCTGATTATAACTAGATCAGTTGCCCTGATTACCTTGCACAGCCGAATGTTATTACTCTCAATATCTGCCGTGCACTGACTTCCTCAAGAGCTATGCAGCAGACCGGTGGGTAACTGTATGTCAATAAGCCATCTCTCTGTTTCCCTCCCTCCTGGATGCTTGTTCAGGGCTGGTTCTACGTTGGTAAGGGTAGCAAAGCAAAGCAACATTAACAGCAGCTCTGGGTAACGTGCGTCTCACTTCCCAGGGCACCAGGAAGCCAAATTTCTGCAGTTTCCCTTCAGGACAGGCTCATTTTCTGGGTGTTTTTCTGGGTATTCCTAGTAGTCCGTCTGCAACGTGTCCCTAGGGGAGGAACATCTGTTGATCAGGCCAGAATGTGCATGATTTCAGCAGGCAGCCCCAGTGACATTAGGAGGTTGACAGCTCTACTCTTACACTCTCCCCTGACTGATTTCCATCCAAGGAAGACCTTTGCCAGCCAGGCTTGACCCCAATCTGCTCATCTCAAGCAGGAGGCCACAGTTCAGCTCTGTGATGCCATTTGAGATCTTCCTCCAGACGCAGCCCATGCGGCACAGAGCTGCACCCAGGCTGATTAGCCCGAGCACCGGCCACGCTAATGGGGCTGTGCTGTGATGCTAAGCCGTGCTGCTTGGTGTCGTGCTCAGCTCTCGCCTGCAGATTTCTGACATCTCTGCTTGGCCAAAGGGTCCCTAAGCAGGATTGGGCACATGGTCCTCCTTGTCTGTGATTCTCCTCTCTTGGCACGAGGGCACACGGAGCTCTCAGCAACCTGGACACGTTCCCATCTCCTTTCTTGTTCCCGGATCTCTCTAATTGGATTCAACTCTGCTCATTTCATCTCCTTGCCCCTGTGCTAGCAACAGCTGCAGTTGGAAGCAGGGGAGCCTGGCGGAAGCTGTGCCCGGTGGAAATGCCCCTCTGCAGATGAGGAGAGGAGGCACCCCAGGGCAGAGGGGTGCCCGCTGTCCCACCTGACTCCTCCAGTCATGAGGGAAACAGGTTCCATTCTCCAGCGGGTGGGAGCCCAGAAGAGCAGGGCATGGCCCAGGCACTGTCTGCCCAGGGGTCGGAGCCCGCGGAACAGCGCTGGTGGCTGCAGTGATAGTGCCCGCAAGGCTGCCCCTCGCCATGCAGAGGTTTGCTCCAACACTCAGCCCTCTGAGGGCTGAGGAACAGCAAAGCATGCTTAAACCTCCTTTTTCCACAAATACATGAAGAACGTGTACAAGGTGGTATGTTCCCAGCTTCTCCAGAGAGGAGTACAGGTGTAGCTGTGCACTGATTCTGCCTGTAAATTGCACCTCTAGTGAAAAAACAGCCTGTCTGCCTGGGGATGCAGCTGTTAGTGCTGGTGCAGGGGAGCTACGAGCATTTCCATCCGCTCAGGACGCTGCATGTTGTTGCCAGACCATGCCTTGCAGGGGAGGGGAGGGAGCCTGGAGAAGTCATCGCTCAGCTGCAAGCTGTCCTCTGCCTCTCGCCAGCCTCATTCATCTCTAGAAACATAACAACACTGACACACAGCAAATGAGCCCTGTGCTTCCAGGGTGGTTTAGAAATGCCACTGGCCGCATGACAGCAACTATAGATCAGCATGCTCCCAGCTGGGTCACAAGTGACGGTAATCAGCCATCGTTATGATTGCACTCCTCAAGACATGGCTCAGTACAGTCTTTAAAGGCAGCTACGTGCTGCTAGTGCTTTGTATGGACTGGCTTGCACCAGGATCCTCACCTTGCCTTCTCCAGCCAAAGCATCTCTTTGCTTGCTCCCAGCAGCCTCATTACAACCCATACGGAGCTGCCTGCTCTTTTTTTGCTGGCATGCGGCACTTTGGTGTCTGTGTCCATCACACCTGCGCATCTCCTCAGCCCAAAGAGCACTCCTTTAGCATACACCTATGGGGCTGGAAATGAGCCCAGCCCCGCATTGCACCCTTGGTACCTGGGAGCTGTACCCAGGCTGTGGGAGTATCTCCGCAGCACTGGTAGATCGGTGATGTTGGTCATGTCCTTCGCAGAGCTCTCACAGTTGTGACAGTCAGAGGCTGTACGGATGCATGAAGTCAGCCTTATGTCAAGGCTTGGGCATCACTAATGCAAACAGGAGGGGAGCCCTCTTCCCCTCTTCCCTGAGTTCTCATCTTGGCCTCCAGCAGTGACAAGGTTCATACATCTGATGAAGATGGTGAACAAAGATGGCTTTTAGTTGATGCCTTCTTGTTAACTGCTCTACAGATTCACCACTGCCTCATAGCAAAGATGCGTGGCTTTGCCCTCCGTGCCTGTTTTGGGCTACTTCAGACATGTTGGGCCCTGTGACTGTCAATTGTGGAAGCAGCAAAGCTACCCCAGAGTTGCAGAGGCACGGACGAAGATGAAGCAAGGGCCAGTGGGCAATTTCACCACCCTTCACTGTTGGCAAGATGCTGCTCCTGGGTGCGCTGATGCCAGGAGAGGGACCTTGCGTCTACGGCTGGTCTGGCTGAGGGAAGGAAAAGGACGGTTGTGCATGAATGCACAAGGTCCACCCTGTGCTAATTTCCACCCCCAGTCTGCAAGGTTGCCAGTGAGTGCTTTAGTGGGGAAGAGATGTGCCCTGAGGATCCCACCGGGATCTCGGCTAGCTATAGACCTTAGAGCTGGGAGCCGAGTTTCTTGCTGCCTGCCGTGCCCTGAGCTGCCCAACGAGGGACAATGAGGAGGAATTTATTCTAGTCTTGCTTGCATGAACCAGCCATTAGCAAAGTTCATGGCCTCCTTGCCAGGGTTCACATCCCAGAAGAAGCCAGATTCAGTCAGTATCATCTTGGTTACAAGACTCCAAGGGAGACTGCCACCCAGCCCAGGATGTGGAAGTTGCTCAGAAAAAGAGCCTGCAGTGACCAGCTGTACCATGTATTTGCAATACTCTCAACCTGCATTTCCACCCTGATGTCTGTGTGCAGAGCTGCAGCAGGACCTGGACTCCTCTTAAGGACACAACCTGGAAGATGCCCTCCAGGAGCACACCTAATGCAATGCAGCTGAAGCAGGACCAGGCGAGGTTGAGTCCAAAGTGTCTTTCCTCCTGAAGTATGGAGAGAGTGGACCTCAGGATCAACTCACTCTACAGATCTGTGCCGATCAGTCCATGATATCTGGCCTTTTTAAAATAGTTTCTCACCCTTACCGTTTTTGCCCCTCTGTGTACCCATGGGCAGGCAGCAGACTCTTGCTTAACTTGTTTTTTTCTCAGCACCCCTGTAATAGAACTGGCAGTTCTGTCTGTGATTTCAAAGGGACATGTGTTAGGTTTTGCCAATGAAAAGCTAAGATGGTTTGTTGTTGAGTGTTAATGAAGCAAAACAGGAATTAATTGGACAATATCAAAGGCCTGTTACTAGGTACTTATGTTTCTTCTCCCTAAAAATCAAAGCAAGGATTATATCCTATATCAAAGCAAGGACACAGCATCTTCAACACATCCTCACAGCAAGGAACTGTCAGCAAGGAGCAGCCCAGGACATTACATACCTCTTGTATTTGTTTAGTCCAAGGACTAGGGACAGCCAAGCAAGTTGACACACATGAACTGATCCACACTGAGTGTCCCTGTGTGCAAAGCTGGCCTTTGTCAGGTTGCAAGGAATCGTCCTAGATCTACCCTCTTCCAGGGGGCTAAGCTAAACCAAGGTTGATCCCACAGCAGTGCTTAAGGCATGGAGGTCACTGCGGTTCTGGTGGTATCTAATAACTTCATCTGGTGTCCCCACGTTTTTGGAAGCAAGGCACTGGCATGTTATCTCACAGGCCACTTGGCAGTTGTATCTTCTGCTGGAGAATTCTGTTTGCCCCTTGAAGAAGCGGGGTTAAAGTGCAAGGATGCTGGAAGTTGGGGGTTCAGATCCTCCTCCTCGTACAGGCTTCTCCCAAAGCCTGCTGAAAAATCATTGCAGGCTGCAGAGCACCAGCTGTCCTGGCCACAGAAGGCCTGTGAACTGGGATGCAGCAGGTTCAAGTGAGCACAAGGATTCACAGCAGGAGCAAAATTCTCTGCTGTTTCAGAGTGAAAGCAGCAGCGTGTGACCTGTCCCCCCAGGCACCCACAGCCCCGGTGTCCAGGCTAGGCTGTCATTCACGCTGATCCTAGCAGGGGGTCTGGAGACCAGAGTTACTCTTTTGCAATTTTGGCATAACAATTACATGCATTAAAGTCCATGCAAAGAGAATAATTGATGTTTTTACCCTAAGTCTTTTGTTTCCAGCAGTGCTGGCTAATGCACACTTCCAGGCCTTGGTGGCCAAGTTGCAGCAGGTCATTTTCAAAACATGAGAAGTCTCCTTTCAGAGAGAACCCCAAAGCCTGGGGCTGGTCAGGGCATAGACCCCAGTCCCTTTCTGCCGTGTGTGCAGGGTGAACGACTCTGGGCAGCCAGGCAGCGAGCTGGGCTAGGTAGGTCGCCATGCTAGTACAGACAGACTGGTGGACATCGCCACTGCTGCTGCAGGTTATAACTGAGACCAGGCTAAATAAAACATGCAAGAAACTCAGCATGAATTCAATGTTGCCCACAGCAAGGCTGGGAGGAGGCAGGGCAGTGTGCCTGCCCGGGGCCAGGGAATCCCAGAGCCACATGGGATGCAATGAAAGGGTTTTAGCAAGGTCATTCTTGAAAAGAATATATCCTTGTTTTACCTCCAGGCTGCAGCCTTTGAATCGGTTCTGCCTGCTGAGGAAATACACTGCCCTAGTGTCTGCGTGAACAAAGCTGGAGGCCGGGGCCATCTGTGTGCCCAAGTGACAGCTCATCGGTACTGGGGACTTCGGCTCCTGGCTGGTTATTGCAATCATAATCTCATGGGGAGCGTAGGGGAGATGATGTGGTAGGATGGGGATCCCAAGGAAGCAAGCAATCCCACAAACACAGGGCTTGGGCCCAGAAATGGCACAGACACAGGCTTAGCCATGTACCGAAGGGGTTGGTTAGGCCAGCACAGTGCCGCAGCAGGCAGGTAACGTGGTGACATCCAGGCTCGCAGGGACAGGCAGCTGTCCCCAGCGTCTGACCTGAGCTCTCAGTCCTTCACAGGGACAGCCCAAGCGCTGGTCCTGGGGACCCTGCCTTGCCCTGCCCTCCCCAGACCCAGCAAACACCCATAATCCTGTGGCAGCTCCTTATTGCAGGGGAGGACAAATGTGCATCCACGTGCAAGATTTCACCTTGATATGCAATGACTTGGGGCAGGCAGGAATAAATAAAAACAACCTGGGCCGAGCTGATAAGGCCTCCAACTCTGTCACTGCTGGGATTGGCAGTGATTTCTGCTCTGTGCTGCAGCACCCAGAATGTCTTTACTGTTCTGTTATCAATGCTATCAAAAAATAAATGGATTTAACAAAATCTTACCAGCTGGCAGGCAGCAGCCAAGCTTTGGGGCTTGGCATGGGGCAAAACCCACCGCATCGCCACCCCCAGCTCGCAGGAGGGCTGCAGACAGCCTGTCTGCCTGGCAGAGGGGCCATGAGGTTTTTTTCCTGGCTAAATTCTGTTGCCTCCATCCAGGGCTGGTCCACGGTCCCTTCTGGACTGGGCCTTCCCCCTGCCAGCTCTGGATGGCACACGTGAGTCTGCTGTGCTGCTGCATGGGAACAGGGGAAAATGGTAGAAGATGAGAGAAAGGAGAAAGCTTGCAGGAGGAAAATTCCTTGTGCACAAAACACAGTCTGTGTCCCCAGGGATACTGAGCACCTTCAGCACTGCTGCTGTCTGTGGGCACCAGGTGCTCTCAGCACTGCAGAGGGGTCAAGGGCTGGATGCTCTGCTGCTCCCTGCAGATGGATACAGCCAGGATGGGTTGGACCCTTGGGCATCCCAAACCCACCACATCCCTCCCAGTTTGCACTGAAAAGGCTGTAACTCACCCGTGCTCCATCCAGGGCTGGGGATCCTCATGGACCTGCACGTGGGTGCCACCACTGTGGAGGTGAGGCACGCCAGTGTCCCCATCTCAGGTGACGTCCCCTGCCAGGTGCTTGGACCTCTCCTCTTGGGCTCTGCCTGGGGTTTTTCCAGCATTACAGAGGCAAAGGGCTGCGTGCTTCCCCCAGGAAGACCCACCACAGTAGTGGATTAATAGCAGTGGGTATAGTGGCATCTCTGCCTCTTCCAGAGATGCAGGGGCCCCTCCGCAGGCCCTGGAATTAACTCCAATGTCAATACAAATTGCCCCAGAGATAATCCGCTCTGCAGATGCCTGCCCGCCCCCAAGAGCCAGCTCGCCTTGCAGATGCAGAGGATCATCTGCTTTGCAGACCCCAGCTGCCCTCCAGGCTGCCGCAGAGGCAGCAGGAGCAGCCCAGCCCTGAGGCACGCTCCCCGCGCCAAGCTCCCCTCGCAGGGGCTGCTGTATCTTAATAGTTTACATTTCATCTTCCTCCTGCGTACCCGTTTCCCCAGCGTAACTACAACGAAGGAGGAGAACCAAGGACCCTAGTACACAGTGGCAGCTATTCCTGCCTTCCCATCCCTTGCTCCCCCTGTTGTCTGCAGTGGGGGAGCAGGAGCCGTTCCTAAGGGTTCATTTCTAGCCTGCAGTTTGCACCCAGGAGCTTTGCTCACAAACCTGGCTCTGTGTGCATGTGTGCGTGTGTGTGTGTCCTGCTGACAAGTGTAGGCTGTTCCGTCTGTTACTTTATTTGCAGCTTTATGTCAGGCTGAGAGCACATCCTTCTCATGGGAAGCCAGGAAAACCTGAGCTGGACCAATGTCAAATGCGCAGTAGCAGAATGCTGTGGTGTTTGGAGAGGGGTAATTCAGACCCACGCTCTGTTCCTGTTGCCAGCCTTCGCTCAAAGTTACAATTAATAACAACTGAGATGTTCCTGCAGACACAGAGCATCAGTCGCCTGTATCTGCTCTGCATCCCTGCCAGAGGTGTGCCAAGGTGGGCCTGGGAGTAAGCACTGCTCTCCGGCTTTCAAGACTGTTTGCTGCCTGATTGCTCTCCGAAGACACCGAGGAGCTCAGCAGGCAGGGACTGAGAGTGCTGCAGCAACAGCACTGCTCTCCACCGACCTTTTGGGCACACAGGCTCGGGATGAGGTTGCCTCGGGGTGTAACCCACCATCTGCTGCACATGGAATCTGCATTTCCAGTGTGATTTCAGGGGACTGGGCTTAGCAGAGCAGAAGGGAGAGGAAGAGAAGAGGACCTTCGAGGAGGTTCAGGTTTGATAGCCATAGCTGCAGAGGTGTAAAGCATTTTTGGTAAGAGGTCTCCTTACATGCACCTACTGCTTACAGGTAGTAAGTGCCTAGCTCTGTGTGGTGTCACATCACATGCATTAGGAGCTGGCGGGCTGCTGGAGTGCTAGAAGCTGCTCTCTGTGAGTAGCGATCAAATAGAGCTGTTTCTGAGTAGGTTTCAGGCTTGTTTACTTGTCTTCATCAGAGTAAGTACACAACAGGGATCACTGATACAGTTTGGGGATGTGTGCAAGGGAAACAGGGGAGGGGTCTGGACTGTTCAGTGGGAGAAGAGGCAGCGTGGCCAGCAGGCATGGAGCTGTTGCTGGAGAGCAGCCGAGGGGTTTGGCAGTCAGTGTGTAGCAGCGATGCTAAATCAGCCCCAGAGCAGGCCCAGCAGGAGCGACTGAGTGACTGTCAGGTGGGCAAAGGAGGAACAAGGAGCGGGGTGAGGGCATGATTTCATTTTGGCGTTTATCACTGCTGGGAGCAGGCTCAGGAAAGAGCCTCCCCGGGGGTGGATCAGCAGGCTCCTTCGCAGCGCAGGGCACAGCCAGCTCCCCACGGTCACCTGTCTCCCATGAGGACCAGCCCCTGCAGGACCCCGGGTCACGGCACTGCCCGGTCTGGTCTTCCCTCGCCCCACGGTGCAGGCTCCTGTTTCAAGGAGCAGGTTCAGCCCAGGCTGCAGCTCTAGGCAGAGCTTCTTGTTTCTCTTCTTGGGCAGCGTTGAATCCAAAAGTCAGGCTCTCGTGACTGGAGCCAAAAGCCAATTAGCAGCAGTTTAGCTTCATCAACTTCCTGATTGAATGCAAGTTTTAATTAAACATCCCATTTTAATTAGTCAGGCATCACATACAGTAAGCTTGCCTCAAGATTCAAAGGCTGGAGGTCCTATGCTTTAATTAAAAGAAAGAAGCCCATGACTTCAACTCCAGCATCTGTGACAGCTCCTCATCCTTTTGAGGGCACAAGCAGAACAGCTGGGAAAGCATCTTTTCTTCCCGTGGCTTATTCCTCTTCTCTTTTGCCTCTGTATGGATGCTCCAGCAGAGGAACTGGCTGCAAGATGACTTGGTTGGAAGGAGAGAAGAAACAGGGGTTGGTTGCAACACTTGGGATGTCAGAGCAGGTACTGGGCTCTCAGTGTAATGCTGAGAGCTCTTTTGGGGTGAGTTTTCTGTCCTGGGGTGACAGGGAGCACCTAGCCCGTCTGTGGCTGGTAAGGAGGTGCAGTCATCTGAAGTCTCGGGTGCAAATGGCCTTTGAAGCAGGCATGATCTGCAGCAGCCCAGAGGAGGTGGCTTTCACAGGGCACGCACTTAGAATCATAGAATCTTAGAATCATTTAGGTTGGAAAAGACCTTTAAGATCATCGAGTCCAACCGTAAACCTAACCTTAAGCTGTGAATTCCTTGCTACAGGACCTTGTGGGTGATAAAAGCTTATGTTGGTCCACAAGGAGACAGGACAGTTCTGTGCAAGAGAAATCCCAGGCAGGTTACGCAGGCTACATGAAAGCCATGCCAGCCGCATGAGGTGTGAACTGTCAGAGGCTGGAAGAGCACCGTTGTACAGAAGATGCTGCACTGGGGTGTACATTTGGCCTGACCTTGAACAGAAATATCCTTTCTTGATCTCGATTGAATTTGTGACCTTTCACCACCACACACAAGCTTGCTTTCCTGCATGTAGGTGCAGCCCTTGCGGGTTGGGGGCAGGCAGTGCAGAGCTGCACAGCTCCTGGGTGGGCAGGGGCGTGGGGAGCGGGGCTTCCAGCTGGCCCGGGGACCTGGGCTAGCAGTTGGGTTTTGGCTTGCAGAGGAACTCTCCTCTCTGTTGGGCAGGGAAGGAGACTGGCATCTCTCCGGAGTACTCCAGGTACTTTCTCTAGTGTCAGAGCCTGCAAGCGAGTTGGGGTTTGAAACAAGAGCAACTGTTCCTCACTCTTGTTGGTGGCCAACACTAGCTAACTTCAGATTTTTCTCAGTATGCTAGATGGAGCTGCAACACAGAGCCAGCTCTGCAAATCCAGCATCCCATGCCGAGTGGGACCTGGCGCCTTCTGAAATAACAGGCTCAGCTCCCTCCTTGCCTCAAGGTAAACCTAGAGGAGCTCCATCACTGGCAGCTGGTTTATACAGGAGGAGAACCAGACCAGCTCCATCTGAGAGATGATGCAGAATTTAAAATGGTGCTTTTCTCCGTTTCTTGGAGCCTGCTCAGCCCTACTGAGGCACCAGCCTTCTGCACCCGACTGTGCTCACCCATGCTCTGGGACAAGGGAGAATCAAAGAGTGACAGAAATCCCTTTGTCAGCTGTGCCTGGGAAGGAGGGTTACAGAGCTATTAGCAAGCATAAAGAGCAGTCGGTCGGATTCTCTCCTAAGTGCTCCAGGGACAGAGATTTAAATGCTTAGCTCCCATTAATGCTAATGTGAATTACAGAGGTCTCTTCTTACTGCTTTGAAACAAGAGCATTGAAAAAGAGGCCAGCTTTCTGCAAAGAACAAATTAACTTGATTTTAAGACACCACTAAATGCAATTTTTCTTCATTTCACACTCATTAATTCCCCTGCCTGTGCTAGCTTGGAGTGGGACTCTGCTCCAGTCCAGCACATGCGAGCTGGCTGGCCCACTGCACGCTGGAGGACGCTGGGTCTCCATTCACCGTCCCCTGCTCTGTCCCCAGAGTGGGGTTCCCAGCCCTGAGAAGCCCCAAAGATTTTGTTTCCACATGGAGATGCAAAGTGCAACATTCCAACTTTTTGCAGGGAGGGGAAATCCCTCCAGAATGTGTCAGAAATATTAACAGCATCTTGTTTCCTGCGATCTGGTACAGCACCTGCAGGAGACCAGGCCTGAGGTCCTTCCAACCCCCTGCTCCTGCGCAGACAACTCCTGAGTCTCCATCTCCTGCTCCCCCCATGTAGATCACATGCTTTTGGGAAACCTGTGACTCTGCCTTCTGTGTCTGGTGATTAAATCCTTCTCCAAAGTGACAGACTGCTTGGGTTTGCTCCAAGGGTCGTGGAAGGTACCTGTAGAATTTATGGACGCAATTAGTCATTTAATTTCTCTCTGCAGCCTCTGACTTATTAACATAATAACAGAAACCAGAAGGACTTTGTTTTTCTGTGGTGTTTGGTTATGAATCACGTTGACACTGCGCCTGCAGTGCTGCCCTTAATGAATACATTCAGGCATGCCCGCGAGTCCCTGTGCACATTCCCATATGCGCTCCGTTGTCGTATAGCATTAATTAACCTTGTTTAATGGGCTAACCATGATGGCTTGCAGCTCTGAGTCCCCAGCAGGGTGACTGTTGCTGTAAGCAGCAAGGATGCGGTGGGAGAGCTGGGCAGATGTTTCAAAGGGGACATGTCCAGGAATGTGTCTCCACTCCGGGAGAGCCTCAGCATCGTGGGGTCCCTTCCTGGAGATCAGCATGAAGCTCATGCTGATGAAAACCAAACCGTAGAGCTCCCCTTTCCATTGAGGAGCCTGTGGCCACCCTTACATAGGAACTTGCAAACACCCCAACTTTGTGCAGCTCTTATTGCACATCACTGTGAGCTGGGCAGGCCAGTGTCAGCACCCTGATCTCCATGCTGGGGACAAGGGATGGGGCAGGGTGTCCACTATGCACCTCATCAACTTTATGATTATGGAAAAAAATAAAGTTTCCTGACTAGTTCATAAACCTGCTTGCAGGCGCTGGTGGCATTGAGAACATCCCAAGCAGAGGGAAGGGCTAAGCTGAGGAGGGGGGAGACCTCGAGGAAGGAGGCTCTGAAGGAAATGGACCATCTTTTTGTGGACTTTTTGTGGCTGCGCCACGGAAGCCGTTGTGCTGTGAGACTGGGGGTGTCCAGGGTAAAGGAGCTGCACATGGACAGTGCACACTGGCATTGTGGAGCTCATTAAATTTTAAGAGCACATTAAAAATGCTTTCCCATTAGGAAAGCCTCAAAGGGTTATAGTGGTATAAAGATCCCCTTTCTGAAATGTATGTTGATAGAAAAAAAAGCCTTAAAAAGACTATTAAAGGAAAAAACCCACCATGCTGCAATTTTAATGAGGAGCTTGTAAACATAACAACCTCCCGCTGATTTTCTCTATTAATTGCCTGTGTTATCGAAGACCAGGCCCCTGCAGTGTTCGGTTCTCAGCAAACCACCTTGCCAGGCTTAAGACGTCTTCCTAAATCTGGGAGGGCTGGAGCCATGTGTGGGCTGTGGAGGGTAATGGAGGGCAGGGCAATGGGGGCTTTTGCAGGGGCTCAGCGGAGAGGACGAGGCAGGGCTGGGTCATCCCTGCAGAGCGTGGGGCTGCCAGCGCCAGAGGGAGCAGCTTGGGCTCTGACCTCAGCTCTCCTCCAGCCTTTGCTTGGGGAGGGGAGGGAGGAGAGATGGGGTGGCCCTGCTGAGCTGACCTAGCAATCCCATTTTTATTAGAGATGCATTCGCTGATTAGCTCCACATCCTAATGTCTCGGGCACGATAAATTACAAAGGAAATGCAGAAATCACTAGGGTTATATTAACATCTCCTGGGGAAGCAGCAGTAAGGTCATTTTCTGGGCCATTAAATGGTTGCCATTCATTTGTTACCTCGTCTCTTCAATAGCAATTCTTTTTTTCTCCATTTCAGCCCAGCGCCATCTCAGCAGGTGCTGCGCTCCAGTGACCTCGCATCCCTTCTGCACCATCACTCCCCCTGCTCCCCACTCCCGTCTCACCTCCTCCCGGTTCCCATGCCGGCACTCCGGGGAGCTCAGCACAACAGGGCAGGTGCCAGCCCGGTGCCAGCATCCTGACCACAGGAGGGACAGTCACGTTAGGTTTTTGGAGATTTGGGGACATCAGCCGTTTTCTGGGTCCCCTTCTGTGTCTGCCACAAAGAAAGATCACACCTCGAAACCCGTGTGGTGTTTGCAGGCACTTTGCAGCCCACGAAAGAGGCAAAATCTCTCCCAGAGGTAAATTGTCACGAGTGATTTGCCCAGCTCTTGAGATAATAACTCTTACTGAAATCACAGCAAAAGGGGAAGATTCCGGAGTTAATGTTTGGAAAGTGCCAGGAAAATGAAAAAGCACAAGATATGATCATTATTATTACCGTGTTATGCAGCTCAGCTCAGCACGGGCCGGAGTGGGCTGTGGGTGTGCGCTCCCACCCCTAGCACCGGAGGAGGAAGGGGCAGTCAGTATTTTGCATGGTGGTGGAGGACCCTGCTACCCCTTAGCTTTCAGGAGGAATTGGGAGATTTTCAATCTGATTTGGGTGGCCTGACCTGTGCCCTTTTGCTGAGCATCCTCAGCAGACGTGGGTCAGATCCTACAGGATTTTGGGTGTCTGGCTCCCTGGAGAGCACAAATCCAGGGGAGGTATTGACTGGCTCAGTTTGAGACCCAGGATGGATGTGGCTTGTCTGATCACCCAAGGAAGCTTGTGGACGAGGTGGACACTGAATATCTGCTTCCCAAACCCTGGGCATCTGTGATGATGGCTAACCCTCCTTTTCCTCTCCTTCCACTCAGGGCAGCAGGGGCAGGACACCTTGGTGGGTTGCTGAAGGCTGCACACCCTGGGAAGGCAGTGCTGGGCTGCAGTCCATCCCCAGCCCAAATCACACATACATCAGCTCCTCCAGCACAAGGATGAGTCCAGGCCATGGAAATGACCCTGCTCCTTCTTCCCCCTGCAGAGCCAGCTTTCCCAGGCCCTGAACGGGTTGTCAGACAGAGCCAAGGAAGCAAAGGAGTTCCTGGTCCAACTCCGCAACATGGTGCAGCAAATCCAGGTACTGTGTCTCCTGGCCAAGGAACATCCCCTTCCCATGGGGATGAGGTGGTCTCTGCAGTCCTCTGCCCCATCTCCCTGGCTTGTTCGATGGGTGCTTTCCCAAAGGGGCTCACAATCAGCACCTGCCTTTTCATATTACCCCCTGCAGCCCTCCCAAAAACCGCTGCTCCCAAAGCTGCCTGTGTCATGGAGTGAGCAGCAGAGACCCCAGCCCTTCCTGTCTCTGCTGTAGGCAGATCCAAGGATGTGGCAGGACAGACCAGACCTGTTCCTCATCTGCCACCACCACATTTGCCATGAGCCAAAGGTGTAAGCACCCCACATGCTAATGCTATGGATTTGTGTGTTGCAGTGGTGCAGCTGCACATATAAAAATGGCCCATGTGGTATCATAATAAAAATCAGGTTTCCCAATTGAAATGGAGATGTGCCCTGGGCTGTGATGCTCTGCTCTGACATGCAGGAGAACAGCGTGGAGTTCGAGGCCTGCTTGGTGGCCCAGTGTGATGCCCTCATCGACGCCCTCAACAGAAGGAAAGCCCAGCTGCTGTCCCGGGTCAACAAGGAGCATGAGCACAAGCTGAAGGTGAGTCCCTACCCACCAGCTGGGGTGGTCAGAGAGCTTTTTGCAGTGTTGGCACCGGATGGGGATGAGGACCATGATGCTGTTTGTTGAGGTGAAGCGCTGTGGGAGGAGTGGGGTGGTCACTGGAAAGCCACTCTTCCTGCTTTTCACATTAGCTGAATTCCGTTTTACTGCAGATGCCCAGCCCGCTCCCAGCATGATGGGCCCTGAGCAAAGCGCTGCTTCCTCCAGGTGGCAGTTCCCACTGAATTACCCCAATACTGGGCCAAAGAGTTGTCATTAGGTCAGCAGAGCCATGTGTACAGCATCCACAGGCTGGAAAAGGACCTTGTTCATGCCCCATGTTGCTTCCGAGCTACTAATGTGATCCCGCAGGATGCTGAGTGCCTGTAACTTGTGCTGGCTTCAGCTGAAGTCCTGGGGCACTTGGTGTCATGAGGTGCCAGTTTGGTCATCAGGCAGGAGCAGGAATTGCTCTGTTTTCTGTGCTTGGTGAGCATCTCATGCCCTCAGGGTGATGGTTGCACTGAGAGGTGAATTGCTGGCATTGGGGGAGCTGAGATGCAGCTCTAGATGTGAGCGTTGAGGTCAGCTGTGAAAATGGGCTCCTGGCTTGTGTTGTTCCTGCAGTCACTACATCGTGTCTTTTCAGCTGGTTTGGGGCTGAGAAGGGAAGCAAAGGGCCAAATCTCACCAGGGAACAGTGGAGTGGGTGGAGCAGTGCCCAGTATTTGTTGGACAAGGTAGTGGCCATCACTGATATGGGCCAGCTGAGGCATTTCACACCAACATCACTTCATGCTTCCAGGGTCCCTCTTCTAAGGGCATTTCAGTGTTTGGGCTAGAAACATCTGCATCTCTTCTCTGGCTTCACTTGCATCCCCTCTGGTCTTGCTTTGGGCCATCGAGGAGGCTTCCAAAGGTATTCCTGGACCTGCCTAAAATGAGGGAGGAAGCCACCACTCCCCAGTCTGCCTGCAGACAATGGGCACCGCAACGTGAGGGCTTGTGAGTGTTTCCATCGGGAAATGGACAATAGCAGCTTTGTGGGACCAAGCCCAGCATCAGTGCTCGGTGTCTGACAATAAAGCACAACCCCAAAGAGGCATGCCAAGCCGCCAGCCTGTCTTTTAGGCTCAGAGAAGACCCCCATTGCCTGGTGGGCTCTCTTTCCTTCTTCCCCTTCAGGGCATGGTTAATTAAACTCTCACAAAGGCGGGCAGCACAAAGCAATTTCTCTGCTCAGCACAACTCGTGGAGGCCTTTCACTTTTTGGCTGGAGGAAGGGCACTGCATCCCACTGCTTGCTCTTACCGTATTGCCTGTCCCCCCAACATGTGCACACGTACATCCCACCCACATCCACCCTTGTTACCAGCTGGGCTTTGTCATTAGGCAGGCCTGGGCCTTAAAAGAAGAAACAGTCCCTGAGTTTCAGATTGGACTGTGTTAAAATCAGCCCTCAATCCTCCCTCCCTGAAGGACCGAGCTCTTACAGCTCCCCACGTGCCGTAATACGTAATAAATGCAGCTGTGTTACCTTGGCCTTAGCCTTGTATGGGGAGAGTCATGCAGCGCTGACCCACCCGAGTGCCAGCTAGGGTCTTGCACACTGAGATTTGCCTCCCAGGGCTTCAGCATCGTCAGGCTGGGACACACAGCCTTGGCATGCAGCGCAGGTGAATGCATATCCTTTGCCTTTGGCTTGGGGATGGGGACAGGACAATCTTGCCTGCTTTCACAAGCTGCAGATGGGACAGGGGGTGCAGGAGAGTCTCAGTCCTGTTGGGTACCTCCCTGCTGTCCTCCTTGTGCATGCACAGGATCCCCCAGCCACACCAGGCCACCAAGGTGAGTGTTCACCACCAACCCTGCAGCCTGGTCCCCTCCCTGGCACTGCTGCTGTCCCCATGTGCTCTGTCACCCAGGGGAAGGGGCCACCCAGGTCATGGCCGCGTGGGGCTGTTTCCCCTTTGCCCCGTCCAAGGAACCCCCTGGACAAAGGAAATGGCTTTAGGATGAGAGGAAACAGCCTCAGGTTGTGCCAGAGGAGGTTTAGACTGGATATTAGGAAAAATTTCTTCACTGAAAGGGTTATCAAGCACTAGAACAGGCTGCCCAGGGAAGTGGTTGAGTCTTTTCCAACCTAAAGGTTGGAACTTAAAGGTCTTTTCCAACCTAAATGATTCTATGATTCTATGAAAGGCAGCACCTGCAGCTCCAGCTGGGCATGGGCCAGGCTGACCTCGCTCAAAGGGACAGGGGAATGTGACGAGACATGAAAGGGGAGCAGCATTGTGCCTGGAGCAGCTGCCTCCCTACGGGATGTCCCCCCGCAGCCCCAGGCTGGGGCTGGCTGGGGGGTGATAACAAAGCTCCCAGCTTTCTCCCCGAGGCTCTGGAGCGCTGGCGGCATTGCAGAGGGAGCAGGAATCCTTCCAGGGCATCAGGAAGGATGGTGTGCAGGGTGTGCGACTGTGCAGCAGAGGGGCCACTTCCCCGCCTCCACCTGCCCCATCCACAGCAGCACGCTGCATGCTCAGTGCTGTCTCTTCCTGCACGTGCCCTGGCACACGCTTTGCACTGAATTTGGATCCATGGTGGGTCCTGCTGCAGGGCCATGGGGCTTGTCCTGGTTGATGTTCACATTAGGACAGGACAACACTGGCTGCTCGCTTGCTGCGATAGCTTCACCCCCTCCTACAGGAGACCAGTCCAGAGCATCCTAGCCTGGCCTGCATGTCCACTTGCCACTGCCATGTCCCCAGAGCAAGTCAGCTGAGGAGGAGATGAGGAGATAGATTGACACTTAGCTGTGCCACCCAGGAGCACTTTCAGATCCAAACTAGTTGCTCCAGCAGCCGGTGTGGAGGTGCAGCGTCCTGACTGCAGCTGATCTCTCCGTGGGCTGCCCCTCCTGCCTGCTGGGAGGCTGGCCATCACGGCATGGTATGGTACCGTGTGAGTGAGGAGGAGAGACATGGAGGGACAGAGCCTGCCGGCTGGCATGGTGCCACAGGTGCCTTTCACTGGGGAGCCCAAGTCCCCATTCCCGTGCGGCGTCTGGAGTTGGGCTTGGCTCAGCTTCAGGACTGACCTACTTTGGCTTGACACATATTTCATGGAGGCGGGCACAAATCCAGGTTTCTCTCTGGGCCAACACTAATTGCTCCAGAGGGGGAGAGGTTTGGGAGGAAATTAATTTGGAAGGGATGTTTCCCTGCCTTTCCCCAACCTTCCCCTACACTTAGATTCAGATTAAGAACCTGGGCTTTAAAAAATAACATCTGGAGAAGGAGTGGGGCCAGGAGCCAGACCTCCTTGTCTGTCCTGCTCCTCATTGCTAGCCCTGGTTTTCAAAGAATCAGTATGGTCTTCCCCAAGGGAAGATGCCCTACAGCACAGGCCAGTTTGAGCAGGAGACATAGAGGCTTCCCTGCATTGTTGTTCCAGGAACAAATCTCTCCTTAGTCCACAATACACATGGACTGAGGTCTGTGTGCACCTCCTTTAGGCTCTTGGCTGGGTGGTGGACAATTCTGGCCTTCTTCTGGCCTTCAGGTCTGGGGTGCCTTTGCTCTGTGATTTCACCACAGTGCTTTGGCTGCAGAGCCCTTGCAAACAAAAAGCGATTGTCGCATTTCCCAGAGGTGCTAATTATATAGGAAACACTCACCAAGGGCTCCTGTCCGTAGCACTGGATCTCCAGAAATGAATTGCTGGTCCACGATCCTTCTTCAGGGGTTACAGTCAGGATTTTCCAGGAAGCCCAAGGGTGTCCCCCATTGGATTAGGTCACTGGTGATCAGGACTGGTGTGAAAGGATGAGAAACAGGAGAGAAGCACAGATTTGGTTTCCTGTACCATACCATTTCTGTACGGAAACACCAGACAGGACACACAGGTCAGATAAGCTCATCACGAGGTGAATTATTTCCCGAAGTTGCAGATACCAGACTGCTGCTTTCCCTTACAAATCTGTCCATACTCTGCACTATTTTCCCCCTGCCATGGTGTCTGAGCACCTTGGGAAGGGCATTGGCACCAAGAGCTGGGCACTGAGGAGCTCTGCAGAGCTATGATCAGGCTGCAGGGGATGCCTCTGGTTTTCTGATGTCCCTCAAGCTTTCCACTTCTTTTGTTGACGAGCTGGATCAGGTCTGTCCTCTGTAGCATCTATCCATGCGCCATGTTCTCCACTGGCTCTGCACTGGAGACCAGGTCTCCATATCACACCTTGCCATGCTTACTGGTGCCTTTGGTCAAAACAGGCTTGTGCAAGCCTCCAGGACGTGCCGCTGCCAGCATCGCACGGGGTTATTAACACAGCAGCTCTGCTTTTCCCAGCTCCAGCCTGAGCCTCCTCTCCCAGTAGCAAGAGGCAAGTCACCATGGAAACATCCACCTGGAAATGCTCTGCTCAGGGGGTGTGCGATTGTGGGATTCAGCACAGTCAAACCATCGGGATCTGTCCCAGGGATTTTTCCATCTGGGTTTGCAGCGCTGCGGTGAAGCACAACAGCACCACTACCCATAACACCACCCTCCATCCCCACGGCCGTGCAGGTGACCGTGCCCCGGCCACAGTGTGCCCGGGGTGAGGAGGCTCTGTGTCCTCCGCATGACGTCCCCAGCAGGACTTTTCCCGGGCGCTGAGGAGCCGAGGTTCAAGTGAGGTTGAGTGCCTTGAAAACTGGTTATCTAGCAAAGTACTAAAAAGAGAAGGAAGGTGAGGAAGACATTTAAGTAGAGATGAGTGCAGATGTTATTGCCTTCTAGGAGCTGTATTAAAATGTAAATTATAGTTAATGTCATCTTACAGGGAAGAAAAGCTCTTGAAATAAATTTCCTATTTTAAGGTAGTAGTGAACTGCTGAGTGCACAGCAAAAGTCCTTTTTATAGGCTGTAATTAGCAGCCAGGTTCTGGCTGTTGCCTCCTTTGGCACCTAAAGGGAAAAAAAAGGCATTTGATAAAAACAACCACAAACAAAATGTATGGAGCTGCCCAAATCCCCTCACCAGCTGAGCCATTAGCCCTTTCCCAGAAGATGCCACCATTCAGTGAGGTGTGTTACCCATGTAGTTTCAGGAGAAGTTTGTAAATTGTCCACCTCCATGCAGAATTCACGGCAGCCTGGTTTTCCTGGCAATCTGGTGAATTCTGCAAGCCTTTTGAGGCCTCCTGAGGCTGCCCCTCAGCCCAACACAGCCTCATTTGCTTGCATGAGTCAACAGCTTGAGGAGCTTCTATATTTTGCTTTCAGCTCTCTTCATCGAAATACTCTTTGTTACTGGGGTAACAGGGAGCTGAGGTACCCCAGGGAGCGGAAACGCATGAGGAGAACCACAGGATGCTTAAGGCCATATGGAAAACGTCATTGGCCCCACTGGGTTTGGACCGTGCCTTCAAAGGTGTGGGAGATGTTTATATCTTATTTTTAAAACCTTTCATTTCCCTAATCAAAGCGACTCATGAAGCCTCACTGTTCCTGTCTGTGTCCCGTTTCTCTTGTGTGGAGCGCAGAAGCTGTAAAGCCACGAAGCCCCACCAGGTCCCAACCAAAGATCCCTCGTCTTGCCTTGGAAAACAGTTTTTTGGTGGTGAAGGGAAGCATGGATTACTGCTGTTGGCTTGCCTGCTGTGTAGGTTCTGCAATTAAACTGCTCTTTCATGCTTTAGTTCTCCAGATGAATACGTGCTGGAGCCCTGAAGGGGGTCACAGAGCTACAGGAGGGCAGGATCGCTGGGGCTAAAGGTTTGGGCTGGGACAGAGCCACAGCCGCTGCTTTGGATGCAGTTTCTGAGCACCTAGAGCCAGCTGCCTCCAGGTGGGGTTTGAACGTCTCCAAGGCTGGAGGCTCCACAGCCTCTCTGTTCTGGTCTTCAATGACCTTTATGGGGAAAAGAACCTTTTACTTATGTTTAAATGGAATTTCTTGTTTGTTCTCAGTTTGCACCCACATGCATAAAGATTTTCATAGCCTCAGTGGCAGCCTGCAGCAAGTGCTTCCACTCCAGACCAGACCTTTCTTAGCAGGGATAATCTGCCAGGAAGCTTGGTAATTACCTAGCCTGGAGCTGCCTGGAGCCGGCCTCACCTCACCCTGCTGCTGGGGAGCGGGCAGGGTAGAGGGGCAAGGCCAGGGCTGACATCTCTGTGCCCCAGCTCCCTCCTCCCAGACAGTGCCTGGAAGCCCCGCAGGTCTCACGCTGACACCGGAGCAGTGGTGGCAGGTCCCCTTGCCTCACCGGTAACCCCATGTCTTGGCCAAGCGGGTGCCAGGGGAGCCAGCCGCATGTCCAGGGCTGGCCTGGGACACCACGCCTGTCTTCACCGAGCAAATGCTGCTTCTTGGAGGCTCCTGTTTGGCTGGCGGTAGCAGATGGCAATTCTGCTGGTAATTCTTCGAACACATCTACTCAGGCAGGGAAAGGCTCACAAATTCGTTATCCTGGGCAAACCAGACAGAGATTTAAGCTGCAAAGAAGATAAGAAGATTGTTTTACCAATCCCATCTTTGCTGTCTTCCTGGTGACATGTGCATTTCCCTGGAGAGGGGTCTCACATGAAAAAAAGAGGCTGCTTTTCTGGGCATTCAGGGTGTGATCTCCGCTTGCCCATCTGCAGCCGAGCAGGCAGGGAATGCAAAATCTTGCTCTGGCTTGGTAGTTGCAGTCAGGTTATGCTCAAACAGCAAGATCAGAGCCCGCAGGCCTGGCTTATCTCAGACTCAGTGGTAGCACCACGGTCTGCAGCTGAGAGACCCTACATCCATACAGCCAACAACCCTTGCAAGAGCAGAACAACCCCCCAACACCCTCTCTCTGGGCAGAAGTGATCAAATTAATACAAGGGTCTGCTTTGCATTGCTTGGCAGGGGCTGCAGGTTGCTGCAAGGCTTTGCACCCCCACCGCACCTTCTGGATCCCACCCTGAAGGACTGACCATCCCCACGGAGAAAGGAAGTCCAGCAGCTTGCCCACGCTTTCGGAAGAGGTTGGTGTAGGAGTCCAGATCTCCAGGTCCAGCTGCTACCTCTGCTCCATCCCAGCAGACCCATTTCAGTGCACTCAAGTGTTAGAAGCTGGCACTGAATAGTCTTCCCTCTAATGACAGCGTATGAGGCCAAAACCGGTGTGCGCTGGTCATGTTGCTCGCTAGCCCTGTCTCAGAGCGATCCAGCATCTCTGCAAGCCTCTGTACACATCTTGGTCCAGAGGAGCAATATGGGAGCTCCCCCTGCTGCCTTGTCTGCCCTGCACATGGGGTGTGCTGGCTGCAGCCCGCTCACCAGCACCCGGGCTTGCTCTGACTTCCCTCTGCCACTGGCTGGAAACATCAGGCTGGGATTGCTAAAAGCAATCTCAGGGGTGGCTCTGCAAACAGCAACTCCCTAAAATAAAAGGAGCTGGCTGGGAGAGTGCTTTGCAGCATTTCACAGAAGCAGATATGTTGTTCCAAGTTGCAGGATTCTTTTCTTCCTGTTATGTGATTAAGTAGAGGTGATTAAATTATAATTAAGCAACACATGATGTGATTGATTGCCCTGCAGGAGTCATCGCCCCCCCACCCCCCTGCCCCGTGAAACCCAGGTTCATTCACGGCAGGAGGCTGACAGGTGCTTCATTATAGGCATGCTCAGAGGAGGAGGTGCTCTTCAGCCCAGGGTGGTCATTCGAGCGCTGCTGTGCCTACGGAACTGTGGGCACACAGGCGCTGGGATTCACCAACTGCGATGCTGTGGACACAACTCTGCTTTCAGAAATGTTAATCGCTACTTATTGCAGTCTTTTCCATCACGTGCAGCTGCAGATGCTGAAGCGAAGCTCATATCTTTACTGTCTGTAACATCCTGAATAGCTGTGGTCTCTAGAGCTGCATAGCTTTGTTCAGTCTTAGTGAGGAACTTTACACACCCTTAAAGCTCTTCCAGAAAAACAAAAGGTCATCTGCCATGGGCACATTCCTCTACAGCATAAAATCTGTCTTCCTGAGCTGCTCTGCCAGTCTCCCATCCACTGCCAGGTCTGTCTGTCTGTTCTGCTGAAGAAATCCCACTGACACCGGGTGCAGACCTGCACTGTCTCCTTCTGCGGGGATTCAGCATGAGGGAGCACCTTGCAGTTGCTCTGAGGGACCAGCCAACCTTAAAATACAACCTCACGGCGTGGGAGCCTGAATCGCATCCTCCCCGCTGTATTTCGGGGAAGGTCAGCAGAGCCCGGGGGCACCGGCCAAACCACACATTTGGTTGTACTCCACCGCTGGGATGCTGAAACATGTTCCCCTGGGAGAACCATCCGTGGGTGCAAGAAGACATGCTTTAGCGTGCAGCCTGGGCAGCCCCAGGCACAGCTTGGCATGCTGTAGGGAGCCCTGCCACAAGGCGTGCAGGATTTATCTCCTCTCACTGGCACACCTCCCTCTGAGCTCATCCCCAGACTCCCGCTGCAGCCGGTGGAGAAGATGAAGCAATTCTGCAGTGTGGTCCATCTCAGCTGATGGACAGATGAGCATCTCAAACAGATCACGAGTCAGAGCTGAAGCTGGGGGAGGTGGTGCGTTCATTCCTCTTGGAAACACCAACATACCAGGCTTGCTCCTCACCTGGGGTGGTTGGGTGCAGCTGCCCCAGAGCCAACCCTGCAGCCTGGCTCTGTGCCGAGGATGGGTAGGGCAGCCCCATGGAGGCTGCAGCAGCAGCTGTGTCTCTATGGAGGTAGGCATTTGCTTTGCGTGGAGTTCATAAGCTGTCATTTGGAAGCTGTCTTAATTAAAGACAGAACAAAGAACTGCCCTACTGCTTTGAATAATTACGTGGGTTAATAATTTTGAGCTAAACAAGGCTTGTTGTTGTTCACCAGGTTTTCAAAGATCTGGAATTTGGTCTATGAGTCTTGGCCAGTTCTGCCTTTTTCTCTTCCCTTGAGTCTTTGTCTCCCTTCGTGTTGGCCTTGACTCTGTCCCTGTGCCCATGCCGTACTGAAGCCCGTTTACTTCCCGTCTCCCAAAACTCCACAGCTCCAAGCAACGCTGCTCTCCTTGTCCCATTGCAGGTGGTGCGAGACCAGATTTCTCACTGCACGGTCAAGCTGCGCCAGACCACCGGCCTGATGGAGTACTGCCTGGAGGTCATCAAGGAGAACGACCCCAGCGGCTTCCTGCAGGTTGGTGTGGAGCTTCTCACGTCTGGGCTACGAGGGGAGCGGGAAAGGCATTGCACAGACGAGGGCCCTGGGGTAACACAGCAGAGTTGGGGGAGTTACACCAAGGATAATGTTCCCAGCTTTTCCAGCCATAAAATCAAGGGCCAACCTCTCATCGCCTCCAAGTCACACCAGAAGCAGAACCAGTCCAGGGACATTCCTTACTCTGACCAGAGGAATAGAGGGTTGCAACAGGTGGTGGTGAATCTCTGGAGCAGTGATCATAATGTGCTGTCCTGTGGTTCTCCAGCGAGAGATGGACATACAGCACTTGAGAACTGCATCCCACCATTCATTCCTGGCTGGTCCCTTTGGTACTAGACCCTGCCTTTAAAATAGTCCCCAAAGTTCCTGGGGTCCCTCTGCCAATCTGAGCCTGCAGCAAAGGGTGATGGTAGAAATCATGTGTGATGTCCCAGCCTTTGGCAGTCAGGGACAGAAGTGTCAGCATGGGAGGTGCAGGGAAGGTGGAGAGCAGGGTAGGGACAAGGCACACCACGCAGCCCAGGTGGCCCTCGGTAGCTGAGGCTGCTCCTTGCCACCAGATCTCCGACGCTCTCATCAGGAGAGTGCACTTAACTGAGGACCAGTGGGGAAAGGGGACGCTCACACCCCGGATGACCACGGACTTTGACCTGAACCTTGACAACGCCCCTCTGCTGCAGTCCATCCACCAGCTCGACTTTGTGCAGATGAAAGGTAAGAACGTTTCCAATGCCTTTCTAAGCCTGTCTCTGCTCATGCTGAGTGGTTCCATGCAACTCATCACAGGGAAAGGGCAGCAGAGGACAGTTTCTCATCTTCTCCCAGCAAGACTGGGCACCCCAGACCCAGAGTTATGCCCATTCCTGTGAATTTTGCACCCCTGGGCCAGCCATCTGCCTCCCCGTCTCTGATCCCTGGGCAGCTGTGTGCCAGATCAAGGTGCCGGGAGCTTGGTTTTGCCTGGCAGTGCTTTAGAAAGTGCTCTGCAGTGCCAGGAGAGCCAGGCTGGTCCCTGCTTAGCTGGTGGAGGTTGGGATCAGGGTCTTGGGAGCAGCACAACTGACTTCCCAAACCGCTGCTCACACACACTCGCTTGCTCAGTGCTGAGCAACATCTGGCACGGGCCAGCGAGCAAGCTGCCTGCTGCGGGCAGCCACCTTGTGCCTCCAAACACAAAGGCACAAAGAGCCACGACACTTGGCTCGGGGTCTTTCCTCCCTCCCTTCTCCTCCCTGTTGTTTTAGACCTTCATTTCAATTTTAATTTCCTCCTTATCTGTGTTCCCTCTGTGCTCGCTCTCCCGTACCAGGGAGAGCCACTGCATTTGCATTGCTCTGCAGGAAGCAGAGAGCCACTGTAACCTGTGAGCAATTTGCAACTTGGCAAGCCCTGGGAAGCTGACAGAAGATGCAAATGGGCTGTGACGCAGGGAACTCAGGAGGACGTTGAATGTAGGCCTGTACCTTTAGCTGGTGCAAATGAGCTGCCTGGAGGAAAGGTGACCAGCTGTGAGTGTGGCATGGCTCTTCATTGCCATCACAGCTGGATTTCCTGACTTAGGAGCCATTTGCACACACCAGTATTTCTCAGTGGTCAGACACAGGAAGGGTGTTGACCATGCACTTCCTCTGTAACGATAACGAGTGTCTTCAAATAATGGCCCCGCTGGTATTTGCTGCAGTGAGAGCGGAGCGTTGGGCATGGCTGCTGGGAGCGCTCGTCCTCGTCGTTGCTCATCATTAGCCAGGCCGTTAATTTGAAGTGTCAGTAACATTTTTTGTTAGGGAGGGGAGCCAAACCCAGCGAGGGCTGGATTACTGTTTTGCTTACACACAAATCATGGAGACGTTAGCGTGTTCCTGCCCTCCCTTCTTTCAATTTAGCCCAGAGGGTTATTTTTCATTAATAGCAAATCTGCTGCGAGTTTAGCTGCCCGCTGTCCTCTGTGGAGGCAGGGCAGAGCTGACATAGGCTGTCCTCTCATCTCACCCTGGCTGTGGAAATAAGTTGATGTTTTGTAGACTTTGCAGAAGGTTGGGTTTGGATCCCAAACACTTGTTGCAGCACTGGGAGAGGCAGGGCAATGCCAGAGGTCTCGATAAAGAGCAGCGGTGAGCAATAGGTACAGGGCATTTCACATCCATTGCCAGCATGTGCTGGGCATGAGCAGCATCCCTTCTGCTGTATTAGCTGTAACACGAGGTCTTTCTCCACTCGGTTTCTCCAGGCCCTCAGCCTGGTGGTTCCTGCTGAGGATCTGACCCAGGAGGTGGAGGAGTCGCAAAGGGAGGTGGTGAGTGGTGAACCTTTGCCGGCGAGTCTGTCTTTTCTCTCCCGGGCATCCGTGGCTCCTCCACATCTTGTCTGGATTCTCCATGTCTTTATTTCGCTGACTCTTGTCAGACTTTGGGCAGTGAGGATGAGGATGGAGGACAAGGAGCTCTGTTGAGAGGAGATTTGGGAGGGCTCTCCCTGGCCAGGGAAGGGATGTGTTAGTGGACATCCCCTTTCCCTGTCGTGCTGTCACCCCTCCATGCTTTGCAGAGCAGAAACAGGCTGCATTATGCATCTGCAAATGCCCAAATACAGCAGTTGGAGCAGAAAAAGCCCTGACAGTCCTTTATGTCCCCTGTGTAGCTGCTGGGAGACTACAGGGTGCGCAGCCACCCAGCATCAGTTCCAGCAGCATGCAGAGGCTGAGGACAGGGACTGTCTGGTGCCTGTTTGGAGACCTCTCTGAGACGTGCTTGTGCCTCTTGTGCCTCCCCGGGAGGTGTTCAGCAGCCCCTGGTAGAGGGGGCAGCCCTGGGGGCCCCACAGGAACCCCCAGAGTAGGTGCTCTGCTTGGGACAGCGTGGAAGGACCCTGAGCATTTTTTGGCAGGTCAAGGTCTACCATTCCCTAGCACTAAAACAGCGTCGCTGAGAGACACTCATCTCTTCACCAAGTCTCACAGTTCGTGCGATCGCCTCCCCTTTCAGAACAGACTCTACCATGCCAAAAAGATCAGGTGCTCCCTATTTTGCAGGGCCCGAGGTTTGTCTCTGCTGCTCTGGCATCACTTGTTTTCTTGCAGTGAATTTGTGTGGGGGAAAAGCAGAACAGTGCTTGCTGCTGGGCTGTAGATAAGGCCAGGCCCACAGCTGCAGCCAGTTCTGCAGAGCGTGCCTGGGAGGATGTCCCAGGTTTGGGACCGGCTCCTGTGAAGAGTCCAGGCAGTTCTATACCAGGTATATTTTTGTGTTGCTGTATTTCACCAAAATTCATTAGAAAACAGGAAGAAAGCAGAGAAGCTCTGGGGAAATCTTAGCTTCACCAGGCTGCAGGGTGGAGGAATTTGGTGGAGCTTCTTTGGAGAACTGTCCTTTCTGCTTCCTCCCCACCTCACACCTGTGAGATCGCAGTTACATCCCTTGTGCCGTGCTGGCTTCCAGGGCAATAAATGCATCCTCTATGTTCCAGCTGAAACATGCATGCCGTGGCTCTCCCTCTGCTCCTCCTCTGTGGTGCTAGCAGCCAGGGTTACACTAATTTGTGTTTAGTTTCCTCCCCAGTGCCGGCCCCCCCAATTCTGCAGCTAGAGGAGTGTTGCACCCACAACAACAGTGCCACCTTGTCCTGGAAGCAGCCCCCCTTGTCGACGGTGCAGGTGGAAGGCTACATCCTGGAGCTCGATGATGGCAATGGCGGCCAGTTCAGGGTAGGTGCTTGGAGCACGAAGCCAGTCCCGGCGGCAAGGTATTGCTCCTGGTTCCAGTATTGCCCTGCCGTGAAGTGACCAAAATGGTCCCCATACATTTTGCAAGTCCCCTCCTTCCCTGGAAACATGAGACTCACTGCTGGGGTGTGTAGGGAAGCCAACAGTGCAGACAAGCTGTGGGCCTTTTGAGGGGGGGCAAGGTTATTTGAGGGGGTGGAAATACCTTTCCAGTGGCCAATATGACTTGCAAACACAAAGAACACATTTGAAGGTCCATCTTTTTGGGTTGCTAAATATTTCTTGCAAGGTGTGCTAATTGCCATTAAAAGCTCATGGTTTGCCAGCTGCCAGCAAGCAGAGGTGTTTAAGGCCTGAGGGTTTTTAAATTGCTGTAATTACACAATTAAAATATGATTTTTCTCTGATCCGACACGCTGATAATTATCCTGGCGTGTTCACATCCACCGAGAGCAGGTGCAGGGACCAGCCCATTGCGTTTTCTGAATTCATCCACAAGGAACTGAGGCACATGGGAGCCAGAGCAGAGTCGAGGCAGAAGAGAGGTGATGCGGGTGGGATCTGGAGAGAGAAGGGAGCAGGAGGCTGGCTGTGGGGAGACCAAGGCTCAGCACAGCCACCCCAGCAAGGTGAGGACAATTCCCCAGCACACCAGTCTTCTCCCACCACCAGTGGGAAGGGGCTTGGATGTGCATGGTGTTCCTGCCACAGGGGTTATAGAGGGCTGCTCCAGCCGATGGGATGCAGCTGGTGCCACGGAGGGGAATGTCGCTGGCTTCTCAAATCACTGAGTCAGTGTCCTGCCTGAAAGCAGTGAGTTGACCAACCGTATCAGGCAGTGATTTGCCCAGCAAGCTGGAAGTGCCAACTGTCGTACAGGTGACAGTCCCTTCTTAGAGCAGGCCAGTGTGTAGCCCAGCCTGTTAGCTACCTCCCACTCAAATAGGCAGGAGAGACTCGGACAATGTCCTGAGGCAAGAGGATGCTGTCTTTGGGTGTCAAGCCACAAAGGGACTCCTTGCAGTGAGCCTGGGCTGGTGAAGTGGGAGCTGTGCTCTCTCATGGGGTGCCGGCTGCCAGAGAGGTCTGTGGGTGCTGGAGCCCAGGTAAATCAGGGCCACCTAGGCATCCCACCACCAATCTTGCTCGGTTCATTAGGATGCCTACATTGCGCTCCTTGACCCCGAGCACTGACTCGTCACTGCTCCCAGGTCCCCTGCGGCCTGGACTGCTCCCAGCCCTGGACAGGGTCTCAGGAGGGATGGAAGCCATCATCTCTGCTCTGCAGTGCAGGGGAGCATGTAGTCTCCCCTATTAGCTCTGGGGACCTGCACCCACCTGCGAGGAAAGGAGCCAGATTCAAGCATTGGCTCTGGAAGCAGCAGCAGCCCATCACCTTGGGCAGCAAAGTGCAACAGGCTCTGGAGCGGGAGCAGGGCAGCGAAGCCTTCCCATGCGGGCGAGCTGCCTCTGCGCAGAGTCTCCATCTGCTCCACAAAGCGCAGCAAACAGGGCTTTGTCTTGGGATCTGCCAAATACGAGTCAACGCTGTGTGTTTCAGTAACCTGTAGGCCTGTTCGCTGCCCCTGCTCGCACAGATCCATTCCTGAGCAGGGCTACAGCAGCAGAAGCCAGGGAGTCAGCGCCCATTCAGTGTGATCACCTTGTTTTCTTTCAAGGAATGCTTTGATCCTGCCACCCGAGAGCATGGAAAATTGTTTCCTGCAAGGTTATTTCTGTGTCCTGGGCTCAGCCTGTATAAATTCCTCTCTCTGGCAGAGCCCCTCTGGCATTCCTCCCTCTGGGAGCTCCCTCTGGGAGCTTGGCTGGGATTGATGCCTTATGACTTGGTCATATGAGAGTAGCATATCCTTCCCGTACAGAAACTGTTTTTATGGCTCACGACTGTTAAGGAACAAATCATAAGGCTGTTTTGCTCTGCTTTAGCCATATCCAATGCTCATGAGTCTGTCCCAGACAGCAGAGCATGGCTGAACCCTGTGCGTCACGACCACCAGGAGCTGTTTCTCCCACCCCTGGGACTCCGTGGTCTGGGCACTTGGTTGACAGCTGGCTGAATTTGGTTGACAGCCAGCTGGACACGAGCCAGCAGTGTGCCCAGGTGGCCAAGAAGGCCAACAGCATCCTGGCTTGTATCAGCAATAGTGTGGCCAGCAGGAGCAGGGCAGGGATGGTGCCCCTGTGCTCAGCACTGGTGAGGCCGCCCCTCGAATGCTGTGTTCAGTTTTGGGCCCCTCGGGACAAGAAGGACATGGAGGTGCTGGAGCGTGTCCAGAGAAGGGCAACGGAGCTGGGGAAGGGTCTGGAGAACAAGTGTGATGGGGAGCAGCTGAGGGAGCTGGGGGTGTTCAGCCTGGAGAAGAGGAGGCTGAGGGGAGACCTTATTGCTCTCTGCAACTGCCTGAAAGGAGATTGTGGTGAGGTGGGGGTCGGTCTCTTCTCCCAAGTCACTAGAGACAGGATGAGAGGAAATGGCGTCAAGCTGCGCCAGGGGAGGTTTAGGTTGGATATTAGGAACAATGTCTTTACTGCAAGAGTGGTCAGGCACTGGAACAGGCTGCCCAGAGAGGTGGTGGAGTCACCATCCCTGGGAGTGTTCAAAAAACGTGTAGACGTGGCACTTGTGGACATGGTTTAGGAGGCCTGGGGGTGTTGGGTTGGCGGTTGGACTTGGTGATCCTGGAGGTCTTTTCCAACCTTAGTAATTCTATGATTCTATGATTCTAATTGTACTTGCTTTGCAGGAGGTGTACGTGGGCAAGGAGACCATGTGCACAGTGGACGGGCTTCACTTCAACAGCACGTACAGCGCACGTGTCAAAGCCTTCAACAAAACAGGAGTCAGCCCGTACAGCAAGACCCTGGTCCTCCAGACATCTGAGGGTAAGGCATTGCAACAGCTCCAGCCTGATGCACTCGGACACAGCTCACACGCACGCCTGGGGCTCGTCCAGCCCACCCAAGCTTAGCATTGCAATACAGGGAACTGCTCCGCTGGTCCTCCAGTACCTCAGAAAGCATTGCAGGAAAGCCAGCACTGACAGGAGGAGGAAAGGTTATGTCAGGAGCCTTGAACAGTGCCAGAATTTCTCTCTCACCCCTTTCCTTTGCAGAAGATGTTCTTTTGGGAGGTACAGTGAGAGGCATCCCACAGAGAGGTATTTAAAATTTGGTTGCAGCAGCGTTTTTATTATACAAAGGGAAGCTCAGATGTTTTCATTAATTCCATTTAAAACAAAACAACACTGTCAGCGTTGCTCCTGAGACACTAAGGGCTGTGCATGGCTGCACAATGCCATAACCACATGATGTCTCCTCCAGCCCCTGGCAGTGCACGACAGAGAGCAGAGGGACTGTGGAGCTGCGCGGGTGTCCTTGCTGACCCATGGCGTGTACAGCCAGCCAGGCCGGCATCATCTGCATCACCCCTGCACTGGCAGGCACTCAGTTAGAATATTAAACACTCCCTTGCAGGTTGCAGAGGAGTCTCCCTGCCTGACTTTAAGTACATTTGTCACACCAGGCACTTAATCCGTCGTGGAAAATTGGCTTGCTTCTGACGTGCAGGTGGAGAGTCGTAAGGCTAGCTCCGAGAAACGAGGTGGGAGTCAGAAGCAGCAGGAGATGCAGCCATGAAGGAAGGAATCAGCCCCCATCAGCATGTCTGCTGCCCCGTAGCCTTGCTGCCAGGCAAGAAACCCCTCCTAGGTTGTTTTGCACGCTTGGTGGAATCCCTTTTCCTTACTCCCAGACTAAAATCTGTCTTTTCCAAGCCACGTGAAGATTTATTTTGCAGCAGCATTGCCAGACCTGGCTGGCAGCTGGCTTGAGAGCAGCAGCATGTCCCTGCAGCCCCAGCTGCTGCCAGCAGACACAGTCTGGGGTCAGAAGGGAACACACACAGCTCGTGGGGCTGCTGGTGGGGCAGAAGGAGGGTGAGATCCTTCTTGCCATAGAGCACTTCTGGTGGCTCTGAGCAAGGAGAAAAAAGGGTTTTCTGCTGGAAACTGATTTACAGATAGGAGCAGAGCAAGGCTATGCAGAGCGTTTTCACTTGCTTGCCTGCACTCATCTGCAGGAGATAACTGTTCCAGCTCAGAAAGAGCATGTGCCAGGTTTGAATGTGTCGTCAGGAGAGGGACTCACATGTGGCAGAGGTAGATGGAGAGCAAACCTGTGACAAACCCTTCCCATACGAGAGGCAAAAAACTCAAATCACAGGCCACAAAGGCCTTGGCACATCTGTCTGAGAGCTGTGTGCATGTTTGCAAAGCTGGGCACCAGCATCAAGGAAGCTGCAGCGTTCCTCTGGAGATCCAAGGATGGGACAGCCCAGATCCAGCCCCGTACTGGAGTGGCCAGGACTGCTCCCAAAGCCTGAAGGTCAACAGTTCTCACCCACACCACTGCCCAGCTTCACCAGCCTTTGCAGGAGACAGCAGAGCTTCTCATCACATTTGTGTCTCATAAGACCCATTTGAGACACGGTTTCCTAACCAAAACCAGTTGGGCTTTAAGTCATCCCAGCCAGGAGTCTGCAGTGTCCCCGCTATGATCTTTCCAGCTCTGCTTTCCTCTCATAGGTGTTTTCATTGTCAAGCCGAGCTCGCCTATTGCACAGCTCCAAAATACGAAGGAACCTGGGAGAAAACAGCTGTTCATGGTCCCAGCAGGCCAGGCTGTGCTTGGTCTGTGCCAGCAAACAGATGTTTCACTCTTCTGAGCATCAGATGAACGTTTGCTGTAGTCAGCCTTTTCACTAAATGGGCTTTTGCATTTGTTATTCCAGCACAAGAGAAAGAGGGAGAAGAAGTCAAATGGACCTGGAGCATTTTCTGCTCTTAGAGGCCGTCTGAGCTTTTTGGACTCGAAGTGAAATAAATTACATCTGTGTGCAGCTTCCGGATATCCGAGTGACTTGTTGAATAGAGCTGCCTTGCACATCACAGCTCTCGGTCAGGCTTTTATTTCTGGCCTTTACAGCAGCATCAGGCCTTTAAGTGCTATCTTGTCTGAAGTAGGCTTAGCTTTCCCCTTCAGCCGTGCTCTGCAGCTTGCTGCAAAGTGTTCATGCAGGAAGAGGGGACAAAAGAAGAGACGGGCTCGATATGAAGAGAGCACCTCTCTGAACACGGCTGTCCTGCTGTAAGTGGTTATGAGAAATTCTGCTTAGAGGGTGTTATTGAAAAGTTGGCTTCTAGTCCTAGCACACAAGGTCCTTATCCACAGCCTGTGGAAGTTAACTGAAGTCTTTCTTCTGTTCAGTGAGCAGTGAAATGGGCTGTAGAGGCTAGCAGGGAGTGAAATGTCTTGCGGATCTCAGCATCTGAAGAGAACAAGGATGAGAAGAGAGTAAGACTGTGTCTGGGCCTCTGCAGGCATGCCTCTGTGGTCCTGCCCAGCTGAAAGACCGAGGCGAGCCAGCCAGCACGGACAAAAATGTCTCACGGGAAGTCAGCACACACACAAGCCTACAGCAAGCTGCAGAGCACCTTCCCAGCCCTGTGGTGTGGCACGTCTTCTCCTGCTTATCCCAATGGAACTACATTTTCCAGCTAAGGAAATTGCAGTTCACTCTTTAAAGCTGGTGCATGGTGCCACCAGCAGGGCAAGGTGGCTCCTGGCTGGGAGAAGGTTGGTGCCCCAGAGCCCTTCCCATGTGCTGGGTCTTATAGGCCTTACCAGGGATGAAGATCCTGATCATCAGCACAGGTGAAAGGCAGCAAGGTCCTTACCTTGAAATGTGTCCTCTCCTGCTGTCCGCTGATGTCAGGCTGTTTCACAGCAGCCCTGGGAGTATCTCTTGCCCTGACGCATCTTAGCCAGTGCCTCCCAGGACCATCACTGCAGGCTCCAAGGCACCGCGATGTGGGGCCTGACTTAACCTCTCTGTTTCTTCAGCACCTACGTGAAGTTCAGCTGTAGGCTTGGAAATCAGTCTGGAAGAAAGTTTGCAAGGTGACCCTGTCCTTAGGTACAGACATCTTACAAAGCTTGGCCAGTGACAGCACTGCTCGGCTGCCCTTGCCTCCGGGAGACCTCAGGTCTCCCTGCCAGCCTCCTCTTCTCTGGGCTGGGCAGCCCCAGCTCTCCTGGTCTTTCCTCATCCAGCAGATTTTCCAAACTCTGGCCAGTCTCCTGACTTTGGGACCCAGTCTGGTTTCCTCCTGTCACTTTCCCACTTTCACCCTACCCACAGCCTTGGGGCTGTGCACAATGCACAGTTCCATGTTGCATTCATGGCTGCAGCAAGAGCAGCCTCTGAAGAAGCCTTGCAGAAGCCCCTGGCTGCAGTCTGCTGGTCAAGGTGGGATGCAGACGGCTGCTCCCGGAAACAGTCACCTAATGCATGGTAGCAAGGAGCAGAGGAGGAGACCTCCCAGTTGCAGTGGGATTAGAGTCTGCAGGTGGGCTGGCTGCTGGGCTGCTTTTCTCTACAAGGATTTCTGAGATGGCTTCTGAGTCCCTCCAGTGTTGTTTCTTTCCATGGGCTGTCCAGCAAGCTGGATGGCAGGATGAAGGACCAACTCGCCCCAGGTGGAGATGGAAGAGAGGAGCTCAGCAGTGCTGGAGGGGACTGTCCCTGCCTGCTCCCCAGGGCCAGATCTGCACTCCCGGCTGGTGCAGACGTTCGACCTCCCTCCTGCCAAAACCTGCTGCTCCATTCTCACCCATTCCCAGGTCTCCTTGACTGCCCACACCTTGCCCACACTGGGCTGCTTCATGCCTTCAGCCATGCTCTCCTGGGCACATGCCACCTGTGCTGCCTGCAGCTGTGCACTGAGAGCCAGTGTATGTCTGCGCTCCCCCTTCTCTCGGCTGCTCTGAGTCTCCAATTTTAGGCATGGCTGGAGAGTTTCAAGGCAAGCCTGGTTTTGGCTTCTTGTATCTTTGGTGAGACGTGAGCCTAGGAGCAGAGGATCAGGGAGGAACACCTGGCTTGTCACACTCTGTGCCCTGCTATCCCCTCTCCTGGGTTCCCAAACTTGGCCGACTCTGCCAACATCACGAGCAGCCGCTCCCAACTGCCTCTGTCACCCGCCTGAGCTGGGGATGTGGCTAAGGGGCTTGAGCACCACCCAAGAGAACCCTTCCCCAGCCTAGTCAAGCACCAGAAGCTTTCCTCTTCTTTCAAGCCCAGTTCCTCATCTGGGGCCCAACTTTAACTTTCTTACCAGCCATGGAGTGACCCTCGGCAGCAACCAGGGCTTTTGACCGGCAGCTTTTGGAAAGGGGTGAACAACACAAGGGGAGATATGCTGCAAGGAGCTATAGGGACATAAGTTGCTAGTTAGGGAGAGCAATGAGCCCAGATACTCTTGGTAGTGGTTCCTCTCACTCTTGGTAGATGTTAGAGGGCATGTCCCTCCCTAACCTTGAGCTCCGTTTATTGACCTGTTGTGCAATATTTTATTTAACTCGTGTCTGAACCCACTGACATTCTTTGCTTCCACAGCCTCGCGCAGCAGCAAGTTGCAGAAGTTTCAATCCACTGTGCAAAGAAACGCTTCCGTGTATCTGTTTTAACATGATTTCCAGCTCAATCCGTATTTACAGCTAAGACAGGAAGGCTGGGGATACAGTGTCCAAGAGTTTATCTGATTTGAATGTGTGGAGGATGGTGGATCGTACATTTTCATGTTAACATATCCCTTGACAAGGCTAGGAAAGAAATTGCAGGAGGTGACTGCTTGTGGTAGCGGGGGATGGAAACCGATGACCCAAGAGGTTCCCTCTACTCTGACATTTTGCTGTGAATCACATGAGTTAAATTCTTACTGTAAGGCTCAGATGTGTTTTGACAGGTACAAAGGGATACCAAGAACACAACATCCCGAACAACCTTTGAGTAAGGTGGGTGCTTGGTGGTACTTAGGGTTATATAGCTTAGTACAGCCCTGAAAAATGCCTTTCAGCCTTACCAACCAGCTAGCTTTTATGCCAGTAATTATTGTGCACAAAAAGGTATGAGATTTATTGAAGAACAATGGGAAGGGTGCGTGGTAACTTGTGAATTTTTTTAGGTGCGTTACTGTGAAGAGGTGCAGGACTCACTTTAAAGAAAAGCGTATTGAATTTGTCATGATGACATGGGAACATTTTGGAAGATGAAAATATCTTTATTGCCGATACTGTCAGAGACAAGGCTTTCCTGAAGGGTCTCGCTGGGTTGCACAGCACCAGACATTTCTGCTCCATGCACCGTACGCACACTCGCTGCAGCAAAGCAGGGTCCGTGCGTGCCGAAGCGTCTGTGCTCCGGTCCGAGGTCTGGTCTCGGGCGATGGAGTGACACCGTCCAGCAGACCTGATTTCTGATCTCTAGTTTGCATTGATCTTACGTTTAGACACGCAGTCAGAAGAACAGACCCTCCCTTTTCCAGTGCCTTTGGAAAGATCGCAGCTTCGTAGAATGAGTCCTTTCTCCTCCACCCTTAATCTACAACCCAGCTTTCCGGGGAGGTCCTACTTTGAGCTAAGATCTTCGGCCCACCAGCTGAGCTTGCATTCTTCTTTACAGTCCCTGAATTCAGCCGGTGAGCTGAGTGCCTCTGGCATTTCCTCTTGGTCTGTGCTTCTGGGCATCTCCAAGTTATTTGTTTGTTTTGTTCCGTTGTGTTTGTTTTTCCCATGACATGCGGATGGCAGGGGGAACTCCTTCTGTTTTGTCAGTGGCCTGCTCCTGCCACGGAGGGACTTCCAGTGACGTAGTTCTCGTGGTGTGTTCATCTGTACGTACCAGCATGGGCAGTTTCAGGCGTGGGGTGACAGAGCAGCACAGTAACTCCTTACATGGGTGCTGTTCTTGGCAGGGCCGGCATGGCTGAACCATTTCACACAGCCAGCCGGCAGAGCAGATCCCTCATCTCTAGTTTGTATTGATCTTGTGTCTAGGGACAGACAGAAGAACAGACCTTCCCTGGGAGAAATCTGTGGGGACATCTCGATAGTTTGCTTTCCCTATATAACCAGAAAACGCAGCCCCTACTGTGAGATTTGTTCTGTGAAATTAGCTTGCTCGATTAAATCTAGACCCCTCTTAAGAGAGAAGCAAGTCTAGATGCAAGCAAGGTCTAGCTAAGGCCAGCTCACAGACCCCTTGCAGTCTGGCTTCTTAAGACCCTGAAGATGTGGGCTCTTGTCCGCTCAGCTTTGAGCACTGGGCTTGGCTTTTGCAAAACCAGACGTGATCGTATCGAAGTCTTGTTTTCTGCAGAGCAGAGGAAACCACTCCCGTGATACCTTGCTCGTCTGGCTGCACCCACAAGCGCTTTGCTTGCCTCCTCGCACCCAGTCCTCACGGGCTGTGGCGGGACATGGGCAGTATAGGCAGAATGAGTGACGGTATTGGGCAGCCAGCAAAGGAGCCACAGGCACCGTGCATCTCTCAGAGCTGTTTTCTAACCAGTCTTTGCACATCTTCCGTTGCTAAAGATCCTGGGCCCTGATTCTTCCACCGCTCTGGATTTACACCACTCCATGGGCTCCAATGGAGTAATTCACGACTTTCTCTGGTGTAAGCCCAGGAAGAATGGGGGCCCCCGATCGTTTGATTTCCATCCCATAACCCGGAATGAGGAATGCTGCAGCATGACCCTTGCCAGAATAACCGGGGGCCCTGCAACTTTCTTTTCTTTGTGCTTTTTATGTTTTTTTTCTCATCGTACTGCTGTGCGCTAATGGCTTGAACTCTGTTTTGTTACGGACGTTTCTTACTTTGTGTCCAGTGTACCGAGATCCACTGCGATGGCCACGAGCAATACTTGTGTGTGCAGTACAGACCTCTACAGCCGCGGTCTGGGGTGGTGGGGCAGGGCAAAAACGGGGTCTGGAATGTGCCCATGTGTCTGTGCTGTTTCGCACTCAGGTGAACTTGTATCGCTGCGATGCGCAGAGACCTTGAAAACCACTCTTTGAATTGGGGCACGGGGCGCGATTCATTAAAACAGCCTCAGGAGGTGCTGCTTGGCACTCGCCACGGAGCGCAGCTACAGCCAGATGCTTTCCCACCAACACGCATGTCAGCAGGGTGAAAAGCCTGCTTCCTTGCCTGAGGAGAGGTGAAAACCAGTCACAGAGCAATACAGGGTTTTCCTTGAAATCCAGCACCCGTGACGAATGTCCTCCCATACAGTGCCAACATGGGGCTTCGTGTTGCCCTCTCCTCCTGGTGAGGACAAGCTCCTGGATCAGTCCCCAGCTGCAGCCCAGCTCCCAGGAGGTGTTTGCAGCCAGTCAGGCTCAGCCCGGTCGCAGGAGGGTGAAGGGCACCCCAACACACCCTGCCTGTGCAGCTGCAGTTGAAAGTACAGCCCGGTGCCCTTCGGGTGCTAGCAGGGGACTGAGGCCAGGCATCTGCCCCCAGAGAACCCCTCTCCTGCTCCGCTCCTGCCCAGACCGCACACACAGCAGGGGAGGCAGCCCGGGAGAGCTCGGTGGTCCCCATTCACTGGACACACCAGTGGCTGCTCTTCTCTCATCAGTCCCTGTCCTCCAAGGAGTGTTGGTTTTTTTTTTAAGTGATTCAACTGAGGGTCAATCTAGAGAATTCTTAGCAAGCAGCTGAGATATTCTGCCAAGGGTAAAATTTCCTGCCCCTTTTCTGGAGGCAAGTCCAATGATTTGGCATCCTGATCAGACTTGATGCTCTTGAAGGCTGTGATGAGATCTGGCCGTGAAAGAGCAGATACTCCACACGTCCCAGAGGTGAGACTCACCAAAACGGCCAACAGTTCACACTCAAACTCACCAGTCCTATTTCCAACCCCTCTCCATGCTCTCTGGCTTTTAATGAATCAGGCCTCCTGTGGCTGGATGGATGCTTAGTTAAAGGTTAAATGCTCATGAGTGTTTTTCAGGCGGTTGTTGTTTCTTAGCTGTGATGTGTGAAATGTAGTATCTCTTTATAGGATGCAATTTTGAGACACAAGGAACGCCTTACTCTCAATTAGGCAAGTATATTTATTACAATTAACTGGCACCTACTCCATGTTGCTCATCCTTTTTTCATTTTTTTTAGATCTTTAACTTTTCTTTGGCGAGTGAGCAGCATTTCTTATGCATACCCTGCTAGCAGGGCGCTCTTGGGTGTCATGGCAGTAGGCAAATTCAGAGGAGGAATGGTCATTGCCATATGATGTAACAGCATTTTAATTTTTCTCCCATATGGTTTTAAAGAGAAGCCTGAAGTCAGTGCTCTGGAAGCAGCCCCGTAATTAAGAACTGATCCTCCTGCTCAAAGCAATACGTATTCCAGTTCATTAAGGGCTCTTGAACATGGGCCAAATGCCAAGGAGGTGATTAGCCCCTCTGCAGCTAATTGGAGCGAGCGCTTGTCATAGCTAGGTGCCTGTCCCATGCAGACTGCCTCCCCCCGGAGCAGCGGCACTCAGCAGCCTGCAAGGTGAGGCCAGTTTGTTCTCCCAGGAGAAGGAGCCCCATGCCCAACCCAGCAGGATTCCCTCCTCGGGCAGTTCGCATACCGTGCCGGCCAGCCTACACCCGCCGGCAGCCCCAGCCCATCCTCGCTCCATCTCTCCCCACCTTTATGCAAAATGCTGAAAGGTCCATGCGCTCGCTGGAGAAGCAGGCAAGCAGAAATTTGTTTCTCGTTCCTTTCTTTCCCACCTTTACGTGCTGTTTTCTCTCCTGCATGCCTTTCCCTGGGAATGACCACAGTTGACATTAAAAAAATGGTGGCAGGTACGGAATCACCTCCGTCAAGTTGCGAAACTGGGGCACCCGCGTGCATGTGAGCTGTCTTGTGAAACAATCCAATAAACCAATGAATAAATCTCACCAGAGTGTTTTATTTTTAAGCCGTATTTACTCCTGCAGGCGTGAGAGTGTTTTGTGGAAGTGTCAGTTCACGTTTCAGTGACCGCTGGAGAAAACCACCTGGGGAACTGGGCTGGTGGCTTGTGATCGTGCCTCTGTCTTGTCGAGGACGTGACACTGTGTCTGTCAGATTTGCAGTATCCGAGTCCCGTGCATTTAAACCAGCAGCCGTACCAAGTCGTGGAGGTTTTCGGGCATTTTCCAGCCTTCCCATGAGCTAGCTCTTGTCTTGTGTGTGGCCGGTGGCTCTGCAGGGAGGTTTCTCGGTGTGACACAGCATCTCTGTCAATGTAGATCTTTGTATGTGCTTTTGGTTCCCAGGACTGCCAGCCCTCAAATACACACAGAGAGTTTATCTGCTAGTCCTCAGTTCCCTTCCCATGCTGGGCCTGACCCTGCAAATTGTTGCTTGCATGAGTAACCCTTAGTTGTAGGAGTAAGTTACGTTAGCTAGAACCTGGAGACCTGGCCAGGATTGCACGTTTCCTTCTGCTAGGGCCAAATTTTAGGAGATTGTGAGGATCCTGCAGGCTCACGAGCTCAGACGGACAGACAGTGGGAGGGGATGGAGGCAACCAGGCACCGGGGAGCGGCAGAAGCAAATCTGGTCTGAGTCCTGGCCATAAAACCTCAGCCGCGCTGGCAGGCTGCAGCTGCACAAGCTCAAAGCATCTCTCCATGATGGAAGGTGCCCCCCATGAGTCAGCAGCCCCCTCCGCTGTGCAGCTGCCTGCCTGCTTCTCACTGCCGTCGGCGGGCAGCAGCCCGAGCCCCCGCCGTGCCTCCGCGCTACGTGTCAGCCCTGCATGCAGCATGCGCTGTTTGGTGTCCGCTCCACGGGGCTCGGTCACTGACAGCTGTGCTCCCGCCAGACTAACCTGATGTTGTTTGTGTATTCCAGTTGCTTGGTTTTCTTTCGATCCTGCCTCTGCCCATGCTGACATCATCTTTTCTAATGACAACCTGACTGTCACCTGCAACAGCTATGATGACAGGGTTGTGCTGGGGAAAACGGGCTTTTCCAAAGGGCTCCATTACTGGGAGCTGTCAATCGATCGTTACGATAACCACCCTGACCCAGCCTTTGGTGTGGCACGCATTGATGTCCTGAAGGATGCCATGCTGGGCAAGGACGACAAGGCCTGGGCCATGTACGTGGACAATAACCGGAGCTGGTTCATGCACAACAATTCGCACACCAACAGGTATGTGGTCTGGAACAGGGTCTTCCTCCCAGAGACCACAGCCCAAATCTCAGCCCCAGTAAGAGCCCGTGGCTTTTCCAGTGACACCTACAGGCGCCCACGGAAGGGTGACATCGCTCCTAATCGCTTCTATTTGAGGATGTGCCCTTGCCCCAAGCGAAGGACAGTCCCTACCTCCCTGTTTCTGCCTTGCTCCAATATTCCTTCCCTGCCTACTGCAACTCTTTCCGTGCTGGCTCTTCCCCCGAGCATGCACGGCACGACTTCCATGTAGCAACCCCTTCCCATTAACACCCAAAGCCTTGCAACTCGTGCAACAAGAAAATAGCGTTTGCCTTTACCCCTGTGCCACAGCTATTGCTCGCTTTCCCCATGGGACAGAGGGGCTGGGGGCTTTGAAGCTTGCGGTAGCTTGGGGAGAGCCTGGTGTCACCTTCCTGCAGCCTCAAAGACCCTTCTCTGGTGGGTCAGCAGGTTTCGAAGTGGGCCCTGCAGCTTTGCTCCCCAGGTCCACTTGCTTTCCCCATGGTTGTGTTGCTGTGGCATCGTGGCAAGTGGGGAACACCTCTGCAGGAGGCTTGAGGAGGTGCCCAGGGACTTGTGAGCATGGCTAAGGTGCAGACCATGGCCTGGCTGCTGGGTGAGCTGTGAAGTTCAGCATCGTCAGCCGTTGAGGTCCATGGCCTGAACCCTGAGCCGGGAGCGCAAGGGACGTTAAGCCACAGAGATACTCTGATCTTCTCACCCCCACAGAACCGAGGGTGGCATAACGAAAGGCGCCACGGTGGGAGTGCTGCTGGATTTGACCAGGAGGACCTTGACATTCTCCATCAACGAGGACCAGCAAGGGCCTGTCGCCTTCGAGAACCTGGAGGGCCTCTTCTTCCCCGCGGTCAGCCTCAACAGGAATGTGCAGGTACGTGCTTTGACCATGCTCTCTGGAACACCACGGCAGCATAGCCTGCGGCTGAGCTTGCTGGCAGACTCCCTGTAATGCTGCTGTCACTGCAGTGAGTGTTGATGCTCAGCAGCGTGGGGACTTTGTGGAGCGGGAGGGGCTCTTGTGCAACAGGGGCAGCTTGGAAAGAGCTAAACTTGCGCCCTAAACCACCTGCGAGTCTCTAAAATCAGGACAGGCCTTCCTGCAGCCACAGCTGCTGCCTGGCTCCCAGCTCCAGCTTTCTCCATCAGGGCTGATGGGTTCTCCAGCCCCGCCTGGTTGATGGGGTTTAACAACTCCATTTCATGATACTACCCCACAAGAGCCTCACCAGCTCTTATAGCTCTCCCAGGACCCAGATAGGAGCATTACCAGGGAGAAGGGCACCTTTTAAAGTCTATTTTCCTCTGGGGAGTTTCAAACCCCTCTTCTCTCCCTCTCTCCCAAGCTCTCAGCACTCCTGAACATCACCAGGCGGTGCCTCCCTGTGCCTATCTGGTATTTCCATCATTCATTTTTATTCTCACTAATCGCATCCCTGCTATCCTCTCTCCCAGCAAGTCCCCCGTGTTCACGGAAACTGGCTTTGGCACATCCACTCTACCACTGCTTGCACCTCCAGCACTGCACGAGTGCCCAGGCACATCCTAGGACACATTGTGCACATAATGGATGACCACGGGGTGTCAGGCATTTTGGCATGGTCTTCTGCAGTGGATGTCAAAGACATCACCTCTGTGCAAGGCCAGAGGTGCCAAGTGCCCTCTGTAAATTAGGGGCCCCCAAGGGCCTTGCAGGCAGGGGAGTCTGCCCAGAAAGGGGCTGAAATATGTGCGACGTACCGGGGCTGTGCCGGTGTTTAACTAGGAAACATTAAACATTAAGACCAAATTGGGCGGGAGTGTTGATCTGCTCAAGGGTAGGAAGGCTCTGCAGAGGGGTCTGGACAGGCTGGATCAATGGGCCAAGGCCAATTGTATGGGGTTTAACAAGGCCAAGTGCTGGGTCCTGCTCACTTGGGTCACAACAACCCCAGGAAACGCTACAGGCTTGGGGAAGAGTGGCTGGAGAGCTGCCTGGCGGAGAAGGCCCTGGGGGTGCTGGCTGACAGCCGGCTGGACACGAGCCAGCAGTGTGCCCAGGTGGCCAAGAAGGCCAACGGCATCCTGGCTTGTACCAGCAATGGTGTGGCCAGCAGGAGCAGGGCAGGGATGGTGCCCCTGTGCTCGGCACTGGTGAGGCCGCCCCTCGAATGCTGTGTTCAGTTTTGGGCCCCTCGGGACAAGAAGGACATGGAGGTGCTGGAGCGTGTCCAGAGAAGGGCAACGGAGCTGGGGAAGGGTCTGGAGAACAAGTGTGATGGGGAGCGGCTGAGGGAGCTGGGGGTGTTCAGCCTGGAGAAGAGGAGGCTGAGGGGAGACCTTATCGCTCTCTGCAACTCCCTGAAAGGAGGGTGTGGTGAGGTGGGGGTTGGTCTCTTCTCCCAAGTCACTAGAGACAGGACGAGAGGAAATGGCCTCAAGCTGCGTCAGGGGAGGTTTAGATTGGGTATTAGGAACAATGTCTTTACTGAAAGAGTGGTCAGGCATTGGAACAGGCTGCCCAGAGAGGTGGTGGAGTCACCATCCCTGGGGGGTTTCAAAACCGTGTAGACGTGGCACTTGTGGACGTGGTTTAGGAGGCCTGGGAGTGTTGGGTTGGCGGTTGGACTTGGTGATCCTGGAGGTCTTTTCCAACCTTAATGATTCTGTGATTCTATGATTCTGTGATTAAAGAAGCCCATCTTTTCTGCGCTGGTTTTAGAGGTTACTGTATGCATCCGGTGTGGTAAAAACGTCCTGTGATGGTTTTAATTCCTACCACAATCTTCTCCACAGCCCTAAAAGACAAACGTGTTTCCAGAGCCCCTCTGCTTTCTGACAGTTCTCAGGGGAAGGCAGAGCTTAAATCCCCTGACAACAGAGAAGTCCCGTGGGATGCTGATGAAAGGCTGCTAATAAACCCAAGCCTTTCATTATCCTTCTTCAAAGGTGTATGAGTAATTAAAAATTACTCCAATTAGGAGGGGAATAATTGTATTTTAGACAAAGTTTTCTATAAATCTGTATCTGAAGGGGAAAATGCTGCTGTTTCAATAAAAGAAGGAATCGTGATTTCCTCCTAAATTGAAGTATCTGTGGAGGGAACTGAATTACCCATGCGTGGTGCCTCGTCACATGTGGGGGTGTTTGCAGACCTGGCCCCTTGCCTGGTCAATGCGTGTAAGCAGAGCCTGCCCGTATCCCTTCCTATGGACCAGGGTTTTCCTAGCTGCCGTAAGCATCAGGTCTCTGGTATTTCTTTCACTTCCCCTTTGTCCCCATGTTTCAGCCTCTGCTGCATCGCTCCCCAACCCCGGACGATGCCAGGCCGAATGCCCAGCTCCCATTTTGCACTTGAGCATCCCCCCCACGCCATAGCATGGCCCTGCCCCAGCACCCTGCTGCCGCTCAGCTTCCCCACTGTGAAGGTCCTTCCTCCCACCGGCAATCGGCCACGTCCCCTCCATGCTCGGCCTGGGGGCTTCTCAGCGGTCTCCTTCCGTACTGAGTGGCTTCGCTGTCCTTCAGCCCCCTGCGTACCCTTTTGTCCATCCCATCTGCAGAAGGACCCAACTGCTGCCGTGTCCCACCTCTCCAGGAGCTGACTGTTGGATCTGCCCACAGCCAGCTGGGAATATTTGAGGCTCGGTACGGCTGGTACCAGCGGTCCCACTTCGCAGTGGCCCCTGCAGCACAAGCAAGCCATAAAACAGCGAGACGGAGCCACCGCCGTGGTGCTGGGGACAGCCTCTCCCGCCCCCCAGGTCTCCACCGAGGAGCGGCGGGCTCCCTGCAACCTCTCGGGCCGCATCCCGCCTCGACATGCCGGCTGCTGTGCCGTGGGCCGTCCCACCAGGCGCGGAGGGCTGCGGCTGAGCCCTGTATCTCTCGTTGCAGGTGACGCTGCACACCGGTCTGCCGGTCCCCGAATTCTACGCTTCGCGCTCGGCCATGCCTTGAGGATGCTCCCAGAGCCGGCTGCCTCTTCTCGGGATGAGAGGAGCCAGCCCGTTCCCTCCTGCGGGACGAGGCCGGCTGCCGAGCTGCCGGGTCCCTGCTCGGCCGCCGGCCGGAGCCAGGGAGGCAAAGCGGGAAGGAAGAACCTGGCTTTTGGCTGTCTCTGATCTCCGCCCTCCCGCGCTGTCCTGTGTGTGTGCGCTTCGCTGTTTAGCTCTTTTTGGCTGATGAAGTACCTAGGTAGCCTGAGATGTTCCTCTGTGTCCGCTTTTAGGTTTGGTTTTATTGATTTGAGTTGGGGTTTGGGGTGAGGGGCAGTTTCATCTCGTTTGGCAGAGCGCTTTCCCCTCCTGTGGGGCTGGCCGGAGGGACCCCCACCACGGGAAAGCTTTCACCCACGCCAGCCCCGTTACTTTGCAGGATATTTCTTTCCCCCGTGGCCTTTCTTGCAGAGTGCCCTCAGTCACGTGTAGAGGTGGGTCCTGGATTACCAGTCAGTCTCCACGTCCTTACCAAAAGGCCTGGCCCTGGCCCTTGTCCCCCCCCGAGGCGTTTCTGTGGGGCGCAGCGGTGGGGCAGAGGGGGGCCACCCTGTCCCTGGGTGCTCCAGGTGTTGGCAAGCCCTTGGTCTGGTGCCAAGCGCCCGCACAGTGCTCTCCCCCTGCTCCCCACAGCCCAGCGCCGGCACGCACGCCACAGCCATACACCGCAGAGCCCTCGCCCGGCTCTTTGGAGATTAGTGTTTATTTTTTTATAGTTGCCGTATAAAGCCTAGCCTTAAATACTAACGGATAGTGTCCTTCCATTCACCGGAGAATTCATTCTGCACTGAGGGTCTGATGGGAAGCCCAGGATGAGGATGGGGATGGGGATATGGATGGGGATGGGGATGAGGATGGAGATGGGGATGAGGAGGAAGGAGAGCTGGCCACAGCCCTGCCACGCACTCAGGAATACGTGCCCGCTGCCCTGCCTGCGCCTGCTGCCGGCAGCAGTTCCCCTCGGCCTCCGCTCCCTACCCCGACTTTCTGGTAATTCAGAGGCAGGAGAGGAGTGGGAGGTCATGGGCGCCGTGCCCGGTGCCAGCCCCCCGTTCCCGTGCCGAGGGTGCCTGCATGCGCATGTCCCCACGCTTCGCTTTTGGGTCCCTCGCCGTCTCCCCAGCACGGCTGGCAGGGCTGGAGGAGGCGGCGGTGTCGCTGCCAGGCGGGTGCCACCGTGCCCAGCCTGGCCGGAGAGCTGCGGCTCCTCGATCCAGGGTCGGGGGGGGAGCTGCGGGGGTACCGGTCCAGCAGAAAGGCAAGTGTAAATAGAGCATTCCCCTCCAGCGCGCCCTCTCTCTAGGACGGTCCCATTCGTTCCTTGTTGCTCTGGTATTAAGTTTATCTAATTTATTGGATGGGTGCTATCTTGTTGACTTAACACCGAGGAGTTTCTCTCAGCTGCAGGAGAGCCGTGTTGCGGGACAACGCCGAGCAGCTCTTTGGTGAATTCCTGACGAGCCCCCGTGGCCGGCTCACCCGGGGCTCCTCTCTCAGCCGTTATCCCCCGGTTCTTTAGGATGTTCATGGTGCTTATTAGACTCCCAGTGATTGTAAGACGTCATCCCCCCGTACCGCGATGATAGCTGCATACAGCCGCTGTACTGAAGAGAAGTGTCATGTTTGCTGTTCTAATAAAGGACTTTTATGAGAGAAGGGCAGAGCTTCCCAGAGCATCTCTGTGCTGCCGCAGCCCCTGGCTTCAGTTCCCATCTCGTCCCCCACCCCGGTGCGGGTCACCACGAGGCACTGCACATCCCTGCGCTGTCCCCGTGGGGAGACAGCAGCAGAGGACGGGCAGAACTCCGTTCATGGGAGGGAGGGGGGCACAGAAGCCAGCTGAAATCCAGCGCTCTGGCAGCACCGTGAGATGACGGAGTGGTGGGGGGAGCTCGTGCCACCATGTCTCCATCCCCGGCACCGCAGCACCCTCTCCCCATGACGGTGGACAGCCAGCGAGGCGGCAGCACCCACAGGGCAGCGGGGATGGGAGCTTTTATTTTCCACCCCACGATAAGGGGATGCCCAGGAGGGAGACGGGTCATTGCAAACCCCCTGTTAACACCTGCGGGGCACTTGGGGAGCTAACGCAGGCACGGCCATGAACCCCAAATCCTGCAGCCCCACATCCCGCCCAGCCTTTTCCCGACCCTTTCCCTTTCCCAGCACATTCCCGTCTCCCTTCTTCGTGCACACGAGGAGCGGTGACGATTCCCTGTTCCCCGTTCCCAGCGTGGGTGCTGAGCTGGGACAGCGGGAGAGGGGAGGGGGCAGCTCCCAGCCCCACAGCGACACGACACGGGGCCCACCCAGGGCTCCCCACTCCACCTGCAGCCACCAGCAGGGGGGCCCGGGGGGCCGAGGGATGGCCCTGGGGGCGAGGAGCTGGGAGGTAAGGGAGGAGGGACGGCATCCAGCGGGAGGGAGGAATTACCTGGGCTGGATACAGAGCAGCATCTCCCTGGGGGGACAAGCCGCTGCCCAGCACAGCCACCCCAACACCAGCCCCGGAGGCGCAGCCGGGATGAGATGGTGACAAGGACCAGGTGGGGAAGAGAGATAAAATGATAGAAATCACAAGAACGTCAAGGAGTGAAAGAGCCCAGCATCGTTGCGATGCGGTGCTGGCAATGTTAAAATCCCTTGGCGGTGAGTCTTTCTTCCAGAAATAGGGGCAAACGCTAAGGGATGAGCGGTGTGGAGGCCATTTCTGAAGAGAGGCTTCTCCCAGGGGCCTGAGAAGGGCTCGCTGTTGGATATTAGTGCCTGCTCTACATTTTCTCAGAGTGCTTCAAGAGAAGTTTTCGATGTGAGGCCTCTGAGCTCATCATGGGCTCAAGTCCAGGGCTAAAGAAAAACCGCTAATGCATTGCATTAAGTGCATTTATGTCTCAGAACGCTGCTCGTCCCTTCCAGAGGGGGGATGTGCCCAGGACACCGGAGATACACGAAATCTCATCCTCCCTGCAGCACGTAAAACCCAGCCTGTAAGTGATGCGCAGCAGGAGGGAACAACCCAGGGCCGGAGGACACCCAGCACCCGGGGACGGGCCCCGGAGGCGAGGGCAGAGCCGCTCGCCAGCTGCATCCCTGCTCCGACTTCCAAGAGAGCAGCACCAGAGGTCTTCCCGGGCTGCCCAAACCCACCCAGGGCTCTGCCTCACACTCGGCAGCTCTCGGAGCGCTTTGCGTGGCACCGTTTGCTCGACTGCAATTTCCACCTGCGTTGGAGGCAGGGCCTGGACATGAAATACCTGCTCTAGGCACCGAGCCCCTGCCTGCTCTGCGTCTGGCATTTACTGACAAGGAAACCATGCCCAGGCTTCCACCCGGCTAATAATCCTTCAATTTGCCCTGTGAAAAATCAGGAAGATGAGTCACATCCCTTCTTTTCCACATTGCACACGTGCAGTTTGGGCTGGTTCAGGAACCAGCCCGTTCTCCAAAGGCTTTGGGAAGCCGCTGCAGCCCTTTGCCAGGACCCGGCTCAGCGTGGAGCTCATGCTGCTCCGTCCCAGCCAGGGTGACAGTCGGGGTGGCCGGGTTAACCCCCGGAGCACACGCGGCCCGGCCAGGCCGCAGGGCAGCGGTTGGGTTGTCTCGCTCTTCGGATGTCTGTGGTTTAGCTTTGCAGAACCGGGCAGGGAAAGTGCGCAAGGCTGGAAAGGCGGCGCAGGCATGGCTGGAGGAAGAGGAAGAGGTGTTGCGTTGTACGCTCAGATCAGCTATTCTTGCCCTCGGGAGGAACCGGGGGCGGGAGGCAGGGCAGGGCAGGGCTCCGCGGGCAGGCAGGGCAGGCAGCCCTGCCCCGGGAGGCGGCTGTGAAGGGCCTGGAGCCCATCAGAAGAGATCCCAGGCCATTTCCAGAGGGTTGTGCGGAGCGGGCAGAGAAAAGTGAGGAGGGGAGGGGAGAGGAGGCAGGGGAGGTGGCTGCAAGGGGGGGGGGTGCAGGGAAAGGGGGTGCAGGGAATGGGGTGCAGGGTCAGGGGTGCAAAGGAAGGGGTGCAAAGGAAGGGGTGCAAGGGAAGGGGTGAAGGGGAGGGGGTGCAGGGGAGGGGGGTGCAGGGAAGGGGGTGCAAGGGAGGGGTGCAGGGGAGGGGGTGCAGGGAAGGGGGGTGCAGGGAAGGGGGTGCAAGGGAGGGGTGCAGGGGAGGGGGTGCAGGGAAGGGGGGTGCAGGGAAGGGGGGTGCAGGGAAGGGGGTGCAAGGGAGGGGTGCAGGGGAGGGGGGTGCAGGGGAGGGGGGTGCAGGGAAGGGGGGTGCAAGGGAGGGGCGCAGGGGAGGGGGTGCAGGGGAGGGGGGTGCAGGGAAGGGCGTGCAAGGGAGGGGTGCAGGGGAGGGGGTGCAAGGGAAGGGGGGTGCAGGGAAGGGGGGTGCAGGGAAGGGGGTGCAAGGGAGGGGTGCAGGGGAGGGGGTGCAAGGGAGGGGGTGCAAGGGAGGGGGTGCAGGGAAGCGGGGTGCAGGGGAGGGGGTGCAAGGGAGGGGTGCAGGGAAGGGGGGTGCAGGGAAGGGGGGTGCGGGGCAGCAGTCGGGCAGGGGTGGCATGGTGACCCTCCCCGTGTCAGCCCTGAGAGCTGCATTTCCCTCCGACCCCGGCGGGAGGAGCCCCGCACGGCCCCCGGGACCCCCCCCCGCCCCGGCCCCGCGTGGGGCGGTGCCCTGCGTGGGTAAGCGCGGAGCGGGGGAGGTGGCCGCGCCGCTCCCCCCGGTGCCCCCCCCGGGGGACACACACACCCACACCCACGACGGGGACACCCGTGCCCGTCCCCCCCCCCCCTCCGTGCCCCCTCCTCTTTGCGCCCCCCCCCGCGGCGGCCGTCCCCGGGGCACCGCCTTTGTCCCCCCCCCGGGGTGACGGGGCTCCGCTCCCGCCCCACGAGTGGGCGGCCCGTGGCGGCGGCCCGTCCCCGTCCCCTCCCCGGGGCGGAGGCGGAACCCGGTGCCGGCGCCCAGCCCCCGCCTCCGTGTGTCCCCCCCCCCCCGCCCCCGTGTCCCCCCGCAGGGATGTCGCGACCGCTGTCGGACCAGGAGCGGCGAAAACAGATCAGCATCCGTGGGATCGTGGGAGCCGAGAGCGTGGCCGAGCTGAAGAGGGGCTTCAACCGGCACCTCCACTTCACCCTGGTCAAGGACCGCAATGTGGCCACCCCACGCGATTACTACTTCGCCCTGGCCCACACCGTGCGGGACCACCTGGTGGGGCGCTGGATCCGCACCCAGCAGTACTACTACGAGAAGGACCCCAAGGTGGGAGCGAGGGGACACCCCTCCTTGCAGGACAGGGGGTGGAGGGTGGTGGGAGCCCCCCGCTCTGGGCTTTCCCCAAGTGGGTCCCGCGTTATGGCCCGGGGTGGGAGAAAGGGGAATTTGCGCGGCCGTCGTAACCCCTTGGGTGCAAACCCTCCCTCTGTGAACGCGCTAGAAGAGTACGGAGAATGGGGAGCTCGGTTTTTTTCTTGGATTTAGGGATATTCCCCCTAACTCTGCCGAGCGTAGGGACTGGACTTTAACAAGCAAGGCCACTGTCCTTTGCTTTGCAAAAACAAACAGAGCGCAGCTTGGCCGGGAGCTGGGTGCAGGGCATGGGAACAGCGTTTGTTGTCCTGCAGCGCTGGCGTGGGTGCGGTCTACCAAAACCAGCTGCAAAGCCTTCTAGGGGGAATTAGTTGCAGGGCTTAAATGAACCCAAAGCCAGCCACGAGAAGGCCTTGTTTAAAATAAGCGCAAGCCTAATCCGCGCCACAGTGATCCTGAGCGTAAAGATCCGGTTTGCGCTGGAGTTTCTGTGCTGCTACTCATCTGCGCTGGCTTGCACCGGGCGCCGGGCTCTGGCTGCTGGGGGATTAAGCGGTAATCCTCTCCTGACACCTGGACGGTCCTGTCGGCTCCGATTTCCTCCCTGCCAGGGTCACCTCGCAAACACCTCGCTGGGACCGAGCCAGCCCCTGATAGCTCAACCCCGCCATGTCACTATAGGGGTGAGAAAAAAAGATGAGCCTCTTCCAGGGCTTGAATGTGGGGACTCTCTTGTACAGCCAAGCCGTGCTGGCTGCCGTCCGCCCGGCATCGCTTGCCCCCAGCTCTGCTGGGACCAAACCAGTAAGCCCAACCGATCCCGCCCAGCACATCCCATTGCCATCCCCAGCCTGACCCCGCACAGATCCTGGGGAAACCTGCCAAGTCAGCACCTTCCTCCAGCCTAAATCCTTCCTTAAAACCTACCGATGCGGACGCCAGGGGATGGCTGACAAAAGCCTCCGCGTTACCGGCCGCATCCTGCACCCATCGTGTCGGTGTGAGGGGAGGCGAGAGCGTGCAGTGCTCCCGCGACCGAACCCCCCGGGGACGGCAGAGGAAGCCCGTGTCCCCGCGGCTGCCGCACGCACCTGGCCCCGGCGGCTTGCTCGGTTTTCCGGCTGCTTTGCAGCTCAGGGTGACCTTAGGAAACATCTCCTCTTTTAAAGTTTAACTTTGTTCAGCCACGGCCACCAGCATGCTCGGGGTGACCATCCTGGAGCTGTCCCTGCTCTCAGACAGGGCCCCGGCGCTTCTCCAAGCAAAACCACCTCGGCGCTACCCTCTTCCCGGCTCGGGAAATAGCAGCGGCAGGAGAGCAGGGCTGGGGCTGCAGGGCTCGCCCGCCTCCGGGGAGCTCCAGCCCTCAGATTCCCGGTGCAAACCACCTTGCTCTCTTGACAGTTGGGGTTTTTCCTCTTGCTTTGAGATAACACCCGATAGCTGCTTCTGGAGTCCAGAGGAGCCTCCTCCGGCCCTGCGGAAGGTGACCAGCGGGTGGTTTTCTCTTTCAGAGGATTTACTACCTCTCCCTGGAGTTTTACATGGGACGGACGCTGCAGAACACCATGATTAACCTGGGGCTGCAGAATGCCTGCGATGAAGCCATCTACCAGGTGAGGTTGGTGAGGACCTGGACCGGGAGGGCTGCACGCTCTTCGGCTCCTGGGGATGTTTGTATTTTACTGCACTGGCTGCAAACTGCTGCCTGAGCCGCAGGTGATGCCCTGGGGGATAAAGGCTGCTCCAGGCCTGGAGCCACAGCCGGCGCTCGCAGCCAGATCGGGGCTGCCCGGCCCGGCGGCTGCGTGCTGAGGGATGCAGCGTGGTGCTGCTGAGCGCCGGCAGGATGGAGCCTCAAGCCCATAAACTGCAAGGAAACTCATGGTTCTGTGCATGAGGCCATCAATAGCTATAATCAGTGGCAGAGGGGAATAAAACCTTGGCCTAACTCAACCCCAGCCTGGCGCTGGCACCACGCGGCACTCAGGTTGTCGAAGGTTTTTGGGTGGCTCCTTTCCCCCCGCCACCCTGTGCTTGCACCCCTCGTGACCAACGCCATCGTACGCGGCTGGGGCGGTTGCACAACAGCAGGAGCAGCTTTTGCACAAACGCGTTCAAAGGAGAGGAACTTATTTTTAGGGGTTTTTTTAATTTTTTATCTGTTGGCCTTGCAGTGAGGATGGCAGCTCGGCTGGGGGTGAGGGTGGAGAGGGAGGGCCTGGGATGCTACGTGGTGGTAGACTGGGTAAGCAGAAGGTGTGAGGTTATTTGGAAGTCATCTTTGCAGCGATGGCAGGTAAAGCTCCAAGGGAAATCCTCCTTACTGCGTATGCTGAGCCCCCCAGACTCAAATGCCAAACATTTCTAAAATAAAATGTTTGGTATAATATAAATCACTTAAGATATTTCTGTAGGCATTCAGGGCTGCTGATGAAATTCAGAGCTGTGCAGCCTAGTGCCATGAAACACCGGCAGGGCTGCGATGGGTGCTGGTGCTTCCGGACCTGTCTGTGACCGGTCTGGGAGAAGGTTCTGCCCACTTACCTGTGAGTGGTGCAGGATCTGGCCCTCCGGCACGGGTGGCCCTGAGACCGGGGTTGTCCCTGCTTACTGTGACCGTGGGACATCAGGGAGACATCTCACTAAGAGGTTTTCGTGGGAAAAAGTGGCTCAGCCCTGGCAAGGCACCGTCTTATTTCCTGCAGAGCTGCCTGAGGAGCTTTGCATAGGCAAACCCTCTTTCTCCCACAGCAACCCGGGCTGGAAACTTTACATTCCCTTGTAGAAATGGTGTAGCTGCGTCTCTGTTAAAGGGCGATGCCTGGAGCCAAGGGGCCGGGCAGCCGGGTGCCTGCCTCAGAGGGATGGGGGTGCTGGGGAGCAGGAGCATGGTGCCTAGAGAGAGGGAATGGGCCTGGGAATGAGCCCTGGGAGACCTGTCCAAAATGTCTGGGACCACGAGAGCAGCACCCTCGTTATGGCTGGGTGCCCCCCAGCCCTGGGATCTCATCCACGGTGAGGTCAAGTTCTCGTGTGTCTCTTGTAAAGGCTGGTGGAGTGATTTAAACACCAGACCCGCTCCCTGCCACCACGGCAGTGGAGAAGTGGGACTGCTTTGGATGCAAATCCCCAGCTGCAGGGATGGGTCTTGCAGGCACGGGTGCCTTTCCCACCCCTCCTGGAGCACACCTACAAGGGGGGACAGCAGTGGTGGGCGCAGGGCAGCACCCAGGGGTGCATCCCAGCAGTGCCTCCCCTCCATGGGGCTGGGTGCTCTGAGAACCTCCAGCCCATCACCTTCTCTTTCTCATCTGTAGCTCGGGCTGGACATGGAAGAGCTGGAGGAAATTGAGGAGGATGCTGGTCTCGGCAACGGCGGTCTCGGCAGGCTCGCTGGTGAGTGAACCCCCCAAACGGTCTCATTGCCTGGGTGGTGGGGCACAGCCCTGGAGCCTTTGCATCCACTGTGGGGGAGTACCTAAACCTTTGGGGGGTGGGGAGGGGGTTATGGCTCCAGCCTTTCCGTGCACAGGGCGAGAGGCGCTGGATGGCCGGGGAGTGAGCGGTGGCTGCTGGCCCTGCCTCGTGTCTCTGCTGGGCGGCTGCTTGCGGCCGTCGGCTCTCCATGGGGAGAAGGACCCGCTGTCTCCCGGGGCTCCTGGCTCCCCGGGGAAGCACGGCTCACTGCTCTCCTCTGTCCCGGCAGCCTGCTTCCTCGACTCGATGGCGACGCTGGGGCTGGCAGCCTATGGCTACGGCATCCGCTACGAGTACGGCATCTTCAACCAGAAGATCCGGGACGGGTGGCAGGTACGGACAGAGGCACATGACCCTTGCCTTCCGCCAGCACAGCCAAAGCCCTGAGTCCAGCCTCTCCCTTAAATCAGGCCAAGAACAGGGTGTAGACATTCTCCCTTAGCTTGGAGACTGCTGGAGCCAGAGTTGGTGCTGTGATATTTAAAACTTGTCAGTTGTTTTCTCAAACGAGTTTAACTTCTTAAACCGGTACAAGCACGTGGCATCCCTCCCTGCGGCGGGGAAGCTCATCCTTCATCCCGGCTGGCTCCAGCGTGTTCATCCACTGGCTACAGCCCGGTGTCGTGAACTAGCACTTCCCTGGCTGCTGCATCCTAACGGGGCTTATCTCCCCTGACCCTCAGGCATCACCCCTGCCACCCAGAGCTCTGACCTGGCGGTGCCAAAGGCAATGTCTAATCCAGGCTCTCCCCTATAACAGCCCTGCCAGGCTACAGAAACGAGCCTGCTTTGTTAGCCAGCTTGCAGGCTGGGATCGAAACTCCAGTTAAGAGGGCTAATGGCATCTCGGTTGCAGCACGGCAGTGTTAGTGGTGCACTAAGGTCCCCACCTCCTCATCCCCATCCATCACTCCTCTGGCAGGGAGACCCCAGGGTTCAGGGTGGCTGGGGTAGAGCCCTGCCTCCGGGCTCACCCTGCAGTGCCAAAATTCAGATTTAGGGTAGATGGACATTGAAGCATCATCCCCTTTGCCATGAGCAGCCGGAGCCTTTCCCAGCCATCCTCCACGTGGCACAGCCTGGGGAGGTCCCTGGGGCTGTGTGGCCCCATCACCGCTCTCACTCCCTCCGGCAGGTGGAAGAAGCTGACGACTGGCTCCGGCACGGCAACCCCTGGGAGAAAGCCCGTCCCGAGTACATGCTGCCCGTGCACTTCTACGGCCGCGTGGAGCACACCGCCACCGGCGCCAAGTGGGTCGACACCCAGGTACGGGCTGGGGCGCAGCCTCGTGGGGCTGGCGTGCGGGGAACCCCCCTTGCATGGCTTATCCCGTCACTTGGGGGGGCTCTGACTGGCTGGCTGCATCCCGGGCACGGGTCCTGTCAGCATCCCTGCCGGGGAGGGTCGTGCTGGTGAGGCTGCTTCACTGAGGTGGAAAAGGCAGTGGTGGAGCAAACTGGGGAGGAGATGGACACAGGGATGGGGACATGGCTCCACATCTGCAGCCAACCTCTGAAATACCCAAAGGCACCTCCAGCAGGTATCTGTACAATGCACAGCCCAGCACGATGGCTTAAATTAAGCTTCACCAGACCCTCACAAGCCTCTCTCCGTTCCCTTAGTGCTTCTGGCAAACACCAGGCATCAGGCAGACCTGGGGGAGCCAGGGTGTCCCCGGGGAAGGGGCTGGTGGTACCAAGCACATCCCCGTGCATGCAACCCCGTGAAGGTGGATGCAACCCTGAGCTGTCTCCTGTGGAAGGGTCTGTGGGATGGGAGGGCTCTGGCGGGGAAGGGGGGATGTGGGGGGACACCAGCTGGGGGCACAGCCCGGCTCCAGCTGCCCTTCCGATGTCCTAGGTGGTGCTGGCGCTGCCCTACGATACCCCTGTGCCCGGGTACATGAACAACACCGTCAACACCATGCGCCTGTGGTCAGCTCGGGCACCCAACGACTTCAACTTGCGGGACTGTAAGTGGCTGCTGGCGGGGTGCTGAGCAGGACGGGGCGCAGGGGGGTCCCATACCCACCTTATCCCTCTCCTCCTCCCCAGTCAACGTCGGAGACTACATCCAGGCTGTGCTGGACAGAAACCTGGCAGAGAACATATCCCGCGTCCTCTACCCCAACGACAACGTAAGTCGGAATAGAGGGGTGTCCCTGTTTTAGGGATGGCTAAAGATTGCGGAGCAGCCCCTCTCGCCGAGACGTTGCAGAGGTGTTTTAGTTGTGTTTCAAGCTGCCTGAAGTGCTTGGATGGGGATTGCTGCCCCTCACCAGTGCTGCCCGGGGCTGCAGCAGAGACGAGTCTGTTCCCAGGCTCAGCATGGTACAGGGGAGGGAGTGGGGATAAGCATGTCCTGCTGCAGAAATGATCCTTGAGTCTCAAAACACAACATGAGGACAAACTGTTGAACACTGCTGGCATTTTCCTGTCCATCCCTTGCAGCCCAGGACTAGAGATTATGCTTCAAATTGCCCTTTGCATCCCAACTTCTTGCTGTGGGTGTTCTTGCTGGCTGGCACGGAGGCGTGATGGGATGTACAGCCCTTCCCCAGGCACAAAACGAGCTGTGGAGCAGGGGAAGAAGGTGAAGAGCATCTCTCCTTGCTCTGCAGCCTGTTTTGGGCAGGCCCTGATGGGGTGTTTTTCCTGTGTATTCCTACCCCAGCCCTCCCAGCTGACAGGGAGAACTGGGAGCACCACAGCTCTGGTGGTGAGGTTGCCTCCTGCAGATCCTCTCTCGCAGACCAGCGGGTTGATATTTTGTGCTGTGTGAATGGTGGTTTTAATTCTTGTCTTAGAAATAGCTCCTAGGTGTTACAGCCCCATGGCTTCCCTTCCCACCGCCCCCAGTACCTTTCCTTGTGGCTGAAATTTTCAAACCGGGGAGAACAGGTTTCAATGATGCTCGGAGGGGATTTAACCTCTGTTTGTACCAGTACATCTCAAACCCCAGTGCTGAAATCTGGAAAGTGAGAAGATGTTGGGGTGAGAGCTGCTACCAACACCGGCGCTGAGGGAAGCACTGGGGGCTTGCGCCGTGCGGTGCGGTGGGTTTGTGCCGACGGGGGTCCCCGCACAGCAGGGAGCCCTGGGAAGGCACAGCTCCTCCAGTGCAGGCATGCCTGGGCAGCACGGTGCAATCCCGCAGCCTCCCACTCCTCTGCTCGCAGTTCTTCGAGGGGAAGGAGCTGCGGCTGAAGCAGGAGTACTTCGTCGTGGCTGCCACCCTCCAGGACGTCATACGCCGCTTCAAAGCATCCAAATTTGGGAGCACAGACAGTGTCCGAACCATGTTTGATTCCTTCCCCGACCAGGTACGAGCCAGGGTTGCTCTGACATATGCCTTGGAGCTCATTTTGACGCCTCCCAGTTGCAGACCCAGGGCTGGAGAGGTTTTGTGGACCCTCCAAGGGTGCCTACGCCCAGCTGACTTGGGCAGTGGGTTGCCCGCCTGCCCCCACGTGTCCCCAAGTGCCACCCCTGCTCTTCCCACAGGTCGCCATCCAGCTGAATGACACACACCCCGCCATGGCCATCCCTGAGCTGATGAGGATTTTCGTGGACATTGAGAAGCTGCCATGGAACAAGGTAGGGAGACCCGACCTGGCCCCTGGGGCCTCTGCACTTGCACCCACCCTCCCGCCCGCGGCAGAGGAGCTGGGGAACCAGTTTTGTAGCTGCTGGTGGCCTGGGGAGTGATGTGGAGCAGTTAGGTTGGGTTTAACTAGTATGGGCTTGGAGGAGCCGGCTCGGCCGTGCTGCTGGCCACTGTGGGAGGACCATGCGTGGATGCTGGCACCCACCCGAGGCTGCCTCCACCCTCGCCGCTCAGCACCGGCTCTCCCCCGGGCAGGCCTGGGACATCACCAAGCGGACCTTTGCCTACACCAACCACACGGTGCTCCCCGAAGCCCTGGAACGCTGGCCTGTGGACCTGGTGGAGAAGCTGCTCCCCAGACACCTGCAGATCGTCTACGAGATCAACCAGAGGCACTTAGATGTAAGTGCCTTGGGGCAGCACGGGAGCCCTCTCCAGAGAGGGGCACGGGGATGGCACGCATTGTGCTGTCAGGATTAGGGGGATGCACAAACCGATGATGCTGGGTGTGTGGCCGGGTGGTTCTGGCTGCTGTTTTGGGAGGTTGGTGTATAGGAAAGCCCTTCCCACCAGTTTGTTGCCATCCTGCAGTTAGTGGCTATTTTAAAGACTTTACCCGTTGCTCCAGGGACTTACCTGCTGGCGTTTCTTTGCCCCCTAAACGCTAAATTCATCCTAGAGAAGGATGAGGTTGGGGGTACAAAGGAGGTAGTGGTTTGGCCTCCTGGTCTGGCAGCACAAGGCTTTTGCTGAAACGGCACTGCTGGCCAAGCGTGTGCCCATAAGTCCCTCTCCATGGGGGTTTGGGGGGCTCCTTCTGTCCAGAGGCATCCGTGCTGGGTAAGGGCACCCTTTGGAGGGGGTTCACACTGTCACTCTGGAGTAAAAGCCACCGCTCTGGCTGGTGTCAAATGCATTGGAGACATTGCTGGGGCCCCATCCTCGGGAGCCATCGGGTGGGACATCCCTAAACACCAGCACCTCTCACCACCTCTCCGGCCTCCACCGGCAGCACATTGCGTCCCTCTTCCCTAATGATGTGGACCGGCTGCGGAGGATGTCCCTGATAGAGGAGGGAGGCACCAAGAGGATCAACATGGCCCATCTCTGCATCGTCGGCTCCCATGCTGTCAACGGCGTGGCGAAGATCCACTCTGAAATAGTCAAGACTCAAGTGTAAGCACAGGGAGGGAGGCAGTGGTGGATCACCCTTGGCTTGGAAATGGTGGTGGTGCCGGTGGGCGAGCCTGAAGCTGTCCCCTCCTCGTCCTCACAGCTTCAAGGACTTCGCAGCGCTGGAGCCGGAGAAGTTTCAGAACAAGACCAACGGCATCACCCCGCGGCGTTGGCTCCTGCTCTGCAACCCAGGGCTGGCAGAGCTCATCGCGGAGGTAACGGCGTGGGGGGAGTGCGCTGGCCCCCGACACTTCCCGACCCCAGGGACACTGCCCCCCGGGACGCTGCAACAACCTCAGCCATTTACATCTTTTAAATGGTCAAGCTCTGTTTGCATCTCACCCAAGTCCCCTGCTCCTGCTTCCCAAGCGCTGCTGGCTTTGCCGGACGGGAGCAGCCTGCCCGATGAAGGCGGCCGCCCCCATCCCGCGGTCAGCGCATGCCTGTGCTTCTGTTGCAGAAAATAGGGGAGGACTACGTGCGGGACCTGAGCCAGCTGACAAAGCTGCACAAGTTTGTGGATGACGACCTTTTCATCCGGGAGGTTGCTAAAGTGAAGCAGGTGAGGTGTGCGGGCAGGGGGGACGCAGGCAGGGGGAGCACAGGCTGGGGGCTGATGTGCTCCCTGCCCTCACCCAGGAGAACAAGGTGAAGTTCGCGCTGTACCTGGAGAAGGAATACAAAGTGAAGATCAACCCTTCCTCCATGTTCGATGTGCACGTGAAGAGGATCCATGAGTACAAGCGGCAGCTGATGAACTGCTTGCACATCATCACCATGTACAACCGTAAGCCACCGCGCGCCCCGAGGGGACAGGCCACCCTGGGAGTGCACAAGCAACCCTATCCCCCAGGGCTGCAGCTAAAACAGAGCATGACACCATGCTGCTGTCTTCTCCAGGCATCAGGAGGGATCCTGCAAAGCTGTTTGTGCCAAGGACAGTGATCATTGGCGGCAAGGTAAGTTGGGTCAGGACTTTTAGGCATTTTGGAGGAAGTCCTTGAAAATGCACTACGGGATTTGGGTGGAGATATTCTCATGGGGTTGAGTTCCCGAAGCACTTGTTGCCTTCAACCCAAGCAAGGTTCTGCTGCCTGTGGTCATGCAAGCACCCAAAAACTTGGCGGCACAATACATGGCTTGGATCAGGGATGGGAGCAGGGCTGAGCGGGTGCTTCCCTGGGCACATGGGAGCTGGGTGCTCCTCACCTGCCCTTGGCACCAGCCCTCCGGGCTCACCCGTGGCTTTTCTCCTAGGCTGCCCCAGGATATCACATGGCTAAAATGATCATCAAGCTCGTTAACGCTGTGGCTCAGGTGGTGAACAACGACCCCATTGTGGGGGGCAAGCTGAAGGCCATCTTCCTGGAGAACTACAGGGTCTCGCTGGCAGAGAAAGGTAGCCCACGTGGGGCACGCTGTGGGGAAGGGATGTCTGCCCCATGGTGTCCACCAGCCCATGTCTCCATCACCCCGAGAAGCAGATCTAATGTCCTTCGGCACGATACAAGCCAAAGCTGGTCACCACGAGCCCCTTGTGTCCCTGTGTTTTGTTGGCAGTGATCCCTGCTACTGACCTGTCGGAGCAGATCTCCACAGCGGGCACTGAGGCATCGGGTACGGGGAACATGAAGTTCATGCTGAATGGGGCTCTGACCATCGGCACCATGGATGGAGCCAATGTGGAAATGGCCGAGGAGGCTGGAGAGGAAAACATGTTCATCTTCGGCATGAGGGTAGAGGACGTCACAGAGCTGGACAGGAAAGGGTGAGGGTTGGGGATGCCGGGGGGGTGCTACCATGGGCAGCTGGAGCAGCACCATCTCATATCAACCCTTCCCTGCCAGGTACAATGCCCAGGAGTACTATGACCGGCTCCCTGAGTTGAAGCAAGCCATTGACCAGATCAAGAGCGGCTTCTTCTCCCCGAATGAGCCTGACCTCTTCAAAGACGTGGTCAACATGCTCTTCCACCATGACCGGTGAGGCCTGGCATGCCATCCATCCCCTGGGTCGGGTATCTCCACCAAACTCCTGGTGCCCGTGCAGAGCAGCCCCCTGCACCAACCATCCGCCCTCTGGCTGATAAGGTCCCATTTTCTGGCCCTGATGTTGTGCATGTGAACGAGCAATTGATGCTCTGTGGGTACAAAAGGCTCTCCATGTACGGCACATCATGCTTGCCGCGTTAAAGCCTGGGGTACATTAAGGCCAAGACACATTTGGGTGCATGGCCCTTGCCAGATGAGAGATGCTTTTAGGTATCTCAAGGGCTTTCCTGGCCAGAGCACTAAGCAGCCAAGTGCTGTTTGCACCGGGGGAATGTTTTCCCGGTGAGGTGATGCAGGGCCATCCCCTCATGGGTATCATTCCCCTCCTGGGCCACCCGTCCAGCCCGCACTGCAGCGCCCACGGGCTTGCAGGGCTCTGTACAAACAGGGCTTGGGGAGGCCAAATTCATCTGAAGCGTGTTTGAGGAAACCTCAGGCCTGGCAGCTCAGGCCCCGTGCGCTGCAGCCACCGGCCGCCACCGTGCTCCCACCTGTGCATTTCTGCCGTCGCTGACTCCTGTTTTCTTCACTGCTACAGGTTTAAAGTTTTTGCAGACTACGAGGCTTATGTCAAATGCCAAGAGAAGGTCAGCGAGCTGTACCTGGTGAGTGCCTGCCCGGGGGCGAGGTCAGGGAGCTGTGATGGGGGCACAACATCCCATCCCAGAGAAGGGGTCTGGTGGGGCTGTGCACGTAGATGGGTTCCTGGTGAGGAGGCTCCTGGCTGTGCTGCTGCAGGGGGTCCCTGGTTGAAAGCCGGTCTCGGGGCCAACATGGGACCCATGGGCGCAGGCCTCCAGCCGCACCGTCTCACCGCTCTTCTTGCAGAACTCCAAGGCATGGACCAAGATGGTCATCAGGAACATCGCGGCAGCCGGCAAGTTTTCTAGCGACCGCACCATCAAGGAGTACGCCCAGGACATCTGGCACGTGGAGCCCTCTGACCTGAAGATCCCACCACCCAACGAGCCCCGGGACGCAGTCGAGGACAAGACCCCTAACGGCACGGTGGCGTAGGGGCACAGAGCCACCACCAGCCGGAGCCAAGGGATGCAAGCATGTGCACTGTAAAATTTTCTCTGCTGTCTAGTCTCTGTTGCTGCTGCTGGCTTTCCTACGGATGGGGAAAGGGGTGGGGGCAGAGTTTTATAACATAAGTTGTGTGGAAAGCAAATCCACGTCGCCCCGTTGCTTGCATAGGTGCTAAGAATAAAAGTGCCATTGGAGTCCAGGGGGCTGTTTGCTGAAGCCTAAAATGAGGGACTGGGCTCACATGCACCAACGCTAATGCAGAAAGAGGGTGCAGGGGTTGAGCTGCTGGGGCTCCGTGCAGGACAGGCTGGGTGGCACAGCTGGCCGCAGCTGTCTGAGCCCTTGCAGGCGATGCTAAAGCAGGACTTTGGGGTGCAGCTCTTGCCACTCCTGAGACATCAGTGCCGGGGGAGGGGGGGGCTAAAGGGTGTTCACAGTCCCGTGTACCCCCACCACTGCCCCATATGATGCTCCTGCCCACTGTTTGCATGGTCCTGTCCCAGCAGCAGCACCCAAATGACAGCAGTATCTCCATCCCCCAAGTAACCTGCAGCATCCTCGAGGCAGTGTGCAAATTAGAAAGTTTGTCAGTAGTTTTTATTACGTACAACAGTAAGTTCAGTGCAACGAGGGGTTCCTGGTGTGGGTTGAAGTGAGTGCTCGCAGTCTCTGCATGCAGCAGCTGGCATCACTTAATGTTCAAGAAGTTTCTGCAACAAGATGCAATAAATCTCACACGGTATCACTGACCATCTTGTGCTGCCTGAGATCCTGCTTTCTGATCCCTGGTCGTGGGTCTGATCTGGGCTTAGAGCAAAGCTGCATCTCTGCACCCAGGGCAAAGAGGAGCTGGGGCCTGTCCCCGAGGCCACCTCCCCATGACCCCCAGGCTGAGGACAGGCTCAGGGCAGTGAGGATTGACTGGAGCTCAAAAACTGATGCCAGCAAGCATCGTAGAGAGGGGAAGGAGCAGGGGAAGGTACCTACATGGTTGCAGCAGGGGAGGATGCACCCATGGAAGAAGAGATCAAGTCGCATTCTGTGCCTCCCCCTCCCCATTTCTGCAGAGCAGCACTTACTTCACCAAGGTGGGCAGCTCTGGGTTGAACGAGATGTAGTCGTGGCCCAGGCCCAGCTTTTTGGGAAAGGTAATGAACTTCACCTTGGTTTTGTCTTTGTAGGCACTGTGTGCGGTTTCAAAGAGCTGCCATGGGGTGGGAGCGCAGTTAGCGGCATGCACAGAGACCCCAAATCCCTTCTCAGCACCCCAGGGCCGGCCACCCCCTCTCCCTCCCCTTCAGCCCCCTGAAAACAGGCTACACCAGCGCCCACCCCCTCTTACAGCCCGCGCGGAGGTGATAGTGGTCCCCACCTTGCGGCCCAGCTGCAGAGGCACCACAGCATCATCTTCTGCGTGCAGCATGAGGAGCGGGCAGGCCAGCACCTTCACACTGTGGGCAGCAAGCACAGTGCCGAGGAGTCACCCTGGAGCTGACAGACCTGCAGGAGCCTCCCTGGGTGCTGCTAAACCCCCCCCAGCAACCCAGGCTCCCCCGCACAGGGTGCTGCCTTTCAGAGCCACCCCAGCCCATCGGTGGCTAAGGGCAGCTGAACTGCCCCAGGGTGGTGCCCACGCTGCTCGCCCCAGCACGGCAGCACCAAGCACCCTAATAACCTTAAACCCCTGACACAGGGTGCTTAGGCTTCAACAACACCTGTGAACCCTGTGGCTTTTAGCAAAGGCACCCGCAAACACAGAGGAGGAAGGACCCTGCCGCCACAGGGCATGTGTGCTGCAATTCGGGTGGGACTTGAGCACGTAGTGCTCAGAAAAAAGGATGTTGTCCTGTAGACTTTGCTCAATAGTAATATTGATATCTGAAATTATGCAAATGAAAAGCCTTTTCTAAAGCATGAGTAAGCTGGGCAAACACAAATAAGAGTGCAGGGATCGCATGGTGTGACGTGTCCCACCCACCCCCTCCTTGGCCAGCCCCACCAGGACAGCTACGCCCCATCCCTCCGGGCACTCACTTCTCATTGCTGCGGAAGAACATGTTGCCCAGAGCCAGTGAGTCCAGGATGAGGTACTCGAAACCCGGGAACTGGCGGTAGATCTGCCAGGAAGAGAGTTGGAGGAGGGGTGCTAAGTCGTGGCTTTGATTCCTGCACCCTTCCTCTGCCGGGGGTGGGAAGCCCTGGGCAGCTGGGGCTGCCACTGCTGGGGGACCCCGCGGGCAGAGCCCCCCAACCACCCACCCACCCATCGCTGCTGGGGGACCCCGCGGGCAGAGCCCCTGGGCTCACCTTGGTGATGGGCATGTGAGCGGCCGCCTCACGGATGTCGGTGTAGGGCGATTCCAGGACAATGGCATCAACCTGGACCCCTGAGGGCAGAGCGGGGGGAGAGCAGGGATGGCTATGGGGGGGCCGTGTCCCCCTGGGCTGCTGCCACGCTCCCGTCCCAGGCAGCAGCCATGAGGCTGAGATGCCCCTGCCCCGCTAAGAAGGATGGGGATGGCCACTTGTCCCCACCGCGAGGACCGAGCCTGATGCTCGAGCAGAGCGCAACAGTGCTCCCCAGCTCCTCTGCGGCCCGTAAAAATCATCCAGGGGTGTGCAGAGCCCCAGGGGGGACACTGCGCGGGGCCAACCCAGCTATGCTGGCCCTTACCTCGCTCCTCCTGCAGTTTCCTTGCTGCATTCGTGGCAATCCTGCGAGAAAAGAGGTGGTGGAGGTCAGCCGTGACACTCTGGTGGGACGCACAGCGCGCTCAGGCTCCCCCTTTGCACAGGAGGTTTTGCTTTGCCAGTGCCTCCACCAAGGAGTTGCTCCAAGCCTTTGGTCCGTCCCTGGGTGGCACCGGTCTGGCAGCAGTGTCACAGCCCGGGAACCAGCTGTGGGCTCCTGCATCGGCTGGCACCCGCGGGGTATCCCCCCCGGCCCCGTCACCCAGCCCTGCACCTACCCCGTCCCCAAGGAGTGTCCCCAGAAGAGGATGCTGCTGTTCCCACTCCGCGCTTTGGCCCAGTCGTAGAGTGCCAGGACGTCCGTGGTGAAGCCGCTCTCCGTGGGGTGCCCGCTGGAGTCCCCATAGCCTGCAGGGGACATGGCTGGGCGTCACGACCTGGGATGGGACACCGGCCCCGGGGCGGGGGGTCACTCAGCGGGAGGCAGGGGGATAACGTTACCTCTGTAGTCGAGAGCCAGGATGTGGAAGTCAGCAGCCCCCATCATCTGTCAGAGGAGCGGCACGGTGTTATGTCCTGGGGGGATGATGCACCCCAAGACCCCCCAGCATGGCCAGGTTCACTCTGCCCAGGGTCTCTCTTGGGTCCCTGAGCCAGCGTGAGCCTTATCCCCAGCAGGTCCCAGTCCCCCCGCAGGGGACCACTTACCTTCAAGAATTGGATGCGGTGGCTCGCAGCCCTGATGGGGAAAGGGAGGTTAGAGCTCGGGGAGGGACCCTCAAGGGACCCTTCCCTCCAGCACCAGTTCAGGCGAGGGACCAGGGTCACCTTTTCTCAGCAGGGGAGAGCTGGATGCTCTGGGGTGGGTGGGTTTTCACATTTCCCTTTAACTCAAAGGGATTTTCCACCACTCATGGGGTCAGAAACGACCGCAGTAGCCCCGGCCCCACAGCACTGCTGGCTGCTGCACCGAGTTTGCTAGTTCTCAGCCCACGCAGAGACGCTGCGTGAGAACGGCCGCCGCACCCATCCTCCCCCGGGAGAGGCACGTGTGTGGTCCCGGCCCCGCGGCAGCGCTCACGAGTACTCGCCTGGTCCCCCCATTGCCGTGCAGGTAGATGATCACGGGGTGAGCGTCGGCAAGCGCCTCCTCGTACCAGCGCTGGTCCTTGTCCCCCGCCTCGGCCCCTCTGCTGCCTGGCACCGTGTGCCTGGGGGGCCAGAGCGGGGTTACCCTGGGGGGGCTCCACCCGGTTCAGCCAGCACACTGGCCTAGCCACGCGGTTGTGCCCGCCCGGGACGTCGGGGCAGCCCCGCTCACCAGATGCCAACTGTGACGCCCGGCTCGGTGGTGAGGTACAGATTGATGGTGTTGTTCAGCAGCAGCTCCGGACGCTGAAGGTCCACGAAGAAGGGGAAGGCCACTGATGAAGAAATCGCGGCCGTCACACAGGCAACCCAGAAACCCCCACACCCAGCTGCTTCTGCACACTTTCCAAAGCAACATGTTATTTTTTTGAAATAATTTGCCCGCGAAGGGCCATGCTACGGCTGGCTCGGGGAGCGGCTAGGCGAGCACAGCCGCCTGCCACCTCCTCCCACCTGGATTTCTAGCCCCGTTGAAGCTGTGCGTGCCCAGATGTGTTGCAACTTTAGGCACTAAACAGGGTCGGCGGCACCGCGTTATTACAGCTTGCAAAACACAAGGCACCAACGGGAAAAGTCCCTCCGTGCCTCCTCTGCAAGCCCACGGCAAAGGGGGGGTTGGATGGGTGCCACCCAGGCGCTGGGTGCGGCCTCACCCACGTTTTGGGGACCCCCCACCCCCTGCCTGCTGGAATCCTCGGCGGGGGGGGGGTGCTTTCCCACTTGGGGCAGCCCCAGGGCACTCACCGAAGTTCAGGAAGGCGACTTTGGTGAGCACAAAAGGGAAGAGGCGGATGAGGAAGGGCACGGAGATGTAGATGAGGAGCAGGTCCAGGAGGACGGTGCGCAGCCAGGAGCGCCAGGCCAGCCGGCCCCTGCGAGAAAGGCACCTTGTTAGCACATCCCCTCCTCTCCCAAGGGCTTTGGGGCACAGCAGAGCGGGGTCCCTGTTCCCAAGCCCAGTCATGATGACTGGATACAGCGGCTTTTCTCCTGCAAGGGCCTGAGGCTGCTGTTTGTGTCCCCCTGGGTCTGGGAACTGGTTCCCCACGCCAGGGTTGTCTTTGGCTTTTGGGATGGAGCCGAGGTGTCAGAGAAGCCCTACCATGACACAGCATCATGAGAGGCCATGATCCGCTCCCCTACAGCCTCCCACGGGTTGCCGGCAGGCAGGAAGGGCAGGGTGCGTTCCAGGGCCGGGAACTGCAAGCCAGACTGGCAATAGGGAGTGACTGACACTCTGTGGCAACACCCCGAGCCATGGCTGGTGAGACAGGGTCACGGAGGTGTCCCCAAGCCTGGCACCAAGAGCCTCTGCAATTCTCCAGGGGCAAGGAGGAAAGCTGGGAAAGGGGCTCAGGGAACCCACAGCGCCACAGGAGAAATCGGTCCCCTGAGCGATGTCCCCCAGTGCTACCAGCACAGGGTGGGGAGCGTGACCACCTCTGACAGCGTCCTGCCCCGACGGGCTGGGGGACACATCCAGCCACCCTGGGCCGTGCCCTCTGCAGCGAGCCGCCGGCCAGCCCCAGCCTCCGAGAGGGAAGGGAAAGCCAAGAGCTGCAGATTGCCCGGCATCAATGTCTCTCGTGGGCTGGTGGTGCTGGGCGATGGGGAAACCAGTCTGGGCATCAGGGGATTTAGGGCAGAGGTTTCTGACAAGCGTCCAAGCACAGCTTGCTCCCTGCCAGCGCATGCCCGGGGTCACTGTTGCTCCTGCAGAAGTGGATTTAATCCATTGCCTGCCCTGGAGAGTGCTGCAAGATTTTGAGAAAGCATTGCAAGGAGGGTGTCGGAGCAAGTTGGCATGGTCCCCCCGGCACAGGCACCCTTCCTGGGAGGGTGCAGGGTGGCATGAACCACGCTGGAGCCATGGGGAGCAACTCAAACCCCAGTCGCACCCCGAGACTTTGGTCTGAGCAGTCCCGCTGTACGCTGGCAGCAACGGGCCAGCGATGCCCTCGCAGTCACTGCGGCTAATTATTAGGTGCTGCTCTTAGTCTACACTTAATATTCAAGCGTAGGGGTGAGCGCTCACACCCGCTCTTGCACAAGAGCTGCTGCAGGTGAGAACTGACGGAGTGGGGCGGGGGGGATGCGCCCCCCAAGGGGCACCTCTGACAGCTGGCACGGCAACAGGCCACCGCACGGCATCACGGGGACAGCGGGGTGACATGGGGACACGGCCACAGCATGGCATCGCGATGGGGGCTGGCGGGGGGGGGGGCAAGGCCGCGGTGTGGGATCACCGCCGTGGCCGGGTGACGTGGGGACATGGCCGTGGTGCGGGATGATGGCTGTGGCAGGGTGGCACTGCCACGGCTGGGGAGGGGACACACATGGGGTCGTGGCCCCGGCAAGGTGACAAGGCCATGCCGTGGGGGGGACAGGAGCGCGGCCACGGCACGGGGACAGACCTACGGCACAGGGGGCGCAGCGCTGCTGCACGGTGACAGGGGACGCCGCAGGGGACACGGCCGGGGGGGACAGAGCACGGCCACCGCAGGGGACAGGGGGACCCGGCGGAGGAACACCGCGCCGGGACCGGGAACACGGGCCCGGCAGCGCCCCCACGCCGTCCCGGCAGCCCCGGCTGGCCGCACCGCGGCGGGAACTCACCGCTCCTGCCGGGCCGCGCCGCTCCTGCCCTCCGCCCGGGCCCTGCCGCTGTCGCCGTCGCTGTCGCCGCCGCCCCGCTCGCCGCGACGCCGCATCGTCCCGCCGACAGTCCGCGGTCCAGGCCACGCCCCGCGCCCCAGGCCCCGCCCCGCGCCGAGACCCCGCCCCGGGTCCAGGCCACGCCCCGCGTCCCTAGGCCACGCCCGCTCCAGAGCGCGTCCCCGCCGCTCGCAGCCGGCGGGCCACGCCCCCATGCGCCAAGCCACGCCCCCTCGGGGCTGGGGGGCGGGGCCGGGGAGGAGGACGCCGGGAGCATCAGCCTTGCCGTGGCGAGGAGCGCAGGGGGAAGGCTTCCAGGCTAAAAAAAACCTTAAAATTTCAGAAAAAAACCCAAATTAAAAAAAAAAAAAACCAAAACCACAAGGTTTCAAACCAAATCTGGTGTCTCAGCCGGACCCTCCACCAGCAGAGGTCCCTTGGCTTCAGCTGGAAGGGTAGTTCCTCTCTCAGCCCCGCAGCCCCGTCAGGCTGAGTCAGCCCGAAATATTCAGGCTGAAACTTCCCGCCAAGAAAGAAGCGTCCCCATTTCGCCGGTATTCCCCGTGAAATTTCGCCGGGAGCGGGAGGGTGCGCTGCCCGGCTGCGGGCACAGGCGGCTGGGCCATCGCCTGCTTCGCCGCGCCTGCCGACGGGGGCCTGCAAGCGAGACGCCTTCGTTAAATACGCTGCGGGAGGGCCCGGAGCAAAGCGCCTCTGCAGAGGGGCAGCCAGCCCACGCTGCTGGGCTTCGAGCTGTTTCCAGCTGCTCTTACTTCCCCTGCCCTCCGAAAGCAAGACCTGCGCTGCTTTTCCTGAGCGCACACGAGGCACCTGTGATTTTAGCCGAGCTCCAGGGCCAGGCAAGGTGGGACGCGATGGTGGGACACGCTGCTGAGACGAGGCAGGAGCTGGGCACGCGGCCCGGCATCCCTCCAGCACCCGGCACCCGTGGCGGGTATTCGAGGGAGGGCGCTCGGGTGGATCGGTGTGGTTTATGCGACACAGTCTGCTCCGAGCCCCAAATGCAAATTCAAAGACAAACAGGTCTGGTCAAACCGGGGCCACCAGGGCCGTGGGCAGGTGGGTGCACGTTCCCCGTCAGCAGATGTTGCAATAAGGTGGCACAAGCCAGCTGCAAGCTGCTCTTCTCGTGCCACAGGGGCAGGAGGACAGCAGAAGCAACCTGCAGATCGGGCCAGTTTCACACAAAAGAGCTTTTTCCTTCCACCTCCAATTTTTCCCCTTTCCCAGTGGATGCTGGGGCACATGGCAGTGCTTTGCCATGAAGATGATGGGAGAAATGATCCACAGGGATGGGCAGAGTGCAGCCAGCGCTGCCTGCAGGGGCTTTATTCGGCACCGAGAACCAGAGGGGATCGGCACGGAGCGATGGCAGATGCTTCGGCAAAGCGGTGCGTGCACCGGGATGGACCAGCCGCACAAAGACGTCTCGCAATAAGGAGCCAGCGCAGCAAACGTAGCAAATATGAGGGTCTCCTGGGCTGGAGGGAAAATCCTGCAACCGAAAGAGCGTGCAGGATCAGGCCCGAGCAGCGGTGGCGGAAATGCGACTTGTACAGCGAGGGCTGGACGTGCGATGGCAGCAACGAGCCGCAGCGAGGAGGCGTGACACTGCTGCAGCTTAGCACAGCTCGCCATTCCTTTATGCAAAAAAAATCAAAGTTTGGGCTTATTTCATTCCAAACTTCTCCCCGCACCAGCTGTGAGACGGGGAGGTTTCCGGCTGATTTTTCCTACAGCATCTTTTCCTAAATGCCCCCTTTGTTTATTTTTTCTGATGGTCTCATAGCTTTTTTGCTAATTTTTTTGCTATTTTATGGACCTGCTTTCCCCTGGCCCAGCAGGAGGCCAGGGTGAAGGGTGTCTCGCCCAGCACGGCACAGCAGGAGGAGACCCTCGGAAAGCAGGAGCGGCTCTCGGCCCCTGCCAGCTCCCTGGGCTGCGGCCGGACCTTTCCTGGCCCCCACAGAACAAAGCACCCCATTGTGTAGGGGAAATGGGAAGGAAAGCATGACGGAGCAGTGAGAGCCGTGCCGGGAGGGTGTTTCTGCAGGGACCAGGCACCCACAGCCTCGCGGAAGGGTCACCCACCGCCTGCGCAGGCGCCCGCGGCCGCTGACCCCGTTTTTGGGTGGCTCCGTGCCAGCCCCTGAGCTCGGCCGTGGCGCTGGGTCTGACCCAACCATGGGAGGCAGCTCGTGTCCAGCAGTCCTGGATTTTCCCATGTGCCCCTTTATTTTTTTGTGGCGTGTGTCGCACGTGATGGCATGGGCGAGCGGAGGTTTCCTTCCGCTGAGCTCGCTCGGAAGGCGCTCGCTGCAAATGTCATCCTCAAACGCAGCTGCTTGCTGGAAGGGGGATCCAAAAATAGGCTGTCGGGGTCTGTGTCTGGCGGGGCTCCTTGGCTCCTAGAAACATGCTTTCCTCCTGTGGGGAAAAAGGGGGAAAAAATAAAATCAGGATGCCTTTGCTAACAGCCGGTCCTAAAAATGAGTCAGGAATTTGCACTGTGGCAATACAGCCTGGCACTGCCGAGCCCAGGGTCTGCGCGTCCCCGTGGGCTGGCTGGGACACGGGGACACAGAGTGTGCTGCCTGTCCCCGTCGCCCATACAGCTGCACGCCTGCAAACACGCGCTGAGTCGCTTTGTTGGGTGACGGCAGAGATTTTTCGGGGCTGTCGCTTGGATTAGCGAGGCACCAGCGCTGTCGCGGCGAGGAGGAGGGTGAGGGGGATAAAGGTCCTGGCACTCGCTGGGCTTGCAACAAAACAAAGCACCAGATGGTTTCAACTTCGGCATAATATGCGGTGAAAAAGTGTTTGAACTAGGGATGAAAAAGCAAATGCGGAAAGAGAGAGAGAAAGAAAAACCCTCAGCAAGTGTCAGGGCAGAAGAAAGCATCGGAGAAAAATGGCAAATGTTAAAAACCAAAACAAAAAGCCCTCCCCCGGCACAAAGCTGTGGCTGCTAACATCTGTCCAGCAAAGCCCCTCGCCAAGGCCGCCTTCCCTTTAAAGTCACCTTTCCTCGCCTCTGTCGTTGTGGGGACACGGCCCCGTCCCTAGGCAGGGCTTTGCTCCACGCTGAGGGACCCCATGTCCCATCCCATGTCCCATCCCATGTCCCCAGCGCAGGCACCGGGGCAGCCGGCGGTGCCATGCCGAGCGGGTGCACTCAGGCAGCAGAGCTACCCCAGCTGCTGCAGTGGGCTAAATATTTTATTACGCTTTTTAGCTCGCGTCGGGTGTCCCTGGTGTCCCTGTCGCAGCCGGCGGGACTGCATGGCAAACCAGCCCATGTCTCCACTGCAGGATCTCGTGGGGTTTTAAGCCTGGTTTGCTATTGAAGCAAGGCTTATGCAACCTGCTGTGCATCCATGCATCTGGCTGCAAGGCTTTTGTGTTTCCCTTGCTCCTCCCCCATAAATATTTTGACGCTGCAGACCAGACCAATTTCAGACTCCCCTTAAAAAAGGGAAGAGGGCTTAAAAGTTATTACGCCCCTAGTGTTTTCGCAAAAAAGCAGCAAAATAAGCCCATAAGCCCATGCAATTGTGCAAGAGCAGATTGCAGTGTGAGCTGAACCCCTTATTAGCCACCGGAGAATCCACAAGCCACAACCCTTGGGGACCGCTGGCTCCCTGCCACTCGGCCCGTGCTTGCTGGCGCTGACAGAAGCATGGGCGGCCGATGGCTCCAGCCTCTAATGAGGGCTGCTGAGGTTTAAGTGAGGGTTTGAGTTTTGGTGGTGCCCGTGGAGGGTGCGTCAGCACCCCGGAGCCCCCCCGCGGGATGGCTCTTGGGGCAGAGGGTTGGCCCTGGTTGTGACACCCCCCACCCAAAGCAAGCAGGGGGCACAGGCGGCTTGGTGTGCTGAGCCACCATGGGTGCTGGGGTGAGTGGAAGGGCTGGGTGCCAAGAGGCGCAGCGTGACCCCTGCATCGCAGTGACACAAGGAGACCTGAGGGGGGGACACTGACCCCACAGTCCCCGGGATGGCAGGGAGCCAGGGTGTCATGTCCCCGGGGTGGGCGACAGTGGGGTGACATGGTGCCATGACCTTCAGGCATGGGGCAGCCCAGATGACGTGCCATTGTTTTTTGGGACAATGAGGTGCTGCAGGGCCACACCCCCAGGGGTGCAGGACAGCAGGGAGCTGAGCTGATGCCACCCCGGGAGTGTGGGATGGTGGGAACCAAGGTGTTGCCACTGGGGGCGGGGGCAGGACAGCAGGGACCGCGGGTGATGCCACCCCCAGGGTGCACGTTGGTGGGAACCGGGGTGATGCCACCCAGGGGTTGCAGGACAGCAGGGAGCAGGGGTGATGCCACCCCGAGGGTGCGCGTTGGTGGGAACCGGGGTGATGCCACCCCAGGGATGCAGGACAGCGGGGAGCTGGGGTGATGCCACCCCGAGGGTGCGCGTTGGTGGGAACCGAGGTGATGCCACCCAGGGGGTGCTGGACAGTGGGGAGCTGGGGTGATGCTACCCAGGGGTTGCAGAACAGCGGGGAGCAGGGGTGATGTCACCCCGGGGTGCAGGACAGCAGGGAGCTGGGGTGATGCCACCCAGGGGTTGCAGAACAGCGGGGAGCAGGGGTGATGCCACCCTGGGGGTACGTGTTGGTGGGAACTGGGGTGATGCCACCCCAGGGATGCAGGACAGCAGGGAGCAGGGGTGATGCCACCCCGGGGGTGCACGTTGGTGTGAACCGGGGTGATGCCACCCCGGGGATGCAGGACAGCGGGGAGCTGGGGTGATGCCACCCTGGGGGTGCGCGTTGGTGGGAACCGAGGTGATGCCACCCAGGGGGTGCTGGACAGTGGGGAGCTGGGGTGATGCCACCCCGGGGTGCAGGACAGCGGGGAACCGGGGTGATGCCACCCGGGGAGAGCAGAACAACGGGGACCACGGGTGATGCCAGCGGGGTGCGGGACAGCGTGGGAGACCCCACGCAGCTGTCCCCCGTGCTGCGGGACGCCGCCGATGCCGTGGGCGGGGGGGCGGGGGGGGGGGGGGCCGGGGCCCTGCAGCACAAAGGGCCGCCGGTCGCCCCCGCCCCCGGGGGCCGTCCCGTACCCCCGGGGCCGCCCCCAATCTGCAGCCCAATAAACGCCGCCGCATTTGAACGCAGCGCCTCCCCCGGCCCCGCTCCTCCTCCGCAGGGCCCCGCACGGCTCCGCTCCGCCGCGCCCGCAGGCACCGGCAGCCGCGCCGGGTGAGCCCGGGAGGGGCGCGGGGGTGCAGCGCCGAGCACCGCGGGTGGGGGGGGGTGCGGGGTGTGGATGGGGGGGGGTTACCGGGGTGGTGGGGGGGAGGGGAACCACAGCCACCGCTGGTTCTTCCTCCTCCTCCTCCTCGGGCGCTGCCCGCCCCTTCCCGGGGCGGCCGCGTGTGCGGGGCGGCGAGGAAGGGGCGAGGTGGGTGCGGAGGGAAAAGGAGGGGGGGATGCTGGAAGAGGGGGGTGCTGGGGATGGGGTGTTGTAACTAGAGGGGTTAGGGGGGGTTTTGAGGCGTGGGTGGGCGCGGAGGGGTGACTGCGTGGGTGGGGGGCCACGCAAAAGCTCCCGCAGTCCTCGGTGGTGGCAGCGGTCCGGTGGGGTGAGGGGGACTGGGTGCTGCTCGCCCCCCCCCAGCTAAGGGCACCCCATCCTGCGGTGCATCCCCATCCCGTCCCCAGAGAGATGCTCCAAGTGCCCCAAAACTCTGGGGGTGGGAGCGGGCTCTGGAGCAGCTCTCCCCGGGTGGGTTGGGGAAGCAGCAGGCTGTGGCTGGAGGAATTAATAACAGCAGTTGTTTTGTCATTGGCGAAGCCCTCGCTGTCACCAGGGCAGCAGACAGCATCTGCTGTCTGGTTGCAAACCGTGGGCCTGTCACCCATCCGGGTAAGGATGGAGCCAAGGCCGTGAGCCAGGAAAGCCCAAATCCGTAGCCTGGGAGGTCAGTCACCGGAGCTGGGTGCACTCGGGCTAAACCCCGACACCCTGCGAGTGGGTGTCAGTTTGGGTGGGTGCGTGTCTCCCGCCCGTTTTTCTCGTCTGCGCGCCGCACGGTCCCCGCAGCGTGATGGATGCGTGGCGTTATCGCCGTGATTCAGCATGGCCCGCGTTTTATCGGAGCCGACGCAGGGCTGCGCTCCGCGGGAATTACCGAATCCCTTATTTCCTGGCGTGCGAGGCGTCACCGGATAAATTGCCGATTCGCTTTGTTTACTTCAGAAATAATCAGCTTTGTGCCTATACCTTGGGCTTTATCGCACCCAGGGCTCCCCGAGTTATTGCAGTGCAACTCCAGCCCGATTTGCAAAATCAAAACAGATGGGCGCTTTGTTTTTCCCGTATTGAGGGGAAGGCTGCTTATTGAAAGGCCCTATTACAATGCAAATACCGGGGTGGCGTGAATATTCAAAACACTGTGCTTCTTTTGAAGCTCTTTACATAAACTTATAGCGCTTGATATGCCATCGCTGCTTTGCTAATCTGGTAGTGGAGCTTGGTTAACAGAATCCTTTTTTCTTTTTCTGCCAACTATGGAGGGTTTGGCCGTGTTTTGGGGAGCACGGTGAGAGGTGGCATTGAGGTGCAAAGCAGCCGGCGCTGGGCTGCAAAAATTATGACCGTGCTCAATGGGGAGGAGGAACTGCCAGCTGTAAAGCTGACTTTGGTGGTGACCCTTGAAGAGCCGGGCGTGCTGTCAAGTGATTTACTGATATTTGGGTGCTTCATTGTCCTTCTGGGGTATTTTTCCCCTTGTTCTCGGTTTCTCGGTGCGACCCTTTGCGGAGCCGCTGCTCCCCAAGAGGGGACGAGGTGTTGCAGGGTGGTCTGAGCTCGGAAATCGCCCTGACGCAGGCAGCGGCGCGAAGGTCTGGGGGTGCACGCAGTGAATCGCAGCAGCTTAGCCACAGCTGCGATGGATGAGATGGTTCATTAGGGGAAGGAGCTAATGAGTTAGATGAGACAACCTCAGCTCTGGCTTTCCAGCAAGGGCTCAAGGGTTTGGTTTCGGTGGCTGCTGGGCATCTCGTCATAAAGCCTGCCATTAAAAACTGGGGTCCTGGTGGTGGTTTTTGCCAGCTGTGTTCACGTTGTCCCACCCGTCACGAGCGCAGAGGGACGGGCGAGTTGCTTTTAACCCGGCCTTGCTCTTCAGCGTGGGGCAGACGCTACCGAATGGTTCCATCTCGGGGAGCGGGTGCTCGTGTTTTGGCGGTGGCCGTGTGATGCTGCTCCGCTGGGCGCCTACACGCTGCTACTTGCCGGGGCCTCGTTTGAGTCGAGGCAATGAAGAATAGTGGCGAAAGCAACATTTTCCTTGCTGTCCCTTGAAGGGGATGACTTGCTCGAGGCCGCTGCCTTCTGCAGAGAGCTGGTTGGGACAGGGGCAGCGTAGCCCGTAGCCCTGGAGGGGGGCGGTTGGCGATGCAGCCGTGGGGGCATCCGGGCAGAGCATCCCTGAAATCTCCACGTTGTGCCACTGCACAGCAGCAAACGTGCTGTTTGTATCAATACTGTTCTGCACAAAAAAAAGGCATTGTGCTAATTGTAGTGTTTTTACTTGATGCTGCCATTGATTGACCAGGTAATCTGTGTCTTCATTAGTTCAAGGCTCAAGCTTGGTGGTTGATATTGATTCCGGGCACTTAATATGCGAAGTGGTAATTACTGGTTAAGCCTATATTGTTTGAGTTAAATTTAGCTGAGAATTCAGTCGTATCAGGCCTCTACATTGTGCGCCATGAAGGTTATCTGGCTCTCAGGAGGAGGTGGATTTAAAGGAAGGAAAGAAACACCGGTGCAAACTTCCTTTTCTCATCATCCCTGAGTGCCTTGCTTCCCGGTACTTGTTATAGGGAGAAGAGAAATAAAGAATAACGTGGTTGTGACTCCAAGCAGTTCGCCTAAACCTGCACCTTTCTGCGCTGTCTGCTCAAGCCAGTCATTTTGGGGGACTTAACAGGACACAGAAGGTCAGCTATAAATCTGAACAAAGTGATGCCCTATGCAGGGAATGTTCCTTCTCCTCCTCGCAGGGGACTGGGGAGCCCCAGCTCAGCTGCTGCCTGCCCCTATTATCCTGCCGGCTCTGGGCCGCCCTCCTGCATCTCAGCTGCTGGCCCATCTGGAGCGGAGATGAAAGGCTGGGGTTTAATTCAGGCTTTGTGTGCCTCTTGTATTCCCTCCCTCCCCTCTTAGCCCTTTCTCTGCTGCCAGTCTCCCATCCCCAACCCTGCGAGGCAGCTCCGGCGTGCGGGTGCGGAGGGTGGCTGTGCACGCCAGGTCTCTGATGCTGCTGACCTCATTATTTTGACTGCTGGGTGATGCCAGGCAGCCTCGTGAGCTCATCAGGTAGGAAGGTTGGGGTTCTTTTTTTCCCTCTTGAAGCGCTGCTGAATAATTCAGCCGGGAGTAGGCATCTTGGGTCACCTTGCACAGCCGGCTGCGTGTCGGAGCCGGCTTCCTAAGATGGAGGTTGCACAGGATGCGTGTGGGATTGCCTCGCTGCTGGCAGCTCGCCGTCGTTGACTGACTGCAGGTAGGCGAAGAGCGTTGTCCTTTATTTCTGGTGCTTTTTATGGTGGAAAGGATGAAATCCCCTCCCCAGGGTGCGCAGGGGTGGCTGGGTCGTGCCGAGCTGGTGCGGAGCCCAGTGAGCTCTGACCATCCCTTGCCGTGGGGACATGCAAGGCTGCCATGGCCACTGTGCCCTTGCCAAAAACTCACCTGAGCTGTAGGGCAGGTCTGGCCCCAGGCAGGGACCATGCACCCGATGCTCCTCTCCTTTGGGGATCGTATTTTTCTTGCTGGTTTTATGGGCTCCCCAGTGCCTCCTCCCTCAGCCCATCTAGATTCATAAGTTTTTGGGGCTGCCTGCTGGTACAGCACCAAGAGAGGGTGACCACAATGCTCTGGCAGCGCAGGTGCTCGGGGGCACGTTGGGAGGTGGCATTTAGTTCCCTGCACTGTCTAACTGGGGGAACTGGTTCTGGTGGTGTGGAAGTAGGGTCAGGCACTGGAGAGGTCTCTGGGGGGCAGGAGGTGGCTGACCCTGAAGATAAGAGGCTCAAAAACGCCTGGGAAGCTTCGCGGGTCAGAGTCACCTTTGCTGTAGGCTCTGCTGTGAGTTCTGGGGCTGGCGGGGTGTGCAGGGCTCTCCTGAAGCCGGTACCCAGCAGCGGCTGCTATCAAGCCCCATGTGTGCTGAACTGTGGGTGCAGGTGGGAAATGGGGTGGCTGGTGTGAGAACCAGGAAACTAGTTTGCTGCCTTCCTTCTGCTTGCAGGCATCTGAGTTTTTGGGTGCTGACTCCTCCTCTGCACCCTGTGTTGAACACAAATGCGTCTGCACCCTCGCTTCTCCCCACAGTGCTTGGGTGCTTTGCTAAAGCAGCTCGAGAGGCATTGGGGGTGTGTGGAAACGGGGGACACCAAAGGTGTGAGGCTCAGGTAGAGTGATGTGGGGATGGGGAGGGATTGTGTCTGCTCTCTCTAGAGGTCTGGCGATGCTGCTGTCCTTGCCCATGTCAGTGCAGGAGGAAGGACAGCTGGACTGGGCTATTTCTGTCCCGTGAACCCTGCGTGATGCTTGGCACCAGCCCTGCATCCCTCAGCAGGCGCGGGAGCCTGGTGCTGCTCTGCGTTGGCATCTGCTCCTGTGGCCAGCGAAATCAAGGGCACGGCTGCTGCAGTGTCTGCCCTAGAGATCTCCCAGTTATCCAGCTGCGCTGGTGGGACAGGCTCCTCTGATTGCCTCTCTGCCGTGGGGCGCTTCTGTGAGCTGATGTGGTGGCTCATGATACTCTTGAAGATGAGAGTGATCCTTGAGGCTGCGGTGGTGGGCAGGGGGGTGAAATCGGGCTGCACCCTGCAGTCAGGGCAGCTCTGCTTGTTCTGGGATGTCTGTGAGCACCACCGGTGACACAGGCGGCCGCAGGAACCCTGCGATGCCAAGAGGGAGGAGGGGAGGCAGTTGCTCTGTAGCAGGGCCGGATGGCGAGGGGGTTTGGATAGGACCCCCCTCTCTGGGAAATCTGGCTGAGACAGCAGCAGTATGGGCAAAACAAAATTTACACGGAGGCCTGGCTGGCACTGGGCGATGGTGTGAGGCTGGCCGAGCACCCTGGGGTGGTGTCCGTGGAGCCACCCGGTCCCTGTGATGCCCATCGCCCTGGTGATGATGGCTGCGGTGCCTATCGTGCCCCCCGGGGTGGTGGCACGTCCCCCGCGGTGGCTGTGCATGCCAAGGCTGTGTTGTGGCACTGGGTTACGCTGCCGCTGCCCCGAGCCGGTGGGGAGCCCCGCAGCCAGGCTGGGTAAATGGATGCCAGCCGAATCCTTCATTTCGAACAGGAAATTTCCCTCCCTGCTCCTCTGCCAAAACAGTTCCTGGGGCTGTGATGCTCTGGGTTAGCAATGGGATGAGATGAAAAATTGTTGATTTGTAGGGGAGGATGAAACCCTTGGGTGAGTGGTGGGGAAACCACCTGGGCTTTGTTTGCTGGTACAAGAGACCAGATATGTTTCAGCTGTCTCCATGCTGGGATCAGCTCTGCTCTGGGGTTGGGGTTGCTGCCACCCTAGCAGTGTCCTGTCAAACGCTTCCCTGCCTTCAGACAGGGTTTGACCTGAAGTACCTAAAGCAGAGCAGTGCAACGAGTGCCAAGGGACTGGGCAGTGACCCAGTGGGGATGTGTCCTCCCCAGGCACAGGGGGGCTTTGTGTCAGCGTTGTGAAGGATAACAGAGATGCTGCACGCTGGTCTCAACAGGGCTTATAGGATGTTGGGGCTCCCTGCACCCAGACCAGCATAAAAAGGGGCATATTGGGTGTGGGGATGTGTTTTGTGTTTGTGGAGGGGGCTGTGGATGGTGGCTGGCTGGCCTGAAGTGTTCAGGATAAGGGGAGAGGCAGTGGCTGGGATCTCCTGCCCTCCCTCTGCAGGCAGAGCCCCACACTTTGCTCCCTGCTACTGGTGAGCTGTTGCTGCCAGGATCGTTGTTTATCTTCTCACTACGGTAGGCAGAGCATCATCTGCAACACCTGGGAACCAGCAGATCTCAAGGGAACAATTTTCCCCTGCAGCACCTCAGCTGCTCCAGCCGACCTAAATTAGCTGCTTGTGGAGCCAGTGCAAGGTGGCAGGTAGGGACGTGCAACCCAGGGCTGCCCCAGCTACCTGGGCTGTCCCCACCCTGAGGGTTTGGCTCCACAGGATTTTTTCCCTTGGTCTTTTTGCTGTGCGACTTCTGGCTTCACCCAGCGGGATGTGAGGGGCTGGAGGGGGTGGCAGAGCACCAGGTTCACTTAATGCGAACAAAAACTGCAGCTAATGGCCTTGTGGGCTGCCCCCGTACCAACCCTTGGGCTTTTCACCTTTGCATGCCATGTGCCACGGGTGCTGCAGTCGATGCTCACCGGCCCCATCTCTCTCCGCAGGTGAGCGTGGCAGGCTATGGGATGGATGAAGCTGAGCAGGACCAGTATGAAGCTCGCCTCAAGGAGCTCTTTGACAGCTTTGACAGCACAGGCACGGGGTCCCTGGGGCAGGAGGAGCTCACTGACCTCTGCCACATGCTGCACCTGGAGGAGGTGGCCCCGGCACTGCAGCAGACCCTCCTCCAAGGCAACCTCCTAGGCAGGGTAAGGCTGGGACGATGGTGGGTGGGCAGTGGGGTGGGCCAGGGCTTGGGAGCAAGGCAGTGCCAGACAGCTGCCCCTGCACACATGGGAGGGTGATGGAAAGAGGCTGAATGTCTGTAATTTGTGAATGTCCAACATCCCTGAGGCTCTGGGGCTGCAGGACTTATGGTGTCTGTTGTTCTGTTGAGCAGGGTGGGCACAGGGCAGCTTCTGAGATGGGGATTAGTGATAACAGGGAAGGAAATTGCTCACTGGTGTGTCTTCCCTGACTGGAGGCAGTCTGAAACTCTCAGAAACCACCACTTTACGCTTAGCCTTGTGTGCTGGCATTGCACTGATGCAGGGTGTGTTCTCCCAGTGTCCAAGGCTGGACTGAGTGCCGGGTCCCTGCCGCCCTTGCACCGGTGCTCGGCCGAGCGCATGCTGGCTCACACAGCACACCCACCCCCCAGCACTGGTTGGTGCTGCTTCTGGCCCGGGTCATCTCCCCGAACCAGCTCACCGGGTGCTTGCACAAATTCTGCGGTGCTTGGGATGCAATGGGGACCTAAAGCCAGGGCTTGAGCCTGTGATTTACATTGACTTAAGCTGTAGTTAAACTGGTGGGGCCGCATGCAGTCATGCACGTTTCTCTAACGTGGAGAATATTGTCCAACTGCGGCAGTCGCTGGCTGAGCTGCCTTTGTCCATGTTACCTGGTGTTGGTGTCACAGGCAGCTGCGGTTATCACAGACCCGCCTAGGATAGGTTTTTGGGGACAAATGGCTCCTTCCTTCTGCAGGACTGCAGCATCCTGCCAGCCTGCAGAGAGGAGCTGTGGCTGGCAAACACACCACGCTTTCCAAAGCGATTTTTCAGTTGTGGTTGTATCTTTGTAGAGTTAAATGCCTGGGTGTTGAGCACAAGCTGCTCGCCCCTGGGGACCTTCATGTTCAGCATGGATGTCCTTGGGCTCCTGCGCTACCTCCTTCCCAGCATGCTGTGCTCGGAGTGCATCGGATGCTTCCTTCAAAATCACCCTGAAATCCTATCACTGCTCATTAAAATCACAGAGAACATAGAGCAGGGCAGCGAGGGCTCTCGATAGACATGAGCTAAGCAGCCTCCAATTTCCTATCAAACTGCAGTTTTCACCTAACAAAATAATTCCTTTAACGAACAAAGCTGCCTCTTCCTCACCTGCCCTGCGGCTGTAGCTCTTCCGCTGACAGCGCGTGGTGCTGGCACAGGAGCACGGATGGATCCAGACAGAGGTTTCTGACCTTTGGAGTTGCAGCGTGGCATTTGGTTGAGCACTGGAGACTCCGTGCTGCTTGGCCGTCTTGAGCTTCTGCCCCTCGGATGCTGTTATCTGGCTTTGTCACTTGCAGGATGGTGGGATAGAGGGAAATGAAGAGCAGAACTGAAGGTGTGGTTGTCACAGCTGGTCAGGGCTAAAGCAGCAGTGCTCATCCCTGTGACCTGCTCAGAGTGGGTGGAAAGTGAAGTTAAATGCAGTAAACGCTCAGCCCAGTGCTAAAGCATCCCGAGCGCTGGGTCTCGCTTGCCCCGTTCTGGCCAGGAGCTCCATCCCTGCGAGCTGTCCCGGGGTGCGAGGCATCCCGAGGAGCACTTCTATTTCATTTCCCCCACTTTGTCTTTGGGGGCGGTTCTCACTTCCAACCTGCAACTTGAATGTCAGAATAATCTTTGTCTCCAGCACGTCCTCATGTCTCCCCAACATTTGTGCTCATTAGCAGCAGCAACGGTCCATGTCTAAGCGCGAGCCTGACTTAAGAGCTATTGAATCCTCTGGGTTTTCTAGGGAGCTCGTTGGGAGAATAGCAGCAAACATGTTGCTCCCCGAGCACAGGCTCCTTACACCTGCCCCGCCGGCTCCTTGCCGCAGATGGTCCCTCTCGGCGGTGGGAGCAGCCTTTGTTTGTCTGCACTTCCAGGGGCCGGGTTTTATGGGAGGGGAGCGGGGGACGGTTTTGTCTGCTGAGGGGCAACTCGGAGGGGCCACGTGTTTGCTTTTGTGCCGGGGGCTCCGCTCTGGGGATGAATGCGGTGTGATGGGGCTGCTGGGATGGACCAGGAGCTGAGCCGGCAGCCCTGTGGTGGACTGCACGCACCGCCTTCCCCACCCCGCTCTGTGCAATGCTTTGGGGATTAACGGGTACACGCTATCTCCGGGGTCTGGCGGAGGTGTGTAAATCCTGCCCTGGCTCGCCTCAGAGCCAAACCATCCCAGAACAGCTTCTCTCATGCGGCTGCGTGCGGAGGCGATGCTCGCAGCAATTCCTGGGATTCCTCGGGAAGGGGCTGTTTCCTCGGGCCCCTTCCACTTGTCTGTGGGACGCAGAGGATGCGTGCAGGCGTGCCCTTCTCGTCTGGCCTCCGAGAGGCAGTGCCTGTTAACTAGCAGCTAATGCGGAGTGGTGTCTCGGGGACAGGGCTCATGGGCCGCAGTGATGACTGCGGTTGTTTGATTTGTAGGGCCTGGGGTAAGTCGGGCACCTCCGGACCCTGCGCAAGGACTGCCCTTCGTGGCTGTCCTCAAGCAGGGATGGGGAGTTCAGGTTTCACCCTGCCCCTGCGCTATTGCATTAGCAAGCCTGCAGCAAGGACACCGCAACGTGGCGTTTCGCTCGTCAGCTCCCTTCGGTGCTTTACCCTCTTGCAAATATATTCCCTCTGAGCCCGCTGTGACCCGCTCTTAATGCATGGTGGCTTTTTGCATGCCAGGCAGGAGGCTCGGTTGCAAGGTTGCCCTGTTCCTATGTCTTCCCCACCTGACATTTCCCTCTGCAACGTTCTGGTGACTGCTGCTGGAAGGAGTTTGTAAGCAGGGACAGGGCTTTGGGAAAAAGTACTCTCTTCAAAGATGGAGAAGGAGCTGGAAGGAGCCACCGATGCTCATTTGCCCCAGAGACCAGGGTTGCAGACTGCTGCTTTGCATTGCAGGGACAAATAGCGAGAAGCAGCAGGTAGCTTCGCACATGCACGCTCCCTTTCTAGTGCTAATAAGTCATGGCTTTGTAGGAAACTTGCTTTAAAGCAGACATCAGGATTTCTCAAAGGTGCTGGGGTTGCTCAGCAGCTGGCAGCTTGGTTGGTCCCTGATTACCGTGGGGAAGCTGGGCTGGGCTTGCAATGTCTGGTATTGGCAGATTAGCCTTGTTTACCTCTGATTTACTTGTTCTTGCAAAATTCTCACCACCACGGACTTAACGTGCCCCCAGCACTGTGCAAAGCCCTGGTCTCGCTGTGGGTTTGCAAGGACACATGTCCTGTCCCTAATCCACGCCTCTGGGTGGGCACGAACGCACGCCACGCCATTGCCTCCCAAACTGTGCCGTGTTCAGGCTGGTTTGGGTCAGCTCTTGAGTTGGTGTTTGAAGCCCCTGTGAGCAGAGGCACAAGCTGGTGCTTCCAAAGTACCCCAAATTCGGTTGAGCACATTGAAAAGAGCATCAGACTTTAAATACCCTGACAGTGTTTTGCTGCTATATGCTTTCTGCTTTGGATTTGTAAAGTTTGCGGGTTGCCTTGAGTGTGTGAGGCTGTTTTCCAGAAGTGGATGGTGCTTTGTGTAACACTGCTGCAGTTAGTGCTCTCCTCCCCGGGGCTGTCCAGGCCCATCCTTTTGCTGGGAGTATTCTCCAAGCAAAAACTAAAGGCTATTGATGCAGACTCGTGCCTGCCCACGTGGGCTGTCACATCCTTGGAAGTGCCCCTTGCACTTGGGGGGAGCCCGCAGCCTCCCTGGCATGGGTTTTCCAGGCAGGAGTGTGACCCTCCATCACAGCACGTGGGCGCTGGAGGTGTGCAGATACCGAGCACACGTGTGGGGTGCTTCGTGATGTGGGCATTGCCTGTGTCGTATCTCCCGGGGTTGCACATCCCCCTGCATGCACACTGGCATTTAAATTGGGTGGAGATACAGAGCGAGGACATTGCTGGGGAGCAGTAGCAAAGCAAAGATGCGAGGTACTGTAGCGTTTGTGGCTTTGCTGTCCCACAGGCTGCCTTGCCTGGCTTGTACTTGAGCACAGCTCTGATTTTACCAGTTGCATTTCTCTAAGTATTCTTTGTGTACAGACATGCAGCATCCAAGGACAAATATGCACCACAAACAGTACCTGGTTTTCCTGGTTATCTGGTGTTAGGATGGGCCAGAGGTTTTCCTGAAGAAAAATATCCCCACTCTGCCAGCTTGGGCTACATCTACAGAGTTGGGCGCTGCTGCTCAGAAGGCATTGCGGGACCCCTCTGAGCCCATGCAAGCACTCGCTGTGTGTCTCTGCGCTGCTGATTTGCATTTTAAATTTTTAAATCCTGCTGCACGGCCAACCGACCGCAGCGCTGGCACGGGGGGCTGGAGGATGGCCGCCTCCTGCCCCGCAGCCTAATCTTCCCCGGGCTCCTTTGGACGTGGTGGTCATGGTAAAATCGCTCTGTGGCCTCGATGCCGGAGCCATCTGTGCCGTGCGCAGCTGCGGCAGCGAGGGCTCAGCCCCCCCTTCTTCCTTCCTCCCCTTCGTTAGTGCTTCTTGGCAAACACAAGTTATGGGGCTCGTTAGGCAGAGCAGGTTGTGTGTCAGTGGTGCTCTCCGCACCTGCCCAGGTGGTTTTACTGTGCCCTCTTGTTTGGTGTGTTTGCAAGAGCGATGCAAAGTGATTTTTATTTTATTTTCTCGCCACCGTGAGGTCCCATCCGAACCCAGCCCCAGCACCCATCCAAGGGGTCGGCTCTGCCTGTCCCCATGGCTGTTGTCGCCGTTCCCTTCTGAAGAAGATCCCATGGGGATGGGACCTGTTATTCCAACACCCTCATCTTTTATTCATCCTCATTTAGTCTAAATGTCAAGTTTTTTTAATCAGGCAAATTCTCCTATCTCTGTAAACTGTCCTTTTGAAGTACACCAGCGTTTGGAAATGAATGGCAGCAATTAGTATTCAGATGAAGACATCCCTGACAAGTTTCTTTGCAGAATGTATTTCTAACTGTTTAATTACTCAGGGAGCCTGTGTTTAAAACCGGCGGGGTGATTCGCACCGCCTGAGCTGCAGTGTGAGGTGCTCCCCTTCCTCAGGGTCCCATGGCTGAGCCCCCAGCTCCGCTGTTGTCCCCTGCCTGTGGGGGAGCACATTGTTCTTTTTTGGGCTGGCTCGATCCCGAGAACAAACTGGCAAACTTCAGACCTGAACTTTGTCGCTTGTGCCTCCCCCAGCGGTGTTAAAAACCGTTCTGACTGCGGCTGCTGCCCTTCGCGCCGGATTTGCAGCAATCGACTCTGCCAGCAAGAGCAACCTCGGTGGGTTCTTTAAATACAAAGTCTCTTGTTCAATGCTAAAAATTCTCCTAAGGTTTATTTAGCCAGAAGAAATCGTAGCAGGCAGCTCTGCCTTGCCACTGACCCATGTCAAAAAGCTTCCCCAGCTGTCCCTGGGTTTCCGTCTGCCACGGCTGGGATTGCTGACATTCCCTAGCGCGGCTGTGAAGGATGCCGTAGCCCCTTTGCGACTGTTCATGGTGGTGAGGCAGGAGGCTTTTCAGGAAGATGCAGACGGAAAAGGAGGGGGGGAAAAACCAAACCCAGTGGTAGGATCATCTCCTTGTTTTTCCCATAGCTGCACTCCAGACCTGGTGTTTCCAGTCCAGCCCTTGCAGAGATGCAGCAGGCAGGAGCCGGGGCAGGGCTGCCCTGGAAAGGGTGTGACTTTCTGCCATCTGCTTTGGAAAATGTTTTCTGAAGCTTAATTAGGGCAGCGGAGCACTTCCACAACCGAGTATCTCGTCACTGGTCAGGACTGGTATCTCGCTGTAGGAGCCACTGACCCTGGCCGGGTCGTGTCAAGCAATGGAGATGCTCCCTGGTCCTCTGGACATGTTTGTTGCTTGATGGAAAAACCCAACGAATGCACTAAAGCAGTGGCTTTGGGTCACTGCGATAACAATCATTTTTTTCACGTGTTCAGAGACGCTGGCTGTGTCTTCATGTTGCTCGCTGTTGTTTCTCCAGGCCCTGAGGCTGAACAAGCTGAGGTTCATTCGTGCCCCTTGCCAAGGCTCTCGGCAGGCACAGGCATGCTCTTGTTTCAGCATGATGGTCAGAGATTTGCGTTGCTGCCCATCTTCCTCCTGAATTATTGGCCTGATATTTTAATTATCTGCAACAGTTGATTTCCTACTTTTTGCCTTTTTTTTCCACAGGTCCACTTTGATCAATTTAAAGAAGCACTTATCCTCATCTTATCCAGAACCCTGTCAAATGAAGAGCACTTCGAAGAACCAGGTAAATACTAAAATTATCTAAAACAGTACATTTTCTTTGGCAAAGCAGATTCAGGTGGCTCTTACAGAGGGACTTATATGAGAAAGTGCTTTTTAGGTGCTGAGACAAGTTCTTCTGCTTGGATGCCCAGACCTAGGGAGAAGGAAGAGTTAAGGTCTGTTGTGGAGCCTTGTACAAAAGCGTTTTCTGAGCTATTAGATATTTATATCCCATTACCATGATCTAAATGCCCAGAGTTGCACGTGATGTCTGCGAATAGACAGCTAACAGCACTTCAGATGCTCAAGATGTCCCATGACTGCTAAATGGGCTAAGGTCTCTCTATCCCACAACGCTTCTGGTGGCCAGGGATGCTTTAGGAGCTCTCCAGCTGCAGCAGATAGTTCTGGGCAGGCAATCAAATGGCTGCTTTAATGCTGCTGCTGCTGCTCTTTCCCAGCTGGGGCTGGTGCATCCCCTTTGCCCTCCCCTCCAGTGCTTCGGGGCTCGCTGGGAGCCAGGCCCCGAGGTGGTGCGGCGCCAGCGTAGGCGCAGAAGCCCCAGCCTGGCAGGAGGGTTTGCGAGCTCTGCCTCGGGGGAGCCTCCGCTCCGGGCTGAGCCGGCGGCAGCCCCGGCAGCCGGTGTGCTCCTGCCGTGCCTCTGCAGGGGCTGGCGGTGGGATCTGTCTCGGGGGACGGCAGTGCCTCACCAAGAACTTGCGCTGGCTTTGGATGCTACTCTGGTTTTGTGAAGGTTATAAGGGGAATGTCTCTGCAAGAGCTCCTCCTGGAGATGGGATGCTGGACACAGAAATGCCCTTCTTGTCTAGCGCTGATTTTTGTTTTTTAAAGTCCATTCTGTTTCCTTGTGTCTGAGATGAGCAGGGTGAGCTCGCTCCCGTAGGAAGCTACTCTGTATTTCTCCCAGGGGACAGTCAGTCTGGCCCAAAGATGCTTCTGAACAAGATGAGCCCTCTGACAAACCAGGTTGGGGCTGGTCAGAGAAAGCAGTGGGTGCTGTGAGTCCTCACTGTCTTGTTTTCTCCTTCCCTTTGTTTCAGAGTGCCTTGGAAATGTGGCTTTTTAGACCCCTCGGCAGGAAATGGGGTCACAGCTTCGGTGTGCCCCCCCTCCGCATGCATGAGGGGCTGGTGGTGCTGGGAGCACTGGGGAGTTGTGGGGCCAGGGTGAGGGCTGAGCCCCTGCAGCTCCAGCTGGAGCTGGGTGGGGGGGCTGAGGTCTGCCTGGTGTCACACCTGTATGTAAATCCCTAATCCTGCCTTCGGAGCAGCAGGGGCGCGAAATCCCTGAAGGAGAAAACAGCTTAGCAAGGGGGGAGAGGGAAACTCCAGGTTTCCTCTCCTGGAGCATCAATCTCAGCTGGAGCATCCTGTGCTCAAGAGTGCAGCCGGTCAGCAAAATGACAACTCTCTGCCTTAAATAGGCTGCAAAAACCGCAGGGCCCAAGAGATGCAATTGATGGATTTTGCCCCCCTCCCCATTCCTCATTTCCAAAGCTCTTGATGCTTAGAGGGAGATGGGTGATGACAGCTCTCGCACTCGGCATCCTTTAATGCAGTTTTCCTGCAGGTCAGTGGGTGCTCAGGAGTGAGGGGGGAGCTTCACCGGTGCCTGGCAAGGGGTCGGGTCTGCTGCAGTCCCTTCCAGCCCCTCAGAGAGGAGCTGGCATGGAGCAGGAGGCAGCCCCAGCAAACCAGAACTAATCCAGTGCTGTGTGTTTGTTGGGGAATCATATGGCTGAGAAGCTCCGGCTTGATTTAAATATAAATAAATCTTCTAGAAAGGGCTAAATTTGGGGCTATCGCAGGGGAAATTACAAATGCAGCTGGCAAGAGGCTGCGTTGGAGGTAGAGAGCCCTCCTTGGGGACACGTTTGTCAGCTGGATTTTTGCATGGCAGGTAATCAAAGGGCACGCAGTGCAGGTAGGGAGCCTGCGCTGGGCAGGCCTGGGAGGCATTTATTTTTAACGCGTTTTGACAGGTCGGTTAACGCCGAAGTCTTTGCTGCTTCTAATTTAGATCAAACTTGAGATTTGGAGAACAAGCTGCTTTGTGCTGTTGGTGTCAAACTGTCAGTGAGTGTAGAAGTGCTGGTGTTACAGCCTGCCCCGGGCTTGGGAAAAATTGAGTTAAGGGCTCCAAATCGTATCATTTAAATGAAAATTTAATTTGGAGAAGAAAAAAAAAAGCAAGCACAGATTTTAAGGTTGTTTGCAAGGAAGCAGCCATGTGCCTTGCCACTGTGGTTTTACCCAGGGACTTGGGTGATGGGAAGGTCCCTTGGGTCTGCGAGCCGCCAGAGGGCTCGTGTCTTTGCTCTCCAAACCAGCTGCTCCCCTGCAGCCCCCAGGCGGTCTGTGCTACTCGGCCGAGGGCACCCGGCAGGGTCCAGCGTCGCTGTCCCCATGGGTGCAGCACAGCCTGGCTCAGGGAGGACAGCGGGGCACAAGGAGCCCGTGGGTGACGGAGCAGCCCCTTGGGTCACAGTGGGACCCACGAGCTGGGGACAAGGAACCAAAACTGGCGTGGGATGCAAAAGCAGTTCCTGCAGAAGGGGCTGACGGGGCTTTCCCCGTTCTGAGGGGCGAGCAGCAGGTGGGAGAGGCACTCAGGCTTGCAGAGAGCAGCTGATATATTTTTTTTTCTTGGCAAAGAAGCTAAATTCCCTTTCCAAAGGGAACACTGGCAGGGAGGATGGTTCTGGCAGGCTGCGGGCACTTTGCCTGGGAAGCAGCTCTGAAAACCAAGGCAGGCAGAGCTCCCAGCGCTGCTGTCATCAGCTCTGTCTGCTCGCGACGTTGGTGTGGGGACACAGACCCAGCTGCGAACCAGAGCGTCACCCAGCCGGGCAAACCCTAGCTCTGCTGGGAAGTGGTGTGGGTGGACTCCAGGAAAAGCAGAAAAAGGCCTGAATGTGTTTTAAAATAGCGCTTATTTTGGTGGTTATTTTAGCACCTGTGTGCAGGAGTGTGACTGCCGGGGAGACCTGTCACCCCAGCAGCACCTCGGGTCTTTGTAGAGCTGCCTGACAAAGGTGGTACATGCGGATAAATTGCAGCCTGACTTACTGGGGTTTGATGCTCTGGAGAGAAGCTGCTGCGTGGCCGGGGGCCAAGCCTGTGGCTGCTGGGAGCCCCGTGGGACACGGGCTGGGTGCTGCTGCTGCCGCTGCTCTTTGCCCCCGGGTCACTGTAGCAGTGAGGGGGTGTCTGGGGACAATAAAATAGATTTAAGGGTGAGGAGTGGAGGAAAAAAAATTCAGTTATGTGGGTGTTTAGGAAAAATAAAATCAGGCTTTTTTCCTCCCCATTATGGCAAATAAAAAATCAGCTCTGTGCGTTGGAAGCCTGGATAGGGAGGGATTACCAGGGTGGAGCGCAGGATTACGGGAACACCCAGGGCAAATTAAAGAGCAGCCTGACACCATCCTTCATGCAGTCATGAGGGGCTGTTGGGGGTTTTTTTCCTCCCCAGCACATGAACGGAGTTGCCCTCCTGAAGAGGAGCTGGTGAGGATGATGCCCTTGCAGGAATCCCACCCGTGGGGGGAAGGCTGTAAAGGTCTGGCTCCAGCTCTGCAAGCAGACCTGGGTCGGGACAGGTATAAAACCGGTGCCACCATCGGGATGGGGCTGATTTAGGTACAGGCAGTGCATCTGGGCCAAAATGCCTTGGTTTTGGGCTGCTGTGACCCTGCTGCCGCCCCCCTCTGCCTGGGTTGCTGAGCCTGAAGTGTGAAATAGGGACTAGGAGGAGTTTAGACAGTACCTGGTGTCTCAGGGGATTAGGATTTAGCAGATCCTAGCTGCGATGTGCTTTGCCCAGCAGTAGGCTGTCTGCTGCTGCAAAGACGATCCCTCCCTTCCAAATCTTAAGCAGCAAAGAAATTAATTTTGCCTCTAAACGACAGGCTTGCGGGGCGTGGGTCTTCCTCCTCTAAAACCCCTTTTGTCTGTGCTCAGTGCCTTTGATGCTGGGCCCAGGAAAATGCTGCTTGCCATCAAGGGGAGCCCCCGCCCCCTCCCCAGCATCTGAGGGCAGAGCAGGATTTTGAAATGACTTATCTAGTGCAGAAAGGCAGAAAATCAAGTGTAAATCTCTAACCATGGAGACGTTTAACAGCTGAGATAGATCAGGGTGGGGGGGAGAGAAGCGAGCTGGGGAAGTGATGGCTTCTGTCTGCAGCGCTTAAATTGGGGGGTTTCTTGTGAAATGCAGATCTAGGGTTTGTGGTTTTTTTTCCCAGGGGGCATTTTTGGGGGCCACAACCGCCCCTGGGCAGAGGGGCAAGAAGGCAAGAGGCTTGTCCTCTCGGCTGCTCCTGCTCCCAGCCCAGGGGCAGTTCAGGGGGGCAGATCAGACCCCAGTGTCTAATTAGGCGCCAGCTCCGGAGTGTGTGTTTTACTAAGCCCACGAGTTGCCGAGGGCTGTAGGAAGCAGGGAGGGTTCGACCTATTTTCTTTCTCTTTTTTCCCTTTCTTGGTGCCTTGTCAGCCACACAATAGTGAGGGTCTATGAGGAGCAGCATCTCGCCTCGCTGCTGGTTGCAGAAGGGTGTACCAGAGGTCAGACTTGAGCAAGAGCAGCCTCTCCACAGTGTTCAGTACAGGGGTGTATTTTACAGTGTTTGGGATAAATAGAATACAGGGCTGTCTCATGTGCATCTGTCTCACGGGAAGCGTTGATTTTGACATCTCCCTCATGTGCCTTTGGAAGCACATGTGGATTGAGCAGCTCTTTCCATCCTTCCTCATCAGTTTTTGGCTGGAAATAAGAAACTCAGTTCAGTTCATCAGTGAACGCACTGTGTTTGGGGAGCACAGATTGCTGCATTTTGCTGGTCTGTGTGCTCAGCTTTCCCTAAATACTGGGGATGGTGGGAGCATCGAGGGCACCGGCTGCTGTGCTGGGGGTTTGGGTTGGGAAAGCAGGAGGGCAGAGGGGCTTAGAGGATGCTGCACGCATGGGAGATAGATGTGCACACCTGGTCCAGAGATGATGGTGCACGGGGCTTTCTGCAAAGGAGATGCGTCCGTGCTCCCAGGGATGGGGCCGCAGGATGCGGTCCCTTATGCCAGTGCGGTGCCCGTGGCCCTGTAACACGAGGGCTTTGTTCTGTACCGTGCACCTGGCAGCCAACGGCACGAAGGTGCACGGGGGCTTGCAGGGGAAGAGCTGTAACCCGCTGTTAACAAAAGCACCCTGGCCCTGGAAACGGGATTTCAGGGTGCCTGAGCTGGGATCCCCTTGGTAGCTGGGCTTAGGCACAGCCTATTTCAAAGTCGAAGCTTTGCAAGGCAGGAGCAAACTTTCTGCTCTTCCTGAACTGTGAAGGGTCACCTTTCCCTCCCAGGGATGTTCTCAGGCTTCACAGTTTTTTAATTGCAAAGGAAAAACAAGCATGCCCAAGTTCTCAGACCAAAGGGAGAGAGAGTTAAATCAGCTGCCAGCCTCCAAATGCTTAAAACACAAAAGTGGGGAGATGCTCCCATTTCCCCTCTTGCTGTTAAAGCATTTGCAGGGTGGCATGCCTGTTTCCATATACAGCTGGATTTTCAGCTGCAGCAGTGGTGAAACACACTGTTGGGGTGGGGGGGTAGAAACAGGACTCTTCTGAGCATTGGGAAATCCAGAAGGAAATTAAGCCATAGCGTCATTACTGCTAAATTACAGCTTCTTTTCCTCCACATCTTTCCAAAGACAGATGGGCGCGGAGGTGCGTTTCTGTCTTAGAGGAGGAAAAATTATTTCTCAGAAAAAAAACCAAAGCCCCCCAGCCCTCTTCTGCAAGGGCGGGGGAGATGGCAGGGAGAAAATAAATGGGTGAATGAGTAGCCACAAATATTAGCATTTCAGAGAGCTGCTCGATGGAGATTGTTCACCACTGGGCAGGCTTTAATAGGAGTGATAAGGTTTGCTTTTGTTCTCGGGCTCTTACTTAATCAGCCTGTCTCATTGCGATTTTTCTATCGGCGCACTTCATCACACAACTTTCATGTGCGAGTCCCAGCTGCAGCAAATCTTGTTAAAATGGCCTTGTTCAAACACGGGTGCCGGGTTTGTTCCCTAGAGCTGCAATATGGATGGATGGAGTGCAAGGCTGGAGGAATCAAAGGACTCCTAGTCCTGTGTATTTTATAATTCATTGCATAGCTAAGTTGCAGAATATTTTTCCTCTAACAAGCTTGAAGCCTTCTTCCATATCTAAAGGAATATTATCCAAGGAGGCATTTGGGCAGGGGGGCTTAGAGACCCGCTTCTTTCTGTGTACCGTTTGTCAATGATTGAACAGCTTCCTTGCTCCTTATTAGTATTGCACTCTTGCATTTATTTTGTACCAGAGCACTCTGCAAATAAAATTTTAAAAAGCTGCTGCTCTTGCCACTGCCTCGGTATGCTGCGAGTGGCGGAAAATAAAGATGATCGAGTCCTGGGGGGGTTTTGATGGTAAGGTTAGCAAACACTGAAACAAAGCGTGGCGGAGAGCCTTTTCTCTAATTGAATCCCTGGTTAATTTGGTCCTCTGTTTAATTTGCCCCCTGCTCCAGACGTCAGATGATTTGCACTGAAAATAGCCCAAAACGTGCTTGCTTGTTTCTTGTTTTGATCCCTGTCCATGAGTGCTCCCGGATAATTCAGTCCCCGAAGGCAGGAGCTTGCGGTGGGAAGCTGGAGCCAGGGAATGCAAGCAGAGATGCAAAGACCCCTGTAATTAGATGACGACTCCAAAGGGTTATTTAGATCTTGTAGGTGGCATTAGTTGCACAGCACAAGATGGGACCTGCCCCGCTGTCGCCCAAATCAGCTGCTCGTGTCGGCCCCCGGGAGACATTTGCCTCCAAACTTGCCCAATTTTTTTCCACTTGCCTGGTTGTTTTCATGCTTTTAATTGAGCTGTGATTTAAATCCACCAAAAGCAGTGGTGGCTGCCCAGGTGTCTGCTTAATCTGGAGGCTTGAGCTGCTCAAGTGCTACACTGTCCCTAATTAAACCTGCCCATTGCTGATAATGAAGACTAGTGCAAGGAGGAGAGCCCTAATTGACTTTCCATCTGAGGCTGCGTTTGCAAGGTTGAGGGTTTTTTTTTCCCCATCTTGTTAACTGAAAAAACTTGATTTGGGAATTGGGGAAGGGTGAGGAAGATGGAGCCCTGATTCTACTTTGCAACTGCTTTTTTTCTGGGTTTTTTTTTTGGAGCAGGATCAATTCCAATCCATCAGGCCCGATGCCACGGTGAGGGTAGTGGTCCTGGAAAGGAGCAGCTGCTGGCGCCTGCCCAGGAGGAATGGTGGTGGCAATTTGGTGCTTGAAACACTGACCAAACCAGCCCTGTGTGCTGTGAACCGGGAGCTGGATCTGCAAAAAATTATGTTACCAATGCGCTTTGTTCTTGAATTTCACAGATTCTTCCCCAGAAGCCCAGCCCAAGTACATCAAAGGCGGCAAACGCTATGGCCGGCGGTCCCTGCCGGAGTTCCAGGAGTCGGTGGAGGACTTTGCCGAGGTGACCGTCATCGAGCCGCTGAGCGAGGAAGCGCATCCCCCGCACATCGCCTCCAGCGGCTGCGAGGAGGTGAGCGGGAAGGGGCCGGGCACTGGGGTGGGCTGTACCCCCCCAAACGTCACTGCTCCCCACACCATCCTAAGGTGGTTTGGATGTCCTTGGGCTCATCCCAGTGAAGGTGATGGTCACCCTCCCTTGCTCCAGCCCTGAATTCCCATCCGCAGGCAGGCTGCCCTGGGAAGCCGGGGAGGAGCCGGGCTCGCGCGGTGACGTGCACCGGGTGCCGGCGCCGCTGGTCTCCCCGTGCCCCTGGCTGCGGCGTGGGCCAGCAATTTAGCGAGGGCTATAACGCTGCCTCCGTGGCCAGCGAAGTGTGGGCTGGGAGCTAAGCGAGCAGAAGAACATCTTCATCTGTTAGCTCATCTGCAAAAACCCAGCTGTGGCTCCGGCCCTCTCTGGTAGAGGGGATGGGGAAGAGGGGTGGTGAGCGGCAGAGCTCCACAGCAGACAGCTGCCTTGGGACAGTGCCCTAAATCCAGAGCTACCAGCTTCTCTGGTCAGTCCTCTGCATTTTTTTTTTTCTTCTCCCAGCAAACAGCTTGTGTGCTCCTGCACGAAAGGAAAAGGCTGGCCACCCTAGGAGCTGCACGGCTCTTGGCAGCCCCCATGCCCCGTGTATGCCTGTACATATGGTTGCTCAGGAATCCAGATTTCTCCCCCCACCCCGGTTTTGTGATCACAATTAGTGGCTCTCTTTGTGCTAGTGCTTTCAACCCCAGAATCTCCTCCTGCTTCTCCAGAACAGAAAAGCAAAAGGTGACGAGTGGTTGGGTTTGGCGTGCGTTAGCATATGGCCACAGCAGCATTTCCCTGGTGCGGGGCTCGTTCCAGCCTGCCCCGGTTTGCCAAGTATTGTCGATTCAGTATTGCATGTTCAGGAGCTCGCGGTGGGAATTTTCCAGTGGGAAGGATAAATGCTGCTGCTTTCTCCCCTCCTCCGTTTCCTGGCTTCACTTGTGCTTTCCTAGAGAAGGGGGGCAGCTCTGCAGCCGCCTGCGTAGGGCGATGCCCAACCCTGCATGGGGAAGCAAGGGAGAAATTTCCAATTTCCAGTTTTCCAGTGTTATTCCTATGCAGCTGAGCTTAAAAATAAATAAATTTTTAAAAAAAGAACAAAAAACAGAAAAGCTTTTCCACCAGAGCCAGCTTCTTTACCCTGTTCTCAGTAACAGTTGCTCACCGCCATGGGGATGCTTATCCATCTCCTGGTGCTGGCCACATAGGCTGTCCTGACCTTGAAATCAATGTTAATCTGCCCATGACCCCCAGGGAAGCAATGCCCTTGACAGAAGAGGCCACTCTAATCTTACTCCTCTGTTTTTGCTGTCAAGGCAGTGTAAAAGACTAGTCTATTAACAAGGTCGGTCAATTAACTCAACTGGTGTGTAACCATGCTGTGCTCCCCAATGGCTGCATTGGTCTTCTAGTGGGACCTCTTGTTGCACCTTCTGGGGTGGATGGGATGGTTAATTCTCTTGCAACTTGAGCAAAAATCAAGATAAACTTGTAAAATCCCCATTTTTCATCCTTATCAGCATTACTATCTTGTCTCTAAAAGAAGATCCTCTTGGTATGCATAGAAATTAGTTGCTTGAAGGCATTGGGGGTCCCGGGGCCAAAACACTGGGCAGTGTTGGACACTCCTGAAGCATTGACTTCTTGGGGCTCGGCACAACTAGCAGCCTTTGCCCAGGTTTCTCCTGTTGCGCATATAAACATGCTGCTGGCTGCGCTCTGCAAGCCTGCCTCCAGCCCAGGGTGTTTTGCTGGCCTGAGAATTGGGGCAGTGTGGCTTAATTGGTGCTTTCTTTCAACCAGTGCCAATTAAAAGGGCTCAGGGTCTGTCTGAGAGGCTTCCTTCTTGTCTCTGTAAACACGAGAGGAGAGGCTGAAGAGTTGGTCTGTGCGTGGGATCGGCTGCCCAGAGAGGCTCTGCCACCTCCATCCCTGGTAGCTTTCCAGGTGCCGCTGGACAGTCATGAGCAGCTGGGTCTGAATTCAGTGTTGACCCTGCCGTGAGCAGAGGGTGGTGTAGGCATCCCGAGGTTCCCTCTGACCCGCAAGAGTTTGTCCCCATGGATGCTACTAGGCTAATGGGTGATGAGAAACGAGTGGCTCTGGCAGCTTTATGGATGTGGTGCTAACGGAGCTGCAGCCGTGAAAGCACCTAGAAATGCAATGTGAAAGCTTGTGGTGGTCAAAGCCGTGCATGTCTGGCTCTGGCTGTCATTTGAGCTTGTTTGTCCTAAACTCTTGATACAGGTGATGGGTCTTGTTAGTCTTTCAAGCCCGTGGCAGCTGAGAGCTGGCCCAGTGTGCTTGGGAAGTGCAGTGAACTTGCTTTCACTTCTTTTTCGCCTTGCGTTACACCCGATGATGATCTGTGCAGTGGTGGTGCAGGGTTGGGATGGGGAGCAGGTTTGGTGGCCATGGCGTACCAACCCCAAGCTGGGGGTAGGGCAGCAGCACCCTTTGGCTCGTTGGTTGCCAGCAGCACGTCCCTGGGTAGGCAGCCAGACACGGCCAGTATTAAAGCCATGCTGACTTCCAAACCTCAGCATAAGGCATCTGTCATCTCCCCTTCCCCAGCTGCTGGCTCTGCTCCGGGAAAGGTCCCTCCTACTTGCAGGTTGTAGAAACTGCTGTCATGTCCCAGCTCTGTCCCTTCAGTGCCTGCCGAAGCCACTCACTCCCCAGAAATCTGTGTGTTTGCTTCTGCATAGGGTCATTTCCAGCATGGCATGGCCTCTCAGAGCAAAACCTTCTGAGATGGTCAGGCTGAAACTCTTTGTCTTCAGGTCCTTGTACAAATGTGAGGCTCCCAAAGTGCAACTGTTCTGTAAAGCCAGGATCTGCAAAGAACAGCTCAGGATAGTGCTTAGTCCCCTGCAAAGTGCATTTATGATGTGACTCTTGTGCTTTGCAGCTGAAGAAGATTTGCAAAGTGGGTTGTGGAGATTTGCTGTCTTTCAGGGGTCTCTGCTCTGGCTGCTCAGGCCAGCGAGCTTATCTCTGGGCAAGCATGCAGGGAGGGGAAAAATGGGGGCTGTCAGCATTGGTGCGAAGGCTCACCTTGCCGCGTGCAAAGCAGAACAGGGTCAGCGTGTGCTCCTGATCGTCATTTTAATTAGCAATATATTCTGGCGGAGAACAAAGGTCTGTCTCGCTGAAGCAGATGGCAGTGGGGGAGAGGTTGCTGCCTTACGGGGAGAGGCCACCACGAGCAAATGGCACAGGCTGCAGATGCTCGCCCGCGCCCCGAGTTGGAGGGCAGCGAGCATTGAAAGCCGCGGCCATCTGCTCCTCAGCCCGGCCAAGCACGCGCCTGCCCAAATAATAATGCATTCCTGGGATCACCGCTCCCGCACGCAGCCCGCCGATGTGTGTGACCCGCATCCAGCTGTAGCACCACCGGGGCCAGGGAAACAATGCCGTGCCTGACATCGGGATGCGCCGTCCCCCCGTGCCTGCCCCGGCCCCTCTTTGTCCTCCCGCCGGTGGTGGCCGACCCCGAGCCCCCGCCGCACAAAGGGACCTCCTCGCCCTCCGCAGCGGGGCCCCGGCATGGGGAGGGAGGTCACACGAGCTCCCCGGGGCCGGTGGCAGTGGGTTACCAGCTTGCAGCCCCCTCCCCGCTATATTCAGCCTCTTCAGGTTGTTGGTATTTATGGATTTACTGTGTGCTGTGGTTTGGGGTTCTTCGTTTTGAGGCAAGTCCTTGAAGTGAGAGGTTCTGGTGCTAAACGGTTTAGATCTGATTCTATATAAAAATATATATGTTGCTTATGCAAAAAGACTTGGACACAGTAGTGGACTCACCCCCACAAGCATCACTGCCCAGATTCCCCCTTGGTGTCCCCCTGCCAAGGACCTGGTTGGCCAAATAAACCATCAGGACAAGCACACAAAAAGCAGAAGCTGAGGCAACAGGTACCATCAAACTACCGGCTGCAAAGGCAGAAAACAGCCCATGTTCTCAAAAATGCATGAGCTGACACCATCCCAGCCCATAAGTGCCCGTACGTGTGCAATGGCCAACTTGGCGCTGGGCGAAGGTATCTTTGGGTGCCAGGCAGAGCTACCACCCTGCGGTATTATATATGTTCTTGGCTTTGTCCAGAACATCCAGCAAAGCCGCAGGCTCCAGCCCTGCCTGTGACCTGCCTCCACTGGGCTGATTTCTGCCTGAAGCCTGCCTGGGAAAGTAAAGGTTAAGTCCCCCTTTCCATCCGGGGCTCTCCCCGATTCCTGCCCTTTGGCCCCAAAAGCAGAGGGGTACAGCGAGATGCTGCAGCAGCAGCAAACGGCCCTTGCCTGGTCCAGCAGATGAAACAGGAGCAAGCAGCAGAGCTAAAAAAAGTCCAGTGACCTAATCCAGTTTCCATGGTAACATTGTAGATTAATGGCTTTTAGCTGTAATCTGAATGAGATGTATTGAACTTTTATATGATGATTTAGAGCCTCTTTATGTCCTGGGTGACTTTGACTTCAAATCCATCACTCACATGAATGCAGAAGTATCCACTTGTAACGGTGGAGAAGTAACATCTGCCGATGCTGTTGCTAAACCAGAAGTTAATATTGCTGAGCGTCATGTGTGAGTAAATACCCTTGGCTGGTACAAGGGTGGTAGAGACAAGACAACGTGTAGTACATGGGGAAATCGTTTTAAACGACGTACTTCTGCCCTGCTCCCAGTGCCGCCTGAGCCGATGTGGTATTGCCACAGAGGAAGTGGGATGGCTTAAGACCAGCCAAAAGTATGTGGTGTTTTTTCTCTAGCTAGCTCAGCGGAGAGCTTGTAGGCAGCGCAGCTCTGTCTCCTGAACTAAAGCTACAGTTAGTGGAGGTGTTTTGGAGCAGGCTTGGCTGAGCGCGGGCTGCTGGCCCTGCAGCTCTGCAGGCAGATGGGTGCCCCTTGTCAAAAGGGAAGGCAAAAAGCAGCGAAAGCTTCATTTCCCAAATTGCACATGCTCTGGAAGCAGATGTCCTGGTTACACTCGTGGGTTCATTGCAGCTTAATTACTTGTTATGGATGCGCGTTCCCCGGTGCCCGGGACGCCTGGGCTCTGTGGCTGGTGTGGGTGACGTGCGATCTCCCGCAGAGGGGAGCAGGGCCGTGGGATGGTGTTGTGCCACATAGGTTTCTGTCAAGGGCTACCCATGATGGGGACGCTCAAGACTCAAAGTGTGCTGTGCTTGCATCCTGGCCATCAGGCTAGCTGCGTACGAGACCTGTGGGCTGCAGGTAGCCATTCTGCAATGGGAAAACAGGGTGCTGGAAGGAAAGGATATCCCAAACTCAGATGGTGCCTATATGCAGCTCATGATCTTCCTTGCATCCTCATCCTCTTCACCATTGATACCTCTAAGACAAGAGCATGTTGTGCTTAGAGGGCAAATCTTTCCCTCCCTCCCCGTTGACCTGCCGAGCTCTGATCTGTCACCTCTCGTGGTTCATTTGTGGGGCTTTAGGCATCTTTTGCTGCAGCTGTGGTTTATCCCCACCAAAGTACCTTGCTTGCCAGAAACAGGCAGCATCAAAGAGCCGTGGCTTGCCAGCCCAGCCCATGGGGAGCAGGGAGATGAAAGCCTGGCGGCATTGCTGGAGCCCTGTAGCTCGTCTGATGCTGATCGCAGAGTCTCTTTAATGCGGGTGATGTCTTGCAATAGTAATAACTCGGGAACCTTTTGTTTTCTCCGCAGCACTGGAAGACACGAGACAGCGAGGAATATGAGGCCGAGGGTAAGAGCAAACAGTAGCACTTTTATGGGCTTATTCTCTTTTCAGCTTTGAAGATGAATGAGAAGAGCACTTTAAGATGGTCTCGGGCCAGCTAGGTGAGCTGGGCAGTCCCAGCCCGGCGCAGTGCAGAGCTTGGGAAGGTGTGCATGGGGCAAGCAAGCTCCAATCTGGGAATGAAAGCTAAAGCAGGGCGCCTTGGAGGGCACAGTCTTGCGCCTTACTCTCTCTGCTCTCTTTTCTTCCTCCTGTCCAGTGTAGAGGCCACTCTGCTGCAGGTGCTCCTTGTCTCCCTGGCCCCTGCACCCCCAGAGCAGCAGCCGGGGTTGGTCCTGGTCCCCACTCCTGCCCTGGAGGTTGCAGGGCTGCTGGCTGTAGTGGAGCACGGTAGGCACTAGATGTCAGCACAGACCAGTCATTAAATGTTTCCTAATTATCCCGTAAGGGAGAGCGGGGTGACCCCAGGGGTGCGGAGAAGGTCCCCATCTTGCACAGCAGCAGCTTGGGGGCTGAGCAGGGACAGTGGTAGGATGTGTCCTGCTTTGCTCTGGGATGTGGCCAAAGATTTTCTACTGCTGGTTCAGGCTGGGATGCTCGAGGGAGACCCAGCAACATCAGCTAACAGTGTCGCAGCAAGCTCCTCTGAGTGCTGCTCCTGTCACCAAGCTGGCAGGCTTTGGCACTAACCCTCAGAACAACCTGCAACATGCAAAGATGTCTTTATAACTAAGCCATGCAACTTTTAATTGCTTCAACACCTCAGCTGCTCTCTATCCCCTACCTTGTCCAATGAGACCAAATTTTTGCTCCAAAAGCTGCTTTTCCAGCCCGAGGATGAGATAGCAGATGCAAGGAGGTGGCCTTGCAGCTGAGCAAGCTCTGACTGTTTTGTGTCTAGTAGCTCTGTGAGCATTTCCAGCTGGGTGAGACTGCACTCCAGGTGTTAGCTGGAGGTAGAGGAAATGTGTTCAGCTGAAGGCTATTACGCTTTTTTTTTCCCTGAAGGGGTGTTTGGAAGCACTTAGATGAAAGTGTATACTACACTTTACATTCAAAGGGGATGAGAGTTTAAGCAGCTCCACCTGGGAGATGACACTTATGGAGACAGGCAACCACTGAATTCTCGACCTGGTTAGGGTATATATGGATGTGCAACTTGCTCAGTCCTCTCCCTTGATCTCATAACTACCCAGAAGAGGAAGGGTCCCTTCTCCATCCATGCCAGCGGCCAAGGTGGCAGGGCTGTGCTTCCCCTGGCCACCAGCCCACGTTGGCCATTGGGCTCATCCACGTCCCCAGAGATCCCCCTGGCTGTGGTCGTGGCTGCAGCTCACCCCATGCCTGGATGCGGGGTTCCCTCGCCTGTGGTGGCACATGCGAGTTGAATGCTGAGCAGGATCTGCTCCTTCTGGTAGAGTCTGATAGCCGTGCTGGTGCTGGTAGCCGTACCCCAAAATTACAAATGCGCTCTGTGCAGGATGAGGTAAGGCAAATGGTCCCATGGGGTCTGATGAGCAAGAAGGGAGGGTCTGCCTGCTGCAGCAGTGAGTCCTCTGTGACGTGCAAAACCCCTAGCTCTTTGGGTGGTCACTCCTGTGCGGCGGATGGGCAGAAACCAGAGCAATTTTCCCCCCACTTCCAGGGCAGTTGCGCTTCTGGAACCCGGATGACCTGAACGCCTCCCCTGGAGCATCGCTGCCCACCCCAGACTGGATAGAGGAGAAACTGCAGGAGGTCTGCGAGCACCTCGGCATCACCAGGGACGGCCACCTGAACCGGAAAAAGCTCATCTCCATTTGTGAGCAATATGGGCTCCGAATGGTGGCCGGGGAGGTGAGTGGCCGTGTACAGACCCGCTCGCACCAGCGCGTGCGCCTGGGTTTTAGCGTGGCCCCCGTAAAATCTGTCCCGTGGTTGACCGCAAGCCTAAAGCACAAGTGCTGGTTAACAGGTTGCTACTTGGAAAGCGGTTTTCAGCTCCAGCTCGTGGCTTTCCATCGAGTTTGGTGTCGAGACATCAGATGTGGGAGGCTGTCCTGGTAGAAGGCAGCTGCCAGCCTTACTGATACCGTGGCGTGCATGTCTTCTCATGCAATTGCAGAGTAAACTGGAATTTAAAAACATATCCTAGATTCCAAGCGTGTCTCCTTAATCCCAGAAATCTTCTAGCTAGACAGTAAATATGGGTTAAAGTATTTGTAGATGGTTGCTTTTGACTTTGAGAAGGCCTGCGGGCAGTTTCTGTCCTCCAGGAAGAGTCCACAAGAAAATTATTTCTTTAGCAAAAAAGTCTCTTTGTCAATTTAGGACTTAGTTTTGTTAAAAAAAAGTCACTGTTTTACATCTTAAAATAACATGGCTTGTAATCATTTCCTTCATAAAACATGTTTCTGAGCAGGTATTCCTTTGCAGCATTTGCAACAAAATGTTTTCAGGATATTAAGGCAAGAAAATGGAAAATACGAACTGTAGACAAAGAAATAGTGAGGGACTAATCTTAACATCTGTGGTCCTAATAAGGTTGGTCTTGCTTTTCAGAAAACAGACTGCCCTGAAGCATAAAACAGATTTATTATAACCTTGCAGTGTCTCACTATTTTTTGCCTGGTCACTTCACAAGCTGTTGGGGTTTTGGCATCTGTCTTGCTACCTTGTGCTGAATTCCTGAGGTCACCCTGTCTCGAGAGCAGAATGAAATGAGTTGGTTTTTTTTCATGCTGCCTTGCAAGATGGAGGCTCCACGATAACCAGGAGCTTACATGCTTTTACAGGCAGGATTTTGGTAGTGTGTGTGGCTCTGCAGTTTCCTATACCAAGGTTGCTGTACCAGCGTTAGGCTGATGCAGTGTACCAGGTAACTCTCTTGCTTTCCTCTTTTTATTTTTTGTAGAGCATTAGGGAATAGGACATTTTCTGCTGTGCCAAATTGTTACCGCGGTGTTTTTGGCCATAGCAGATGGCATTTCTATCCCCTGCCACTTGCAGGTGCTTGAAGAGGTGCTCCATACCCTGGAGCAAGATGGCACCATGAGCATAGAGGATTTCTTCTACGGCTTGTTTAAAAACGGAAAATCACTGACACCCTCGGCGTCTACTCCATACAGACAGCTGAAACGACACCTCTCCATGCAGGTGAGGAACTGAGGTGGATCCTGGGGTAAAAGCAGGAGGAGGGGGAGAAGTCCTGGGTAAATTCCCCCTAGCCTGTCTCCTCCTCTTCCTCCACATCTGTCCCTATAGTAGGCAGCCTTGGAGGTGGTGGCAGTGAGCCGCTACTCCCCTGCTTTGCCCTGCCGGGGAGCAGAGCAGAGCAGAGCCGGGGATGCCCCAGTGAGCCCAGCAGCACTGTGAGCCCGGCTGTCTCTGCCCCGAGCAAGAGCGACGGGGTGAAGCTGCTGCAGGTTTCCTCTGGGTGTGTTGGGGATAACGCAGAAAACACCCTTATGAGAAAGGGGAGATGGCTCCCCTTTAAAGTAGCATGGCTTGGAGATGGCTCTTGCAAGCTGCAAAGTGCAGTAAATAAATGGTATAAACTGGATGCAGGGGGAAGCAGTGGTCTAGGGTAGGCTGGAGACCATGGGCATGCAGGTCCCACATCTCTTCTCTAATTTTTTTTTTTGAGAGAGAGAGAGTTTGAAATCTACTACCTATCTTTGCCTGGAAGCTGAGGGCTATAGCAAAAGCACTATGCATATGCTCCCAGCAGACTTTTTAGGGGAGGTGGCACTTGACACCAAAAATGGACAGTGGAAAACACTTTTGGAGCACTGAGGACAGCTCTGAAACTGTTCCTCCTCAGATTTATTTTAAATCTGAAGCGCCTGGTTGCACTGCGGTACCGTGAGGTCAGCAGTGGTGCTCCTGCCGGGTAGCTGCTTGGCAGTGAGGAAAAGCAGACCTTAATCCTTAATCTCCAGAGTACTGCTAGCAAAATTACATTTGTAAGCCTTTCTCGTCACGGGGTGGCCAGATGCCTGGCTCTGCCCGTGCCCTGTCGCACCCTCTCCCCTCTCCCGGCAGTCCTTCGATGAAAGCGGCAGGCGTACGACCACCCCCTCAGCAATGCCCAGCACCGTCGGCTTCTGCCTCTTCTCCAGCCTGGACGATGGGATGGGCTACGGCTGCGTGGAGGGCGTCCTCGACTGCTGGCACCAGGAGGGCATAGAGAACAGCCAGGAGATCCTGAAGGTAACCAGCAGCTCCACCTCACCCCTTTTTGCTTCCCCCCCCCCGCCCCCAGTGTGGGATGCTGGACTGTAGCTGGGTTATTTTTTCCTTTTAAAATTCCCAATGCTAGCAACAAGAGTCTAACTGTTCTGGGAAACTTCCAATAATTTCCTTTATTGAAATGATGATGTATCCCAGAGAGCTAGAAATTAATGATAAAAATGTAATGTGACTTCCAGCTTAGCTCGAAGAGGTCACCTATATTTGTAGAAAGCAATTTAATTCCTTTACCTCACTGAATAGCTGCTCTTGCAAACCTTTTAGCACTGGGATGACCTGAATTATTCCTTGTGCTGAGGTGGAGGACAGCACTTGAAACCCTGCCCAGTAATTAGTGTTTTAGTATACAGAGTATACTAAAGAGGGGGTTGCAAATCAGATACCTGAAGTAAACCCCATCCCTATCCGTCTCACTAGAAGCTGTGGATGGGAGAAGATAGTTTCATGTGTCTGTTCTCAGACCATTGCTGGGTTTCCGGCAGCGATGATGGCAGATTTCTCTTGGCATTTAATGTCCGCATTAGGAATGTCCAGGTTGTAATAAACTCTGCTGTTGCTCAGGCTTTAAAACTCACTTGTAGCCTGGGCTTGTGCAGGCCAGCTTAATAACCTGGTACTGCTTTCACCAGATTCAGGTGGTACGCCCTTACCTTCTCTTCTGCTTGTTGCTTTCCACTGGTAACTTGCTTTGTTACCGGTGTCACCGGGGTGGTTTCTCCAGAGTTCGCAGTGTTTCAGCCCCACCGCTAGCCCTTCTGCGTTCCGCTTTGTGCTCCTGCAGAGTTAGGTTGAAGGAAATTACAAGCAGTTGCTGATAACTGATTTTTGAAGAGGTGCAATCTTTGTTATCAAATACCTCCTACAAGGCTTCTTCTGTGTTGTCTCTATTGCAAGAGCTGGTTTTGTTTAACATGAACATCTTCAACCTCTTTCTTGCAGCATTTGAATATGTGAAAAGGCCGGTGTAGTTAGGTCCTCTAGAGAATTAATACTTTTAATCAGTTGTGGGCTTAATTTCCTGTTGGTCTTGCAGCACAACCAGGACACTTTCCATCTCCACAGCTGGCAGCAGCTCTTTAATGCAGGAAGGTGGCAGAGAATGTCTGGTTTACTGCCCCACAGGCATTTGTGACAGATTAATCAGCAAGCAAAGATCTTTTCTGAGCCTCCTCATTTTATTCTGTCACTTCATGTTGCAGGGCAGGAAAGCTCGTTGTGCTCTAACCTTGTGGTGTTTTGCAGGCTTTGGATTTCAGCTTGGATGGGAAGGTGAACTTGACAGAGTTGACGCTGGCGCTAGAAAATGAGCTTTTAATAACCAAGAACGGAGTCCACCAGGCAGCCCTGGCGAGCTTCAAAACGGAGATCAGACACTTGCTGTAAGTTATCAGGATCGCCGGCTCTGCCGCTTCCTCCTTGCCCTCTCCGTTTTGCCAAGGAGGAGCTTAGGTAGCAGCTGATTAATGGCAGTTCGTAGCGCCTCTCCAAGCGGCACTGCTGTTTCGCTGGAAGGTTAGGTTCTCTGTTAGCTTGGTCAGAAACTTTCAAGTCTCTCGTTTTGCATGGGTAAAACACTCAAACCTAAGTATTGTAGAAAGATATATTAAAAAAAAAAAAATCCAAAAGCTACGCTCTGCCATCTGGAAATGGTCATTGCAATCTGCCATGGTCATTGATGGCCAAAGAATGCAAAATTTAAGACAGGCTTGTGCAATTTGACAAGCAGTACCTTTTAATCCTAACTGATTTCTTGCAGTAGTGTATCATAGGTTTTGCCATGGGATAGAGGTGTGGGTGAGGCACAAAAACACCGTGCACCCCCACTTTTTTCGTTTGAAAGTCAACACAGTTTGACTTTGCACTGGACTTGCCGTGCAAGCTTCTCCAGTGAGAGAGTGTAGGAGATGGGAAACATTTCCCTGTATGTATATTTATTCACTTAGAAATTATACACATGTGCTACTGAAGCTCAAATATTTCTTCCCACACACCAATGGATCATCTTGTCCCCCCCACTCTGGAGACCCGTGCTCTAAGCACTGCACCCTCGGTTTTGCATTGGTCCATTCCTGATGTGTAACTGTTGCATCCATCTGCCACGTGCACGAGCTCCAGTTGTTAGAGGTGTTTTGTTTGTGCTGTATATCTTTGAGCAGTTTAGGTATTTATCAGCTTATGCATCCACCTCCATGCAATACGCTGACTTTTGCTGATCATTAAGGCTGCACACGTCCTGTTAACTTGTTGGCTTACTACTTGTGCTTGCAAGCTGCCTGCTTCGTTTGTATGAAACATCACAAGATGAGGCTTCCCAGTGTTTGTTTCTATCTACATGTCTAAATGCCTCTTTACGTTCACTCGGTGGAGAGATTTGTTGCCGAGTTCCTATCAAGAAAGCTGCTCAATGTAGCAGATCTTACAAACTTGTGATCAAAACCAGATTGGATGTAGTGTAAGGATGAAGTGGTAAAGGTAATAAATTATGAGAACAAGTAAATGGGGCAGGAAGTGCCCTGGCAAAATGGCATGGCACTGCAATTCGGGGGACAAGACCACAGCTGAGGAGCTCACGTATCGAGGTCTCAGAACCTATGGGGGATAGCAAGACAGGTCCAGAGCTATGTGTGCAAGTTCATACCTAGTGACTAAATGCAGTTGATGATAAAAGACCCTTGGAGAGCTTTCCGAGCTGTTCTCTGACAAGCCTCTTGCAAATACCTTCTTTGGGGGAGCCGGGAGGGTTGACCTAATCCAGGCTGGCTGTGCTTACCCTAGGGAGAGGGTTGACCAAGTGGCCAGAGAGAAGGAGAAACTGCGGTCAGACTTGGAGAAAGCCGAAAAGCTGAAATCCCTGATGGCCTCTGAAGTAGACGACCACCATGCTGCAATTGAGCGCCGGAACGAGTACAACCTCAGGTACGGCATCCTGGTTCACCCCTCCCCTCCTCTCTGGGATCATTGCTGCGGCATTGCAGGGACTTGGTGACAGAGGTAGTGGCTTTGTGCCTCCTGATTACCATGAAGCTTCACTCGCAGTGGTATTTGCCACCTGCTCCTCTTCATGAGCTTTTCTTATCTCCGATGCCTTCATAGGAAGCTGGACGAGGAGTACAAGGAACGCATTGCAGCTCTAAAGAATGAGCTCCGGAGAGAGCGGGAGCAAATCCTGCAGCAGGCTAATAAACAGCGGCTGGAGCTGGAGCAGGAGATAGAAAAGCTGAAAACCGATGAGAACTACATTCGGGACCGCCTGGCCCTTTCCCTGAAGGTAATGGGGACTAAATGCAGCCAGCGTTTTCCCCCAAAAGGCAAGGATGCCCAGAAGTGGGAGGCGATGCTTGCAACGTAGTCCTTCTTGAGAGGACGTGTTACAGTGCATGTTGAGCTAGCTGAAAGTAATTTCAGCAGCAAGGTAGAGGCGTATCCATGAAAATTATTTTTTGGGTTACCTCAATAGGTTAGTCGTTGGGTTCACAAGGCTCCAGTTCAAATCTCTGCTGCCATCAAGTGCAGATTGTGCACGTGTACGGCTATGGGATGGGCTGTCTGCCTCGCTGGCTGTTTGGCTGTTTAGCCAGGAGATAATGTCTTGACAAAGTTTAAAATATTGCTTAAAAAAAAAACAAACCTCTAAAGCAAGCTTGCTGTTATGCCTTTTGATAATTTATCTGCTGCCTAATGCAATGGTATCGCTCACCCATGACCCCACAGATTCACATCCTTTTCCTAGATTTTTTTTAATATTTAAGTCACAACTCTCTATCTGACCCCTACCTTACTGTAAAATTAACTTTTGCTCAGTTTAAAAATAAATGGTAATGATGTTGTCTTACAAACAACATCAAAAGTGCTGACAGTCAGAGGGAGCTAACACACCCTTACAGATGTTCAGGTGAGCAGCTTTTGAAGGGGGTGGCCGTCCTGTGAGCATCAGGAAAATTGTAAAATACTCCGTCTGAAGCAGCCATCCGAAAGGTGAGAGGAGCAGAGGTGCGCAGGGTTTGAGAGCCGGCTACAGGCCCCGTGTTCACACTTGCTGTTTTGCTGCGGCAAGAGGGGTTGTGTGTGCGTGGATTCACAATTCCTATCTTCGGCTGAAGCTTACAACAGTGTCGTGCTCTGACTTGACTGGGAGATTACTCTTTCTAATGAGTTACCACGTGCTAATGTTTTCCTTCTCCAAATGCTGAGGCTGTTGGGGGGGTTTTGTTTGGTCCAGGAAAACAGCCGCCTGGAAAGCGAGCTATTGGAAACAGGAGAAAAACTGGCAGAGTATGAAAGTTTGGCAAGCAAACTGCAGAGGAACTTGGAAAACGTCCTGGCTGAGAAGGTAAATCCTCCTCTTCGCAGTATGTGTCCAGAATTAAATTGCTTTTCAGTTACTACGCTCAAGCTGCCAATTTAACTAATAGCTGGAGGCTCTTGGGGTCCCTGTCCAGGCGTGACCAAGGCACAGCCTACCTTGTTGATGTGCACTGCCTGCCTGACTTTCAGTTAAGGAAATTAAAGATACATTCCACCTTAGCTGTAGTTTTATACTAATTAAGAGTAGGGAGCCTCACAGTGAAGCAATCATCCCGCAGATCTGCAGGGATTCTCTTTCCCAGCACATAGTTTTAGATAGACTCAAAGTGCAGGTCCTTTCTAGGGAAGATGATACATGAGGTGTTAGGAGCTATATGGCATCTCTGCTAAACTTAGGTGAAAATCGAGGTGAACAGCGGATCATGGTTGTATTACAATCAACTCATCAGAATATCAGCTTCTCCAAAGGCATTTCTGTGCGTGTGCATCTATAGACAAAGGCTGATACACTGCGATTCTCACCCAGCATCTGTTTTCCAGACTTCTTTAAAGTTGGGATTAATTACCAAACTGAGATGTGCATATGCTAAGCTAGAAAGCTGTGGTCTGCAATCAAAGTTAGCACAAGAGTTATGGTGAGATAGCAGCTAGTATTTGTTAGGGAGATTGCTCGTTGTCCCCTACCAGCAGGGAAGCAGAGCTTCTGTATTTAAAATAAAAAAAAAGAGAGAGGGCGCAGGCTGCAGGGCTGCTTGCGAATGGCATCTGGGCTGTGATGAGTAGGGCTGTTTGGTGGAAAAGTAACTGTGTCCTGTTCGTGCTGTTTCAGTTTGGTGACCTGGATCCCAGCAGCGCGGAGTTCTTCCTGCAGGAGGAGAGACTGGCGCATATGAGAAGCGAGTACGAGCGGCAGTGCAGAGTGAGTGGAGCCCAGGGCTGGAGACCTGGGCAGATGGGTACCATGTTCACTGAGGATGCCCTTACTGCAAGCTATGCACTAGCTGGTTTTTGATTTATTTAATAAAATTTGCCCTAATTTGAATTCAGAGTTGCAGGAACTAACGGCAGAAATAAGATAGATATCTGAGTTTTGGTGGTTTCCAAAACGGTAGTAGTTTCCTAAAATAAAACTGAAAATGTAGAGCTTGTCTTCTCTTCCCCAGATCTTGTATGGCTGAAATACTTCTTTAAAGTGGGCCTGCAAGTATCTATTTACATATCTACCTTCTGATGACTACTATGGTTATGAGCATTCGGCTCATTTGTTCTGCACAATCCTTTTCATTCAGTAAAGGACTACCTTGGCAAACACTGTCTAATCTGAAACAGCACAATACCTCCCTTAGGAAGCTGCAGTTTAAAAGCAAAGATTTCCTAGAAATATTTGCTGAATTGATACTTCTTGATAATAAGTTGCTTGAATATGCAATTGATCTTTTGAGTACTGTCAGATATCAATCAGTATTCAACGTTCACTTTCTGAACCACTGACATCTGCAGAATTGTGTGGTTACACATCCAGGGATTCATTTTCCTCAATAAACACCGTTCATTGAGCTGAGTGCATGGCATTTGGCACAAACACTTGGGATATTCTGCTTGGCAAGTGGGCAGAAGTACCAGATGGTAAATGCAGTAATGAGGATATCTTTTTCCTAATTTGATCTTTTGCTTCTGATTTGATTTTTCAAGTAGATGATTTTGAGGAGGTATTTCTCCACTGTTTGCAAATGTTCCTAAACTGCTGTTTAAAAAAGGTTGTAGGAAGAAGGAATAAAGTGGAAGGTCCTGGAGCATGATATACTGTAGAGGCAGAATATGTAGAGGCTCTCAGTCTGAAGAAGCTTCTGCTCTTTTAGTAAGAAACACATCTGTTACTTGCACAGTTTGGAGCCTGGAGAAGGGTGTTTTGCTGACAGGAGGATGACTAACTGTGACATGATGGCAGGATCATTGGCAAGTCTTTACTTACTGCAATTCCCTCCTGAATGTCTCATCGTGGAAGTGTGCTGATGTACAGAAGCTCAGCTGCCTTGGTTGTTTCACTCAGGCTTCTTCCCCCCCCCCCATATCAGGAGCTGCAAGACCAGATAGATGAGCTGCACTCGGAGCTGGAGGAGTACCGTGCCCAAGGCAAAGTGCTCAGGCCTTCGCTTAAAAATTCGCTGTTGGAAGAGTTCGACATTGATATGAAAACTCATGGCAATAGTGGTATTGAGCCTGACCAAGGTAAAGCATGCCTTCTGTATGACCAACTTCTGTGCTGCAGGTGCACCAGTCACGGGCGGTGTTCCCCAGGGCTCAGTGTTGGGGCCAGTCTTGTTTAATATCTTTATCAATGACCTGGATGAGGGGATCGAGTGCACCCTCAGTGAGTTTGCGGATGACACCAAAGTGGACAGGAGCGTCGATCTGCTTGAGGGTAGGAAGGCTCTGCAGAGGGATCTGGACAGGCTGGATCAATGGGCCAAGGCCAATTGTATGGGGTTTAACAAGGCCAAGTGCCGGGTCCTGCACTTGGGTCACAACAACCCCAGGCAACGCTCCAGGCTTGGGGAAGAGTGACTGGAGAGCTGCCCGGCAGAGAAGGCCCTGGGGGTGCTGGCTGACAGCCGGCTGGACATGAGCCAGCAGTGTGCCCAGGTGGCCAAGAAGGCCAACAGCATCCTGGCTTGTACCAGCAATAGTGTGGCCAGCAGGAGCAGGGCAGGGATGGTGCCCCTGTGCTCGGCACTGGTGAGGCCGCCCCTCGAATGCTGTGTTCAGTTTTGGGCCCCTCGGGACAAGAAGGACATGGAGGTGCTGGAGCGTGTCCAGAGAAGGGCAACGGAGCTGGGGAAGGGTCTGGAGAACAAGTGTGATGGGGAGCGGCTGAGGGAGCTGGGGTGTTCAGCCTGGAGAAGAGGAGGCTGAGGGGAGACCTTATCGCTCTCTGCAACTGCCTGAAAGGAGGTTGTGGTGAGGTGGGGGTCGGTCTCTTCTCCCAAGTCACTAGAGACAGGATGAGAGGAAATGGCCTCAAGCTGCACCAGGGGAGGTTTAGATTGGGTATTAGGAACAATGTCTTCACTGAAAGAGTGGTCAGGCACTGGAACAGGCTGCCCAGAGAGGTGGAGGAGTCACCATCCCTGGAGGAGTTCAAAAAATGTGTAGATGTGGCACTTGGGGACATGGTTTAGGAGGCCTGGGGGTGTTGGGTTGATGGTTGGACTTGATCCTAGAGGTCTTTCCAACCTCTATGATTCAATGATGATTTGATCATTCTATTTAAGATGACATCTTAGAGGCAATTACATAAAAATCATAAAAATGTTCCCAAACCTTCACAGTGAGACTGAAACACCATCTCCATTTTGCTATTTAACATTAAGTGGAATACGGCTGCTTACTATATTCAAAGCTGAAAATGTTGTTTGCAGTTTCTTGTCTCTGTGTGTGATGGGAATTTGAGAGCTGCAAGCAGCTGCCTAAACAAATTTAAATTGATGAAATAATTCTGTTGAGAATGTATCTCTTTAGGCTTCAAGCATATGTATGTAATTATTTTTAAAGGACTTGGTTCAGAAGACTGCAACCCATTAAATATGAGCATAGAGGCAGAAATGGCTATTGAACAAATGAAGGAGCAACATCACAGGGATCTCCATCACCTCAAACAGGAGCTTGAAGACACAGTAAGCTATTTTAACTTAAAACAAACCTTGACAACTTTTCCAGCCTCTTTATACAAGTGGGATGGTCTTGGAGAAGGACTTTTTATTCCTGGACAAGTTATAACCTTTCTGTGAATTTTAAGCCTCTACCTTCCCTGCTCCTTCTGCATGTTGCCGTGTGATGGAGAGGTGCTGGAGAGGGCTGAATGAATGCTGTAGTAAATCCTCACACTGCCCGCCAGCTAATGAGAGAGCAGTGAGCCTTTCCGAGGCAGTATTGCATTTTCTGTCTTGAAAGCCTGCTGCATCTGAACTAGCCACTTCATTCCCACTGGCGTGGGATAATTGTGGATTAGAAAGGCCAGTCAGCTCCCCATTTTCTGGGTGTCTATCTGCAGATTAATTTTGCCACACATGGGGAAATAGCTCCGTTGGCTCTATGTTGAGAAAGCTTGGGTCGAGGTGGGCTTATGAGGCTGGGGCAGCTCCGCTCCAGGGCCTGTCTACAGTGCTAGGGCAAGCTGGCACAGCTTTGGGCATAGCACAACTCCTACCACCAGCCTACACTAGCATCTGCGTCAGGGTCCCGGTGTTTCTAAGCGAGCAACACCTGCCCTGCTCAGCAGGTGAGGTGCACTGGTGTAGAGATGGCCAGGCTTGCTCTGCAAGAGTTAGTTCAGGGCCAGAAACTGGGGGTCCTTTCAGGTTTCTACTGCATCTGTCAGACCAGTGCCCACCTCCAGATGAGAGGTGGTTATATAACTATAATCTATTGATTTCACATACGGCATAACACAGGTACACTGAAACTGTGTTGTGATGAAGCTGGGAGTGGGAAAAGGGGACTGATAAAATATTACCCCAAAATCATTACCTCTTTACTTTTCCTTAAGGGTTTGTCTCATGTCACTTGTGGTTTTTTTTAAAAAAACAGCCAACCAACCAAAAAAAAAAACCCACCTTATCTGCCTCTTAATTTGGGCAAGGTTTGAAAAAGTAATCAGTGAAATAAGAGTCCACTTGCAATTTGCAAAACTGACTTAGGACTTAAAAGTTGTTAGTGGCTTCTCTTTTTTTTTCCCACAAATTTGCTTAATGGAAAAGCATGAATTTCACTGGCTTCTACATAATAATTATCTTTACCCCAGTAAGAAATTAAGCTGAGCACTTTAGCATTCTTTGCAGGGGAAATCCATATAAGATGCTAATGTGTAAATAAAAAAATTCTGTACAATATATGGAAATATATAATATAGAAATGTTGAGAACATATCTCTGTAGAACTTTCTGTAGAAAATGAACCAATCGAATCTATCCTTTTTCTAGGTGAGCCATTACGAAAAGCAGCTAGATGAGACAAAAATCCACTGTGAAAAAGAGCAAGAGGATATGAGGAAGAAGTATACTGAAGAGATGCACGTCATGGAAAAGCAAATAACTGGCCTTAAAAATCAAATTGCGGAGCTGCAAGGAGAGGCAGCACTGCTCAGAGAACAGCAAGAAAAGCTTGACTGTAAACATAATGAGGAGAAGAACAAATTAAAAATGAGTTTCGATGAGGAAAAAGCCAATTTGCAAGAACTCTTGAGGCAGGAGCATGAAGAAGATGTTAGAGCCAGACTGGAGCAGGTAAATGAGAAGTTTAGTCAAGAACGGGAGGAACTGATTCAAAATGGTGTCTGGGTGGAAGAAAAGATGAGAGTTTTAGTGCAGACACTGCAGGAAGAGAAGGGAGAGCTGGAACGTGGCTTTCATGAGCAGCTAAAAAGGATGGCGGAAGTGCATGCCCTGGAGAAGGAAGAGCTCCAACAAGAGCTGCTGAGGAAGCACGAGCAGGAGCTGGAAGAGGAAAGGTGAGTGCCACCGCTGGCGGGGACTGTAGTGGTGTATGCTGACCTTGATGTCTTGGCGTGGTGACCAAGGTGAACCGAGTGCAGAAATTACTCCTTGATGCTTAATTCAAGTGTACTAATTGTACAGTGCTGTTACCTGTTTTCTTCCAGAACACCGGGCTGCTATCCAGGGGCTTTTTCTTCTGACCTTTCTCAAGCAGATATTTATATCGATTTTTAGCTCACCCAGAGGCAACAGTGTTAAAGCATAACCAGACGTGATTAATTTGAGCTCTGTTCAGGATCCCTGTGCTTTTACAAATCCCTGCTTTGTACTTCTAAAGCATCGGGGTTTTCAGAGTTGTTCTTTTCTGAAGAAGTAAAGGGATGGCTAGTAAAGGCATTTAGCCAAGTAAGAGTGTCAAAAGAAACTGAAACCATCCGGGGTGACAGGGAGGGATGAGGGTAAGAACATCTGCCCCCACATATCTGATGGCAAGTATAGAAGGGCATATATTGTACATGAAACCTTTTCGGAGGACGTTTAATGAGTTACACTTTTGCAAGGCAATTAGATTTTTATTTTTGGTGTTTCAGCAAATTGCCTCGAATTTAACTTTGGCTTTCAGAAACACCCGCCATAGTACTTCGTCTAAAACTCAGTGAAAAAGTAGTATTTCAGCTTATTTTATTCAGCCTAAAAAGCCATTTGAATATCTTCCTGAGTTAGCCCAGAGTTTAGTAATATCTTATGTTAACCATGTTTAGGAAAAAAATGGAAAGTGACTATAACAGAAGAGCATCTCACACAGAAACTCAGTTTTCTGTTGAAACACAAACACTTGTGAATAAATATGAAGAAATGATCCAAAATCTGGAAGGACGTTACCAGCGAGAGTTGCATGAACTTGCCGAACAGCAGAGAGAGGAGAGATCTCAGTGGGAGTTTGAAAAGGATGAAATTGCTCAGGAGGTTGCTGAAGCTCATGAGCAACTGAAGGAAAGTCTGGCAAATGAAAAGGCTGTTTCTTCTGCCCTGACCCAGGAGAAAGATCTCCTGGAGAAAAACTTCAAGGAAGAAGTGAACAAGCTTGTGTGCGAGAGAGAGCAGCTTCAGAAGGAGTTGCGAGACCTGAGGAATGCTGCTGAGAAGCAAGAGAAAAAGCTGAATGACAAAATAACACAACTCCAAAATGACCATGAAAAAGAGCTAAAGAACAAAGAAGAGCATATATTCATGGTGGAGGAAAATGGGAAGCTGGTTAGGCAAAAGCTGGAGAGGCTTGACAGCGAATATAAGCAAGAGAAAGACCAACTCAATTCCAAACTTCTTGCTCTGGAGAGTTTAAACAAAGACATTTGTGTTAAAGCAGAAACAGAAAAGGCTGAGATGAGTTTGGAAATCTCAAACCTTCAAGGGAAAATACAGAAATTGCAGTGGGAGACCCATAGTTTTTCCGCATTACAAAATCATTATAGGGTCCTGGAAAATGAGTATGCAAAAGCAAAGAGCAAAATTGCTTCTTTCTCTGGTATGGTGCCTCTGGGAGATGATGCAGATGTCCTCTTAAATCTGCAGAAAGTGCATGAGCGAGCTGTGAAGGAAAATGTCAGAATGGCTGCTGAGATCGTCAGGCTGCAGCACAGGTTGCAAGCTGCGGAGTGGGAGCCCCTGCAACCTCCCAGTCCTGGCTGCTCTGACTCCAGCTCAGAACAATCTCAGCTGCCAGAAGAAATAGATCACACTTTTGAAGGGTTACCCAGCGACTGTAAAGATGCAGACAAGGGAACAGATTCGAATGTCCTACTGCTTTTGGAAGCTGATACTACAGACCTGGAAGAAATGACAGAGGTTGATTCGGATTTGGAGAAAGCATGTGTTAAAGCCGGAGCAGGCGGCCATGCACTCAAGGTGCAGGGGTGTCAGGTGCAAGGAAGTATTGCAGTGCTGGAAGCTGATGGAAATCAGGATTGTGACAAGAATCAAGAGCTGCTTTCCTGGGTGCCTTTGCTGCAAAAAAAGAGAGATCTCAAGAAAACTCTTCAGAGAGTTCCCAGACCAAAAATGCTACTCAATGATGTTAAACAGCAGAAGGTTCATCTGCTAAATCACAGAATAGCTCCCAAAAATAACGGGTTTGTTTCCGATGCTTTGAAGCTGCAGGTTGAACTTGAGAAAGCTGAAGAACTGAGTGAAGCCTCTCTCCAGCTTGATCGTGCTCCTGGGTCAACAAATGGTGACCTGAAAAGCGTAATAACTCAGCTTTGGAAAAGGGTCGAAGAGTTGGAAGACAGATCAACGGCACAGGCTAAACTTCTGTCACTGCAAGAAGAAATTCAGGTAGAAAATGAGGATCTGAAATCTGAAACAATAAAGTTAGTTGAAAAAAATAAAGTGCTAGAAGACAGTCTGCGTAAGCTGAGAAGCCTTCATTGCAAGCTAGAAGAAAGTAAACTGGAAAGTATTAAGCTCAGAGAGGAAAACACACAGCTCCTCCAGAAAGTTAAAGAGTTGGAAGACGTCCAAGAACAAGATGCACAAGGAAACATAGACACACACAGTGACAAGTTAAGGCTGCGATGCCAGCTTGGGAAGCTGGAAGAACATGCCACTGCGTTTACAGGTCAGCAAGACAAGCATGTCCAAAGCAACAGCATGGTGAAAGAAATCTCAGCAGGAAAGAGAGAGCTGCAAGAGCACAGCAGAAAGCTGAAGGAGAAAGCTGCTGCTCTGGTTAACCCAAAGGACATGCATTTCCATGAAGAGAGAGAGGAGAGAAATACAGTGACGCACGGCTTACAAAGCACGTGCACTGAGCTGCAGCAAAAAGTTGATCTTCTGAGGTAACGTACACTTGCAAAACTCTGTGGGAAACGTGCCGGCCCCACAGTAATCAAACGTGCCGCTTAGAAACTAACCTAGCGTCCCACTCATCGCTTCGTAGCCGCCTGCCTGTCGTACGGTCGCTGCATTAACCACTGTAGTTTAACTTTGATTAGAAAACAGTGCCTTGGACTCTAACTACTAGCAAGCAGGCTGATTAATCGTGGATAACGACGGTTGAAATAAATGTGTGTGACTTACTCCTCTCTGACTGTGACCTAACATGAATTGTAAAACAGGAGCAACCTGCCAGCTGTTCTGTCTGTGGATGTAGTCACCTTCACAGTGTGTAGTTTATGGTACATCAGAAACCCCTGTATTTTTATGTCCATGATACTATGGTAACACTTCCAGAATGCTTTTAGCTTTTACTAATATCACTTCTTCACTCGGTTTGCTCCCTTCTAGTACTGAATGTTACTTGGAATGTTAAAAGTGCTTCTATTTTTCTCAACATTTATGTTAATACTAGAGACTTATGGTAACTTTTTTCTCAGCAAGAGCACTTAGTGTTAGGAATCCATCATGTGTGTGATATGGTAAATACTATTATAACACAGAGAATATAATAGGTTTTACCTACTTGTTTTTAACTGCTGTATTTCAGCAAGGATTTTTTTGGAGGCCATAAAGTGGCTACAAGTGGCTTAATTATTGTTCAGCACCAGCTTCCGGCAGGAAATTGTTCTTCCAGGTATTACACCATGGCTAAATTATTTCTTTACAGTCACCTCAGGACAGAAAAGGCACTTTCCAATGCTGCTGTTCCCAGCATACTGGACTCTAGAAACAGCTGGGGAAATGGCTCGTTCTCTTAGATGGCTCGCTCTCTTAGCAATCTGTATATTGTGGTGTTAAACTGTTTAAAGTTGCATTTTTTGCAACTTAAGGACTGAAAGGTATAGTACGGTATTAGTGTGAAACTTTTACTAGGTATCTTAGACTTTAACTAACTTTAGGTGCACAAAAACATGCACAAAAGCCCTTTTTCAGTGATCTGGGAAGCACTCTTACTAAATGAAATGTAAAATCCATATACTATTCACACATAAAAAGTCAATTGTAGCTTTGTTTTGAAATATTACAGGTAGCTTAGGCTTTTAGTAATTTTTCTGCCTGTGGGCCTAGATGATATACAGAAACAGTTTTCACTTGTCTTGTGTCTCTGCCACAGATGTGAAGCCGAGAAGCTCAGAGAAGAAAATACTATTCTAAAAAATGAAGTGACTTTATTAAATGAGGAAGGTAGTGCTTCCAGCCTGAAACTGAGGGAGCTAAATGGATCCCAAGAAGAAATGTGGTAAGAATTCAATGGGGCATGTCCCATGTGTATGCCTTGAGGCTCTTGCTGTGGTGCAGACGCGATGGTTATGTCCCTTCTCTCAAAGCTCCTTCACGTGTTAGATATTCTGCAGAATCTGAAATGGGTTTATTTCATGGTGCCACTGGAAATCCAGCTGGCTGACAGTCTATTCCTCGTCGTATTCACCTGCCCCAGCTTGTCCTGCCCATTCCTAGAGACAAAGCAGGGGCTTAGCTGTAGGAGTTCAGATGACCCAGCAACACATACAAACACAGGACCTACTCATGAGCTGACCTGCTGCAATTTTTCATGCTTCAGCAAAGGCAGAGCTTGTTGGGCTGGTGTAGCCTTAGAAAAGGCAGAAGGAGGTACAGTGTGACAGAGTATTTCAGTGATTTGGTCTTCTGCAGGTAGGTAACCATCCATGACCCTGGGAGTATTCTTCCCTCCTAGAAAAGAACTACACTGGGGTACTTTGAGGAACTGAGCACTTGCCAAGCCTATGCAAAACAGTGCTGCTAAGCAATAAATAAATATCCAGAATTACCTTTTCTGGTGATGTCAAAACCCAGCCTATTCTTGTAGGTGTGTATATTAACAAGTGACCCTAACGTTAATGAGCTTTAATTTTTTTCCGTAGGCAAAAGATAGAGGCTGTGAGAAAGGAGAAAGTGGCTGTACAGAAGATGGTTGACAACCTGAAAAAGCAGGTATATGGACTGAGGCCGTAACCTTCTCTGTAGAAATCATCACTGTACAAAAGCTGTTCCTTAGATGGCCACAAAGGCAGTAGAAAATGACGATTGTATAAACTTAAACTTTTTGATAACTGTTCTCATTAACTCTTTGGGATTGATATGAGGCTTGTTTGACATGATCAGAAGACAACTGTAACACTACTGTAACTATCTAGCTTACAGACTTGAGAGCACTTCCCATAGTCAACTTGGGAAGTTTATTTAATAGAAATATAAAGTTAAAATCTTTTTGTAGCCTTTGTGGGTAATGCTCTGCAGTAGCCCATGGGAAACAGAGGTTATGTGACTCAGCCTCTACTTATTTCCCAGCTAGCTGGGTCTAGGAATGCTGCCAGCGGTGACCCTGTGCTCATATCCATGAGACTGCTGCTTTTATTTTAAGGGTGGTTTGTTATGCTAGGCAAAGTAGAAGGTTTAAGTAGCTCTTATGTTCATGTCCTTCTTAGTATTGCTTAGTAAAATTCTGCTTGCTCGGAATAATCTACTAGCTCACCAGCATAATCCTCAAAATATACATCAGCATGGCAAAGGAAAGGAGGAAGAGTGGTATGCCAGATGACTGAGATCTGATATAACTGATATAATTTAGGCCAGTTATGAGAAATTAAGTGTTTGAGGCTGACCATGCATGCAACAGGCCATCAGGAGGGTTCCTACTCCTAAATATGGTTCGACTTAATTTGGCCTAAAATTAGGGCATTGAGCAAGTTAAATAGCGATAAGGAAATAAAGAAAGCAGTGCTACTGGTGTCATGACTGTTACATAGAGTACAGTTAACAGCTATGCCCCACTGTTCAGAGCCACCACTGAACTGGAGTGATGCTTGTCAGGTTTTTTAATCATCTTGATAGAAAGAAAATGTTTGAAAGATCTCATCTCCAGTGTAAAAGCAGTCGTAACTGACACTGCTGTCCCAATTCAGGTAGCAGATCTGAAGACCAGGAACCAGCAGCTGGACTCTGAAAATACAGAACTTAGCCAGAGGAACTCCAAAAATCAAGCAGACGTGCAGGATCTTAATCAACAGCTGGCAAGGGTGCTCAAGCAAAAGGAAAGGGAAGCGGGAGAATGTACCCTGGAAGAATGGGAAAAGGAGAGACTGGTACTGAAAGAGGAACTGGAAAACTCCAAAGTGAAGGTACGGGGTTACAATGCCTCTAACAGTGTGAAACAACTGAACTTCTAGGAATGCACAGGGGCTATGGAACTAGCATCCCTTTCTTGAGCCATGCGTGGTCTTGCAAAGCTGAACTTTCCTTAGTACTGGCTGCAAACGTATATGTGTGCAGCAGTGGGGGTGGAAGGAAAGCATGGCAGCAGCCAAAAGCAGGGAGGTAGAAGTGTGCAGGTTTGTCTTGAAAATGGAGCCTAGTGACGTCAAATATTTACCTGTGCTTTCCAGCATGCCTGTTCTGTTCAGTCTGGTGCCAGCCCAGCTCTAACCTGTGTCACTGGCTGTAGCATCCTCTGCCTTACCTTTGTTACTCTGTGTGTCTCCTAAGTTGAAATCTGAGCCTTTTTGCTTTCTGCAGTCATCAAATATGGTGTCCTCCTTGGAGACGGAGGTGTCAAAAATGAAGGTGCAAGCTCATATATTGGAGCAGGAGAACCACATCCTCAAGCAGGAACTTGAGAAGACAAAACAGGTATGGCATCCTATTGAGTGCCATCAGATAATGCCGGCTGTCTCTTAATGTGCCCTGCTCTCTTGCCCAAGTTGGAAATAGTTAATTTCTTTAAAGAAAGGTCATAACAGTAGGGGAATATAAATCCTCTTGAAACAATCTCCGGGTACAATGCACAATTGTTCAGATAAGGTTGGTTTCGCTTAACCTTTGCCAAAATATCTTCCAGAGCAGTGATTCTACAAAGGCAGGCTTTGACAATGAAGACAAAGCTGTAAAGCTCTAATCAAGGAATAGACAGGGCTGTTATAGTTTGTGCAGGTGGGACAGGCAGGGGAACATTTTCCTGTGTAACTGGTGATACCCATATGGCTCTGTTTTAAGGACTGGTCTCTTCCAGCATGTTCTCTCAGAGAGAATTCCTACTGCTAAACCTATCTGGAGGCTTCGACGTCTCAACTTCTGAGGATAATTTCCTGGAGGGCTTGGTTATTGCCTGTGTAAGCATGGTTCAATTGGCTGTAAATATATGCTAACAAACATAGATAATGAAGGCTAAAAATGAGTTAGCTCTCCTATTAGGGCTCCACAAAGTAATTTTCTTTACAGCGTAAAGCACTCCTTTGATGCACCCAATGCTTAGGATTGATAATGGTCTTAATAAGCAAAAGCAGATGAGGCCTATTCAGTAAAGAGTGGATTGTGGCTTGAATGTAATTAAAGCAGAAGATTGAGCAAGCAAAGACAGAACAGCACAGGAGAAGGCAGAGTGCAAACTAAAGCACTGTGTCAAATGGGAAAAGGATCAGAAATCAGCAGTACAGTATTTTTTTCCCCTTTCACAGAAGAGGCAGAGAAAAGACAAGCCCTAAAGCAAATCCAAGGGATCACAGGGCAATTAGGAATCCGTAGCACTGCTGTTGCAGGAAGGATGCCCCGAATCTTATAAATGATACTCATATGGTCATTCATATGAAACTGCACTATGCTCCCCTCTCTTCCACTCTATTCAGAGTGGGATGCTTGGTCCGGGGAAGAAGAGAAAGCTTTGTGTAACACTTGCATGCAAAATTCAGAAACGGCACAGAAACACAACTGTGAGAGGTTTGTTTTCCACAGCTGCCCAGATGTCCTGATCTCTCGGACCTTCAAAATGAAGTTTCGAGCTTAATTACTGAAAACGAAAAGCTGCAGAAAGAAAAAGAAGCCCTGAGTGAGGAACTGAACAGATGTATTGATAAGGTAAGAAAGAACTGCAAATCCATGTACCTATCTACATGCTCTAACAGGCTGTTAAAATTTTTGTATCACTATCTGTATCACCCTAACCTGTAAAACTACTCTGGATTTTGTTTTTCCTTACCTTCAAGCCACATAAAGGCTTAATTGCCACTGCCTTTTTTTCCTAGCTGGTCTTAAAAAGAAAGCTTAAATTCTGGAGCACAGCTTCACTCTAATTTGATTATGTAGAAAATTCCAAACATTGCAAAGAACAGAGGCCTGGATATAAATATTGCAGCAGGACAAGGAAGACAGTGTTCTTGCACTTTTATTGCAACTCTAACGTTGTAACTCTGAACTTCAGCAGTGTAACTAATACGCGCACTATAAATAATGATCGCATTGTGTGGAGATTCAGGCTGGGAGCTGAGGGGTTTTTCTCTCTCCTCCATTTTCTGTGCGTAGCTGTAACTCCCTCTAGCTTAACTCTCAAAGTCAAATTGAGTTAAAGAAAATCCTGAATGAGTCAGGCTTACCAATGTAATCTTATTTCAGGTAGCTAAAGTAAGCTGCTTAGAGAATGCAATTGGCAGCTTGAAGCAGGAACAGAAGTCCTGGGAACAGCAGAGTCAGACATTGAAAACACAGCTCACCGTTTCACAAGAGAAGGTAAAATAGTGATGTTTGTTATAGCCCTAGATCAAAAGCATTTTTTTAATCTCTTGTAGTGCTTTTTTAATAAAAAAACAGCCCTCTTCTGATGTGTGCAAAGATGTCATGTGCCTAAGAATGGCTGCTTTGATAGGCTTTCAAAGTGACATTCTTAAAGGACAAGAGGAAACTTGTTAAATGCAGTGAGGGACTTTTTTCCCCTGAGAATAAGCTACGTTGTTTTGCATCTATAGCCAAGTTCCTTTTTGCCAATTCATTCTGCCCAGTTATTCCAAAAATACTGCAGAGACTCTGCTGTAGCTCGCTGCTCTTCTGGCAGTGGCTCGTCTCTCACCAGGCAGGGGAGGGGAACGAATGGCTATCTGCTTGGCTAATTATGCCTGGGGTTTCTTGTTGACTATGGGCTGCCAGGAAGAATAAGTAATTCAAGAGAAATCTTCTCTTCCCACCATAACACAATAAATATTTGGGGGTGGAAGATGTGTCTCTGAATGCAGTATTGTGGCTGTATTCCAAGTGGGTGGCTACTAATTTGGAAGAAAGTCAGAAAATCACGTAGCCTTTTTAAAGGGGCCTGTCAGCATTATCACTTCTTCACTCCTTCCATCAGAGATCCTAAATACGTGTGATGTGGTGCATACACATCCTAGCAGACCAAGGTCACAAGAAATCTTGGTCCAGTAAATGCCAAGCTGTGTTCCTGCTCGTTACAGGTTCAGAGTCTGGATGAAACGCTGCAAAATACCAACCTTCAAATGTCCCGACTAAAATCAGACTTACGGGTGACGCAACAGGAGAAGGAAACCCTTAAACAAGAAGTGGTATCTTTACACAAGCAACTGCAGAATGCCAATGAAAAGGTAACAGACTTCAGGTGCCTCAAAGTCAGTCAACTTTGCATCTTTGCATGCCAGGGTTTACGGATGCTAGCTGCTGCTCCTCTGTAGCCAACTTATTTCTTTAGGTTGGCTTGTCCATTAAAAGGACACAAATAGTGCTGCAGACTTGAGCAAGTAGACTCTTGAGTTATGCAACTAATTGATTTTTTTAAAAATTGTTTTTAAACAAATGATATAAAGCTAATTTAAAAAAAACACTCAAAGGAGGTGTATACACAAAAGCCCTATTTCAATGATGTTTTCTGTACTTTGTAGTCTTCCATTTTAAAATAGTTAACTGTAATTAGTCTTATCAGATTGTATATAATGTGCAGATTTTAAACTTATTTTTAAAAAACTTAAAATAAGTTGTGAACGGAAGGACAGGCAATGATCAGTCCATCTCTTGAGTCTCTCTTCTTCCCTGAAAAATCTTTTGCAAAAAGAAGAGATCTGTGGACAATGTATGAATTTACACCTCTCAAAGCTATAAACATATTAACAGTCAAACTAGTAATTGATGGGGGATCTAATTTTCAGTCAAACTTGGTTTTGAAAGGCACAGTATTATAGCAGCCTCTCTTAACTGATGAAGAACTGTAAATGGAGGAGATTGTAGACGGCAGCCTTGGGATTAGTATTATGAATTCAGTTAGTAATTTGGCTTGTTTGCCATGTAATTAAGGAATATTTAATGTCCACATGGAAAAGAGGCTGTTTTAGAATTGTACAACAGGAACTAAATTACAGCTATTACTGAATGATATATAATACTGAGTTCTATTATTTGCTTGATGAGGCTGTGAAATCGAGCACAAATTGCTTTTTTGTGTTGTTGAACCCTGTGCACTCCTATCAACCATTATGGCACACGGCTATTATCTGTGATTTTAGCAAAGGGAAGTGCTTTCGTTTTGCACTGTGATTAGCATGTTGGGTTTCTTAGTGGGAAACAGTGTGTAGGCTGGGAGGAAGATGGGAATCCTGCGACTTCAGAGTCTGCAGTTACTGAAAGCCTACTTAAAACCCGCCTGAATAGAGAAAATGTCTGCTTCTTTGTTTAAGGCCTAACCCTGCAATTCTGTCTGTCTTAAGAATCGGGTTCTAGAACTGGCTGTGCCTTCCTCAGGGCTGCAGGACCAACAGAGGCAACTACACTGGGATGAACTGGACCAGCTGACGAAACAGGAGCAGCAGCTGCTCAGGCAGGAGAATGAGAGGCTGCAGAGAGAAGTCCAGAGCACTAAAACAGACCTGACTCACTCCAGGGAGAAGGTAACCTGAGCAAGCTGACAGATCACAGGGGTGGTCCCTGCATGCTAGGCACAACTTAATGATTCTGATTTTGCAGTGGGTAATACAGGAGAGGAATGTTGCTCATTAGTTTAATAGAAACATTTGCAGAAAGAATGAATAATGGAATAGTTTTCCTTTATATTGGCACTGAGGATGCAGACCTCTTATGATGTCTCAAATATCATGATTTTCTTTTAAAAAAGAGCTAACTCTTGGCCAAGATTCTGGTCTGACTTTCAGTTAATGCCCTTCAATTTTTTGTTTAATTAAAAAATTCTTAATATTCTGAGCATGCTTCATGTCCAATTTCTTGGCTCAGAGTGTTAGGCAGATTATGGGGAAGAGGAAGGGAAAGACCTTTTGTTGCTCAAAGCTAAAATGTCAAAAATACACCAGAATCTGCTATGAGTCCGAAACCGGTTGGTACTCAGTATTTTAGATTAAGTAGATGCAATTTGATTTTTTTGAATGATCTGGAACGTTTTTCCACATTTGTTCGTCTCCGGTCTCTTTAGATCAGACAGCTGGAATCTACTATCCTCTCCCTAAAGCACCAAAAGCATCAAAGCCAGTCAGGTATTGTCAAAGCCATAGAGCAAGAGAAATTAAGCCTGAAGAGAGAGTGTGAACAGCTTCAGAAGGAGTTGTCATCTGCGAACAGGAAGGTTAGTTTTAGATGGTAAATACATGACTCAATGTAGTACTTTCCATAGCTAAAAGCTAATGTGGTAAGCTGTAATCTTCTTTTACTCTGAGCTTTGTGTTCTTTGTCTGTTACGAATCCCTGTCCCAAGGAGCTGTCTTCTGTGCTTCTGCAGAGCAGGCAGGGTGGAAGTCTATGCCAATGTGCTGCAGGACTTTGAGTCAGTACAAACAGTTTAGTGGTAGAACACAGGAACCATAAACAAAATGCAGCCTGTTCAAGTGCTCTGTAATACACAGCACTTGTACGCTAGCATTACCACTTTTAACTTAAAAATCAGTTACCCTGCCTATTCTTTGAAACTTGTGTCAGAGGTGCTGTATAACAGTCTTAGACATCGCTTTCAGCAAAGCATTACACTTGTCCAAGTATGTATGTCTTTTAATCTTGAATTGTCTTGATGTGCAGTGATTCATGACTTGCATATTGGGAAAAAAAAAACCAAACCCAACAGATAAAATAAGAAACTACTGTCTTTCTAAGGAAACTTCTTGTCTTTTAACAGATCAGTCAGATGAATTCTCTTGAACGTGAACTGGAAACCAGCTCAGAAAATGAAGGGCTAAGAAAAAAGCAAGTCAAACTGGATGATCAGTTAATGGAGGTACTTTTCAGTTGGTGCTGAATAGCATGGGGCTTTACCACTATCTCATTGAATCCATGAATTTATTTAAAAACAACTTCTAGATATGTAGGAACAGAGGAAACTAATCGAAACCAGAAGAATTAATCTCCCCTAATGCCTAATTTCATCTTTCATGATCAAGATGTTAGTGTGACAAACATACTTTTCTGAAGCATGTTGTGGTTTATCAAAATTCACGTAAGGCTTCAGATACAAAGTCAAATAGCAAAAAAATTTGCTTCTGTGCTTGAGGCAAGGCTGACACTTTCCTCTTCCTTCCTAAGACATGTAACCTCAAGTTTTCTAACTAATATTTGCATAATGCTACTCTTTAATGTAGAAACCTGTTCTTATTCACTATGGGAATAATTCACCTTGCTATCTTATCTAGATCGTGACAGAGTAACAATTTACACAACTTGCTATTAATCTAAAGGCATGAGTGAAAACTTCAGTGGAGATTCTTCCAAAGCCTGCTGTAAATGTGGATGTTTGTTCAGTACTGCCGGAGATGGATCATGCTGGATGTTATGAAAACTGCATAATTCTTAAGTGTCCTTGGTTACAGGAACGGGCAAGCTTAACTCTGTCAAGTTAGTGTATCCCTTAAGGGCGGGCTAGACCTCCAAGTTGTCTTGCAGCAGTCTTGCCTAAACTTGATGTCCTGAATTTGAGTTTGAAACAGAATATTTAAAAAAAAAAAAAACCAAAACCAACACCCACCACAGTTTTGACTTGTTCCATAAATCAGAGAATCTTCTAGATGAGGCTTTTACAACACCCTTTTCCTTAAAAGGCTTCAGGTTTTTCATCAAGAGAGTAAAGGGGAAAAATGTTATGCTGAATATAATATGTAATTAGCTATGAAATTGTAAAAACTTGATTAGAAAAGATGAGATTTTGACAAGTTACTGAAAAGACTGCTTATATGCCCTGCACGTTTATTTATATGATGGTCTTTTAAGCTTTGGGAAAATTCCAAACACTGTTAAACCCTTCAATATAAACACCAAGCACGGAATTGTGTTTTCTGCTAAAATTTGTATTTCAAACATGCAGGGCTTTTGATACCGCTGATAACATTTTCCCAGCAGGTGTGTATAACATTCACTTAGACTTTGACTTCTAACTTTCTCTTTTGTGCCTGTTCTCCTTTTGTTCATGGCTAACCTGACTAGAACTCAGTGGTTGGAACTAGCAGAGAAGGGTGCAGTTCTCTTTCTGAAATAGTGTGCGAAGGTAGAGCAATCATTTTCAATGTACTACCATAGCATGGAGAAAACATTCCTTTCTTTTATGGATTTTTTTTTCTTTATTCCATGCATCTTTTAAGTAAAGAAGCCACTATTCATTTTAATGTAAAAGTCTTACTTTGACGGCTGCACTAACTTCTTTGTGGTTACTGTATCATGCAATTTGATTCTGTAGGCCAAGAAGTTGCATACTTCTAAGGCATTGCCATGAAAATGGAGAGAAATAATTAATTGCATCCAAAAGAATTAAATTGTTCGTAAGAAGATGAAAAGTGGCTCAACCCCTTCCTTCTAACCCATTGACTGTGAGGCTTGAAGGTGTATTTGTATTTACCTCTGATATCTGCATGCTTTTTCACCAGACTGTCAAATGTTTCCTTAATATTAACTGATATGTGGTCGCACTCACTGTCATCCCTAATAGTTTAGCAAGTTCATTATTGTTCCACTTTCTTCCACAGATGAATATGGCAAGACTATATTGTTTTCATTAGTCATGCAATTGGTATTTATTTTTAAGATGCCATTAACGTTAATTGACTGTTTCTTCAGCTCTTTCATTAGATACTCACGTGCTTCACAACAGTACAGGAAACCTGAAACAAATTCTATCAAAAGCTCGTTATTTTGGCTGTTTATATTGTCAGCAAAAGAACAGCTCCTTTTACAGACAAGTTGATTCAAGAGAACCTCCTGATAGTTTAAAAAAATACAAATAGTTTTATTATAAAATACGAACCTATTTTCTGTTACCTGGGCCAGCAGAGATGTACAGACGCTAACAGGGCCAGAAGAGCTGCACCACTGTGAAAAATGCTTGTAGTTCTTTGTATTATAGATTAATTCAATAACTGAAATACAATTACGAATTGAGGTCTTAATTCTACCACTTCTGAAAGGAAAATTAAAACCACTAACAACTTTATATATCCCTTCCTAAGGGAACAGAGTAATGGTTTTGAGATAACGGGTGAGTTTTATGATGTGGTCAGCTGAACTTTATGGGAAGAAAGTATTAATCTTACGCATATTCAAACTGCAAATCAGCTTGTCTGAAACATCAGGGGGTTTTACTGTACAGTTCTGGTCTTTTATTAGTATTATAAACTATTACAACTGTGAGCTAGTCTGACCTGGATTTTGCTTTAGTCTAGAAAATGCTAAATAGTCACATGAAACAATCTTAGCTCTTAGTATTGTCTGAAAGTTCATCTAACGCTAGGCCAGTTTATCTAACTTGGGCTCCCGTGGTTGCAATGTGACCATAGTAAGGTAATGCCAGAAATGCCTCTCTTCTAGCCACCTTCATCCAGTAACTGTCATAGCATTGCTTGGGAGCAGCACTCAATTAAATGACATGGGGAAGCTAAACCGTTTGGGACAAGTCTGTCCTGAGGTGCTCTTTTTGCTGTAGCAAGGGCTACTAGAAATGCAATCCTTTTCGTCCCGTGTGAGAGGCCTAGTTTTACCAACCAAAAGAATGTGAAGTTATACTACCAGAAAAAAGGACAACCAGGATGCACGAACTCTTTGTTGGTATATACTACCTTTACATTACATAGATTTGCTGATGCATTTGGTAACCTTTTTTTTTAATGAAAGCAAGACTTAAATTTGGAATTAAACTCCTTCAGATCACTACATGGATCCACATGTCAAGAGCCCCTCTGAGTATACTGTTGCTTATGCAGCACAGACATGCAGGAGGTCTCCAGACTTGCTATCATACTCTGCTTGTGGCATGTCTCGAAAATTATAAAATGTGTTAAAATTTCTACAGTTGGTAGTGAACATAACAAAAGATATATGGGATTCTAAATACTGGATTCTGAATGTAATATAGTAGCTGACATCAAATTACTTAAGTCATCACACATTACACTGAAAATTTGTTTTGCTTTTGAGAATGTTATCTCTCTATCCTAGATTAAAGACTAGAACTAATCAGCACTGGTGGACAACTTCTTCAGCCTGCCTCATGCTAGTGCTTTTATTTGTAAGTGGATACTATTTTTAGAAGAGCTGCTGTGAGATCAAGGTTAAAATTAAAAAGGACCAGTAAGTTAAAACTCACTACAGGCCCATTTAACAGGATTTCGTCAGAAATACAGTGAATTTATAATTCCAGTCTGAAATTATGAATCAAAGCTCAAATTCCTTTAGACTTCAGAACTGTACGTAAAGATGCATCTTTTTTCATTGGAAGGAGAAAAGCTGTCTACTTAGCTTCTGTCGCTGAGTTCAAGCTTGTTTCTCTTGCGTACAAGAAATGGCTCAAGACTAACCTGATGCCTAGTGCATCACTAAAAGATACGTTGTACAAAGGGCAGTGCTGCCTTCTCCTGATGGCTGATTTACTTTACTCTTCAGATGCTCCACTCAAGCGCCAGTGTGATGCTTAGCCAACCACCGCACGCCCGGGAGCTCCAGCAGCAAGGCTGTGCTATGGTGCCCAAGGAACAGTTCCTGCAGCTCCAACACCAGCTACTACAAGCAGAGAGGAGGAGTCAACGTCTTCAGGAAGAACTTGAAAGTAGACCCTCTGAAACAAACATGCAACAGGTAAAGCTCTCATTACTCTGCAGGTTACAACTTTTAAAAAAGGATATCTGGTTAGTTTTCTTGTTTTTTTTTTCAGTTCTGATGAGATCCGTTCTCTGTTTATGCCAGTTCAAAAATTAAAATTCATTCTATCGAAGACAGGTACAAAACAAACCTTTGTTATTTAGCATATTTAGCTTGAGCCATAGCTTAATTCTGAAGTCCTTAATTTTTTTGAAATGAAACCTACTCCTATCCACATTCAACTGGCTTTTCTCCTTCTGATCAATGTGCATTAAGTGTTTATAGGGGTTTTTTTATTGGCTTTGTTTCCTTTACCCTAATGTCCATGTCTGGAACCATTGGTTTAAAAAAATACACTACACCACATATTGCTCAAGCACATACCCACCACATAAAATACTAGTTGGGGCCATTGCTGTCACAGGGAGTTCTGTCAGCTGTAGTAGAGCAGAACACAAAGTCATCCTCTTTATAAGGTCAGCTTATCTTAATCATTTGGCCATATGACAAGACATTGTTTGGAGAACACCGTTACCATTATACAGAAACTTCAATATTGGCATTTCTGAGGAAAAACAATCTAATTCCAAGGAAGACGACAGCCACTGCACATATTGGGCTGAGTCACTTTTAGTGTTGTTTTGGGTTTTTTAACATGTAAAACTGAATTGTAGGCAACAGGTAGAAGAGTTTGCATCTCCCACATAAAACTAAGTTTGGGGACTAGGCTTACCAAATGACTGTCGTCTTCAAAAAGTAACTGAATCTGTGAATCTCTAAAGCTTTGGCTCAGGCCATAGGTCTTAAAATAATATTACAACTTTATCTTATGAGAAAAGATAAAGCTCTAAATAACTTAGATAAAATACTAATGCTTTTATTAATCTGTTAGCAGGGGAAAAAAAACTTTACATTTTAAACTCAGATTGCAGTTACACTTTAAAAAAAAAAAAAAGACCAAGACCTTGAAGCTCAAAAATCTCTGAACTTCTTAATAGGGTGTTCTAGAAAAAAGGTATTATGGAGAGAGGGTATATGCAGTAACAGTTTCTAAAGTTTCCAAAACTTGGAATAAGAATCCTTTTTAAAGAAAGGCATAAAACCTAAACGTTTCCCCCCAAAAAAAGAACTTAACAGCAAATAATATAGGATAAGTAAAAATAAAACCATTGTAGGGTTCTCTCCCTTTCAGCTGAGCCCTGCTGTGGAAGTGCATTACTGCAGGCTAATGTACTTGGTCACACACAATGGGAAGTAGAGCGTGCAGTTTAATTTTTAAATCAATAAAAGCCATATTACAGCAGTAGTATCTGCAAATGAATGTGCTGTGTATTGCATTAGGAGTGATGACTTTGTAATTTTGCCTTTGAAAGGCTGAGAAACAATTTGCAAACTAGTCACATCCTGGAACTTGTAGTTATACAGATAAATCACTTCTACATTTCCTGTAAAAGCTTTTATTCTGGAAAGCTTCATGAATTTAAAAATACTTTCTGAGAGGCTTTGCAAATATTTGCTGTCAATGCACTAATCCACTTAATCCTTTTAATTTTTTCTATTGATTTTTTTTCTTAAAGTGACTCAGTATTCTGGTTTATAACATCTCCTACAGCTTTTTTCAAGGGCTTTACTGGATAACTTTCTAAAATCATCATTAAACACATGCATTCTACAACTATAAACAAGGCCAAATTTGTTTTAGTTTGTCTCAACTTTGACATTTCCGTAAGCACATCTTGCTTTAATTCTCACTGTTGACTTTTCTTCATCATCCTGATTTCTAGGGTTAACATTTAGTTGAGCTTATGTCCATTTTAATGTCCCCTTTAGCATCTTGAAAAATTGCATCCTAATCCCTCTTCATCATCTTTTCACCAGTGAGTACAACGTCAGGTTATCCATGCTTTCTGTGTAAACTTAATCACCTAGTTTTGCTGCTGCTGCTTTGCGCTTTGCAGCTTGCTTAGATCCTGAGTCCTTCTGTGTAATAAGGTACCCAAAGTTATCCCCCTCCTTTTTTGGTATTATTTTATGTTCATCATGCTTTGCAATTTTCATTGCTTTTTGGTCATTGCTATGGTGGTCTGTGTTCTCAGACATTTTACAGTCAGCCTTGAGCTGTTGCCCTCCAAAGGCTACAGTCAGGTGTTCAAATTTCACTGCATTGAAATTCCCGAGCCTTTTCTACTGTGTTAACCCATCTGGACTCCTCTGAATTCCAAACGACTGCTTCTGCTGTGTCTAGTGCTAGATTCTTACTTGCTGCACAGTAGCAATGGCTGTGCTTGTTCTTGTATTCCTTGCTCCATAACTAGATTTGGGAGCCTGTTAACGACCCAATCTTTTCCTAAGTTCCTTAGAACCTCTGCTAACCAATATTTTGTTCCAAGTACTTAGAGTTGCTCAACTTCCCCTTTCTTTAGCTCTTGATTTTGAAATTCAAATCACCTCTGACCAACAGCTTGTTCACCTGTCTCAGGAAAAGACTTACAACTAGGTTTAAAATAGAAATGCAAATAAGTTTCAAAGGAAGACAGTCGGACTACATTTTTCACAAAAGCTATTCGGCAATCTGTGAGATTATATATATATATATAGTGGCAGATATCTTCCTCTAAGAAACTTAACTGCTTTGCTAATTGTGGTTAATCATGGCCACTGATCTTTTTAAATCCCCCAAACATCTAGAAAATGCATCCTGAATATCTCCTCAATTGCTATGTGTAGTGCTAATACTAGTACTTAGAGAAATATAATATGTGATACTCTGCATGTTTTCTTTTGTGTGTGTTTTCGTTTCTTTTGCGTTGCTTGCTTCGCTTGTATTGGTGGTTTGCTTTAACTAAATATACGTACGTATTTAAAAGAAAGTCTGGATATCAGGGTGAAGTATCCCACTTGCCTTCTTTCTCTAGGCCTTGCTACCGGAGCAGCGAGCAGTGCATGCAGATTCCTACCGGAGGATCGGGCACCTCTGACAGCTTGGCTGCTTATGATCTCATTCCTTACCATGATAAACACACACAAACACACGAACTGGCATAAGCTGAGAAACTTGAGGATCAAATTATTTTGTGCTTTTTCTAAAAAAAAAAGTCTCCACAGTGTTATTTCCTATTTATTTGTCTAGAAGCTATTTTGTGAAAGTTCATAAGCTGTCTTTTTTTAATTTGTGACAAATGCTTTTTATTTATGTTATTTAAAATGTGGAGTTGTTCAGTGTGGAAAGAGACTATTTTCTCAAATGGTACTAATTTTATATGAGATTTGAAGAAAATCTGGGGTATTTATACTGCATTTTTTGTATAAGATGTATAAACTTTTTAACAGGGAAAGATGACATTTTTGATGTAAATGAAAAATAAAATTTTTTTAAACATAATGTCTCTTGTCTTAATAGTATCAATAGCTTCAGCTTTATGAACAAGGATTAACAGATTTTAGACAAAATATTTGTCTTTGATACCAAGGACTGTCATATCAGGACTTCTGGGAAAGATTTGTAATAGGGGATGTACTTAAGTACGGATACTCAGCTTCTCCTTAGCAGATGTACCTGCATGTTTAAGAGAAGAATTTATGTAGTACCTGGGCACACTCTACTGCTGTGGCCATAAAATAAAAAGGCAGTGCCAAGAAAAGGGAAAATTATTAACATGCTTGTTTCTTGGATAACATTCCTTAGTGTTTTTTGTCTCAAATTACTAGATTAAACTAGATTTTTTTAATACTTTAAGAGGTCAGAAAAACACCTCTCTTAAGGCCTATGATTTTTCTAGATGGGAGCTGTGAACCATTTCAGCTGTTTGCTTTCAAAGATCTCTTTGTTCCTGTCTTTCTAATGACCTTAAAGCTAATGCTTGAGCTGGCTTCTCCCATTAAACATGAAATAATATGAAGTTAGACAGAACATTCTGAAATCAACTTTAAGCCAAAAAACAGGGATCACAGGTATTGAGATGACTATAATTCTTAGTTTCCACTTAACTACTCACTCAAGGCTCCTGCAACCAATATGAAGTGTGATAGTCAACGATGGCTTTGAATTCCAATTAAATTACAAAAGATAGCTCAAGGTAACTTGGCTAGGAAGTCCCCTGCAAGTTCTGCTTAGCAGTACTTTTTTAATCCAGAAAAATATCCAGTGCAGCAACACTGAAAGCTGCTTTCTGTATGTCTCTAATGTAACTTTTTTCAGTTTTTTTTTTTTCACAAGCTCAGTGACCATATAACCCTGTACATAAACTGAAGGGGTTTCTGGTGTTACAACAAATAAAATATTGAGCGGACTTCAGTCAGTCCCCTAAGGGGATCTTTCTACAGTGCTTTAGATGAGCAACTACCTACCTGAAACACTCCTCCCTTGGTTTTCATTTATTCTCCCCCACGTGTGTGAAGGTACTTATATTTTTAAGGTATTTTGTTTTGGGGAAAAGTTTAGTGCTTTCTCAAAGTTAATCTTCTCCTATGACTTCCTAGAATTAGAGTAACAAGCTAGCATTAAAATAAAGAATCCCTTTCCCTGCAATCAGTGGCTGAAAGTCCCAAATACAAACAAGTTTTCTTGTAGTTCCTAATACATTTGGGAAAATTTCACTCGACCAGTGGTGTAACGGGCACTCTCATGACAGAGTTACTAAGCTTTCAGTTAGACTCTCTGTTACCTCACTGAAGAAAAAGAGCAAAAGCATTTTAGAGTTACTATTTGGAAACATTAGTTATCAACAACTAATCTAAAAAAAAAAAAAAGGTAAAAAATCAAGTTTGGGATAGTAGCATCTGACTCTTTTAGGATATTACTCAGTTTCAAGGGGTCTTTGGCATGGGAGAGTTATACTGTCAAACTAACACGCCCTTATGACTTCACCTTAATTTTTTTTTAAAATCATTAAGATTTTGATTGGCATTTTGTTCCCCACACTCAACAGAAATATGGCAGCACCTAAGAACCAGAAAAGGAAACTATCCAGATTTAACTATCACAGTTAAGACAGAACTTACAATTTTATATTAATTTTTCCTAGATCTGGTAATCTCAAGTGTAACTTAAACTTAGAAAACTAGTTCAATGCTGTGAGTGAGTGTCCTTGAAGTGTTGCCATAACATTTTGCTTCTATGAATGGTTTATTAATTTAGTTGACTCTTTAAAATAGACTCACGTGGAGTGCCAGCTATTTTCTTAAGCATAGACTGAAAAAAACTGAGACTGGTGAATGTGAACTGACTTTTGTTAACTGATTCTCACATAAATGTTGCTTTTCAGGGGGGTCACGAGCAGCTTCTAAGAATGGAAGAACGTATGATGGATGTTGAACAGAAACTAAGGCTTGTGAAGAGGCTTCTCCAAGATAAAGTAAATCAGCTGAAAGAACAAGTAAGCATTCTTACTCTCTTCTTCAAACTGTCCCCATTACTTCTGTAAACAACTAAGTGAGCAAAAGCTGCCAAGCCATTCTTGCTCAGAATAAAGTTGAAGGTGCTTTCCTTTTTCTTTGAATGCTCCTGAGCTAAAGTACAGCATATTTGCTCCAAAATTCCTAAAACTCCCAACTGGGGACTGAATCTACCACTCACTATTTTCCTAAAAGCTACGCTTGTTTGGTGTGCTGATGCGCTTAAAGTCAGAAAACAAACATCAAATTCAGGCCAAGTATCCTAACTGGGAAAGTTGCTTAGAAAAGGAGGAAAAAAATTTCTGGAAGAGTACAGACAGGATTACTGTACAATTATTGATTTCTCGACATCCCGTGCCCCAACACACCCTTTGCTTGACATGGTTTGGGGGTTTTTGTTCTTGCCCTGGTCTGACTTGTTCAGAAGTCCTCGATAGTATAGGAAAAGGTGCCTTTTGAGCACTTAGGCATGACATGATAACAGTATCTGTTTTCTACTGAGGTACGGTCTCCTCTTTCATGTTAAGGAATTGCTATACTGACGGGCTCTCCTGCCAAAGGGCTGCTCCCAAAAGCACGCAAACAAGTCCTGGGCTGGTCTCCCCAATTTTATTTACCCAATTTTTTTTTTTTACCTCAGAAGTATCATCTCTGTGGGGTCACGGGGCTTGTGGATCCTCTTGTGTACTGGACTTATCCTTAGAGGATAAATGCTATAAAGCAGTACTCGTCTGACAAGATTCATTTGAAGCCCTTTATCATCTGCCTGATCTCCTTACAAAGTCTCTTCCATTTCAAAATGTTCATACTATCTATAAAGACTCCACAAACGTATAGGTTTTTAACAAAGGAAAATAAGATGAATAGGTAGGTTGTCTTCCTTTGATATCTGAGTTATGATAACCACATTCAGCTACTTTCCCAGCCCTGTTCTTGCTTTTAATTTTTTATTTTTATCTTACTTTTAATTTGCTAAGTAATTATGTTCTATTCACAATTCAGCTTTCCAAGAACACTAAAGCAGATGCAATGGTCAAGGATCTTTATGTTGAGAATGCACAACTGCTGAAGGCTTTGGAAATGACAGAACAGCGGCAGAAAACTGCTGAAAGGAAAAACTATTTACTGGAAGAAAAAATAGCCAACCTCAATAGAATAGTAAAGAACCTGGCGTCCCCATCGTTTAATTCAGCATCCGAGATAAGGTCATAGCAAAGCCATTAAGTCTGCCACAGTCCCGTGCACTTTACTGAAATGTTAATATTTCAGCTTTTCACTGTGTTGCCTTTTTGTATTGATGAATTGATGCCTCCAAGGAGAGGACAGAGCTAAATCCCAAACCGGACACTGCCAAAAGAGAACTTTTGTTTATTCCCAAACTGTTTTTCTTCTAAGTTTTGTCTAAAAGTAGTCTTCACTATGTAAAAAAAGAAAAGGACACGTCTTTCTGGGTTAACTTATTTTGATACTTTGGTTTTAATTTAAAATATAAATTCTGAATTTACTGTACTGAATTGATTATTCCTATCTAGATTGAAGCCAAGGTCTAATGCAAACTTAGGTTACTGAATTTAAAACCTCAAAATATTTTTGGCTTTCTAGGATACTTTATGGTCCAAACCTAGTAATATTGATAGGTCAGTCTTCAACACTGTCAGTATAATTGCTATTGAAAGCAAGGCTTTCCTGATATGCTTGGTGTCCTGCAAACTGATTCTGGTTTCTGTAAAGCAATATGCTCCACCTTATGCGTTAGGTTTCTGGGTTATTCTTCATGGCTGCTTCTCTGCAGAGCTCAGAAAAAAAGTTTTCTTAAAAATATGTAAATAGACTACTGCCTCCAACCAAGCCTAACAGCATTTCATCTGAAGAAATTTCCCAGCTGGGAAATAGACTACTACTTTTTTTTTTCTTTTTAAAAGCTGTGCTGCCAGACAACTTAAAAATTGTAGAGGCCTTAATCTTTTTTTTTGTATGTGGAAATAAGTTATACTAAACAAAGGAAGAGTCACTAAACAGAAGTTAAGATGTGAGTTTTGTGTATATAATTTTTAAACTCAGTAAAGCAGTGGAGTATGTTTATCAAACAACTGGCAGAAGAATGAAGAGGGGGACTTGAATGATTTCTTCAGTGAAATCCTGTCACTAGGCCTCACAAACCCAGACCTTTGCCATGAATGCAGTGTTCGTTTTGACCTGAGTGATAATTTGGAAAGGCCTGTCTTTTGTCGTAGATCCTAGTACAGAATCTAAGTTTGTAATTAATCGTGAAGAAACATATTCGATGTGAATATGAAGAACTCAGGGAACAACAGTCTAAATTAGCTTCCTTCAACATTATAAATGTGGAGATTCATGTCAATAGATGAAGATAAATGTGCATTAGGAAAAGCAGGATAAACCAAATTGTATTTGGATGAGTATTACCTTAGTACTCCCAGACCAACGTGCAGAAGTGCTGTAGTCATGAAGGTCGAGGAGCATCGAGGTTTGTAATGAGAGGTAATAGCTCTTATCTGATCAGTCGATGAGGCTAGCGAAATGCAAGTTTTCTGGGAATGCCTTCAAGACTGAGCAGGGTCTGACACAGAAGCAGCTGAGTAAGAGCTTGCATGCTCAAATGCTCGTATATAACCTGGTACTGCAAAGAGTCTAAAAGCCCTGCAAAGGCCTTGCCTTCATCAGACCAGTAAGACACGTTTAAACAATGTAAATAAAACTGGTGAAAGGGGCCATACTGGCAATACTTGAAACTGGACCTCTTTAAATATGCATGAACTGAGAATGCAGAGGAAGCAGGTGAGACGTTTTATCTCTGCAACTGCTAGGAAAGTGACAATTCTGACAGCGCTTGTAATGAGCCAAAAGTCCCCCAGAAACTGGGATAACACTGCCTGGAAGTTGTGGAGTAGCCTGTGGAAAATTACTTTCACTTGGCACTGATGAGCGTGTGGCTGTAGGGGATGCTATCTATGTCCACGTGGTTACTTCCCAGTTTTGGAGGGTTGAGGGACTGAACTAGACATACAGGGTATGACTTTCTCTTCTCCTCCCCCTCCTCGTCCATTGCTTTATGCAGGAAATATAGTGGAAAGGGAAATACAATCATGTAAGAACACCGTGTTGGAGTATCACAAAGTCCTTATGAATTATTTCACTGCTATGGTATCCTAAATGCCTGGACCGGGTATTTCTCGAAGTAATCTCAAATTCAGGGATTTATGTATCCTGTTTTTCAGCAGCTGCAAAAATTTTTTTCACAAATTTGAAACGTGTCAAATATGACAAATTGCATTGATGTAAATCAGAGCTTTTAAAAATCTGAAGTAGTGAGGAGACCTTGTTTCTTTTAATATTAATTGATAAGTGGTATCAGTTATAATAAATCTCTGTGTGTGGGTACCAAGGCTGCGTGGTAGCAATACAGTAACTGAACGCTCCCTAAAACGATGCCTATGCTATGGAAAGCAGCAAAGTTTCAAAATACTTCCAGGAAACAACGTAAATGAGGTTTAGATGATCAGAACTGTATTTGGAAAAATATCATTAGCTAGCAGATTTGAACACTACTTCATATCTTGACCTAGGTTTACTTCTAATGCTCAGTATGTGACCAAAATCTGAACGCTGAGCAGAGGGAGCAAGTACTTCACTTAAACTATTGTGGAATTAATTTCACATTACTCAATTTTAAAGGCTAGACTACTTAACTAATTCTTTTAATCTCCTGGTAGTTACCAGGTTTTTATAAACCAAAGGTACAGACATTTCTAGAGCACAGTACCAAAAAGGGAGCCCGGATGTTGGAATAGAAGGGAGAAACAGAGAAAAGGCATTTTGACTTCCCCCTTTCACACCCTATCCTACCTTGCTCTACTTTTCTTTCACTTAGCTTCAAAAAACTAAGCTAGCCACAGGAGGGAGGAGGAGGAGGAGGAAAGAAAAATGTTTGGTAAATATTTTTTAGACAAAACTCCAATTTCACTGGAATACTTATGTGAATTAATTCTCAGAAGTGCCTTTTGTAATTACCTTTCTGTACTGGCCTGCTCTTGTTGCTACAGAACAAATCAGGACAATCCCTTTCCAAACGGAGGGAACACAGAGAAAGGTAGTGCTGCTTACAAACAAGTGTCATGTGGCTTATTGGTTCATTGTGTCAGCTCAGAAGATAAGCACTAGTTTTACAAGGTCCAGGCTACTGAAAATAAGCATATAAACATGTAAGTTATTAAGCATTAGCGGTCTTTTGTGCATGAACGTGTGTCCTCTGCAGTACAGGCATTTTAAAGATACCAAAGTATTTAATGGGATTGTACCAGTCAAAAGTCACTGAATTTCTAGGCCTCATTCATACAATAGGTCTTGCCAATTAAGATATTAACTACTTATATTACCAGAAGGTGTGTTAAATGTTTTCAAGTCTTGCTTTATGAATCACTGTGAAAATAAAGGCACATAGATATCCAGGGTTGGGAGCTTTGGAAGAGGAGAGACCCCAAGTTAAATTTATGTGTACTAAATTCACACAGTTGAAGTGCTACTTGTCAATTTAGAATGACTTAAAATTGTCACACAGTCTCCAATTACCACTTCAAATAATTCAATTTTCCTTGTATTTAAATTCTGATTGTGGGGGGGAGGGGGAAAGGATTGTAACATATTTGATTTTAGCCAGATTATATGTAAGGTAGAGCAGGGGACAGTCTGGATCTATCAAGAGTAAAATCCTTTTGTTTACTTTCAGCAAATGACATCACTCTGTCTCAGGTTTTTCCATCATTTACCGGTTAAGTCTCCTGTTCAGTGTAAGATGCTGTCATTTCATGACAAATGACTTCTGTATAAATGAAAACAATTGTATATTTTTTTTCTATTGAGTTTGTTTTGTTCCTGTGTAATATATTGTCCTTACAACATCATGTAAAACTGAAAGATGAACCAACCACCATTATTTATAATGAATATTAAAAAAAAAATTACTGTATGATCCATACTTGTGTCTTCTGGTTTTTATCCAACCTGAAAATAATTCAGTATCTTCCCATGGAAGTGGTAGGTACTTCAGGTAGTATTTGCAAATTCATCAAATGCATACAGAAAGCTGTGATAATAAAAAGGATGTGATGCCATCCAACATTGGCTGTGCTGCCATCCAGCGAGACCTGGACAGGCTGGAGAGCTGGGCCGAGGGGAACCTCATGGAATTCAACAAGAGCAAGTGTAAGGTCCTGCCCCTGGGGAGGAACAACCCCACGCACCAGTACAGGGTGGGGGCTGACCTGCTGGAGAGCGGCTCTGCTGAGAAGGCCCTGGGAGTGCTGGTGGGCAGCAGGGTGACCATGAGCCAGCAACGTGCCCGTGTGGGCAAGGAGGCCAGCGGTGTCCTGGGGTGCATTCAAAGGAGTGTGGCCAGCAGGGGAGGGAGGTTATCCTCCCCCTCTACCCCACCCTAGTGAGGCCACAGCTGGAGTGCTGCATCCAGTTCTGGGCTCGCCAGTTCAAGAAGGACAGGGAACTACTGGAGAGAGTCCAGGGGAGAGCTACCAAGATGCTCAGGGGAATGGAGCATCTCCCTTATGAGGGAAGGCTGAGAGACCTGGGTTTGTTCAGCCTGGAGAAGAGAAGACTGAGGGGGATCTTACCAATGTTTATAAATATCCGAAGGGCAGGTGTCAAGAGGATGGGCCAGACCCTTTTCAGTGGTGCCCAACGACAGGACAAGGGGCAACGGGCACAAGTTGGAACACGGGAAGTTCCACCTAAACATGAGAAAAGACTCCTTTGCTGTGCGGGTGCCAGAGCAGTGGAACAGGCTGCCCAGAGAAGCTGTGGAGTCTCCTTCCCTGGAGACATTCAAACCCACCTGGACGCGGTGCTGTGCCCCTGCTGTGGGTGTGCCTGCTCAAGCAGGGGGGTTGGACAAGGTGATCTCCAGAGGTCCCTTCCGACCCCTGCTGTTCTGGGATATTTTCTGTGAAAAGGGCTGTTTGGCAACTACTAAAAGTAGTTTCTTGCATTATGAAAGTATAAAATGGATTGAAGGGTAGTGGACGCACCTCTTAGCTTATTTTCAAGCACACCCTCCCCTCAACTGAAGTTGCATAGCTATTCATAGAATCATTAAGGTTGGAAAAGACCTCTAGGATCACCAAGTCCAACCGCCAACCCAACACCCCCAGGCCTCCTAAACCATGTCCCCAAGTGCCATGTCTATACATTTTTGAACACCCCCAGGGATGGTGACTCCACCACCTCTCTGGGCAGCCTGTTCCAGTGCCTGACCACTCTTTCAGCGAAAAAATTGTTCCTGATATCCAATCTAAACCTTCCCTGATGCAGCTTGAGGCCATAAAGGCCATTGTTCACCTTTACATGGAAAGTATCGAGTGCTTCTTGTACGCCTCTCCTGTTTAACCATCTAAAACTTACTCCTTTGGTAACCGGTGTGAAAGGCGGGGGCGGTGGAAGCACAAGGAGCACCTCAGCTTCCCCCCGCCAGTGAGGCAGCGCTGCCACCTCGCCCCTGCCCGGTCAGGTGAGGGGTCCCCGGTGCCACCTCGCCCCTGCCCGGCCAGGTGAGGGGTCCCCGGTGCCACCTCGCCCCTGCCCGGCCAGGTGAGGGGTCCCCGGTGCCAGCAGGGCGCAGAGGCCGGCGGCAGCCCGCCTCAGCCCCGCTCAGCCCGCCAGCGGAGCCCTGAGGCGGCCCCCTTCCCGCCATCCCCGCCCGCATGCGCCCTCCCGGCCGCGCGGGGGCGCTGTCAGAGCCGCGCGCCCCCCCCGTCCCCCCCCCCGCCCCGCGGCCGCTCCCCGGAGGCCGCTTCCCACAAGCCCCCGCGCGGCGGCCCCGCCGCCTCCCCTCAGCCCTGACCCCCCCCTCCCGCTCCCGTCCCGCTCCTGTCCCGTCCCGCCCGGTGCGCGGCCATGCGGGCGCCGAGCCACCGCCGCCGGGCCTGAGGGGGCCGGGCCGGGCGGGCCCCGCACCCTGCGGAGCGGGGAGAGGCGCCGGGCATGCGGGCGGTGGTAGCGGGGCGGGAGGTGGGATGCTGTCGCGGAAGAAGACGCGGACGGAGCTCTCCAAGCCGGGCGAGGTGCAGGGGAAGTACGTGAAGAAGGAGACCAGCCCTTTGCTTCGCAGTGAGTGGCGGGGACGGGCTGGGAGGACAAACCCGAGGCCTCCCGGGGACGGCGGGGGGTGTCCTTTGTGTGCTGGGACGGGGGTCGGGGGGTCCTGGGGGCCCGGCGCCGCTTTGGGGGTCCCCTCCCCTCAGGAGGGGTGGACGCTCCTCCTGTGAGACCTGGGAGCTGACAGAGGGAGGTTAAACCTGCATTAAAAACTGAATTAAAACGCAGCCCTACACATAATGTACCACCAGGTGCTGACGATCAACAAACTTTGGGGTTTTTTTTTGTTTTCTCAGCCGCCGTTGCTCGCTTTTCCACAGGTAGGGGCTCAGATAGTCTCCAAACAGATATCTTTCAGAAGAGCAGGACAGATCGCCTCTCTCTTTTTCCAGAAGTCGGTGGTTGTTTTCCTAATCTAGGCTGTGCACGCTGCCAAAAGGTGTGTGCTTTGAAAATGAGATAACTGTACGTAGACGGTTGCATAAAATCCCCGTGGAAGCAAGTGCTCCAGTTCTAAACCATAAATCACCTCGATGAGGTCACCGCTATGTACCTTGGATGCGCCGATCTTCGTGTGGTTAACCTGACGCCGGTGCCACAGCCCTGTTTTTGCTCGGACTTTACAGAAGACTGGCAACCGCACGTTGAACGCGCGCTTGGGTTTCTTTTTGTTAATCTCAGAAAACAACCTGAGACTGAAATGTATTATGCTAGAATCGCAGGATTAGCTTGGAGATCGCAAGTAGCAACAACTGATTTGCTGGCAGGAGCAGGCACTCAGCTTTTCTGGAAGAATTTGCTGCACGAACAGCTGGTTCCCCAGTCAACGGGCAAAATCGTTTAGTAGTCTGATTACATTGACCTAGTCATTAGAAAAAAAAGAAAAAAAACCCCAAAACCCACAAAGTTTTTTCATATTAAGCCATAGGTGTGTCTAAGGGGTTAACACATGCTATTTGCCACGATGTAATGACTAGCTATTACATGACTGCTTTGTAATGATTATAAATTTACTGATGACACCTTCTGGGATGCACTGAATTTTTACCTTAAGTTGTAAGAGTTTATTCATAGAAAGGAATTAACAATAGGCATAACCTCTTCCTAAATGAAATTCATAGTTTCTGTTAGCTCACCTGGAGGGAAATGACTTATTTATATGATGATGAAAGTAATAGTAAGGAGAGGAGTAAGGTATCGCTTACGGGAGGAAGGCAGTGAAATTTTGTGAATAGGAGTCGCTGTTCATGTGCGAAACCTCTTCAGGTAAAGGAGAAAGTGAAATATCTTCACAATAATTTGAGAACTTAACGTGTGCAGAATAACAGTGTTTTGCTGGCTGAACTTTGTGATTAATGGAGAAAGTCTGAATTCTGTTTCTGATTCTGCCATGGGTTCCTGTGAGCACGTAGGCATTAACATCTTCAGCTATTCTGAATTCATAAAGGCAGTGGTCCCGATGGGGTGGTAGGATGGTAGCCAGGATACCTGGATTTTCTTGATCCTTCTAGTAGAGAGGTATGCAGCCTGGCTGATGCAGCCACAGTGCAGTGCGGGGTGGTTTTGGGGGGGTGTTTTGTGTGTTTTTGATAGGTTTTGGATTTGGGTTTGGTTTTTTTTTATTGTGGATGCAGTTACACTGGCAAAACTTCACTCTTTGGCAATAGTTTGTTGCTGGCAGAGGGTGTGATGGTTTCTGTTGCACCAGTGCAGACTGCAGCATTACCATTATACTTGCATATGCATTAGACATGCCTTAAAGGGGTTCTAGCATTTGAATTTCCTCAATTCCATGGTGTAAATCAGCATTGTGGCTAGCCAAATGCTTTATGTGTAAGTACAGCCAAAGTTCTTACTTCTCTTTCATGCTGTCTATCAGATCTGATGCCTTCATTTATACGTCACGGTCCAACCATTCCAAGACGAACTGATATCTGTCCTCCTGACTCAACTTCTTCTGTGTATGCTTCTGGTGGAGATGGAATTGTTTCCCGAAACCAGAGTTTCCTTCGAACTCCAGTGCAGAGGCCACCTCATGAAATAATGAGACGTGAAAGCAACAGACTGTCTGCGCCTTCCTATCTTGCAAGAAGTTTGGCTGATGTCCCTAGAGAGTATGGCTCTTCCTCCCAGTCCTTTTTAACAGAAGCTAATTCTGTTTTGGAAAATGGAGATGCTGGTGCCCGTTGTTATTATTACGATCATTTTTATGATGCCCAGAGGAGACGTCAGTTAAATGATCGCCTACATGAGGACTACAGGTATTATGAACACAACAGTGATCTTTTCCAGAGGATGTCACAGAATCATGGGAGGCACACTTCAGGTAAGTATTGATTAATTGCTGGGGTTTTAAAATATGTTTTTGATAAGACTGTAGGTGGAGAGGTATAGCTGGATGATCAGGGTCATGTTTTTAGGAGTTAACGCTGTGTGGGACAGAGTGTCTTTTTAATGACATTCCTGTGATCTGAGTACACTACATGTTCGCATTTTTTAGAGTTGAGTTTGACCGCATATATCCAGAAAGGAAAAAAAATATACTTAAACCATGATTTACTTATTAAATAAATGGGGTAAGGTTGAGCAAGTTTGTTTTGTTTCAATGCCAAGCATACATGCAACTCTTCATGACAGAGTTGATTCAGTTGCTAACTAGCAAGGAATTTTATTCATTAGGGGACATCTACTGTTTTCATGATGTAGAGAATAACCAACAGCTCTAAATTATAGCATTGCCAGTTTATTTTATTACATTTTAACTATCATTGTGTTATTGTTTAATTTTATTGTGTTAATTTGACCTCAATAATTATTTTAATTTATTATAAATAGTCAAAGGGAGGGATGACTGCTTTTTGTAATTAGCAAATTGACATATAGTTAGTGCTGAAATTGAATTCCAAGTTCTTGGTTGTTTTTTTCTTTTAGCTTCTAATATCGTTTGTAAATATGCCTGTTTCCCCCTCAAATTCACTGAAACTTGTCTTTGTTTTCTAACGGAAGAGCAACATACGAAAGAAGAACCCATTAAATATTACTTTTTGAAATAGTTGATTATATCTGTGGTGACACCGAGGAATAATTCTTTGGTGCAGTGTGCTGTTGTAAATCTGTCGGTGGAATAAAAAGTCTGGGATTACAATATTGCCCATGGAAAGGTGACCTTAAAAGTAGGAAATCTGGCTGTGTTTGAGCAGTGTATATACTACAGAAACTATGTTCAAGGAGGAGTCTTTAAAAGTCCTTTCCAGCCCAAATCATTCTATGATTCTATGATTTCAAACCTGTAAATAATGTACCTTCAATACAAAATAACTTGTTAGTTCGTCATTACTTGTAATCTGTAAACAAAATAGTAAATAGTCTCTAGTAAAATAAATCTCCTGTCTAGAAAAATAAATCTGCTGGGAAGAACGTCAACATTTAAGGCTGCTGATGTTGTGTATGGAATTATAACCTGACAAATGCTTTGTGTTTGGTTTTTTTTACTACAGAAGCATTTCAATGCAAAGTGACAGGAGAGTAATGCTAGCGTTACTGCTGTCAGCCAGTAAACTCTGGAATGCTGAGGTTTAAGACTTGCTACTTTATCCTCGTTTATTCTGCTAAATGCTAATACGTCATCTAGATTTTGCAGAAGCCCTCCATCTCTGTCAGCTGTTGTTCAGCCAGCGGTCGTTAAACATTTAGCTGGTCCAGGTAGCAAGCACCTGTTAGCGTGTGGGGGGTTATTGTAGGGAGGAGAGGCAGGAGGGGAGGGTTTCATAAAATGATCCATCAATTTAACATTCAAAATTGCTATGGTAACTGTGTATGCTGAGGAAGACTTCAGAAGTGGTACTGCTGCTGTGTAGAATTGAAACAAGTGGAAATGGAGCTCTAGCTGTTAGATTGAAAGTGGAGTTTAATCTAGCAAATTTTAAAAACAAGCTAAAAGTAGGGCTTTACAGCTGTATTTTTCTCAATTTTTAGCAACATGGATTTCTTTCTAAAAAGACTTCTTTTTCCTCTGTTTGTCTACATGGTCCCTTAGCCACTGGAAATCATAAAGGAGCTGCTGATACTTTGTTGGTCTTTGTCATTCACTCTTATATTTTTACGTTTAATAGTTTGAACAAATTCTGCACATGCTTTGTAATGGGTGAGTAGTCAGTCTTATGCATTTGTAGGGAGAAACAAAAAGAGGTGAGCCCTTTGTCTGCCAAAGTGTTTTTCCCTTTTCCTCTATTGTTTTTTTTCTTTCATCTCAGCACGGAATATGAACTCCTAAATTCCTCTTTCAGTTTCACTGCAGTAAGAATATTGACCTCTGTCCTTAGCTTCTGTACAACTTTTCAAGCATTGCTGTTACTTTTTCTCAACAAAAGAACTACGTGGCCAAATATAAGAAAACCTTAGATTTTCTTACTTCTTTCATCTCACCATTAAGCCGCTTTTTATTTGAACCATCCACTGTTTTCAAACCTTCAGTGTTTTCTTTGACCTACACTGATCTTTCTGTAATTTCTGGTTCCTTTTTTCCTGCATTTCCAGAATACTGATGCAGGCCTTTTACTCCCATTGTCTTTGTCTAAATTACTTTTTCCTTACACTTCTCCACTGTTGTTTCTAAATGTTTCACCTAACCAGAATTCTTCGTTGAGATAATGGATGACAAAATTGCCTAATTGAAACCTACAGTTTCAACATACAAGTCTGTTTATTAGCTAGAATCTGTAAATGCTGCCTTCTACCCCTTTCCTCCTCTCCCACCCTCCCTCAGAAGGTCCCTCAGTCAGTTCTGTTATGGTTTGGCTTGATGGCTGCAGCGGTGTTGCCTGATGAACACCAGGTATGCTTGCTATGGGCGAGCGATGTGTCATTCAGTGTTGGTTACAACTGAGATGACTTTTGAGAAGCAGTGGTCTGGAAGTGAAGAGGTGCATGTGAATTTCAGCTTTAATTCAAAATAAAGATTCTCCTCTTTATAATTTGGAAATAAAGTTGAAAACATGTCCTTACTGAGATCTTCATGCTCAAAGTATTCGGCAAAGTATTCAAGAAAGTCCCATGATTTTTCAACAGTTGATACGGACAGCATTGATATGTTCTTTCACAGGCATTTCTCCTTGAAGTCATGTTTTATCTCTTGGTATGATTCAACCATGTCCTCCTTTTCTTATTTTCGTTAGGTTTGTTTTTATTTAGCAATCTAGCGCTGCTGGATTTCCTGAAAAACATCTTTAGTTGAGATACTTCCTAGTTTTGCATGTTTAGCTACCTCTGTGGCATTTCTTGAAAGTTGTTTTTTTTTTTTTTAGTGTCCATTTCAAACTTGATTCTAAGAGGCTTTACCTGTCTTTCCTCGACATCTCTTTCCTTTCTTCTAGGTTAAAGGTTTGGGGAGGTCTGTGGTTGAAGTTATATCTACAGTATAGATTGGAACTAACTTGTAACCAAGACCTCAGAGTTATTTGTCCCTGTTTGAGCGGTAAGCTAAAGAATTCTTACGTGTATATGAAAATTGCTGACATTAAAACCACGGTGTAGAGGGACTTTCTGATGGTGGATTGTAAGGAGTTGACTGTGAAGTCAGAGGAGAAAAACAATTAATTATGTGAACAGAGAATCCAGTGCGCTTTAGTGAAAGTAGGTTCATCTCATGTGAAATTGTAAAATTAAATTAAAAATGGCAAACCGGTGTTTCTGTTTAATATAAGAGCAAAATAAAGACATTTATTAAATGACACCTATTTAGAGCTAACGTAGCAGGGCTTTGCTTTTTAGGTGTGTACACTTCGCTCGTTTTTAAACAAATGGCAATTCCTGCCCTTTTCTTCCTTTGTGCTGATTTTGCAGTAATTTCTTTGTCACATACTTTTTGAAGCTGTCAAAGTATTTCCTGTCGTTTCCTTTCTGTGAATTTATGCTTGCTTGGAACGCCCCGTTCCCTCTGACAAATGAGGTACTTGGGCTCAGGCAGTACCTTCAGATGCTTTGGAATGGATTAGGAAGGCCTAGAACCTGCAGACATATCTAAACAGGGTAGTTATTGGAACTTTTTTGCTATTTTATTGGTTTTTACTCCCTTAAAATTAAACAGTTCGTTCATCTTCTCTTTCTGTTCTTCATCCTTGTTTGATGAGGGGAAGGGAGAGGATTTTGGCATCCTGAAAAAAGGGTCTCAAGACAATTGACCTAATTAAAGACAAATATGAAGGCCTTTTGTTTGGCTAGATTTGTTCTTCAACACTTTGAAACTTGGTTGAAGCTAGTTGTGGGGAGTTCGTAGGCTCTGAAACTTCTCTGCCTATGTCAGCGCTGTATCTGATAAACAAAGCGAGACTTTCTCTTCAGTGTTTTTGCTCATTTACCTTTATGCTGGACTGCTCTGGTGATATGATTTTTCTCCTGTGCTTTCTATCAGGCAGACTGAAGAACTGCCCTTTGCTGACCTGGAAACCTTTCCTCCTAAAAACTTGGACTTCTTTCCAGGCAGAGTGCCTTTACAATAAAACCCCTTCACTGGGCTGTGAAAGAATTAAAACGTATCACTTCTGGGTTTTTTTGTTCCGTACTAATGGAACAAACCAAACAGGACCTCCTTGATTGAAGAAGATACCACATATTTGTCACGTTTGTGACGTTATTAGCTTAAGACAGGTTTTTAAGAGAAGAATATTAAGTGAAGGAACTCTTTGCACTGATACCTCATAATGCACTGGAATGTGGTGCTCAAAGTTAATGTTTGGGTTCAGGTATTAGGACACCCTATGGTTGAAGATGTCAAGAATAAGACTGAATATAGGGCCTGACCTTATTAAAACTCGGAGTATTTTAAATCTTGTTAATAATAGTAATAAGTGGTTGCTGTTCCTTTTCACTTTCTTTTTTCAAAGTGTCGAGAACATACACAGTGATACTCCTGAGCAAGCGAACTGCATTGAACAGGATTTTCTTTTGCTTTGGAAGAGCCTATAATGTCTCTTGGCCTGGTTGACAGTTAATTCAAGACCTTAAACTGAAGATAATATATTTTACAAGAGAAGGAAAAAGCAAAGCCACAAATTCAATATTGATGTTCCTTAAAAGCAACAGCTGAACCAAAAAATGCCCCAAATATATACCATTAGGAACCAGAATTAACAAGTGAGGCTAGATGAGTTCCAAAGAGGCAACCTGGAAAGGAAAAGTTGCATAAATTTAACTTCGTTGTTGACCATTCTTGAGATTTGATAGTGCCACTTGCGGGCTTATAAAGAACAGCGCTCATACTTAAGCAGAGGAAAGGAAACGTTTAACATTTGGAAGAAGCAGATAATTTAAACAACTCTGTTCCTTGGGAAAGCAGGAAGAATGAGAATTTCTGTCTTGTCACAGATAAAAGAGTGTGTGAGAAAGAAAACCCTGAGTAGTTACAGTGAAGTGGTTTGACTAGTCTGCTTTTGCTTATCCTATGGTAGAGATCATACCCTCCTTCAAGAGGAAAATCGCAGGTTTTACAGTGGATGTTTTGATAAAAATGGTTCACGTTGTAAGTTTGGGGGGGTTTCTGTAGATATTTGACTTTGCGCTATGTGAGTCTGGCACCAGCCCATGATTCAGGGAATATCCTTGGTGTGTGCAGTAAAAACCTGGGTGAAGCTTTGGGCTGCTGCAAAGATGCTTTAGGGCTAAGACCTTACCTGAAATTTAAACACAGAGGAGTATCACACTTGGGCAATATGACGCAGAAAAGGTGGCGTTCTCAGCAGATGGTTTTAGGCTGTCTTGTAACTTTCTTCTTTGGTTTATACTACTTTGGCAAAGATCACAAATGAATTTACTCTTGGAAGTGGTGTTCAGTCTTATTATTGATACTTAGAGGTGTGTGTATATATATGAAAGACAATTTTTATCTCCTCTTATTGCTCAAAATCATAGCAGGAGCTATTTCTCGTATGTGTGTATTTGCTCTCCCTGGAAGGAAGCATCCTTTATAAGGCTATCCTTTATATAAGGATGTAAGTTGTCCTTTATAAGGAAAACCAATATACAATTTCTTTTGATCTCTAGTAACTCCACTTATATAAACAAATGTCTAAATTGTACTGATTGCCAATTTGAATGCCATAGTGAGTTGATCGTTGTGAGACGCTATGCATATTACCTGACATCTTAAAACTTCTAGCACACAGAATATTCCAATATGATCTGTGACTTTAAGGGGAAGAAACGCACATGAAGACTATACCTGACAGTCTATAACCTGAAGTATTTGCAGCCGTCTGTTTATAAATCTGGCCTTTGATTTCATAATTAGAGCTTGCTAGTTGTGGAGGCTTGGAACGCTGTTCAAAACTGGTAACTGCTACAGCTATGGAAGTTTATCTTAATGGTATGGCTCTGCTGCTTCATGTACGAAGTCAAAATGGCAAAAGGAATGTATAATATATTTGTGGTCTGGTATTATTTTTATTCTTCGCATCTTGGAAATTAAAAATAAGCTGGCATTGGGAGAAACCATGTAGCTAGAATTAAATGATTGTGCAAACGCAGAACTGCCAGTGTTGCCTTTCCATTGGGTGCAGCATTGCTCTTTAGCCTGCTTTCTACATGATTTCTCTATGTAATCAGATTTTGGTTTTCTGTTCTACCTGAGCCCATCTCCCAGTCTTCTCTGGCTTTTGTACAAAGAGATACGAGCATTGTGTCCAGAGGACTTCTGGTGCGGGGATGGCTTGTGCAACTTTTAGTACCAACTTCCAAATGTTAGAAAGAATTAAGCTTTACCCCAAGGAATAAATATATATGTATTTGCTGCTAGAATCGTGCTAGAATTTAAGTAGGAAGAACAGTAACAAAAATACAGGCATGTGCTGGTTTTAACAGTAAGCTGAAAAATATGTTTATGCCTTTGTGAAAGTTCTTTTCCCCTAGTCAAGTGTGTCCCCAGATCTTCCGGTAGCGGTGATTTAATAGTCACTGTTTATACATACATGAAATTACAACACAGGGATCCAGTTAATTAGAGCAAATACTGAATTTGTTTACCCAAAGTGCAGTGTTTTCAAGAAGCTTAAATGCTTGTATTTTTTCGTTGGAATGAAAACAAAACCAGTGACATAACTGTAGCTAGGGTCTGAAATAGCAGTACTGGGGCAGGGAAGCTAAAGGTCAGGAAGCCTCTAGGATGTTTCTTCTCACTGGAAGTAAAGGTCTAGGTTGCTTAAACCTCATGAGAGATGGGAGCTATCACATGAACACAGCCATCAACTTTCCTTTATAAAGCTAAAAAAGAGGTAAGTGCTGTAACAAGAGGAAAGAAGTACTTTAGGGCCAAATAGTTCAGAATGTGACACGGCTAGAAAAAGATTTGTAGATGAGCGCAGATGTTTTAAAGAGCAGTACTCAGGAGGAAGTTTGAGATTTTTTTTGTAATTTATTTTTTATTTATTCAGTTGCTTTGGAGCCTGCCCATTACTTTCTTGTTGATGACTGCTATCTTGTATTAGAATGAGAGCCCATCCAGTTTTTATTTTATAGGTAAACAAATGCTTAAAATAGATGACATCCCTTGGCTAGCATGCTGTACTGAGAAGGACTTTTGCCTATGTCAGCAAACAAGAGCATGAAATTGCCCGAGAAATAGAACAATTTTGCTGCTACTTCATTATTACTGTTGTCTTTTTGAGTTAATGACCATACCTGAAACCTCTTTTTAATGGTGTGCTTTAGGTGAGATAGACTCTGCCCTTCGCTCTCTCAAAAAATAATCACACAAAAATGTTATTTCTGAAAAACAGAAGGGAAGGGGTGTACTCCTCAGTCAGGGAACATGGTGCTTGCGATGGAGTCACTTTCTGACCTCGAAGAAAGTGGAAAAAATGTGTCCCATCCCCTTCTGGCTATGGGAAATGGTAACATGCACGCTCTGGTGAATACTGTGATTGAATAGATCCATTTGATTGTGGGATGAAAAGATAATTGGAATTTCTTTAAATCCAGAGACTGTTTAACTGTAGAACTGTGGGTAACTGAAGGTAACTATTTAAAAGGGCTTAAAAAAGAGAGTTGAATTTGGGCCAGCACGTCCAGTAGATAGTAGGCTTCCAAGGAATGGAAAGAGACCTGCTAAATTCTTGATTATGTCACTTGGGTTTTGTGGTTGGGGTTTGGGGGGGGGTTTTGTTTGGTTTTGCTTTAGTTTTCTGTAATTATTATTACGTCTTTTATTTCTGTTAGCTTCCTAAGTATCCATAGTATATAGGGGGAAGGAAAAGATGAAATTGGAATTATGTTTCTCCAGTACATCTCTCAGCATCCAGTGTGCTAATTTTTAAAATGTAAAAACTGTGTGTATGTTACAACAAATCACGTATTTTAAAATGCTAGCAAACAGTCTCTTAAATCAGCTATTTAATGATAAATCCTAAATGTGCTGTGTTTCCAGGGCAGAGCTGGGAACTTAATCAACTACTGATTCCTGTCAGCTCTCCTAGGCTAGGCTAACCTAGGCTTTAGCTCTCTTGCTGGAGAAGCCCTTCTCCTAGTGCAGCCCGCATCACCAAGAAAAGCTGGAAATTACTTTTTTCCACATACCTCTTGAGCATTATGAAATGTAGGTGCTCAGTTTTGGAGAAGAGCAAGATGTAGAGAGGCAGATGTACAGCCTACTAGACAACGAAACTTCCTTCCAAGGTCTGCGGGAGGGAGGAAGGGAGTGGAGGGGGATGCGGAGAAGAGATGAGGAGATTTTGTGACTCACTCTGAACAAAAGGTCTGTAAATCTCGTCTGGATTGCATTCAGAAGGCCTGACTGTCCCACCCAGCCATTCACATGAACTAGCTAGTCTAATGAGTGTGGGTAGTTTTAGCAAAGAAGACATGGCAACATCAACTTCAGCGTGCGCAGGATGACCGTGTTGAGCAAAGGGCACGTGCGGGATCCTGTGTGGATCCAGCTTTTCTGCTTCTCGTGTTACTGATGACACTTTTTGGCCATGGTCACACGCACTTCAGTAATAACGGTCCGCGCATTGTAGTGCTAACCGTCCTTGTCCCTCTTCTCTTGGTTTACCGGGTCCCGTTACTGTTCTTGACTGGTTAATCTGAAAAGCTTTGTTGGTATTCAGTGATTTCTGTAGAGAGTTGTAATTTCTGACTGTAACTAGAAAAAGAAATAGCTGTGTTTTTTTGGTAGATAAATAGTTTTGATGCAGCTATAATAGCATATTAACAGAAACTCATTTATGCAAAGATTTAACAATCGTAATCTTGTCAGCTCTCTCTGCTGAGCAAATTGAGACGATAACAGCTTCACCCATTATGTATGCTAACATGTCTCTAATTGAAAAAGCAAGGATGCTTTAACTGTCTCTGAAGCTGACTAGTGAATCTGGAGTTGGAGGAGGGCGAAACAAGTGAGCCTTAAAAGAAAATAGCTATTTTGACTTGATCGTGCTTTTTCACTCGCATACAAGTGCCTGCACCACAAGTGCCATGATATTGTTCGAAGTTCGTCAAGTACCTCAGGTGGGGGCGGGGGGAAGCTGACTTTGTATGGGATGTTGGGTTTGGGTATTCTCAGCTCAGCTAAACGTTGCTTTCTCTTTTTTTTTTTAGGCATCGGTAGAGTTGCTGCTACATCTCTAGGAAACTTAACAAATCATAGTTCTGAAGATTTACCTCTTCCTCCTGGCTGGTCAGTGGACTGGACTATTAGAGGAAGGAAATACTATATAGATCATAACACTAATACAACTCACTGGAGCCATCCACTCGAGCGTGAGGGGCTGCCGCCGGGATGGGAGAGAGTTGAGTCAGCAGAATTTGGAGTGTATTATGTAGATCACATCAATAAGAGAGCTCAATATAAACATCCCTGTGCTCCCAGGTAAGACATCCGCCTTCTCTTCAGCGATTGTTTTTTTCCTAATCCACTTAAAGTGGCACTGGTTTTGTCTCTATATATAACGTGCCGAAAACTTCTTATTTTTAGAAGTAAGCTTTACTGGTTCTTGACTAAGATTTTTAGAAGAAGTTGTAATTCTTAGGGTTTTTTTCTCATCTATTACTGTCTTAAGTTTAGAAACAGGATATTGTTCCTAACTCACTAAAACAAAGCAGCTATTCTCTTCAGCTGTTGGTAAAACAACAAAGTTGCTGAGAACAGAATTGAATTGTAGACTGAAAAGAAACTTGATCTGATGTTCCAGGAGACTGTCTGGACAAATAGCGCATACCATCTGCAGCCTGAATTAAGTCTTCTCTAGAATGAAAATCAGTATTTTAGCTACCCATAAATTAAAGGTAAAATAAAGTTAGTATACTTTTATAAGTATATTTATAACATAAATTAAAGGTAAAATAAAGTTAGTATACACCAAATCTACCAGTCAGTTTCTGCTACTCGATCTATTTTACTATTATACCCAGGAAGAGAAGGGTTTTTTAACACATGGCACAAAAGATAAACATATGAGGATGTCCTTTGTTATAAATGGAATAACTCTTATCAGCTGCTCCTGAATACATTTATTCTAACATATTAAATGGTGGATTATTTGGCTGAATCAATACTTGCCCATTTAATCTTTTGCAAACAGATATCATTTTTTGTTCTGCTTTGGTATCTGGGTGGCAGGCACTAGGTGAATAGGTCTAAGGTGACTTTTACAGTGTGCTAACAGATAGCAGCCACGCTTAGAGTTGTGACTGAAGCACAGAAATAGCAACAAAAAGCTGCTCTCAGTACAGGCATGCTGAGGCAACGCTCCGTCTGTGGTTGCATCATCAGCCTTTGCCTGTATTAACTTGCGTATTTATGTTAACAATGTAATGATATCAGTATGTCTAACTTACCGCTTGGAGGTTACGGGCTTTGTCTGTCTTCCTTCGTACAGCGTTCCCCGTTACGACCAGCCTCCCCCTGTGACTTACCAGCCGCAGCAAGCCGAGAGAAGCCAGCCTCTCCTCGTCCCTGCAAACCCCTACCACACCGCAGAGATTCCAGACTGGCTGCAGGTCTATGCCAGGGCTCCTGTAAAGTGAGCTTTTCTTTTTTTTTTTTCTTTTTTCCTCCCTGTTGTGGTTTAGCCCCGGTCAGCAACTAAGCACCATGCAGCCACTCGCTCACTCCCCTCCCGTGTGGGATGGCGGAGAGAATCGGAAGGGCCAAAGTAAGAAAACTCGTGGGTTGAGATAAGAACAGTTTAATAATTAAAATAAAACAGCAATAACAATAATATAATGAAAAGGAAAATAATGAGAGAGAGATGAAACCTTGGAAGAAGGGAAAGAGGAAAAAAAAACTAAACAACAAGTGCTGCAACCACTCACCACCCGCCGCCGACTGACACCGCCAGTCCCTGAGCCGCGATCGCTGCTTCCCCCGGCCAACTCCCCCCAGTTAATATACTGGGCATGACGTCACATGATATGGAATATCCCTTTGGCCAATTCGGATCAGCTCTCTTGGCTGTGCCCCCTCCCCTCCCGGCTCCTTGTGCCCCTAGCAGAGCATGGGAAGCTGGAAAGTCCTTGACTAGTGTAAGCACTACCCAGCAACAACTAAAACATCAGTGTGTTATCAACATTATTTTCATACTAAGTCTAAAACACAGCACTATACTAGCTACAGTGAAGAAAATCAACTATCCCAGCTAAAACCACGACACCCCCTCTGCATTTCACACCATGCATGCCTAGCTTAGAAGGAAGACAAATGAATTTCGATGACTGAAAGTAGAACTCTAGCTGGTATCTTTATTTATTCTTCTATACTATAGAAATATAATGTTTCTTAATTGCATAAGAGCTATTGCTGACAGTGCATGAGGAAGTGGTACCAGATACTCATTGCTTTAGTTTGCTTTGTATTAGGCATTACTTAAAATCATGACAGGACTTCTTGCAGTTCATGTGACTTGCGGAATGACGTAGTAGAGAGTTGAGGATGTGACTTAATTTCAGAGTATGTGTGAGAATGGTACCACGTGGCTTATAAAATACGTGAAATATTTTTCGGGTGTTAACTTCTTAATGTGTATCTTACTCCTTTTTTAAAACGACATACAAATTCTCCTTCACAATTAAGAATTTTGAATACAGACTGAAATCTGTATTTCTACTCAAGAACTTGAATTAAAAACTAAGTGGTAGTAAAAGGTCATTTTTTCAAAGAAGCAATGCTGTAGGAACAGGGAGTCTCCTCCAAGAAACGATGTGAGTCAGCATAATGAAACAAATTACATTTTCTAATGGGTGCAGCTCTCACTAAATAGAAAAGCAATAAAAAAATCCAGATACGTTTTAATAATTATGAAATCGTGTGCTTTTTCATAAAGAGAGTATGGAGAAACTAAGATTTACAGCAATGAGCAGGTCAGTTCGTAGTTGCAAATTCAGACTGTGTGTCATGTTCAGTGACTTCCAGCTAAAAAATCCTCTTTATTTTAGCTGCTTCTAGTAACTATAATTTGAATGGATTTTATTACTTCTTGTGGCTATTGGGCTTGCCAGCAGCCCATAAAGATCTAAATTGGCCTAAAATCTACCAGTACGCTTGTGCGCCAGGGACATGCTAAGTTCCTGTAACCTATGGGAGGATTTGTTTCCTAGAAATACTTTTAGGTATTGGCTGCAGCTGTATTTCTTTATTTAGGTCTTTGGCACATCTGGACAATGTAGTTTTAAATATGTCAGCCTGTGTTGTATGGACTCTTGTTGGTGCTTCTCTTGAAACTTGAGAAACAAATTGAAGACAATTTAAACGATTTATCAGGAATTTCCTTATATCTAGTAGGCTGAGACAAAGTGGGGGGAAAAAAATTAATTCAAGCTGTTTGAATAGAATTTACATTGTTCAGAGGAATCAAAAATCATGTACTTTCCAGTATCCTTTTAGCCTTCTGTTAAAGTAGTGCTGGCGGTAATAGGAATATTGTCGTAATTCTCAAACACTTGTGTGAAGAAGTAAATTCGGGTTTATGCTAATATGATATTGGAAAAGCGAGGAAGAGTGGTAGCAGCTGGCTTAGTGTCACCTCATCTTGAGGACTTCTTAGGGAACAATTGATAAACAATTTTCACAGTTACTAAAATCAAGATCACTTATATATTTTCAGTGTCATTTTAATAATGAACCTCTTCTCTGTTGCCAAAGCAACCCGCTTAAAGCTTGACAAAAACATCCAGTAATGCTGGTAAGTTCTTCAGTAGTATTGTCCAAAAGCCGAGTACGAGAACTGTACACGTATCCTCCCGCGTTCTGGGGCGAAAATGCAAGTAAGTGGGCAGAATGCTTTCATAGTAGTAGTAGTAGTAGTAGAGGAATACCTTTTGCGATCTGCTATTTGAAATTTAGTGTAAAAATCTGTTGATTATCAGTACAGTTTTGCATGGAAATGATTGTGGTGTCTTCTGTTACGATTTGTTACTTAGACCTGACGCAGTAGCTCAATTTAGCTGACTAAAGGCCAGTCGTTTTTGTTGAGAAAAGTAGATAATGATAGCAAAAATTGATAACGTTAGCTTTTGTTTCAACAAGTTTCTCTAAAGGATAAGAATTCTGGCTGCTGGAAGAGTCTAATGGAGAGTTCAGTAGGTGTTAGCTGTAATGCTTCCCTATTTTAGTGAAAAATGGTCAAACTGTTAAGATAAAAGAAGATATTTGGCTCACTAAACAGGGAAGATGCATTGATGACTAGTTGTAACTTGAGTTACAACTAGTTGTAACTTGTTATAACAATTTCCAATATCAAGGTATTTACGGTACCTGGAAGCGTCCTTTTCCCCTCTCTCCCGGAGTCTGTCAAGGTTTACTTTGAGCACGTTAAGTGCAGGTATCAGAATCTTAGTATGAGGGAATTGAGACTCCTGGCTTGCCTTTAACCCTTTGCTAGACTCTAAAATTGAATGTTTCTCCACCTTCCAGATTAGGTAGACCAGGCTGGTAGGTGTTCCCGCAGTATGCCAGACTCGCGCATGGGACTGTGAGGGTGAGGAGACCAAAAACGCCTTCCTCTTATGAGAGAGAACGGTTCAGACTCTTCCCCCTCTCTTTCAGAGCCAGGATCTGAACCCAGGACTTTCTTCTTCCAGCCCTAACCAATAGGCTATAAATATTTGGGGCAGGTCGGTGTCTCTTGTGTTTAAAGTGACCTATTTTATATCAAATACCCGCTATCTACTGGGGAACGCCCTGGAGACAGGGCATTCTGGCTCCGAGTTCTGTCTAGTAAGCTCCTGCTTTCTCACCCAGGAGGGAGAGCTCTGCGCTCTGCAGGAATTTTGTGCAAATGTGCTTTTTCCCCTCGATTTCTGGCTCTGTGATTTAAAAAAATGCCTGGGGACTCTAGGTCAGGTTCTGGTACTCTGCGCCCTCTCGGCGTCTCTGTGGCGAGCGTTCCTAGGCCTACGATCTTCTGGATTTGAATGAGCCTGTTCCCGTTGAGGCACTGCTGATGGCTTAGTCTTTAATTAGACTTCTTCCCCCGTTCAGTGCAGTTCTTGGCAGGTGAAACGAAACTCTCACACTGAAAAGTAATCCTGATGTGCTGCTTTTCTTGAGAAACTGTCAGCGGTGACAGCTTCGAAGAGCTAAAGAACAAGGTTGTAGTGATCTGTGACGATCCTTCAAAAACCCAGAAAGCTGCAGGCCCCAGAAAACCTGCACACACGGTACTGCATGGGATGGAGCTTTGTATTGCCACCTTAATAAGAAACAGTCCTTCCATTGGGAATCGGCCTTGCTGTGGAGTGTATTTTAATAAATGCCATTGGCCCAGAACGTTTGAAAGGATACATCGGCACAGGGCAAGCCAGGAGAAACCCGGCTGCAGCCGAATTCGGTTCGTGATGAGTGGGAAAGGAGCCGAGATGGAGAGGTGTTGTTCCCTTAAACTCAATAATCAAGTGCTTACAAAGATAGTTGTACTTGGCAGACCTTCGAAAGCGGCAGCCGGCAGCCCGCCTCTCCTTGGAGTTTGACTGACAAACAGCTGCAATTTGGTTTTTCTCGCTTTTGGGGGAAGAGTGATTTTTAGCAGTGCAGCCCTGTCAAGACTTGGGATAACTTTAATATAGAAGCTGTTATTTAGGAAGTTTATAGAAGCTGTGGTTATTTAAGTTCTTTAAATTCCTCAAAAGCCTCTTTGGTAGTCATCTGTATGTCTTGGTGCTTCTCTGATACATACAACCTTCTGAATATAGCTTTTCAATATGTAATGTAGTTTATGTGCAGAAATTTACTGATATTTTGGCTTCAGCCTCCACTCAAGTGAATATATTTTCTCATGTAATTCACTTGGATCAAATAACTGTTTATTCCATTTGTTTATTCTATTCTTTTAATAACTATGGTAGTCAGCCGCCTATTTCCAAGTTAAGGAAATACATGAATTGTATGTGTTTAGAAGCACTGGGGAAAAAGCAGGAAATGAGGGTTATGGCAGTGATGACGTAACTACATCAAGGCTGTCTTTTATCAAAATAAAGTAGCATTAAAATGCCTGTTGCAGAGCAAGACTCGGATCAGACAAAAGTCAGGATTAAAACTGGGTTGGGAACTGCTGTTTCCTCACCTTGCTTAAGAAATTCCACGGCTTGTCCCATTCGCAGAGGTGGCCAGGCCCATGCCAGGACGCTCCGTGCTGCTCAGGTCCCCGGAGCAGGGGCAGCATTAGCACCCCTGCTCATTTTGGGGTGATAATCCTGAAATTCTCTCACACGAGTCTCTTCAAGTTGAGGGTAGAGTTAGCCCAGGTACCCCCACGAGTGAGAACCATGCTTACAGTCGCTTCACACGTTGTTTCTGTGTCCCTTGTTCCCCTGAGCCTTGGGAAGCGTGTCTGTTCCCAAAGCCGGCAGGTCTCCTCGTGGCTGCTAGCTCATGTCATCCTGCCGGCCTTCTCCCCTCATCACGCTGCTGTGGAAGGAGACTGTCAAAGAGAACAGCCTGTTTATTTTAAGCTTTGGTATCTGTCCAGCCATCCGGAGTCCTTGAACCTCTTTATTTAAGCGTATGGGGGTAGGTCCGCGCTGCGGGCTGTTAACGCCCGAGTGATGCGCTGACTGACATGAGCCAGATCCCAGTCAGGAACTGTTCGGCCACGTGGGCTTCGGAGCCTGGCCTAATGTTCTGTAAGTCGCTCACCAAAACAGTTGTCTCGCTGTTGGCCTCGTGTCCTTGAGGAACACCCTAAATGCCGGCGTCTCCTGCTTAATGTCATCCTGTAGCTGTTGCCCCACGGGATGCGGTGGTAGTGCTGGGCGTCTAGCCATGAGCCAGAGACCTTTAATCCCATCTCCCATCAGTTACTAGTGAAGGACGAGAGGAAATGGCCTCAAGCTGCGCCAGGGGAGGTTTAGATTGGATATTAAGAAGAATGTCTTTACTGAAAGAGTGGTCAGGCACTGGCACAGGCTGCCCAGAGAGGTGGGGGAGTCACCATCCCTGGGGGTGTTCAAAAAACATGTAGACGTGGCACTTGGGGCCATGGTTTAGGAGGCCTGGGGGTGTTGGGTTGGCGGTTGGACTTGGTGATCCTGGAGGTCTTCGCCAATCTTAATGGTACTAGGGTTCTGTGATCTCTGTAGAATTACCATGATTTTGTTGAAAAACTTTGTTAGAAATACTGTTTTTTCTACCAGGATCTTGGAAACCTTCCCCTACTACTGGCACAAAAAGGGGTCCGTTAAAAAAAGGTAATAAGAAAGCAAGAATTCTTCTTCGAAGGGAGGATGGAGGTGGGGATTCCGGAGGCAACCAGACCGCCACGTAGCTCGCTCTGGTGGTGGCTGAAGAGAGACTGATGGAAATGCAGAGTGTGTTGGAAAACACAGTGTGTGGAGGTGATTAACCCTTCTCACTGCAGCCTTGTGACCGGGTCAAACGTGTTTGCACGCGCTGCCTTTATTCTGGTACTTTCTCGCCTCAGCGAGGTTGGGTAGTTTGTGTAGCTTCTACATAAGGGTGAATATTATAAACATTAAATTTGGGAAATGTTGAACCATGTGTTTGGTAGAAAAGATTGTCAGCGCTAGCTTTGAAGGACTTGTGGCCTGAAAGCAAGTTGCTGACTTTTGACTGGACTTTTTGATTTGAATTTGACTTTTGCCAAATTCAACTTCTGGTTGAACAGAGCTCTGTGATGAAACTGGAGTTCATTTGAGCAGCTGCTGTCTAGCTCCCTTGCAGACCTCCGAGTGCCAGTTCTGATTGCGGAAAATTCCTTGCAGGAGAAATGGCATAGGCTTGATTAGTCACAAGAGTGGTTTGGCAGTTACGACATAAAATGCAGCCTTCAGGAAACGCCTTCAGCTCTGCTAGTGAAGCCAGGGAGCCTTGAAGAGGCTCATCTTAAGTTTGGATCAATAGCAGCAGCTTCGGTATCGCAGAAGTCTGAGCCCAGGGGCACGTTTGTATGTTTCAGAAATTGAAAAAGTAAAAATAAAACCCAGCACTGATAGTGCTGCAGCTTTTGTAAGAAAAGCAGTGCTGCGTGTTGAGTAGGAGAGGGGAAGAGCTGCGGAACGCGGGGCGGAATGCACGTCGCCAGCAGGTCTTTAACCTGGGGCTCTTGGCAGTGGTTAGTGACGCTCCGCAGCTTTCCTCGTACCTCCTTTCTCCCACCTCATGGACCGACGTTGCGCTTCTGCTCTCCTTTGCGGTTTGTTTCCCCGTACTCCACTCTCCATCATGGAGAGCAATGAGCGCGGCTCCGAACAAAGCCGGGCTGCGTGTAGCCCCCTTAGAATCACCGAATCATTAAGGCTGGAAAAGACCTCTAGGATCACCAAGTCCAACCGCCAACCCAACACCCCCAGGCCTCCTAAACCATGTCCCCAGGTGCCGCGTCTACATGGTTTTTGAACACCCCCAGGGATGGTGACTCCACCACCTCTCTGGGCAGCCTGTTCCAGTGCCTGACCACTCTTGCAGTAAAGACATTGTTCCTAATATCCAACCTAAACCTCCCCTGGCGCAGCTTGAGGCCATTTCCTCTCGTCCTGTCACTAGTGACTTGGGAGAAGAGACCGACCCCCACCTCACCACACCCTCCTTTCAGGAGCACTTTTTCCTTTTTCCTTTTTCTTTTCAGGAGCATCTTTCCTTTCTCTCACCCACTGGTATTTTCTCTGAGAGCTTTCGCATTCCGCGCTGCTTGACTAGCATCCGTTTCCCTCCTCGAGGAAAAAGCGGTGACAGTGTGGATGGCGCTTTGGTGACCCAAGCTGCTGTGTTTTGCCTTGCTCAAGCCAACAGCTCCTCGGAACCGGTGGAAGTGGGAAGAAATACAACAGGAATTGGTTGACTTCACAGCTGAGCTTGTTTCCCTGTCACGCCGGGAGCAAGACGAGCTGTTCCTAAAGGAGGAGTTTGGGGAGGCACCAGCGTGTTCCAGGCTCGTGGCACATGTCGCCAGGGGACCCTCCCAGTCCACAGCAGCTCATTTTTTCCAGCATGGGGAGTAAGAACACACAGGATTTTTAGCCATTGGTGCTTGCATCGTCCCTTGACGCCCCCCCCCCGTGGCGGGTAGATCGCTGCCAGCAGCTACGGGCTGTTAGGATGTCCCTTGCTGGTGCGAGAACTTGCAGCCGTTAATTAGGGCCTAATTGGATCCCCCCCCCTCAGTCCTCACCGATGCAATCTAACGCCCCCCTTCCCTGGTCCGGGCAGGTTCAGGACCCGCCGCTTGAGAGACACCCACTTAGGTTATTGCTGCTAATTAACCGAGAGGGGGACAGTGTCTGAGAGTGCTCGTTAAGGCTGGACAGAGGCGGCTTTGGAAACAAAAGTGTGTTGTGAGGGAAGATTTGCAGGATTCTGCCTTCTGGGAGGTGCTTGCTGTAACAGGAGCGTTAGGGTAAGCTGTTGGAAGAATTCTTTTTTTTTTTTTCCCTGTGCTACTCTAATTTTAAAAGATGTTTTACTACTAAACCTTCAAGGCTTGTTGAATGGAATTGCGGTTTTAATGCTTCCAAAATGCATTTTCTCCGTTGGTTTATTATAATCAGTTAATAGATCTTTAGTATTTCTAGAGTCTATCTTGAAATATGACGAGCGATTCTGCAGTTTAGCTCCGTAAGTGCTGTTTCTCCAGCTCGCTCTGAGACGTGGCTCCATGTCTTTTGGTGTTAATTACCGTAGTTCTCCACATAAAACATGGTAACGTGGGTCGCCAGAAACCTGATCAGTGCCTGTACAACCGTGAGGCCGGTTCTCAAAAAAAAAAAAAAAAAAAATGCATGAAATGCCGCGTATTCGCTTGCGGCGGCGCGTAGATAATTATCTTTTCTACCAAAACAGATACGATCACATTCTGAAGTGGGAGCTCTTCCAGCTGGCGGACCTGGACACGTACCAGGGGATGCTGAAGCTGCTCTTCATGAAAGAACTGGAACGGATCGTGAAGCTGTACGAAGCGTACCGGCAGGCCCTCCTCACCGAGCTGGAGCATCGCAAGCAGCGGCAGCAGTGGTATGCCCAGCAGCACGGCAAGAATTTTTAAGCTAACAACTCTTTTTTTTTTTTTTAATAGACTTTCATGAGGACACTAAGAGCTTTAAAAGGTTTTCACACTTAAAACTATGAAAAAGTGCTTTTGTTGAAAAGGCAGCTTATTTTTGTTGACGTTGCACCTTTGTTATTATCCTCTTTAATATTTTTCTACATGTATTATGTATTGTTTATAAAAATGAAAAATGTTTGTTAATCTTTTTCCATACAAGAACTAGTTTATTATTCTGAAAACCAGCAGAGTTTAATCAGAGACTTGATTCTGGTATCTTTTTCTAGCCGTCAGCTGTATTATTAAGAAGCTGACTATATATTTTTAAAGGGCAATAGATGCAACTATATGAAACGTCCTGGATTCAAAACATTGTTACGACCCAAATGAATATTTCCATGTATTTCCCTCGGGATTCCCTCTCCCTCCCTCAGGAGAGGTCTGCTCTTTGTTTACAGCTTTAATGTACAGAACACGGACGCTGTTACTTTTCAATAACACCCAGTGCTGTAACCAGACCGAAGCGGATTTCTTCCGCCTAAACCACGTGCTTCATCACAGTGAAGTCTGAGTTGCCTTATTTTTTACTTTAACGCATGACTACTTTAGGTGTACTACTAGTTTTCACAGAAATTAGTCAGAGGGGAAATACTTGTACCTTCTTAAAGACCAAGATCTCGAAGCAAATTTTTCACAGGTTTTGAAATCCCGGGCGAGCTGTGTTTCAGAAAGCGTGGCCCCACCCTGGGGGAAGGCAGTGGCGGTGTCTAACCAGCTTACCGACCAGCTGCACCACACCGTGGAAAAAATCAGGGATGTAACACCAATTACTTTTTCTTTAACGAGCTTTTGTCCTGTATTAAAGCCTCCTTACTGGGGAAAATTTTGAATTGTACAGTTACCCTCTCCAGTATTCTCATTTGGTTCATTGATTGTCCTGAGATGTTATTTATGGATTCTTTTTAGTGCAATAAACATTGTTGCAGACAAAAAAATACATTTCTTGTAAATCCTATTAATTCAATAAAAATCATTTTGTTTAATGAAGGGTTGTTCAGCTGTTTTGTTTTTTTTTTCCCCCCTTCTAGAAGGTCAAATGAAACGTTCTTACAGCCAATAACCAGATCTAATCGGGGGTGGTGACAGTCAGTAGCTCCGGTTCCCCGAGGACACGTGCAGTTCCCGTGCTCTGAGCGGCGCTGACTCGGTGACGGGGCGAGCGCGGGGCGCGGAGCCGCACGCCGGTTCTGCCGGCGGGGCCCCGGCGAGGCGGGCGCCCCTGCAGCTTCGGCCGTGCTTCGCTTAAGCTGCTTCTCCTCTGCTGTTAAAAGCTGGAGACTTTATTTTGCCCAGGACTTGTAAAACCCGGCTTTACCTTAGGAGTGACAGAAGCACCTCCCGGAGGTCACACGCGGGCAGGGGACGGGCCAGAGTATTTCCCAAACACCGACTTACCATTAAACCAGCGATTCTGAAGGCCAAAAGGAAACCAAGAATGTTAAAAAAAAACCCAAGAGGAGAAGCCCTCACCTCGTGAGCCAATAACTGCCTCCCGTATAAGCAACCTCTTAGGAACCGAAAGCAAACTTTAATAGTTCTGACGATAAAAGAATAGAACTGTTGAACACACTTTCTATGCACTATAATGGATGTATATACAGAAATACAGTGAGACTTTCTCCGGTACATCTACAAAGTGATACTTTGTGCATTGGTTACGAACAGAAAAGTAGCTTTCCGTACAGGATCATTAACATACCGTAGCAGAAGTGCCCTTACAGTTTCCAATAAAGCAAGTTAATACATTCTTAATTATGTTTACGTAATTAAATAGTTAATCGAAGAAAAAACTTGGTTACATGTTATAACTTGTTCAAGTGTCTGAAAATAAGTTGGCTTTTGAATAAGCGAAGGTCTGGATGACTTTTAGTCGCAGTATCATGTAAATTATGACTTCTTCAGTGACGTCATAACTAAGGGGAAAATAAGGCTTCATAAATTAGCTGGGAAGTATGCTGGCTATTACAAATTAAAAGCACTTTGCATTTGCAGCAGTACCACTATGTACATATTAACAAAAACGAAAACCATGCCGACGTCTTCCCGTCGAACGAACACACCGAACCACCTTACACGTGACTTGTTCTCCGCCCTCCCTGTTCCAGGGCAGGAGCGTGTGATGGGTACGAGGACGAGGGTGCTGAGCCGGGGAGGAGGCGGCCGCCCTCCGGTCATGCGGCGACGGGGACGCGCCTGCCTTACACCTTCTTCCTCTCCGAGCCCTCGGCGGGCTCCGCTTTCTGTGCGGGGAAGGCGTGGTGGTACAAATGTCTGTGGGTCGCTGCCGCGCTGTACAGTTTGTACAAAGCCTGGGGGGAGAGAGAGAGAGAGAGAGAAGACGGTTACGTCCCGCCCTGCGCGCCGCGCGTACGGGCCGTGCTTTCGCGTTCGTGCCGCAGCGGCAGGCTGAAACCCGTCGCGGCGCGTGGTTTGGTTTGTCTTGATTGTGTCAAGTGTCCAAAAGGGAGAGGAATCGAGGTCAAGAATTTGCAAATCTTTCAAACGTCTCAGCTATGGGAGGAGCTCCCTTGAGCCGTATTTAATCAAGGGCTACCTGGAGTACGAGGAAGGGACATAGGTTTTTCTGTGGGTTTTACATAGATTTTTAAATTTCTGCGTCCTCAGCGTTTTGCTTTACACCACCAGGCAGATACATATTGCACCATACGGAGCGCTTTGCTGTGTACCGGGTATCTGGTTTGTCTCGCTTATTTTTCTGCATATGAAAGCAGAGCTATTTATTTATTTTTTTTCTTCTAACTTTACCATTTTCCATTTGTACCCAGGTGCATTTTTTTTTTCCCCTCTGACAGAAAAGCCTGGCCTTCGCAAACAGCAGCACCAGCCTAATAACCGCGCGCGCCCCTGTTTCTACAGCGCATCAGTGTGACCAGTATCTTCACGGCGGGGGGGGATCAGCGTGTGCCAGCCAAACCCCAGGCGTCAGCCAGCAGGAGCGGCTCTCGTGCCTGTACTGGTGCGCGGTCGAAGGCGGCGTGGATGCGGCCGCATCTCCCAGACGGAGCCAACGTCGGAGCAGTCACAGGGCCAAGGCGAGGCTCTGAGCCCAAAGAGCCGCTGCAGGCGCTGGTGTGTGGCGACAGGCGAGCCCACCCTGTCCCCTGCCCTCGGTGGGCTTTGTATGGAGGGCAAATGGCACAGGAGACGCCAAGACACGGGTCTGGCTGCAGAGGACTCGGCGTAAACAGCTGTCACGGCTCTGACGTTTCTATTTCAAATGTCCTTGTCACTGGGGGGGGGGGGAGCAACCAAACCCCGCCCAGCTGCTGCTGGGGACCTGAAGGCTGTTGGTGAGCCAGGATTAGCTCAGGACGGGGCGGGAAGAGGCAGACGACTGGCAGGCGGAAACCGCACACTCACGGGGTGATGGGTGATGCGTTCCTCGTGTGCTCGGGGGTGTTGGAAGAAGCAGGCGAGGCTGAAACGGCAGCAAGGAGCGGGGTGGGGTGAGAAGACTCTGGGGGTGTTTCAGGCAATGCTGACCACATCCCAGCCGGGCCGCAGGAAACGGAGGTGGGGCTTCGCCTGCCAGGGTTTTGGGACTGTTTGGGAATGTAGTGGCCTGGTGGAGGAGTCTTCAAGCAGCTTCCCTGTGTTTCTGTCTTGAAAATACACTTTCAAATCCTACCTAAGTGACCTTGCAGCATTTTTGCACTCTGTGAGGCTTTTTTTCCATGCGTAACCAGTCTCACAGAGCTGGCTTTTACTTGACAGGATTTGTTCAAGAGCTCATCAATAGCAAAGACCGTGCGCTGCCTCTCGCTGTTGCACAAGCCAGAGCAAAGCCCATGGACCCAGAGGTCAGCAAGCTTTCAGCTGCTCAGCAAGTGTGGCGCAGCGAGGTACCAAAAGGGCCGGCCTGCGCTGGCCGCGGCGGGAAGGAATGAGTTGATTTTTAACTAGTTTTTCTTTCAAAGGGCCTTTTGGGCCTGTGAGAGCTGCTCCAACTTTTTTTTTTTTTTTTTTAAGAGGAACTCCCCACAGAACTCAGTACCTGCAAAGTGTGCCGACACTGACCGACGGAGCTGTTAGGCTTTGGTGACACGATAAAAGATGGAGCTGTCTTTTGTCAGACCTCGGCTGGCACCTGGCTACAACGCAGGATTAACATAAGTGCGCAGTAATACGGACTGGCAAGGGTGCCTTTTTTTTTTTTTTTTTTTTGTTTTGTTTTAATTACATGCTCACAAGGCTTTGCCTAAACAAGGTTCCAGTCGCCCTCGGCGCAGGCCTGGCAAGCAGCTCAGCGTTGGGCCACCGGGCAAGCGGAGCCACAACGAGCCCGGCATGTGAGGGCTGCTGACGGTTGTCGGCCCGGGTTTCCCTGCAAGTCTGCACGGCGAGCGCCAGGCAGGGACGGGCTCCCCTTGGAGCAGTTCCCCTGCCACGCACGGTGAGAGGGGCTCTACTCAGCCTGCTGCCCCAGGAAGAGGCCGGGCACATCAAATACGTCTCCCAGGCTCTGCATTCGGCTTACTCAATCCGGTATGGGGTACGTTTGCCCAAAACACAACACGCGGCACTTCCAGCAGCACAGAGAGGCCTCGCCAAGTTTGGGGGCTGCTGGGGCAGGAGCCCTGCCTGCGCGACACCTGCGCGGTTGGCGCTACAAAACAAACTGGTGTTTCGGTTTGACCTCTTAGCACAACAGGAATAGCCCCAAAGAGAACCGATGGGAGAAAGATGAAAATCCCCGTCGTAACAAACACAGTCCCCACCAAAAAATCTCTCCCCAACTTGGCTTCCAGCACCGCCTGGAGCGCAGCGCCCACGTTTAACCCCCTTCCCCAGGCATCTGGATCACAGGGAACAACCAGAGCCCAGCTGCTGGGAAGTGTCCTGGTGCAGGGCCAGGATGCAACCGCTGCCCAGAGCCCTCGCAGCCCGCCCCGTCCTCCGCAAGCCCAAAGGCAGCGACACGGCTGAAACGTGCATCTGGGTCTGAGACGCTTTTCCCCGGGAGCCCACGGCCCAGCTGGCCCATGTCACATGCGGAGAACAAGAGCCACTTACCTCATTCGTGCTTCCCTGGGGAGAGGCATTGGGAAAGGGGGAGACAGAAGAACACAAAAAAAAGGTATCTCTGTGTATCTCGCATGCCCATGGCAGCGCACGACGCTCGCGACTCTGGCCACAGCCACTTGCTGGTGCCACCACGGCCGTGCATTCCCGGAGGGGCTCACCCTGCACAAGCTGCCCCTCTTGCAGGACCCCTCACAGCTCCGTCCCCCCCTCCTGCTGCCACGGGACATCGAGCGCCCAGAGGGGACAGAGCCCCGAGGGCTTTGAACCCACCCAGGGCACTCGGGCACCAGCCCTGTGTACCGCAGCGGGCAGTCACACCGCCCAAGCCCCGGTGCCTGCAACGGGGCCAGTATCGCCCATTTGCACAGCTCCTTCTCGGGAGAACCTTCCCTTCAGTTGGAAAGCTGTGCCAGGCAGCTTGTGGGGGCCAGCCGGGCACCAGGGAGCAGCTGCAGGCACTTTAACCTCTTTATTTTTTCCCCAGCTGGGCAGGCTGCAAGCGGGCAGCGTCTCTGGCTTCCTGCTGGCTGCGTCCTGTCCTTGCTTAACCCGCCCCCCCCCACTGGTTCCTGCACAGGGATGGGCAAATGCTGGGCTTAAACACGCCGGCATCTCCCAAAGGCACCCGGGAAGGGTCCCCGAGCAAACGGCTGCAGCACAGACCCTGGCAGGGGGGTTTACTGTGGATGCTCAGGCTGCTGAGGACAGGGCAGCCAGGATGAACCCACCGGGATGCAGGCAACGGGCTGCTTTTGCTCTCAAGCCGCCTTATTTTAAAGGCAGCCCGGCTGAGCAACGCTGCTACCCAGCTCTGGGATGAAGGAACTGAATAATAAATGCTTCATTTTCTTCCCCCAAAGCTGCAGGTTTCGCTCCAGCTGCAGCTCTCTGCACAGCAACAGGAAGCAGGGAAACGTGGGCATTCTTGATCAAGAACTTGCCGTTGGATAAAAAGCAGGGAAGGAGCAGGTAAAGCTGTGGAGAACGGCCCTTTCCCCCTCGGATCACTACAGAAGTTAAACCCACAACTGCGGCTGGTGGCTTCTGAGGGCCGAGCAAACAATGAGCTCACCCCAGCTCTGCCACGGGACGAGCAGGAAGGCATCGCAGCCCTTTAAGTGTTATTTCGGCACACGGGCCCACAGCTGCGGCTGCGTTCCGGTGGGCTGCTCCCCTGGCTGGGGCGAAGCGGGGCAGTGGGAGCCTGCAGGGTCCGGGCTTTCCCCGGCAGCTCTGCAATGGGGAGAGGAAAGGGCTGCTGCAGAAGGGGAAACAGGAAGGACCGAGTGTTAAAAATACTGCGGCCGTGGGCTGCGAGATAACCCTGCCAGGGCTGGGCGCTGCAACGGCACTGTTTGGAAAGCGGGCAGAGCAATGCAGGGGAGCACGGGGAGGGTGATTGCTCACTGTGACCATTTTTGAGATTTTTTTAGAGGTGTTCTGTTTGACATGGGGGCCCAATCAAGTCCTTCCCATGTTGTTTGGAAAAAAAAAAAAAAAAAGAAATCAAAAAAGAGCAGGTGAAACGAACTGACCCAGCACAGCTGCGGCTGTAATGGAAAAGCAGGGCCCAGTGCCAGACCAGGCAGAGCCGAGACCTGGCCTCAGTGTCCAGCAGACCCAGGGAGAGCCAAAATCCCTGGCCTGAACCAGGAGAGATGTACGGGTCTGTTCTTTTTGAAATACACAGACAAAATGCACACAAAACCCACACACACCGGCTCTGAGAACGCCTCCCCGGTGGGACCCTAGGCAAAGCTGCCCCCTTCCCGCTGAGGCATTTGGTGATGGGTAAGACAAGAAGAAAAAAAAAAGGCAGAAGGAAATAGCTTGCTGTGAGTTTTCTCATCCCCAGCCCGGATCTACATGGCTTGTCTTTCACACTGGGCAGGACTCAGAGTCTCGGGCTCGAGCAGGGGAAGGGGTGGGATGGTTCCCAGCTCCAGCCTCGCTGTTCACGCCTGCTCTCCAGCCCACCCCGTACTGCTACGACCACAGAGCGGTCCTACCCAGGCCCATCTCCGCTCCCTAAGATATCTCCCCCTTACAAGCAACTCCACAAACTGATCTGAAAACATTTCCTCTGACCCCACTTTCCCCATCTAGAAGGTCTAAGGAATGGCCTAAAACTCGTTGTCCTGCTGTCTGAAGAAGACAGGGCACAGACCGTCTCTCGCTGATCACAGCACAACCGGCTCAAGCAGCTGGATCTGCCCTGGCAGGCCCAGCCGGAGCATCTAGCAACCCTAAATGCAAACGCCATTTAAAGGGGAGGAAAAGCCCCAGGAAACTCAACGCTTAAGAACTTGGTGGGGTATTTTTGTCTGGTTGGGTTTTTTTTTTAAATCAAAAGCTCTTTATCCTACCTGGTCCCATAACGCTGCGGCCACTTGGTCTATTACTGCGCCCAGTTCTCTGTACTCCCCAGAGTATCTGATATATGCCCAGGTACACAGTGTGATAAGTGTCAAGCCCATGATCATGTTGCACAGACTGGCTATGATGTCCAAGCCAATGAAGCCGGTCACTCCAGCTATCACGTAAGTGATGAAGATGACCACAAAGAGCGTGGCGGGGGTGCGGGCAGCATGGAAGATGTTCTTGCTGTCGTTGTGCTTGATGTACTGGATGTAGAGCTCATCTATCTCATTCTCCAGCTGCTGGAGGTAGCGACGGCTGAACTCCTCCCCACCCATCTTCTTCACCCCGCGAAACAGCTTCACAGCCTCCTCCTTCAGCTCCATGTGTTTGGTCTGGAGGTCACTAGGTGCAAGGAAGGGCTTGTCCCCACCACAGACCTGCGTGGAAAACACAGTCAAATTACTCCAGAAGCCTCAGCACCCACAGCTCCTGTGCTCTGCCGTGCAAACCACTGGAATTAGGGCTCTACAGGCTCCTGTTTGGCACAGACCACCAGATCCTGCAGGCAGACCTCCACGACTGCGCTGTCCATCTGGGACAGCCCTGCAAAGCGCAGGATAAAACGGGGCAGTGGGTGTCTGCATTGGGAAGCTGCGTCCCACAGCTCCCTTACTCAATTCACTCACGGCCTAAGCCAGAATCTCGGGCAACGCTGACGGCTGAGCTACACCGACCGGCAGGACCCTGAACCCCAGCAGGAGGTGGGAAACCTCGGAGCTGGAGGTTCCAGCTGGAGCTGGAACTCCACGACATTTTCCTTCTGCTTCAGAGTCCGGACACATTAGTTTTAAGGCCCAGGGCAGTCCACAGGCAGCTTGGTCACGCAGCTCTGTACCTTTTTGCTGCCAATAGGCAGAGATCTCCAATACTGATGAGCGAGCTGGGGCCTGGAAGTGGCTGGAGACAGGCTGGGGTCTGAGCTTCACCTTAAAACATCACAACCATCCCCTCGCCAGAGCTAAGACGTGGGCTGACAGGGCAGGGCATAGGTGAAAAGCCAGTTATAATGACTTTTATCCCCTAATTAGCACCAGCCATAGCACAGGTTGCATGGTCATGCAGCACTGCCACCCCACCACATCACATTTTTGGGTTGCATCTACCCACGCTGGGGAATGCTGAGAAGACGATGCAAATTCAGCAGAGGCCACGCGGTCTGCAAAAAGCTGCCATCGGATGAAACAGCGACCATTTGTCAATCACCCTCCCCTGTCCTGCCATGGTACCCTGACCAGGCATTGCTCTCCTCCAGTCTGCGAGAAAGCCCCTTTTCCACCAAGAACATAGGTGAGACTCTTTTTGGGACCCTGAATGTGCAGCACTGTAACCAGTCCTGGCCAAGTCCATGTAGGATGTTTTCTACGAGGAACCCAGGCAGAGAAGTTTCCCCACAAGGACAGGAGAGCCAGGAGACACAAGCGCTGTGAAACAACATGCTCAGCACCACCTACCTCTTCCATTTTCCTGCTGTAGGTGTCTTTGGCAGTGGCAACTGCTGCTAAATTGTTGGCTTCTGCTGTGGCCTGCAAGAAGGGCAAAAGGAGTACAAAGTTTAGCTGCAGAAAGACAGGGTTAAGAAGTGTAATTGCAGAGAGTAGCAGCCACTGGCTGCCTGGGTGCCCACAGTCCACATGTGTACGTGGCCAGGACATGTGCGCGGTACCCTGGTGCACATGTACAGAATTAAACAGCTCCCTTGTCTTAGCCAAGTGTACTCTCCCCAGCCTCTGACCAATGCCAAATAAGATCATCCTGTATTCACAGGTCCAGTCTCCCCAGTCCCCCCAGGCAAAAGCCTGCATGAAGAGAGGATTCCTACCCTCCAAGCCAGAGCAACGAAAACTTTGGCTTCGGCTGTGGGAAACAGCAAGAAAACAGATAAAAGGCTCAGTCATATGTAAACAGCTACAGCTGCAACCTCCCGCGAAGCCGCCTGGCTCAGAGAACAGAGCTGCAGCCCAGCAGCCGCTGCCCGTGTGTGGGGCCACATCACCTCCGTGTGCGGCCCCACCACAGCCAAAGACGATGCTATTTACCTGCGGGGGAATAATTTCAGCTAAGCTGGCCGATGCTATGTGCACAAACACCACAGTCTGGCCAAGGTGCACGAGCCGTGCTGCCGCAACTGCTAAGCCGTATCAGACTCGTGACTGCCAAATACTTCCAAAAGGGCTGTTTCTTGGGTTGTTACACTAAGGCATTTGAAATAAAATCACAGAAGACCCAATGTGCTGCACTAGCTGGACCCCTCTGACAATTAACTGGAAATCAATGGCAATTACAGTGCCTCAATGCCCACCAGCTCATAGCTCACACTCACGTACCTGCAGCATTGACTTTGGGTGCGGCAATTCTTCCCCTTGGTAGATCTTTATGTATGCCTGCAAAACAGTGCACAGAAAATGATATTGCATTGAATACTGCATTCACGAGCAACACGCAAAACACCCCCACCCAGCTCCAGACACAGCTTTAACAGGATGTTAAAAGCACAGAAGAGGAGGACGTTCCTGGCAAAAGATGGCTTCAGCAGGGGATGCTCTGTCAGAAAATGCTACGGCTCAAGTATGGCTCAAGGTCGACTCCTTGGGTGGTCTGGGTCAGTCACTCAAGGCTCTCGCTCCACCACTTACGCTAAGTATCTCTACCATCGGATTTGCACGTACCTCCGTCCTTCAGTAAAGGAGAAGGAGCCAGAGTCAGGTAGCCCTGGAGAGTAGGTGGTGAGAATTACTCACTAGTGTCTTGTGTTAAAAATGTCCCGGTAGTCATGACAACAAAAATAAGCTTTTTCCAAAGGCAATGGGAATATGGCCCTCAGCCTACCTCCCCCTGGTCCTCAGTTCTCCAGGGGAGGAAAACAGCCCTGCCCACTTCTTGGGCTTACTGCGTGGCCAAATACGTGACCATGAGGTGCTTGCTTTCTGCAGCAATGTGAGTCAGGTCTATTAGCTAGACCGAGAACATATCCTCCAGCCATCAAGTGCTGGCCTGCCTGCTGCTGCTTTCCCCTTTAATTAAAGTGCGAGCATGCCACAGATGAATAAGGCAATACCTTAAAATACTCCACAAGGCCTCGACAGGTGATATGGTTTCCATTGATCTCCTTAACATCCAGGCTCTCGGGACTAAGAAGCCAAGGAATCAAAATCTTCAAGTTCTTGATGAACTCATCATCTATTTCTGGAAACAAAACCCAGTGTCATCAGTACCAGCCCAAGGTCAGACCCGTGCTTCGGTGTGCACTCACATGAAACAAGAGCAGGAGAGTCACGCCAGAGACTCAGACACCCTATAATTTAGTGATGTGAGCACTCAGAAATGATTGTGGCCCCAGTTAAGTTGTTACTTAACCCACAGACAGAATATACAGCTGTGCATATATCCACAAACCAGCTTCATGGCCTCAAAAATACTTGTGCAAACACAAAGGTGACTGCAGGGGAAAAAAAAACCCTGCTTTTGCTGGTAATGTGCATGCAGTGCTGATAGCCAGAGAGCAGCAGCTTCTTGCCTAGACACATACACTCTTTGCAAATCATGACCTTTAGTGTACAGGGCACGGACACATGCTGCGCCTTCCCTTTGCTCTGCTCCACGGCACCCGCAGTGGAAATCTTCTGCCAGGGCTTAGGCTCTCTGGCTCTCACCCCTGCCACCTCCGCAGCCAACAGTTCTTGGACCTCTATGAACCCATATGTGAAATTCTCATTGCAAAGCATTTTAAAGCTTTTGCAAACCATTAGGCGCTTGGTACAGGTACACTACGGACTCCTGCGAGTGACTGTGCCTTTACATTGCACCATTGGACACCCCTCGGCGCAGGTACCAGGAACAGGCACAATCTCCGCTCCTACCAGCCCGTTCCTTTTGCCAAAGCACAGAGCTGGCACATGGCGCTGTTTGAGGGGTCCACAGGCTGCTTGTGGCACTTCAACAGAGGCAGAGTCATCTCCTAACAGTCATTCTTATGGCTTCATAGTGTCTGACATCCTGCCATTTAAATTAACCCGGCCATTAAATTAAGCTAAATCTCTGGCTGGAGACAGAAAAAACCCAATGCAACGTCCAGGCATTTGGAAGGTAAGGAGAGAGGGGAAGTTTCCCCACATTTCTTCCATCAGAGCACAAAAAGCTGAGTACAGCTCTGAGGGAAGAAGAAAATGGTGTCAAGAAGCTGCTGCCAACTCTTGTGCCAGTTCTGCACGCACCACTTGTTCAGTACTACTCAGCACCTGAAATTAAGGGGAGAACTAACAGAGATCAGCTCAGTTTCCACCAGCGTGCCTCCCCACCGCTGCCTCACTGTCCTACTTGCCGGTTAGCATGGAGTTTGCCAGAAGAACAAGTCTGATCACTAGCCAGACAAAACCAGAGAAAAAGTAACAGCTTTCTGTCTGCTAATTTATTCTAAGTGACTAACGGGCCACTTTCTCTATGGCTAAGATTGCAAGCAGCCTGTAACCAGCAATGCTGGTAAGCAGTTGGTTCACAACAAACTACTAAAAAAAATCCAGAGCATGCGGCTCCTTTGAGGGTGGAGAATCTCACCATGGCTTTTTTCCTTCCCCTTTTTGTTTTACCTGTTGAACTAAGTCTGCCCTGTAGGGAAACCACTGATCTGATAAGTCAGGAAGATTAAATATTCCTTGGAAATCTTTTTCAAAGTGAAAGAACGTTCCCTTGAGCGCACGCGTAACCGGCCTTCCACCCTCCGCAAGCACCAGCCTGCCTTCCAGCAACCAGTCCGCACCGCTCTGCATCTGTGCTGAATTGCAAGTGCGGCATAATTGGTTAATTACAGGCTTAACACCATGTCCATAAACTTCCTATCTCAGCCCTGCCCTTCCCCAGTTGCCTATCAGCCATCTGTCCTGACAGTGCATATTGCCAGCGGCTCTGAGACCTTTTCGGCCTCCACCTCTGTCTTAGGTTAAAAGCATCTGGCAACAAACAGGCAGCTGCTGGACTTGGAAGATGGAACCGAGCACATGTACATTGTTGGGAGGAAGATTCAACTCCTCTCCCAGAAGTTTCTTCATGGAAAATACTTATAGAGGTTTCAGGAACCAGCAGGACACTCTGCCAGGGCATCTAAGGTATCCGCTTAAAAAACAGACCTTTGCCTTCGTACCTTTCAGTTTTCCATCGAAATTAGGGTTGGTGGCGACTTTCAGGCCCGGGTGAGGTAAGAGGAAGCAGGAGATTTTGGTGAAGCAGGAATGGATGTGCTTTCTGACGTTCTGCAGCTCTTCATGCTGATTTCCTGAGACCTGCGAGAGAGCAGTTTGGGGTCAGGGGCTTCCCTTCTGATGGGGACACTGGTAACGCTGGGCCAGCGGTGCTGGCAGGAGCACGGGATACTCCGCACTATGGCTGCTTACAGCGGGAAGAGCAAGCCAGAAGGACATCCCGCACGAGGACAAAGACAAGGCTCCTCCAGCAACCAAGGAACTAGCATATCTCCGACCACATGTCCTGGGCATGTTATTATCGTTTGGAAAATGTGCATGTCCGTGTATGACTGGAATAGAAAAACATTTGGGATTTCCCACCAGGGCCTTTCTTGTCTCCCCTTTAATTAGGTCTCTCCACTACCAAATCACCCATGCATTTCCTGATTAATCCCAGTGGAGCCCTTGTCCATCAGTTTTACTGTACAACTACCTATTACTGAAACATCATTCCTGGTCTCCAGGGAATCTGCTGACTCCCACCTCTAACGCCTCTCCCAGCAAGAGAGCCCCAGAGAGCCTGGGCTTGGGCAGAAGCCTAGCACAGGCAGCCTTAGCCCTCCACTGAACGTGGCAAGGACATTCAGCCTCCTAAAATGCCTCTTCTGTGATTTTAAGGCACGGAGTAAGCGTAACTACCATCTCCATACGCCGCAGTTCACACCTAACAGCCAGCACCGTGGCCACCCAGCTGAACCCTCACTGGTGCCGGTGCTCTGCACGCCATTCCCTGCTCCCTGCCCAGGATTACGCTCGCCAGCGCTGGCTGTCCCCCAGATCAAGGTCTCACCCTCGTGCCCTGCACACTCTCCATCCGCACAGGTGATGGCAGTGTATCATCCCTGGGTCACAAGCCAGATTTGCCTCTTCACTCTCCACCGCCCACGAGCGTACCCCCAGGCTAGCACTGCTCATTAAATGGACCTGGGTCAGAAAGAACGCACCTTCAGCCGCTTCTCCAAAAATCTTGCGCCACCATCGGATCCATAGGAAAATTCATACGGGAAGCTCCAGTCACGAACAAGGAATATAAGGGACTAGAAGACAGAGGCAGAAACACAGTGGGGTCAGTGCCATACAGTACCGCCCCGAGGCAAAGTCACCAGCTACTCCAGCTCAGAAAAACTCATCTTTCAAGGGCATCACTGTTGTTTGCTGCTAATCGCAGGACCAGGAGCGGCTACGTGAGATGTGTAATTCTGCTGTACATTATCAAAGAGGGGTTCACAAGGGAGTTCCGGGCCTCCTTCCCCACTGCCACCACTCGCAGCGGCCGATCACGCTCAGCTGTCGGAGCCTGCAGCGGCGGCGGGACCCGCTCCGGCACCCTCGCCCCGACCTTCATGCCGCGACAAGACCTGGCCCTGAGTCTCTGCCAGGCTCCAGCAGCAACTCATACCTCCACTGGTGGAAATACCCCTCTGTGCAGGGCCATCCCAGCGTGGTGCTGAGACCGCGCAGACTCGCTGCACGTGTGGCTGTGTCCTACAAGGGGGAAGCGGGGAGCAAACCCCGGACTGCCGTACGGGTCTGCTGGGCAGCAGTTTGATTGCCTAGCTTGAAGAATAGCAACAATCATTTAAACTGCAAAACAAGAAAGAGATTTTTGCTAACCAGGACAAAAGGCAACAAGCTCCCTAATTCCAGCCACATTTAGTTCCATCCTATGGGAATTTTACAGGCTCATTTTTTCAGCCTTTTTCACTGGGCAGCCTTCCAAACAGACTTTTAATGAGAAGCAGATGCAGGATAACGAGGCTGAATAAGAAATTACTGGCTTTTGTAATCTTTATTGAGACATTCAAAGTTCCTATGCAATAAATAAATAAATACCAGTACGGTCACCTTTAAATGTTTTAAAAAGATGTTTTCAGAAAAAATCTTGTCTCCAGTGTCTCATCTGTGCAAGAAACCTATGTCCCGTGTAACAAATACATTGTTTGGAGGGGGAAGCCCTGAACGCCGAAGCCCAGGAGGGCCTGGCAGGGCTGCCAGGGTTTCTCTCATGCACATGAATAAGCAGGTCAGCAAGTGGAATGCATTTCATCGGAATTTCCCTAAAAATTGTCTATGTTTAGAACAAAGATTTAGGGGAGGGAGGGAAAATATTTCCCCTCCTTATTTCTCTTCCATAAAACATCAGAAAAAGGAAAAAAAATAAAAGAGAGAAGAGCGAGTTGGCCATTCCTAACTGCATGACAAGCCACAGCAACTGCACCCAGTTAGCTGTTTCAGGACACGCTGTTCTTTCTAAGACTGTGAGATGCTTAGGAGACATGTCCATGTTTAGGACTTTTCCACAAACACATTATGCATGTCTCGCGCTGTTTGACTCAGGAATTATTTTCCTCCTTCTTAAGCAAAATTGTTCCAGCCGTGCTGTCTTCACCACGCCTCATGCCCACCCTCAGCCCCTCCAGCTTAGCAAACTGCCGGGCACCACGCGCAGCCTTTGCGAAGGCATCACGACCAGGACTGGCATCTGGCGAGGGCGCGTGGGGCGGCGCAGGTGATTACGCTTCAGCGCAAGTGTGAGGACACACCGTGGGGAGGAGGGAGCCAAAGGGAAATGTTAATTTTCCACTGCCAACTATTACTTTCCTTCCAGCAGGATCAATGCAACTGCCTCGCTGTTGACACTTTCAGTGCTCTCCCTGCTTGGCAGCATTTTCCTACAGGAGCTGTTTTCCAAAGCCTCCTTTACAGATCTGTATATTTTTAAGGACAAAAGAGGTTTAGCTTGTTTGACTTACAGGCCTGGAACCTCACCCAAGAAACCTAGGCTGTAGACTCTCTTCTGCAAAGAGAACTGTCTTGGTTTAAAGCCAGCAGCTATCAGCCCCTGCATCTCTCATTAAGCCCCCCCTAACCATTAAATTGCCCCTTCATTAACAGCGTGCTCCCCGTCACTAGTCTGACTTTGTCCAGCCTCAGCTGCAGACACTGAGCTGCACGCTGCCGTGTCCTCCCCACTGGAAAACCACTTTATACACCATCACCCTTCTCCTGCTTCCTCATCAAAACGCTTGGCTGTCTTTAAAAACATGCTTTGCAGGAACAAGCCCACTTTGCGATGTGGACAGGAGAACTCCATTGCTCACCTGGCCACATCGCCATCTATCCTTCTACCAGATTTTATCACATCCACAGGGGTTACCAGCAGTCGTCTGATATTCTTCCCCAGATCATTAATGAAGATGACAGTGAACGAGAGAGACCCTGGGGGGAGGCCCAAGGAAACACTTCTGAAGGATGATGATCCCTATTAAAATTAGTTCAGCGCACTCTGTCATCTATCAGTTAATGAGTTTTTAATCCATTTACAATGGATTAAAACAGACAATGCTGACTTCGTATGTTGTTCACTTGCTTTTAATAAGCATCATAGGGAGATAAAGGCAACATATCATGGTGATATTTACCTTTATCAACCAAACTCACAGTCTTTTAAAAATTGGTAATGGGATTGTTTGACAAGACTGGCTATCCACAAAACTGTGTGACCTGACAGCAGTTATGGTCTTTGGTAAAATCAGAGCCTATTATCCAGTCCTAATGCCTTAAGCATATTTAAAAGTTTCCCCTTACAGCCTCCTTTTTACTGATGGAGTAGGAAGTATTTCACTTTCACTGGAATATTTGGCTACATTATCCTGATAGCTTTTAAATAAGCAACAGGAATATTTATTTAATGTCTGGCATTTTTCTGTACCATGTTACAATCTTCTAGCGCTTGCTACCACAAGTCATGTATTTTTATTGGTAGCTTTCACATTGTTTATCAGTCATCTGCCCATGCCAGCATCCATGTACCCTCAAAGCTCCCCAAAATCTCAATTGTCCATTTATTGTATTTTTTAACCTTTTCATTTTACTTCCACTTCCTGACCACAGACACCCTATAAACCCCGTAGGCCTTCCAGGATGGTGGTGAGGACGACAGTTCTCTTTTTATGTTGGAAGGCAAAAGTAAAATAACTGTAACCCATTCCCAACTACTCTTTGCATTTTTACAGCATGTTTTGCTCTCTGTTGCTTTCCACTTTGGGAAGCTCACAAACCCCCGTCCAGCTACCGCTTACCTACTGTGGATGCCAGCTGGAAGCTGGACCAAGCCATTGGGACTGCCAAAGAGCATCTGGCTAAAGGAACAACTTGTACAGGATAAGGCTAGAGCTCCACAGAAGGTGTTTTCCTTCTATTTACCACCCCGATCATGCATCGAGCCCCACGGTTCCACTGCAGCATGAGGACACGTGGGGACCCCACAGCATCGCTCCCTCCGTCCCCTTAGGCCCTGCCCCCTGCCTCACACCTGGTCCCAGACCCCGAAAGCTTCGAAACCTGTTCAACCACCTTCCCAGCCTCCCAGGTGCACAGGATTCGGTGCAGCTGTAATCAAAGCCATATGAAATCATTACTTGATCTGTTAAAGGACTGGAGCATTAGTGAGCTGCCACAGCCGTGTCATGGGCTCCCTCTGCCCCCCTACCTTCTGCTTTGTCTCTTTTTGTTCATATTCACTTTCCTACGGGAAGGGGCTGTCACCATCCTCCCAGCTGCTCCCAGCTCTGGTGTCCAGAGCAAGCTCTTGTCTGCCCAATGCTCTTCCTTTTTTCAATGCCAGCTTTTCACAAGTTGGAAAGCAGCAGGGCGAACAGATGTCCCTTATTTGAAGTTAAAACCCCACTTAAACCGAGCCTTCCCACAGCTCTGCTGTCACTCGCGAGAGCTCTGAGCTAATCCTTGTACTTTCATTTTGCCAGAAGTAGGGATTCCCAGGGCAGGCGGGTTCAAACCTCGCAGAGCAAAGGCTAGGCCGAGTCCCTGCGTAGACAGCGTGACAAACCTGCTGCAAAACCTGACTGCTTTCCAAGCCCGGCAGGACATCTGGCAGGACAGGGCAGAGCTCTCGGGATGGCAAGGGTTCAGAGAGGAAGGAAAGTGGGATGTTGGATGTATTTGGAAGCCTCTTTGGGGGCAAGGAAGCACAAAGCCTTTCCTTCGAGCAGCTGAGCCAGTCCCCAGGCATCCCCATCTCCTTCCCATCCTGCAAACTGCAGTGACACCTCGTGGTGAAGCCAACCGGCCCGGGGCCAAGCCACCTCCGGCAGAGGGGATGTGTGCTGGCCAGGTCCCTCGGACTCACCTGGAAAGGTTTCAAGAATGTCTCCTCCATGGCCAGGCGGCCATACTCGGTGAAAAGCTGGAAGGAGAAGCACAGAACAACAGGGATGTTAGCTTGTCAGTCTGCATGGCCGGGCAGACGGCTGTGGGCCACAGGCACAGCAGCAAGGGACGGTTTTTGACTCAGGGCTAACAGCACCATTTGCAGAGCCGGAACAGAAACTGGCTGGCTGTGTGCTTTCGGTTCACATCTGAGAGGCACACCGAGCTGTTAGAGACAATCACCAAGCTGAGCCCTCACGTGAAATATCTCAGCTTGGAATTTTTGGCTGCCAAATCTGTGAAAAATGGCTCAAATCAGCTGCTTGCTGTTGCCTTCATACCAACCAGAAACTTCACGTGCTACAGGGTACTGCTGGAGCCCCGCTCTCTTTAAACGCTCCAAGAAGAAGCGGAAATGAATTCAGAAATAAGTACTTTCCCTGCAAACCCCTATTGTGCAGACTGTAACATCAGCCTCCCAGCAAGATTTGAAGGCTCTCCGGTCTCGCTGGACTGTAGTTTCTAACTGAAGGCACAATAATGTATTTCACAGATGCCTAAAAATGGGTCAACATGTTAAACAGTATGGCTTAAAATCCAAACCGAAAGACCAGAGTTGCATTGGATAAGTTCTATGTTAAAAAGGCGTTATTGTTAAAAATATTTACTGACTGAAATGATAGAAAATTCTTCAAATGCTGATCTTGCCAGCTGGACTTTTGTTTTTCTTTCCTTTTTCTTAAGCTCCTGGAAAAACCTCCCTAACGAATCAATCAGCCACCTGAACAGAAGAGAAAGCTAGAGGTAATACCAGCAAATGGGCAGGACACGTGTGCCACAAAAATCCAATTAGCTGCTTGTCTCCAACAGTCAGGGCTGCGAATACCCTTAGGAGTCACCTGTACTGAGCCAGTACCAGATGTCAATATCCAGGCTTATAAACAGTGACCCAGTTTCTTTGGGCTTCTCCTAATAACCCAAAGATCCCATCCTACAGCATGAACAGTGCAACTTCTACCTTCAGCTTTCCCATCACCTAAGCCAAATGAGCACTTTTACTGACCCTACTCATGGAGCAGCGGACGGACGCGCGCAGCAGCAGGAGTACAGCCAATACACGGTTAACCACCCTGGATTCCTCCCTACTACCAGTCACTTTAGCCCCTTGCTGCAAGTCATTGCGTGATTCCAGCCCCACAGGTCAGTCCTGGCCTCTGATGGGTCTCCTCCCCAAGGAACCCCAGTATAATCCCATGGGAGGACACACAGTGTGACTGTATCCAAACTGTTCCTGGCAGACCTGTAATGGGTGCTCCGCACCGAGGTAGTCTGTGATGGGTACTCTACCCTAAGCAGTCTGTTTGATGCTCCTCTAACCTCACCATTAGAAAGTCAACTTAACCCTCTCTGGCTGCAGCACCACCTGTGACAACTGGTACCATGTACTGTCAACATAAAAAGAGATACTGCTCCCCACTTTGCAGCGGCCTCATACACAGCTGAAGACTGTCACCACCTCCTCTTTTGGCTGCTTTTGTCTCAACTTAACAGCCTTGGTTCTTTCAGCCTCTCCGTGCCCTCCAGCCACCCGCTGCAGCACAAAGCACAGCCATGGGCCATTTCCAGCTCCACAGGCAATCAGCCTTGAGGAAGGCACACGTCCCAGAGACAGGAACAGTCCCTCCTGGCGAGTGTCCCACTGACTGCCAGGCCAAAGGACCCAGGCCCCCAGGAAGCCACGCTACAAGAGTGTACGCAAGACAGGTTTCAACCCAAGCGACTGTTCCTCCATGCCCATGAACCAATATAAGAGTCGGGAAACTGAAAAACCCTTTTGTGGCTCCGAATGTAAAAGTGCCTTTCCAGAGCAACACAGCTCGCAAGCGTGGAGAGTAATCCAGGCACACGAGTGCTGCAGAGCAGCAGGAACAAGGGTCTTACCTGCAAGTGCTGCAGATCATCCTCCTGCACATTCTGGGACAAGTTGTAAACCTGCATTTAAAAACAAAAACTTCAGAGCACTCAGAATGGCCTGTCTTTGGGCCAACGCGTGGGTCAGTGTGGTTAAAGCCTACGACATTACCATAGGGACACAGCCAAAGTCCCAGCTGGCCCGTGGTGCCGGTACAAGACAGGCCCCAAGCACAGCTGTACTGCTGGACAGACTCACTGTCAGACAGACAGGCACTGCTGCTCCCTGTGCAGCAAAACACTCCACATGGGAGCACCAGGGGCTGTCATGCCCCAGCCTGGAAGCCTGTCAGGTTCAAATAATGTTCCTCCTTCTCCATTTTTATGATGTGCTGAGCTCTGTACCAAGACACCGCCTCCATCCCATTCACGCTGTCCTCCAAGAGCAAAGGCCAGCTGGCAGGAAGGGAAGCCCTAACAGGCTATGCGGTTACTGGTGTGTGAACACCTCCAGCCCAGAGGTTTCTCCAGCAGCGCTGCGACAAAAGCACACCCAGTTCCCCAGACCAAGGTCCTTTCCTCTTTGGTAGCTGGAAGCAAAGGGGTGCATCTGCTGCTGGCCCTGCTCTTGGGGTGAGATGAGGAGATGAGGCTGTTCCCTGTGATGACGGAGTCGTGTGAATCCTGCACTCAGTGCAGCCAACGTGATGGCCTTTGTCTCTCCCACCAAAGGCCCTGGCTAGCTGCTGTGTTAGGCTGGAGGCAAGCTACTGGGTTTTTGCCACTGCATTTTAGGAAGTGATTCCTGGAGACGTCTCCCTTCTTACCTGTATCGAGCTGATCATTGTGCTAAGGGCAAACACGGTGGCCGAATCCCGCAGGGTGGACTGGCTGTCAAAGGTCCCCTGCGTGTCCATCAGCAACACTGCAACCTGAGAGGCAGAAAGCTCCACGTCAGCTTGGATGCACCCGTTCAGCATCTGCATCCAAGCAAAATCACTCTCAAATGCCAAAGGGGTGGGGGGTGAATGTCAGCTGCGTTATTGTGCTGGGAATCTCACCGCTTCCACCTCAGACTTATAACTGGTGGAGGACAAAGGAGAAGAGCAGCCCCAGTCACTCCTGACAGCGCGATGACCCCAGCAGGCAGCTAAATGAACGTTATGCAACGCAGAGGAGGGAACTGTTCTGCTCCTCAAATACTTGCTGTCAGTGCGGATGGGTCTTTTCCTGAGTCTGCATTAGCTTCAGGTCACAGAAGCCAAACATGGCAGCGTGCTGCACCTCCTTAACCAAAAACACATTCGGCCAGTATTAGAAATCACACTGTAAATAATTCAGTGTCACTTTGGTGTTGGGCTCTTCGTTAAAGAGTAGATGAATACAAATACTCCTGGCTATAAGGTGAATTTGCAGGATGCCCCAAAATCCAGTTTGCATTGTATTTGACCACCCTGAATGAAGACACTCCATTTTACAGCTACTGCTCTAGGAAAGGGGAGTAGTTTGCAAGGACCTCAGATTCAAGATCCCTGGGAATAGCAGAGAAATAAACTCTGGGATGCCCAGAGTTAGAGGGACACCTAGACATCATATCAACTCACTGCATTAAACCCATTCATGCTAAATTGGGGATATGGTATTGAAGACCTTCCCTAAACTTGCACAGGCATTTCAGCCACCTAAGAGAAGGCAGGAGAGTCTTACAAAAGCTGGAAGAGAAAAATGAGCTGACCAGCAACAGAGAAGAACATACCTTTTTACCATCAGGCTTGTCCACCAGGAAAACCTCGCTCCATATCTGAATGCCGGTCGTCTCCCGCTCAGACCCTCCCCTCCAGGAGAAACCAGTCAGAGGCTCATTGTAATCTCCAACCCAGTCCACTGCTTCCTGCAGGTAGGAACAAAAGAAGTTGCTGGAGTTCTCATCTCACTTTGGTTTTACACTTTTCCTCTGTGCTGCCCCCACCCCAGTGCCACAGTGGGCGCAGCCCCTATAAGAGAGGTTCCCTACAGGGCAGCAAATGTGAACGTCTCTGCTCCAAAGTCAAGAGTCCACCAGAGACCCACTGGCACACAGGGCTGTGGAAGGATCTGCTTTATTTTACCTTGTGAAGCCTGTGCTAATGGAGAGGCTTGAGCATCCCTAGAGCACCAACCCAGTGTCCTGTCCAGCTCATCCCTGGGCGGTATATGGGAGCAATGAGCAGCACCACCATACCCCCAGGACGAGACATCTGAGCTGGAACCATACCTTATTGTACATGTACCGCAGCATGAAGTCCATTAGGAATGATTTTCCTTTTCTAAAAGCTCCAGCAACGGACACAGCCACAACCTCTTTATCTCTGACAGCCTCTGAGAGAAGGATGCGGTTCAGTGCAGCTTCATCCAGTTCAAAGGAGTGGTCATCTTTGACAATGAGGACTTGCACTGGTCCTGCCTTCCTCACAGACTCCTCCTCCTCTGAGCTCCACTCGTAAGTCTTCTCTGCAAAACTACCTGTGTAAACGAGTCAAAAAAAGGGCTGTTAGGTTCCTTCTTCTGCAAAGTTCAGAATCACAGCCAGCAGGGCTAGACAGGGTGGTAACAGGCCAGCTAGCCCAAATACCCTTCGCAAAACAGCATCGTTCATTGCAGATGTCTGTTGAACCTGTCCTTAGACATCTCGATGGAGACTCCGTGCCACTTTGGGGCCATCTGCCCGCGTGCTACCTGCAGGCAGAGCGCTCCCTGCTGCAATCTCCCTAAACAAAACACACCCATTACTTTTTGTCCTAAAAGAGTTGACATGGAGAACAGCTCACTCTCTTCTTGCCTGCAACAGCTTCTTCCATACACAAAGACTGCCAAAACACCTCCCTTAGCTTTTTCTCTTCCAGAAAAGAGACGTCCAGGCCCCCTGATCATCCCTTGCTACCACGGCATCTAGGCATCCGATTGCTCTTCTCTGGATACTCCCCACCAGGTTCTTCCTGAAGGCTGTCTCAAATATGGATGCAGCATTGAAGCTGAGGTGTCTAAGTACCTCACGTCTCTATCAAAGGACGCTGCCTTTATGCATCCTGCGTGACTGCTGTTTCTGTAGCAACAGCAGAGTCCTGCTCCATCCACAGCCTGCACAACGCTCAAAGTGTAATCTGCTGCTTCCACCATCAACCTCATTGAGAGCCTCCCCCGAGAGCCCCAGCAGGAACCAGGCCAAAAAGACACATGCCCATCCTGATAAAAGCCACTTCTTCACTCCCTAGTGGAAAGCATATGCAAAGCACAGGCACTGCTCCCTTTCCCACTTCGAAATGGCAATGTGCGGGGCTGCTCCCCGGCACAGAGGCGAGAGCTGCCCAGGATGCGTAGCGTTCATATGGCCTTACAAGAGGGTGTCACCTCCCCGCCGGGACAGGGGAGAAGTGACAAGCACGATGCTGCAGCAGGAGCCTTTGGAAGGGCCGGGTGGGGACCCAGCGTTCGGTCACTGCATCCACACTCGGCAATGGCAGCATGCCAGACGGATACGTATCGCCCGCATGATCCTCCAGACCAACGCAGCTGAGACGATTACAGCTTTTAACGGCCTCGTGGTCCATTTGGGCTGCTTTGTGTACCTGATGCAATATGGGAGATGGATGCATTTTAAGACCTGCCATCCACAGACACTGCAGCCCTGGGGTTTGCAAAGAGCAGGCCAGCTCCAGTAATTTTCCTTTCATTGTCTCCAAACTTCCCAGCACAGGAAAGAGAAGCCAAAAGTGATTAATCATGCCAGTCAGCTCACCTACAGCCGTGTGAAATCTCCTCGCCAGCAGGGAAGGAAGTGTGTGATGGAAAGTTCCCCCACATTTCTACAAAAACTTCCTGGTTCATTGGCTCAGCCTGCAAGTTTATGAAGGTGGTAGCCTGAAGTTAAAACTCCTCGGTCTCTGTTTCAGACCCTGACCCCGGGGACCCAGTTTTCAGTCAGTCCCAGCTGTTTCAAAGCACAAGGACTATGTGTGCACATGCTAAAAGGCAAGCTATAAATACCAAGAGGAATGGGGTTTGCCCATTCTGGGCCTCTTTATAAAGAAGCCTCCAGCAGCAACATCATATTTTAAATAACAGCAGTGCTTTTGTACGACTTCCTGATTTCCTATGATCCTGCAACGAAATATCAGGATCATTAAGCCTGGTTGCTAGGGGATTTCTGGTGGCTCTCAGACATATACTATGAGCTTTCTTTGCTCACAGTTGAAAGACAAAGATCTTTTCTTCCCGATGCTTGGAGGTTTTTTAGCAAAACAAAAGTCCCAAAGGCTCTGAAAAGCTAGATTCTCCACCAGACTGCAGCAGCCGGGGACCAGCAGCACCAAACTCCCTTCAAACACCAGCCCCTGCCCCATGTCACAGCTTAGGGGCCTCCAGGAAAAAGTACCCTTCCCATTTCAAATACACAGACCCAAGATCCAGGCACACGTCGCCAAATGACTTGAAAAATGAAGGCCTCTGAGAGCAGTCAGTCCTCTTGCTGCACCCACCACACACCATTTCCAGCATGAAGATCTTCCCAAGGCTAAGTATGAACAGGTGCCAAAGGGCCACAGGCTTGCGTGCTCTTTTTAAGCACTGCCGTGCTGCAAGTGCCATATAAAGTCTACAATAGGAAATACCTCCTCTCCCGCAGTTGCCCAACACCCTGCTCAGCTAACTGAGTCCATTTTTTTTCCTTTTTACAGCTGCACAGAAAGGACAGTGGAGAGATCCTTGTATAGGATGTGACTCATGGCGGAGGCAGGAAAAAAATTCATAAATCAAATTAAATCAAAACATTTCTGACTCTAGCCAAGTCATCAGGGGGCCAGGTGAAATAGCTGTGCCACCTCCCCAGACCAGACAAGTCCCACCTCAAGGCACGCAGAGAGAGGGCGAGGGGAATCAGCATTTTACTTATCCCACACTAGCAGTAATGGGAGCTGCAGCCAGAGCACCCAGCTGGGTACCAAGACGGGCACAAACCCTGCTGCCTGCGGGCTTCAAGCGCCAGGAAAGGCAGCACGGATGCGCCCAGCTCAGACAGCTGAATGGACTGCCAGTCCTGGTCAAGGATCTGAGCACCGTGAGAGGGGGCTGAGGAGAATCCCTCCCATCCTACCACCGGGACAGTTGGTGCCAGATTCCCTCTCCTGCTGCTGCTGGTGCCTGGATGGGATCTCCCAGGTCTTCCTCTCCCTCCGGTTCAGCTGCTGTGAAGAGCGACAACCAGCACAGAAGAGAAGAGATTGCGTTGTCCCTTCGAAACATCAGAGTCTGTAAGGAGCACGGTTTTTTTAGCAGATATTGACAGATTTTGGGAGAACATCCCTGGACACAGGCATGTTACCATACAGTCCAAAGTGGCCGTGGTCTCCTAGGGGACGTCCTTGCTTCCATCACCTGAACACCAGGAAAGCCGGGCTGTTTGCCCAACACAGGGGCAAAATACAAAGTATTATGAGCAGGATATGTTGACCTCCCAGTTCATTGGAGACATCAGGAGAAAAGGCATTATATTAAGCAGGTCTCTGAACTAATTTCAGCCCTGTTATCTCTGCTTCTTTCATGTATGCCACCTGCAGACAAAACCCTGCCTTTCACATTTATTCCCATGGGATGAAACTTCCATGTTCTGTTTATTTGATTATCTGCCATACTGGAGAGCCAGAGATTATTTTATAAGACGGCTGTGCGTTACTGGAAATCAATTATTTTAATTGGTCTTTCTGGCATAAATTAGTTATCTGCTTTGAAGAAAGTTGTACCTGGCAATGGCAAAACATCATCTGGCCAAAAGGGAAGGGAAGGAGAACTAAGCTTTCCTAAACTCACTCTTGTTTTCACTCATTTTCTAACTTGACTCCTCCTTTCTGTCGGCTCTCTCCCAGTGCCTTCCAATTACGTCAATTCTCAAGCTGCTCATTCAGAAATTACCAGGATACAGCTCCTTTTCCCCATTTCGTAACAGCTCATTTCCATGACTCTAAAGCAGGGTGGAATCCACATCTCTTTCCCATATGGTGAAGCGGAAAGGTGAAGGAGATCAGAATTTGCATTCATCCTTACTGGGCTGCCAGACAGCAGCAAGGAAATGGCCCGATTCATGCAGACAGCCCCATAACACAGGACATACAGCTCGCTTTATTTGAGTCTAAGGGAAAAATAAAGCATTCTTCAACTGCTCTAGGACTTATTTTTGGTTAAAATTAAATAAATTAAAACAGCATATTTCATGTTGCGCCTGTGTATGGACTGACAGCCAACGTCTAATGTATTTAAGCTCCTACAGAAGACTAAATTAGGTAAATTACATGTCACTAATTATGCAACGTACCTTTGGTGAGTGCTTGCTTAAGCCTGTTCTTCCTCAGCTATGGAAGAACAGGTCACAGAAACGCTGACTGCTTTCCAGAGACCAACTAATAAAGTCAGTTTTTTCCTTAAAGGAATTTGCACAATAAATACATTTCATTCCAGAGAATGAAATGCAGCCATGACCCATGGCATCATCTGTGCAAACACAGGCTGCCTGACCAGACCCTGAGAAAGCAAATTTGCCAGCCCTGCTCTTCTGCTCCCTTGGATCCCAGGAGCCCTACCTATCCAAGCACTGCCCATGAAAAGCAGGGGCGGCAGCCTGTTTGAACCAAGTTACTTTACTGCGTGAAGAAACAGAAACTACCAAGGAGAGAAAATAGAGGTTTGATGGGAGACTTTAACTTGTTATTTCCCTGGAATGCAGCATCCCTATATCGACCGGGTTAGGTTGCTTATCAGCAGCCCTCTAGGGATTAATTCGATCACCAGCATAGCTGTGCAGATCCCTTTCGAAGCTGTGTTCACCCCAGCTGTTTACATTACAAAAATACCACAGTGCCACCGACGATACCACGAGCCAAGCGCTGAACAGACCTTATAGTCAGGCTTGATCCCTCTGCACATTCTCCAGAGAGCTTCAGCTTCCACGAAGCTTATCTGCCCTCCGCAAATGGCACTGGCAAAGAAAGAGACCTCTCTCCAAGCTGCAGTCACCCATCACATTCAGCGCGGCTGCCTCTGTGACGTGAGTTCTGCTCACTCTATTCATGCTGAACTACCTCCGCCACACGATAAGCAGCCAGCGATCATCAGCAAGGCTCTGAGGAGGCTGGGAAAGGCAGCATCGCTTTGAGCATGCACCAGCCACCCTCTCCTTCTCTCCGAGACAGGCTTGCGCAGAGCTCTGCATCTTATCCAGCTAATGAGGGAAAAACGAGAAATAAAGCATTGAAGCAAAGCATATACGCTGGACAGCCAGGGCAGAGGGGATGCTGTAGAGCAATAACCTATATCGATCCTTCACAAAGGCTGCACAGCAGGGCACAGCTGCATCTCGAAGCGCTGAGACTGCCGCGGGAGCCTGGCCTGGCCAGCTATGAGTTAGCAAATTCCCTCAGCACAGGGCTGCCATAAGGTGTCTAGACTAAGCTGCTCCTGGGAGATGGTGTCTTCGAGAGGACGAGGCAGGGAAGCCTGGCTGGGTAAAGCCCACTCTCACACCCATCAGCACCTGCACCATGCTCTCAGAGGGTTCCCAGCCAGCGGGCCAGAAAGCTTCCCGAGCTGGGTTTAACAACACATGCACGTTCACCTCCCCTTTCTATATCCTACCTGCGGCTCCTACGCCCAGGGCACGGCTGACCGCAGCCACACGACCCTCCCTCCACCCTGCTCACACCTCTGCTGGCAGTTGTAACACCCCCATACAGTCAGAGGACCCCAGGACCCGGGGAGGGGAGATGCCCAGCACCAGCCATCAGTAATTCCCGCTGCCCAGAGCCACCGAGCCCCTCTGAAGCCATACATGTACCTCCCTCAGACCCCAGCCTTACTCGCTGCCTCCTTACACATGGGGCTGGTGGTCTGGGAAATGCAGCAGTGAATGGGAAGGCAGCGCCAGACCTTCTCATACCCAAGTGGGAAATCATTTGCACCCCCCCAGGCTGGATGTACAGATGTAATCACAGCTCCGATTCATGGACCAAGGTGCAGAGCAGGCTCTTGATTTCTGTGGAAATGATGAGTAAGTGGCACAGCCCGCGATGAACATCTCCACCCAGGGAGCTACACGGCATTGCTTAGAAACAAGTGAAGAAAACTGCCATGTAAAATATTAGCCCTGTCCTTCAACAATCAAGAATGGTGGATAAAAGGCCAGACTTGGTAGTCATTTGGGGTCTCGCTTTGAGATCCAAAGCTATCCTCTCCAAAGTCAGGGCAAGCTCTTACAACCCAGCTGCACAGCAGTGCTAACACCTCTGCCCAATGCAATCCGCACTCCCATGTGCTCCTGGCGAGCACCCCACTTCTCTGCACCCCAGGACGCTTGCAGCACGGAAGCGAGTAGGGTGGCTAATGCTGCCAGGCCTGGTACACATCCTTTGCTTATTTTGGAGCAGTGGTAAGATGTAGAGTGCATCTTCTCCCCGCCAGCCCTGAGTCATCCAGCTGGCAGCACAGCAGCTTCAGCTAGAGTGTGGCCAACTCAGCCCCTTTTCCCTTTGGCAGACGAAACAAGGAGATGAATGATTATGCTGATAACACGAGTGGTTTGGGACCTTCCTGCATAAAAGCCTGCTGACAGAAACAAGGGCTTGGATGATTACTGGCCACCAAACCTGTCTGTTACAACAGACATGTCTCAAATGCCAAAATCCAATGTGAAACTTCTTAATGAGGACACCTACTACCACTTACATGAAGCTACGGTGCCTTAGCTGGCTCTGGAACAGCAGCCATGCCCACTGCTGTGAAACTCCCAGGCTGCGTTCGTTATTAGCGTGCTTCAGAGACACAGGCACACGACTACCTTGGGAAGAAAGCAGATCAGACAGAGGTTTTTCTAGAAGTTTTTCAGGAAGTTTGAGGTCACATTAGACAGTTATGTGGTTACGGCTATGCCAGTCCACGTGCCAGGATGGGTTGATTCAAAGGCAAGGTGGGCAACTCTCAGAGGGAACCTTATTCCCACCAGTGTTTGTCAAAAGACCGTCATAAGAGAGCGCTACCAAAAGGCCATTATTTATTTCTCTATATTTACAAATCCTGGGCCTGCTCACTTACCCACATTTAAGCCTAGCCAGGCTCAGGCGTGACACGATGACTGAAATGCATCTTGCACAAATTCATCTCCAAAACTCTCGCTTCGCCGCCAGCATGAATTTTCTGCACGGTCCTTCACCTACTCTGTCAGCAACCAGCCTCCCACCACCATCAGTATTTGATTTAGTCATTTCTGACATGAAATTGTTTTTACCCTTTTGTTGTTACAATTGCCTGAAAATAAAGTTGGGCAAACGTGCCATGAAATCCTAGGATACAGCGTGAAAGGCGATTACACTCTGGAGAAAATGTTTAAGTATTACAGAGTGCTTCAAATACATCTTACTGGCTCGGCAGAGTTCAGCGCCTTCTCTGGAGCCTCCGCCCCATTTGGGAAATTTGTGTTCAGTTACTTTATTGCTGTAACACTTAACCTTCCTTCAACTGATAGCAAATGTAAGCATTTCTGGCAGGACCTAAGGAGCTGGGGTCTGTCTAGAGTGAAGTGACCCTTTCGGAGGTGATCCATGGGACTTCCCGCGCCTCCCAGAGCACGACGATACCTGCACCTGGAGAAGGTTCCAGTCAACGATGCCGGGGAGTTAATACAAGGCCCGCTGCCTACGAACATCACCTAGGCCCTAAACAACATTTATGCGTGCTGTTTCTCACCCATGGGCTTAGCAGAGAAAATGCAGCGAGATATAACCAACTCCATACGCTGCTTCCCCCTCCCATTAATCAGGCAGGCAGCCAACACCGAAGCCTCCCGCGGCACGGACACAACATGAAGCATGCCGAGGGCGCCGTGTCACCGCTGCGAGGCAGGCTCAGGGCATCTCGGTTCTGCCCCCGAAAAGGGGAAAGGCAGGCTGATCTTGCTCCTGCTCATCTTGTAATGGATCAGGCTATGCTATTCAAATTCTTTGTACAATGCTGCCACCTGAAAACCAAAGGCACAAAGACCAAGCATCGTGTTTAGCGATTTGGGTCTCTAGCTTGCAATGTTGTCTCGTCTCTTCTTTCAAGTCCCGATGCTTCTTTTTCTCTTCTCATTTACAAGCTAGTAATCTGGTCGTGAATCTCCTCGTATCTAGTGGCTTTTTGTGTAAAGGCCCGCCTGTCTGAAACATCTCAGCTTTCACTTTTCGGGAGGTTCCCAGCGTTCGCAGTCACAAAGAAATGCCAGTAAGTGGAATCTGAAAATCCACCATAAAAGGTCAGAAACCAAATAACAAACAGAAAGGGTGTTAGCACTATCAGTTAAAAAAAAAAAAAAAAAAAAAAGGACTACCAAAATCATCCTTTTCTTTCCATTTTAACCCTTTGCTGTGCAGTCTGAAAGCATGGCGCTGATGATCTCAGCCTGGCCTGTGCTGGAGAGGAGTCCCTTCTCCCCGAAACAGTTGCTCGGCCCTTCCTGGCAATCAGACCCCTTTAAGAGCTCTCGCGAATCTGACATCCAATTTGAAAATCCTGACCAAGAAGTACATATAACCTCTGTAATCCCTTTCACGGCTTTGAAACAGAGTTCTTGATGAGTGGGTCATTCTTATTACAACACGAGCCACAACGGGAAACACAAGAGATTTCACACAATTTGTTCCAGTCCGTGCTGTCTACATGAGTGACTGTGCGCAGAGATGTCTGATGGCTTTACAGTAACGGGGGAGCGGGCTGCTGAGCATGTGCAACCGCCAAGCACAAAGAATTTCAGAAAAAAAAAATCAGTGTAACCTACTACAAACATTCATCGAGCTGGCTGGACTTCACCGTGCCAAGCAGGATTTAGACTAACAATCCTTATTTCGGGAAAAGCGTGGTCCCTTACTCTTACCAAAAATTATACACCTGCAGCTCCCTCCGCCATTCACCCAGCAACCAGCAGCAGTTGTGAGGTCTACGCACCACTTAGCACGTTCAGTAAGAGCGTCTTAAATGATGCATAGCCTTATGCTGACCTTCTGCCCGGGGCTAAATCCTACGCTTGATGCGCTACACGCCCCTACACGAGCTCCCAGGGATGTGTGTATGTGACAGTAACCCAGCTTGGATAGCTGACCGGAGGCAATTTCTTCTGGGTGCCTAATACTCACCCTAATTCGCTCTGCGATCTTTAAAACAGCAAATTATTTTCATAAAACAAAGGAGAAGGGTTGCACTAAGCAGTTGCCTGTTTTCAGGCCTGACTAACCAGACGGTAACTAGGACAAAGTTTGATCTGTTTCAAAATAGCGTAATATTTTTAATGACCCATAAGCCCGTTTTTAGAACAGAGCGTGGACTTTCTGCCTTAGTTTGAGTAAAAGCCTGAGACTCCTCCTTCGCCAGCAAGGCTGAAAAAACGTAGCAGTGGAAGAGTCACCCCACGGACTGATGTCACCAGACAATGCTGCAGTCACTGGATGTCTTTCGGGGCAATGAGGTTCTGTTGTATAAATGCACGCTTTTATTAAAGGGGGCTTTTTTCCCTAGTAAAAAGTACAGGTGTTTTAATTTATTACCTGCAATGTCAACCAGCCTGGCAAAGAGCTGGGAAATCATTCTAGGAACACGTAAACCTCTGTGGGAGGCAGGGTATGCTTTTGACCTGTGGATGGCTTGCAGCAGAAGGTGGCTGATCCCACAGAGATCCACTTGGATCCACGGACGGTTCCAGATTCTTGCAAAACTTACAGAGGGAATCTAAGGAAGAGTTCAGCAAACCAGTGACACATCACATTTCACTCGAGTAGGGATTAGCAGCACGTTTAGACGGAGGGATGTGCCTAATTGGCTCGCTGGACGAAGGCTGTACTTTCCATGGTGATCTTTTCTCCATTTATATCCATTTCGGCATCATTTGCATTTTATTCTCATGCTATCAAGATCTGACAGGAAAGCACCAGTGCGTGTACGTGCATGCAATACTCAACACACACAGAGATGGGACTGACAGCTCTGCGAGACAAAGCTGAGAACGTCGGCATGATCGCTGGGAAGTTCTCCCTCCAGTTTACCCAAGGGTCTAACGACCTTCGTCAAGAGTCACAGTTAAAAATGGCACTGATCAAATGAGCGTTGCTCATTTTCTCCTCGCTCCCTTGCAACAAGACCACCACCCGCTCCGTTTGCTCAAATCACGCACTCCATTATCCGAACCCTTCCGCACACACGTCCCTGAACTGTTAATCGTTATCATGGGAAATACGACGCTCATCTGTACGAATTAGAATGCAATTTGTGTATCTAAACATCACAGCTCAGCTCACCTGCTCTGCCTGACGAGACAGGATACCGCGAGCGCCGACGGGTGAGTTCACACGGAACGCAACTCGGGGAAAATGACAGAATAGGCTCCTCAGCCGCCTCAAATAATGGCAGATGGCTGTATAAAACCTGATTTTCTACAAAACTGGCAGCGCGTCAGCGGACGCCAAAGCGACGGATGGCCGAGCGCTGGACGCAGGGGGCTCGGCCGCAGCCCCGGCTGTACACGGGGCAAAAGGCACCCGGAGCCCCTCGGCTTGCTCGGTGCAGCCCACCCGTGGGACTCGCTTTGGCTCCCGTGGGGAAGCGGCTGCCGGCGGAACCAGGCCGGCCGCGGGCAGGCGGCTCTGGAGGAGAAGGGAATCCTTGACGGAAGCCGCCACGGAACGTCTTGCTCCCCGAGACCCCGGCGATGCTGCTACCAGCTCCCCCGGGCTCGGGTGGGGTGTGTGAAGGGACGGATTTAAAATGGCCCCTCTGCGGAGGGTGTGACACGCCGACGAGGCCCTACAGCCCCCCGAAGGGTGAGAGGCCGGCGGCTCCGTCTGAAGGAGAAGGTGGGGTGCGCGGGGGTCCTGCCCCCCGCCTGAGGGGGGGCTGGCGGCTGAGGGGACCCCCCGCGCCCGCTCCGGGCCTGAGGGCTGTGCTGAGGGGACCGCCGCCACGGGCCGAGCCGGGGGGGGTGCGGGGGGCGCGGGGGGTGTCCCCTGCTGGAGGCGGCCCCCACAAATGGTGGCGCGGGGGGGTAAAAGATGCCGGTGTGGCCGCACGGAGGGAGCGGGGAGGGCGGCCCTCCGCCCCCCCCCCCCCCCCCGGAGGCCCCTCGCCCGCCGGCAGCACCGCCCCGTCCCGGCGGCCCAGGCGGGGAGCGGGCCGCGGGCCGCCGCAGGCCCGGCATTGTTCGCTCCCGTCCCGCCCCGCCCCGCCCCGCCCGGGCTCGCCGCACCACCCCGTCCCCCCCGGTCGCCCCCCGGCGCCTACCCCAGCTGCTCCTCTCCCGGCGGTTCCGGGCCATGGCGGGGCGCGGGGCTGCCCGGGCCGCGGCGGCTGCGGGAGGCTCCGTGCGCTCGCCGAGCCGCGCTGCGTCTGCCGCGGCGGCGCGGGGCGGGCGGGGGAGCCGGCGGCAGCATCCCCGCCCGCCGCTACGGCGCGGCGCGGCGCGGCCCCCGGGGCACCCGCCCACGGGTGGCCGCACCCGCGGGGATCCGCGCGTGGGGCGACAGGCGGGGGCAGATCCGGGGGCACCGCGCTCCCCGGGGTAGCGACACCCAGGGGGGGCCCCCACAACCCGGGGCACCCGGCACCCACCCACGCGGGGGCGGGGGGGGGGGGGCGGGCGGGGGGGACCCAGCACAGCCAGGGTGCGCCCACACCGGGGTGACTCCTGCCCACTGCGGGGGTACCCACGTGGGGGTCATCCGCACCTGGGGAGCACTGAGCACACGCGTGGGCACCCACGCCCTGGAGGCACCCCCACCTGGGGCATTGGGCACCCAAACACACGCCCCCGCCCCCCCCCACTATGGGTGAGTGCCCGTGGGGGACCCAGCACAGGCAGGGTGCGCCCACACCCGGGTGATTCCTGCCCACTGTGGGGGTCCCCACATGGGGGTCATCCACACCTGGGGAGCCCTGAGCGCACTGATGGGCACCCACGCCCTGGAGGCACCCCCACCTGGGGCACTGGGCACCCCCACGCACGCCCCCGCCCCCCCCCGCTATGGGTGGGTGCCTGTGGGGGACCCAGCACAGCCAGGATGCACCCATGCCCAGGTGGCTTCTACCAGGACTCACTGTGGGGGTCCCCACATGGGGGTCATCCACACCTGGGGAGCACTGAGCACACGCGTGGGCACCCACGCCCTGGAGGCACCCCCACCTGGGGCATTGGGCACCCAAACACACGCCCCCGCCCCCCCCCACTATGGGTGAGTGCCCGTGGGGTCCCAGCACAGCCAGGGTGCGCCCACACCCGGATGATTCCTGCCCACTGTGGGGGTCCCCACGTGGGGGTCATCCGCACCTGGGGAGCACTGAGCACACTGATGGGCACCCACGCCCTGGAGGCACCCCCCCATGTGGGCATTGGGCACCCCCACGCACGCTCCCCCCCACTCCTGCCATGGGTGGGTGCCCATGGGGGACCCAGCACAGCCAGGATGCACCCACGCCCAGGTGACTTCTACCAGGACTCACTGTGGGGGTCCCCACATGGGGGTCATCCACACCTGGGGAGCCCTGAGTGCACTGATGGGCACCCACGCCCTGCAGGCACCCCCACCTGGGGCATTGGGCACCCCCACGCACGCCCCCCCCACCCCCGCCATGGGTGGGTGCCCGTGGGGGACCCAGCACAGCCAGGATGCACCCATGCCCAGGTGACTCCTACCAGGGCTCACTGTGGGGGTCCCCACATGGGGGTCATCGACACCTGGGGAGCACTGAGCACACTCATGGGCACCCACGCCCTGGAGGCACCCCCACCTGGGGCATTGGGCACCCAAACACACGCCCCCGCCCCCCCCCACTATGGGTGAGTGCCCGTGGGGGACCCAGCACAGGCAGGGTGCGCCCACACCCGGGTGATTCCTGCCCACTGTGGGGGTCCCCACATGGGGGTCATCCACACCTGGGGAGCCCTGAGTGCACTGATGGGCACCCACGCCCTGGAGGCACCCCCACCTGGGGCACTGGGCACCCCCACGCACGCCCCCCCCACCCCCGCCATGGGTGGGTACCCGTGGGGGACCCAGCACAGCCAGGATGCACCCACGCCCAGGTGACTTCTACCAGGACTCACTGCGGGGGTCCCCACATGGGGGTCATCGACACCTGGGGAGCACTGAGCACACTCATGGGCACCCACGCCCTGGAGGCACCCCCCCATGTGGGCATTGGGCACCCCCACGCACTCACACCCCCCCCCGCTATGGGTGGGTGGGCGTGGGGGACCCAGCACAGCCAGGGTGCGCCCACACCCAGGTGATTCCTGCCCACTGCGGGGGTACCCACATGGGGGTCATCCACACCTGGGGAGCACTGAGCACACTGATGGGCACCCACGCCCTGGAGGCACCCCCACCTGGGGCACTGGGCACCCCCACGCACGCCCCCCCCACCCCCGCCATGGGTGGGTGCCCGTGGGGGACCCAGCACAGCCAGGATGCACCCACGCCCAGGTGACTTCTACCAGGACTCACTGTGGGGGTACCCACATGGGGGTCATCGACACCTGGGGAGCACTGAGCACACTCATGGGCACCCACGCCCTGGAGGCATTCCCCATGTGGGCATTGGGCAACCCCACGCACGCCCCCGCCCCCCCCCGCTATGGGTGGGTGCCCGTGGGGGACCCAGCACAGCCAGGATGCACACATGCCCAGGTGACTCCTACCAAGGCTCACTGTGGGTGTCCCCACATGGGGGTCATCCACACCTGGAGAGCCCTGAGCGCACTGATGGGCACCCACGCCCTGGAGGCACCCCCACCTGGGGCATTGGGCACCCCCACGCACGCCCCGCCCCACCCCCGCCATGGGTGGGTGCCCGTGGGGGACCCAGCACAGCCAGGATGCACACATGCCCAGGTGACTCCTACCAAGGCTCACTGTGGGGGTCCCCACATGGGGGTCATCCACACCTGGGGAGCCCTGAGTGCACTGATGGGCACCCACGCCCTGGAGGCACCCCCACCTGGGGCACTGGGCACCCCCACGCACGCCCCCCCCACCCCCGCCATGGGTGGGTACCCGTGGGGGACCCAGCACAGCCAGGATGCACCCACGCCCAGGTGACTTCTACCAGGACTCACTGCGGGGGTCCCCACATGGGGGTCATCGACACCTGGGGAGCACTGAGCACACTCATGGGCACCCACGCCCTGGAGGCACCCCCCCATGTGGGCATTGGGCACCCCCACGCACGCCCCCGCCCCCCCCCGCTATGGGTGGGTGCCCGTGGGGGACCCAGCACAGCCAGGATGCACACATGCCCAGGTGACTCCTACCAAGGCTCACTGTGGGGGTCCCCACATGGGGGTCATCCACACCTGGAGAGCCCTGAGCGCACTGATGGGCACCCACGCCCTGGAGGCACCCCCACCTGGGGCATTGGGCACCCCCACGCACGTCCCGCCCCACCCCCGCCATGGGTGGGTGCCCGTGGGGGACCCAGCACAGCCAGGATGCACCCATGCCCAGGTGATTCCTGCCCACTGTGGGGGTCCCCACATGGGGGTCATCCACACCTGGGGAGCCCTGAGTGCACTGATGGGCACCCACGCCCTGGAGGCACCCCCACCTGGGGCACAAGGCTCATCTGGGGCATTGGGCACCCCCACAGGCACCCACCCGCGTGGGGGCACTGGGCACACAGCTCCCCACTCAGCCAGCCCAGCATAGGACGGGATGGGGCTCATGCACAAACACCCACCCAGCTGGGTTCACCCACGTGCACAGAGCACCCAGGTGGGACACACACCCCGAAGCAGAACCACGTACACCACGGCTCATACATGCACAGAGTTTGGACACGCTACGCACCCTTCCCAGAGCACGTGGTGAGCGCACAGGCACACGTGGGCTGAGAAATCACCAGAGGGATCCTGCCCTGTGGTGGGGGTCCGCCAGCTCCCGCTCCCGCGGTTCCGCCTGTGCCGGCAGCATCCGTGGGCAGCAGGAGATGCACAGCACAAAAGATGCAGCTCAAGGACCGGGGCTTGGGCACCCCTGGGGAAGCTTTTGCTGCAGCACGGTTGATAACATGCACCTTCCCTCCAGCAAAGCGCTTGCCCCCTTGTATTTGGGATTGATTCAGCGCTCTGCTACGTGAGACCGTGACTCAGCCCGAGTGCACGGGAACGCCCAGGTGCAAAACTTCAGCAGGGGAGCAGCGGTGCTGGCCCTGTGCCCCAGCTGCCCCGAGATGCCCCTTGTGCCCTCAGCCAAAACATCCCACCTGGAGGGACGCAGGGAGCACATTCCGATTTTTTTTCTTTGCCTTCCCATGCTCTCTCGCTAGCTGCAGCCTCCCAGGCCTGTGTTTATTGTGCAAAACCAGAAAAAGCATTGAAGCCTTTTGCAATGCTGGCCACAGAGAGCTCGCCCACTCCCGCCTGCACACCGCAGGCTGCCATGCCGGTGAGCACACTTGTCTTCAGCGTGCCAAGCTAATGCTTGTCCATACTTTTGATGCCAACAAGCTGCCAGTCAACTCGTCCGAAGCTGTAGCCCTGTGCTGTTCTTTGGAAGAAGCATGGCACAGTGCTCAAGGCACGATCTCTAAACTGGAAACGTGGCAGTCACCAGAGGATTGTACGGACCCAAATCTGGAAGTATGAGAAGGGAACTGAGCCCCAGACTGTATCTGCAAGAGGAGATTTTGGGAGAGTGCTGCTCATTTCTGCACGCTGGCCTGCACTGGTCAGGGAAAGCCAGTGGCCATCCAGCTTCGTTGGATGCACAGGAACCGGCAGGATCCGCTCTTCTTTTTTGAAAGCAGGAAAAACATTCAAAAGTGAACCCGATTTTCAGTTCCAGGTGGCTCATCCGTGCCAAAGCCATGTGCTGTTGTGCTCCCATTGATATGCTGATACTTAATTTCTAAGTGCCTTCTCCAATACTCGGCAACTGCCTCCCGTTGGCTTCTTCCCTGTGTTTACAGCATCAGAGCGAAACATATAATTTCAGCTCGCTGAAGTGCCAGCTCACGTGCCAGGCAGCTGGATCCTCCTGCCCATGGCTGCCAGGCGCCATGACCACGAGGAGCTCAGCCGCTCGTGGCCTTGGTAGAAGCTCCCTTACAATTTTTATAAATAATCCCTGAAGCCGCACGTGCCTGTTGCTTCTTCGAAGCGGCAGAGAAGTGACCAGTGTTGTGAGTGGGGATTTCTTACACTGGAGTCTGTCAGAGGGGTTCACATAGGTTGAAAGAGGAGGTTAAAAGAAAAGCAGCTGGGAAACAGAGACAAAAAAAAAAAGGAGGATGGAAAAGGAGATCTGTTAATTTGAAAGTCTAATTAAACTGAGATGGGCTCAGGTCCTGCTTTCCTCATTCCCTTTGAGAATTGCTGCTTAGGTCAAGCTTGTACTGCCCCATTTACTGGCATTTTTTTCCCTTTTCCTTTCCATTATGGCATGTGGAATCAAAATGAAAGAGGAGCGGAGAGGCTTGATCCTGTGCTGTGTCGGGGAGATGGTCTGCGTGAACTCCCAAGGCTTTTTCCTGCATTATTTCCTATGATCCCAAGTCAGGGGTTTTTGCAGATGATTTCATTTCAAGGGGGTGACTCAGCATTTGTTCATTTTCACCCACCATCCATCCCTTCGCTCCACTGATTCATCCTTCCTTTATTTCTCCAGTTGCAAACAGCCCTTCCTAGGAAGTACCTTTACATTCCTGCTGCCCGAGTTGCCAGATCACAAAGAGCTAATTTCACAGCAGACATGCTGGACGGGCACGCCATCGAAGGATTCTTGAGGAAAAATGATGCTAAATGGGGGAAAGGCAAAAAGAGAAAATACCCCGCAGAGAGAGACCGCAGCCGGGGGTCCCCAAGCCGGTGTCCCAGGAGATGCAGTGCTGAAAAGGCCCCAGAATGAGGAGAGAACCTGGATTTAAATCCATCATGTGTACCGCTCACTTGCAGGGGCAGTTTCATAATTCACCTTGATTCGACTGGCCCACTTACCCAGGCAGCATTTCCAGTTGCTTTTCATATCCCCAGCCCTTTGCAAACGGAAGCCAGCTGCGTTGTGCAATACTTACATAAGAGGTGGGAAAGGGACGCTACAAAATCTCTGCTCTTTCCCAGGTGCCACCAGATACTTGCCGGGGCTTGCTGTTGAGGGGAACCATGCCATCCACACGAGTTCTCTTTGCCATGACACAGACAAGGCACTGTCTTAACCCCGAGTGACAGATCTGTCCTTAATGGTGGTTATAGAAGGTTCTTGAATATGTTCGCTTCTTCCCCGCAGTTATTATTATCACTTCTGCCTTCTCAGTCTTCACTCTTTCACTGCTTCTGCTTAACTGCATGGGAAAGTAAAAGGAACATAGGTCTCAACTGTGTTTGAAGAGCATTGCAAGGGGACCTCTCCCAAGCAGTTACACTCCGTGGCGGTGATTTGTCATCGCTGTTTTAATTTCTGTACCCTTATTCTTGGGTTAAGAGGCCACAATTCCTAGCAAATATCAAAAAGTGATAAAACAGAATCAGCTTTTCCCCCACTCTTCTTGAAAGCTGAAGTCTTCCTAACATCTTTCTGCTTTTTTCTTACCGAAATATTTTTAAGTGAAGCAGATCTTTGTTGCTTAGGAAATCCTTCTATTCCTGCTGTTCCCATTTCTCACCCCGAATAGTGTTAGGACCGCCTACATTTACATGGGGTTTGCAGCCAGAGGAATTATCTTTGCTTCTTCTGTAAACATGATTGCGTGCTATGGCTGTAACAGAGCCATCGTATTTCAGTCGTAGAGGAGACAGAATTTCAGCGGTTCATTAAATGACTTGTTTAATCAGCCTGTGCGAAGGTCCTTCCTTCTGGAAGATGCTCTGTAAAGTGAAGGAACTACTTAAGAATACAAAAAGCCACATAGGTAAAGAGCCATCAGACCAAAACTTCAACCAAACCAGCCCCAGCGTGCATTCAGAGACAGGCTTTGTTTTTACCTCAGGGGCTGCCTTTGCACCACCAGCGTCTGGTCAGCGCCGAGCACCCAAACGATGAGAAATTGCAGAAGTCCAGCAACAAAGAAACGCAACTTTTCTAACCTGAATTGGACTATCAGGCTGGTTTCCAGTAGGTTCCTCACCCCAGACAGCATCCTCGAGACTCTTGCAAGGTTTTGCTGGATTTGAATAGAATACCACACTCTCAGCTGTGGGTTCAGATAATACTGCAGACCTGTCTGTGTGTGCCTCGGCGCTGTATCTAGAGCCTCGCTGCCTTGCAGCCCCAGGTTATTCCTTTCTGTCACTGAGACACACCAGCATTGTAGGGCTAACTAAAACCTTCCGAGATTTCTCTTCCTTCCTCTTATTTCTCTTTAGAGGTCAGTAACATCTCTTCTAAGCCCAACTTCCCATCTATTTCCAATATAGTTTTTAATTTGTTCTTTCTCTCCTGCACTGGCAGGCAGATGGACTCTATATTCAAAACATCCTTCCTCGCCAGTCTCTTTTTTTGCAACGTGGCTTTAGTAAATCCAAGCCAAAATCTGTGCATGCCAAGTTTGTTTCTAGGATTTCCCCTTGAAGATACACCTCATCCAGGGAAAGGGTTCCAGCTCCTCTTGCATCTTGGCAGAAACAACCAAATCCACCTGCCTGCACGATTCAGCAAGATGCTTGCAATATGTTCCAGCCAGGTTTGTGCACCTGGAAACGGGGAGCAGCCGGCTTTCCAGGCAGTGCTCTGAAGTCCCCTTGTTAATGGTTTTAATTGAATGGTCACATTTTCCTGCATCCTCGTGCTGAGCAGTTACTGTCGGCAGAGCTGCCTGCTTCACCTCTGCCCTCCCGCGCGTGCATGTGGGAGGGAAGGGCATCCAGCTGGTTTCCTTCCTTTGAATGCAAACAGCACAATCAGCTACAAAGTCTCCTGAGATATATCTGCATAAACAGGGTGACACAAAAATAATGTATAGCCGCTAGCGCTCCTGTTCCTTCCATGAAAAACAAATCCTTGCACAAGTACCTCACTTAAAGCTGGCGTGAGGGTCTGAGCTGTATCTTATTTAATCCTCCTGCTCCTGCAAGGGACACAAGTCTCCCGACAGCCTAAAAAGGTTTTGCTCTCCCTTAGTGACTTTCCTCCCTTCCCAGAGCATCTCAGCAACAACTCCTGGAGAGATCCTCAGTCTATGGGAGACTGATGCTTTCTTGAGCAAGTACGTTCCCACACCGGACATTAGAAGCATCTAACAGGCCTGGATGCCATCTCCTCCTCCTTCTCTTGCCCAAAGCTACTCCCTTGGCTGGGTACCTTGCATCCGTCTTGCCAAGACCTCTCCCTCTTTCTGCTCTTGCGACAGAAATGGCATGTTCCCTCCAGAGCCCCCTTACCCAAGTTCTTTAGTTTTTTCCAGGCATCTTTTGTACTTGTCAACATGTGCTCGCAGCAACTGCCATCCCAGCCGCCCCAAAGGGCCATTCCAGCAGCGAGAGACCACCATGGCCCCCGCGAAACCCGCCCCATCCCTCTTCCTCTGGGTCCCACTAGCAGAGCTCAGCAGGCAGGTAAAGTGGAACTAACAGCACTGAGAGCTGCCGAGATGACGCCGAGAAGCTTTAGTAGGTTCAGCATCCTGTCTGTCGCAGGCAGAATTGGACTCGGTGGCGGGAAGCTGCCCGCAGAGAGCCTGGAAATAGCTCCTCTGCAGGCCCCTCGCTCGTGGCCGCAGGGAGACGGGGTGTAGCAACAGCGTGTGTTTCATCAGGGTTAGGAAAACCAGCCTGAAAAAACCAAACCACAAACTTTGAAAAGAGAGCTACATCTCAAATCACAGGCAAGACGCCGCAGTGTTTCTTGAGAGCGTACTCTGTCTCTCCAACAGCGAAGGCTGCTATAAAATACAGTGTATTGCAGGAATCAATGAGTGGGAAAACCTGCAGGCCCTCGAGTTGATTCATGAGTCTTTGGCCTCGGCATTGCCCGGCAGCTGATCTATTTTGTTATTCAAACACACCACAAACATGAAGCAATCCCACAGAATGGTTGTGAATACCTTCCGTGTGAGATTGCTAGACTATGTGAAATCAAAGATATTTTAGCAGTCTGATAAAAACTAGGGCTGAAGTATTTTTTCTTCATGCTGCTGTTTCATAGCTCAGAGTTTCTGAGTTTCTGCTATTTTCTGCTATGTTCTGCTATTCTAATAGTTCCTGCTAATCATTTCATTTGACAATGAACATGCATTCACATGCATGGCACATTCCGCTGCTTTGAAAACCACCTTTATTATATTGTTCAGTTAGCAATTTCTACAGTGCTGCATCTACTGTTACCAGATGAATCTCGATGTCTCATTAAAATAACCTTGGCTGTTCCTCCTCTTAAGACTACAATGCAAACAGATCACATTCTCTAATCCTACGTAATGCCTCATGTAAAACCACTTAACATTCCTTTTAAGGCTGGGACCCATCCAGACGAAAGATGCTGCATAAAAGCACATTCCTTAACATGCTTGACCAGAAAAGCAACGTGGTCTAGGGTGGAAAATACAGACTGGGAATCGGCATGTGTTCAAGGGTACATGCCTGGCAGTGTACAGCGTCGGGCCACGTCTTGCACCGTACGCTTCGCACAACTCATTTACCTCCATTTTTCTAACTGTGAAATTGCAATAGTAATACAGTCCTGGTGCTGCTATTATTTATGTCCACTTTCCAGTAGTGCTTCCAGCAGGGACTGAGACCCCTCTGGGGAAGGTGGACTCAAGCTTGGATCACGAGGCAAGCTCTGGGAGCTCACTCTTCACCACTGGCAGTATGGGATGGGAAAATACACCTCCAGGTGGGAAGCGAACCTTAACCCGGCCAGAACAAAATAGTGGTCAATACAGGAGCCGTTGCATGAAATTGCAGTTGTCGGATGGCCCTTGGACCTGTAAGACGTTCTAGGAGGCCAAGTCTTAATGTACCATCCGCTACTGGAAAATGAAATGGCCTCTTTCCTGTGCTGTCATCTGATGGCTTGTCAAGAGCGGCAAATCAGCAGAGTGAAAAGCGGTGTCCGAACCCTCAGCCGAGGAAGAGAAAAGGAAAAAGGACGCAAACAGCTCGCTATCAGGAGTGCAGGAAGCTAATTTATGGGGGGAGAGGTAATTGTTTTGTTAAAAATCGCTTGAGGAAATACAGCTCCCTAAAGGGTAAATACTTTCTTCTTTATTTGCTGGGTGTTCAGGAAAACTTACGTATTTATGTTGGAGAGAACACACAGGATGTAGAAGGCTTTCAGAGTACAAGGGGAAATCAAATGCAAATCTCTTTAAGTTAGTGGTCCCGGGCTCCCCCGTCTCTCTGGAAGCAGGACAGTTTACATTTCGGAGCCTGCTTCTGAGAGACACCGTTTCAAACGAGCCCATAAATAAAAACACAATAAAATCAAATGCCACTATGCAATTCCCGAGAGTCTGCATACGTTGTCTTTGAGTTTAACCTAAAGCAACACACCGATCCTAACAAGTTGTGCTACAGAGCCTGTGTTTTGAAGGAAAAGCTTATGCCGTCAGCACCACTGTTTCAGGTACTTGCATGTGGGATTTCTAAATGTGCTGGAGTAAGCTTAAAACCCAGACTCCATTTTAAACTGAGAATCAGTATCCAGCTACTTTGTCGATAGCCTATATTGGACCTGCATGGGCTGTCTGACTGCCAAAGAGGCGGAATCTGTTCCTAAATAACCAATCCAGAGTCCTGGACACCAAAGAGAGTTGTACATCTGGCATCCATTTAATTTTTTTCTACCTAACTTTTGCAAACGTATTTCCTGCGTTGACTATGTGGTATTTTTTGCGCCTAGAAAATCACACCTCCTTTTAGGCCTTAATGATTTTACGTGCAGCAAATACTACTGCTAATTCCAACATTCCTCTACTCCGTATCCCCCATCTTTGGATTTCTTAAATTGTTTAGCACTCATTTGAGAGACCAAAGGTGAGTTTTGCTCAGAATTTCAGCTGCCTTGCTGAAAATAATTATTCTCCAAAGAGGGAAAGGCAGATACGGAATACTTTCCATCTTGCAGTTTCACAGAAGCTTTTTTGGCTTTAGAAGCCAAAGGAGACAAGTCCCAACAAGTCCGAGTTAATTAATGTGACTATCATTGCACTGGCTGCCCACAAAGGTAAATACTGTGGTGCTTGATTAGCCCACAAAAAGGATTACGTGATGCAAGGTTGCAATCCCGATTGCAGAGGATGAGACTCACTGACCCAGGGAGTCCTACCCAGTCCGCATCCCTGTTCCCCCCAGCTGGTACATCCTCATCCTCCTCCTCCTCCTCCTCCTCCTCTTGCACCTCAGAGCCTCTCTGGGAGCAGGACAGCTCGGAGGGAAGCTTTGCCATGGCAGCTCTGATAACCCCTACCAGGATGTACACGAAGGAACAGCTCTGGTGTCAAAGATGGAAAGCTCAACCTGGTGTTTGGCAGAAGCATATGTATGGATATAAATATATCTAATATATATGTGGTGTAGGCAAGCTGGGGGCTTTCCTCCTGCCTCAAATCAAGGCGCACAGGCTGAAAGCCATGCCTGTCCCCACACTTGTCTCTCTACAGCAAAGACATGGACCTGTTGGAGCTGGTCCAGAGGAGGCCACAAAAATGATCCGAGGGCTGGAGCACCTCTGCTGTGAGGACAGGCTGAGAGAGTTGGGGTTGTTCAGCCTGGAGGAGGCTTTGGGGAGAATCATAGAATCACAGAATAGTTTGGGTTGGAAGGGACCTTTAGAGGCCATCTAGTCCAACCCCCTGCCATAAGCAGGGACATCTTCAACTAGATCAGGTTGCTCAGAGCCCCGTCCAGCCTGACCTTGGATGTCTCTAGGGATGGGGCCTCCACCACCTCCCCGGGCAACCTGTGCCAGGGTTTCACCACCCTCACTGTAAAAAATTTCTTCCTTATATCCAGTCTAAATCCGCCCTCCTTTAGTTTAAAACCATCATCCCTTGTCCTGACACAACAGGCCTTGCTAAAGAGATTGTCCCCATCCTTCCTGTAGTCCCCCTTTAAGTACTGAAAGGCTGCAACAAGGTCTCCCCGCAGCCTTCTCTTCTCCAGGCCGCACAACCCCAGCTCTCTCAGCCTGTCCTCGTAGCAGAGGTGCTCCAGCCCTCGGATCATTTCTGTGGCCCCCTCTGGACCCGCTCCAACAGGTCCGTGTCTGTCCCGTGCTGAGGACCCCAGAGCTGGACGCAGCACTGCAGGGGGGTCTCACCAGAGCGGAGCCGAGGGGCAGAATCCCCTCCCTCGCCCTGCTGCCCACGCTGCTGGGGATGCAGCCCAGGAGAGGGTTGGCTTTCTGGGCTGCGAGCACACATTGCTGGCTCATGTCCAGCTTTTCATCCACCAGCACCTCCAGGTCCTTCTCCACAGGGCTGCTCTCCATCCCTCCATCCCCCAGCCTGTACTGATACCAGGGGTTGCCCCAACCCATGTGCAGGACCTTGCACTTGGCCTTGTTGAACCTCATGAGGTTCTCACAGGCCCACCTCTCCAGCTTGTCCAGGTCCCTTTGGATGGCATCCTGTCCTTCTGGTGTGTCGACTGCACCACTCCGCTTGGTGTCATCCGCAAATTTGCTCAGGGTGCACTCAATCTTGCTAAGTCAATGATGAGAATGTTAAACAGCACTGGTCCCAGTTACAGACCCCTGAGGGACACCACACATCACCAGGGAGACCTTATTGCAGCCTTTCAGTACTTAAAGGGGGCTGATAAGAAAGATGGGGACAGACTTTTTAGCAGGGCCTGTAGCGACAGGACAAGGGGTGATGGTTTTAAACTAAAGGAGGGCAGATTCAGGCTAGATATAAGGAAATTTTTTATGATGAGGGTGGTGAGACACGGGCACAGGTTGCCCAGAGAGGGGGTGGACACCCCATCCCTAGAGACATCCAAGGCCAGGCTGGACGGGGCTCTGAGCAACCTGATCTAGTTGGGGATGTCCCTGCTCACGGCAGGGGGTTGGACTAGATGGCCTCTAAAGGTCCCTTCTGACCCAAACCGTTCTGTGATTCTGCAGCTCTATGAGCTCCGTGAGGCGGCAGCCCCAGGCTCAGCCCCGTTACCGGCGGGTGAGGGTGACGGCGGGCACCTCCGGGGCAGGCAGCGGGCCCTTCAGCCCCGCCGGGGCCCACCTGCACCCCCGGCTCTGCCGCCGCCGGGCCCGCGGGGACCCCCCGCCCCACATCCCCGGCCGCGGGGCCCGGCGCGGCGGCAGCCATCGTGAGACAGGCTTTCCTACGGCCGAGGGGCGGCCCGGGCCCGCGGCCGAGGCGGGGCGGGCGGGAGGGAAGGGAAGGGCCGCGGCGGTGCCGTCGGCCGCGCCGTGGCGCTGCGGCGTCGCGGAGGCCCGTTGCCGTCCCGTCCCGTCCCGACCCGTCCCGTCCCGGCTCGGCTCGGCCGGGCGGTGCGTGCGTGGGGGCCGGGGCCGCGGCGGGCAGCGGGGCCGCGGCCGGCGGGGAGCGCGGGGCCGCGGCGGGAGGAGGAGGAGGAGGAGGAGGAGGAGGAGGAGGCGGCGGCGGCGACGCTCCCTCTGCGGCGGGACAAAGGGCTGTGGGCGCGCAGGTAGGAGCCGGCCCGGCCTTGCGGCGGGCCTGGCTGCGGGCGGGCGGGCCGGCGGCCGCCCCGGCCGGCGGCGGGCGGGCCGCGGCGCCTCCTCAGCGCCGGCGGGCCGGGACCTCCCCCGCTCTCCTTCCCCACGGCGGCCGGGGCCGGTTGCTGCCCGCCGCCGGGTTCGGCGCTTCCCCGTTACCCCCGGGGAGCCGCCGCGGGCTGCGGAGGGCGCTGCCGCCGGCTGCCCGCCTTTGTCTCGGCGGCCGCGGCCCGGAGCCCGCCCCGGGAGCCCCCCCCCCCCGCCCCGATCCCGCCTCAGCAGGCGCTTTCCGCCGCAGGAGCCATGGGCCGGCTGCCGCGCTAGGAGCAAAGCCCGGCCGGAGGGGCGAGGGGGAAAGCGGCCGCTGCTCCCCTTCCCTCGGCGGGGCCGAGATGGAGCCGGCGGCGCGGCCGGGCGGGGATATCCTGAGGAGGAACCCGCAGCAGGACTACGAGCTGATCCAGCGGGTGGGGAGCGGCACCTACGGCGATGTCTACAAGGTGAGAGGCGTGAGGGGCCGCGGCGGGGGGTTCTCCTCAGGGCGCCGAGGAACCGGCCCCCGAAAACCCTGTGCGCTCGGGGCGTCTCCGCCAAAGCGTGAGGTTCCCCCCTCCAGCGCTTCTGTGCAGAAGGATTGACTATTTCTTGAAGCATTGGTGAAGGGTCCGTCTTCCCGGCCCCCTCCCTGATTTCTTAGAGGTTTGAACTGGTGAGTATTGCAGGTGATACTTTCCACCTCGCTGCTAAAGAAGGTAGAGGGTATCTACTTGCTGTACCCGTTTCCAGAACGCGTCAGTTTAAGCACCTGATTTAAAAAGGTGCAAGTTTATCCCTGAGGTTAATAATAGCACGGAAGAGGCAGAAGCAGATTAAAGCTCTTCAGAAGCTGGAGCGGAGTTACAGCTCGCGGTCGAGTCAGCGCTGCGAGTCGAATGGATGCTCTCGAAACGGTGCGTACCGGTGCTCGCATCGCCAGAGCCACAGCCATGGGAACCAGGAGGTGTAAGCGTGGCGCGTTCCCCTCCGCGTCCGGCTCTGGGAGGCACGAGCCCCTTCCCCGCACGTCAGCGATGCTCGGCAGCATGAAGGGTTGGGTTGCTTGTAAAGAAAACCTTAAAGTTTTTGGCCTGTGTTTGGTAATCTGCATTTTCGGCGGCATGGGAAGAGTGTCTGCGATGTTTTACTTTGTAATGCTGTTGAGTGTGTTTTTAAAATAGACCTGACACAACCAACTGTACAAGAAAAGGTGTGTTACTCTGCCACATGAAAGGCAGCGGTAATTGCTCATGCTGGGGGAGGGCTCTTTGTTAATGTTCAAATTGAAGTTTTATAGATGGATCTTTTTCCCACCACCCCTTTGAAACTTACTTATGACCTCAGGGAGTTATTTTTAAAAGTTTCCACGGTGCATATTTACCTTCCTTTTTTTTTTCTTTTTCTTTTTTTTTTAATCCTAGAGTGCTGTGCACAGATCAGTCAACTTCTTTGCTAGGGAATCATAGAATCATCTCAGAATGGTTTGGGTTGGAGGGACCTTAAAGATCACCTAGTTCCAACCCCCCTGCCATGGGCAGGGACGCCTTCCACGAGACCAGGTTGCTCAGAGCCCCGTCCAACCTGGCCTTGAACACTTCCAGGGATGGGGCATCCACAGCTTCCCAGGGCAACCTGTTCTGTGCCTCCCCACCCTCAGAGTGAAGAATTTCTTCCTTATGTCTAATCTAAATCTGCTCCCTTTCAGTTTGAAGCCATTCCCCCTTGTCCTATCACTACATGCCCTTGTAAAAAGTCCTTCTCCTAAATCCTTTAAAAGGGCATTTCAGGCTTCATAAATCTGAAACTCAGCATACCTTGAGCTCGTTTATTTGGGTATGCCTGCATAGTACAGGGCAGCATAACGAGAAATAACTAGTTGTGTTGCAGAGAAGTACTTTTGTGTCATCTCTTTGTGGAAAAAGAAATATTCTGCTTCTCATTATCCTGGTAATTAGTGGAGAGCTGTGCTGACATGTCACACAGCTTCCGGTTCCGGAGCTGGTTTGAATGCATGGCTCTGCTCTGTGCCATGTAAACATATCCCCTTTAAAAAAAATAAAAAACCACAACCCTCCCCCCCCCTCCATTCTTTGGGTTATGAAAAATGTGCCTTCTGTTCCTGAAACAGTTCCAGATAGGAATAAACCCAAACCTTCTCATAGTGCAACCTGGCAAATCTGAATCAAAGTCTTTGGCAGTCTGTTTTAGATGTTATGAGTCTAAAACAAGTATAAAGTTAATGAGTTTAAAGTAGTTTGAGAGCCTACATTTGTTTCTAGGTCATTGGTTTGCTCTTTGTTTTTACAAAGCCCTGCAGCAGGGAGGAACTGTATCAAGGGAATACTGAATTGGATGGCACCGGCTGTTATGACAAATATGCAAAGCAAACTTATTTTTTAAAGTCATTGATGTTATGTTAATTTTAAAAGTAACTAAGGTAAACCTCTTCTCTCAAAAGGACTTGACGTATAAACATTTTACTTTTATTTTTCTTAGTCGGCTGTAAGTCTCCTCTTAGCACAGATGGCACATCTTGTCCATGCTGAGGGCTGTCACTAGTGTTTATAAAATGCATTTCTTAGTGAATATCCAATTGTTGTTACGTTGCAGAGCTCGGGCAAGGTTTGCTAGAGAGTGCTTTTAAATTAAAATGGAATTTTCCTCTCACCTCTCTAAGTGGTTTCTCTGCTCCGTCACTACTAATGAGTCACCAGCGTCTCCAGCACAGTTGTTTTTAGGATGTCTAAACGAGACAGCCTTTCTGATTGTGGGAGATCTGCCTCTTCCTCAGACGCTTTTTGGTGGTGGTGGTTCATGCCTCACATTCTTCTCGGGATGTTTGGTAACTTTTAGAGTAATTAGTTCTTTTTTGGGTGTTGAAGGCTGAGGTTAAGCAAATATTTGTGCTCACTATTAGGTTACAGAAGAATATTTAAGACCTTTCTAAAAATCTCCTACCCACTTTGCTTTTCATTACTACTATGGAAGCTTAAAATTGAAATGTGTTTTCTTAGTGTTTGTGGGTTTTTTTCCTCGTGTGTCACATGGCACACAACGGTTGATTTTGGGGTTGCTCCTAAGTACTGGATTGTTGATGTTGTTTTAATATTTTTTTTCCCCCAAAATGCATTTCAGGGTGGGGGAGAAGCCATCCATAAATAAACTGTTTTCTTACTGATTCACACTGTAAGTAGATCCAATTTTGGGTCTACCAATCTTGAAGGTACGCTTTCCATTACAATCCTAATGCGTTAGTTGTCTCATCTGTGTTGGGAAAGCTTTTTTATTTTCTTTTTAATAGAGGCTGTTACTCTTAAGCCAGTTCTAATTCATTGGAATAATTTATCTCTTAAAGCATTATATCAAGCTATCTTAAGTTACTGACTTCTGGAAGAGGCTGTAATAATGAAGATTGGGTACTCACTGGAACTTAATAATACGCTGACAGTATTTTTTTTCGTCCCCTCTCTCTGTTAGATGGTTAGAATCCTCAGCATCGTATCCCTTAACACTCCGAAGGCGATGTCTGCAAGAGTGAGGTTTTAATTTGCCTTTCCTGGCAAGATTTCTGTTTGCCCTCCTTGGTCATATACATCAAAGTCTCAAAGCTATATGTAAAAATGTTTGTTCGTGTATCTGCACGGTCGTACTGAAATAGACTTTGTGTGTGTGCTTAACGCAGAAACAGCCAGTTGACGGGCATCTTAGGGCAGAAAGTTAAAAAAGCCGCTGGAAACTGTAAATGGAATTTAATCTCCAGCACTCGGAAGTGGTCCGTCACGTCCTATCCCAGGTAAATTCCCACAGTGTGGTTAGATCCCAGGTCTTGATGAGCTTTCATGGGTGCCAGCGTTTGACCTCGTCAGTGAACCTGCAGCTTTTCAGTAGGGCCTTGAAGTCGAATTCATATAAGGCTGGTTTTGATAACAAGTTCACATCGTCAGCTCTGTAAGCATGTGTTTCTGCAGTCCATGATGTTTTCTGGAAGTACTTGGAATAGTGTAAGACTGGCCTGTTCCGGTTAGCTTGCTGGATTTGGTTGCATCAGAGCAGCAAGTCATTCGGTTTTATGTACTTGTAGATGTTGGTGTCCTGAAGGGACTTAGAAAACAAACGCTGTATTAGGGCGGTAGTTTACTTTAGCTGTATCTTACTGGGATTTCCTGCATGCAGTTCTTATTTGACTGTTTATTAATGACTTGGAATAGGTTTGGTGGAGAGATTTAGGGGAAAGAATACCCCGTGTTGTGGTGAGAGATGCGGGGTCGCCACCCCTTGCACATAAAAGGGAATTTAAAGTCTTCTACATGTGTGAGTGCTTTCACCCTCAGCCTGTTGACTCTGCTGGGGAACAAAAGACTTTAACTCACTACTACCTCCTCTGTCTCCTCCTCCCCCACCTACACAGGGCTTGGTTTTTTCTGGTTTTTAATGCAAGTGCCCCAAACAGAGTTTTAACTAATCTTTGATTTTGGAGAAGGGGAACAAAAGGATGGTTTATGTAGACTGTCTTTTTGAACGCTCTTGTTTGGCAGCTGAGCTGAAAGATCATGTATTTGCCCAGCCCAGCACCCTCTGCAGGCTGCTTTTGTGGGATGAATAGCTGGATGTCTGTCCTCACTGAGACGCGATGATCAAATATGATCTTGTGCAGCAATTCTAAAGCTGTCTTGTTTCGGTTTTTCCAAGCAGGATTGTGAACAGTGCTACTGTAGCTTTCTTTAAATGTAAGCACAGAGGGAGAGAAATGTACCAGATTAATAGTATTAATACGGTCTCTGTAAAGAAAAGATGCATTTTTATTAAATATAGTGGAAATTTCATTCCTTCTTGAGTCACCTGCTCAGTCTCTCTTATTCTCTTGGGATTTTATTTTATTTTCTTTTTTTTTTTAATCTGCACCAGGTAAAGGCATTAATTTAGAAGAAACCTGTACTGGTTTGCCACCAATCACTGCTGCAGGAAGATAGTGAGCAGTGAAATTGGATTGTGGCAGACAGAGACTCTTTTGCTCAAACACAGCTTTAAAAAAAATTTTTTTTTTTAAAGGTTGCCATAAAAGTGGGACTTTGTCCAGTCTGAGTCAGGTTTCAGCCCTGCTTGTGTGGTCAGTGCCTTATTCACAGAGCTCTGGAGTATAATTCCTGGTGCAGTCAAAGGCTGCTGAGAACCTGTATTTGACATTTTGAAAATAATTCTTAAATGTCAGTCTAATTTCTCAGATCACGAGAACTTACCAGTTAAAGCATGCTACTACTTAAAGTCAACAGGTTAAGAATGGAGTATTAAGGCTTTGTTCTAATAGCAGAGGACAGTTATGGCTATGATAGTTTTTAATCCCATACTCCCAAATTTACACAAATACGTTTTGGCAGCTGCAGACCAATTGGACTGGCCACCCCTGATTCAGCACTTCTGTCCCTGGTGAATATACATTGCTTGCACATATAAAATACCTTAAAATGTCTGTCACATCGGGGGATTCCACTGTTCCTCTCTAGATCAAAGCCTTCTGGTTAGCAATGTTTGCTGTAGCCGTGCCTGAACTCTGCGTACTCTTGTTTTTCCACACAAAGGGTGTTTAGAATGGCATCGAACCAGTGCTGTTGAGTTTCTTCTTGTTGCTGTGGAGTTTCTCTTCTGGGAAATTGCACGCTTTTCTTTTAGGATGCAGTCAGTAGGTTATACATATTGCTGAGAACTAAAGTGCTCAGTGGCTTATTGACACCCTCTGTTAGGATATTCAGGGGTTGGGGGGAAGCCCTTGCTTTTCCATTTGTAATTTTTGTAAGTTTTTTTTCTTATTAAGCATTTGGTGTTTGCTTTGGAACATTAAAAGCTGTTTGGCTTTTTTTTTTTTGTAATATTTAAATATTACCTCCTGTTGCTCATGTTTTCTGTTAATGGTAGGTTATGTGGTGGGAATAGAGTGTCTCTCCCTGTATCTGTTTCTCCATGTCTCTTACATTCAAAAGCAGGTAGTCCCCGAAATCTTAAAAATAAGGTCTGATTCCTTTTCCAGCTCTTTTGAAGAGAGTTGTCCTCCGGGGTTAGGTCCCCAGAGGAGCCAAAGAAAGAGCGGTAGCAAGTTTTCAGTGTGCTGCCATCAGCTAGTACCAAGGCTGTACCCAGCGTCTCCGGAGCCGAGGAGGAACTGAGAGTCTGTTCTATTGAGTTTAATGTCCTGTTGGTACCAGCCTTGTCTCTGATGTAGTCTTCAGTTGCGGTATTACTGTCTAGTACTCATCCTTCAGGAGATGGTCTGCTGGGTAGATGATTTTGTTATTCCTCATTTATTCGTGGTACAATCAGTGAGGGAGGCTGAGGCATCCTGCGGACTTGCACAGGAAGAGGTTAACCAGAGCATGTTCTTTTGTTCTCTGCATGTTGCACACATTTTTGGAGACCGGTCTTGAACGCGAGAGGTACTTTTATTTGAGCTGTGCCTTTTTTGCCTTCCACCCCAGAGCTCTGTTTCAATGCGAGATATCCATTCAGAGGAATTGAATAATGCAGTTCATACGCTATTTGAAACACACATGCTACCCACCCCCACCTCCCCAACGGGAGAGGAAATCTCTGAGAAGGAAGAACAGATCAAAGATCAGAACATTTGCATACCAGTGTCTACTTCGTCTTTGTCTCCAGGAGATGCAACGGTCATTTGCATTGCCAACGTGTTTGGATAACTTTGAATGCATCCAAGATTTATAGCGTGAGGTGTCTGAGTGATTCCCAGTTCCATCAGCAGAGGTGCGTGGTAGAAGTCCGCAGATCACCCATGTCAGAGAGAATAGCTCTTCCTGTTAGTAAGGCCGTAACGGACTTTGCCAGCATATTTTGCTGATGCTAGCAACTGTCCATCCGCTCTGCAGCTGCAAAAACAAATATGCTTGCTACCTTTATTCATGTTGGGCACCTGGCTTCTTGGTTATGGCTGTGAATGAAAAGAAGAGGCAGCATCAGCCCAAAGTGATGCCATTTGAGAACAATGCAAAATGGGTAGGTCTCCATATTCATCGAAGTTGTTCATCAGCTCAAGGCAACCTCAGTGCCTTGCGTTCTAGATTGCCAAGACTTTCCCACGCTTTGCCATTTTGTTAGGATTTCGGATTTTATGTTTCTTCAAGAAGTTAGAATAGTTTTTTCCCAATTTCTGAAGGATTCTTAGCAATAAGAGCCCTCAGCACGGTTCGGTGGGCACAGCAGCCTTTGGTTTGTGGTTTATGGCAGTTTTGGTAGTCCTGAGTGCATTCTGGGATTCCCATAACAAATCAATGGGAAGGGCAGGGTATTTCATTCAAGATTTTGCATTTGTGATCTATAAAGCCAGATGCTACCTTGCTTTTAATGGCAGTGGGTAAATAAGGCAGACCTGATGCTGACAGTAGTTGAAAAATAGCAAAAGACAATTTATTCCACCAGGCCTTCCCCGAATCTCCTTGCAGGACGTACCTATGGAAGAGGGATTGCAGAAGATCATTTATCTGAACTTCCCGTTTGGCCTCACCAAGTAGAGTAATCTTTCTGACAGGTTAACTCAGTCTGTGTAATTGTAGTGAAGGGGTTTCTATATTATGTACCACCACATTTTTCTCCAAGCTGTGGTTTGCTAGACTGGAGAGTGTGTTTACACAGGCAGCACCATATAGCATTATTTATTGTGCATCTCCCACGCCCTTTCCCATCTCTCGTTTAGGGAATCTGTTCAAGAGTGGCTTGTCTGAAAAATTGGAGTCCTTTCTGTTTTTCAAAATAGCAGAGAAGCTCCACTGAGAGTAAAATGCCTTTTAACTCCGTTCCCAACCTAACCAGCTCTGCGAAATCAGTATCTTCGCTGGATAATTTTGAAACCCAGACCTGCCTGCTCACACGTTCTCCTGTGGCTGGCCCGCGGGAAATGTCTCAGTCACGTGAAGGTCTGAGCTGTTGGGATCTCCTCACGTACAGAGGCTGGATGAACTGCTATTCCTTCCTCGATTGTTTGGGGGAAAATCTCAGCGTTTGGTACAGAGAGGTTTCCATTCTGCTCTTCAGCTTTCTAAATTCCTTCACCCAAGTGTTAGAGTAATTAATTTTATCCAGCACGGTGGACAGTGTCTGCAAGGACCTTCTCAGCCGCTCCAAGAGCCAAAGCTTACCTTCCCCTGTGGTGGATGGAAAACGCTATGCCGAGAAGCTGCAGCTTCACTGGTACTCTGGAGCTCTCACACCTCCTTGGTGCAAAGAGCACGTGGGAGGGTAAGCAAGGGAATGGCTTCCTGGCTTCTCCTTCAGTCGGGACTGGAGGTCAGGGGCAAATCTGTTTTGTGGGTGCTGTTTCCATCCTGCCCCTGTCACATCCCAAGGAGAGGGATTCAAGAGGGGACTTGCTTACGTGGAAACGTTGCGGGGGGCATTAGGGAAAGGGCTGGCATCTTCTCTGAGTCAGAGACCACTAACAGCCATTGGACAAAGGACGGCATGTTCCTCTCTGCTGTGTCAAGAGGTAGCCGAATTATGGGACTAGTGCATTTAGCATCACAGATCTCACGAAGTTGCTTGCTTTTGAGGCTGTGGTATGCTAAGATATGGTTTGAGCAGGCGCTGGTCAGTACATCAAAAGCAGGCAGTAAAAAATCTGAAATTTGTTGCAACAGAGGGAGAATAAGAAGTGCCAAGGCTTTTGTTCCAAAGCCTTAGCCTCTTCCGGTATTTTTCCTTAGTCTGTTATCCTGTGTGTTGCTATATGTGTTTCTGCTGACTTCTCTGCTCCTAAAGACAGTGAAAAGATCATGCAAGACGCAGTCACGAATACCCCTGAGAGCTTTGAGCTGACCCACAGTCCTGGTGGCCAGAACCGCTGCATTTACTGAACTGATCTGTCAAAACGGCATCTCTAATGCCACATTTGGTATTCTGGCATGTTGGAATTACTCTTCTCCCAAGTCTATTTTTGTGTCTTCTGTATGAATATAGTGTATAAAAGGTTCATGTTTTCATAGAGATGAGGCAGATCTGGCTGGACATTTCCAGAAAGCTGAATGAAACATATTTTCAGGTTAGTATGAACAGCTGGATTTGTAGCTTGTTGAAATGTGAATTTTGAGACACTCCAGAAAGGCAGGTGCTGTTTATCTTCAGAGAGTGAAGAGGTCATTGCAGGGGGACTCTACTGGCTTATTGGTAAGAAATCATTCTTGAACTTTATTTGTGTAGCTCTTTCCTGTGCAGCGTTATGGGTTATATATATCATGGGTTCATGAAAGGCAGGTCCTGCCTGACCAACCTGATCTCCTCCTATGACCAGGTGACCCGCCTAGTGGGTGAGGGAAAGGCTGTGGATGTTGTCTACCTGGACGTTAGGAAGGCCTTTGACACAGTCTCCCACAGCATCCTCCCGGAGAAGCTGGCGGCTCATGGCTTAGACAGTCCTACTCTTCACTGGGTAAAAAACTGGCTGGATGGCCGAGCCCAGAGAGTTGTGGTGAACGGAGCTAAATCCAGCTGGCAGCCGGTCACGGGCGGTGTTCCCCAGGGCTCAGTGTTGGGGCCAGTCTTGTTTAATATCTTTATCAATGACCTGGATGAGGGGGTTGAGTGTGCCCTCAGTAAGTTTACAGATGACACCAAAGTGGGCAGGAGTGTTGATCTGCTCGAGGGTAGGAAGGCTCTGCAGAGGGATCTGGACAGGCTGGATCGATGGGCTGAGGTCACCTCTATGAGGTTTAACAAGGCCAAGTGCCGGGTCCTGCTCACTTGGGTCACAACAACCCCAGGCAACGCTACAGGCTTGGGGAAGAGTGGCTGGAGAGCTGCCCGGCGGAGAAGGCCCTGGGGGTGCTGGCTGACAGCCGGCTGGACATGAGCCAGCAGTGTGCCCAGGGGGCCAAGAAGGCCAACGGCATCCTGGCTTGTACCAGCAATAGTGTGGCCAGCGGGAGCAGGGCAGGGATGGTGCCCCTGTGCTCGGCACTGGTGAGGCCGCACCTCAAATGCTGTGTTCAGTTTTGGGCCCCTCGGGACAAGAAGGACATTGAGGTGCTGGAGTGTGTCCAGAGAAGGGCAACGGAGCTGGGGAAGGGTCTGGAGAACAAGTGTGATGGGGAGCGGCTGAGGGAGCTGGGGGTGTTCAGCCTGGAGAAGAGGAGGCTGAGGGGAGACCTTATCGCTCTCTGCAACTGCCTGAAAGGAGGTTGCGGTGAGGTGGGGGTCGGTCTCTTCTCCCAAGTCACTAGTGACAGGACGAGAGGAAATGGCCTCAAGCTGCACCAGGGGAGGTTTAGATTGGATATTAGGAACAATGTCTTTACTGCAAGAGTGGTCAGGCACTGGAACAGGCTGCCCAGAGAGGTGGTGGAGTCACCATCCCTGGGGGTGTTCAAAAAACGTGTAGACGTGGCACTTGGGGACATGGTTTAGGAGGCCTGGGGGTGTTGGGTTGGCGGTTGGACTTGGTGATCCTAGAGGTCTTTTCCAGTCTTAATGCTTCTATGATTCTATGAGTAAAGGCATCATTTCTCCTTATATTTAATGTGATGGTCCACCCCAAGAAGCTGTGTTCTTGTTCTGGTCTCAGCTGTGTGTATGTCTGTTTGCTGATCATTGCTATTGAAGCGGTGTAGAATTGTGGTGCATTTGCCTTAACTCGCTGTTTAATGTGCAGACATGCAAGATAATAGTTGAATTACAATCATTAGACTCCCAAAGATGTTTGGGGAATGTAATCATTAATCTTAAGGGAAGATAAGCGGTAAAGTCTCTTGCACAGGCACGGGAATGTAAATGTGGTAGGTAGAAAGAATAAAGGGGCGGCTATACCATCTTTTGTAGATGTACTTTGTCTTGATAAAACTTAAAGAGTTAAAATTTGATGGGAAGCAATGCCTGATGACTATTCATTACTCTGCAGTGATTAACAGCTGCAGGTATTTGTGTTGTATTCATGAGGGGTTTGAAAACAGCAGCAGCTGAAATTTTTCTTTTGATGCACTTGGTCTACGGTGAGATAAGGGAGAATATTTGATGTATCCCTTGCAGGTACTCACAGTTGTGTTGTCTGTCAAGAGGGGGGTTGTTTAAATTAAATATAATAATAGATTCTCTTAAACAGCTGAGATCCCTTTTCATTTAAACTGTTATTGAGAAAGCAGCATTGACGTTTTAAATGCCCCCTGCCTTTAAGAGGACAATTTCCATTGCAGGGGGGAGGAGGATGATATGATATATGGAGGGGAGGCAGCTGAACTAGGCTCAGCTACACGGGCATTGCTTTTGTAGCGTTAGTAGCTCACGAGGGGTGAGGGTCTCTGAGGCTAGACGGATTGTATCTGCATTGTCAGAATACCTTCATCAGGTATTTAGGAGGAGTCTGGGTCAGTAGTTGGACAGGATAAGCAGTTTTTGATAATGCTGTTTTGTGTCAGGCATGTCTGCGTTTAAATTTAAAGTGCTGTTTGAGTTCTAACCCTCTGCTTCTTGGGTAGTTGTGAAGAGGCATGACTAATGTTTTGATTAACATAGTGCCTTTAAAACTTTGCCAAACAGTTCCTGTCTAGAGAGTCTGTTTTTAAATTTGGCTTACAATATCAAACTGGGGACAAAGAGAGTTATGAGGATGGGTAGGGAGATCTTGAGAACATTTTATGATCTGCCATTGCTTCAGCACTCACAGCCGACCGCCTGTTCAGGGTACATGAACATAAATTTTTTCTTATTCTGTGGGTGTTGAGGTTTGTCTAAATCCTACACTGGGATGTCTTGAGTACGGACTGTGCTGACTTGAGCAGCGAAGTTAGCTGCTGTAGGGGTGGAATGTGAAAGGAGGAGGAGGAGGACAGGCAGGCAAAGAGGAACAAGGGAAGATGGAAGATGTTCTCTAGTACAGTAAAATTGAAAAAAAATTATTTCTTCAAAATTCCAGTTAAATCATGAGGCCTAATTTACTGTAATATTATAATTTCTGTAGCATGCATATTATTCGAGCAGCATGTTTTTGGTCCATGTTTTAAAGAAAGTTGAACCAGTAAAGTGAGGAAGTCACTGGCCAAGTGCTTGAAACAGGGCTGCTGAAATGAAACCGCTGTTTGACATCTGTATCATAGGATGTCCTGAGTTGGAAGGGACCCGCAAGGATCATCAAGTCCAACTCCTGTCCCTGCACAGGAAAAGCCCAAATTTCACACCATGTCTCTGAGGGCCTTGTCCAAGTGGTTCTTGAATATCGCCAGCCTTGGTGCCGGGACTGCCTCCCTGGGGAGCCTGTTCCAGTGCTCCACCACCCTCTGGGGGAAGAACCTTCTCCCAATATCCAACCTAAACCTCCCCTGGCACATCTTCCTGCCATTCCCTCGGGTCCTATTCTTGGTCACCAGAGAGAAGAGACCAGTGCCTGCCCCTCCTCCTCCCCTTGTGAGGAAGATTAATCTATAGAAAAAAATTGTTTCTTCTTTTCAAGTTACATCATTTAAATGAGTGGATCAGTGAAAATTGAGAAAACAGTTGAAAAAAAAAGAACTTCCTTTTCTCTCCTCCATTCTGGGTAAAAATAAGGTGTGAGAGTATAAGATAGCTGTAAAATCGTGAAAGATGTAAGCTGTAATGAAATGGCAGCATATTTCCTCTCTTTACTTAACCAGCATAAGTGCAAAACATACATGAGAAAGGTTAAGTATAAAGTATCTAGAACATTTAAAAGTTCTAATTTTCCTCATTAAAAACTTACTAAAATGCTAAAATGTAATTTGTTTATTTCAACAGAATTCCAGGCTACAATTTTGAATTGCCTACTGAATTAGAAATATTACTGATCACTATTTCATCATCATCAGATATAAAATTAAGATTGTAAATAAATGTTGGGTTTTACTCTAGTGGAAACAGCTGAAGAGTGGTACCGTCCCCATAGTCAGAAAGAAGCAGGCACACTGTAGAATGCATACACATGTACACAAATGAAATGGAGAGGAAATCATTATGTCTTACCCATCTTCCACCCCAAGAAGGTGAAAATTGATATTAGTCGAGGTGCAAACCAAAGCTTAATCTTAGGACAGAAGAAGAATCTCACTGCTCCTATTTTTAACTAATTTTCTTTTAACTTAAATTTACACAGCTGGTTTTTCTATTCATTCTTTCTGTTCTGCTTGCTGTTTTATTTAACGATAACAACAACAAAGAACAAAACACCCAGACCTGTTTTCTTCATGAAAAGACAACTTTATGGTTTGTTCCCTTTAGTTCTTAGTTCATCTCTGAGGAATTGAAATTTAGGGAGGCAATTACTGAACAGCTTTGTGGAAGTTAGATTTTTCTACATAAATCTAGGTTTTTTCACCTGCGCCTCTGTAGATTCTCTCAGTTAAATTACAAGAATGAAAAGGAGTCGATACAGACTTGTACCCTGTGTTTGGGAGGCTTGGTACTGCAGAAGAGCCTGTGTGTGACATGAAAAGCACGAGGGGTTCGCCCCAACACTTGGTTGTTAAAAATGAGCTTGCACACACGGCTGAGTTACAGCGTGAAGCACTGCAATTCTAGGCAAAATAGCTTCAATAAACCAAACAAAAACCCCAGCAAAACTTGGATATTTTGTTCTGACTAATCTGGAAGTATGTCCAAAAGTATTGCTGGTGTTTTAGGAAGTTGCATGCAGATAGTGACAGTGTAAGGGTTGCAATCTCTGAATTGCAGTTTCTTCTCCTCTTCAGAATGCCCACAGCAGTTCCTCAGTTCTGCCTTTCTGAAGAGACACGTCTTTTTCTGTGTTAGCTCACGGTTACAAAGCAGAGCAGTAAAAAATTTCTTCGGTGTCAAAAAAGTGAAATGATGGTCTTAAAATTCTCTAATACAACACAAGTGGCTTAGTTAAAAAAAAAAAAAAAAAAAGGCAAGTCATTGCCTTTTCTTTCGGAAAGTTCTTTTTCCTCCCTGCCTAGAAAGCCAGATCCTTGTGATGGGAAAACAGAGTCCAGTGCTTTGGAGCCCAGCCATGGATTTCCTGCGTGACTATGACATATTGCTTAGCGGTCCTATCCTTGTTATGTACAAATAATTTTAAGTTCTTCATAGCTTCCCTGAAATAAAAAAGTGTTGGTGTGTACCACGTGAGTTCCTTATGCATGACATGGGGTTAGTAGTGCTGTCTTGACTTGGTAGGGGTGTCGCGAGACCGAGTGCTGTCTCTGATCAACTCACTGATTTTTCTTTCAGGTGGAAAGAAGAGACATAGGCGCTTTGCTTCAAATAATTTGGTTGACACATCTCTTAGTTCTTTCATCTCTAAGGAATAAATAAATTCCCCTGCTGCTGATACAAAGTGTGATATTTTAATGTTGCTTGATGTTGTACTCCGTGATACTGTGGGGTTTTTTCCTGTGTCGTGGTCTATGCATTCAGTGTAGGAATAAAATAAAATTGTCTTACATTTATTGTTCCTATCTTCTGGTGAATAAACCGTTTTAAAATCCATCCCGGTTTGTAGTTTAATAATATGTTTGAAGGTATCTTTTTTTCTTTTTTTTTTTTTTTTTTTTCTTTCCCCCATTTTATACCCTCACCAGCAAAGCTCTTGGACATCTGCTCAATTTTAAGTATACCAGCAGCTTCATGGGCCTTCTTAGATTTGTGTGATCTTACATTAAAAACTGTACATGATTCCTCAGGAAAGTGAGCTATTTCTAGTAGCCTTTCAAAACAATCTAATGCACTGAGTTGTAACTTGAGAAGTTACTTCTTTGTTTTGGTTCTTGCCAGGGGTCTGCTCCAACTGAGTCAAAATTGGGCTCTTATTTTTTCTCCTGTGGTATTTGTTTGTATCTTTTGTGCTGCATTAGTTGCTAAATAGTACTTTTGTGGTCAAGGTCTGTTTCTAGCTTTAACTTTTCAATTTTGGAAGGATCGTGCCAAATATTTTGCAAATGATGACCTGCCAAGAAGATTTCATAGGAGAATAACCAGCCTCTACTTGGAAGCATATAGCTGACGACTTCTGTTATTTTTTTTTCCTAAATGAATGTTGTGAAGATGTGCACTGATCTTTGCTTTGTTGTTATTGTTATTCTTGTTGCTGTAGGCCTTTGTCCTTCAGTAATTACTGCTAGGTATGAGAATTAAATGTTTTAGTGGCCGCTGAGATCTGTAGCAGAACTGTAAAGCCACTTTCTTATACAAATCATTAGTCTGGTTTTCTGTGCTGGAATAGAAGGAGTTGGCCTAACATCATTAATGAGCTTTTAATCCCTTATTGTTTGAGTTAATTGGCCTTGAGTAAGAAAGTGTCTGAAGTCTGTGAGCGAAAGGTGGGTTCCCCTCCTCCCAGTTTTCTCTGCAAGAGATATACTATCTAAATTTCACCAACTGCCAGTAAAAGTAAATACATTTAAGCCTTATTTGCATTATAGCTGTGCTTAGGAGTGCTAATCGCAGATCTGACTGCACTGCGTTTCAGGTTTTAACGTGGAATTTATTTAAACCCTGGTACTTCCGTGTATTCTAGGTTCTGCTCCTTCAGTAAGGGAAACTGCAAGTGCTCGATATGTGGAAATAGGGAGTGACAGCTGTGAGGTTTGCCTCCTGCTTTGTACTGTTGCGTGTTCCTCGTCTGAAGGATGAGAAGTGGCAGCGTCCATCTGGAGAGCACCCACAGAATCAATATTTGTCTTTGTACAATATTCAGCTCTGATATCCAGAGTGATGGCTCTCTTAGTACAAACTAGCTGACACAAGAAATTCAGAAATACATATAAAAAGTAAAATTAGCAGGTGAATCTTTATTTTTGGTTTATCCTGAAAAGTAGTAACAGGGATGGTTGTAAGAGACGGTTCTCTTTCAGTGTATTGAATCTATAAAGTCTCTGTTAGGGAAACGGTTTATGAAAGCCTCTGTGCCCTTTGCTATAAAGGAGCCTGGTACTGCTCTCCCTCTCGGAAATCCAGCTGGAAGGTTGCACTGGAAGGTTGTGGAGTGAACAATTGCCTCTGGGTGTTTCTGCCTCCTAAAAGAGCAGGAGCCCTGAAAATTAGAAATTGCTTTTAGGTGTTTTTTTTCCAGCAGCAAAGACTAGCTGGACATCTGCTTCACATGTGAGCTGCCCTGGCACACCTCAGGTGATGAGCGGAGCGTTGCGAGGACTCAAGATGGGAGAGGCATTTGTTTTTGTCTGGCACAAATCTCAGCCCATTCAGTAAGATTTCCATTAATATTTGACAGAGTCATCCCACTTATTTTTTTTTTTTTTTAAGCTATCCTCTTTTGTTCCTTCTACATTTTTAATTCATCCACAGACCTTCCCCCATGAAGGAGAAAAATGTGTTCAGCATCTGTTTCGGAGATGCTCTCAGCGCTGACCAGGGGGGCCTTTATTGAGTCCAGTACTCTGTTGAGGTTTTCTCAGGATGGCGCTGTGGGGAATTTGGGGTAGGTTTTGCTTATTTTATTTTATATAAAAGAAAAGAAAAAAACCTCACAAAACTCTGCAGTAATTGCACCTGTGTGGGTTTGGTACATGCGTCTATCCGAAGGTAAGATACGGGGGAACGCAGGAAAAAATGCAGGGGTCGTATGCCATTTCTGCAAGCCTTCTGAGGATGTTTGTGGGGTGTGCTGCCTGGTACTGGGACCGGAACCAGCACGGTCCCTACTCAGTCTAAAACTGGAAAGCAATAGTGGGAGCTACTATTTTTGGCTGGAGCCCAGGCAGAGGAGCTCTGCAGCCGCTCTGTGGCCTGTCCAGGTGATTCTCTCACTTGTGAACATCCTGACACCAAGGTCTGCATCTGCTCTGAGGAAATGGCAGCCTTCTAGTCTCTGTGGGGTGCTGCTCGGGGGAGCGTTTCAGATCATGTTCAGCGGTGAGCCGTCAGAACTGGCCTCTCTGCTCGGGTTAACCTTTACCTGCAAATTTTCAAGGATTTTTTTTTTTTTTTCAGAGCTTTCAGAAAGTTTGATTTCTTTTACGAAAGTGCTTTTCTAATGTTGTACAGGACTGCAAAAGGTGGTGGTATCCTCGTGAAGGATAGCAATTCTAGGCTCACACAGCGGGGATTAACTCTTGTTGCTTTTAAGCTGGGTTTTCTGAGAAGCTTTCTGATTATGTATTGACTTTTAATGAATACCCAACTCTGTGGTCTGGGTGTTAAACTCAGCTGGTAAAAAGATGGTGTTCCAGAGTATTTTAAGAGTATGTCCAGCATTGCTGTTCTTTGCTTTAGCTGCCTGATAGTTTTCAAGCTTGATTTGCCAAGCATTTTTTAAAAGTGACGGACTGACTTCTGTAAAGCTTAAGAGTAAGGAAAATTGTGTAGCTAACTATGATGTGTAATTAATTATGATAAACACTAGGAATGCTTATTTGAACTTCTGCATTAGGACGTAATTCAAATTCTGTTGCAGACCAGCAGGTTGCCATCCAGCAAGATTGAATTCTTCTCTAACACATCAGTTGCTGCTTATTTGAGGGATAAAGGGTAAACTAGCAGATCGGAAACCTAATCCAGTCTGGCAGTTCTGGTCAGATTTCTTAATATTGCGTCTTAGATACTGATTTTTGTGGATGTTTGTTCACAAAAAAAAAACCCAAGTAAATGATGAAACCCCCAAAAGTTATTGTTGTGTTAGAGTTACCAAGGCCCCCTGAGGACTTGCTGTCCTTCGCGGCTGGTCTCTCTGTTGAGGCTGCAGCGTAGCCTGAGACCTCAGGGTCCTGGAGTTGGTCTTGAGGGCTTCTCCTTGTGTGCTGGGAATAGCGGTGGGGAACCATGGGTTTCATCTTGAGAAATAAGACCTTCCTTTGCTGAAATCTCTCATCTCTATGTGTGACCAGTTTGAGCGTAGGACAAAAAAGTTGAAATGGGGTTACATACAAGAATGTGGCATGTCCACGGGAACATTTGTATCGTATGGGAGAGGGATACCACACCAAACAGTGAAACTGAAATCCTCATGTAGAAAAGCTCACAGCCGAAGTGCTGCTGAAAGGTCTGGTGGTTGTGCCAAGCTGTAGCAGTTGCTCGCTGAAGTTTTACTCCACAGATGGACTGGTTGTGGTGGCATCTTTAAGATCCCATTTTCTTAAGGTCTCTGTGCTCCTGCCTTCTGGTACATATATGCAGTAGTCTTTGTTTGTTCATGTGTCCTGTTCTTTTTTTATTCCCCTGATGCCCATAATGATTTGGATTCTCTTTTTTTAATCACAACTCTAATACTTACTGTGCTTCCTGCGTGTAAGAAAGGAATCTGTTTTCATGGATTTAGAGCAGCCCAGGTGAGAGACATTTCTTTGAGTCACCCCAGTTGGCTGAGAGCTCTAGGTAGTGGTAGATGTGAATTCAGACACGTAGGTAGGTGAATTCAGGTATTTGATGATACTGTGAGATATAGAAAGAACGATGCAGCATAATGGGAATTTCAAAACCGCATAGAGCAGGTTAAGAGTTATAAAGTGTAAGAGGTCAGAAACTAGAAGGCAGATGAGAAACTTCTATTTCAGTTGCTCAGCGAGAGGTCAGGGTACCTTTTGAAGGTACATACAGTAACTGAGGAGAAGCAGGCAATACTTGAGACAGCAAAACATCGCGGTCACTGATGAGTGAAGCTTGGCAAGGAGTGAATAAGATGGGGACGCATGGGAGGGTTGCCACAGGAGCTGCAATTATGATTAGATTAAATGAAGACACAGTCAAACAAACGGCTCTTCTGGTGAATTGGGCTGTTGATCCAAGGCTGGAGATCAGACAGCTACATTGGGGTGAGGAGGGGATTTCACCATGGAAATTGAAAATGCTAATTTGGAGGCTGCAGGAGTGGTATTGCTGTCTGAATCTTCCCCTTCTCTTCCTCAGTGTTGAAGGAGAAAGTGGTGGGACGAGGAGACTGAGCACATAAAGTTGCGTTCAGATGTCCCAAGTGAAATGATTCTCCAATTTTTGTCCATCTCACACAGCTTAGTACTGTGCATGCCCTGGGGTGGAATTGTCTGGCTTGCACTCTTAAAAATAAATAAAACAAAACTGCAGAGTGTGTAACTGGTTCTGAAACCAGTTTTCTGTGTTATTTCTGGTCATTAGCTACAGAAAGTGTCCTACCCAAAATGTGCTTTCTCATGTGCATTGTTTGGGTGTGCGGTGGGAAGCGTCATACACAGGGATTGCCACGGGTGTCACGTTGGGTTCCACTGTCCCACGACAGGTTTTTGATGCAGTTCTGAGATGAAAGTTCAGTCTCGGTGAGAAAACCCGATGATTTTTTTTATGCATAATGTAATAAAACTCTCCCAACTCCCCAAAACCCCAGTCCTACTAATAATCCACCTCTCATTTTTGAGTGTGGTGTTGGGACACGCCACTGACGTTGTGCCTAGGTTGGAAGAACGTGTGTTGCTCCTGGATTGACAGCCTAACGCAGGCTGTGTCTGCAGCTAGTCCTTGTTGCAGAAGGCGCTGTGCAGATCCTGATGCAGTTGCTGGGAAAGTGCATCAGGAAAGTGTCACCATTTGCTTGCTTAGCTCTTAACCACTTTCTGAAGCATCTGCTGTTTGAGACAGGACCATGGGCTTAAAGGAACCTTTAATCTGCTCTGGTACAGCTGGATGTATGCTTGAAGGAATCTGGGTTGTGGTGGCTGGTGCTGACATATGCTGGGGAAAAAAGTGTGCTGATTATTGTGCTGTCACATTAAACTAATGACATGTAATCTCCTAGGCTGCTACAGCTATGCAATGGGATATTCAAAAAAAGAAGAGTACTTTTGTTTTGTTTTATTTTGAACACAAACTCTGTGGGATGTCTGTAGTATTAATATTTAGCTGCTAAAATACTCTGGAAGAGCTGTGCTCAGTGGGATGCTGTCACTCATCAGGCTGTAGGACAGCTGAAGAAGAGGTGACCAAAAGACTACTGCCTAGCTCATCTTTCTCAGTAAATATACTCTGTATATGACATTGAGCAAAATAAATTTGACTGTGTGGCTCACCTCATTCAAATATACCCTTGTTCTGGTCCCATTCTTGCGTAGGTCAAGTTTTTTGTTGGAGTTTTGCAATCCTTCTGCCAAAATCCTATAGTTTTAATTTTCATTCTGAGTAGCATGGGACATAATTTTCAGTTTGGAGTCTCACTAACTACAATTAAGATCAATACTAACAGATAGCAAAAGCTCTGTCTTCCTCTCGGGGAAAGTCTTACAGCAAGTCCCCTGATCTGTTGGGGAAGTTGGGCTCCGCTTCTGTCATGTGGGAACCAGACCACATTGCTGATGGGGATGTGGGCTCCAGCACCGGAGGGAGCTGTGCAGACGCTGAGCTTTGTCTTTTAGCCTTTAGTGTCAAGATGAGTTCTTAGGAGACTTCCTTATGTATTGAAAGAATGAAGGCCAGCAGAATTAAAGACAATAAGAAGCCTAACAGGTTTTATCTTGCATTAGACTGAAATATTAGACACATTAGAATTCAGAAGAGATCATCAAAGTTCATGATATGTATGTCATCTTTATGTGATAAGTGCATATAACCTGCTATGTCAGTAATAGCTCATGAGGTACTGAACAGCTCTACTTGTTAATTGGCAGGTCTGGATTACTGGGCGTGGAGGAGAGAACAGCTCCCCTGGCCTCTGGTTGCTTTCAGCTAATTTTGAATTAAGACTTGAAATACTGAGGAAATTTCAGAGGATGGGAAGGAGGCAGGTATTTTGCTGTTGGGCTTTAAAAATGTAAATAAGATGACTAAGAGAACTAAATTTCTTAGCTTTACTTCAGTCCCCTCCCTACAGTGAAGAAGTGTATCAATAAGACAAATTGATAGATCATTAGCTAATTCTTCACATTGGGGAGATTATGGAGAACTTATATTTTTGTCAAATATCATTTGTAGTAAAATTTCAGGTTTGATTCACAAAGCCAGCAATACTGATGTAGTGCATTCCTGTCTGTGATACTTCCTTGATACTACACAATCCTTTTTTAAAAAGTAGAACGATGCAAACCGTAGTCACCCATAGGAAATGAGTTGAGAATTTCTTTAAGTAACGTGTCAAAATGATTTGAGGAATCCTTATTTGATAGTTTTCATATCTAGGTGTGTACCATGGAGAACCAGTTTTTAGCCCTCGCCTTCTTACATTTTTAATGATATGCAAGATAACCGTAATTCATTATTGATCAAGTTTTCAGCTGACAGGTGTGGAAGAGAAGTTTAAAGAACAAGAGTGACAGCAGAGAGGGCTGTGCGTACTCATTTAAAGCTGGTGCAATCCAAGATGAAGGAACAAAAGCCATCAGTCGCATTTGCGGGCAGGTGACAGCTCTTGGGAAGCAGTTTGGGTAATTTGCTGCATGCTTGCAATACAACTATCTAGACTGAAGATCTAATACAGTTCCTGTATCTGTGAGCATCCAAACAAGGATATCGAGGATCAGGGAATACTCAGCGTTTTTGCCTTTGGTGCTGGCACAATAGGGGTTGAGTAGCATGTGTGGTCCTGGTGTCGTCAACTCGAGAATGTGTTTGGTTGGAAGATTAAGCTGTAGGACCAGAAAACCAGTCTTAGGGCAAGTGGCTCAGATAACTTCACACGTTTAGTTCCTAAATACCAACCCGGTGGAGAGCTTTCTGTTCCAGCGGACAAAGTTCGATGCTTCAAACCTGAAATAGTCCACGTCCAGGCTATAGATAAAGCAAAAACTTAATGGTGATATTGGATAGCAGCAGGACACAATTTGGTGAAGCTCTATGGCCTGTCGTGTGTGAGAGCTGAGAACCAGTAATCGCAGTGGTCTCCTCCGTCCTGAACCTTCGAGCCCGTGCCAAGCAGTCTGCATACCAACGAGCTTTTGCAGACTGCATCCGTTCCTTCAGGCTTCAGCGTAACAGTAGCAGTGGCAGTTATTGCTTATATGGAAAAGGAATATCTTTAAGGAATACCATCTTTGTACTTCAGAAATGAAGCGGATCTTCTGGAAACCATGCAATCTCCTTTATCTGAGCAGCTTAGCTGCTTGTGGATGGAAGCGTGGATAGTGGAGGTTCCCTGGCTTCACCAAGATAGTGTGCTTAGTCTCTTATGGGAACATCTGTGTTTCATAATGGTATTGTTAGGTGTAAGAGTGCCAGAGAGGTCCTAATCCTTTGTCCATGCTTGGATGCATGCTGCTTCTGGACATTGAAGAATACCAATGATTTTGCTGTGGTCTAAAAACACCTGTGGAAGGAAGGTACTTTAAGTGGTAAAGGTTTCCTTTGTGGTTAGCAGATAACTATCTGTTTCTGTGTTCAGAAATCAGTGATTTGGTCTGTTGGCTTCAGATGTCTGATTCTGTTGTGCAGTTGTTCAGGTTCTCTTTGACTTCATTTGGGTCATATTTGTGTCCTTGACATGCATTTTGATACTTACCTCTTGGCTGAGCGCTACAGGATTTGAAAGGCCAATTATTGTTGGGTTTTTTTTTCCCCTGGTTGGAAAGCCTTTCCCAATTTGGAAGCTTGACTAAGTGTTGACAAAACTGAGGGGTTCATCTTTCAAGTTCTTGCCTTACCCATTGTTAAATTAAGACTTTTTCTTGTCCACGTGCAAGAGAAGAGTGTTTTGTTCTGTAGCGGCTTCCTTCGGTTCAGTCCACAGGGGCTTATTTGCTTTGCATCCTCACCTTAAGTAACTGCCCAAATCGATTTCACCTAACCCAGTTTTCTCTCAAATTTCTATAGTCTGCCTCTTAACCAGATTTCATCTGTTCAGAAGACTCTGCATGTTTGTTAGGGAAAGAATGAAACAGTTGGGTTTAGACTCCTGTAACTTCTGGATGATCAGCAAAAGGGGAATGCCACAGTGCCTAATGGGATCAGGTTGTGTGTCAAAAATAATATAGCTTAGCTCTGCTGATGGTGCCCAAGTGATTTAGAGCTCATTTTACTAGAGTTAACAGTGTTAATGAAATCCCCTCTCAAAACTTTCTAGATCTGATTTTCCTGTAGTGTTTTCCTCCAGCACTGAATTCTTGGTGTGAAGTTTATGCCGTACCTGGAGAGGGCAGTTCTGTAAAGGCTTAATTGGAGCTCCCTACCCCGTCATCTTCTCAAGGATTGTGGGGACTGCTCGCCTCTGCCAGGATCTGCTGGAAGGAGTTTGTTTTCAGAGTTAACTTGTTCATCCATGCTGCATCTGCCTCTCCGCCTATCAGCTCCGCTTTCAGAGCACGCTGAGGTTTAGCACCGTGAGATGGGTGGTTGAGCGCTGCATGCTCCGACAGTCTCTGTTGCAGCATAGCACTTTTGTACCACCCCAGCGAGCGCGGATGGCATAAACTTCTCGGTTTCAACAACCCTCAGAGATGGTGTTTGAGAAGCATGAACTCTCATTTCCTGGCAGATAGCTGGGGTTTTTTAAAGTCTCGAAAGGAACTGCCAGTAACACTTCGCAACTCCAACTAGGTTGATGCTGGGCTAATACCCAAACCAGATAATCCTCACCCAGGTTGCTCTCAGCTAATTGCATTGTGTCATATTTGTAACACTTGACATCATAGTGAATCTTTTCAGTTTGTAAGACTGTGTGAGATGCCTTTGCAGTATAATTAAGTATGTTTTAACTCTCTTGTTTCAGGCTAGAAATCTTCATACAGGAGAACTGGCTGCTGTAAAAATAATCAAGTTAGAGCCTGGTAAGTTTTGCATTCTTTTCTGTGTTTTTGAATTGCGTTTTCATTTTTTTTCCATATGTTTCTTTTCACATGGCTGTGAAGCTCCAGACAAAAGAAGTGTTTGGGGTTTTTTGTAGTTTCAGTGGTTAGGTGACAGGAAGCACTTCAGGATGTACCATTACTTTTCGCTATGTTCTGCTCAGTGTTCCTTGTTTGTTCTTATCTGCCTTATAGATTGTCGCATAAAAAGCTGTTGCGGTTACTGTGTGTTGTTAGTACAAAGAGAAGATTAAGGACAGATGGTAAATTGTGAGCCCTTTGAGGAGGGAGCTTGCAGGCTGTGTGAGTTGAAAGGGGGAAGGGACCAGGCAGTGATGCTAATGCCCACCAAAGGTGCACTTTTAGAACAGAGCCCTGAGCTTTTTAATGTGTTGTCTTTTTTCTAACCTATGCTGAGGGAGGAGGATGGCTCGTACTATCATTTCCCCATGCATTTTCTGCCACTCCTCGTAAAAGCAGGAGATGCAGGAGAAGCTCACTTGCGGAGGAGGATGGCTCGTACTATCATTTCCCCATGCATTTTCTGCCACTCCTCGTAAAAGCAGGAGATGCAGGAGAAGCTCACTTGCTGCCTAAGAGACTTCCTGAGTGGAAGCCTAATTCGAGTCCTGCATAGAGAGCTGAAATCAGAAATAGTGTCCTCAGTGGAAATGAGGAGAGGAGCTTTTATCTCCTCAGTCATAACTCAGTCCCACCTGAGGATCTTGTATGTGTTCAAAGAAGTAATCTCGCATTACTTGGTCGCTGGCATACCTTTCAAATCTCTCCTTAGCGTAGTCGTCTTCTGTATCTCCGTGGCGGTGGTTTGCCTGAACTCCTGTGCTGTGCATGTTCAGGGTCCTGGCTCTCTGGGACAGGGGATGAGGGAGGCCTCTCCTGTGAATGTGTGCTCATCCAGTGCTTGTGGAGTAACACAGGTAGCTTATGAAGCAATTAAGGGACGCTGGAAATTAGTGTACAGTCACAGAGCTAGGAAGTGGTAGGATTTATGGAGATACAATGAGGTAGCTTCCATGACTGGAGTGCTGCAGGGAACGATTCAGGGAGTCTTTTAGGCAGGAAAAAAGGAGGAAAATCTGGAAAGACACATGACATAGGAGAGGCTGGCAGAACCAAGCGTTTTTCAGTCTGGAGGTAAGAAGGCTGAAGAAGGATCTAGCCAGCGTCCTCCACAATGGACTGCCAGAGGAGCTGGAGCCAGACTCTTGTCAAGAGTGCCCAGCAAAGGGGTGAGAGCCAGCTGGCGCAGGCTGCACCAAGGGAGAGTCCAGCTGGACGTGGGGAAAATTCTTCACTAGGAGAGTTTGTGCTCTGGGGCAGGGCCCAGGGAGGTGGTGGGATCTCTGTCCTTGAAGATTTTCTGAAGTTGAATGGGCAAGGCCCTGACCAACATGACTCGACTCCGCAGTTAGCCCTGCTTGGAGCAGAAGGCTGGACCAGAGACCTCTGGAGGTGCCTGCCAACCTGTCTCATATGATTCGAGGTTTTGACTACCAGTACTGAAATGTCTCTGGTCCCTGAACACCAGCATCCATTCGTGACTGGACAGGTTAAAAGACTCATTTTGATGAGGAGCTCACAGTGTCAGTGTATTGCTAGCAAGTGATGTGGATGCGGTATCTTCCTCTTTCTTGCTTAAGAAAATACTTTGTCTCATTTTCTTGTCGTTGCTTGGTTCTGTTCAGTCACTTGGGTCAAGAGGCTTCATGGGTTCTTAAACACAAAGGGTTTGCTAATACCTGTATGTCTTTGACAAGCGGAAAGGCTGCCTTCTCTTATCCTGGTCTCTCGAAATGTGCGTCCCTCAGGAACTGAGCCTTGACAGATGGCTCTGCCCATTCTGCTGTTGTATTTTGTAGTTTCTCCAGCTTTATATTAAATCCGGGCTAGCAGCACTTTTTCAAATCTATGGTGCTTACCCAAGACGTCTGACCAGCTTGAGTACCTGTAACTCTCCCACTGAGGACTCTGACCAGTGGTATAAATAATAATCAGAGTCAGTCTTAGAAACCAAATGTTTTTAGATTTTTCTTTTAGCCATATGAATAAAGTTTCAGAGAAGACTGTTTTTAAATAGTGTAAGTATGTTCATTTTTCATAAAAGTTTAGTATTGTCCAGCAGACTTCTAGGCCAGCTAAATTTTTCCGATATGTCTGTTACCCTTGAATAATAATTTTCAAACCTTTGACAGGAAGATCAATGCTTAATGCCTGTGCCTCACCCCGTATTCCTTGGTTGTGAAATCCTAGATCAAAACTTTAAGGGAGGAGTGACAGTGTCTTTACAGTTGGGGTTTTTTGTCTTCCAAAAATTCTTTAAGGTTTGTTAAAAGATAACAATCTTCCTTGGAATCTCTCAATTATTTTTTTTTCCTATTTCAGCCATTTTGAAACGGTCAAGCAACTGTGCATGAATTTGGGCTAACTCACCAAAGTAGTTTTTACCAAAATAAGAATGGGGTGCAGGAGAGAAGGGCTGGGAATGTTCCTAAAATGGAGTGCTTTGGTGGCTTCACCCCACCCCTTGGTTTCTTCCTCTCGAGCTAGATTATCAGGGAGACTGAAGTGCCAGTTATAAAGTGGGAGAGGAAGGCAGCAGGAATCCCCATCTCTCACGTGGTTAGAGAATATAGGGGACGAGGAGTTCAGGTCCACCTTTGTCTTATTTATAACGAAGACCGGCAGTTGCATCTCTCTCCTCACGGGATGTTGCTTTCCCTACTGACCTGTAAGGCATTCCAAGGTGGTTCTAAGGATTTCTGCTGAAACTTTTCATATACTTTTTGCTTTTGGTATAAATTAAACAGGAATTAATTTAGGCAGCACGTGAGAGCGACTCTGTTGCCTGGTGTTCAGGGTGATGGCTAGTCTCTTTTGTAAAATGATCACGAAAAAAATTAATTTGGGGTTTCCCATATCCAATAAAAGTACTGGACTGCTTGGTGTAAGATTTCCATTGAGCCTAGCTGTTCATTTCAAAGTGATTTTTTTTTTAACAGTTAAAAGTTCCTGAAATCTGAACATTTTTTTCAGTTGGAAAAATTTGAAAAAATTCTAGTGAATAAATGAAAACAAAGGTTCAGCTTGATTCTTTAGCTTTTGTTTTCCTTCTTTCTTGAAGTTTCCACTGACGTGTACCAGCACAGGTAAACGAGCACAGAGCAGCCAGGCCGTGCTGGTGGTACCGCTGCTTCCGTTGCAGCTCTCATGTTCTAGAGTGAGCAAGGTCTTCTGCAAATCCGGCTTCATCCACGCAACGCAGTTCAGGTGTTGGTGGCTGTGATTCAGTCCCTATTATGTAAATGTCCTGAATTTCTGAACCTGCCTACTCACACCAGAATTAATGACTGTATGACCTAGAGAGCAGTGGTCAGTGGGCAAAAGCTTGGGCATGGCCTTAACTCCCACCAGCGTGACCTCTACAAGCTATTTTGACTCCTTCAGCGGTCCTTTCAATCCTCAGCTGTTCAGTCTCGTTAGGCGGTAACCTCTTCGGAGCAGAACTGCCTGTTGCCCAAATCGTGATTATTTGATGCGGTGCACAGCGTGGGTTTTCCTCTTGTTTGGGGATTGCTTGTATCAACTGAAAGGCAGTACGCAGCAATGGGCAGGATAGTTCTCTTGGCCCTGCATGCTTCATCCCATCGCCGCGCTGACTGCGTCCCTTGTACCAGGGTGTGTATTTGGGTGAAAGCAGATGAGGGGACTGAGCTAGCAGTGGGTTTGGGGGACAGTGGATGCAGCGAACGGATGGCAGGCTCCGAGCAACAAGGAAATGTGGTTTTCTCTGCAAGATCTGTGAAATTGTATTAAGTTGTGTTTACATAGGTGCAAAAAGCAACTGTACAAATCTGTGTGAGAGAAAAATACATGAAAGACTGCTAAATACAATACATCTGTGACTGAGAGGTTTTTCTGAGCCATAAATCTCTGGAGGTGGGGAGGGTGTTTGGGGGAGGCATCCCTGTGTGGTCTGTTCTTTAAATACTTCCTTGGCATCATCTGTTGGAGACGGGATGCAGGACTGAAGGGCCTGGTACCTGCCTCAGTGCAGGGTTAATTTTTAATTCTTGTTGGTTCTGCGGTCACTTCACACAAAAGAGATTTTTTTTTTTTGAAGGCTGAAGGCAGAAGAAGCACAGGGAGGCTCAGGGGAGAAGCTAAAACCACTGCCTTTGGGTGACTGGGACTACTAACCTTTCCTTAGCAAACCAGGGCTAGTTTTATGTACGTGGATTGCAGCAATAAGACTAATTAGGCAATGTTAAATGCAGTAGAAACCACAGCAGGGATCCCTCAGCCCCTGCTCGGCAGCACGTGAAACGCTGTGGCCAGTGTTGGGGGCAGTGGTGCTGGGGAAAGCGAATTGCCGCTGGGTTGATCTCCCAGCAGGTCTATGATGGGGCAGAGCAAGGCTTTAATGATGGAGAAAGAATGGTATTAACCTATTGCTGATGTAGTGAGAGGCTTCCTTGAGCGTTCATGTCACTGTACCTGATCCAAATGAATTAGGTCTGGTTTTATTGTGAATTTTTAAGAACGGCTTTGAAAACTGAACTGAAGCAGAGGCCAAATCCTCTGCCGTTAGAGCTGAGGGAAGAGCAGGAACCGTCGGAGGCTGAGCAGCCCCTGCCTTTGCTTGGTGCCGCTGTGGTGAAAAGTGCAAGGCTGCGGCCCAAAGTCACCACTATTGAGACCCATTTTAATTAGCACTGATGACCACGTCTTATGTGTTTTATTATGTTGTTGGTCTCACTTGCCACAGGGGAGCGATTTCTTCTAGGTTGTGTGTGTTTGTTTGTTTGTTTCTAATACATCTTCTTTTAAATGTTGCCAACCTGATCTCCATCCATCGCATGTACACCCACAGCCTCTTGGCAGAGATCTTGTTGGGGGTTTGGTTTGTTTTTAAGGAGGGTTCACAGCATTTGTTTACTTATTTATTTATTTTTAGCCCTCTGGGATGTCTAGTGCCTCTGCAGGGTGGCTGGACTGTGCAGCAGCTTACTGTCTTTGCAGGAAGGCACGGCTGTTCCAAATCTTCCATTTAAAAAAAAAAAAAAAAAGAATGTCAGCTGCTCCCTGCTTCAATGTTCTGACTAATTTTAAGGGTTTTGAATAGCTTTGTAGGACTATACTTGCGGAGCACCATCTATTCCTGGACCAGGCCAGTGTCAGAAGCTGTTGCAGCTAGCTGTGGTGGTCCCCCGGGCAGTGCAGCCCCTCCGAGCACCAGCACGAGCTCCTGTCAGACCGTAGGGCACAACTAGGAAAAGATTGATAATGAATTTCCTAGGTTAGTCACTAGAGAAATAGGCTTGTGAGTTATGTACAGCATCTTACGGAGAGGAGGTGGCTCATGGATAGGAATTAATTAGCAGATGGAAAAATGAAACGCTCCAAACTCAACACTCGATTAATACATAGACGGGGGAATTGGGAGCAGAAGACAAAAGACTCTGAAGCAAAGAGTGCCCCAGAGGAGGTGAGGAATGCGTTGAATTAAAGCTGCAAGAAACTGCACACAATAAGATGGCAGTAATTTAGGAGACCTAGCAAAACTGCTGAAATGGCGGGCGGGGATGAATTGTGGTTTGTTCCTGTTACTCCCTCATCTACTGCAGGTAGCGAGTGAGTTGGTAGGCAAAGAGACTCCAACTTGCAGCCGAGACCCCAACATGAATACGTATTTTATTTCATCCCCTATTACCTTCCTTTGTCTGTTCTCCAGACAAAGGAAATAAACTCTCTACCTAGGAGGTTATTGTCATTAATTTATTTGAAGTTTTGGGCGCTACATTAAATCTGCTACCACAGTTACTTAAGCTGGGCTGCTAAAATCAAAATAGACAGTGTTTTTCACTTTTTTTTGGCATAGACTTTGGAGAGCATTAGGCAAAAGTATTATGGCACGCTAATGACATTTCCCAGCATTCACTGAGTACAAATGCTTCAAATAATTTGGGAGCCAATTCTATTTCAGAAACTAATCCAACTGTACTCAGCAGTGTAGAAGCCAAAACCATCTGAAACACTAAAGCCACTTCCTTCTATGGGTTTAGCAGATGAATCGAGAGGGGAGTCAGTACAAAGAGGTGACTATTTGCCAGTGTAGTTTTCTGCCACAAAGTTTCTCCCTGGGAAAAATGTAATAAACAAAATATTTAAGAATTTGCTAATGTCTATTGTAAATACTGCTATAATGATAAATAGTGTCCTCAAAGACCTTTGACACTCAGAGGGCTGGCAGTAATCTGTCATGCTCTGTACCTTTTGCAGTGTTGCTGAGGAGTCTCATTGCCGGTTTTTGTTTGGTCCAATGTTTGTGTTTTCCATGTGAGATCCCTGTAAAGGCCAGAAGTAGCCAGTTACCTATTTCAGGTTGGAACTTAAACTGGAGGTAGAACTGTTCAAGGGGTTTTGTACAAGAGAAAGTAGACATCCAAAGGTGTGTAGGACTGTGCCCAGTACATTCAAAGCCAGGTCTGGTTCGTGACATTTGTTTTGTATCTCATGGTCCAGATGCAGAGGTTCATATTCCACATAGGAACACAGCCATGGGGCTGAGTTAGGCTGCGGTGGGGGTTTGTCCTCTCTGGACCATGACTGCAGCACAGCGGAGCTGCACTGTCAGTCTAGGGCATTTTGGGGACTGAAGAAGGGCACTGCAGCAATGCAGCCTTACTCTTTGTATAATAAATTCCCTAGAGGTGCTTTGAGCTATGAAGAACAAGCCTGAGGCTTATTTAAACTAAGCCTGCAGGGGTTGAACTGTTGTCGGCAGCACCTGGGGTTGGAGAAATACAAAAATAACTTGTCAGTACTGCTTACACCTTCACTGCTTTGTGTTGTGTAATGTGGTCGAGCTTGGGATCGTGTCCTTTGTTCATGGCTGTTTAAATAGACACAGGTTTTATGCACTGAGCAGCGGCTGGTTAGACAGTTGCAGGAAGCCCTCGCTTCTGATTCCTGTGCTCCTTTGCTGGCTGCCACCTCCCGTGGCATCGGGCTGGCATCACCGTTGCCTGGGGTGTGCAGCTCCTTACACCGCTGCTGCATCTGTCTAGGAGTTACCCAGGGCTGAACGCCTGAACTTCCAAGTGTGCCTTCCGAGCCTGGACATCGCCTTGTGCCGTGCCTTGTCCTCCGTGGTACAGCCGCAGACTCACACAGCTGCTCAGCCTGCCTGTGGCGCGTACACAAAGCACAACAGAGACAGCATGGTCTTCTAATGTAGAGCGCCCAGCATTTTAATTAAATTTAACTTCTTGAAATCTGGTCTAATTTTATTCTGCATACTTATAATGCATTTATAATCTGCTATTCTTCTTTCAGAGATGTATGTATCCAGAGTGGGCGAGCTCATGTTTCCACATAGTGTAAATTTCCACTTACAACCCAGAGTTTCTTGGGTGAAGAAGGCCAGCAGAAGGGGTTGTGGTGGGGGAAGGAGGTGTTACGAGCGGGAAAGAAGCTGAAAGATCACACATCTTAGTTGGAAGGTAATGCAGAGTGTGGCACCTGGGGTGAAGACAGGTTGCGAAGGGATGAATTAGGAGGTTGCATCATTTGATGAAATACTTGAAGAAAAATAGCAATAGCAGTGGTGAGAAGGGAGAGTAGAGATGGGATCATGAAAGACTGAGGTGTACAACAGTAAGTAGATAAGGCAAGGAGAGAGGAAAAGTGATGTAAGTGTCAAAGAATAAGAATATAGATTATACGTTGACATGGCTGCTCATAAATAGGATCCGAGCACGGCAGAAGAGAACGTACACAGGGAAATTGTTTCTGGTGTTAGACCAGTCACTCCAAACGCTTGTGTGCTACTTACTGCCGAGCTCGTGCTGCTGTGGCAGCGCATCGCCATCAGTAATATTTTATATCAATCGAGAGATAATCAGTACCATCAGTGGTTAGCAGTTGGCAGCTAGATGCCTGGCAATGAAATCCGCTGGTGGAAACATCAGTGTTTCCAAATAGCTGTTTCCTGCTTGGAATCAAGTTTCTGAGCTTCAAGTTTGGGGAATTTAAATTCTTTCTGTTAGACTGACAGGTTTCCTTGAATCCTGAGAAAAGAGGTACGGATAAAACAGCTTGGATGCTTGAGTGCAGTTTAAATGATTCTCCTTCGTAAAGATGTGAAACTTTAAAAGGATTGTTCTCAGTTTTCAAAATGGTTGTTGGTAAAGAGCAATGCAGGTCTGCAGGGTGGTGAAGAAAGCAGGCGTATTATACATGTCAGAGCTAAGGATGGGATGCTACAGTAATACCTTGCATCCTCTCCACCTCCCCAAAAATATTTTGGGGCGGCTGTTCAGTTGTATTGCGTGTCAAGCGATCTAAATGGGGAGTGGAAAATGTCTCAGGAATTAAACTTAATGAGGATAGAGGGAAAAGACTGGCAGCAAAACTTCAATCTAAGCAAAAACCTGTGTTTTGGGAAAGCCATCCCTTTCATCAGCAGAGAGTGAACCCTGATGAGGTTCAGGAAAGTGGTTCGGAGTGAATGATTGAGAACTGGGGAGCATAGGGATGTCTGGAAGTCAATGCAGAGGCAATAGTCGCTTCTGCTAACTCAGGAGGTGGGTGTCTCTGGGGTGGGTGGTACAAATACCGCGAGAGCGTTTGGGCTCATCAGCGACGGTGTCACCCTGCTCTTCATCCTTCAGCGTCCCGTACAGCAGCGTCCACCCGGTCCTGTTGCTAAACGGCATCTCACTTCTGAATAACAAATGTTAATTAGAGTGTTAAAAATCCCAGGTCTGCAAAGTACCTACAGTCAAGCTCCCCAGAGAGGCTTGGCGGGTAGGCTTTGGAGTGCACGTTGCACCTCCTGCCAGGCAGCCTGACGTGTCCGTCTGGCGTGTTGGGGCCCGTGAGGACTGCGTGTTGAGGGCGCTAGCTCGGGGCAGGAGTGCTGGCAGGCTGGCTGGCACCTTGAAGATCTGGCCTCTTAATAAGTGCTTCTGTCCCACCCTTTGGTGACAATGTGAATGTCTCTGAATGCTGTCAGTTCTCTCCTCCCAGTTGCGTGCGAGCCCTGGACACTGCCTGTTTGTCCCTCCCACTGTTCCCGCACAGGATCAGCCCTGTGATGCAGCACTGAAGTAATGCAGAATAAACCAATTTAAAACAGTAACTATGAATTTCTCCCCTGAAGAGCCTTTTGGACAATAAAGTGATTCACAGCTGACCCAGGAGGAATTGTGAGAAGTGGCCCCGGGTCTTTTTACAGGACGGGACCGCTCAAAGCAGTCACTGGAGCACATGAAAATATGACCAGGAGTAAACTTGCTTAAAAACCATCAAGGTCAGGCATGCTCAGAAGACTTAATAGTGCCGTATGATAGGCACTAGAGCCATCAGAGCCTTCCTGTGCTGCAGAGTGGGGTGTGTGGATCCGGCATACACATGCTCTCCACCTAGGACAAATTGGCAGGACATCTATATGTGCTAGTTCCACGTAGGTGAGAAGTAGTGTCTGCAAGCAGAATAACTCCCTAGTGTTAATGGGCCATGAGTTTTCTTGATGATCTCCCATTTGAATACGGATTTATTGTGAATTACCAGGCCTTACCTTGCTTAGCTGCTGACATCTGATCTGATCGCATCACACGATGATATGGCTGCAAGTTTCAGCAGTCTCCTCCCTGCCAGCTGTGCCGGAGAACAAGCAGCTGGTTGTGCCAAGCAGAGCAGACTCGACCACGGGCTGTGATCGGAGGAGAATATTCCATTGTAATGCTCTATTGTGTCCTGTGTGTCTCGCTGCAGAGGTAAAATTACATAATAGTAGCAGGCTGCAGTGACTCACCACGCTGCTCGTGTGATTTACAGCAGCTCCCTAAACGACGTTTTTGCTCAGCATGCCACATAACCCATAATTGCAAACATGTGAGTAGACAAAAAGTACATTTTTCCAATTCCGTGTTATTTAGCATCAAGCAATTTCTGATGACTAAAACAGATGAAAATCTCTTTCTATGGAGATATTGTCACCCTGGATCTAATTCTTTTTATCTTGCTGTCTCCCTCTCGATGAAGTATTTTCTACAAATTCTTTGTCTTAGTGTCGTCTTTTTTTCTCATGCTATCCAAGGATATTTAATTTTTGCCCTGTTCAGTGTCTCTTGCCAAGATTAATACTCCAGCTGCCTGGAAACTCTGAATTCCTTTGTTTTGAATTCATTCTTGTTGTCTTTGAACGACTATACATCTTCTCTCCTATCTCTGTGTCTGATCTGTCAGAATCATTTTCTACATATTTTAGCCAAACTTTTCTCATGGATATTTATCCTCTTCTTTCCATCTGTTTGCTACTATCAGCTCCCTGCCTGTATTCAGCCTGCACCCCCCTTTCCTCTTCCAAATCCTTTTTTTGCATAGATTTTTCATTTATTAATTGCAAATCAAGAGGTCATCTTTCTGTCTCCCTCTACTGCAGGCAGGATCAGCCTAAGTCATTCCTGATGGGTACTTGTTCAGTGTTTTCTTCTTCTTTTTTTTTTTTTCACTGGTGGGAAATTTCACAGCTTCCCATCCCTTCGAGTTCAGTGCTGTGATGTTCCTCCGGTGGGAAAAGCTTTTCATCTCTACAGGGAACGTAGGTTAAGGCAATTTCAGCCCGTTGCTAATTGTCCTATCATAAAACTGGAGAACGGATTATCCCTTCTCCCCCTTCCCTGATATCTTTTATGTGCACGAAGGTTGTTGTCTTTTCTACTGTCTGTCTTTTTCTAGCCCAAATCACCGTATTTCCTTTAATTTTTCCCCATTAGTCACGATTCCTACAACTGACATTCCTCTTGCTCCACACCAGGCAACCCCAATCAACGTGCTATCAACAGGCAATTCCGGTTGCTGCCTACAAGTTTTTGCTTCTTGATCATGATTTTCACACATGATGGTATCTAGCTGTTCTGAAATGCTGCTTCTGACATAACAAAGATTGCTTGGTTTGAAGATGGCAGTTTAAGAAGAGAGCATGGGTATTTGGCATTCGATACTCCGAACTCATGGACAGCTAGTGGCGTTAGAGAAAGACAGCACCTTCTTTGGGGTGAGGTGGGAGGCTTTTGCCTTCAAACTTGCTTAGATTGGAGTTTCTTGAAAAAACTTCTGTAGTTTTAAAATGCTCCAGATAGTTATCTGCGAGCATTCAACAATTTCCCTTAGGAAGTTTGTCAGGGGAATGGGAGGAATTAATCCATCTGACTCAAACTCAAAAAAATCCTTTGTTCACAGTAATCATTTATAGGCAGGGTGCATGAATTCGAGCAAAGTAGTAGCTGAAAGGTAACCCATAAAGCAAGCACGGTGTGAAATCTGTGGTAAATTTATGGAAATCATGTTGCCTTTTCTTTTTTTCATTATTAAAAAAAATACTACTTGTGTAAAAAAAGACTCTTGACATTTGAAACTCTTCTACTCATATTTTCGTGCCCCGGTGAAGTGTTTCTCCATAGAATTTGACTTCAAAAAGCCCTTAAGGATTTACTGAAATCAGTCAGGGCTGTATTCATACAAGCGTGTTCCCTTCTGCCTTTGTATTTCATAGTTATCTTCTTAAGTAAAACTCTGGTAATCGTTGAGACATAAAGGTTGTGATCATTTGGAAATCGTTATACCAAATTGGCACTTCTTTTACTCTATCTGTAAACATCTGCTACATACTGGTGTACGTATGGAGAGCCGAGGTTTCCAAAGGGATTGTAAATGCCGTGGGGCTGTACCTCAGTACTGGCTGCCATCCATGGGTCCTGTGGGTGCTAGTGACACCGTTGCTCAGGGAAGTTGCTTCAAAGCACAGCAAATAAAACCATGTGTTTTTAAAGAGGTTATTAAAAATATTGGCTGTGCTGTTTACTTGTTAAGTAAACATGTGAAGAATCCAAAGAGAATTTAGAGCAGTGCTTGAGACCTCTTGGACTTGTCAGAATGACATAAATTAAGGGGAGCAGTACAAAGCAGTACGTGTTTTCTGGGTTGCGCATCCCTGACTTTGATAGTAGGAGATAACTTTTACTGGTGAAACTTTAAGCAAAAATAAACATACAAAGCAGTTTTTTTCTTGAGAGAACGTGGTAGCTATCATACTGTCTGGAGCAGCATTTTATCTAAAACCTAAAACCGTTATCTAAATTCTAGTCTTTCATGCCTTGCAAGCTGTTACAGAAGTTTTGTTCATGCCAAAGGAAGAATAAAGGTAGTAATGTGTATATATATGCACGACCACAAAGCAGGCACACGGCTGGGGTGGCCTAATAGGCTGATTTTTGCGATGTTGCTCTTCAGAGGGAGGCTGACAGGCTGTGCTGATGTTATTTGATGTGTCACTGCTGTTCAGGCTGTCCTCTGAAGCCAGCTGATATGTGCCTCTGTAGGAGCCCTGGCGCTGGGCTGGGTGTAAGCCTGCCCTGAGCTTCAGGGGGCAGAGCTGTGGTGCTTGAGCTCCAGATTCTGGGGAGAACATCCTCTGCTTGGAAATTCTCTCAATGGGATTTAATAAAGGTATACCAGTGTTTTTCCTAGCTCTCAGATGTTTTAGTTTGCTTCACTGCATCTATAAAATTGTTTCTTTTAAATTTATGACAGCTTAAAGAGGCAGAAACATGCTGGGCTATTGCTTTGGCCATAATATATTTTTCAGGGATTTTTTCAAGGGGTATTTAGAATGTGCAAATGTGCTTCTGTAGCCGTCCTCCTCCAAAAATGCACTCGTAACAAGGCAGTCTGTGCTGAGGACTCTGTGCTTCTCTTCTGAGTCAGCGGTGGCTGAGTGGGTGTGCAGGCCATATGCTCTATCAGAGTCGTTTTGAAATGAAATACTTTTAATGAAGAGGCTATGGTATGTGATCTTTTCTGGATCTAGGCAGGGGACTCTGGAATTAGTTTGCAGAGATTTTTTCCTTCCGCCGCTGGGACCCTTGTGCTGTGAGCACTGTGCCCCCGTAAAGCCAAATCGGCTCCAGCTGGGGCGTCTGACAGCTGTAGAGGGGCTGCTCCACAGTTTTCTCCTGTGCTCCCATCCTACCGTGGGATCCCTTTGCTTCCTTTTCAAAGCACTCTCGGTGCGTGCTGAGCTGTCTTAACTGATGGATCATGTTCAGGCCACCAGGCCAGCCCTTCTCTGTTGGTCTTTGAGAAATATTGGTGTCATGCAAAGCACATAATAAAGAATGGAAACTGAAAGGATGGTGTACGTAAATAACTCTTGCTCAACAGGCTGGTGTGCTGGAAAGCCCTTGTGAAGGGCTTAGCAATTATCTGGGTCCGTGGCTTGTTTTTGAGTTATGTGCTTACCTTCAGATCTCTTTGAGTGTTCAGTTGTGAGTGATTTAACTGTGGCTGCTTCCTGTTTGTTTTTTTTTTTTTTTCAGGAGATGACTTTTCGTTGATACAGCAAGAAATATATATGGTTAAAGAATGCAAACACTGCAACATAGTCGCCTATTTTGGGAGCTATCTCAGGTAAACCCCACTTTTTATACCTGCATTTCTGCTGGCTCTTTCCTAAGACAATGCTCAGTCTGGTTCAGTACTTCTGTCCTCTCTCAAGTGTTCTTCTCTAGGTTGAATTCCCTTTGGTTCCCAGTTGGCTTTAAAAAAAAAAAGAAAAAAAGAAAAGTGACTAATACTTTGTTTTCTCTGCTGGCCAAAAGGCTGGAATATTTTTATCACTAGGAACAGAAAGAAACTTCCCCTAGAGACTCTTGCAACATATCCAATCCTACTCATTTGCGGGGCAGATTTTAAACATTTATCACTTCTAATATAAAACTAGCTCATTATTTATCTACAGCAGAATTGCTTTTAGATTCCTTATTTAATGGTAGTCTTGTGTGCTGCGGAAGTATAGCCAGTGAGTTGTAAGAGCAAAACCACTAAATCTGAGCTGCTGGTAATAACATTTTTCCTAATTGTGGTGTAACAGATGCGACGTACTGAGAGGCAGAAACAAGGTGATGCCAGCTGGCTACATCTTCAAGTGCACACGTTAAATGTTATACAGAAAGCTGGGGAATATTTTCCATTTCTGTGGAACTCTGTCGTTTATTAGTTGGCTCTGTGGGAATATGTAGCACCACTTCGCCTGTTTGGTCGTCTTCTACGAGGCTTCATCTTTAGATTTCTTGGAGGGCTGCATTTTTTAAGTACCTGTACAGCCCAAATGGACTTGAACTGGGACAAAATGGCTAAATTTCTAAACCCCCAGTACCCTTTTTGGAAGCCATGAAGAGTTGTTTAGATATAAACTAGGTGATTTCAATTTAACACACTAAACTCGCAGTTTTAAACTTATCTAATGTCATCTTGCTGATAGCAGATGAATCTCAGGTGTTTCTTCTGCGTGTTCTTTATTGCAGTTAGGAGGTCAGAGTTAAAGCAACACCTTTTAGGTCTGATGATGTTTAAAGACTTCTCAGTGACTTTGGCATAAAATTGTAATTTTGATAGGTGATAATTTATATTGAGATTATTAATAACATGTAAAACATGTAACTGCTAGTCATGTATCATATTTTTAGCAAAGAGTGATCAAGACCAATAGAAAATACTTCAAATAATGATTATTAACTCTGTTCTGTATACAGATCAATCAGCTTCTGATGCCTGTGTTTTAACTTTCTTTTGATAGCCGCGAAAAGCTGTGGATATGCATGGAATACTGCGGTGGGGGATCCCTCCAAGATATTTACCACGGTACTTTGAAACTTATTTTAACATTTGTACCTTTTGGAAGCTTTCTGCCAAGAAGAAAAATAAATAATAAGCAAACTAATGGGGAATGGTTGGTACTGGCCGGGCACTGCACGTGTTTTTTCTTAGGACATGAACAGTGTTTTTTAGCTACAGTTGACAGATTTTGTTGAGAGCACTTCTCAAAAATGGCGACTGTCATTTTGGGCTAATACCCTGTCATTCTAGGGCAGAACATGCTTTATGTTTTAATCATCACACTGTTTGTTTTTCTCCACGATGCTTAGGGGACTGACCCAAAGAGCTTGAGCTGTTCCAATGGAGAGCTCTTCAGTAGCTGCGGTTGCTGTATGCTGGGAGCTCACCTGGGTCTTGGCTTCTCTCAGCCCATGTCTGTGAATGCCATATGTATTCACAACCAGAAATCACGCTAATTGGATACGGATGCTGTATATGGTGTGAGGAAGCAGTTTTTGCTGGGAAATCGCTACATTTGATCTTTAATGGGTAGAAATGACTTGGTGTTCTTGCTCCTGTGCAGTACTGTACCACTTTTTTATTATTATTTTCCCCTCCAAGGTTTCATCTAGAGTTGTTGATTCTGTAGAAGGATTTACTGGAGTTGTTGGAAAAACAGTCTGGGGACTTGCCCTGCCTTTAAATGATAACATGGAGTTTTTGACTACTAGAGCTCTTTTTGCTTTATTTTTCATCCAGTTAGTACAAATAGCTTTAAAACAACTGAAAGTCTCATAGGCCCCATTATAGAACATTGCCATTTATAATATTAAAAAACCTAGCAGAAGTCACTTCCATTGTTTTTTACCTTCCTCAGGATACAGGGTATTACATTACTATCAAGTCGCTTGTAAAATGATAATTAGATTTCTGTCAAAACAGGTTTTCTTCTCTCTGTGGGTTTTGTCTTCTGTTATTGTGCTGGTTTTCTTACAGAAAGCCTTTCTGTAAAACAAGCAAACAAAACCCTCTTTTCAGCTCAATGTAAAATACCGTTCATGTAAAATCGGTCTTTAACTTTTGCATGGAGATACCACTCTTTGGCTGCTTCACAATGTTATTTGTGTTCTATATTGTAGATTTACGCACTTTTTAATCTTTGTTTTCAGTAACAGGACCTCTGTCAGAGTTACAAATTGCATATGTATGCAGAGAAACTTTACAGGTACTGTACTTCTGCAGGTATACGATAAAGTGTTTGCTCAATGTATAGAAAGTAGATACAGAAGATGATTTCAGAAAGCGCTGCAGTACCATCACTTACCTTTATAAGCATTGGGAATCTAGCTGAAACTGATTAATCAGGGTTAATCTACGAGTTTCCATATCATAAATAAAAATGAGCAAGAAACTCTAGTAGCATAGTGCAAACACTTGCTTAAAATCATTGTCAGAGCAGTGCTGCTTCTGTGCTGTAATGTGCGGAGGAGCTTACGGAAGAGTAGACGTCTCTCTGGATCCCACTGCAGGACCGCAATACCGACCCTCGGTCCTGCTCCTGTTTCTTCGGTCAGCCTGTTGGTTTCAGGGAAACTGTGGAAGACAGATCTGTGCAGGTTGTGACCACAGTGATTCAGTGCAGCAGTTGTTTAGGACAAATTTGTGAATCTCGTTGCAGAAAACAACTAATACCTAGTAAGCAAGGGTAAGTAGCTGAGTAATGGAGGAAAATAAAAAAAGGCACATTTTAAACTGCCTGCTTGATCTGTGGCAGTACATTCTAATAATTTCCAGAGGAAAACTACTGCAACCAGATGACTAAGATTTGCTTTCGTTTTGTGATTGCTAATAACTGTAGAAATAAAAGATAAGATGGTGCAGGCAGCTCATTTCTTAAAGGAACTTTTCTTTCCCTGCTCTGTGTATCCATGAATAATTACATGAGAGAATCACGGGGATGCATGCCTTTCCCTGAAGCGGTGGCTAAACTGGTCATGGCCAGAGGCAGGGGTGTAGACCCGTGAACTAATCTGCTTGGCAGTTCTGGTCCTGATCTCTTCTTACTGCAGGAACTCGTATTGCTGGAAGGGCAGCTTAAAGGCTAAACACCTGCTTGTTGAAACCTTCGCGACTTCAAAAATATAGTTAATTTTAGTAAAGGGAAAAGCTGATGTATATTGAGGTTTGTTTTGAAAATACTCATATATCTGTGTAAAATGTTACACTGTAACTGGTTTAAACAAGTCTTCACATGTGTTGGCTGGAGCTGGGAGAGGTGAAGAACAGAAGCCAGCATACCTCTTATCTGCAAATCTCAAATTTCTCCACTTTCAAATAAAATACATTGAGTAATTGAAATTTATTAAATGGGACTAGCTTTGTAGTATGTTAACAAATGGCAAAATGACGTGTTGTGTCTCTCTTATTTCCAGGGTCTTGCTTATTTGCATATGAAGGGCAAAATGCATAGAGATATAAAGGTAAATTGGAACTTCGCAAAACTTATTTTAAACTTTCTAGTGCAGAAAAATATTTGTGATAAAGATTTTTAACTTTCTATTTATTATGTTCTAGGGTGCAAATATTCTACTAACAGACCATGGAGATGTCAAATTAGGTAAGTTGCCTGAATTTAATAATAAGACAGAAAGCAAATGGGAACATTTTAAATTTGATCAATCAAAAGCTACAGTACCAGCTGGGATACTTTAATTTAGCAAGTTGCCTTTTACGTTTATCATTCCATTAAGACAAAAAAATAACCAGAATGGAGAGACCATGCCTCCCAAGAAGAATATTCAGCTTTTGTAAGGCTTTGTTTTGTGTTGAACAGCACATGCACAGCAAAGATTGAGCTTGCTACAAATGATAATACAGCAGAACTCCTGTGTTGTTGCAGTCAGTTTTATTAGATACTGTTCTCAGTGGCTTGAACCTTTTGGTGTTGTAATGTAGCATGTTCTCTTTCTTATTTGGGGCATTAGATGACGATAGAAAGTGTGTATCCCTGGGCTTGTGTACGTAGGAGATGAGAAGTTTTGCATTCTATCAAGACGTTACAGATAATTCCTTTTTTCAACCACCAAGCCTTGAAGCCTCCCAGATTTCCCTGGAATTCGCCAGGTTGGGGTTACCTGGATATCAACGTGTTTGTTTCTAGCTGTTTCTCCCTCAGATCCTCCAAGGATCCACTGTGTGAGACAGTGGCAGCCTGTGGAAACGTGGGGTCTGATCCTGGCTGTGTCTCTAGCCCAGTGTATGACGTTGGGCATTTCCACGCAGGTGGAGAAGAGGAAACTCTCCTCCCTTGCAAGCGCTCTGAGGTCTACAGGTGAAAACTCAGAAGAGATCTGTATTACTGGCTTCCTCCAGTGACGCTTTGCAATTAGCGCAGCACGAACAGGCCGAATCTCTTGTTATCCGAGTGCGCTGCCTTCAAAACCCCTTTCTGCTCGTCTGATGCCTTGCTTCACGGAAGTCCACGTGTAGTTAGGGCTCTGCGGGAAGTAGGGAGCGGACATCCTGGGAGAAGGAATGGGATGCTCATTGTCGTACTGTGTCCAGTGTTGGAATCAGGGCAGTTGTGCATTAGCTGCATCGCTGCTTTTCAGAAAAGCTGTGTGGTTCAACACGTTCACTCCCCTGTGGTGAACCAGGAGTGCTGTGCTAGAGAAGTATGGCTTTTTAAAGAAGAAGGGGGGAAAAAAAAAGAGTAAAACCCTGAAACTGATAGGAGATTCCACTAACTGCATTAAACTTGGGTTATGCACTGATACCTTTCTTTTGTCTGCTAAGCTAGTTAGATTTGCCCACAATTATCCTCCAGCTATCATACTGCAAATGCAATAAAAATAAAAAGGATTTAAATGATTTTTGGCTCTGCAAAACCACCTGATTATCTGCAGCTCTGAGAGCAAGGGATTATTGTCCCCTAGACAGTCTCCACAAATGAGAACAGATGGCCCCCCGCAGTTCCTCCATAAATAACACAGAAATAGTACCGTTTCCAAAGCATGATGCTATTTTTCCCCTTGAATACTAAACTGAATATTCTCTAAATTTTGTGAGGTTGCTTGGTTGCTGTATTGTGAGATAGAAAAATAGCTAGGAGAGGAACAGGATCATGAGTGAGCTCTACGACGAAACTAATCTTTTCAATTTGAAGTCCTGTCAGTGAAGGCATTAGCTGATCTCATTATTAATCTTTTACTGTTGAGGCTTAATGAATTTTTAATTTGGATGAGAAATGTGATTGTTCTTTCATAATATGATATTTCCTAGAGTAGAATTGGGGTCTTAAAATAAGATTTCTAAGTCTGCGATAATTTTATTTTCCAGCTGATTTCGGTGTAGCAGCAAAAATAACAGCCACCATTGCGAAGAGGAAATCATTTATTGGTACCCCTTACTGGTAATAAACTACTTTGATTGCTGTGACTGCATGCAAAGCTAAGTCTGTATTTATGCCAAGAATTCTAAAATACACACACTGAAGTGCACACACATATTTTTAAATATATATAGGAATTGCATAAATTCACTTTCTTCCAAGTAAAATACCCAAAGGGTAGAAGTCTGGGAAGCACCGATTGTAGCTGATCTGTTGCTGTAACACAAGCTACCTGATATTTGAGGCAGGATTGCTGTTTTTCCCAAGTTTATTAATGCAGAACATTCTCCCCATTTTCTGGAAACCTAATGGTCATTCAGTTTCTCAGTAGCTTCTAATGCTTTTAGTGGATTAACTAAACAATGTCTTTTTGATTTCCGTGCAGAAAGAAGTGTGAAGAAAAACAGAATTTAAACTATCTTTTAATAATCTCTGCTCATTAATATCTGTACAAGACAGCATTTAATATGCAAATGTATCATTGTTAATCTTGAGCTGGATTATATATGCAAATTTAACTGCTGTTGGTTTCTGGCATTGCTGTGATGCAGTTGAGATGCCTGGGGCAGTATTCTTGGTATAGACTGAACGTGTACCTACAGCTTAATCCAGACAATGGCTTTTAATTGTTCGCTGCCCTCTTTATCCTGTTGGAGAAGGAGGACTGAGGGCAGGAAGATTATCTGGTCATTAAAGCATTTCACCAGGAATCATGAGACTGGTTCTATTCCTAGCACTGCTGTCCAGCCCATGACCTTGGGCAAAGCACGTCACCTCTGTGTGCTTCCCCACTGCCCTTCTGCCGGGTGAGGGGAGGGGGGACCTTAGGCTTTTCCCTGACTTAGGCTCTTTGCGGGGGTTTCTGCTCTAGGGTTATGTGACGTGCTTTGTGCCTCTTTGTGCCTCCCACGTGCGGGCGCTGTTCAGAAGCGGTTGGTGCTCTCGTTGAACGATGCCTTTGCTTTTAAAGGATGGCCCCCGAAGTTGCAGCGGTGGAAAAGAACGGTGGATATAACCAGCTCTGTGATATCTGGGCGGTTGGCATTACAGCGATCGAACTTGCAGAGCTTCAGCCACCCATGTTTGATCTTCACCCGATGAGGTCTGCTGGCTGGGGAGCTCGCTTATCTCCAGGGGTCCTTCAGTCCCAGTAGATTTAGTTTAACCTTCTCCATAGCTCAGACCTAGAAACTCACACTAGGATTCCTTCATCAAACATCTATGTTCTGTGTGAGCTGTGTCTGTTTATAAGACATCAGTCTGAAGCTACAGACTTAAATTTAGAATTGAAATTCGTCATTGACATTTTTAATTTAAAAAAAAAACAACTTTGTAGTGTCAACAACTGTGATTAAGAACAGGTGTAGTAAATCACTAGAGAAGTTGTAGCCTTATGTTTAACAGGATTATGCATGGCAATAAAAAGATCTTATTTAAAGATAAGAAAATCAACAGCTTTACTGTGTCTGTCCTCTGACAAAGTATAGTCTATAATCTAGTTTGATTCTTGTGAAATATTAATTTGAAGTGTTTAGATATTGGAATGAAATTAATTATTTTTTACCCTGTAATAACATTATCCTTCCTTTACCTTTAGGGCTTTATTTTTAATGTCAAAAAGTAATTTTCAGCCACCAAAGCTAAAGGAAAAAGCGAAATGGTAGGTTAAACCCTCTCCTTTGTTCAATATTTTGCAGATAATGTGAAAATAGTACTTGTCATTATTGAAGAAGGGAGGCAGTGAAAAATAGCGTGTGCTAGTTTTAAACTCAGGAACTTGAGAAGTGATTTTGCTTCCAGGAAGTTTCACTGAGAAACAACTAGTTGGTTTTTATAGGTGTCTGAAAGCAAATAAGAAGGGGGTTAAGGTCCAGAAGCAGAAATTTTCTGGCGCGGCAGAAAACCAGCAGTAAGGGACAGGACAGCCCTACCTATGTAAATTTATCCCTGCCAGTGATCCAGAGGGAAATGAAATCTCTCGGATCCTTTTTGTATGTTCTAGGAAGAAAAAATATTTTTATCCTTTCCCCTTGATTCCTATTAGAGGGTATTTGCCACTGTCAATGGGACAGGTAACCATTTAATCCTTTCATGATTTCTTTAACCTGTGACACCTTCCTAGTGCCTGCAGGATTTTGTTCCACACTTACTGACATTTTATTTATGCAACTCAAAACAATTCTGGTATGCAGGAGTTTTTGCTCATGATGCTGCTGTACAATCTTTTTACCTTGAGGTGTTCGGGCGGGCAGATGTGTGCTAGGGGAAGGGAAATAACACTTCTAAGTGCATTGAAACTGCTCAGTGTAACCTCAGCCAATGCACTTTACTTCTCTGGTGTCACCTTCTCAGGTGCCAAGGCTAGAAGAGGAAATGTGTTTTGTAACACATGTGATTTGAAAGCGGGCAGACCTGGGCTAATCTTGTCCCCAGAGGGGCATACTAACACAAATGCAATTGTGAGAAAAATGCTTGAAAAATCGTAGTTCCAGTCATAACATCAAGTCATAATTTGGATCTAAAAAGAGGTGATATGACACAGTGACCTAAGTTGTTCTGACAATAGCAACAAAACATTCTAAAGAGTAAGTTGAGTCTCTGTCTAGAACTTTTCTTTTCCTGCCTGTAGCCAAGAACAGTGAAATTTGTAGGTTTGCCTAGATTTTGAGGGTTAACTGGGTACATCATTCACAATTTTTATTTCTGATACCTAGTTCTGTAACAGTCGAAACTGGAAAAAGTTGAATTAGCACCATATGTGTTTGGTTTATTTTTCTGCATCAAAACGTTTTCCATGCAAGTTCCATGAATCGAATGGGCTTTTTCCTATTTTGTTAATGTAATTAGTCAAACCTGAGATGAGGTTCCTGGATGACATTCTAATTTAGCACACCCTTTTGTAATCTGTTTAGTAACTGTGTTAAAATAAAAAATATCTTCTTGCAAAATTAAACATAAAACCTCATTTTTCAGGTCATCAACATTCCATAATTTTGTCAAAATAGCACTTACAAAAAATCCAAAGAAGAGACCGACAGCAGACAGACTCCTTTCTGTAAGTGACTTGAAACATTTAGTGACATTAATAAGAGAACTCTTGCTTCAAAGTGAGAAACAGATCAACAGGAAACCAAACTGGAACAATTTTCTTTCTCTGATCTTACAACACGGGTGGTGAAATCTGAAGAAGAGAGACATTGGTCAGCTGTAGGAAGTAGCAAGATTTTGTTCAGTATCAGGATTTTTATACAGTTTTTGGTAGGAACAGTTATGGAAATTTGCTTCATGGTCTGCCTTGAGCCTTGTCATTTCTGCAAGCAGGTGTCTCGGCCTCTTAGATATAGCTGTGTAGATGTTGTCCCTTCCTGTCATCCAGATAGAAAATGGATATATTTAGCAGTTGTTCGTGTATCTATTTCTGCCTTCCCAAACTCAGCTGAACTACTCTGTAAAAAATGAAGTTAAGGTGTAATTGTTTGTTTGACTCGGAGTTTAATTTCCAATTTCCAAGTGGCCAAAAGTGTGGCGTTTCCATGCTCATGGAGGGGTTAGAAAGTCCAGCCATTAAGGAGTCATTAAAGAAATACTCAAGCCCTCAGAAAGCAGGCAAAATTCATTAACATTCTATACTGGATGTTTATTAATGAAAGTTACATATCAGTTTCATGTTATAACTTGTTCTTTTCTGCGTTTCTAGCATAGCTTTGTAGGACAGCCTGGTCTTTCCAGATCTTTAGCAGTTGAGCTGTTGGACAAAGTTAATAATCCTGACAACCATACACACTACGGTGAAGTTGATGATGATGATTTTGAGGTGAGAACATCTTTTATTTTTCCGTCTTTAGGTAAAACTACAGTCTAAATACCCTGCTTTGCTTTGGGAATGTAAGATTGCAGCTTGATGGGGGCCCTGCCCCAGCATCCTTAGAGCTCCATTTTTAGAGTTACCATGCAGGAGAAGCCAGGAAATACTGCCACAGCGCTTGCCACGCTTATGCTGTGGGTGATAGAAGGATCCTGTGCACGGGCTGTGCAAGGCTAGGACAAAAGCGGTGCATGTTGCAGTCTGTGACTGCAACAGCTATTCTTTCTCCTTGTTGGTATGATTGTTGATTGAGATCCAGCAGAAAGCCATGCGACTTTTCTCAGCTTTTCCGTTTATAACCCTTTCAGCCTCACTCCGTTATCCGCCATACAATTCGTTCTACGAACAGGAACATTAGGGCAGAAAGAACGGCATCGGAGATAAACTGTAAGTTCCTGATGTGCTTTGCCCATTTTGCGGTGTTGGTTTGCTGCTACCGATGGAGGATGTCGGTGTCATTCTTTTGGTGTGTACTCTGGAAAGTCTCTTCTGCTGTTGGCGCATTTGAGAAACAAAACCAGAAGACACAGCACACGCACATTAAAACTTGCATATTTTTCTGCTGTTTCATTCATTCCATCTCATTGCTGCATCGTGATGTTTGTGCGGAAATCTTGCATGACCAGCATAGCCTTTCAGCTCTGTGATTTCTGCCAGACCATGCAGCCTTACTTAAAACAGCAAACACACTAATAATGTGCAAACATCAAAAAACGAAAGTGAGTTGATTATTGGGAGGGCATCTTTTCACATGAGTACCTTGGGTGTCCTGGTGCGATGAGAAAATATAAAAAAACGTAGCATTTTGTGTTTCCCTGCACATTGTTTCAAGTTCAATAGTGAAACCTTTTTTTGACCCTGCTGGAGCGCTTGTGATTGCAACAGCTGGCCTGACCAGGGTGCATGTTAACATAATGCATTTTCTTTAATATAACCTTTTCTTTTTTAAAAAAACAATATTAGTACACCACTCAGTTGGATCTAAGTTGAAATTTTGAGGGTAGAAATGATCTCTCTCCAGGTTTGGACAAATGTCTTTTGTCGTGTGAATGCTCTCTGTTCCTCTGCATCACGTACATCACGCTTTTAGGAAGCTTGCTGTTAAAAAGCCTCTTTCTTCTCTTTCACATGCATTGAAAGTAACATGTGGTTATGTAGTTATGTTTTAGTGTACTTTCATATAACGACTTGGTATTTACTTTTGGTCTTTTTCTTTCTTGTGGGTTTCATATTTGCAAATTTAAGCATTTAGACAATAATGCTGATATTTAAGTGATGGTCATGTTTTATAGACAAACTAAGTGTTGTGTACATAATATTTAGCTCTGTTACAACACGCGTTTCGCTGTAGTAAGCGTTGAAAGGGTGCTAGTGTAATGTTGTATGTATTAAATTTGAAAATGTAATGTTTTGTAGTTGATAAGCTGCAGTTTGAGCCCCCTTTACGGAAAGAAACAGAAGCTCGGGATGAAATGGTAAGGACAAGTTTGTTTTTTCCTTCGCTTATTAAAATCATAGTGCCTGCATTGTTTTGTGGTTCAACTCTGAGTAATATGACTCTGAAGTATAAAGTCATGAGAAGACCACTCTTGGTCCCCAGACAATTGCCACATTTTTAAGAAAATGAATTGCCCTCCATGCTTTGTGCAGAGAGTCATGCTCAGATGAAAAAACTGACGTGCCTATTAATTTGATAATGTGAAGAGGCCGTTCTGCATTTGAGTCGCTGATCTTCCCATCATTGGGGTTTATATGCTGCTTGTTTCTTGGAAGGCCGCCAGCTCGCATGCAGCCAGCTTTGCCCCCTGTGAGCTGCTGCTGTTTGTTCCAGCCCTCAGCAGTTTGCTGCAGATCAGCTAATTAAAGTTCTTTGGGATTAGTGTGTGCCTGTCTACACAAGGGCTCCATTTTTTAATAAGTGTTGTGAGTAGTAACAGCTGCCGCTAATTTTGATTCGGAGACATCAGTGCTCGGCACTCCAGAAAAATCCCATTCCTGCTTTTTACAGCTGTACTCCACCAGGTAGGTTGGAGTTTGTCTTTTTTTGAACGTGACTGATGAGATCCCCTCAGTGCCGTGTCTAGTGACAGGAATGCTCCCAGCCTCTGCTGATGGCATCTGATGTGAGTTTGGAGGTGGCTACAGCATGTTCTCTTGCTGGAAGTGTCTTGGAAGTGCCCTGAGTGGATAATATGAGTTTTCACCATAAATTTTTGCTTTCATGTTACTTATTGCCACTTGATACTGGTGTTACACCATTGCCAGGTGCGGCTTTTAAGTCTGAGTCCAAGAACAAGAAGAAAACTTTTCAGTAGTTGCTTTATAATTAGATTGTAAAACATTATTTCACTTCGGAATTTTATTTTACTGCTTATGGGCCATTCTTCAGGGCTTGGGAATCTCCCGGGCCTCTTCATGTGCTGTGGATAAGGTACTTCAGTTTGACAGGGGGGAAAAAACCCCAAAATTTCTGTATCTTCAGGTTGTGGCAGCTGGCACTGACTTCGCTTCGCATTGGAATCCTTTTGTTGATGGTGGAAGCAGCAAGTAAGTACCGATTTTAAAATATCTTTTAATTCTGTGACTTAATATGAAATACACTCTGAAAGAAAAATTCAGCTATGGTGGAAGGTCAAACTATAAGCCCTAATCCACTTTACTATTCATAGAGTTAAAGGAGATTTTACCCAGCATGCAGTCCTTCTTCTGCAATTGGTCATTCTCTTAGGGAATGGGTTTTAATTTCTTTTAACCACAAACAGTAGCTTGTTTTAAATTTGTTGTAGCTCCCCAGTTGTAGATGGGATGTGAAGTGTAAATGTATGGCCAGCATACTGAAATAACGTGGCCAAAGTCAATTTTCTGAAGCAAAGCTGGTAACCTTGGAAGGGCTGAGTTCAGGGTCCTGCGCTGGCCTTGTGCTTCTCTTCTGAGCCGCGGCTGTGGTTGTGACATCCTGTGGCAAAGCATGTTTGCAGCCCTGAATTCGGGTCCTTGCAAGAAAGGGAAGGAGAAACCAGTTCTGAAGTTTTAGTTTTACCAAGTTCAGTACGACGGCACGGCTGCTTCTGCTGTGGGTGTCTGATGAGTGTCATCTGTAATACAGTCGTGTAGGGTTCTGGGGTGAAATGTTTTAGGTAAAGATACGCTATAACTGATTTGCCCTGCTATAAAGCAGGCCTGAAGTAAGGGAGCACAACTCTGTCCAAGTTAGGACTGAATTTATTAGGTGTGTGGCTTCCTTTTGCTGCAAAATACTGGATTCTGCCTTTAAAGGCAATCTGTGAATTTGCAGTGGAGAATATGGAAGTTTGGTAATTCTGACTGATGCATATATGTAGGGAAAGATGGTATTTCGGCTGAAATAACTGCTCAGCTATAAGAGCCTGTTTCGCATCTTTATTTGGAACTGAGTAGCAGACAGTGAATTTCGTTGGCTTTTTTGCAGATGAAGTCTTGCATAAGCTGTCAGCTGACGTTACAGCCCCCTGGAAAGCTGGCCGTGTCATGGAGATTGCCAGTGTTTGGGTCTTTTTAAGTTCAACCTGGTTTTTCTGTTCTCACTCTCATTGTAGTAGAAGTTTGGGGTGGCTCTCTAGGCCTTGCCTTTCCCCATCCAGTAATGACAGTGACTGCTTTCCTTCCTCTCTCAGTTTGTTTGTGTGACCCTGATGAGCTGCAGATTGAAAGCCTTTCTCGTGAGTGCTGGCTTTTCTGCAGACAGCTGGAATCTGCGGGGTCGAGGAGCAGGGAGGGAGGGAAGCTCCTCCCGGCAAAGGGACTTATTGATTTGATTCTGTTTCTGTAGTGTTATTAAGATGGTCTATACCAGGCTGTATTAAAAGCAGGGTGAATGTAGCCATAGCAAATGTTGCTAGGGCTATAAATCAGTAAATAGATACAGATCTAGTAGTGAAAGGAGGACAGGCGTAAAGTTTCTGGATGGTGAATCCGTGCTGCTTACTTGGAAACCACTTCCAGTTTAAAAAGATAAACAGGAAACGCATAACTCCTCTGTCCCAGCAGTTCTGAGTAATACCAGGGATGTACAGAGAGGATGCGTGCTGGGGGGTCCTTGCTTTCCATGCCCTTCGGCTTTTATCAGAGTGAATGGTGATTGATACCTTCGACTCGGGAATTACTTGACTGGAAAGGGGAGTACCAGAATGTGTACCCGACGACTGAACTTATTTCTGGTTTTTCTTCTCATAATTATTGTAGCATTTTAAAATTACTTTTTAAAAAAATCTTCTGTATTATGGAGGTGGTTTTTGTTGATAGTTGGACTTTTTCTCTTTTAAATTTTTTAATAGTTCCTGTTGGCAACTGTCTGCTGCTTTCCCTTCAGAAGTAACTTGCAGGGAAATTTTACATTAATCCAAATTTGGCTGGGTTAGTTTTTGTATAATATGCTTTTGTTTTCCTGCTCGTTACCCCTGTGGTCGTTCCTCAGTGGGTGATGGGGTGTGTTGTGGAATGTGGAGCTGGTGGGGTACGGGGGTGCCTGCTCTGCAGGCAGAGACTTGGACTGCACCGGGCTCTGCAGCCTGAAGAAGCTTGTCCCTGGTTGAACACCGAGACAGCTTCTGAGCTGCCTCTTCCACCTCCCGATTGCTAAATGCAGAAGCCCAGACTTCACAACATCACAAAAGCATACTAAGGAATGCTTTTTATTGGGTTTAGATTTATGGTTTAGATTTTTTTAGATTTAATGCTGTTTAAATTTTTTCTTTTTTTTTTGGAAGACACAGCTTGAAAATTGCCATTTTGCAAATTTTATCAGTGAGTGTTTGTTTCAGGATTATAGTTTCAGTGCTGCTTTGATCCTCTAGTCACAATTTCTTTTTTGACCCTGGGGTACCTTTGAAACAAAAATTCCCACTGTAATGGGAAACAGTCTGTGTCTTTAGCGTATAACACTACAGGAGGAAACTTCCCTTTGTAAAGGCTTTTCCCCATTTGTCTCCCAGTAACTTCCTCTGTTCTCATTTTTTTCCCCTTCTTTTATATTACACTGTTATTAGGTATTTCAACAATATTTAAAATACCAGGTAGGGAAATGAAAGATGAGTTGATTGTATCTGGTATGGAAGAGAGCTTCAGTGATTATTGGGGGGTGAGGGGAAGGGAAGGAAAGGACCGTACTAAATGAACAAGGGCTCAATGCAGTGAATAAGAGAGAAATACTTTGTTTTGAAAAGGGCTGCGAGATGCTTGTTATGAAACTAAATGACGTCACCGATCGGTTTAGTTGCACGCGTTGAACTCGGAGCAGAGCTCTTAATTTTATAAACATTTTACCTAGGGGACTGCTTACAAAATTTGGCGATGGGAGTGAAGATGTTGAAGAGTGAGTGGACCTCCTTCGTGTACAGTTGTGTTTACTCCGTGCGGCTCTCGCTAAAGCAGGCAGCGTTCTGGCAAAACCTCTTTCTTTAAAACGCTGCAGGCAGCTTTGCCACTCGTAAATAAGTGAGGGCTGGTTGCACTCAAAGGTCTAATGCACGCTTGACTGTTCATCTGATCGTCAGGGGAATGTCCGCAAAGCAATGCTTTCTTCCCTTGCTCTCCTTCCTGAGGTTATCTTAGAGTGCATATGGAAGTGCCTAATACTTTAAAGCAGATTTTGTGTTGATTAGTCCGTCAGTCATGAGCCAGGCCCGGTAGCGATAGGACGTGCAGATATTTCTGCAGAGCTCTGGTGCGGTATGTGCAGCTCCTCTGGTGCCCAAACGCTTGTCTGATCCAGAGTGAAAGCTGCAAACTGCACCCAGCTAGTCCCTGAACGTGTATTTATTTGCTAATTTCAAATAACCTTCGCCACAGAATGCTCTATAACATTGGCATTTATGAAAGAACATGACTTTATCAAAAAACAACACTTCTAACAAGATTAACGTGCTTTTTTCCTACTCTTGGACTTCTAGTTTAACCCTCTTTGTGCAAAGCTGTGACCTGTCTTCTCTATGCCTCTAGCTCGTCTTATTTACAGTCTGTGTTCTCAAGTAATTCTCTTTATGTGGTTGGTTTAACTAAGACGACTACTGCACCTTTTCATTGTAGATCAACACTAAAGCGAGCAGGGCCGCCTCCGCTACCTCCTAAGGTAAGAGATGGTGTTTTTAAGAGTTTTAGGCAGCAAGCTCCACTTGTGCAGCCTCTGCAGTGCTTCTCTCTGCTCTCAGTAGATTATAAATTCTGCTAAATGCCATTTGCTAGCAGACTTTGTGCAGCTTCATATTTTATGCTGACTTGCAGTCTGTACGGTCCCGACCTCTGGGGACTCCTGGCCTTGTACGCTGCCCTAGACAAAGTGACTTGTAGGTGTTTTCTCTCTAAAGAGAGCATGCTGCATGGGATGTGCTCTTGTTCAGCATTCTGCCTGCTGCTGTGATTTTTCCATCAGAGGAGGAATATCTCTTTGATTATTCTGCTGTTAAATGCCTTTTTTCAAGGGCTGATATTTTTTTTGTGTGCGTAGAAGCAGTCTGACTCGAATGAAACTTGTCTGAAGTTTATGCTTCCAGGTGCCATTTCCCAGGTAACCTTCACCTCTTTTGTTTGTCGCAGCCGAGAATAAACAGTTATCCTGAGGAAAACCTTCCAGATGACGAGAAATGTCAGACAATAAAACATTTCCCAGACTCGCAGAACAGAGCCCCACCGGCTCACAGGAGACAAAGTATCCCTGTTTGTGGGCCTCAGACTGATTCTTCCTCCGTTGGTATGACCAGCAGCATCAGCAGCCCTGGACTGCTCACAGCTAGATACAGCGACTTAGGTAAATGCATTACATTCCCTAAAGGTGACTAGCATCCTGTAAAAGGAAATCAGTTCTAGTCAGCTATTTTCTGTAGATAATTTTTTTAATACAAGCTGTTTGTGAGGTGCAGCTTTCCTTCTCACATGTGTGCTGGTTCTTATTAGAAGAGGGAGGTTTAGGTTGGATATTAGGAAAAATTTCTTCACCAAAAGGGTTGTCAAGCACTGCAACAGGCTGCCCAGGGAAGTGGCTGAGTCACCATCCCTGGGGGTTTTTAAAAGACCGTGTAGACGTGGCGCTTAGGGACATGGTTTAGTGGTGGGCTTGGCAGTGCTAGGTGAATAGTTGGACTTGATGATCTCAAGGTCTTTTCCAACCTAAACAGTTCTATGATTCGAGCCATGATCTGTGGTGGAAACGTTCTTCCCAAAACAAGGACACTCAGCCAGTCGATACCATTCCTGTGTTGCCTGCAGGAATAGCAGAAAACTAATGGACGTACAGGGAGGATCATCTGCGAGGACCTTGCCACAGCTTTATTCTCAGTTGTGTTTGGCCCGGGGACTGTTTGGATAATGGAAAGCCTTTATTACTGTGTAGCTTAGCACGCAGAAGAGCGGCCAGCTGTCCTTGGAAGGGTTCAGCTACCTGAGATGTGCGTGTGGAAGTTTCAGAGCTCACTTCACTACTGCTAGACACAGGGGAGAAGAGAGAATAGGGCAATAAAATATTTTCTATTTCACTGTGTCAAGTGAGCTACAAAATATGTCTGGGCTTCTTTTCAGGAAATGGGGATGGCATGCTGAAACTCATTGAAGAAAATGCAGAAGGGCCCGGACAAATCCCTCAACTGCCACGTAAAAAAGAGAAGAGAGATTTTCCTGTAAGTATTGTGACTCTCAGTCTGATTTCACTCTCATGTTAGCTAGCTAGTTTTATATCAGTGCGTGGGAGGTATTTTATGATCTTTCTTTCTTCCCACAGAAGCCAGCAATCAATGGTTTACCACCAACACCGAAAGTGCTGGTAAGAAATCTCATTTGCCGTAGGCGTTATTGGAAGCCTGCTGTCATGGCATCTCTCTGGTGTCAGAAGGTCCATGCTAGAATAAGCCACCGGCTCATGTGGGGTGATTTTCTGCATCTCATTGCCAGTTTTCACACACTGAATCCACAATATTTCCTTTTCTTAAAAACTCCCTTTCGCCATTCACTCTGGATGTGAAGAGTTGGAGGCTTCACTGGCTCTGTGGGTTGCGATCTCCAGTGGCAGTCTCTGCTTCGTAAAGAGAGAGGGGGAGAGGTGCTAGTGATGTGAGAGGGTGTTATGCAGCATTTCAGCTTGTTTTCCCTTCATATGCCATTTATACAAGCACTCAATATCGTTCTTGCCCAGTAGGTACTTAAAACTGTTCGTATAATTCTGATCCCTCTTCGCGTTTCTTAATGTATATGAAGCCTATGGAAAGGTTTGGAAGGCTGCATTGTAGCTTTTGGGAAAGGTAAAAATGTTTTGCGTCAAAGCGTATTAGAGTAAGTTTGTGTCTGGAAAAAAGAGAGCAGCAGTGTGTGTACAGGTGTGGAAGTGGCCAAGTGCCAGAAGATCAACACTTTATCCTGTAAACTTGTTTCAGGTTTCAGTTTTGGTGTCTTTCAGATGGGAGCATGTTTTTCCAAAGTCTTTGATGGTTGCCCTCTGAAGATTAATTGTGCAACATCATGGATACATCCAGATACTAAAGGTAAAGTTATTTTAGGTTTGTATTTTAAACCTGCCTCTTGCCAAAGTGGTAACGAACTTGTGAAATAATCTATTTCTATTAAATTTTTAGATCAGTACATTATCTTTGGCACGGAAGAAGGTATCTATACTTTGAATTTGAATGAACTTCACGAAGCAACAATGGAACAGGTGATTTTTGGTGTATTAACCACACAGAATAGATTTGGGGATACTAAGAAGCAAGAAAGTTTGATATTAGAGGGAGTAGATGGGATGCCAGGCTTTGTGGCATAAACTGATTCACATCAAAGCAAGCAATGGAAGTCCTAAAATTAATAGTTCCCCTACCTACCTGATTTTTTTGTTGCTGCTTATGTAAGATTGCTTTCAAAGGAGTTCTCTACTAAAATATCTTTCTTCTCCTTGGAGACAACGGATTAGCTGCCCTTTCTCTCTCCATTTTATCTCCACTAGATGGCATATTGCTTCTCCACAGGATGCTACCAAAGTCCTTAACCATTTAATTTAGCTGGCATTGTTATCACCGATAAATACGTGTTTGCTTCTGTTTTCTTGGGCTCTCTAACCCTTTCCAAAGCCACTTCATGCAATCATGGTATTGTTACCTTTGTTTTTTTAGAATCAGGACTAGCAGAGTATTCTTGGAAGGGAAGTGTTGGCAGGTGCTGATAATGAGATTTATACCTGTAGGTTTCTAAAGCAGTTCACAAAGGCACTTCAGGCCTCTAAAGAGCATTACATGCAGTTGAGACACAGCACGGGTCAGAAAGCAGAGGTGGCATGGTGGGTGTATCTGTGAGTAATAGTGAGAGAAAGATGATTTCACAGAAAGGGCGTTGCACGGAGATCTGTGCTTAAGAGGGGAAGGTCCTCTGTTTCTTGGGAACATCGTGCTAAAACGCAAGAGGGGCAAAAGAAAAGGGGAAGCGGTTCAGCAAGGTCATGTCGCGGGGTAGTTTGATGCAGACAAAAAAGTGAGAGAAGGTTATAAAGGGCTTGATGGTGAGAATTGGGAATTTGAATTCAATACAATTAGAAGATCCTTTCAAGTTAAGAGAGCTGAGGGTGCACCTGGATGCAATAGGATAGAGTTGAATATGAAGTTGCTTATCTTTTGTAGCCTTAGTAGACATGAGGAACAACTACTTACTTTTAAAATGAATTTCTAAAAATTGTGGTGGCAGCTGTTGGAGACCCCCTGGCCTTCTTACCTCCATTTTCTCTTTACTCTGGTAGTCAAAGCAATCTCTTTCCTTGTACGTTTTCCTAAATTATTTCACGTAAGTCTTCTCTGGACTCTTCCACATGCTTTTTTTCATCCCATTGAAAGGTTAGACATGCCAGTGGTAGGTAGAGAGAACTTAGTAGTGTCCACTTACGACATTCAGTGCATCCCAAAATGAAAGTTTCTTTTTCTCTGCGAGCACCCTCAGTTTGGAGAGGTCAAGTGTGATCCACTGCAAACCCCAGAGCCTTTACAGCTGTGCTTCTGCCATGCCACTTTTTTCCATATTCGTGTTTATTCATTTCATGATTCCTCCCCACCAAATGAACATTTTTAACTGTTTCTCCAAATTCTGATTCTGATCAAATCTTCCAAAGTGTTTGCTGTCTCTCTGCAAGGTTAATATCTTCCAATTTCAGAAGTATACTTTCATTCCATTGTTAGTTTTTCAGTGAAAATACTGAATAGAACCAGACACCATATATCTACAGGCTGCCTTTTCCTTCAATTAAATAGCAAATTGCTGATAGATACTCTGGTTTTATGTCCAACCAGTTGTATGCTTTCTTTCTGCAGTTTCTTCTACCCCATATTTTCTTATTTTGCACGTGGAAGTGGCAGGCAGGACAAGGTCCTTCACATATGTTTCACATCTTACTGTTTCACTGTTCCCAGCAGGGCAGTTATTCTGTTAAAGAAGGAAATTCAGATGTTCAAATGCAGCCTATTCTGCACAAGACTGCACTAGCTGCTCTTCTTGTCCCTTGGTAATTAAAAAGTATGTGGCTTGTTCCTATGCTACTCTGGATATAGAGGCAGTCAGTCAGACTATTTTGCAATTCCCACCGCCCTTTTTACTTGGCATAGGTACTGTTTCTCCTTCTTGAGGTCCTTGATCGTCCTCCATCAGTTCTTGAAGATAATCATTACCGAGACCTTGGGGTTTGAGCCAGTTCTCAAGTACTGTAAAGTAAACTTTATTGGGACCTGCTGACATGAGTATATCTAGTTGAAGTAGTGTGTAATGTGTTCTTGTTCTGCTTCGGGCACAAGTTTCTACCCCAGTGCTATTAATCATGCAGTCCTTCTATCCTGTCAAGCAATGGGCCGAGCATTTTGTTTTCCCAGTTACCACGTTTATGGACTTCTCTTACATTGGTAACCTGATTTGCATCTTCACCTTTCTTATGTTTCTTCCTTCAGGCTTCTCTTGTGATTGCCTCTTTGACCTTAGCACTGCGTCCTTGTTTCAGTTTTCTGTATTGTGTATTTGTGATACTTAAGGCATGAGGGGGAAATAGAAATATTGACCCATCTTTGGGTGGCTTAGAGAGGGTTCACAGGGAACAACTATTCCCCTTCTCTTCCAGCGGGGCATTAAATGAAGCTAGTGGGAGCCAAATTAAAACTAAACAGTGGAGAGCTGGCCTGGGACTTTTTGCTGTGGGGAGTTGCACATGCTAGGAGTTAGCTGCGTTCAGAGGGGAGACTGGACTAATTTGCGGAGTATAAATCCGTTGAAGCTCACTGAATGCATAAAGCCTGTATTTGATCCAGCAGGTTTCTGAGCTGAAGAACTTGGTGCCTGGCAGAGAATTAGGTGCAGTATTATATAAATTTTTCCCATGTTTTCACCATTTTTAGGAGAAATTGTGTCACTTCATGGTGACTATTGGAAACAGATATTAGGTTAGATGGACATTCGCATGAATCAGTAAAATCATTCCTTTGTAGAGCCTTGATTCAAGCATCTTCTGCTGTGTTTTGCAACAACTTCCCTCAGTGGACCAGTCTGCTGTTCTTTTTTTTAATATCCTCCTTCAGAAACAGCTTAATCCGTTGAACTCCTTTTTTTCTTATTGGGAATTTTTTCTTGAGGGAGGACCTTACCTCTGAGCACTATTGAATAAATTTAGTCTTGTCTTTTGTGTTAACAAAATCCTTGTCCTTACTCTGTTGTCCTTATTCCTTCCTTTGTTGAGACTCCTGAATGCTGTCATTAGCCATTACTTTTATCAAAATTCCCTTCAGGTTGTCAGGAGGTTCTTCTTAACTTTAAAATCTTCTCGAATCTAGACTAGCTGCCCCGTGAGTCACTTCTTCCCTCTGAAACAAAAGTAAGTCCCAATGCCTTCTGTGAACTGTCTGTTTACAAAGCAGCATGCTAACACAAATAGCCAGGCAGGTAAGTCCCACAAAATACAGGATTTTGTGGTAATTCAAGTTGCTCAGAAAATACTAATGCCTTTTTTCCCCCCTCTTCTGACTTCTGTGGGGTTTAGTAGGTTTCTGAAATAATGTTATCTTTCTTTCCCTGGCTGTCACTCCTGAGCAAGCTGTATCTTTCTATGTATGGTATTCCAGTCTTGCCAGTTGTCCCGCTTTGGCTCTGTGCTGCTAATTAAAAATAAAGAAAAACTGAAGTGTGAAAGTTTCAGGAGTAGAAGAGGGAAGGAATGAAAACTATTTCAGACAGAGAAAAAGGATAAGCAGGGGTCCAAAGAGTGAATTAAAGGGGAAAATGTAGTTGCAGCTGGGACTTTCTCCCTGCAGGAGTGGTGGCAGAGGTGGAGCAGGCACAGAAAACCACAGTCAGAAATTCCCGTATATTTCTGTTAATGGAAATGTTTTCTTTCTTCAGTTATTTCCCCGAAAGTGCACCTGGCTGTATGTTATCAATAACACCTTAATGTCCTTGTCAGGTATGTATAAATAGAGGGAAAATTAATAAAATTATAATTAAAGAGAAACATTTCAAGTCGTAATTCAGTACCACGTATTTCGATTGTACTGAAGTAGAAAACTGCGCATCGCTTCTTGTGTTTGTGTAGGAAGCTTTGCTTCAAGACTGCTGTAATGTGAAAGACTTTCAGAGATAAAACTGGATATTTGCAAGCAGCAGAGCCAATTGTCTGCAGTGTCCCACTGTATTTTTTTTTTTTTTTTTAAGTTAGTTTGGAAAAGCTCGACACTTGGTATTTGTCAAAAAAGAGTTGCCTCTGCCAAGGCTACAACTTGACTGAAAGTGCCCAGAGAATGTAAAAAGTGTCCTCCTCTTCGGTCCCTGAGCTAGGAGAGTCACAATATGGGTGGCTTTCCTGTGTCAGAACAGAATTAGGAGAGGATTAACATAGGCACGTTATCAAGGCGCAGATGCAGTGTTTGATCGTTCTCAGTGTATTGTAGCCTGGCAGTATCTTTGTATGAACCAGAGTCAGAAAATAAATCCACCCTAAAACAAAACCAGCCTCACTTTAAAGGAGAATGAGGTGGCTGTGAAATACTACTTATCCAGCAGATTGATTCTTGAAAAAAATATATTTTCCAGCAGTTGTCCCAGAATAGGATGTTCTCGACAGAAGAGAGAGGCACTGTGGCATGCAGACTAATTGTAGGACTGTGCTTTTAACCATGCAGGACTTTGTGTAACACCACTTTTATTGATTTATAGATAAAGAAGATGTCCCGATATAATTAATTGTTTGTGTACAATTTACGGCCTTCTAAAAATGCGTACATAAAATTTCAGAGCTGCTTTAGTGTTACTGAAATGAACTTTGAGTTGAATGCCATGTCTTCTCTATATGCATTATTATTGTTGTCTTGTTTTATTTTTCTTCCTAACTGGACCTATGCACTGACGCACGTGCTCCGTTTCTCTAGAAGGTAATTTTCTATACACACATTTTTCTAAGAAGTGTGGTTCTCTGCTGGAGGCATGGGTGCCGATATCAATTGTGCTTTTCTGTCTTTCAGGGAAAACATTCCAGCTCTACTCCCATAATTTAATAGCTTTGTTTGAACAAGCCAAAAAAACAGGATTAGCTGCTCATATTCAAACCCACAGGTTTCCTGACAAAATATTACCAAGGTACAAATCTTTCATTTACAGACAATTATTAACGAGTGAAAATTCCCATAAATACTGTCTGTGCTGTTGAATTGGTAGCATGAAGGGCCTTTGGCATCTCTTCTTGATGCCTTTTTTCATAATTGTTATTCCAGGAAGTTTGCCTTAACGACAAAGATCCCTGATACAAAAGGATGCCACAAATGCTGTATAGGTGAGTAGGCGTTCAGTTTTGCAATTTTATTTCCTGGCCTTTGTCATTGGGCATGGCGTGTCTTAGAGTTATCTTGTTGCTCAGAAAACAGTATGACTACATTATTTCTTAACGCTGTGCCTAACTGGTGCGTAGCTTTCCTTTTAATTAATGTGTGGGTCTTCATGCTTTTCAGTGGAAAAGCATTTTTCATATATATTTCTAGCTCTTAACCTAGAAACATTGCTGCCCTAGAGCAAGATCTGAAGGGAAATCCTGAATAATGCCAGTGGCGCACAGCTGATGGGTGTTGCATGCTCTCTTTGAGAGCTGCTGAAGCTCTCGGTGAATAAGTCGATGTTTGGGATCACTGGCTTCAGGCTGCCACCCGAGCCAACAGGTTACTGTGACCTGCAGACGGCTTGCGAGCATAACGTTTGTTACAGAATCCCAGGCTTGTCGCACATGCACGAATACCCTTTCTGCTTTGTCAGTTTGGCTCAAGCTTTGACCTAGGTCCAACTTTTAGCGATGCTAACTTGAAAAGAGTATTCTCCACAAAGAAAAGGCTGGACATGAATAAAAATTATGTCAGCCTGGGGAGGAGTGAAGCCATCGCTCCAGTTCTAAGTGCTCAGAAAAGAGTTAAAGCTTGTGGAGTTACAGGTTTCTCTTTGGCTTCACTGACTTTCAGAAAGGCTTGGGTTTTCTATGGAATACATGTTCTTTTGAAAACTGGCCCTAGTGCTGTGTGAAATTGTACCTTTATACTCCTAAAAATGCTTAAGCAGAGTATAAAGTACCTAGTTTCAAACTTGGATATCTTATTTACCTCATATAAAGTGTCTACAGTAGGCGTATTTACAAACGATTCTTGAAGTCAGGCTGGTCTTGTATCCAACTGAGCTTAAAAAAACAAACCTGAAACCCTTCATCATATTATTGCGCTGGCTGTCAAAGCTCACAAGAAGTTATGGGGCATCTTCACTGCTCGGGAATTTCTTTTATTTAAATCACAACTTGACCTGGACCTTTCACTCCCCCTGCTCACACAGCCCTGGGAAGAAAGTGTTATGGCTTTGGCCACTCAGCATGTGGCCTCTTTACTGGGACTCCAAGAATGCTAGTGGTTATTGATTATAAGTATAACTGAAATTGTCTGGAATGTATCACAATATTAATCACTGTGGATATTTGAATGGCAAGCCAGAAGGCCATTATCAGTGTCAAACTGATACTATTTCTTAAATTATTTTTAAAGATAGCTGCAGGGTTTTTTTTTTTCAAGTATGCATTGAATTTCCTGGACTTAAAATATTTGGGTTTTTTTTTTCCTGTGGTTTTTTTTTTGTTTGTCTGTTTATTTTATATAGTACGAAATCCATACACAGGACATAAATACCTGTGTGGTGCATTGCAGTCTGGAATTGTTCTACTACAGTGGTATGAACCAATGCAGAAATTCATGTTAATAAAGGTAAGTATTTCACTTTAGTTTAGAACATTTAATCTTAGCCATTATACATTTGTTGAAATAACCCTTCCAGATTTTGTAATGGAAAGTACATCCCAGGGAAGACCCATTTGTGGGTTCTGAGCACTTGAAAATCTGGCTTGACACATTTTGACGAAGAAAATCTTGTGATCGAAGTCAGTCAAGTGTTGGATCAAGCCCAGTACTAGCAATAACAGACTAGCATAAACCTCTGCACAACGTAATGTTGCTCACAGCTCATGCCATCTTAAAAAAAGCACTCTAAGTAGCAGTGAAAAATTCTTCTATATCTTTTACACTTTGTGCATGTTTGTTTTAGGCTTCTTATTTCCACGGTAAAAGGAAACTTTACACGTGCCTTGTTATGTTTTTTTCCAGCACTTTGATTTTCCTTTGCCAAGCCCTCTGAATGTGTTTGAAATGCTAGTGATACCAGAGCAGGAGTACCCGATGGTCTGCGTAGCTATCAGTAAGGGTACTGAACCAAATCAGGTAGTTCAGTTTGAGACAATCAACTTGAACTCTGCTTCTTCGTGGTTTACAGAAATTGGTGCAGGTAAGACTGTTGGTCCGTCTTGCAAGCATTTTTATTTTCTGGTAACTGTCGGATATCCCTTCCTCAGGAGTCATTTGGAAACCCTTTAGACTAGGCAAAACGATGCAGTTTCTCTGCCTAAAGTATATTGAAGCTGATCCCAGGTTCTTCTTGTGATGACCTGCCAACCTCAGTATAGACCATCTTTCTTAAAAGACTTCATTTTTAGACACATCTTTTACTTTATAAATTTCCTTAAACAGTAATGCGGACCCTGCTGATTGGGTTCTCATCTGTGGTTGCATACATTTTCCTGGGGTCAGGCTTGCTCCTCTTTTCCCTTCTTTCCTGTGTAAAGACTCACATAAACGCATTCTTGTCTGTCCTCCAGCCCTTGGGGGAGGCTTGTCATCTTCAGCTGCCCATTAATAAGTAGAAGATTATTTTTTATCTTCAAAAGCTAGCTGATATGTTGCAGATGCTTTTCTCTACTGGCTCTGTTGGATATACTTTTTTACATTTAAATACTGCTTTTTAGCAGCTGTACCAAGAACTTCATTAATGAAAACTAGAAAAACTATTAAATCTATCTTAGTATCAGCACAATAATCTTTCCAGATGTGGATTTATGGGAAAAGAGCATATTTTTAGGAGCAAAGATTCCCTTGATGATTTCTTTTGTTCATTATTGCGCCTCTTCATGAAGGAAGCTGACTTGCTGTGCTGAACTGTAACATAAAATGTATTTTATGCCAATAAACTGTAGTGCTTTCATATTAAATACATGCTTTGAACTGATGGGTTTGTCCTTAGGCCCTGTACTCCTCCCAGAACATTCTGGGATCATACAGCCTTAAAAAAATTTAAAAGAGTAACAAATATTGGAGATTGCAAAAGGCTTGTGGCATACTGAAAAGGCAGTAGCAGTTGGTGAGAGGTGGAGGGGAGGGGAGCCTGAGATCAGTCTTAAGATGTGATATAAAACAATCTGTTTTCTTTTTCACAAGGCAATCAGCAGTTAGATGCCATTCATGTAACGCAGCTGGAAAGGGACACTGTCCTAGTCTGCCTGGACAGTAAGTAACATGTCTCTGTTGGGCAACTCATTACACCTTGTGCAAAACTTGTTCTGCCACAGTCATTGATTTTTAACTCTACCCCAAGTTAATTTTTCTCCCTTCATTACTAATTTCTGTTGTAACATTTCCTAACAGATACAGTTCAGATAAGTGGTTTTTCATTTTGGCTCTTGTGATTCCACTTTCCCTCTTCGTGTGTGTATCGTGTTTCTTTTCAAAATGAAATGTAATCATAGAATCATAGAGGTTGGAAAAGACCTCTAGGATCACCAAGTCCAACCGCCAACCCAACACCCCCAGGCCTCCTAAACCATGTCCCCAAGTGCCACGTCTACATGTTTTTGAACACCCCCAGGGATGGTGACTCCACCACCTCTCTGGGCAGCCTGTTCCAGTGCCTGACCACTCTTGCAGTAAAGACATTGTTCCTAATATCCAATCTAAACCTCCCCTGGCACAGCTCGAGGCCATTTCCTCTCGTCCTATCACTAGTGACTTGGGAGAAGAGACCGACCCCCACCTCACCACAACCTCCTTTCAGGCAGTTGCAGAGAGCGATAAGGTCTCCCCTCAGCCTCCTCTTCTCCAGGCTGAACACCCCCAGCTCCCTCAGCCACTCCCCATCACACTTGTTCTCCAGACCCTTCCCCAGCTCCGTTGCCCTTCTCTGGACACGCTCCAGCACCTCCATGTCCTTCTTGTCCCGAGGGGCCCAAAACTGAACACAGCATTCGAGGGGCGGCCTCACCAGTGCCGAGCACAGGGGCACCATCCCTGCCCTGCTCCTGCTGGCCACACCATTGCTGATACAAGCCAGGATGCCGTTGGCCTTCTTGGCCACCTGGGCACACTGCTGGCTCGTGTCCAGCCGGCTGTCAGCCAGCACCCCCAGGGCCTTCTCCGCCGGGCAGCTCTCCAGCCACTCTTCCCCAAGCCTGTAGCGTTTCCTGGGGTTGTTGTGACCCAAGGGCAGGACCCGGGACTTGGCCTTGTTAAACCTTATAGAGGTGACCTCAGCCCATCGATCCAGCCTGTCCAGATCCCTCTGCAGAGCCTTCCTACCCTCGAGCAGATCAACTCTCCTGTCCACTTTGGTGTCATCTGCAAACTCACTGAGGGTGCACTCGATCCCCTCATCCAGGTCATTGATAAAGATATTAAACAAGACTGGCCCCAACACTGAGCCCTGGGGAACACCGCCCGTGACCGGCTGCCAGCTGGATTTAGCTCCGTTCACCACAACTCTCTGGGCTCGGCCATCCAGCCAGTTTTTTACCCAGTGAAGAGTAGGACTGTCTAAGCCATGAGCTGCCAGCTTCTCCGGGAGGATGCTGTAGGAGCATCCTGTATGTATGTAACGCAGCATTACAGATCAGAATTCAAATATATGCCAATGAGAAATTTTCAAAATTTACTTGGAAAAAGTGACATTTGCCTGTCACGTATGCTAGCAGGACACATAGCTAACACTCCCATCACACACAGTCGTTATAACCGTAACTCCTGTGCATCAGAGGTTAATACCTCAGTGGGAACTCTGCAATGACTTAGTCTGCCTAAATTTCCAACCTTTATGTTGAAATCATGTTTCTGCACTGTTTGTTATTTGCAGGAAGACTGTTAGTAGAGTCTAAAACCATACAAAGTGTATAAGGTTTTCTATATTTATTTTGAGAGAAGGATGCTCTTGGATTCATTTTAGGCAAATACTGTAGATGTTAGGTTTGGGCACTTTTTTGTGTCTGAAAGATGAAATTAGTATTTCATACTTAAAGATGTCAGTAATCCTCAGAAGTGGGTTTTAATTCTTGTTTTTCTGTTTTTCTTGAGAATTTGTGAAAATTGTGAATTTACAAGGGAAATTGAAGTCAAGCAAGAAATTGGCCTCCGAGCTGAGCTTTGATTTCTGCATTGAGTCAGTGGGTAAGTGATTTGCTTCTCTGTTGTCTCTCAAGGACTAAGAACTTAGAGGGATGAGTGTTGAAGGCTTTTTAATAATCCAGACTGGTCTAGTGCACCCAGTGGGGCCTGACACTAAAAATTGCATGTGTCAGGATATTGTGAGCTGTCTCTCTGCCTCTGCTGACATGCTGAAGGAAGTCAGGCAGTTGCCAGGTAGAGTGTCAAATCTGCACGTGCTTCCATCTGGTGTCATTTCTGTTTTATAAGTAAGATGTATCGTGATTTAGTTGAAAAAAAGGCTGACTAGTTTCTGGTCATTTCCATAGCACTGATAAAAACCTTTGGGGAGGGAAGAATGTTTTAGTAATACATAAATGTGTGTTAGTCTTCTAAAAGCTAAGATTGTATTTAAAGTGATAGCACATCCATTCTTCAACAGTCAGGATAATAGTTTTGAATCTAATTCTTAGAGGACAGGCTGCTGTCTTTAAACTAGAGGACAGCAGCCTTGCTTTGAAAACTTGAATTGTAATTGTCAAGCAAGTATTTCTGCTGTAATAAGCTCTCAGAAGTATCGAATTAACGTAAGTTTACTAATTTCGTATCTCAGAAACTGAACTTCTTTCTGGAACTAAAACCAGTAAAGACACAACTTGTGCAGAACTGCTAACAACAACAACTTGCATTTCTGGGTTCCTCAGGCATCTTCAGAAGAAGATTCTTGACATAGGTATTTTGTATTTTAACAGCAGTTGGTAAAGCAGCGCACATTCCTTTATACAGTGTCTCTATTTAGATATGTCAGACCTGTCCTGAAGGAAGATATTTTTAATCAAGCCTGTGATTCTTCCTTAAATTCCAACATGTTCTAATTAACTGCTGTACTTGTATCGTACAATATCTCCTGCTGACACATGCATAACATGACTCGACCATTGCCTTCTCCTTGAACTCTGAAGGAATTCATAGGCAGAAGCATTTATCCCAAAGTCTTGTGCTTACCGGCTGACACTGAGTAATGTGAGCGGTTCTTTACACTCCAAGTGGTCTCTTGGGAATTCAGGGCATTAAACAACTCTTCATCCTCTGATTGCAGAGCGGAGTGGGGAGTAGCAGGTGAAGATCAGTCTAAGGCTGTTGTGAGAAACATTGCTCTTAGGATTGTGCTGAATGCCTTTGTTCTGTGTATCTAGGACATGGCTAATACTGAGCAGATACAAAATGTGACTCGAAGAAGTAGTAAAGGAAAACAAGTAGGATTTAGGAAAATAAAACAGAGTGTAACATATGTTTCTGTAACATTGCTTAAAGAACACCAGGCTCTTCATTGTTTTCAGCAGTCTGGTAATTGAATCATTCAGAGCACATAGCTTTCTGTGTTCTCTCTTTGGCCCTGAATGGAAGACTCCTCCCATTTTTTACACTCACATCTATTTTGAAGTAAATATAATAACTCAAATGATCTGTAATTTCCAGCAACCCACAGTGTTTTGGTTGGCAACATGTTTATACACTTCCTGGTGCTTTCTACAGAATCATTAGGAAAACAAAGATCCAGAGAATAGAAGTGAAAGGGAGAAAAGGCAAAACCAGAGATGCCTATCTTGTCCTGGCAAACAGGGAATGTCTGAGTGGTATGTTTTGAATTGCACTTTAAAAAGTAATGTGCGTCTCGGATCCAAATAGTAATTTCAATCCAGTTTTTCTACAGTGACGTTGGAGTTTGGTTCTTTTACCAGGAGTCCAAATCTCACCGCGTACTTTTTTCCATGTGCATCCCATTATCACTGCTGGTGAGAAACCCGGGTTCCTCTGGTTCAGATAAGCCATGTTTGCGTCTGATTTTATGTTTCTCCTTTGCAGTGTGCCTTCAAGACAGTGTGCTGGCCTTCTGGAAACATGGCATGCAAGGCAAAAGCTTTAAGTCAGATGAAGTAAGTAATCTCCCAGTCTCTCCAGGTTTGATTTTTTTCCTGTTCCTTATTCATCACTTGATCCTTTGGCCCCTCTAGCTGCTTCCCTAGCAATAATGCTTGTGCTCCATGTTGTCGTTGCTTCAGCTTGCTGATTGCTGTCTCTGACTTGCCTGCGTATGTTGCTCTTGGTAAAGCTCACACACATGCTTTAGCCAGCTCCATATCCAGGAATATCAGTCAGAGACTCCCGAACTGGTTCTGCACAGTACAGATCTGGTGTAAGCAGCATTTGGGTTTCTTGGATCTTGGATGAAAAGCTCGAGTTGGCAGCATCCCTTTTAATAAAAAAGGACACACTTTTTTTTTTCCCTTTTTTTTCTTTTCAAAAAGAACACTGTCCTTTTTAATGGCATCTTCTGTGAAAAGGCAGGGAAAGCTAGTCAGCCTCTGCTGACAAAGATTTGATCAACATACTCCATCTGTGCCACCAAGTCATCTAGACTGGTAACAGTCTACAGTACAAAAATGATTTTTTAAAATTTTAAGCTCTTTTTTGCTTAGCATCAATTTATCTGATTCAGTCCTGTAATTTGCACTAGATTGTATTTGAATTTTTGAAGAGACTGATCTTTTTTTTCCCTTCCAACTCAGACCAATAAATTTCATTTTGCCACTGAAATGGACCTAAATGTCTTCATTTTTCTACAGGTTACCCAAGAGATATCAGATGAAACCAGGGTTTTCCGCTTACTGGGATCAGACAGGTAATCACGTTGAAGAAACATAAACCTTTTATTTTATTTAAACCAGCTTTCTAGCTTCCAGCTGGAACTGGCTTCCAGCCCACCACAGATCTATCTGTAGGCAGTCCTGGGGGTGGCAGTAACACTGTTTCTGCCTGCAATAGCCAAAAATTTCATTACGGTTGCATCTGCATCCAAAATTATTACGAAGAGCCCCTGTGACCTCGCTCACTTCCCACTGCAGAGATAGAGGTGTGAACACAGACACAAGCGTATAGAAATACAGTGTGAGGAGATAAGCCGCAGGGAGAGATGAGAGCCCCCTGTGGCATGTGGTAAGCAGGGTGCCCAGTGCACTTCTGGAAAAACCTGCTTCTGGCTTGGATTTTGCTGGTGAACGGGTGAATCATCTTGGCAGCTAGTTACTTAAAAATAAGCTTTGCTGCTCTGGACCTTGAGGTCTGGAAATAGACCTCGAACTAGATCGCATACAGGTTTTAACGCACAGTGGTCTAAATTCACCCATTACACGTAATGTCCAGGTGATTCCTTTCAGCTGCAGAGGCTGGGAAGAGGTGCAGCTGCCTCCAGGTTCGAAACCTTAGCAGAAGCTGCCCCAGTCTCCGGATTTGGACATGTGTCGTTGTGGTTTCTCACATAGCCAGAGTGCTACATGCAGAAGTAGATAGTAACGAGTCAAGAAACCAGTTCTAAACCCTGATCTTCTGCTCCCTCATTTGGCCTTTGGGAAGCCTGGCCCCGACTCGCTTTCTGGAAGTAATCTGTCATTTCGTGTACGTACCTTCTTGGATCCCCAGTCCAGAAAGGGAGTAAGAGCGCGTTAGCTCTTTTGAAGAGGATGGGTAGCCTATACAAGAAACAGCTGAAGCCTTTGCTTTGCACCTGAGTCGCCGAGGCCCTGCCGTACTTGATCACTGCAGAGGGAGCTGAGGATCCTTGCCACTGCTGACTCTCAGATCTCAAAAATACAAACGCAGTGCAGCCTCTGACAATGCATACTCTGCCTTTTCTGTCTGTTATCCCCCTTGTGCAGACAGGCACTGGTAATTTCCTTCCTTGTTACTCCCAGCAGAGCAGAGGGCGTTTTATTGCAAGAATGAGCCTTTGCTAAGGCCCACCGCAGTACAGGTGCCATATGTATCAGTCCAGGTATGTGCTGTGCCACCATCAGCGAGTCTTTCTTGCGTACTGGAATTGGTACCTTTAAACGGCCCATATTTCTGTGTTGGGCTGGTGCATCCTAAACACACAGAAGGATGGGAAGCAGCGTCTCGTCTGGTTCAGCTTGCACTTTTATCGAAGGGATGCATATCTGAATAACAAGTTAGTACACAGCACTTTTTGGGGTTGGAGATAAGGTTGAAGTCCTGCTGCTGCTGTGGTTTTGCAGAGAAGCCATTTTCTTTCCTTCTGATCTCATTGAACTGCCAAATCCTTTGGTTTGTATTTTTCCATCTCTGTACAAACGGAGCAGAAGTCTTTCCTACCATTCAAGTGAATGAGATGTGGTAGCGCCTTTTTGGCTTGGGTCACTTCAGAACAACTGAGTTGCAGAAGTGAAGATGAGGGACAGAGGCTGTTAGGAGGGAGACTTCACTGGAAAACCCTCTGAGGAATGCGCCGTGGGAGGGGAGCGTGTGCGATGCTAACCCTGAGACAGGCTCCCTTTGAGAGACCGAACTAAGAGTTCAGGTGGCACACTTGGCTTGTTTGATACACAGGTAGAAAACAAAAAGCAGAGAGAAGTTTAATCTTAAAAATTACAGGATGTTGTCTTAGGAACTGGTGCAGAGAAAGGCAGGAGCTAAGCGATTGGAAGGGACGGGAGGTCAAAGGCCCGACCGTATCAGCTGCTGAGGTGATTGTCGAGGTTCAGCATGGGACAGATGTGTAAAGACAGCGCTCGGCGTGCCAAGACAGGGAGAGGTGGGTTTTCCAGAGGAGCTTACAGGAGCATGATCTAGCAGGACAAAGGCTGAGATGGGGTTGAGTGTTCCCTATGCACCCATCAGCTGATAAACACTTCTCCTCCCTTCTAAATATTTAGGTTAATGGCCGATGCTTATCGCAAGATGTAGGAGGTATAAACATATTCGGCTGCAGATGATAGGAGGGTTGCGTCTCCTCGTGCCACTCTGGCTCTGAGATAACTTCCCAATAGGAGCAGGGGACGTAGCTTGTTTCAGGGTGAAGGATTTCCATTTGGAAGAGGTTTGTAACACCCTGCATGCGCCTGTGGTTGAGAGGGGCAGATTCTGGTTCAAAAGCAGCTTCTTGTCCTCTGTTCCTTGTGTATTCCGCTCTAGTGTTTTTATCAGAAGTGATGCTGGAAAATGAGGTAACTGATGTAAAGAATAAAATACCCAAGATATTTAGGAGAACCTATATCCCTCCAATCTGTAGAAACCTGTGAGCAACAAGTTTGTTCCTCCTCAGTCATTATACCATGTGCTTCAAGTTTTGCCACTAACCATTTTGGATTCCGTTTGTGTTTGATTGCAGAGTGGTAGTGTTAGAAAGCAGGCCGACCGAAAACCCGACTGCACACAGCAATCTCTACATCTTGGCCGGACATGAAAATAGTTACTAAGCAACAGTAACCTAACGCAAATAACAGAGCGAATTTGCCACACGAGGAACGAAGAAGCATTAGGAAACTCAGTACAAGCGGGACTGTGACTTACTGTTTCTGTTCTTGACACCTAAATGATGTTGGTTTAGGGTGGAAATCAATACATTTTTGCAGCTGGGAACAGCTGGTTCTGTCTCTTGCCACTGTGTGGTTGGTTATATCGAGTTTGCTTAATAAAAGCTATGAGATAAATAGCCCTTTACTCATTAGTTATAGGGAAACAGAGCCTTTAAAAAAATGTTTTGCAGTAAAGGTGCCATAAACTGTTAAATATTTTACTTCCCTCGGATTTTCCTTACATTCTGTAGATATATAGTGCTGGCTGTTGCCCTGTTTTATACTGAGTCTTATTCTTAATAAAAAAAGATTTGTGTAGGAAGTGAAAGTATCTGCAAAGCTTTGGGGTTTTAAATCTGCCATTCAGTATGGCTTTGTATAATAGACTATTTAATCCTTATTTATTAATCTGCTGCTAGAATGGTGTAATGTATCTAACTTTTAGCAAAGGAAGGTTGCAGAGCAGCTTACAATTTTTTTTTTTTTTTACAATTGTATAAAGATTTGATTATTCCTTTTTCTTGTAGGGGTGTAGTGCATTATTGAGGGGTATGTTACAATGTTGGTTGATCTTGTAAAAATGCAGTTTTGTACAACAAAAGTATTTTGTATTGATTTTTTTGCCTGCAGAAATGCCATAAAAGGGATTTTCTTATTTACTACTAGATGTAGGGTGTGTGTACACAAACTATAATATTGATATCAGACATGTTGCTACTGGGTGGGTGTGTACAATATATGTGTGTGTTTGTGTGTGTGTGTGTATGCATGTGTGTTAAGTTGACCGGCAGTGTGTATTTTTTATATATATATATATATTTATATATATATATAAATGTACAAAATATATATGCTTTATTTTCATAAATTAGGGATAAGCCTTGTGACGTGAAATGGAAATTGTACCTGGTCATCATCCTTAATGAATGAAAGTATCATGTATCGAACTGCCCATGACGTACAGTTTATTTATACTATTCCGGGGGGAGCCTATAGCGATAACTGAGCTTACGAGCTTTTTCGTTTGTACAGCCATCCAGCTGTTGTCAGTCAGGCAGTCCTTTGGAAAGGGCCATTCCCCCAGCTGTGTAGTATAAGTAAATATGGTAAGAACCAGTAATCTATATTAAAGCTTTCGATCACTTTTTCCCTTCCCCTGTTTTGCCACCTGCATTTTTCTTTCTCTTTTTATTTCTCCATTAAAGAGTCACATCGGTTCCTTTAGTCTTCCTCATTAATTACAATTCTTGAGGTACCATTAAATATAAATATAGACTGATTACAGGACAGCATCTGGTTTTACTACCTCACATTAACCTGCTAGCTTTGATGTCAGTAAACGCAGTCCCTAGGCAGATACAGTAGCAGTTCATAAACATTGGAACTGAGGGGTTTTTAAATGAAATCCTACAGCATGCTGCCGCCTCTTTGGTTTCTGTGATCCGCTACCCTAGGCAAGACAGGTTAGAAGCTTCACACATCATTTTAATAAAGCAGTAAAGGTAAGTGTGTTACAGCGGCTTGGCCGGTCCGACGGCGCTGCTGATGCAGCGGAGCCGGAGCGGTTTGATCTTTAACTCGCAACCTGAGGAATGGGGCGCTGGGTTGTCTGCTCGGGCATCAGGCTACGTGATTCATAATTTAACAGTGACGGAATTAACTCGGCACACGTGATGACTCAGTAATGTCTGTTTGTTACTAGGTACAGCTGGAGTTTCATGTTGTCCTGAAGGTCTGGAAGGAAAAATAGACTTGCACATAATTTAGCATTTTATCCACTTAACATTGTCATTCAAAACTAATTCTTGTTACTGACTTGACGTTTAAATATCAAGTCAAGCTTTTCAGTTCAGTTGAAGTTTAGTAAATAGTAAGTGTACAGATAAAACTTACAAATCAGTTCACATCAGCTGTAATTGGATCAGCAGTATTAAAAGAGGGACATGTAATTTTTGTGTTTTAAAGAAATAGAGTTCTCTAGAACAGAAATTACTTCTCCATAGGTAACAGCGATTGGTGATTAACCCTCAAATGGTATAACTCCTAGTCTACAAAGACCCTAAAATGAAAACGAAGACAAAGTGAAGCACCAGTTGTAGATGTGGTAGAGCAAATGCTTTCACTTAATTTACCTCATTCACTGCAGAAGGTAATTTTGGCTTCATCTTTGAAAACACTTAAAAGAAGATCTCTAAAACACTAGAGAAATCTGTAAATAGAATATGAATATTTATGGGGAGTAACTGGAGTAAATAACTACTAGGTCATGACACTGTCATGCACAAGTAATGAACTGAAAGTATTTTTCTTTGAATGACATGAATGACTGGTGATTTGCTGAATCATAAAAAAATGAATCTAGGAAAGTCATCATTTAATCAAACCTTTTTTAGCTGTTAAAGTACTTCTAATGGCATATTCTGAAATGTTTTGGTCTGATTCTATAGACAGTGGCATTTTTGGCATGATCCGCAAGATACTGTTTCCTAGTGTAAAAACCTCACTTATTACTCTTAGTGGAGTATAGCACAACAGATTTGCATGTTTCATAGCTGAACTGGCCAGTCTCGGTGACTCTGAATAGTATAATTTGTATTTGTTAGACTGTTTAAGTTAGTCTGGTATTGTCTGTATTTTTGTATGTTTTTGTGACATTTCAACCAGGGTTGAGAAAGCCTAGTGTGTGGTTTTGGAGTTTATAAAGCAAAAGCTTGCTCACCCCCTCATTACTCTTTTGACAGATATCAAGTATTAGTTATTTGATGCACAAGATTCATGTGTTCAACTTGAAAGCCTTAAAAGGGGCTCCCAGTGCTCTTTGAAGTACAAACAGTATTTGAAGAGCAGCCTGGAGATTAGTCTCTCTTGATTTCTTAACCAAATTCATTGTAACCGAAAAACACGACTGTAATTGTGATGATATCTCTTTAAAAGATGAAAGGTACAACGCATCAGTGAGCCACTATGTCTCTGAATGAAAAGGACAAGACTGGGAAAATTTCTGAAATGTACTTTTTACCTTGTTAGTCATTAGATTGTAACTGAGACTCTAACTGCACTCGTTCCAGTTTGTGTAACTAGGCTGTGTTCTACGTAAATCTCTGTTGCAGTTCGTTTCAGTCTATGCCAAATAAACTATGCTTTATTTGATACCTAGATGCGGTGTGGTAGACTTGCTGGGAACATTATCGGACATACCTTGGAGGAAGTAAGCTGGTCTCCAGGTTTTATGGCAGTCAGTGGGAAGGGCCTGATCCAGGGTTGGCTACTCTTCCCAATCCTACAGACGGCATGGGAGCCACACGACATCTCCCACATACAGCGGGTCGACTGGCGGAAAGGGAGGTCTGAGGATAGCGCAGAAATCAGAATCACACAATCATTGAGGTTGGAAAAGACCTCTAAGATCGTTAAGTCCAACTGTCAACCCAACACCCCGATGCCTCCTAAACCATCTCCTGAAAAAGTGAGAAATCAGAATAGCAGTGGCAACCTCTTTCCAGCTTCGTGCTACCCAGCGCTCTGCTCCAGCACAGCCCTGCTGCCAGCCGCCTGGGGTCACCACGGAACCACTCATGAGTTGTCTGGCTTGAAAACCAAGGGCTGGCTACCTTGTGCCCGGTTCGTTGGGCAGATAGCAAGGTGGCTGGTGGGCTCTAAAGGAGGGATGCTTAGAATAAGAAAACGTAAACAGGAGCATTTGGTACTCCACCCTGGACACAGCTCAGTCTTGGCGGGATCTAGAGAGGTTTAAACAAGCCTTGCTCTTGCACGTTGGCCATCAGCATACAAGTGGTTCAGCCCTTGGTCCGTCTGTACCCCAGATCTTCAGGGATGTGCTGAGGTAGAGAGAAAAGGGGGTTTGTGAACGCGCCTTTGAACAACACAATCACCAGTTACTGGTAAATAAACAAATACAGGTAAATATTACTCCTCTGCAGAAGAGTGTTCCCACTGTGGGCACATGTCAGCATCAGCCTGTACGTGTGATTGCCGCCGTAAAGGCCGTCTGCGTCAGGGTGTGAGCAAATGGCTAAGGAGCTACGGACCTAAAAGGGTGCACGAGGAAAGATGATGCGAAGGTAAGAGATGGAAACGCTTACTGAAAGGCTCTAGCTCCTGCTGGAAGCTCGTGGGGTGGCAGACACTCGAGGCGGTTGAACTGAACAGGGAGGGGACGTGCCAGGGAAATGCAAGGTCTCCCAGGCCCCACAGCAACGCTGGGGCAGGGATGGGCATCCCAAATCCGCCACCCCTCTTACCACGGCCTCCCTGGGGAACGGCCTCCGCCCTCTCCGCTGCTGCTGCTTGCAGACAGGCCCGCGGGAAGGGGCTGTGGGTGCTGGTTGAACACTGCCGACCTCCAGGGAGGCGTGCGTCCCCTCTTCCTCCAACCCTGTGGGGAAAATGAGCAAAAACCAGCGCTCCCCACGGAAAAGCAGAGCGCTGGAGAGGGGGGAAGACAACACGGTGCTGCGGGCCTCCACGGCCAGCCCTGCGGGAGGCGCGGGGTGGGGGGGCAGGCTCTGCCGCCACGGCCGGCCCCGGGGGTGCGTGTGGGGCCGCGGCGACCCCCCCACCCCTCCGTGGGGCCCGCCCCGGCTGCTTTTGGGGTCCCCGGGGCGGCTCCTCCTCACGCTTCGCCAAGCCCGTGTCCCTCCACACACACACACCCCCCCCCCCGCCCCGGGCGGCGCCGCGGGAGCGGCGGGGAGGCGGCGGAGCGCGGGCGGGGCCGCTCCCCGCGCCGCGGGGTAACGGGGCGCCGCGGCTGAGGCGAGGGAGCGGCGCCGCGGCGGCCCCGCGCCATGGAGCGGTACGAGAAGCTGGGCAAGGTCGGGGAGGGCTCCTACGGCGTCGTCTTCAAGTGCCGCAACAAGGACACGGGCCAGATCGTGGCGATTAAGAAGTTCCTGGAGTCCGAGGAGGAGCCGGTGGTCAGGAAGATCGCCCTGCGGGAGATCCGCATGCTGAAGGTGGGCGGCGGGCGGGCGCCCGGCCCCGCTGGCTCTCCGCGCCCCTCCCGCCGCCTCGGGGGCGCCCGGGGCGGGTGGGCTCCGCCGCGAACGGCACCGCTCCCGGCGCGGCTGCCGCGGCGCCTGCGGGCTGTGCCCCGCCATGGCGAGCTCGGCGCCGCGGCCAGGGAGCCTGGGGAGCCCTGAGGGAGCTGCCAGGGGAGCGGCCGGAGGGAGAAGCGAGGAGACGGGGTGCGAGGGGAGCCGTGAGGAGATGGGGCGTTGTGAGGGGACGGGGTGTCGTGAGGGGAGAAGCGAGGAGACGGGGTGCGAGGGGAGCCATGAGGAGATGGGGCGTTGTGAGGGATGGGGTGTCGTAAGGGGAGAAGCGAGGAGACGGGGTGCGAGGGGAGCCATGAAGGGACAAGGTGTCGTAAGGGGAGAAGCGAGGAGATGGGCTGCAAGGGGAGCCGTGAGGAGATGGGGCGTTGTGAGGGGACAAGGTGTCATGAAGGGAGAAGCGAAGCAAGATGGGGCATAGTGAGGAGACGAGGTGTTGTAAGGGGAGAAGCAAGGAGATGGGCTGTGAGGGGAGCCATGAGGAGATGGGGTGTTGTGAGGGATGGGGTGTCGTGAGGGGAGAAGCGAAGCAAGATGGCGCATAGTGAGGAGATGGGGCGTTGTGAGGGGAGAAGCGAGGAGATGGGCTGTGAGGGGAGCTGTGAGGAGATGGGGTGTCATGAGGAGATGGGATGTCGTGAGGAGACGAGGTGTCGTAAGGGGAGAAGCAAGGATATGGGGTGCGAGGGGAGCCATGAGGAGACGGGGCGTTGTAAGGAGACGGGGCATCGCAAGGGGAGAAGCCAGCAGTTGGGGCGTGAGGCAGCGGTGTGTAAAGTGCCCAAGTCAGTCAGTTTCTCTGGAGAAAGCCGGTGTCGGTGAAAGTCCAACCTATTTGGCCAGCGATGGACATGCGTTGGGACGGAGGTGATCCTCCACAGCCCAGGCTGTCACGGATCAAAGAGGGTTGGTGTAGGTGGGAGCCGAGACCTGGCAAAGAGCAAACTGCAGGGTGCCTGTAGATTTCTTCTGCATGGGTAGTGAGGGAGCATCAACAAAGTCATCGCTGCACCCTTTAGAGAGGGATTGATTCAGCCTCTGTTCCCCCGGGGAGCTGGCGATGTCCTGGCCGATACAGGTGCAGCCCTGCCCTTAGCGCGCGGTCAGCACTGCGTGCAGCAGGCTGGCTGGCAGCAGCCCCCTCTGCGTCCAGGACGTTCCCCCCAGAGATAAGGACTGTTGGAGCTGGTGTAAAGTACATGAGCCAAATGTGATCCTAGAAACCACGAGGTAGGGGACAGCCGTGGGGCGCAGCTCTCCTCCTAGCTCCCTGCTTTATAATCTGCCCCAGCTCCTCCTTCAAACGCCCTTTCCAAGCCCCTGGTTGTGGGGGATCCGCAGTGTCGGAGCCTGATGTGGAGGTGGGATCGAGCCGTGTATTGAATGCCAGGGGTTGCTCAGGCTCAGTGGTATTCATGTGTGGAAGCGACTGCAGAACTGGCACCTGCGAGCCATGGCAGCACCTTGCCTTTGCTGATCCTTTCTTGACTTCTGTGTGAGAGCTCATCCTCACATAGAAATGCATCACTCATTCAGCCTTTATTTTCCTGATGAAGTAAAAGCACAGGAACGTTTCCAGCGAGTCACACCCCAGGTCCATCAAGCCTTGCAGAAATGAGGAGAAACCCAGGAGAAGGGGGGAGAGGCCAAAATTTCTAGAGCTAGAGGTTGTACTTATTGCTTTATGCCTAGCAGACACCCATAGACTGTTGGGAGTTTGTCCCATCTTTTTTTGAACCAGTGTATTCACTTGGTTTCCATAGTATCCTGTGGCAGTGAGTGCCACAACTTCAGGAATGTGTTGTGTGAAAAAATATTTCCTTTTATTTGTTACAAATTTGCTGCTGGGTGATGGCATACAGTGCCCTCAGTTGTGCGTTACAAGAAGCGGAGAGAGTTGTTCCCTTTTTGCGTTCTCCAGGGTACTCATGATTTTATACACCTCCATCACCTCCCCATCTTCAGCTTTTTTTCCATTCAGAAGAGCCAGATCTTTAAAACATTGAACTGATTAAAGACCCATATTAACAGCATATTGGCTTATTATAAATTTTAAAATAATGACTCCCAATAGAACTTTTTTTACAAGAAACGTGCCATTCAGACTAGACACAATGCATTCTTGTAGACAGTCAATGATTTAGGACTTTGGAGTTAACAAAATCCTATGGAAATCTGCAGAGAAAGACCTTCCATTTTATTTAAAACTTCTTTCCCCAAATCCATGGTCCCTTGGTCTCTGATTTCTGCGTGACCTCGTTCCCAGACTTCACTGCCTGTTGCTGTTTGTGTAGCAGCAGTCGATACTCATTGTGCTCAGTGTTCCTTTCCTCCTTTGGAGTTACCTTAATTTGCTTGCTGGGAACCAGGTAACTTTCAAATTTGCAGTTAAGTGCAAAATTTCAGCAGGTTGTGGTATTTCTGATATTTCCTTTCCCCACATCTCTTTTGTGCTATCAGCTTGTCTTTTATTGAGCATTTATATATAAATAAGCAGTGGAAATGTTATTGTCAAAGGAATATGAAAGCCTGATTCTCTGCCCGCTGCAGAAAGAGGCAGAATCAGCCCTGGATGCCATCCTAGAAGAGCCATCATCTAGGAAAAAAGTGTGTTTATTTTTCAGTTAGATTTTGGGGAGAAGCAGCCTAAATTTTTCTTTTATCTGAAGCAAACAGATGACATGTAGCTGTCTGATTTCAGTAAACAATGCTGGAGATGTGTTAAGATTTAAATGGTATTAAAGATCTGAAAAGGAGAATAATCATTGCGAAGTCACTTACAATGCAGATGGTAAATGCATCATCTGTAAGGGCCCAAAGCTGACAGCGCTGCAGCTAGCCACGGCAGGATCTGTGTCGGGGCGCTGTTGATTTTAACAAGTGCAGACCTGCTTGACTATCTTTTCAACTTTTTCTCTGTAAATAGTAACAGTTTGTTTGTTTGTTTGTTGAGGTACTTCCTGGCTTAGGCAACAACTAAGTGTTTGTCAAAGATGTAGTGAGATTGTGTTTAATCAGTAAAAAAATGTAGGGCTTGATAAATTATTATTCTGCACAGTAAATACCTTGTAGACAAAGGGCTTTATATGGCCAGGAGCCATGGGAGGTGGGGTGGGAGAGCGGAGCAGTATGCAGGGTCTTGAAACACCCTGCGTGATCCCCATTCCATAGGAAAAGCTGGAAATACATGAAAACAGAGCGAGTCTCTGTGTAAACCCCATCCGTAGCTGTGGAAACCCGATGCCTGCTGTTTCCAGGAGGGTGTTGTCTCCCCAGTCTTCATGTGAATGCTGATGCAGTCCTTAGCTCTGACATTGCAAAGATGATAGAAAAATGCAATGCAAGGCTGTGTTCGTATACAAAACAGAAAATACTCCCAATCATCTTAGCACAGGAGCATTTATAACTTTGGGGGAAAGCCCACGCAGGACATCTGGCCTGTATGCAGAAGGTGACGTGTGGCCTTGTCAGCCAAGCAGGGGGCAGGGAGGGGAAGCCCATCCCGGTGCAGCCAGCAGCCGGCCACCAGCAGCATTGATAACCTTAGAAACTGCCCTCTGACATGCCATGCCACCAGACTGGGACGTTGTTAGGGTCACTGGCAGATTTATGGTGGCTTTGTGTGCACGTCTGTGTGCACAAGAGACGTTGGCCCAGTGAACCTGACTGCCCGGAGAGCCCTGACTGTGGAGAATGGCTGTGAGCCAGGGACGGGGAGATGCCAAGGCAAGACTGCTGCCAGGGGAGCCCCTCCAGGCAGGCTAACCCACTCGTGTGTGTGCAAGAGCTTGTTCACACAGCTGTGTCCCCTCGCAGCGTCCCTCACTCAGCTAGACCTCGTGCTTCCATGCCCAAGCTCAGTCTCTTCAGAGACCCCAGCTCCACACACACGTGAGGATGGCCAGGACAGACTGTCTCCCGGGCATGGCCTGCTCCTGTGAAAGTGGCTCCTGAAGGCTGACTCGTACAACCCAACCAACCTGTAACTGCCAGAGGTTTTCCAGAGATCTGAATTTATTACTGTCAATTTAACTTTCTTCTGCTTTACAATCAGTTGGCAATTATTTCGTCCTCACCTGTCACTGAAAGTGGAATCTAAGCACTGCAGAGATGGTCTCATCCGCCTCCTTCCCGCTGGCAAGCTTGGCCATGCTACCCAGCATAGTTGGTGAAGGCCCAGCTTGCTCTCAGATATCTCTATCATAGCTGATCTCCGAGAACATGATATGCCAACACCCCGAGTGCACGGAAAGGGAAGGATCCACTTTACTCAGTCTATCAGGAGCTGTTTGACTGGGGAGGGGAGGTGCCGTACCAGAGCCACAGCAGCCCTCTGACTTTTGTGATAGAGTCTGAACCGGTAAACTGGGCTTTGTCTAATGTGCACGTGGCAAGTAGGTGCTTTGCTCAATGTAGCTATGCTTAATGGGATAGGTGGCATGGTATGCACACAATTCCGGGGAGAATCACTATCATTGCTGGGATTTTCAGCAGCCTTGCAGGCTGTTCTCTGTATCTGATCATTTTTTGCGAAGTGGATAAGGAAATTATGAGAATGGAGATGCTACTAGAAAAATACCAAGCTTGAGAGGTGTTACAAGCCTCCTCCCATGTGGTTCAATACTTTCACTAGCAGCCCTGCCATGGGAATTGAGGGTGTGCAGAGAAAGTCTGTCCGTTAGGCGAGGTGAGGAGACATGGCCAGGGCAGAGAAGGTTACGCGGACAGTTAGCCCCTGCTGACGCTGTCGGGTACCTTGTGCTAGACAGGGAAGGCACTTGGCCTACAAGTACTCACCATGCAGGACTGCAGAAGTGGTCAGATCTTGGTTGTATCCTAGGTTTGATCCAGATGGGTATGAAGGTCTCTGATGCTGGCGGATGGTTTGCATGGTATGGGCAGGATTGGAGAAACAAGACATGTGTGTGGCAAGAGATGCTGTTTAGAAAGATCAGCTCCTTGCCGCCAGTTTGCAGGACTGGAAGAGCCACCTTCTGCACGCTGATGGGGACCCTGTGTGTTGGCATATGGGCTCAGTATAGTTTGCGTTCAGTATAATGTCCCCCAGAGTCAGTGAGCTCCCCAGAAGGTCTCTCTTTCCAAGGAGCTTTTACAGTGACATGCTTGAATAAAATGACATTTTGCAAAGGGTCCCACAGTGCACCCGTTGGAGCACTGAAATGGCCCATGCTGTGTCCCTCCTACTTGTGACAGGCTGGCCATGAGGTACGGTAGGGATCTTCTGCTGAACTGCTCTTTTACTCAAGCTCACTGGTTAAACCCAGGATTCGAGTCATGGATTTCAGTGATCCTTCGCCTTGGGGTTAACTGTGTGCTTCCCCAAACAGCTGCAATCCTCACTTGAGGCCCTTTACAGTTTTCTCTAGACTTGACTCTCCACTTCCTTCTCCTTTGCAGGCTTTTCCAGGTGGCTTAGAGGCACATTGGAAGATGGTCTTAGCGTAACTCCTAGGCAATGCCCTTTCCAGCCTCCTTGCTTCGAAATGTGTTTGTTCTAAAGCCTCGGTCAGTCAAAGCCCTCGTGGATACAGGTCCCTGCAAGCAGAGGGGATGGTGTCATGAGTCATCTGTAAAGAAATAACGTTCCGGAGTCGGGTCTGGCTTTTCTTTGTTTCCTTTTCTGAACGCTGTGTTGTGCCCCTTGGTTCAAGCCCTCTCCCAGCCCTCTCTCAAAATGTGGGCAAAAGAATAGAAAATGAGAAGCTCCAGTAATGTCCACCCTCACCTCTTGCAAGGTGCATTTGAGTAACCCTGCTGTGCTCAGGCTTTATGTGTGGTAAGAAGCTGTCTGAGCTCCCCACGAGAAGAAGCCCTGGTATGAGCACATGCAGTGGATTGAGAAGAAGAGGAAGAAGCAGCAATAAAAATTCTCCTAATTAACCCATCCAGATTCTGACAATAAGCTGGTGAAGCTGAGACCACGTTCTTTACTTATCAGAGGAGGTCTTAGTTTCTCCTAAATGTGTGTTTGCCTGCTACAGGCTCTTACCGCGTGTGATTTCCCAACCTGTTCTCCAGGGAGAGCTGCTTTTCATTGCAGCACAGTCAAAGGCTGGATGCATACAATGAAACGCGCTGCCGGAATAGCTGTGGGCACCGTGATGAATTCTTTATCTATGAGCATCTTTTCTAAGAGGCACTCGCTGAAGCCAAGCTGACTTGTTGCCCATGGTCAGTTCCTAAAATAACTACACCACAGGCTGAGCTGTAGCTGAGCTGCTTCTTCACATTGTGCTCTGCTGGTATAAAAGGTTTCAGCTTAAGGAATTGAGACCCTGGTGGGCAAAAGCACTGTCCCCCTGACCTTTACACCACTCCCCCGTGCAGTAACCAGTCCATCCGCTGTGTGTTACAGCAACTGAAACACCCCAACCTGGTGAACCTGCTGGAAGTGTTCAGGAGGAAGCGGAAGCTGCATCTGGTCTTCGAATACTGTGACCACACAGTTCTCCATGAGCTGGACAAGCACCCCCGCGGGTGAGTGGCCTGTTTCTCACTGGGAGCTTTGAGCAAAGGAGTCAGGGGGTGTCTGTGTCGTTGCTGCTCTGCAGAGTTTTCAGAGGAATTTTATTAATTATGGGAGAGGTTTCTCAGCCCGTTGCCCAGGACTTGCTCCGTTACTGTGGTTTAGCAATGACATCCAAAAGAATTGCGTCTGAGCCTGCCTGCGCTCCTGCACCATGCCGCTCACCAAGGAGACCGGAGCACTCAGCCTGAGCGCTTGGGTGATCTGTGGCTGGCTCGGCAGCAGCAAACCCGAGTGGCTTGGGAGCATCTTGTATCTCACTGCGAAGAGGTTAGGGGTGCGGGCAGGTGGGCTGGGGGCTCGCAGCCCTCCTTCCTGCTGCTCCCCAAGTGTGTCACACGTCACTGTGGGAGGCTGTGCAGACCCAGGCTAGGGGCACTGGGGCAATGTCACTGAGCACCCAAATATACAGTCTGTAGCGATGTCACCGATGACCAGTGACTTCTAGCCATGCTGCTGCGCTAAGGAGTACGTGTTGGTTGGCAGGAGTTACCAGGAGCTGTGCCTGCACCCCTCTGCACAGCCCCAGTGAACTCCCAGGTCAGACACCTTCTTCTTTAAACAGGCACTTGCACAAAGTGTGAGCTACGCGGGCAGAAGGGACATTCTCCAGGACAGGGTTTGTTCTGGTGACACGTTATAAATGACACTCTTACTAAATACATTATCCCTAATTATTCACAGTGACTTGGTACTGTGGAAATGCCAAGCAGAAGTTCATAAATCATTTCACAGACCTGGAGCTAAATGAATTGCCTGCAGGAGACTAATTGGGGGTTGAGTAAACAAGAGCCTGTTATTCTCTTTCTCCCTGATGCGGAGCTCTAGAAGGAGAATGGAGCATGCTGATAGCAAACAGCTTTGTGAGCTGGTGAGCAGCTTTCACCCCAGTTTGAACCTGTTCACCTGGAATCTGAAGAGAGGATGGATAACCCTCTTTGAAGAAAATTCTTCACATTTGCTTTCTATTCATCAGAACAACTCCAGTGTGAATGGACATGTAACGCCTGGTTGCATACTTTGCTTTTGATCTTTGCTACGGCAGATGGTCAAGTCTTTTGTGGTCAGGATTAAGGTGGGTGGGTACATGCCTCTTTGCATCATGTTTCCAGGTCATTTGACCAACTTCATCCCCTTGTCAGGCTGTCAGTGCAGCACTCCCCTCATTCTAGGATGTTTCTGCAAGGAAACTAGCATTGCAACAGCAGTGTCAGCACAAGACCTTCAGCACTGACAGCAGAAGGTGCCTTAAAGAAAAAGCCAGGCTTCCTGCGTATTGTTTTGGTTTAGTTTTGTTTGGTTGGTTTTTTTTTAACTTTATAATGAATCAGAAGCTTTTCAGCATTAAACACATGAAATAAAATTGGATTTGAGCTTGAAAGTGCCAAGATTGTCACCCGTGCCTTTCCTGGGGTTGTTGGTGACTGTTGCAGACAGTCAAGGAAGTTTAAGAACTGTTGCACAGTAACTGAACGAGAAGAGAGGAGGCTGGATATTTAACAGAGGTTTTCTTTCTCTGAAGTGTTTGCCAGCCATTGGAGGGAAGGAGGGAAGATGCAAACCAAAGTAGAGCTTTATACTCTTGTAGGAACATCCTTCCCCGTCCCATTTTCATCACCTCTCTACTCTGGACAATCAGTGACATGACAGCATTGCAAATCAGAGCATGCATCCATAGCATGGATACTGCACCACCTCCAACTCTCTGAGCAGTTGCTGAGGCAGAAACACCTGCTGGCGTTTCAGGAGGATTGCCAGGAAGCGTGGATACTAGCACCACTGCAAGACAGGATTTGACGTGGACTTGCACGCACTGATGTGTGGTCACCAGTTGGCAGGCCTCATGCTGGCTGTGACTGAGTGGTACCAGACACTCCGGCGTGCCCTTAGCTGCTGTAAATCCTTGTATCTTGTTGCATTGACTGGGTTTGGAAGTGGTGTAGACGTTCCCTTCGATGCTCCTGCGACACTTGAAGGGTAATCTCACAGGAGAGCATCGCTTTCTGCAGGGAGGTGCAGGCAGAGCTCAGCCTCAGCTCTGAAGCGTGGGAAAGAGGTACAAAGAGCCTCCACCACCCGCAGCCCAGCGTGACTGGTTCCCTGCAGTGGAAGATCAACGAACTGAGGGTTATTATGTATTTCTTGTACCCTATTTATAGCAGGAAAACGCACCTTGTGTTTTTATTCTGAGTCTTCTGACTTGATCCCTGATGGTCTTGCTCAGAGATCCCTGTACAATGTTAGCACTCAAAGGCCTCCTCTTCCTTTTTCCTGTAATAGTGAAGTTATTTTTAATGGCCAAAATAAACATGTGCTTTTTTAAAACAGGGTGCCAGAGCATCTAGTGAAGAGCATAACCTGGCAGACCCTCCAAGCTGTGAACTTCTGCCATAAACACAACGTAAGTTCCCTAAACAGCACTAACGCTTGCTGTAATGTGGCTTTCGGGGAGAAGGGGATTCTGTTGCCATTTTCATGGGATGAAGTCAGATGAACTTTCCTGTTTTCAACAGGAAACATATATCTGAAATAGTAGTGTATACCCACAACTGTTGCATTTACTGTCACACAGGTCCCTTGGGTTTGCTGTCAAGGACTGATTTGCACTAATGACCTTAGACAAGCTCTGAACAGAAATATGTCTTTGTATGTTCCCTGAGCAAACTGCTGCTGATTTCCCAGAGAGTTCTTCTGTTGATAGTCATAGGCATTGAATGGTGCTACCAGTTAAACCGTTTCAAAAATTAGATACAGTAAACCACTGTTACAACCCCTCCTCTGCTTTCTGGAGGGAAATGTGCATGGCAAATAATTTGTAGAAAGCAGTGGGGACGCTTTAAGAAGCAGGAAAGGAAAGGAGCCTTTTGGAGAAGTTCTTTAGGCAAACTTGGCTGGAATTGTCTTTGTTTTTGTTTATCTGCCAATATTTGAGATTTAAGAGTCGGGCAGGAGATCGCTCTGGAATGGTGTTTTGTCTTTGCTGGGAGAATTATGTCCAGATGAGCCACAGGAACTTGGCCATAGGTCTGTCCTGCTTCCAGGATTTGTTGTTTTTCTTCTTTTTTCTGTTCCCCCACTCAGTCTGAAAGATTTAATGGAGTTTTAAAGCCAAGGGAGCAATGAGATACTGCCATCTGACCTGCTGTAGATCACAGGTAATGAGGTTTTATGCAGCTGCCCTTTTTGGAACTCCATGCACTGGTTTAACAAGCAGCATTTCAGTCGTCAGGAGGAGACACAATAATTTACCACCAGCTTAGCTAGGAAAAGTCCGAGGTGTTTGTGCTGAGGTGATGATAGGGGAGGGACAACGTGAGCTAGACCCTGGTGATTTCATTAGAGCACACCTTTCACACAGAGGCAGAAGAAATGAAGGTCTCTGCTAGTTTGATTAGCAGAAACTCTTTCCCAAGCCCAAATTCAATTGTTGTGAACCTTCAGCAAGAAAGAGGACTTCTCAAGAATCACAGAATTGCTGATGTGGGAAGGGACCTCTGGAGATTATCTGGTCCAGCCCTCCCACTCAAGCTGGGTCAGCTAGAGCTGGCCACTCAGAAACTTTTCCAGTCAGGGTTTGAATATCTCCAAGGATGGAGATTCCACAGACTCTCTGGGCAACCTGTTTGGGTGTTTGGCCACCCTCACAGTAAAAAAAAAAAAATCATCACTTATGTGTAAATGGAATTTCCTCTGTGTTCAGTTTGTGCCCATTGCCTCTTGTCCTTTCACTGGACACCACTGAGGAGAGCCTGGCTCCATCTTCTTTACTTCTTCCCGTCAGGTATTTATACACGTTGATAAGATCCCCCCTGAGCTTTCTCTCCAGGTTGAATGATGGTCCCAGGTCCCTCATCCTCTCCTCGGATGCCAGATACCCCAGTCCCTTAAGCATTTTAGTGGCCCTTCACTGGAGTCACTCCAGTATGCCCACGTCTTCCTTCTAGTGAGGATCCCAAAGCTGGACACAGAACTCTGGATGTGTCTCACCTGTGCTGAGCAGAGGGAATGCCAGGTGCGCTCTGGCATCTGCAAGGATAGATAAAGTCCCACATCTAAACCATAGCCTTCATCTCATCTGTGAGCTTTGCCAGCAAAATCATTTGCTTGTCTACTAGATTATCAGTAAATACAGTTCATGGACTTTGTCCAAGAACTGATCCCAGAGGACCTACACATCTCTCATTAGGATCTCCCCATGTATTTGTAAAACCGGGTCCCGTATTAGGAGTGTGCTACACATAGCTGTATCAAGTGAGTTGGATTTGCAGAGAGCCAGGTTAACAACAGTCCTTGCTCTGCAAACCTCGTTCCTCCTGCTAGCAGATTCCCAGCTGGTTCTGGGGAGCTGACTCAGTGGTGTCCAAGTGAGACGGAGCTATGCAGCTGAAGCTGGGAGCCTGCACAGGGTTTCATCCCGAAGGTGGGGTATAGGTGGGGTAATTGTCCTGCCCAGCAGGATGTGGCTTTAGCTGCTGTTAAGAAAACCCTTTCATCTTCTGTTTCAGCAGGAATGATTGCCTGGCACAATGTGCAAGGGGTATATGACTGAATTAAGATGTTCTTTATCTGAGGGACAGGTTAAATACTTGCTTCTAACTTTGTTTTTTTCTGTTTCTAGTGCATCCACCGAGATGTAAAGCCAGAAAACATCCTGATAACAAAGCACTTGGTCATCAAACTCTGTGACTTTGGATTTGCTCGCATACTGAGTGAGTGCCGACTTGCTACTTAGACAGATTGTTAACACATGAAAGCTCAAATGAAGTGTAGGATCAGGCTTTCAGCTACTGGTAAAGAGACACTTGTCTTTTTCTGATGTGTGTGTAAATCATCCGATACAAAGCCTGGCGTATTTTCACAGAGAAGCTCTGCTAAAGGCTGGGTAGAGATCCCCAAACCAGCTTACAGGGAACTAGCTCAGCGAGTGCGATGCCAAGTGCCTCTGTAACCAAACTCCGTCTGAGCTCCCTGCTGGTGCAGCTGCACTGCTGGTGGTGCTGGCGCTGGTGGATGGAAGTCGGCCTTGGGCATCTTGGAGCTGCCCAGCCGTTGCTTATGCAAGGCCGGAGACACAGCTGGAGTTCCCTGGCAGGAGGAGACCCTCTGGCAGAAGGCACTGTCTCTGTAAACAATGGCTTCACATTTTCCGTTGTAAATAAACCCCAATCTGGTTTTTTTTTTTAGCTCATGTTCAGACAAATCACATGGGCTTTGAGAACTGACCACTGGCTGGTGCAGTGCCCTGCTGTGGAGCTCTGCATATTTTCATTTGGAGAAAAATACGATCTTGATTTTTGGCAAATCTTAAGTGTTTCCAAAGTTAGGTTCTGCTAGTGGCTAGTGACTCATCCTGTTCCTGTAGCTATTGCTCGCCCAGGAGGTGCCCCAGCATGTGTAACAACTGATGGCAGCTCGTCTGCACCGTTCTGATCCCACATTCCTGTTTGTTTCTCTCCTTCCTGACCCCAACCTAGCTGGTCCGAGTGATTATTACACAGACTATGTGGCTACCAGGTGGTACCGCTCTCCGGAGTTACTTGTGGGAGACACCCAGTATGGCCCTCCCGTGGACGTGTGGGCGATAGGCTGTGTCTTTGCAGAGCTGCTCTCCGGGGTCCCGCTGTGGCCTGGCAAGTCTGATGTCGACCAGCTGTACCTCATCCGGAGAACCCTGGGTGAGTGTCCCCTCCACACTGGTCAGAGCCCCAGTCTTCCCGATGCCTTTGGCAGGACTAGAGCTTGCCCAGGAGGAGCTTCCTCTGTGGTGGAAATCGGGATTAGCCAGGAGGCGAATTTACCCAGTGGATCTCTCCCTGTAGTAGGTGCTGGCTTTATTTGAGGTGTTACTGTCCTTGAAAGGGAGCTGGGTTTTCCTGGCATGACTTACACATGCACATCTTAGGAGATTGGGGAGTTGGAGCAACAGATGCTGCTTCAGGTCCTGGCAGGATTTAGGGAAATGAAGTTGGCATCCACATGGGTGGTGACTGTTCTTCAGAAAAAGATCTGTGGGGCAGAATTGGTTGCAGCGTGTAGGAGCCACACGGCTAAAAGGCTCACAATGGACAGGGCTGCGTAAGCAGGGTCGTTACCTTGCAAACTGCCTGAAAACTTTCTTCCACTCTCTTTAGCAGTGGTGGCCTCTGGGAAGCTGGGTCTGGTGCCGGGCAGTTTAAGAAGGACGCGGGATGTGTTAGGTGACCACCGGCTGCCCCTCCTGGTCCTTCAGGGTGGCTCAGTGACTACTGGGGTGTGGGGAGCGCAGGGCCAGTCCCACAGGAGGCACAGAAACACCGGCCTCTGCTCCTATCCTTTCCACGCCTTCAGCTGTCGCCACACCAACAGAGAAATGAGATGCCTGTATGAGAAAGGAGCAGGAATGTTTTGCATAAAGGTTGGAAAGATCCAGGTATTTTTCAGGGATTGGTACCAGGTATCGGTCCTTGCTTCTAGATAACAAATAGCTGGATTTAGTTCATCACAGCTTCGGAGGTATCATAAACATTGCAGGTGCCTGTTGATGGCTGTGGGCTTGGGAAAGAGAGCGTGAACACTGAAGTTTGACTGTTCCACCTGTTTGTCTTTATTCACCAAGAAATTTTAGGAGCCATTCTGGATTTAACCTCTGTTCCAAATGAAAGAGCTGTTATCCCTGTAACATTTAAATTAATCTAGTGTCATTGATTCTATTTGATGTTGGTGTGTAACATCTGATTTCTTGAGTGGAAGGGAACAAACCCCCACTTTTAATTGAAATTTGTTGGAATGAACTGAGAATTGTCATTTTTGCTGAGCAGTTTATAAAACTATAAAGGTGACTAATGGTTTTAAACAGATAAGCTCCTTAGCTAGAAAAATAGTTCAACGTCAATTGCTTCATCCTCCAGAACACATTTATGCCAGTGTTAGGTAAGCTATAATTATTTTTAATGATAGGGTTTCAGCCAGAAGAAATTCCCTTTTGATCCAGGTGATGGACTGAGGCAGCGTTTACAGAGAAAAGCTCCTTGGTCAGAGCTGTGTAGGTGGTTTGGTTACTGTACTCTTCTGTTACGGATTTGATTTTGACATTTTGCTTGCTCTGCGCTGCTCTAAGCTTCAAAAAAGGGCCACGAAGCTGCACTGGGGAAAAGCTACAGCATGTTCCTGTTGGTGCTACATTTCAGCTCTTTTCTATACAACATCCTCAGGAGTGTACAAAAAGAGTTTCACCCAATATGAGTTAAATGTTAATGACGCTGGAACACTTGTGGTTAGCCTGTCCCCTTCGAGCAGTCAGAGAAGACACGACTGTTTATGCAGACGGGCTGCCTCTTGGGAACCCTTTTCCCTTGAAAATGCTGAAACATGGCATTAGTGCGGAGAGGAGAGGAGAGCAGGCCAGCAGAGCTCTGCCCACCCTCCCTCCAACAGAGCACACCAACAAAGCATGCCCACGCTGCTGTGCGGCCACCTCCAAAACAAACAGTGGCTCCTGCCAGTTACTCCTCGGGGGAGCCCTGGGCTGGCCCACCGTGTCTGATGCGAGCAGGGGAGTTAGCTGCTGCTCTGGATCTTGCTTAACACTTCGGGAAGGGTCCCTGGCTGAAGCTCAGCGCTGTGGCATGGCTGGAGTTTCAGGTCCTGGTAGGTGTCTGCACAGCACCCTCTAGCTATGATGCTGAGACACGTTCCCCCACTCACCAACACACAGATCTTGAGCTCGGCTGGCGCACAGTGGAGGTACAGGTGCTGGCGCAGAGCGGGCGTGGTTGTGCAACTCAGTGCCTTGCCCACCTCATTCCCTGGTGTTCTACCGAGGGGTATTTTTGCTAGTGGAAATCCAAATTTGCAGTTACCCAAATAACGCAGTGGTAGGATCTAGGCATTTGGCGTGGGGAGATATATAGAAATATTTCTTTTTCAAGGTCCCCAGCTATAGTGGCCAACATTCATAAAAGCCACTCTGCTGCACAGCAGAGAAACGCAGAGCCTGGAAGAGGCCCAGCAGCTGAGTACTCCTGCCCCAAAAACTGCTCGCACCAGCTGAATTTCTTTGAGCTAGTTACAGCATGAGGCCCTGGGCAGTTGTGACTGCAGGCAGCTGGACCTGTGTGGCCCTGCCTTTTGTTCAGCCCGGTCACACGGCTGTGGGATCACTGATGTCCTAGCTGGACGTGAGTTTTCATAAAAGAACATTTAATCGGCTCACTCAGTGGTACTCCGTCTCTTTAGATGTTCTCTCGGATGGTGTCAGCCTTGTTAGAGGCTATAGGCTTGTTCAGTGCAGGCACTGTAAAAGAGCAAATTAATCTGACTTTGTTTTCTTTATTCTTGGTCAAAGGGGATCTTATTCCCAGGCACCAGCAAGTGTTCAGCACCAACCAGTTCTTCAGCGGGGTAAGAATTCCAGACCCAGAGAGCATGGTAAGAGCTCCCTCCAGACACGCTTCCCCTGAGCCTAGTGCTAACCAGCAATCTCTCTGCAGTGCTAAGGAGACATGGTGTTTGGACAGAGAAATGTTCCTGCTTCTTTTTACCAGAGTACACATGCTATCCACTTTGGAAGTACTGCTGGAAAAGCCTTGCTTGCTCAGCTTGACCAGTCCTTTGCTGCACAGAACTTTTTCCCTGTCTGAAAGCTTTGCCCTCTACTTTGCCAAAGTACACTAGAATATTCTTTGGAGATGGCTGGACCCTTCTCTTGACGTTTTAACCAATATGCTGTGTAAAAGCAGTCAAACAAATGCTTAACCTCTGCTCCTTCTCCCCTCTTCTGGTGCCACAGCGGCCAACCTACCCACCCTCGGTAATGCTGGCAGATCCCCTCTAAGCACATGAAGCGACAGAAGCATTTTGTGAGGTGCAGGCCATGTTGCTAAGGAAAGCTGGTTCTCTGTACTCTGATGAATGAAGAGCTTACTAATATAAGTATGCTTACTTTTTTTTCTTTTTTCCCCTCCAGGAGCCATTAGAAATGAAATTCCCGAATATTTCATACTCTGCTTTAGCTCTCATGAAGGTGAGAAAATTACAGCTAGTGGAGGAGCTCTGCACTGAGACTTAGCAAATGCGGTCTGTTTTGTTTATCAGCTGGGAAATGGTTTGAGAGTTGGCTACTGAATTATCAGAGATTCATTGAAAAATAGAGCTGGAGGGGGTTTGGAGAGGGCTTTTAATCCACTCCTCTGTCATCCACTCATCTTTACCATGGAGGTGGAAAACGTATTATTCCCTTATTAAGATGCAGTAAATGGAAACTGTAAGGATGGAGACATTAAAAAGAAGGTGCAGCTGTGGATGGTACTGGCTACGCTGAACACCGGCACAACGCAGACAGTGCTGTAGTGGATTCCCCTGGTTAAGAAAGTGGTTCTAGTCCAAATGAAAGTTATAGGATTAACTGGTTGTCCTGGTTTTGGCTGGGATAGGGTTAATTTTCTTCATTGTCGCTAGTTTGGGGCTATGTTTCACATATATATAACCACGAGACTGGATTTTGAGGCTTGATGGCTTGCTAGACCATACAACTGTAACTGTCCCTCTAGCCGCAATTTCTATTACTGCCTTGTGGCAATTGTTCAGTATTAGCTGCTTTGCAAGCTTCGTGCTGACTCTGAAAGCCACTCTTAGAATCCATTAAAAAAAAAGGTTAACACATATATCCGTGCAAATACTCGTTGGCTGTGGTGAGTAGCTGGAATTGTGCAGGCCTGTTTAACGAGTGTTTTGAGTGATCCTTTACTTTGTCTTTTCTAAGGGTTGCCTTCACATGGATCCTGCAGAGAGGCAGACATGTGAGCAGCTGCTGCAGCATCCCTATTTTGACAGCATTAGGGAGGCAGTGGATCTGGGGAAAGAACATGAAAAAACGGCTCGGAAACCAGCCAGGCTGACTCGGAAGCACATGCAAGGGGTAACATTTTCGTAGTAGTATTTAACCTTCTGTGCCTAAGGAGGGGAGTGGCTCTCTCTGTGTGGCTCCCAGGAGGTGGGATCCTGCCAGCAGTTAACGGTGAGAGAGAGCTCCTGCATTGGACCGATCTTAATTTTAGCCTGAGGAGAAAATGAACCTTCTGGCTAAAGAATAACGCAGTACAAACTGAATTCTGCATTGCAGCTCCATTGAGTCACTGGGGATAAGCAGCACACCAATGTGAAAGATCAGGTTTATCCAGAAATGTGCATTCCTGACAAAGAATAGCAGGATAGCTGAACAAACTGGACAGGTTTGCATGGCTGGTTTAATCTGGAGGTCTCAGGGATCTGTTCGGTGCTTTTGAATCCCAAATTATGGAGGCAGCAAAAATGCCCAGTTCCATTTGTAACCGGTGATGGGATGGGATCCCTCACTCAGTTCCAGACGTTACACAACGTGCTGGGTGTTTCTGCAACTGGAGTTGCCAAGCAAATGTCTCCCTGCCGTTTCAGTCTTTCCAGACTCCCGCCCAAGTCTCCAAATGCAGCCTCCTGATGGGAGTCATTCAGCAGTTCTTTCCCCATGTGAGCCACACTCCCCGTGACAGCTGTAACACTGAGCTGGTAACACGCAGGGGAGTTGGAGGTGTGGGATGGAGAACTGCTACAGCGTATAAGTTCCTGGATCAAACCGATTCGCCTCTTCCATCTCTATGACAGCGGATATAACAATAATATTTTTCTTGCCCTGGGTGACTTGAAGAAATACCTTTAACGAGCCGTTCTGGTTGCAGTCCAGCTGTAGAACACCAGATCCGTGACTCGTAGTTTGAAAAGTACAGGGTTACAGTATGAATAGTGTTATAGCTTATATTCCTTTTTCAGAAATGAAAGGCACGCTTTGTTCTCACTTCAAACAAATACACACTATGTGACTTTTCCTTTAGATACAGTACCTGCCTCAGTTAACCAGTAGTAACGTTCTGCCAGCCTTGGACAGCAAGAAGTACTGCTGCAAAACCAGGAAATCAGACTACCATTTCCCCAACATCTAACCAGATGGCGGATGAAAAACTATTTATTGTTCAAAGTTCAAGTCATTCGGAATTTATAAAAGGAGGATATGTGGTGGAAAACTAAATTAATACATGTTACGACATACACAAAAGTGGTCTGTAACGTAGCGTAGTCTGGGTCACTGATGGAAGGCGAGTGATGCACAGAGCAAGCTCCAAGCTCACGTTCGTCGGTGTTCTGTGTACAAAGGAAAATACATTTGTTTTGTTTTAATTCATGATTGTATACTGGTTCGTGATTGATTGTATACTGGTTCAGGATTACTGCAACTCAGTGTTTACAGTGTGACTTTACAAACTCCGTTGCCTGTCTACCGCCTGTATTTCAGACTTGGCAGAGGATCTGCAACCGTGCCAAATAAATCCGAGTCCCACTGTGTCAAAACAGCAATACTGCTTTAGACCGGGGCTAAGTCACTGATCCCGCAAGGAAATGTAAACGTACAGCCGATGCGAGTAGAAGACAGATGTTTGTGTTTATGGAGCCAAGCCTGAAGAGAGGCTGCCTAACGGCTCCAGGTAGTTATAATCCTGCAGAAGTAGCACTGCTTTAAAGATACATCTGTCTTAGGGACTGCATTTATAGATCACAAAGTATGGAGAGTTCTGGTAACGACTCAGACTTAATGGAAGGCGCAGCAGGCACTGTTTCCAGGAGGAGAACGTTTTAATAGTAAAACCTGTTGTTTCTATAGTCTTTTCAGAGTTTCTCCTGCCTGTTTCTTCATTGCATTATGAGGTTGGTTTTATTTGCTGATTCTGTCAATAGTGCAGTCACTTGCCTGTAGTGTTACAGAAATTCTTTTATCAAAAATAATCCAAAACTCTAGTGTATAACATTGGCCAGACGCAGGCAGGAATTCTACCTAAGCGTATGTATTATTAGAATGATTCTTGGGTTTTGTGTAATCTCAGGATGTAATATTGTATTGATTTTGAATAAAAGAATTGTAGCTTGTTTTTCCAGTTTACTGGATGTGTTTTACTGTATCAAGTTTTACAACTGGGCAAGGAACATCCTCTTTCTGCTTGAAACCTATAGCAAAAACGTTTTCTTTCCCCAGGACCATTCTGTGTTCAACAACAGTAAAAGCAGTTTCAGTGGGACAGATGCCATATCCTTACAGAGTGTGCCTGTCTACCTCTTGTTTCATAGTATAATTTAGTATATTTTAATCTTGTATGTTGTGTCCATAGGTAGCTTTGGCTACGCTTAGAAAGCTTTGGCGTTCCAGTATTTTCTGTGTGGACGTTCAGCCATCTAACCCCGCAGAGGCGCGTGGTACGGCAGCACCCCAGCGCCGCCTGCCAGCAGTAGTAGCCTGGCGGTCCGGCATAGCCCTGGGCAGCGCAGGCTGGAGGGAACGTCGGTTCTGGGCACCGTTCTTGCCTGCTCCGTGCTAGGAGATACCGAGAAGAACCAGCCCCACGATGCAGCTAGTGCAAAATGTTGTCCTTCCCGGTGCTTGGTGTCATTTCCTTCAGAGGACAAGATGACAATCAGGGATAAGAAAAGAGAGGCTCAGGTATGTAGAGGTAGCCAAGTCTGAGACATGTCGATGAAATCTGCTTTCTTGGGGTCGTCACCTACTGCCTGTCTCTCCCCTACCACCAAATCTAGGAATTTCACTAAAAACACTGTATTCTTCCTGAGGATGAATCATTCTCATATTTAGCAGGAGTGATATGGATACAACTAAAGAGGAACACAGAACTAATTTAGTCCGTGTCAGCATACAGCAAAAACGCATGCAAGGGCATACCTAAGAGACCCTGCTTCTCCACAAGTCCAGCCGCGTTCAGTTCATCAGCTCAGCGTTTATGGGAAGGTCAGACTGCCCGTCTGTAGATCACTCCATTTGAAAGAAACAAAGGCTACGTGAGGCAGAGCATGAAGAGCAGAAAAAAGGCCCATAAGCTATTTTATTAAATCGTCACCTGTTGACTGGGCCAGATTCTCAGAGTAAACAGCTCTCATTCCCACAGCATCCACAACATGCAGTAAAAGCGTACAGCCCTGCTGTTTCACGGCACCGACGTTCTTCCCACTGTCATTTTGCACAAGAATTTCTGTGCACTGAGATATCTGAAGGCTTCTAATTGATGTATTAACAGCTTCCTATAAAAACAGGAGAAAAATGACTACGCACAGAAGCCTGCCTTCCCTGTTGTTGATTCACCATCTAGTTTAAGCGTAATAAAACCTAATTCTATAAAAGATTGCATACAGCTTTTAAGGCTGGATTGGGAGATCTGGGCTTATTTCCATACCTGGAAATACAGTAGTGTCCACAACTTAGTGTTTATCATATGTTGTAGAAATTATGAAATCAAACACACCTCGGTTACATGCAGTTGTGTTTATTCTAAATCCAGCTCCAGCTCGAGGTTTGGCAGTGCCTGCTGAAGGATGTGAGCAGTAGTTTCTTTCTCTCTTATTCCAGGAAGGTCACTCAGATACAAATATTCAAGGTTCCTATAAATAATTAAAAAGAAAAGTCAGCAACTACTATTTAACTGTTGACACAGAAATTAGGCAAAGGATTATTCTACCATAGTTATTTTGAGGATTTTGAAAGGTTACTGGTTCTAACGGAAGTTTTTTTCTTAAGCGGGTGCTTGAAGATTTTAGCTCACTGTAAGTTGTGTCCTTCTACACAGCTTAAACAGAGATCCTGGACCCCACACATCACAAAGCTTCCTTTATATTAAATAATATTTAATAATTTCAATAGCAATTCAGTAAAAGTTATTTTAATATAAATAATAGAGTAATAAAGTCCTTAACAATAACCCTCTGTAGGATGACATCCAAGTCACCATGTCACCCATCTGTAGAGGTCTATTAACTCCGTGTAATACCAAACAGCCCCGAGTTACTTTAAGGCCACGGCTCAATAAAGCACCTACGGATGCGCTCCAGAGCCACAGCAGTGCACCGTGTCCGACCCACGCTGCCTCCCCCGCCCAAGCCCTAGAAGACACCACTCTGCCCTAGGACCCTTCCGCTACAGCGAGCACAAGACAACTGAGTGGCAGGAAGCAGTGTGAGGTGTAGAAAGACAATAAAGGTTCCAGGACACTGTCGAAGCCTGCCCTGAAAAGGAACTGCAGCAGGGGGGTCAGGAGTAGAAACCAAGGGGATCATTAATTACTTATTTTCAAGCAAAACCCACCTCAAGTGCTAACGTGAAAGGAAGCTGTATGTGTTCACTGCTCTTGCAAAGGTTGTGTGTCAGCAGAGAGCATGTGTCCTGCTCTAATTCATGCAGCAATCAATCAACCCTGCGTAAGTTACTTCAGGTGGGAACAGGAGATGCTGTGCTCAACTCCAAAGGCAGAAGCGCAACTATGGATTCACGTACTGCAGCGGATGATTCCGGCTTTCTCAGCTGCAGGCCTCGGTGCTACACAACTCCCCGACACCGGCCTTAAAAGGCCAATGAATATGTGTATGTTAATCCGCCTGTCTTTCCAGAGCTATCCACAACACTCTGTCTTCAACCACGCTTGAAGAAACATTTCCTGCAGCGGCAGTGCCATCCCTCCTGGGCTGTCATGCAGGTCAGTCCCCAAACCCAGCCATGCCGCAGCCCCATACACGTCTGAAATGGCCCAGACACGTTCGGACCTCAGCCCCAAACCGCAGGGTGGTAACAGCTAGGGAGCAAGAAAACCTCAGCAGCTCACGTACGTCAGCTTGTGCAGTGCAATGATGCCTTTATCTGTGACATTCCCACAGGAAACTATCTTCAGCTGGAGGAGACTCTTCTGTAGATTCTTCGTCTCGCTGAGCCTCTGCAGACACTCGTCCTGTATGTAAATACACTTCTGCAGCGTGATTTCTGTAACGTGTTCGAGACCATCTGGAAAGACCAAAATGAGTACTTGCTTCAGAATACCAGGAACAACCCATTCTCGCTCGCCAGTGTAGTAACTGCCTCCAAAACCACACAGCAACGTGCTCCTCTATACAGTGAGGCCGTAACGCACAATGAAGCTGCAACGTCCCTTTATGGGGCTTCAAATATATGAAAACCCCCAGGGTTTGTATCCTTTTGGTAGGATTCTAACAGCTTTGACATGGGCAAGTAACAAAAAAAAGCTTTACAAGCTTGGGAGATAACAATGACTCTGAATTAGGAATGTAATAATGCAAAAATTCAAGGTCCCTTGTCAATAAAAAAATAAAATCATCTGTTCCCAATTTTGGTTTCTGTTATTTAAAGGAGAACTGAAACAATCTTTTTTATTTTGTAAGAAACTGAGAGCTTGCTGCTTTTTTTTTTTTTTTTTTGTCTTTGAAGAACAAATACTGGAGAACAAGCAGTATTATGACTTCACAGACACCAAAAACATTACTTGGTTTAGAAGAAAGAGAATATTTGAAGTAGTGCTTTTGGCTACTTAACTATGAACTCAATGAAACAGCAAATCTTTCTACTATCACTTCAGGTAAGGGCTGATAAAGTTCCCCATCTCTTTCTGCTTCACACCACACCTCCAGCAAAACCTTAGGAACTGCTGAATATTTGTGGAGCCATTTTAAGGAAAAAAGAAAAAGATTTCAGAAGATTTCAAAAGATTTCTCCGTATCTTACTAAGGAACGAGAAAATGACCCAGTTACTCATATTTTGATGCAACGGAAAGAACTACGACCATTCCGTATAATCTTTGCACAGCTGTGCCTACATTACCCAAATAGTCAAATCCTCTGTACATGATGCAAGACTCGGTGGCATTAATTGCTTCTATCTTGTATTTCCCCAAGGGCCCCGTTGGGAGACCGTTGTAGTCCTGCTGCCATTTCTGATAGCCTTGGTAGCGCACCAGGGCACCGCATCGCAACAGCCATTCTGACGCGGCCCTGTCGGGGCCAACGGCTTCTATACGTTCGTAGTCCACTCTGCCAAGACAGAAAGAGCATTCACACGGTTTCTATGATGTGGCAGATTTATTGCCTTTACGATAATAATACTGCACAATAAATATTTGGGTATGTGTACGATGTCAGAAAAGTAAGAATAGGGTTTACTGGAAGTCATTTACATACAATTATCTGGATTGTGCTGGTTCTTAGTCAGTCTGGCATAAGGGGTTTTTAAATTTGTTTTAAATGGCAGTTACCTTTGGTTAAGAAAAAGAATACAAATGCAACTTGGCATGTGTTAACCCTTCTAATTGATTGTTTCCTTCCATGTCTGTAAGGAGATAAAAAACACCTTTCTCTACCCAGAGTAAGGCTTTACAACAATTGCAAATTTGTCCCCCAAACATAGTTTTATTATGTAAAAACGGAACATTGCCTGTCACATGTATGTCATTCCTGAAGCCGCCTTCTCAACAATATTTCAGACACACTTCAGCATGGTCCCGTTGGGTTAAGGGATGTCTTAGTCTGGTGAGCGACGCTGAAGACAGAAGCAAGAGACTCCCATCTGGTTGAGCTTCCCGCCGCATCACAGCCATCAGCTACACCATGCAACCCTTCCCACAGAACTAGAAGACCTAAGGCAAAACTATCCACTACTGGCAAAAGTTACGGGCAGAGGAGGTTTCAGAGAGAAAGGCTTTATGTTTCTAAAAGTAAATGTGAAAGCCTTGTGTGGCTGAATCCCATTGTAAACGATGGGCTGGTTGGATGCTTTTCTAAGTAAAGGGAGCATGGTTGTGCTAACGGGCTTAAATGCGGTCGGGGGTCAAAGGACGACCAGCATTTAGGGAGAGAATCCACATCGCAGCTTGCCTCGGCCACCCCAGGCAGGGAGCAAAGGCCCCCCTTTCTCGGGAAGGCCTGAGCTTTGCATCTGGCAAGGGACGGCCCCTGCCAGGCATGCACACGCCAGCCCGGGGAAAGGAGCCGCACCGGTAATAGAAAACGTTCTCTCCAGCCCCGGGACGCATCGCTCCCCGCTCCGCAAACCGCGCAGCGGGTACGCGGGACCCGCCGCTGACCTCGGCGCCCCGAATCGCCCTTACTTGTTGAACACGGCATTCAGCCACCCCCAGAAGTGCCTGCAGGGGCCCGGCGGCGGCGGCAGCCGGCCCAGGCCGCGCGCCGGCTGCACGAGTCTCCCCAGCAGCAGCATGTCCTTGAAGAGAAGGAGCGAGGGGGAACGGGGACGTTATCTGGGGCGTCGAGGCCAGCTCCCGAAGCAGCAGGCCGGGCGGCGCGGGCCCCGCCGCCCCTCAAGGCCTAACCACGTCTGTCAGCCCAGCGGGGGCGCCGAGCTGCAGCGGGAGCCGCCTCACGGCTCGCCCCGCCGCCCTCCCGCGATCCCCGCCGAGCGGGCGCGGAGGAGGAGCCCGGCCCGCCGCGTATCACCGCCCCTAAGATGGCGGCGGCGGCGGCGGCGGCGCTGCTGCGGCGGCGGGCGGGGGGCGGCGGCGGGGCCGCGGCGCTGTGGCGGGCCCAGCGCCGCCAGCGCAGGTGAGGCCGCGGGGCGGGAACGGGGGGCGGCCCTGCCTCAGCCCCACCGCCTCCTCCTCCTCCTCGTCCTCCTCCTCCTCCTCGCCGCGTCCGCGGAGGACCCTTCCTTCGCGGCGGGACGGGGCCGGGCCGCCGCCGTCCCACAGGGCCGGGGCGGGCGGCGGGCGGCGGGGCCCGTCCCCGCGGGAAGGCCGAGCTCACGGCCCTGTCCGTCTCCCTGCAGCACTTTCGACGTGGCGGTGGTGGGCGCGGGAATCGTGGGGCTGGCCTCCGCCCGGGAGCTCGTCCGGCGGCACCCCGCGCTGGCCTTCGCCGTGCTGGAGAAGGAGAAGGAGCTAGGTACGGTGCCGGTGTGGCTCCCTCAGCCCCGTGTTTGGAGTCGCCTGGTGTCGGTCTCTCAGAAATCTTTACCGAAGCACGCACTCGCCAAAACCTCAGTATTTCATGAACATACGTGTAAAGGGAAGCTCTGCTTTTGGGTGGGTGAGCAGCCGTGGAAGAGCACCTGCCCTTGGCGCTGAAATGGGTGATGGTTTCCAACCCCGGGAGGAGCATCTTCGTTTCCAGGCTTTGCCCTGGCGGGGGATTTCTTCCTCCCTTTGCCCAGGGACGCGTCCTTCAGTGGAGAAGCAGGGCTGTCGTCAGCCAGCGCTTCGCCGCTGGGACTCCGAGATAGGACTTTAAGTTAAGAAAGACTGAACATTGCCGGTTCACCATTCGAAAGCGGCAGGTCTTATTGGCCTGGGGCTCCAGCCGCAGCAGGGATTTTGGGGAAAAAGACAAGGAGGGTGAACGACTCAAGTAAGGAGCAGTGCAGATTGCAAAGGGACAAGGGCAGGGATTTAGTGCTACACGGAGCAGGAGGCAGAGAGGATGAGCTGAGAAATGGTGCCAGGATGGCTTTTTGGTAGGGTGTGAGGAGAAGAGTGAACGGCAAACAGTCGGGAAGTAGAACTGCTTAAAAACGTCTGGGAGCTGCTGGCCTGGGCAAAGTCTACGCCTGTCTGTTAATTGCCAGCACTGTAAATCAGAGTCATTTACCGCATGTTTCTGGATATCCCTGTATATGCTGTGCAAGCTGCTGCCATTTGCATGGCAGGTTGAAGGTAAAGAACTAACACAGGGATAACCGGGAAGATATTGCTGGTTACTGACCCAGCATTAGCCAGAGTAAAATGGCACAGCTCCCAGTGCTGCCTGCTTACACAGGACACAGGAAACCTTGAGGTGCTCTGCCCCTGGGCATCTGGCCTGGCTTTGAAATAAGAAAGAACGAGCCCTGTTACTTCACTGAAAGCTTTTCTGGTTCACTCAAGTACGAGCACAGGTTCGTCATAAGTGGTCTTTTCACACCAAGTGCTTATGCAGCTACGTAGTCACTCAGGATAGGTAGGAGCAACCCCAAGGGATCGCATCAGTGGCTAAGAAAAAATGAGACCTGTGAGCCCAAGCTCTTGCTTTAAATAGCCCCATCAGCCAGGCTACACGTTGCTCTTGAGATGTCACATGTACGATATGAAGTGGCCTTTTATCCCCAAGAAGGGACATACGTGCAGCCCTTAATAGTTGTGTGAGTGTGAAGCAGGAATGATGTCTGGGAGTCAGTGTGTGAAGAGGGAGAACCTGCCCGAATTACTTCAATAAAAAATTTTGTGGTATTTTTTACCTCAATTTTACTTAGTTATAAAGAGGGAACAGCAACCTAATCCGGTTCACAAATACTTGAATAAGTCTACCAGGCCTGCCAGCACATCCAAAGAAACTGAGGATTGCACAGACATTATGGTAGATGAGGCCTTTAAGGATGCCTTTCATTTTAAAAATTGAATTTCTTAAAATTAATTTTAACATGTAGAAAATTTTGATTGATTGGCCTGCGGTTGTAGCTCTTGGAGGAAAAACTTGTGATTTTTTTTTTTTTTTCTTTTTTTCTTTCCCCCGTTGATTCAACGCATTGCAAGCTGTGATGGTTTACTATTAACTAGGTCTTGCTGTGTCAGTATTTTTCTAGCCCGTTGAGACCAAGGGAGGAATTGTGTTTGCTGTGCAGTTACCTTATTTGAGCATCTCTGATTTAGGGCTGATTTAGGACAGGACCTCAAATTGCTCACTCTTCTGACAGCTGAAGTAATTCAGGTATGAACCAATCACAGGAACATGTATTTTCATAATGTATTTTTCTTTCTATTTAGCTCATCACCAGAGCGGACATAACAGTGGTGTGATTCACAGTGGAATTTACTACAAACCCGGATCTCTGAAAGCTAAGCTGTGTGTGCAGGGTGCAGCCCTCTGCTACGAGTACTGCGACCAGAAGGGAATACCATATAAGCAGTGTGGGAAGGTACAGGAACTGCCGTGTGTTCTTACTTTACATTTGGAAACTGAGACTGCGTAATGTATATTGCAATGTATAGCACAGGCCTGGTTGTGGTGTTTCTCCTGAGATGAGTTTCAGCAACACTTGCCACCTTCAGGATGAACGCACCTTTTTGTTTTCTTCTTTCCAGCAACTCAAATCAGTTCTTTTTCTGGGCCTAAATAATAATTTCCTTATCTGGGGGCTCAGCTGAAGTAGCCCAGGTAACGGTGGAAGCCAGGCCCTGTGGAGGGGCACCCGTTTAGAGCCACTAGCTCCAAGGAACACAGAGGCTCTCAGGATGTGCATGCCATACTTCTCGGCATATCAGGCTCTGAAAAGACACAGTGACTTGGAAACAGCTCCAGATGTGACCCAGCTACATGCATTTATGCCATGTTGTTTCCAGCTAACACAGCCTGAAATGCTGAGGACAGAAGACAGATTCAGCTTGGGGTCTGCCCAACCCTATATCCTGTTTCTGGAAGTGTCTATAAACAGAGACCCAGGAAGGAATGAGAGCAGGACAAGCAAATTATTAATTCTCCCAGCTTCTAACTATTTTCAGCTCAGGTTATTTTCTGAGCCTGATCTGTTTTGTCTGTAGTGGCTCTCGATGGATTTCTCTTCCAAATGTTTTTTCAATTAAAAGCTTTTGCATCAGAGCATGCTTTGATGAGCAGTTCCAGAGATCAACAACCCACTGCATGAAGAGGTACATCATTCTGAAACTGGCTCCTACAAGCTTCATCTGATGTCCTCTGGCCCTTGCATGGGAAGAGGTGGTGAACAGTTGATCTGTGCTCACACTCTAAGTTGCACATAATTTTATATCCCCTCCTCCCCCAAAGTCATCCCCTCCAGCTGGTGAGTCTTACTCTGCTCAGTCATTCCTTAGAGAAGCTTTTTCCTGACTCTGTCCACCCTGTCTTCATTCTCTGAACCATTTCTAGTTTAATGCATCTTTGGTCCATTTGATTGGAGAGCAAGTGTGATGGGGAGCGGCTGAGGGAGCTGAGGGTATTTAGCCTGGAGAAGAGGAGGCTGAGGGGAGACCTTATCGCTCTCTGCAACTGCCTGAAAGGAGGTTGTGGTGAGGTGGGGGTCGGTCTCTTCTCCCAAGTTAATAGTGATGGGACAAGAGGAAATGGCCTCAAGCTGCGCCAGGGGAGGTTTAGATTGGGTATTAGGAACAATGTCTTTACTGCAAGAGTGGTCAGGCACTGGAACAGGCTGCCCTGAGAGGTGGTGGAGTCACCATCCCTGGGGTTGTTCAAAAACGTGTAGACGTGGCACTTGGGGACATGGTTTAGGAGGCCTGGGGGTGTTGGGTTGGCGGTTGGACTTGGTGATCCTAGAGGTCTTTTCCAACCTTAATGTTTCTATGATACAAGATGAGGACCACAACTGCGTACAGCATTCAAAGTGTGGTCAGACTCTGGATTTTTGCAGTGAAATAGTTGAGTTCTCTGTATTATCCTGTATCCTCTTCCTAGTTGTTCCTAACATTCTGTTTAGGGCTTTTCAGCTGTCACTAGGCATTGAGCTGATGTTTCCATAGGATTGTCTATCCTAACCCTGAGATCTTGGTTCTAAGTGATAACTTTGAACGAGGATTCCATCATTTTGTACATGAGGCGAAGACTGCTTTTTCTATGATCATCGTTTCACTTTTATTTGTGTTGAATTTCATCTGCCATTTTGTTAGTCGCTCGTTCGCCTCGGAAGGTCCCTCTGAAGTTCTTTATGGTCAGCTCTTGTCTGAACCACCTTGAGTCAGTTTAAACCATCATCTGCCTTTCTCACCGCCCTGCACCTTTCCAGGTTGCTCATAAACATCTTGGACAACATGAGCCTGTCCCTTACAAGTGCAATGCAGACCCTATCTGATGTGACAAGCGCCACTTCAAGGCCTCCTAGCTCAGCACCCGCTGAGAGCTGGGTGCAGATCTCTCCCAGCTCTGGGGTGCAGAGCAGAGATCCCTGGCCGTGGCAGTGCTGGGCCCTGCACCGGCGCCGGGGGGGTTTGGCCTGGCCTGGCTGTGCACAGTGCTGCATTCGTGCTGTGCTCCCTGCGCTGCAGCGCTGGTCACAAGGTGGCACTGTGGATTTGTGCAGCGATACACCTGAAGTTACAAGCCTGCTCTCAACTCAAAGCACCAAGACGCGTGATGCGCTCTGTAGGAGTCAGTTTGGGCTCGGGCAGGGCGAGCACTGACCCCGCGGCATTGTTGGTCCTTTGCTGTCACTGAATTTGTGTACTTCTGTATCGCCTTCCCCAGCAGTGTTTATTCCAGGGAAGGTGATGTTGAGGTTTTACAGCTAGTTTTACACAAAGCAGCCCCAGGCTTGGAGAACTTACTGCCTTCTCAATGCAAAGATGCCTGTGTTGCCAGACCTGAGTTAGGCCTGGAATTAGTATGGTATTAGTAGATGTTATAGATACTAGTATGCAAACCTGGCCCAGAGAATTCATAGTCTGGATAAATCTCTTGTGGTAGCTGTGAGCTAACTACATGGCTAAATGAAGTGAGGCTGGTACAATTCAGTTTAGACACCATGTCAGAACACATCCTTTCTCTCTTATCGAGACTGAGATTTGTACATCTTGGGTTAAGTTCAGTTTTAGTTTTTGAAGCATCCCAGTGGCTCTTTAAAATCATATTCTCTTCTTTCACATTCAGATTTGTAGTCTCATGGTACTTTTAGCAAATATTATCTATTGATAGTAACTTAAACTACAGATTAACACTTGTTTTTCACTCTCCTGAATATATTAGTGCTATCTCAATAATAAAAGGTACTTCTAGAAGCTTGTGCAACTAATGGCACACACCGTATTTTCCCCCCTTTGAATTATAATTCACTGTTCACTCATTCGCTATTGCTTGCTTGTTGACTTGGGCTTGATGCCAAACCTGAACTGGCTTTGTATGTTTTGCTCACTGGTGTGCCTTGTTATCTTTTTTTCCGAAGCTAATTGTAGCCGTTGAACAAGATGAAATTCCAAGACTCAAAGCTCTGTATGAAAGAGGGCTGCAGAACAACGTCCGAGGTCTGAAACTGATTGGAGCAAAAGAAATACAAGCGAAAGAACCCTTCTGCAGGGTAAGGGATTTGCGTGCTTTTATTTGGCATATAAGACCTCAGTTTCTCAGGTGACGTTATTTTTTAATTTAACATAAATATGTTTCTGGCCTTGCGGTAATTTGCATGGGTGACAAGTTCAGAAGAGCCTGAAAACCCAGAAGAAATACAGTTGTCAACAAAAATAAATGTATCCATTTATTTCTGGAACTTTTTAGCTCAGCCCAATCCTTCACATGCGTTTGCCGTGACATACACATCAGACCAGGTCTAACACAACATAAGGTGATCCTGCAGAGTCTTTCCTGGTGACACTTACTTTCACCTCAGGTTTCTCCTGCTCACCTCTTGCTCGTCAGTTCATAGTTCATCAGTTCTCTGTGTGCTGAAGTCATCAAGAGCTGCTGCTGCACTCATTGGAAATGACGTGCTGGGTTTTTCATAGGGGCCAGCATTTGCAAATGAGGGAGCAGGTAATCCATCTCACTTGCAGCCTACAAAAGGAATCAGAATTATTTGAGTCAAAGCAGGAGACTCTGTAGTCCCTTAGTCCCTGCGCAGGACTGAATTTCCAGGCAAATGGACAGAACCTACAAGTTGTTCCGACTTCATCCTTTTCCCAGCTTTACACAGAGGTGTCCTGCCTGATGTATATGCTCAGGAACAAAGAAACCCAGTTCTCCCACCAATTACAATGAGAGATTTTTATTTTGTTTTTTTTTAATCTTTAATTTTTTTCCCCATCTCCTTGCAGGCGCTTACTTGTGTGTTTGTGTGGTTGACAGGCAGATTTTCCTTTGCCCAGGTTACAGCTGCTGTATCTGTTGATGCTGAGATGATTCTGCTCCTTCCCACTAAAATTATTTCACTTAGAGTAAAGCTTGATAGTGCAGCAATGAAAATTCCTTCCCATCTGCAAGTGCGGATTTGGATGGAGCCAATTTCAATCCAGTTGCTTCCTACACGTGTGATTTTTAGGTAGCGCTGTGTTTATTTTCACAGCAGGAGAAATGTGAGTAGTTTATGGAATACAGATCTGTTGTTGTTTAGTATATCTTTGATTGAGAGGAAAATCTGGATATAAATTCCCCATACTGTTTCATCTGGCAGCTTGCTCTTGGTGTGCATGACTGATTGCTTATGCATGGTTGTAGGCAGAGACAAAAAATTTCTGGAGAGGAATCCTTTTTATCTTTTTTTCTCATAAACATTTTGTATCTGCTCCTTAAAACGTTCTTTGCATGTTCAAGATCTAGCTAGGCATTCAGTTCTGCAGATGAGTGGATTCAGATGGGTCTTACTTCATTTGCTTTGGTTTCCTGAGCAAAGTCCTTTCCTCGTAAGCAAAGGGAACTTGAATGGTGTTACCAAACATTGCACTGTGTATCAAGTGGAGAGGAGGCTTTTGTGTAAGATATAGTTTTACCAACCATTCTGGTTGTCTTGGGCATGTAAATGGCCCCTGCTATTGTAGTATCTGAGGGACTGACAGTCTTTTAGTGTAGTTACACTTGCAGCATCTCTCTGAGATAAAGCAGTCCTACTGTCCTTATTTTGTAGCTGGAACTAGGAAAATATTGTGATGCCATCTAGCATGATAAAAATTAATGAGAAACTGAGCCTTTTTGGTATAAAGTTAGTAAAAAGTCTCTGAGAAACATTAAAAATTCTAGCTATACACTGGACACGAACCTTGTTTTCTGCTAGGACAAGTATAGGCTGTTGTCTAATTCAGAAGAGACTTTTCTCTCTGATGTGCATTGCAGTAAGCATTGAGATGGTATCTTTTAGCCTCACAGGAGGCATTGGCAACAGCCGTGCATCAGGTAGAACTCCGATTTGAAGGTGGAATTGCATAGTGCATGGTGAAAACTAAGTACTAACTGAAGCCGAGGTTAGGTAACCTGTTTTATCATTAAGACTTGTTTGTGCTGTAGTTACCCGATCACTTAATCCACCGTAAGTAGTTTTTGCCGTATTAGTTGTCAGCAAACATGAACACTGGAGCTGGCACATGGAGGGGCTAGGGGCAAGCAGCCGGGGATGGGGAGGCAGCGGTACTCCCTTCTCAACGGCAATGCACATTATTCCAGTTGAAATAGTCACTGTATTAAAGACCAGAGTCCACATACAGCCTTCACTGTCCTTCTGTATCTCAATACTGTTTCAGGGTCTGATGGCCCTTGATTCTCCCTATACTGGCATTGTGAATTATAAACAAGTGGCCCAGTCCTATGCTGAAGACTTCCAGGAAGCAGGTGGGACGATCTTGACTGATTTTGAAGTTACAAACATGGAGATGGCTAAAGAAAGTTCTTCAGAAAGTGAAGATGGTAAGGCAGTTTTTTGCCCTCCGTTTACTACAGTCCTGCCAAAGATTTTGTTAAAAACCCATTTGCTTTAACTGAAATCACGTTTCTGAACCTTTCTGTCTCGTAGGGAAGAGACAAAAGGCAAAATTCTGTTTGAGTATCGAGCAAGCTCACTTCTTTTCCTCAGGCAGGTCACCCTTCAGCTGAAACATTTAATGCTGACGGACAAAAATGACAGTAAAAGAGAGGAAGTGGGTTGTCCTTTCCTATTAAAATCGGATTTAGCTCAATATTGCATGTGTATTCTTGTGATGGTGCTTTTTGTTTATCCTGGAAGGCAGGTTGGATCAGTGCCGGTACACATACGGAAGAATTAAAAAAAAAACAACCTATTAATTCATAAATACAGTTATGTCCAGCAATAGCAGTTATGTTAACGGTAGTTGCTCCACAGCTTGGAGATCTTCCAGTGGAAGAACCCTTAATTGAGACAAGTTGCTTGTTCCGTCAGTTTTTTGTTACGTATTCTATTAATTCCTTCTCTTGGCTAATTCTATTACAGGACTGAAATACCCGGTCATTGTTAGGAACTCAAAGGTAAGAACTAAGTTGAAGATTTAATTGTTTAATGGGAAGCTATTTCTCCTTTTTCTGCAAATTTTTGTTGACTCCTGGTGGATTAATCAGCTCTCTAAAACAAGTTAAAAAGCTGCTGTTCAGTAACATGGCCACTGTCATCTAGGACTGCTTTTATAAAACAACTGCAATCAATTCTTAACAAAGCGTATGAGCATGTTCAGATTTTACTGTGTAGTGGGAGTAATAATGAAAGTATAACTTCCTCTTTCTGCTGCCTGACTTATGTTTGACTGTTTATGTCCCTTATCTTCTTCATTTGCACGTTCTTATGCTTGTTGTTTCCAAGGACTCCTTTTATGACATTTGTTTGGTGAGAAACACCTATTTTCATGTTTGCTTTTCGTCTTTGGCATGTATAAAAATGATAAGGAGGCATTTAGAATCATTTTATCATCAGAAAGGCAGAAGCTAATTTAGTAAAACAGGTGCAAGTCAGTTAATGCTGCACAGGAGATGTAGCTGTAACCTTTCCACCTTCAGGAGAGAATATTGGGACTCTTCTTGGAGGGGGGGGGTGGGGGGAGACAAAAAACCACCCAACCTCACTCACCCCCGCAGTAGTTTTTAAAGTTAGTGCTGCTGCTTTCTTCTTCTCTTCCTGCTCTTTCATTAAAAAGTAGCTTTCAAAATCTGTTAGATTCTCTCACCGAATACTGATTTCTTAAAAATTATTTTATTATTTTTATGGAAACATTTTTAGTTGAAGAAAAACCCCAGAGTATTTGAAAACAAATACCGTGAGCTATATAGATAGATAGATAACAGGTTGTGATGTTATTTATTTATTTAGATGGTAAGGTGCCTAGATATTTAACAGCTCTCCGTAACTGTGTGCTGTGAACTTGCGTAGCTTTCTGGATAAACTACCGTTGGGTAGTGTGACCGCTCCCGGTGCGTGGGGTGAAATCTGTTAACAGCCTTATTTAACCAGATGTATTGCGGTTGCTTAGCTACCCCGCCTGTCACGCACCCTCCAGCAATGCAATCCCGGCCAGGGCGCTGCGGGCTAGCCTGAGCCTGGCATCGGGGCTTTGTAGGGTGCAGAGACGTGGGAGCGCCGGGGGCGGATGCTTGGTTTGGATGTGGAGCCTTTGACGCTGATGCGCTGGGGCCTCTGCCCTGTACAGTACGCGTGCTTGTGTAAGGCGCGAGGCTCTGTGTTCTGGCAATTGAACCTGAAGGTAGTCTGGGAATTGATGACATGTTTCTTTTTTTATTCTGGTTTTTTCTTCCCCTTCCCGCCCCTTTTCTATAAAGATTCTTCCAGTCCTACCTGCCCGATGAACTGCCATTTTAGGATAGTTCTTCTCCAGTGAATAAAGGAGAATATTATAAAGAATTAAATGAAACAATTACACATTTCTGCCTCCTTTTGAAAACCTGGTCGGTATTGTTTCTGGTCTCGACTCTTTTTTTTCCAAGGCATGTAGGTGATGGGTGGGTTTTTTAGTAGATATGTTGAATTTTTGTGTGTTTTGGTTTTTTTCCACAGGGTGAGGAAATCTACTGTCGGCATCTTGTCACCTGTGCAGGACTTTACTCAGACCGCCTGTCTGAGATCAGTGGCTGCAGCCCTGACCCTCGTATTGTACCCTTCCGTGGAGATTATTTGGTGCTAAAACCAGAAAAGTGCTATATGGTTAAAGGAAATATTTATCCAGTACGTACTCTCTTGTTTGTCTTTCACAGTCTACTCTAAGAACTGCTAAAACTACAGAAAGAAGGGCGGTATTACATGCTTATTTCTGTTAGACTGCAGAGAGTGATGCACAACATGTGGACGTAGATTCAGTTGCTTTGTGGCAAGACAGCTTGTTTTTGTTAATTCTTGAGGTACAAGGTACTACTGCTTCCTACTACTTCTACCTCCTTCGCGTAGAAGTACCATGTGGGAAATTATTGCCAGTCAGGGTTTTTTGTTTGTGTTTTTGGTTTATTAATAGGGCAAGAATGAAACATTTAGCATGATAGCCACATGCCCACAAAAGCCTGGCTTCTTCCATTATGTTATTAAATAAATCTGTAGGCAGGATTCAGAAGTCAGTGAGGGACAAGAGTAAATAACGAATTACTTAGAGGTAGGATTTTATCTTGTGTGCTAATACCCAAAGCTCGGATTTAGATATTTGCCTCTCTACCTCATCTTTGAATTAGCTTTACTTTGTATGACAAAAGATAGACATGGTGGGGGGAAAAGGACAAGATTTCTACCATCTAATATAGGTAAACAGTGTGATGAAGAGGAGCAATTCCAGAGAGAAAGTGAAGATAGCAATCAAAAAGAGAGAATTCCTAGGGTAGCATTTTAGTTAATTCACGCAGTATGTTGAAATACCGCCTTTCTGAATATGAACTTAGATTTGCCTGCTAAACACTGGAGCAGGTCACCCTGAGGAAATTGTGGAACCCTGCGCGTTGGATGTTTGTCTGACCTCTTCTCACCTGGGAATGATTCAGGATCCTGTCTTGGGATGGGAGGGAGGAACTGGCCGGGATGTGAGGGTACCCTCCAGCCTTGTTTCATGGCTGTGTGAGGATAGCTTCTAGCCTTTGAAATTTTTTGTTATGGCCAAATATGGTAATAAGATTAGAAAATTGCACGACTCTTCTTGATGTGTTACCAGAAATGTCATGTAGTTTGTGGAGTGGTTGCACTAAGCTTTGAAAGTATTAGAAGCCTATTTTTAACAGGAGAAGCAGTGCACTGAATACAGAAAAGGAACTTATCTCGAAGCAATTTTTAATCATAACAATACTGGTTTTTGAGAAATACCCAATACTTGCTTATTTTCAGACTGTAACAGAGTCACCTCTGTAGTCACCTTTTCTAAACAGCTAAAGATCTGGAAGTGCCAGCTCATGAAGAGGTGTGCTTATTTAAAACTTCTATCTGCATATAGTCAGCTTATTTCTGTTCCAGCCTTCGCACACAACTACACTGTAATCCATTCCCAAACAAAAAAGAAACTGCAGGTACTTATTATTAGCATTAATCAGGCTTGCATGTTGTTTTGAGCAATGCAGGAATGGTGAGGTTTTCCTAATATTTTATAACCTACTTTATTGCGGTATAATTACTACTGGTGAATAGCATTAGTGTGTCGTTGGTTTTGTTGTGGGTTGATTTATATCCTGAGAAATCACGTGTACTTTTTTTTCTCCCTGGTGTTTGTTTTGCTTTTACCTAAGATGCAGTCTTACTTGGCCCTGCTCTGTTCTTCAGTGTTTTGAATTAGTTACGTGCTATAACGGCACAATTAACAAGCAGAAAAACCAGCGCAGGAGCCAACTGTATGGTTATATGATTCGAATTTTGTTGTAGCGATTGGAAGTGAAATGGCACATTTACTTCCTTTTTCAGTTGTTCATTTGAAAATTGTTATTTCCATTTATCGGAAGGACAACTCCTTTACTGTGTTTTGATTTGTTTTGTTCACTCTCTCACACAATAAACTGTAAATGTCTGTACTTTCCTCCTCACGAATGTTTTCCATGTTTCCCGGACGAGTTTGTTGGCTTGAGGGATTGCATGGCTGTTTCTCTGATGTGGTTTGTAACAGCTGTAATAACTGTTGTATCCCGCTGTAGGTTCCCAACCCTCAGTTCCCTTTTCTGGGATTCCATTTCACACCAAGAATGGATGGCAGCGTTTGGCTTGGTCCTAATGCAGTACTGGCCTTTAAGCGAGAGGGCTACAAATTGTTTGACTTCAGCACTGTGGACTTTTTAGATGCTGTAATGTACAGGTAACATCTTGTCTTTTTGTCTGCTGAACGCAGTTATTTAAATGTCAGTTTGTGACTCCGCAGAAGCGAGTTCTTGTCAAAAAGCCCGCTTTTGCCAAGTTTTTTGTGTGTTTAAAGACAGTTGTGCTGATAAGGGTGGACTTCTCCAAGACACTTGACTTATGTGATCTAATATGTGAATTTTCATAAACTACCAGGACATGTCTCAGCTGGTCTGAGGATGTGGCTGCTCATCGGAAGGTGCTGCTGAGCCATGTTGCTACTCGTGGAGCTCTTCCAGGATTGGTTTTTGTCCAATTCAGTGTAATATTTTAATCAACCTAGACAGTGGGATTAAAATACCTGCAGAGGATGCTTGGAAGAGAGAACACAGAGTGGTCTGAATTGCCATGTTAAATTTTATCAGGCAATCGATATACATTTAAAAAATGTCCAAGTGCAGGGAAGTACGTTAAGAGCCACAAATGCAGGCCGGGAAGCTGTCTTAGAAAGCTGGTCAGGGGAATTAGGAATCATTGCTAAAATTGCAAACATAAATGAACAGAATATCTGTAGAAGTAGAGAGAAATCTTGCTTCGCTATGAGGGGCTGGACAGACCGTTACCAAGTGTTCGATTTTAGAAATTAGACTTGAAAAAGAATGTGAAAATATTTGGGAGGATCCAAGGACAGGCTGAAAAACAGGTCAGAGAACTGGAAAATAGCTTTCTGGCAAACAGCTCAACTTAATGCAGTTTATCAAAGAGTTGAAAATATCTTGGTCATTGTCTATAGATTTTTATGCTGGAAGACTCGAGGAAAGCAAAGCAAGCAATCCAGATTTGCAAAGACATAGCAAGATTCATTGACTGAAAGCTGAGGGGTTTAGGAGTGGTGATCTTTTGGGAATGATTGTGGAAAAAAATCTCAAGCGGCCTGTCTGTCTTGCACCCCTCGTGCATGTCGGTTTTCAGTCTCTTGCCATTTGACTGGACCAGAGAAAAATCCTGGACGTAGGAAGGACTGGAGTTCAGAGTTAATTCTCAAAGAAAGAATGTAAATGCAATGCTACAGCTCTGTAAACAAGGTTTGTTGAAGCAGGGAAGGACAAACATATCTTTCCCAAGTAGAAAGCACGATCGGATTACCGATGTTGGGAGTGGGAACTTTTGCCATGCAGTTGCATTTGCTGCTGCCTTCAACAGTGTTAGTTTGACATGGCTGCATTTATTATAGAAGATCTTTTCTTACCGCAGTTATTTTTTCTCTCTGCAGCGGGTTATGGAAGCTTGTGCTGAGAAACTTGTCTTACGGACTGAGTGAAATGTACAGAGCGTGTTTCCTTAGCGCACAGGTGAAGCAACTTCAGAAGTTCATCCCTGAGGTCACCATCAATGATGTACTCAGGTAAAGAAAACTTCTCTTGTTAGTAACGCCCGGTGGCTTGTTACATCTCTTATTTCTAACAGTAACAAAAAGCATTTAGATACTTTGGACGGGAAGGCCTTTTATATTGTGTTTGCTTGTGTATAGGCAAGTTTGATGAATATTTGCGTGACTTCCTACACTCTCCCTTGGCTGAAATTCACAGTTCTGACATATTCACTAAAAAGAAAAAGTCTCTTTATCCTAGTGGCGCATTCAGTAGCCTGAACGTAATCTGAGTTCACAAAGAAAGCAGAACACTAATGAAGTCGAGAGGGGAAGCCAGACTGTGAGTTGCTACTGAGTGAATATTGACTTAGTTTAATCATCTAAATAAAATTGTATTCAGCTCCTTACTGTGTGGAGAGAGAAACTAATTCCAAGGAGTTTAGAAATGCGAAGGAACTGAAGAGACTTGTCAGGAAAGATGAGGCATTTAAGTACATGGAGGCGGGTTTAACTGTCCAAATATTTGCGGGGAGAAAATCCAGAGTAAGCAAAGCTTGAGCATGGTAAAAGGGAGTTATCCAGCTCAGGCAGTATACCATTGGCATGAAATTCATGTTTGACAAGGCTTGCTATTTCAAAACAAAGGGTTTCCTTTTTGAAAAGATGGGGCATGTTTGTGTGTGTGGGGAGGAGAGTAACTTCTCAACCAGGAAGGATACAGAAGATCCTCTGCTTGGCCACCTGCCCTTGTTTTACGGTAATGACTGCGAGACATCCCACTCTGCCTCACGAGCGTTAAACTTCCCTGTGCTCCCCCAAAAGGCTGACTGGGCTTTGACTCCACAGTCTGCCTTCCTTACTGTTTCCCTGGACACCTTTACAAGGTCAGAACAGAACTGATTTTCTGACTTCAGAAAACGTTTTCTTTCGAACGGTGAGCTCCTCCTTTATTTTGCAGGGGTCCATCCGGAGTGAGAGCTCAAGCGTTGGACAGTGACGGAAATTTGGTAGATGACTTTGTATTCGATGGAGGCAGTGGAGATATTGGAAGCAGAATTCTTCATGTCAGAAATGCCCCTTCTCCTGCTGCTACCTCCTCCCTTGCCATCGCAAAAATGATTGCAGATGAAGTGAAGCGACGATTTGAATTGTGAACGGTTGACGGGTGTAGTGCGGTTTAACCCCTCTTGTATGTGTAGCAGCTTGTCTGCATTGAATGAACCCCGCAGCCTTTAATGACAAAGATGAAACAGGCAACGTGTTGCTTGCAAGACCAGTGCTGGTATAGCTGTGCAGTGCAAAACCAGCATTCGAAATGTTTGCCTTTGCCAGCCCACAACTTCTCAGCTTTATGAATAAAGGAGTTAAGGTGCCTGGTAAGACCTGGTGCGGTGCCGCCATCTGCAAGAAAGAAGCAAACAGCGCCGTTTGCAGTTAAAGGTTTGTTCACCTGAGCAGGAACCGCCTGTGGAGGGGCTGGTGCCAGGCACAGCGTGAGGGTCTCCCAGACGGGACGGTAGCGGGCCATTAGGTGGAGCAGGAAGAGCCTCTCTGGTGGGGTTGCCCACACGGACTTCCCATGGCCTCCTCCTCGCAGCCTGGAGAGGTGGTCAGTCCTCTGAAAAACCACAAGCGTGGGGTGGTTCTCTGTCTGCTTTCTCTCTGACTCCATTTAAATTGGAGTCTGCAGTCCCCTAGTGTACATTAAAGTAATGGAGATAGAAGGATAAGCCCTGCTTAGGGGTTCTGCTGATAGGGAATTAAGGGCTTTATCAGAGACTGAAAACAATATTCGGAGCCTTCTACATGAATGTAGAATATTTCAGAGAAAAATAAGCCTAACGAGGGATTACCAAATCCAAGTCAATTTAGATATGCAATTCTGATACGCTGTCTGATTGCTGTCTTTGTTTTTTAATAGAGCTGAAATTAAATTGTATACATAACCAATCATTTTTCATTTAACTTAAATTTGGGTAGTCAGCACTGATCAGAAACTACTTCAGTGGTTTTGGGGTTTGGGTTGGTTTTTTTTTTTTTTCTGTTGAATAATGGTAATGCAAGAGGAGCTTATCTTTGTACGGCATGTTGAGCAATCCACTGGAAATGGTCTTTGTAACAGCAAATGTGAAGGGAGGGAAGCTACAGAAACCTGTCTTAATTGAGTCATGTTGCGTACTGCTTCCCTTGGAGCCCCAACAGCAATGAGTCAGGAAGGCTTCCCATTTCCCACACGGCTGGCAAGAGGGGAGTGTAGAAAGTGCTGGTTACTCTTCTGAACTCTTACTGGTATTTGAAGTTTTATCAAAGGTGCACCTGGAAGAGAGTCTGTGTGGAGAACGTGCTTTAAACTATAGCGAGATGTTAAACAAGTTTGGTACTAAGCTAACTGAGTATCTTGGTGTGTTCTGCATAATTGCTACAAAAAAGAATTATGTGGCCCCAGGGACAAAGTACTTGAGAATACTTTTAAAGCAGATGTTCACAGGATGTTGGGTAATACAGATAATTGTGGGTAGTTTGCTACCAGGCAATTTGCCATACTTTTTTTTTTTTTTTTTAAGTTACTTTCTGTACTCCTGTGACATGCACGAGGGAATGCGTTAGCATGGGAGGTCAGGTGTGCTGGTGATGTTTTTACTGTACAGAGCTGAGCTGCTTTTGAGAGAGAAGGGGCTTAACCTGTCTTGTCTTGTCTTTTTTTTTTTTTTTTTTCCTGGTGACATCTACTTTACCGGAAAAGTGACTCCCATATAAGGGCAACCTGCAAATTCAAATAATTAGCCCTTCAAAGAAAAGCTTTGGTCATTATTCTTAGCCACAATAACACTAGACAGAGATTCAGCTATTCCAAATGCTAAAACGCCATATGGCTGTGTAAAAGTTGTATCTTCACAATGGGACAACCGTATCTTCGCTCCCCGCCAGAAGTGTTGCCTATCAACAGTAAATACTACAAAAGGATTGCAAAAGCAACTTCCTCCCACACGAGGTGTGGCCCTAACGTGTATTAACAGAATAAAGAACATTAATATGTAAAGCAGTCATATACTATGGTTAATCTTAGGTCAGCACATTTACCTGTGCAGCCTGCTGTGCTTTTACTCTCAGGAGGTGATTATTTCGGGGTAGAGTTTAGCTGAAGCTTTTAAATTATGAATCTTTATGTAGCATTCTGTGAAATATTTATATTGTTAGAGTTACAAACTTTTTTTAAAGGAATAACTTCAGAGAATTATGACAGTGGGGTTTCATACATAAATCCTGTTGCCCATGAGGTGTGAAAATGTATTAATATATTTTCTAAAAGAGTCTAATTCAGTTGGATGGCTTAATAACTGTGCCTTTCTCTATTATGATTAAAATAGCGTGGTGGTTTTCTTTTTAAATTGGTGTAAGGTCTGTGTGTTTCTCCTGACTTAGGGAAAAGTTTCACTGCTATTTGCTAATTCTCACCTGAATTAGGCAGGATATATCTCTACATAATAGGAATTACTTCATTTAGGGGGGAGGACACATGACCAAACTTGTCTTCCTAAAGTACCTGTATCTTATCTACGCTTATCACAGTTCACAGCTTTTTCTCACACAGGTATGTACGCAGTGGACAGAACTAGTCTTAAGCCTGATCTGGACCTGTAAAGGCATGTGGAATGGTAATTCTTGAAATTCTGAATAAATGCATTAGGACAGCTTTGAACAAACACAGTTTATTCCCCCAAAGCGTCTCCTAAGGTCAGTCCTAAACTCTGGGAAGAGTATGGCGTATTAAATATTTTTCAAAACTTTGCAAAGAAATGATATAGTGCCGCACGTCACGGCTTACTGAATGGCCGCTCTTGGGAAAACGAGCTCCTTTAGGGCACTTTATCGTGTCTGGTCGCCACTGCCGCACCTTAGAGCAGTTCAGGCTGCCTGGAGAAGCGGCGAATGTCACATCCTGAAGAACAGGGGCGTTTGGGGACTGTGGAGGTGGGAATAAGGGGCTGGGTGAGGGGCTCACCCGAGCTGGAACGTCTACTTCCAGACCAGGCATCCTGGCTGTCCCAACTGCAGGTTTGCAGATCTCGCCGCGGTTACCCTGAAGTTCCACTCGGGGTTACCTTTTTCCTTTTGCTCACAGTTTGGGTTTGATGAACAAGTGTTTTCCTATAGAAATATTTTGTTGGAAACTTCCCGGGCCGCTCTGACGGCAGCGGGAAGGGTAAGACCACAGAGCAAAAGGAGCTGTCACTGCCTCTGCAAGCGCCGGTCTCCTCCGGGAAATCTGCCATAACAAAGGATCTCACCTCTGCTGGCAGAAAGGCACATTTTTTTTCCGATTTAATTTATCTACTCCCTTTGTAGACAAGTCTTCAAACGCGAGAGGGGGGGGTTATATAAGGCGTTGAGATTTGAATACAATGCCATCGGAAGGGAAATGAGGGAAAGTTTGGCTGGAGTGGTTGTTGGGGAGGGTGGAGGGAAGGAGCAGTGGCAGCCAGCATTCTGCGGGATAGGCAGGAAAACTGCCTCTAGGTAGGGAGAAAAACCCTGGAGGTAGGGAGGAAACCAAGCCTCCCGTAGGGAGGCTGCTGCTGGCGGGGTGCGGAACGCCGCACGGCGGCCGGTGCTGGTTCCTTCTCCCAGGACGGTGGTTCTGGCTGAGCCTTCCCGCAGGATGAGGCTGTTTGCAGCAAGGCGAAGGGAACGGGGAAGGGCCGGGGGAAGCCGCAGGACAGAAGGGACGGCAGCGAGCTGCTGTCAGCCCGTGCAGCCTCGCAGGCGGGAGATGCTACGAGGAAGGGTAGCGTCCGCCGTGGCCGCGACAAGCGGCGCCCTCCGGGTCCGGGGCCGCAGCGCGGTGCCACAACCGGGCCCAGCTCCGCAGGGACTAATTGAACCCCTCGGGGCCGGGTGCGGAGGGCCCCGGGCCCGGCCCCGCCCGGCGGGCGGCGGCGCGGCCGCCAGGGGGCGCCGCGGTAGTGGGCGGAGGGGAGGGCAGAATGGCGGCGGCGGCGCATGCGCGCGGAGGGCGGCGGCGGTAGCGGGCCGCGGGGCGCCTCACCCGCCGCCCCGTCAGCGCACGGCGAGCGGCCCCGAGCCCGGCCCCTCCCGCGCCGGATGTGATGGCCGCCCGGGCGGGGGGGTGAGGCGCGAGCCAGCGGCGGCCGACAGCCCAGCGCGGCCCGCCCCGGCCCTGACGAGCGCCGGCGGCGGCTTCTCCTTCCCCCCCCCCCCCCCGCCTCAGCGCACCCCTCCATGCCCCGGGCGCCGTAGCCGGCGGGGAGCGGCGAGGCGGGAGGTCCCGATGCGGAGGAGCCGCCGGCGGGCGCCATGCAGCCGCCGCCGCAGCCGTACGAGTTCTTCGGTGAGGAGAACGGCCCGAAATGGCGGGGGCTCTTCGTGCCCGCCCTACGCAAGGTCAGTCCGGCGGCGGCGGGGGGTGGGGGGGAGCGGGCGGCACCTGCGCCTCACGCCCGCCCTGCGGCCCCCGGCCCCGGCAGCGCCCCTTCCCCGCCCGCCCGCCCCTCTCCCCCGGCTCCCGGTGCCCGTGGCGGGGCTCGCACGGTGCCCCCGCCCCGCCTGGCTCCTGCGGGACCCCCGCCGTCCCTCCCCTCGGCCCGTGTGCCCCCCGGCAGCCCGGGGCTGGAAGCGGCCCCCGGGGCTCCTCCCGCCGCCCCCCGCTCAGGCAGGGTCACCCACCGCCCGGGGCCACCTCCCGCCTTCGGCGCTTCTTTGTGCGAGGATGCCGTGCGTAGCACACCCTCCTCCTCCTCATCATCCTCATCCTCCCGGAGGCTTCTCCTCCTTCGCCGGCACTTGCCAGAAGTCCCGTCCCGCCGCCTTAATTAGGCCGCTCGGTTTGAGGCCGCTGATGCATAATTACTGCTGTAAGTTCGGAGGTGCGCCGTGGAAGGGCAGCCTCCCCTGCCCTGCCCTCCCCGCTCCCGGCTCCGGGCGGAGAGATTCCAACCCCCCGCCGCGTAAATGCGATAAAACCTTGTGGGAAACCGCTTAGCCCGGCGCGGCAGAGGGGTTCGTCCTTACCTACACCGTGCTTTGCGTAGCAGGGTGGTCCCCAGCCCACCACCCGCAGGCAGGGCGCCCCAGCAGCGCGGGGGGTGGGTTACGCCGAGGCTGGTGGCGCACGGGGGGAGCGATGTGCTCTTGCGAAGGTTGAGGACCACTGTGTAGTCCGTAACATCACGGCCTGCCGATGCGGATCTCTGGTGCCGGGCAGTACCGTGACACAAGTAATGCAGGCGCTCATGTGAGTGGTGTTTTGTCTCTTTTTTCCAAGAGCAGATTTAGCGATGGTGTGGGGTAATGATTCTCTCTCTCTTTCTTTTTTTTAAATTAAAAAGATAAATAAAGATTTGCATTTGTTTTGGGTCCCTGTGTCACTTGTATGAAAAACCGCCGAAGGCGGCTAAGTAGTCTTGCGGCTGGCATAAAAACCACTAATCGCCTGTCTGAAGAATCCTGGATTTTCTTCTCTTTACTCTCCAATCTCCTCCTCCTCGTAGTAGTTGCTTTGCAGTGTGTCTGGGGGAGTTTAGGGAATGCCGTGCTGCTCTTCTGATCACTGGAAGTTGACATAAAACAGCACCTTGAGGCCGACCAGCACCCACCCAAACGTGAGGTACAGCTATATCGGTTTGACCAAAAGGATTTCTTTAAAACTCGAAAGGTGTCTTCATCATTCTGAAATACAAATGAGGTAAAAGTTGGTGGATTAGTGCTCCTCTTACCAATTCTTACTGTCTCTGTACATTTGGTCTTGGTGAAAAGTAACGGAGCAGGAACTTTGGTCTTGGTGAAAAGAAACGGAGCAGGAACTTAGACTTTCTAAACCAGAGCAAATGAAGTCTTGATACCAGTGACTACTTGTAAAAATTTGTAGTTGCTTATAGACAGGTTTTTTTCGTCCTGGGAAAGTTCCTTGTCTGCAGTACCCACCCTTTAACATGAAGCAATCGTACTGTAATGTGCATTTATTTTATGAACACGCAGTATCAGTGAGTCAAAACAAAATTGTATCACTGTTACAGTTACTGCAGTCAGGCTATTAGGGAGACACTGTCAGTTTTAATATATTCTTTAAAAAGATCAAATACCCTAATATGAACACTGGAGATTTTTAAACCAGAACATTTTAGAAAATTTATGGTTGTTTTGTTTACATCCTGCATTTTCACTTCAATAATGAGATGAGAGATTTCCGTTATTTATAGGAGAGCCGAAAAGCGTGGCACTGAATCCGAAATGTGCACCAAAGCACCAGATTTTGTGTTAGTTGCAGAACTTACAAAATGTTACCGCGGTTTTCAAATAGTTTGCAGTTTTGTTCTGAAGAGGTTTAAAAGTCCGCTTGTCAGCCAGTTTAGATACGATCTTTTCAAGCAGGTTGCTTTTGCGATGAAAATTTTAAAGTCTGAGCTTCAGAAACTTTTTAGTTAAATGCCCGGAATAGAGTTTTTTGACCTTCTAAGCTAGGTTTTCATCTCAGTAGGCTATGCTGCAAGTGCAGAGAGAGCATTCTGCTTCCCATTCTTGAAAGCTTTTCCTTTTACTGGACGCTTCTTGAAGAGGAGAAGCTGGTAGTAGGAAAAAGAGGAAAGTTTGGGGTTTGTGTATGTTAAGGTATGAGAAATCTTCTAAAATACAGAAAGATGTGGCGGTGGATAACGAGCCAGTACAGTTCACAAATAGTATTTCCTTGCTTCTCGAATTTTAAGTCCATAACATGCTTTGAAGAGCTCCGGTCTCTTTCATTATGCATTCAGCAAGTTTAAGGTCACTTCTTTTTATCAAACCACTTTTAAACCCGTGCATTTACTTTAATTCTATGCAGTTGATGCTTAACAAATCGTGAGTGGGAAAAATGGTAAAGAACGTCAGTTCTTACTTCTGCATGTGAAAAAAAGATGAGAATCTGCCTTTTGAACAATGTTCTGTACGCGTTTAAGCAGTAGTACTTAGCGTAAGGTGAGTAGAGTGTGCTAAATTGTGCCCACCCAAAAAAACCCAAAGCTAAACGGCAAGCCATCATTAAACCAGATTTTTTAAATAGTTTTTTTAAATAGTGGTATCACCATATCCTTAGCACCAGCACCTTGGAATGTAGTAAGTTGAAAACTTTAAAGCAGTTTCATGTACTGCCTCTCTTCCAGCTGGTAGATTTACAAGCATGTCCTTACTCTAAAACATTTTACTTTCTTCTGTTGCTGTGCTGGAAACCTAAGTAGGAAGGGAGTATAATGAAACTCGTTATAAAAGTCCTGTCAAAGTAAATGAATCAGAAGAAAACAATATTTTTTTTTATCTGGTCGCTTAGGTTATAGTTCCTTGAACTGCTCTTTGTAGCAAGTAAATCACTTCAAACAGATCTACGGTCTAAGCTTTATAAAGGCTTTTAATCTGCGAGCTGACTTTAGTTATTAAAGGATCACAATGTCTCTTTGAATAATTCTCGAAGCGTGCAGGCAGCTGTTCCCGCAGAAATCACATGCATTTCAAACGCCCCGCTGGCGGGGTTGGTTGGGTTGGAGTCCTCGGGATGTTGATACTGGCAGCGTCGTTAAAGCTGGTGCTCGACGGGGCACTGCTGTTCTGGGGGGCTGCGATGAGGGGCTTCTCTGCTCCCCCCTCCACGGCTGGCCAGATCCTCCTCCCGTGAAAGCAGGACCCTCCTGGAGGGGGATTGCCTCCCGTGGGTGCCGGAGGGGAAGGCGGTGTTGGGGAGTTTACTCTCTCCCCCTTTTTCATTTCTCCAGGTGTTTGTTGTTTGGGTTCGTTTTGATTTGTTTGGTTTTCAGCTGTTCCCGGCCCGATGGCCTTTGTGGGGCAAGATGTCAAATTGTGAAACCTGTTTCTAAAGCTGGCATTTCAATTTTGTAACCGGGTTTCCTAGCACAGATCCAGCGCCAAAGCTTGTTCTTGCAGACTGTCAACTTTCTTCCAGATGAAACTTTCCAGAACTGAATTAATTTTCCAGGTTGATATTGATGCTTTGATGTCATATCTATTAATCTTAGGCTGGGATTACAGGGGAGCCCAAGAAAATCATGCATGAATCTCGGTGGTAGCAGCTGAGGGCGTAACTCCCACCGACCTGCTGAAGGTCCTGGCTTTAACGTACTGGGCGTGCGTTGTATAAATAGTTTTGGGGAATTGTAATTTAAGACTTCATTAATGCCAAATATCTCCCATTGCTACCTGGAATAAACTTCTATTCCAGTTACTTGGAGTAAGTTTTGAAAATGAAACAGTTGAGACTGTAGAACTAGTGTGTATTTTTTAAAATAACACATAATGTGTTGTTGGACATGTATATATGGATTTACTTGCCCTAAAATACTCTTGTGTGTGCATTATCGTTTGTGCGTGCTCTTACACATCCACGGGCATATTAAAAATGTATTTCTGTAAACAAGAGCTGTGTACTCAGTTGCTTTGTTCTTCGACTTTCCTAAATTAAATTCACAAGCCACCTCACAGGTATTATTGTTTTGATTTTCTCCATTATCTACGGATGGAGACCGTTAAACAGTTAATACTTGCAATTCTGCAGGCACTGCACATGTTGGTGTAATCGCGGCACTGTACACTATTTGCATTTTCTGAAACAATTCCACTATTGCTCTGGACTACTCATCAAATTTCTAGAGCATGACTAAAGGGTTTATTCTTAGCAAATGTTGCATACAGAAATATAAAAGACCATTCTGAGGACATTTTTGAAGTTTACATTAATTCAGTGCTTCTCTATGTTATAAAGCGTATGGGAGTTAATGTGTTTCGAACAGCTCTGGTGTGAGGTTGCACGGGTAGGGTGGGTGCGGGGGCTGCCCCGTTTTCTTCGCTGCTCTGTCAGGGCAGTTTGCCTGCACGTTTCCCATTGCAAGATCAGGCCCCCTTGGGTTAGAATTATTTAATGCCTTATAGCATCATTATAATGGATTATTATTTAATGCATGCTAATTTCATTAGCATGCATTATTATTTAATGCGTTATAATTTCAACTGTGAAGTTGTTGTTAGGATGTTTTAAAATAATAGCGATATTTAGTTTTGAAGTCTGTTAGGTCATTTAGCTTCTAGTAACTATATTTGAGCTCTGAAGCCTGGACCTTTGCAGATCTGCAGTTGCTGCAAACACGAATGCCTCTGTGACGTTCAGCTCGGGAGAATGGCGAATAAGGGAAGTGCTGGTGGTACTTAATTACCTGGGAAATACGTAGACCCGTACGAGTTTGAAGCACAGATCCGGCTGTCGCCTCACAACACCGTGTTCGCAGTCGAGAGGTGTCTGGAGGTGTGGAAAGAAACAGCAAATCCCTGTGAAGTGGAGGCTACCAAGCCTTCCGTGAACAACAGGCTAATTCCTCCAGACCTTTTGTATTCCCAGTAGCGGCTGGGTATCGTTATCGGTTGGGTTTAGTCCCTTACAAGTGAGTAGACTGGGGTTTTTTTGTTCTTGCATAAATATTCATTATTGTAAATAACATTTGGAACTAAAGGGACTGGTTCTTTTACTTAAATCCTTTTTTTTCCCCACGTCTTTTTTTTTTTTTCTACACTCTTTAGTTTAAGTACTGTCACTGGAATCTGCGGGTGGCAAATGGCAATCGGAGAGTTTTCTCAGCCCGTGCCATGAAATGAAGGTAGTTTTAAATCTGAGGTGTTTAAAAGTAGTCGGAACAGTGTAATTTCATTTGGCAGCAGTAGCAGAAGAAACGCTTCCTACCTGGGTTGTTAAAATGGAACGTGGAAATTAGCATTTGCGTTGGCTTAAAGACTTGCCAGATTAACTTGTCACAGGAAGAAAAAACAAACGGAACCCTTTGCTGCCGTGATTCACCTGGCTCTCGTGCCCTTATTCCCCTCCCGTGTGGTCCTCCTGCCCCTCCCGTGTGCCCCGTACGGCGGGTGCTGGGAGAGCTGGGCACCGCGTGCTCCTCTTCTCCTCCTCTCGCCATCTCGCGCCTGCTCTCCCCCTGGAGCCGCCTCACCTGCTCCGGTGTTTCTTTGTCTCTTCACCACCTCTTCTGCTCCCCCGAGTTTTTCACCTCTCTTGTCCTCTCTGCATGGTGCAAGCATTATCTAATCTCCTCTGGAGAAGCTGTCGAGTCTGTTATTTGCTTTTATAATTACCTTGCCAATTCCCTTTCTGCCAGGTTTTTCAGATGAGCGGTGTGCTGCCATTCCTTGAGTTTAGCGGGTTAATCATATAAAAAAACATGCCAAGGACATCTCTTTCCTGTATTTACGGCCTCTTTATTCTCCTGACACTTCCCCTGATTTTTTTAATGTAATTTCAGTGACTGTCTGGGTCACGAAGAAATGACTCTGACAGTCTGACTGTCTCCAAATTCAAGGTTTGGCCTTTTTTTCTTTGAAGTGGTGTGTATCTTTGCTTTTTGCCATTTATTGTTTCTTATTGCATTTCTGCGTCTGTTCACTTAAAATGTAATCTCAAAGCTCAGTCTGCAGCTCCCAACTCTGCTGGCCTGTGTTGCTCATGAATTAATTTTGGTTTTTAAAATCTTCTAAAGACCTAACTGAGAAGTTACTGGCCTGTTTGCATAATTCAGTCTACCTGAGTGAGCGGTTCTTCTTGGGAAGGGCGTGATGTAAAAAGTGGGGAGAGGGCGCCCGCGGGTGCTGGGTTCAGAGCCCAGAGCAGCTCTCGGCTCTGGGAAGTGATGTGTTGAAGAGTTAGGGGAGAATTAGAAGCTGTTACGTTAAAGTAAGACGTGTGCACAGCAATCTCCGCACCGGCCGTGGTGGTGTCCTTCCGTATCGCTGTGCCTCCCTCATTCAGGGTTTATCTCAATTTAAACAAGGCATTTTATGTGGATGCATAAAATCCAAATGCTTGATTTTCCATCTCTTTTTAAGATTAAAATATATGTGTTTGTGTACATATAAACATACACACATTTTAGTTTCTCCTTGACTCTCTATAAAAGGACACAGTCAACTGGAGAAAGGAGATTTTGCGTGTTTGGGTAGAAAAGCAGAGACTCTGAAGGTGTTGTGAGAAACCAAATATGAAACGTAGGTGAGAGCAGATACAGCAGAAGTGAGGCATGGTAAGGAAGTGCCAGCAGGAGAAACTACCGGCGGGCGGCTCTTTGAGGAAACCCATCCGTGCCGTCGTTAGCAGAAGCCTGAAACGGGTGCGATGGGGGCAGGATGCAGGCAGAGACCGAGCCCCGTGCGGCTGCGCTCGCCACCGCCGCTCGCCACCGGCCATGGAGGTGGCTGACGTGCTACAGCTTATTGCAGAAGAAGATGTGAGGGGTGGTGGCCTGCGTTTGGTTTGCAGTTTGTCAGCCAACTGTGCATCAGCTTAGTAGCATTCGTGCCATTATCAGTGTGGTTTTTCTGTCTGCGCTGAGCAGGCTTCCCAGTGGATCCTGGGACCGCCTCCGATGCTATTTCAGAATGCAGAGCCCTGTCTGCACCACCCATCGCAAATCTCCTTTAATTCACCTCCCCTCAACTGGCATATACTAGAGGAGAATAGCAGTTAAATAGCTAAAGATGGAAAAAAATTATATTTACACTGAAGTGGTGGTGTGGGATGACTGTTGAGTCACTCCTGTACGCGGTCGCTTAACAGCGATCGGTGTTTTTGAGGTCAGGCAGCTGACAGATGATCTGCACCGGAGATGCTTGTCGTAGCTCCGTTACTGTGTTACGAGAATACTTTATTTTGCCAGCCATGCATCAAATGTTTAGAATTGCCATGAAAAAGCTAAAATGCTGTATGTAGATAACTGACTAAGTTCTGTTTTGCTTAAGAGACTACTTCATATTGTTTCTCTACCAGCATTTATTAGTTTAAGAAAGACGGGCCATCTAGAAATTGCTGTACTGGAAATAAAGCTAGAAATTAGTGTAGTTATTTTTAAAAAGTTGACGGTGCATTTTTATTTGGGCTATCTCTTCAAGTATTTAAATCTTTCTAGTTCTTTCTACAGAACTATGCTGTAATTATGCTTGAAAATTTGGAATGTCAAAGCTGTCATCTTTCACTGAATAAAAGCATCCCAGGCCTTTAAGTTACTACCTCTGGTTCCCCTCTTCCTCTGGAGCATCATCCAGATGAGAGATTAAAAGTGCCTTTGTAGCAGATGCTTTATGTTTCTAATGGGCAGTGTTATATTTAGAAGAGAAAAGATAAGAAGGAGTAAAAACCCAACCGAAAAAAGACACTTGTCGGATTCATTTTTTTTCTGCTCTCACCATCTTGGTACGGGGCAAGCCTAGTGCTGCTTTGCCAGTGATGTATTTTCATCACCTCAAACGCACTGTCTGGAAATAGTGACAAGTGTTGGCGAGACCGTAACCAGCCCGTCGTAGTAATATTTAACTTTCATGTTCGAATTGTTTTTTTCTTGCTCCCAAATTTATATGCTTTGTTCCTCAAGTAAACAAACAGCCTTGCAAAGTTTTAGTTGTCCCCTGATCTGGTATAACTGTGTTTTTACGAGGCAAGTAAAATAGAAATAATTTCTAAGTTGAAATCAGTAGTTGTAGGAAAAGGAGAGCGAGCATTTTCTGTTGCAAACAACTTTACAAATTTAACACGCAATTTATTAAGCTATCCTGTTAGCATAGTAAGCTTCGAAATGTTGTATTATCATGCGAACAGATTTTGTGGTGGCATTTTTTTAAGTTAGAAACTTCTTGTTCTGACATCTCAGGTGATATTGGAATTCTCTTTTCTGAAACTGTAGTTGTTTTGAATATAAGTAGAGAAGTGGGATATTGTCATCTCGACTTTCAGGAGTATGTATTTATATGTTTGGGATGGTATGTGCTGTCTAAAGACTCGATGTGCATGTCACGGGCTTGGGGTTTTTCTGTTGTGGGGGTTTTTTTAAGAACAGTCTCTTGTTTTGCACTTGTGCTTACTGTGAAACAACTGGAGCTTTCTGAATGTGTTTTTACTACCAAAGTAGATGTATTATGTAAAAACATTTAGTCAGTATAGCCAAATTGCTGTTTTGTCTCATTAGTACAGGCTAAAAAGACGTTAGTTGCAGTTTTGACTCCAGTGTTGTTTTCCTCAGCTTTCTGTTGTTTCAGATAAAACCCTTTTGACAACTGATTTTATACTCAGGACTTCTGAATTCCCCCGAGTCCAGATACTACTGATATTCAGACTTCATGCCAGATCTCCTGCGGTTCAATATTAAGCTTGCCCGTGTATTAGTTCTGAAAAATAAGGTCAGTTTGCTGCTAGTCCTGATACTGTTTGTCTCCTTGAAAAATTTTCATCCTCATCTTAACAGACGTCTTCCCAAGGGCCCGTAAGGACTATTAGAATCTCACTGAGAAGGAATTTTGAGCTTGACTTCATCTCTGCAGCTGCCTGTTTTCTCGAGAAGCTTTAGTGGCGTGGTGCAGGACCTGCCTCTCAGAAGGAACTAGGGGGAGGATCTCAGTTTACCTTTGAGGGGTTTTTCAGTCTCCTCTTGAGCCATGGCTTGTACAGATGCAGTCGAGCTCTCGGAGCCCTGCCAAATCCGCTGAAGGCTACAGCCATAGGAGGGAGAAGCCCCCGTGAAGCCGCCGCTGGATTTTCATCGAATATGCACGTGTCAGAGGGGTGGAAGAGTAGGGAGAAGTAAAGAGGGGCAAGGGAAGGAGCAGATTAGGAACTCACATCTAAAATTAAAGCATGTCCCCCAGAAAGGCCTTAAGGCCATGTTTAAATGCCACACTTACGGGACTCATAGCTGTTATTTCATTTCTATTCCTTGCAACAGCTCGTGAAGGAATAATCCTCTATGAATGACACAGTAAAAAACAGTTAGTCTGGCTAATCTTAATTTGCCTCTTTAATGGCTTCAAGCACTCCACTTGGGTTGTTTCAGAGATAAAATAGGTACAAAAATCTGGTTTCTCTGACACCTTCAGCTTGGAGTTCTTGCGACAGAGCTCTCGCCCGGTTAGTGCAACATGTTGTGGGTTTAGGTATTTTGACCCTTAAAGGAAGAGCAGTTACAAGGCGGATCAAAATTTAGCCCTGTGTTAGCTATGGAGTATTATTCCATGCCAGCTAATACAATTGTGCTCACATACTTCAGTCTGAACATGAAATCAGTGAATGTGCCTTCCGTAAGAAACATGTCCTCCGTAATTCCTCCTGCTTTGTTCCATACATTAAGAGTTTTTATCAGTCTCTCCTTGCTTTTCCAGTCCTTGCAGTCAGGGCTTAGGTGAATACTGTAAGGAGTAAGTGTTCTCTCCTTGATACAGCGGCATCTGATTTGATCAGCCAGTGCGCAGCTTTTATAACTGTCTTTTTGTTTTGCTGTGAAAAACAGTGCCTTGCTATGAAATTGTTTTTTCTCAGTAATGGCACTTACGTCAAAATAACTTGTCTTAAAGCCAGGGAGTGCATGAGTACTGCTGGGACCTTTCTGCGATGCTGCAGGCAGTATCATTTCAAATGGAAGCTGTTTTCTAAATCCTCTGGGAAGAGTTGTCTTGACCAAGAAATGTTGGGCTTTGTTGTCGGTTTTGCTCCTTTCGAAGCAAAACGGACTCCAGTATTTATGTTTGTGTTCACTGTATGAAGCTGAGATCCTCTGCTGGTGTTTGAAGAGGGCTGTGTGCTCTTCTGCTTGTCCTCAACCTTGTTAGATACCCGTGTGCTCTTGAGAAAGCTGAGGAGAACATGGCATGAGCTGTTTAGACCTGTGAACTGTAGTTATAAGTGAAGTCATTTTTTTATTTTGGTGGCAGTGACATCTGTTTTTAAAACGAGTGACCCTTGTTGAGAGGAGGAGAATGGCTGCGATCTTATACAGTAAATGGGAGTTCCCCATCTTCTCTTCAGGGGAGCACAGCTTCCCTCTCATCTTCTTACAGCTCCTGTTCTTGTCATTTCTGGGGAGCATCGTTAAGGGTTTATTGCGGGGGAAATATCGTTTCATCTTATTTCCTAGTTAGCTAGCTAATGCTTTTGCTGTAGTAGTGCTTGTATAAGAGATACCTGGTGGGGCCTTAACTCGACACTTCCTGGTTTCCCATTGTTTTGTGAATTAAACTCTCATGCTCAGGAAGAACATGAAATGCACTGACTATTGTTGAAAACCTGCGGTCTTAAGTCAAGCGTTCTCAAGGAGTGGTTTTGATTTTCTTGAGGTTTTTTTTTTTCTTTCTTTAACTAGTACACGATCTTGTATACACGTCAGCAGTGCGGCAGTTACATGAAGCTGAGAAGTATTCGTGTTTGAGGTGCAGAAGACTAAATGATACATAAAGATCTATAAAAAAACTCTAGAACAAAACTGAACAGCTGGATCAGAAGCAGAACGTGTATTCCCTTCTCTCTCGGTGTACAGCTGCCTTATTAACGTGTTTCTTCACCTGTGCTTTTTGAGGAAGGATGCCAGTGCAGAATTAAACGCTAGAAATGTGCGTTGCTGCCCGGGAGGGCGTCTCTCCCTGGGAGCCCCCAGGATTGGCAGTCTCTCTTCACCACCACCATGTAATACCTTAATTATCAACTCCAATACAATCAGCACCAGTGTATGTTTTCACATTTTCAGGGTGTCCCCTGCTTCCTGCTCCGCTGTGACATTCGGATTCCCATCGCTGGTCCCTGTCTGAGCCCCCCATCTTTGAGCAGCGTGTTGGTAGACTTCTCCATCCAAGTCATCATCTCTGCTTCTAGGATGTTGACGACGTATGGCAGCAGCCCCTTCTAGTGGTCCCCTCCACGGATCTTCACTTTTTCTCCCTACTCGTTGGTTGTCCTGGCTCTTCTTCTCTTCTCACGGGGAGGTGTGGGGGCAAAGAGCGGTCCTGTTCCCCCGGTTCTCTCAGGCCTTGGCACAGCTGGAGGTGGAGCAGGGAGCGGTTCCTGGCGGTGGCTGCGGCTCCCGGGCAGCTCTGCCCACCTTCCTCTGTGGCCGGCAGGGAAGGAAGCCAGCCAGACACCTTACTTCCTCGTTGGTCTTGTTGCACGACTTACAGGACTGCAAATTGAGTGCCCCCAAGGTACTGCTATGAAATTATTAGTTACTTAATTTGGAGGAAGCCCTCAGAGCCCCCCAAGTGTTTGTGGACTTGCCTGTTGTCTTTGGAGGGGAGGAGTGTGTGTATTTCAGAGGATTAGAACTGACCCAAAGATGTTATTGTCTTCCCCCAAGAAACTACTGATCCGTTTTTCTTGTGTTTGAAACCACGTACAGAATGCCAATGTAAGTATGTCAGATTACTTTTTTGAGGTGATTAACCTATAATTTGTATGGGGAGAGTAGGGAATTTCCCTGGATTGTATTACTTACGAATCTTTTGGCTATAGTTTAAGATCTAGTTAGCGCTTTCCTGATTGAGAGGCTGCCAGGGAAAACTGAGTATATAGACTAACTCTTGAGTGCTTGCTTTTTTTTGCTTTTTTTTTTTTTTTTTTTAAGGCGGGGCGGTTGTTTGGTTTTGGGGGATTTTTGGTAGGAAAACATCCACGTTGGACCAGGGCAAGTTAGTTGTGGCCTTATAGCTTGTGCGGGCACATGCTGAGGTTGCCTGTTTCAGGTTGTCTGGTCTAGCTTAGCCTTGGAAACGAAAGCTATGATTAATCTCCATGAGGTGAGATAAAAGGCATTATCCTGCCTTGCATTAGAGGGAGGTGGAAGTCAGCTTTTCTCACAGCGCATTTCCTAGTCTTGACACTCTTGTATTCTGACTCATGCTTTTCCTTAGGTCTCCCTCTCTGTTGTATCTCACATCTCTCTCGTGCCTCAGACAACGTTTCATGTTCTGGTTAGTTTTCTGGTTCTGAGGCATCTCAGAGAGTTGTTCCAGCCCTTCTCCAGTGTCTTTTTATTGCCACAGGTTTTAACGGCGCATTAATTCAGTTCCCTGCCGGACTGCTTAGTACTCTTATCCTGGTGTCCTTGCTTATTCAGTCTTTTCCTCTGGTGGGTCCGTGTTCCTCCTCTGTTCACAGTCACCCAGTACTCATTAGTAGGGTTAGTAACATAACTGTATGTTACTCATTCTGTGGATGAATAACTGCAGAATTACACACAGTGATTGTTGTCACTGCATCGTTGGCAGAAATCTGCCTTGGCTTGAAATTTCTTCCCTACCGCAAAGGCTAAACACTTAGTTTTTAATTGAATAGAGACACCAACTTTGCAGGAGTAGGAATTGCCATCTTAGCTGCATAGGAAAACTTACGGGAAACTACTGGAAGCGTGCGAATTTGTAGCACTGCAGTACAGAGGTACTCTGCTTTTTTCCAATTCTTCCTTCTGTACAGCTTTAAATGGGGGAAAAAATGCTAATTCTTTTAATTCTTTTGGACAGGTTCAGCAACAGGTTCACCCAAACCTTTCAGCAAAAGAAGATTCCCTCTATTACATTGAAGAGTTGATACTTCAGCTGCTAAACAAACTATGCATTGCTCAGCCACGGACTGTCCAAGATGTAGAGGTAAGACTAGATCCTGGAAAACCAAGTGCTTGCTTGCAGAATCACTAAGAGGAGCAAAGATATTTTGAGCAGTGCAGGTTGAAGTTAAAGCGAGGTAAATCCAAAGAGCAGAGCTTGTTAATACTGCTTTTCTAAAAGATTATGCAGCATTCAGATTTCACAAAGCAAGCTTAATTGGAAACTCATTTTCCTATACAGGGCTTCAGAATCAAAATGGTAGGAATTTTTTCTTGCAGCATGATTTTTATAAATGCAGAATATTTTGAAGGATTTTCTGCTGCTCTAATGCACCTTGGACTTAAGAATGTAAGGATGTTGCGAATTTTCCTACTCTTTGACATAAATATACAGCAGAAAAGTAAATATTGAAATGAAGGGTTACTGTTGTGAGGCCTGGATTGTGCAGCTGAGGGAATAGGGTTGTATGTTCCTGGAACTTTATTGAACTCACTGAGGCTCTTGTATTATTGCAGCTGTCTGCTTTTGTGTCATCAGTTACAAAATGAGGGCTTTAATGGAGTGCGCTTCAGTATACAGTCTAGAGGGAGAAAGTGCTTTCATGTAGCTGTGGCCCATTACGACTTTGGAGAGTATTACTTTTACATCAATCTATATGTCTAGGATTTTCAGCCTAAAACAAAATGAAGTCCTCATCTAATATTCTGTATGTGTGTCATGGAAATAAAGACTATATATATATATATATTTACAAAATAATTGCCTAAGGGATTTTATTCGTATTAGATGCAGCAATCACCCTTTATTCAACGCTGAGTTAATTCATTAGTTATTAATTTTGGTTTATGATTAATGTCTTTTGTAATACTGATGCATAAAGATTATAGTATGACTAAATAAAAGCAACACTTAATAGTCCCTTAATAGCTCTCAGAATTGTTACTACCTGGGTCTGGATTTGAACTTTAGATGTGGAGCTGAGAAATACCATGTTCTTTCCCCAGTTCCCAGCTGATCAAACCCTCCAGCTCACAGGACAGTTTCAGATAGCACTGATCGTTCTACCCACCAACTCCAGAGTTTTCTGCTTCTGAGTCATGAGATGATAAAATTACCCTGTGTACATATGAACTGATAATTTTTATTGGCTACGTGTATGCTCCACAAATTGCTGTGTGCAAAACTGCACACAATACAGACAGCCTTCTGAGGTGACTGACAACTCTCCGAAATTGTGGTTGCCAGTATCACAGCAGACACTAAATCCCGTGTATTGTATTTTAAATATATCTGGCATTTTAAAGCTGTGAATAATAAAACATTGTTGCACTTGGCAATATAACAGTTATTTCATTTAAACACACAGAGTTAGGTCTAAACAGTGGTAATGGGTTCCCCAAAACGTTAGTGTTCTGTAGGTCAATAAATTCAGACGCTTCCAGAGCAGGGAAAGTAGAATTCGGTTTTGTGTCACGGGTTGTTGGTGAGATTGTGCTGCCAGCAGGCATCTGAGATCCACAAATGAAGGCTTTTGGCTCTGTTCCTCAGCTGTTTTTAGCTGTTAAGAGAAACCGTGAGAGCTGTGATCTCTAAAGTTTATCATACAGATATGTACATAACAGCCTGGAGTTAATGGAGCTGTTTGCGCATAGTATTATACTTAAGTATTTTCAAGATCAAGGTCTAAAATCTCAAATTATAAAGGTTTTATAAATAGAATGGGCCCTTCAAATTATTCCCAACAGAACACTGGGAACCAGCAAAGTCCGAGCGCAGAAGGCGTGCGTTACTTGTAAAGCGCGCTGTTAAGTTGAAGGGCAGCTGAATGCCACGTTACGTCCGTTTTGCAGGCGATCTCCTGGTAGAATCTCAAGGAAAGTTCATTTCGGTGAACCAGCCCAGAGCTTTAGGCTCCCGTCCAAGAGGGAAGGTCACCGTGTGTGTACCTGGCACAGACAGCTGACGCAGAAAGCTGAATGCTTAACGGCCACGTGCAAATATTTAAAAGCTGCGTCTAAGACAACCTCAGGCCTTCTGTTCAATTTCAGAATATGTGCAAAAATCTTTTTATCAAAGGGTCACGTAGATTTCACCATTTTTCTTGGATCGTTCGTTAGCTGATCTATAAAACCCCTCCTCCTTTAAGGATTATCAGCCATCCAGGCCTCATTGTGGCCCGGATTGCAGGTCCAAAGCAGAGGTTGGGTATGGCACAGCACCACATACTGTGCCTGCCTGGCAGTGCCAGGTGGAGTAAGGGCACGGTAGTGGGTTGCCCGGCAGGAGGTGATCGCTGCTACTCCCCCCTGAGAACAGAACAGAGCCGTGGCAGTCACAAGTGTCCTGGAAGACAGCGCGCTTGTCCTTTGTGTTCATCATAGGACAGCTATCTCGCCTAAAAAAAAAAAAAAAGTGTTTTCCAAAGTCACTTAAGAAGCAGTCATCAGAGTTCAGTTTAGAGTCGTTCCTCCAGCGTTGAATTCCCCAGCTCACAGGGGCTGCAGCAGGAAGCCTGGAGAACTTCATGGGAAGCAGGATTGGCATCTTGCACGTGCGTAGCTCGGGGCTGCTGACGGGTGGGACTGCTGCCCAAAGCAGTTTGTTCTGTTGGGGGGGGTCATCTCGCCTGTTCCTACAGCAGCTGTTGAAATGTGAATCTCTATAAAAGTGACCTGAAATTGCATACGGTTTGCCATGGTAGTGGGAGCTGTAAACTGCAGCCACTGTGACTGGCTGTGCAGGAGGAAGATGCTCCTGTGTGGGCTTGTGGAGTCCAAAGTGTTACAGCCAGCCTTTTTCATGAATCACAGCCCTCCTCCCACTTAGAAGATCCTGCACTTGTTTTTTCATTTCTGCCATAAACTTGATCTGATACAGGACAAGTTACACTCTGGACTTTTATGAAATAGGAACAATACCGACTTGGGTTTTGTGGTTTTTTGTTTTTGTTTTGGGTTTGGGGTTGGTTTTTTTTGTTGTTTGTTTGGTGGGGTTTTTTTTGTTTTTGGGGTTTTTTTTGGTTTTTTGGGTGGTTTTTTTTTTTTTTCATTTAGACTGTAAACTGTTTAGTGCTTCCTGATGTTGTTTGTGTTTTGGGCTCCCGGCCTCAGCTGAGGTTTCTTGCTGCCCTTGTGATGAAAAGATCATAGGGCAGGAGTTCTAGGACGTTTGAAGGAGTTCTTCGTGCTTAGGGAAGGGAGGTTGTTTGGGATTATTGAAAAGAGCGAAGCTGAGTTGGGTAAGGAGGAGAGAACAGTTAGGAAAATGCGTTGCAAACACTGAGGAGGAGGATAATTGTCTATCCTGCAGGGGAAATAATTTGCCGTTTTGTTTTTTTTTAAACTTCTCTTTGATTACTGCGGTTAATCTAAGTGCACTCTTTGTGTTTGGACAGGAGCGCGTTCAAAAGACATTTCCTCATCCAATAGACAAGTGGGCGATTGCTGATGCGCAGTCTGCTATAGAGAAACGAAAAAGAAGAAACCCTCTCCTGCTACCTGTGGACAAAATACATCCTTTATTAAAGGTACTTACACCAACAGCCTGATGACTGCTGCTTCTGCCCACCACCCACCCCCAGCTGTATTATTGCCCTCCAGAATAACCTTTAAAGTATTTCTTTAATTTGTGTGAAATTAGGTAAGTTTCTCATATTGGCTGAAAGAGTAAAGTCACCATAGAACAGGATGAATATATTGTAGTATGTAATAAATGTAGATACCTAAATTCATCATGTTCTAGACATTATTAGTGTGTTAACGTATTACTCTACTTTGAAATGTGACTAGTTAGTTTTCAGCATAAATAAAACCCAAACAAACTCAAATACCTTACCTACTTCAGTAGCACTGTTTTGATGCCTTTATTTGTTTCAAAATGCTGCAGAAGCCAAAATAGAAGAAGAGAGAACGAGTAGATCCTGTTCCTTGTATACTGTCAACTGGGACATGTATCAGTGTCCTTTCAGTCACTGTTGAATGTCACTGATGCCTTGGTTTTAAAAGCAATAGATCTGCAAAGGTGTAACAAAACACCAAATACACACTTCATTGTTGGTGGGTTTTGAGGAGGAGAGTGGCCATCTCAGTTCTTAGATATCACGTTACTTATAACAGCTATAGAGCTCCTTCCTTAAAGGCAGCTGTTAGTGTCACACAGTGAGTGTGTATTCATACCGTGCCCCTGTAGAGGTTTTTTTAAATGATAAATAAAATAATAAAAAAAAAAAAATCTGATTTTCAGATCAGTGCTTAATCAGTAGATTCAGGCTGATTCAAACACTGCTCTTTTTTGGTATTTCTTTTTTCTATCGATTTTGCTTTTCGTTCATAGCTTAAAAAATGCTTTTCTCCAGTGGTGGCATTGTTGCACCAGAGTTTCCAGCTGCACTGAGAAAACATTAATCAAGCATAAGCAGAAATTAAAGCGCTTTTTCAGGTGTAGTCACTGTGTTCTTTTATATGTCTCAGTTTGTGACAGTGAGAGGGGAAGAGACGTTAGAAAAGAAAGCAGCATTAGATAAGATCTTCCTAGACAACACTGGCTTTCTGTTATGAAGTCTGGTTTAGAAGTGTGTGGACATAGGCACAGAATCTGATTTTTAGAAGGCGCATCAAAATGTGATAAGAACAAGACTACCTTATTCAAATTCATTAACTTACCTGTATTTATTCTTGACGGCCCTGTCACCACGCAGTGCACGCTCTGCAGACCACAGAGCATGTATCACAAGAAGAATGTGCAACGTTCATCCTGGGTTTTTCTCTGTTCAGACTTTAATTATTAAAGTTCAATTATTTTCTGTACTGCAAGGGTGCAGATAGCTTAGTTGTTCAGCCAAATGTAAAGGATGGACTAAAATGGATCGCAGTACATAACAGGTGGAACATACAGTCTGTAGTTTCACGAAAGACAACTTTTGCCATCAGGAACAATTCAAAATGAAGCATGCTCTTTTCTGACAAGTGCAGATTGGGACCAGAGTCCTGCAATAAGCACAGATATAGACTAAAATTGAAGTACAAGAGTGGTTCCAATGAAGTCCCTTCCTTGAAGGAGCCCTATTTTTAGGACTGTCATTTTCAGAGGAAGGATTATTGAAAGTTCTCTAGCTTTTCATCTCTCAGTATATGGCAAAATAGCACAAGGAAGTATTTGCAAGCATTTCCTTTGCAGCGGCTGATCAAATTGCCATTTGACGTCCTTTGCCCTGCCTATTACATTGCTGTAAATATCAACACAGACAAGATCAATTTCAGTAGAAAACTCAGTGTGTTAGTTGTCATTCCAAATGAATTTCTGGAATAAATAGCTTTTTTTTTTCTCTTGTTTTCAATTTGCAGGAGGTCCTAGGTTATAAGGTAGATTACCATGTCTCTCTGTATATTGTGGCTGTCTTAGAATACATCTCAGCTGACATTTTAAAGCTGGCTGGAAACTATGTTTTCAATATACGACACTTTGAGATCTCCCAGCAGGACATTAAAGTATCCATGTGTGCTGATAAGGTAAGGAGTTGGGATTAAAATAGTCATTTGGACACATACAAAGGTGGTGTGTGTTTTGTTTTTGTTTTGTTTTGTTTTAGAAGATATATCCAAAGTAGGATAGGAGGGAGAGACTGGTCTTATTCAAATGCAGAAGCTTCTCTCCTTATTCATGCCAGACTTCTCACAATAAAGGCTTAAACTTAAGTTAAGCCTGTTAAGTTCTGGAACAGTAGTAGTACTTACAAAACAATGTAAGGACAGAAAATGATGTTGTCCTTTATTTCTCAGCTGTGTTACTGTCGTCCTGTTGTCGCTTTGTCATGACAGCTCTTTCCTTCTTTATGATACAGAAAAGCCATTTCATTTTCATCCTCATAAAAATGAGAAACAATTGTGTTTAATTTTATCTTTATCAGGAGGGTTCTGTCAAAGGCTTATGCAAGATGCCTTGTTTTCAAAGTTGGTTCTGCATGAATTGTAACTTGTTTTCTAGGTCGTACTAACTTAGAAAAGGGAAAATGGCTTTGGCAACTGATCCAGCCTTCTGCTGCCAAAGTTTAAATATTACTCCCTTGTGAAAGTGATCACAGAAAGTATTGTATTAAAAACTCAAAGGATTTCTCTGAACACATTGAAATAGCTGAGCTTGAGCCAAGCGTAAAAATCAGACTTGCGTGTAATTTTTTTAAATTTCTTTGCTAGGTTTTGATGGATATGTTTGATCAGGATGACATTGGTTTGGTTTCTCTCTGTGAAGACGAGCCCTCTTCTTCTGGGGAACTCAACTACTATGACCTAGTGAGAAATGAAATTGCAGAAGAGAGGCAGTATCTGCGGGAGTTGAATCTGATAATAAAAGTATTTCGGGAAGCTTTCCTATCAAACAGAAAATTGTTCACACCTAATGTAAGTACTTTAATAGGTTATTGATGTGTAATGCTAGTTTTTCCATTAGCAGCCATAACATATCAATATTACATTCACTGCGTTGGAGGTAAAATCAAATTTGATTTATTGTATGTCCGTGCATAAGGAGTGTCGACTGTATATGAAATAAAATGGAGGAATTGCCATTAATAGTATAAAGGGTGCTGCTCTCAGAGTGAAGCTTAATGGACACGATTCCCTGTCGGATGCCAGCAATAGCTGGAGTCCTTCAGTCATGTAGGTTAATAGTTATACTCTTGCTCAACACAAAAATTAAGTTATCTACCTGCATGTACACGGACTGCAGACAAGTGCCTGAATTTTGACATTTGAAACCCAGGGCACCCCTATCTGCAGAAACTACAAGTAAAACAGCCCTTGGCTCTGGATTCTCTAGCATGTGACTGATTGTAAAGGGAACCTCTATTTGATAAATGATTGAAACATTTGATTAATGATAATTGTATGTGTGGCAAATTCTGTTTTCAGGATGCTGGAGTCTAAAAAGGAAGCATGGCTCTTGTAAGAGAAGAGTAATAATGAGAAATTAGTGAATCCTTCCTGTGGAAGGAAGCAGAAGGGGACCAGGCCAGCAGAACCTGAACTGGGATTTGTAGGTGATACCAGCAGGATAAGAAGAGAGGCAGCAGGAGACATTCCCGTTACGGCTGGGTCTGGAGGTTCCTCAGTAGCTGGCAGGATATCGGAGAATTGTGCAGATGTGGGTACAGAATTCAAGCGAAGATGATGGGAGGAGAAGGGAGTGATGTTTTGGAGCTGAGGAATATTCCTTTGTTATATGGGAATGGGTATGAGAACTTTTGAGATTGCTTGTTCCCACGAAGGAGGTTGCCATGGTCTTGGCGCTGGCAGGAGGTCAAGCAAGCTCTGCAGTGTTAGGTTGGGGCAGAGGAGGCTTCCGAGAAGCGTGTTTCAGAGGGGTCAGAAGAAGAATGCAGGTCATTGGAAGGGGCTGCCTACTTGGGTGTGTTTGCGGTGTGTGGATTTGAAAAATCTAAAAGTAGAATTTGGAGAAGGAAGCTGGCAATTCCTCCTCTGTACCCAGGTAGTATTCTGCTAAAGTAGCCAAGTAGCTGCTTTAGTTTTACCTGTGGTTTAGAGGATCTGACCTTGGAGCTGCTTTAAATTGCCTCTTTCCTGTTGTGATCTGAGAGAGAGAATCAGCAGAGGGGAAAATAACAGCTGTGCATTGTGGCTGAAAGGGCCAGGCATTTCTGTCCAAAGCACTGAACAGCCTGTACCGGGACTGCTGCTGCTTCAGCCTGGAAGGATGGTGTGCTTTCTTTTGCTGGGGTGAGAATTGTGCAAGGCTGGATGTGCCCAGACAAGCCTGCAGGGCTGGGAAGACCACGTAATTTAACTTTCTTCCTAGCTTTTTGTTGGCTCCTCTCCACTTACCTCTTCGTTCAGACTTCATGAAAAATGCTTCGATATTTACATAAGCAAAATAAATTGTTTTAAACACTACTAAGAATCATTTTATGTTCGCAGGATATCGATGTGATATTTAGCAACATTTCAGATATTCATGAGTTGACAGTGAAGCTTTTAGGATTGATTGAAGATACTGTTGAAATGACCGATGAAAGCAGTCCTCATCCGCTGGCTGGCAGCTGCTTTGAGGATCTTGCAGAGGTACAGCATTTTGTTGGTTTTTTTTGTTTGTTGGTTGTTTTTTTTTCTTAAATCACTGATTATTTTATTTTCTTAGTAAACTTTTGGTCATGACTCTGATATCTCCGATAAATTTGCAGCTGTAAAAAGTCCTTTTAATAAGCTCTGAACAGAGATCTTCCTTACCTGTTCTTTAATAGGTAAGCTAAAGTGTGTTTTCTGTGACAGAAACGATATCAAGCAGGTAAGCACAAAACTAAAATCTTATTTCAGAGTGAGAATTAATTGCTACGATCCTGTAGGGATGTGGATTTGAAAAGTAATTACCTGGCTTTGCTTACTGAAAGAAGGTGGTGCTTTGATTTTTGTAGACATTGGTGTCAGGCCCAGGGCTACCCAAAAATCACAGCTGTTGGACGTAGATCTGCAAGAGGAGTGACTTGCATTACTCTGGACAGTGAGCTAACTCAAACAAAATGTGTTCTTAATTCAGGCAAATGCATTTTGTATGTCTGGAATGGGAAATGTCTCTGCAAAGCAGTTAACTCTGGGAAGGAACAAAGTATCAAAACCGACCTGCAACCGAACAGAAGCTTACTGTTCAGTATCGTAGCAAAAGGGCTATTGATACCCATTGACCTATAAAATAGATATTAAAGAGTAGGAATAAGGGAAGACGCTGCACGTGGATTTGGTGTGGCTCGTACTGGAACATTCTTAAGTTGTCAGTTGTTTTTTTTTAAAGGGGCATTGAAATACTGGAAGGACTACAGAAGAGAGTCACAGAAGTAAAGTTTTTGAGAAAGTGTTTTACAGTGAGATAGCGCTTAGTTTAGTCAAAATAGGATAGGTATACAGGTACCTTCATGACCTGAAAATAGAGTAGAAAACAACTTTGGAATTCAGCAGAGAGGTGCACAGCAAAAGAGCACTATCTGAAAGGCAAGAGGACAGTTGAGCTTAGAAATACACCACACCTTTTTAACTGTGAGGGGAGCTAACTCTTGGAACAAATTACCAAGGTAGGTGTGGAGTTTTTGCTGTCTTTTGGCTGTGTTTAAATTGAGTCTGCTTTTTCTTAAAAGGTGTATTGAGCCCAGTTTTCTGAACCAAAACGTAAGGGTAATCATGTAAACCATGTGGACTGTGTCACAGAGGGAGTCAAAGGAGATGCTCTGGCCTGAGCGCAAGAGAGAATCTCTCAGATGAACCACATGGTGGATGTGAACTTTATGCTTTTTATCTTAAAATTATTATGTTTATAAAGAAAATAACAACCCATGATATTTCCATTTCACTTCTATATTCATTTTTTTTAAAATCTTGGGACTGCCTGAACACACCAGTACTATTAGGACAACAGTTATATTTTTGTGGCTGTGAAGAATAAGAGTCCTTGAGCCCATGTGCCACTCACTCATGAATATACCATAAAGATAAATTTTTGTTGGCGTTACTTCAGTAAGCCACTCGTAACGTATCAGTAGGAAAGTCCAGTTGACTAGGTCTTAGCTCTTAAGATGGTAAAGCATAATTGCTTATATAACAATAAGGAGAAGCATTTGAACAATGAATTAAAGTGGCTATTATATTAAAATTGAAAAAGACTTAAAATTTGAAATAGTACAGCACTATCCTGGAAAATATACATGTATCAGTTTTTTGCAAAAGGTAGTCTGAGGCGTCCTGTGCTTTAAGGGAAACAAATCCTTTTCAATGAGTAAAAATATCACTTGATTTTCATTACCTGAAAAACTTAAATAGGAGATGAAGAAACAGATTATTCTTCAAACCTTCTTTTTACACAGGTAGTAAGTTTGAATTTAATAATTCAGTTAATATGGAGCAAGACCTACTTAATAACTAGGTTGTTCGTTTGATCATCTCACATGTTGAGCTCATCTTTCTGTAAGTATTTGCAAAAGGGATCATTAAAGAGAGAGATGGAAGTGAAGTGTTTATTTGCTCTGCCTATCTTACTGCCAGGCTTGTCCGCTTAGTGTTTCCATTATAAAGGTCCTTCAACTTATTTGGAAGGATAATTAAAACCAAACAACCCTTGCAAGCTGGAATCTTCCTGCTTTGTCTGTTTTTCTGCATCAGTTTTCTGGCAGGTTTAAACATAAATATTGTAGTGTTTTTGAGATAAGGAAGTATGGGGAAAGTAAAACTGGTGTGGAGGAAATTCAGAAACTTGATGCCTGACTGGTAAAAAAACTTTGCTTGGTAACTTTTACAATTCTAACTACTACAACGTTTTTTAATGACTGCCTTAGATAATCTCTTTAGTGATGTTCAGCTAGTGGCAGGAGAACCTCAGAACTGAGGGCTGGGTGTCTCTGTGCCTAGTTTGGAGTGGTCTTCAGAAGGCAGCTAGTGAAGGGAGGTTGTTAGATTCTAAATTTGTTATGCTGGTATTCGCGTTTCCGTAGGAGACGTTTTTGGTATTCACAAAGCAAAAAAGGTGGAAACCAGCGCACTATAGCAAACACCGATCCAGAACTGTGTGCTGCATTAAGATAACTTATACGGGCGTTAAGTTAATGTCTCCGTATTTCAGTAACTTTTGCAACATTGCAAATGTAAAAAAAAAAACCAACCTTTTTTTTTAATCTCTTGGGAAGATAGCTAATGCAGTTTGTTTCAATCTTGTGTTCAAAAAACAAAACCAAAACTTCGAAATACTGATTAAAGTCTGAGTGGAAGAAACTGAAGACGCATCTAAAATGCAGTAAAAAGTTTAAAAAGGCAGCACAGAATAAAAATATGTGTTGGTCTGGCTCCCCCAGTAGATTTGCATGCAAGATTACATTTTGAGTAGTAGTTCCAGCCCTGCTCTCTGCTTGTGACCTGTGGCGCGGAGGACCCGGCCAGTGGAGCAGCTGCAGCCATCTGTCCTGCCCATTCGTGCTTACTACCTCTGGATGCAGCTGAACCCACGCACCGTGGCTGATTTACTGCTTCTGCAGAGGTTTACGTTCATTTTTCTCTTGGCTAGTATGGCAAAGAGAATCTGTATATGCAGTGTTATTGTCCCCTGTCTTGAATTTCAATGTTGTAAAATAAGTTGTATGCTTGCAGGTAGTGGGCAGGCGTGGAGTAAAAAAAAAAAAACAACAAACAAAACAAAAACCCACCAAAAAAAAAAACCAAACAGGGTGTACACTGGATTCAGATTCTGCTTAAGAAACCCAGCCTGTTTAGTTAGTGTCTAATCATTTCTCTTCTGCTGCTGCTGAAGTGCCAAACGTTCCCCCCTTTCATCCCCTCTCCCAGATACAATCTAATGCAAGTGGACAGCGATGATTAGAACTTGATGAGGAGAGTTGAGAGTGATGATTACAATTTGCATGTGAAAAGAGAGTACGTTCTATGCTTCTCCTCCCCACAAAGAGTTTAATTGCAGCTACCCCATGAGTAAGGTAGGAAATCCCCTGGACCCTCTGCAAATAGAAGACTTGAGACTTTACCTGCATGTTCAAATGAGCCTTTGTGGTGTTTGGTACTCCCAAATTCTGCAGCCTGTATTCTGACAAGCACTTCTGCATTCAGGTGAAAAGAGGTATGTGCTTATTCTGGGCATCGTGCCATCAGCACCGGATAACCCGGTGATTCATGAGTGATTCAGCCCAGTGAATCTGCAGAGACTCGGGAACAGCCTGACAGGCTTTGGAGCAGGTGATCTATGAGCAGTCATAAATTATTCCTGCAGAGATTCATGTACAGTCAGGTTTTTATCCCATCCTGCTGTAGTTGATAGAACAGAATCATAGCCAGATACTCCATCCAGAGTCATAATTTTTGCACCTGAAACTCTTGGTGTCATTAGAGGACTTTTCTCTGAGGCTGTTTCAGACTAGCTGTGTTGTGCCAGAGTGAGATATTTTCCCAGCCTTACAGCATGGCCAGAAAAGTGTGCAGAAGTCCAGTGGTTATGACTGACCATTCTTATGCGATGTACCCTGAAATGGTGGTGGTACAACAATGCCTCCTTGTGACAGTCTCCAAAGTTCATCTTTACCTGCACTTCTTTCCCAAGTGTCATTCTTTATTGACAGAGAGGGGGTAGATTGCCATTCTATATGAAATGTGGGTGGACTGAAAGCAAGAACTTTTCTTGGTTCCCACTGCTTCAGTAAAACAAAGTTTGTGTTAGTGATAAGTATGGTGAGATTGAGGAATGCTGAGAAAATGTGTGCATTTAAAATTTGGAAGTGAAAAAGGTTTGTGGTTTACTGAATATTTGTTTTGCAAAATTGATTTTTTCATGAAAAGTTCCATTTGTATATCAGCTTATTAAAGGAATTAACTGTACCAGCTGGGACAGAAATATCTTGCATCCTTCGTATATGTATATAATTCTCTGCTTTTATTTAGGAGCAAGCCTTTGATCCATATGAAACCTTGTCCCAGGATATTCTCTCTCCACAATTTCACGAGCATTTTAATAACTTAATGGCAAAACCTGCTGTTGCTCTCCACTTTCAGGTGAGTGCAAATGAGAAATACGGAATTGCTTCAGTTCTCATGTTTCAAAGGTTTGGATTTTGTCAGTAACTCTTTACTTTCTACTGAGGAAGAAATCCTCTAGATTCTGACCTTTCTTCAGTGTAAGATATTTGGACTCCGCCTATTCTTCTAAAACTGGACACAGATCTGACCTGTCCATGAGTCTTTTGCAGGTTTTTTTTGTCCTCACATCAGTCTCTTGCCTAAGAACAGAGGGTGACCTCTCATACCTGCCAATTCTATTTCTGTTTTGCCTTTTAATGCCAAACATGGGCATCCAGGCACGATATTTTCACTTTCTTCCTTATGTATCCCAGGCCCCCTTGTTTGGCATTGATGCTGGGACTGGCAGTTTTTCTTGAATCATTTCTTTAATAGGACTATCCAGCAAGATCATCTGTGATTTTTTTTTTTTATTACTTCCTTCCGCCAACATGGCAGATCTATTAAAGATGTTCAGAAGACTGAGCTTGTGTTCAGAAATGCACTTAGAGAAGCTGCTGAGCAAGTGTTCGGTCAGTGGGCTCCCAGCTAAACCCATTACAGTAGAGCTTAGATTGTACAGTTCACTGGGGCCCAGGTCTCTGCAAGCTGGGATTCCTCCAAGCCATTCCTTCAGGGTGAGTGTTTCTTCTTCAGCTCTGAGCTCTTGGTAAGCTGGATCATCTCGCTCTTAAATATTACTTGGTGAATGAAGTAAGGCCCTTTACCCACCTCCCTAGCAAATTTAAAGCCCAAAGCCCTATTCCAGATTAAATAGGTAATTGAGTCATTTGGCAGTGAATCTGGCCTACTTTCTGACTCTCGTCACCATAGAAAGGTTTGGGCTTTCTTAGGAATGCTTCTTCACACTTCTTCTCCAAGCTGTGGGGTAAAGGCAGAGGTCCACGCTCTGCACCGTGGACATACATAAACTGTCTCTGACAATTGCAGAGAGATGCAGCCAGAAGTCTTAACAAGGGAAGAGGTCATTTCCAAAAAGGAGATCAGATAATTCAGTTTCTGTTCAATAGTTATCTTGATATGTGTGCTGGTTTTGGCTGGGGTAGAGTTAATATTTTCCACAGTAGCTAGTACAGGGCTGTATTTCGGATCTGTGCTGGAAGCAGTGTTGATAACACAGGGATGTTTTCATTCCTGCTGAGCAGGGCTTACACAGAGTCAAGGCCTTTTCTGCCTCTCACCCCACCCCACCAGCGAGGGGGCTGGGGGGGCACAAGGGGTTGGGAGGGGACACGGCCGGGCCAGTGACCCCAACTGACCCAAGGGATGTCCCACACCATATGATGTCATGCTCAGCATATAGAGCTGTGGGAAGGAGGAGGAAGAAATGGATGTTTGGAGTGATGGCATTTGTCTTCCCAAGTCACTGTTACATGTGATGGAGCCCTGCTTTCCTGGAGATGGCTGAACACCTGCCTGCCCATGGGAAGGGGTGAATGAATTCCTTGTTTTGCTTTGCTTGCATGCGCGGCTTTTGCTTTCCCTCTTAAACTGTCTTTATCTCAACCCACAAGTCTTCTCACCTTTACTCTTCTGATTCTCCCCCCCCCTCCCACCGGGGGAGAGCGAGCGAGCAGCTGTGTAGGGCTTAGTTGCCAGCTGGGGTTAAATCATGACATGTGGAAGATGGCAGGGATTTCACCATCCGTTGGAAAACCTCTCGTCATCTTATAACCTGAATTATCGTGTTAGTTAACTTCTGGGGATGGGAAGAGATTTCTAATTCATCTTCTAAGTCACGAACTTGTGACTCTCAGTTTCTGCGGGAGAGGAGATACTAATATTAATTTCTTCAGTACTTGACGAGACCTCCATACTTCTGTGGTATATTGGATGTAAACTGAAGCACAGCGTACGAAATTCAGAGGAGAGGACATGAGAGGGAAGTTGGTGACAAGTTTGTTAGATTGTATGGGGGTCCTGGCTCGTCTTTAACATTCCAGTGTTTTCTTTAAATTCTGCAGCAAACTGTGGCCCAGGGTAAAACATGTTCTTTCGGAAATGGGTATGAGCTTTTTTCAAAATATATTCAAGCATTTTGTGCATTCTGGGATGTAACTGTTGACTGGGCAATGAGGCGTGCAGCTTAGCCATAGACAGTGCGTTATTTTTAGGTGTTGTCACCGTGAACTAATGCTCTTGAGTTCTGTAGACAGTGCTGAAATACAGAGGTGCTGGGGATTGTGATATGAGCACCTCTACGTGAATTAAAGGATGCTTAGAAAATGATTTGTGGGTCACTTGGTCCTCTAGCTTCTTATATTTGATTTGCTACTTCTGGGAAAAATATGGACCATCCAACTGGTTACCATATTAAGGAGGCAGATTGCGCCAGCATCTGTTGTGGGGGTTAGGATTGTTTTCAGAGCTATGGGTTCACTAGTGAGTATGCATCAAAATCCACCCAAAGCTGTTGATGGAAAAGGGTGCTTGCGTTGCCCAGAAGAGGGTGTTTACAGGTTCTGTTTGCTTGATGTCAGAGCATTTATGTGTCTCTGACTCTTTATAAGAGTCTTATTAGACAGAAATGTTTTTGCATGCTTTGTCTTCCTTACTACTAGATGTAAGCAGACAGTAATATAGATCGGAAGGGACAGCCTGGATGTGTCCGGCACAACCATCTTGCTCAAAGCTGTGCTAACTTCCGGGCCTCGTCCAGTCCTGTTTTGAGTATTTCAGTGTAAGTAATCCTGTTTATTTTTCCTTTTCAGTCTACTGCTGAAGGGTTTAAAGAAGCTGTACGATATGTCCTCCCACGACTCATGCTTATCCCGGTCTACCATTGTTTGCACTACTTTGAGTTACTACAGGTAAATGAAGCCGCACTCTTGTTTCCTGCTAAGAACATTTCTTAATGTGGAGAATCTGAGCTTTTAAATAGGCAATTAGATTTTACTTACTGCTTCTGGAAATTCAGAGACATGAAAACATTGATATCAGTTAGTATATGACTGAAAAGTAAAATCATGTAAAAAAAAGTCTTCAAAAGCATCTGTTGCTCTGATATGAACATTTTAAGTAACTGTATTTCATTAAACAAACCTTTACTGAACTTGAGTTCTAATATAGTTAAAAATGTAATAAGTTCTGAATTTTTTTTTTGTTCAGAAAAAGCTAAGCATAATTCAGATCAGTATCCTCAGTTACACTCCGGTTGCAGTTCAGCCAATCCTATATTGGGGGTTGGGGAGGCATTTCCTTTCAGCGGAGTCAGAATAATCCATTCTTGATGTTCAACCATTTGTCCTGAGTCCTAAATGGAAGAGACACAGCAAAAAATACTATTTTTCATAGTATACCACATTTGTCTCCGTATTGCGGAGGAACGAAGATAAGCACTATTATCTTCTTTCTTTCTCTCTTCTAAGAAATGACATTGATGAAATGTCAGGCTTTATGGAATTCTGATTTAGATGATGAAATGTTATTCCTGTAGGACATAATTTCAGGGGTCTTACCATACGAGTTGTTTAAGTTGGCATCTAGTCCGTATTTATGAGCAATTCTGCCTATTTTGAGGCATTACTTACTTTAGAACAGCGTCTCTTGGTTTGACCACAGATCACTCGCACGTATTTTATTCTGATGTGCGCTAGCAAGGTGGTTCACATCAGTAGATACCTCCCTTGGGTATAACAGCTAAAAGCCAAAAAATAACTAAGCATGTATCTTTCTGCTTACAAGCAAATGGTTTCGCTGGGAGTTATGAGAAGAGAGGCCAGCAGTCAGCAGAAATTTAACATGTGAGATTTATAATAAGCATTCTTGAATAAGAAAAAATAACGTTGCTGTAGAAAATGCAGTATCTTGAAAAATACTTAGATTGGAGCTTTTTTTTACGTAGCTGAGGATAATGTAAAAAAAGTTTCTATTTGCCCCATTGCGTTGGGGAAGTATGTAATGCTTATAAGGGTAAGTGAATTATTAACTAACTGGGATATACTTAAATTAAACAGGTGAAATATCCTCTGGCTATAGCTGACATTTTGTTAATAGCAACAGAAATTACACTTTTAAGTTCTCAATGTAAAAAGTGATACTAGCAGTGTTGTACAGGTGTGTTATATGGTATTCCTTTGGATTTCAGAGGATTTACTTGTATGAAGGAAGAAAAGGAAACTTTGCAACATAGAACTTACATATAATACAATATAAAATTTTCTCAGAAGAGTCTCAAGCCAAAAAATGGCAATTGTTTTAAGACCAGGTCTGTAGTTAATATCTGGCACGTATTCCTTTTTTTTTTTCTTTTTTTAATTAAGTTTAGTCTTGTTTTCATTATGTCTGCTGTGATTTTTTTGCATGTCCTGATTTAGACAAGTAAAAATAAGGATGATTGATTTTGACCCATGAACCACACATCCCCAATGTATGGGTTACCAATATTTTGTAGGAAGGTTTAAATCCAACTGGTCTCAATAGATTTTAAGTCTCTAAGCATTTCTGTTGATAGTCAGTTTAGAAAAAAGTTAACAAAGCTTGAAAAAACCCCAACCAACCCAAAACAACCCAAACCGTCAGTGAACGTTTCTCTAGATGACTGCACTGACTCTAAAGAGAACAGAAACTTTACATTGCCATAGTTTTAATTCTTGCCTTCATAAAGCTTATGTTTCCCTAAGGACATCTTCCAAAAGAAAATAAACTGATCAAAGAACTAAAGGATGGCAGCAGAAGCATGGCAGGGTTCTGCCAGCCTTGCTGTGAAGTGAGCACTGATAGCTTCGTAAATACGTCTCTTTCAAAATAGTGGAACTTCCCTTTCTGCAAGGGTCAGCTGCATACGATAATTGTCTGGAACTTCTTAAAATGTTCTTCTTTCACGTTTAAAAGACGTAATTGGATTAGTGACCTGTATTATGCTGAAGGTCAGGCTAATTAATGACCCATTGTGCCTTAAAGCTGGGAAATGGAGTGCATCAGTATGAAATTAAAGAATGAAATCATATGCCGCAGCTTTGGGAGAATCTAAACATTTAACTGACTTTACAAGCTGCATAGTGTTTGTCCGCTTTTTAGGGAAACATTAACATATATGCCTTGTTGAGCGGTTTTTTGTGTTTTCAAAACTTAAGATTAAATGCTTTGCATGCAAACTTCGTAACTTTTTCTTCAGTGACAGGAAAGGGTGGTTACTATTTATGTTTTAAACCATGGCCCACAGAAGATAATTTGTTTTTGATAGCCTGTCTTAAATCTGTAGTGCTGCAGGAGTTTTTTGTCTCCTGGGGACTCTGAGCCTGCTTGTAACTCCAGTTAATATTGATAGGATCAGGTTCTACACGTACATTCTTAAAATTGCCTTATATCTTTGAAGAATAAGGCCTGGCAGATAGTGCAAAAACACTTAGTTGTTTATTTTATTTGTTTTTAGCTTGGATAACAACACAGCAGGGTGCTGCATGACATATATTATAATACAATACCTTTTTTAACTAGGGAATTTTAGTCGTGAAAATGATGAAATATGACCTCTATCCACAACATGCAAGATTTCTGAATAGAATTAGAATTCAGCTGCAGAGGCTGACACTTGACTGTCTTGGGCCTTTCTAACCATGTGAGCATAGAGCAGAGCAGAGATCTTCAGTGTCACTCTGTAGTGAGTAACGGTAAAGGCAGAATCTTTTGTTGTGATCACTTCAATTGCAGGTTTAAATTTGAATTTTTGTTGTATTTTGAAAACATCCTAAATTTCCAGCAGCGGTTTTTAAAAAGCAGTGTTTTTTAGGGATAGAGAAAGTATTTATTCAACAATATTAATATATTATAAGCTGTTGGTACTGTTTCCTTGTTACCATTGTATTTGTCTCTAGGAACCTTGGTTGAAAAAGACTTAACAAAAATGGCAGCAGGAAAGCAACAGAATACTCCAAATACTTTCATGGCTACAGTAGGGAGAGAAGCTAAGATTGAGACTGTTGCTCCTAAAGAAAGTTACCCAAAACCCTGCTGAATTGGGAGGTAAATAAAAAAATGAATGATTTACAGGAGTGCAGGCCTCAGTGTTTGCTCTTTTGCAAAACAGCAAAACTAAAATGAAGCAAATTTAAAGCGTGAAAAGCTTGAAAGTTCTTTCAGGGTCCAGAACTTTTCTCCTTTGTGCAAAAGCCAGTCTGTGCAGCCTCTGATGCCAGATCTGCATGAGAGACTCTTCTTTGCCGAAGCAAGAGGCACAGGGGTTGGATATCCTTTTGAGACCCCCGTGTTGAATTTGTTTGGTTTGTCTGCTCTTCGTTAGCAGCCGTACAGAGGTCACCAGGAAATAGCCTTTGAACACCTTGAGTCAGAGGGCAGGCCTTGATGTCACTTTAATGTTGATTGCTTGTTCAAGTATTGACAGCAAATGAACCTGCTGTAGGTTGTTTCGGAATGACTGATGACAGCAAAGGCTGAAGGAAGTCACGCTAATGAAATAAAACTGTCTTGTGGGAAGAAACAGTGGTAGTGATCAAAAGTTGGTAGATCTTGCAAACAGGTAACCCAAATATATTCTGATTGTGACATCTTTAATTGATTATCAGAGTATTTGGGTTTAAAGCACTGTGCTTGACATTTCCTAGCACGAACACCTTAATGTTGGCAGTGTAGAGGAGAGCTTAGCGTTTCATCAGGCTTTCAAGCTCCGGGTATGTTTTCATAAATGTCTCTGTTGATGACCAGAGTTCCAGAAACTTTGTTCACTGAATGCAGTGCAAAGAACTCAAGGGGTCGTATAATCCTGAGCAAGGTCCCAGTTAGAAATATCATTAAAATCCTGAGGGTAAGCAGAGGTCTGTTCAAGTCCAGGAAGGCTTTCCTCTGCTGACTTTCGAGTGTATCTTTCTCATGTGACTTGCAGGCAGAAGATTACCTCTAATTCTTGCATGTGACTCACTATGTTGTTATCAAGTAATCCAAAACGTATGAAATTCCACCTTTTTATCTCTTCCGCTGTTACCTAATCATTGACAGCCATTGACTGACAGACAAACCCCAGCCACTATTCTACAGGATCACCACGATATAGTATTTTTAAGTGAACAGTGTTCTTCATTACTGTTTTCTGACAGTTTTCTGTACAGTAAATTGAATAGTTAATATTCTCAGTTTATCATCACTGGTATTTTAAATATATCTGGCATAAGCATGACCTCCTTTTCTAAAGATTTACATATTTTCTCTACCTAGCAAGCATGTTATGCTTTTGCATCTGCTGTTTTAATTGGAAAGATGCTTCTTAAGAACTGGTGTTTGGAAAAGCAAATGTTAGTCCAGTGATTACAGAGAATGAGATGTGCTTCAGGTAGTCTGCCTGATCCTCAGAGATCTATGCATTAAGGTGTAGAAATGGGTTAGATTACTTCCAAATGTGTATATATTTTTTCTTTTTTAATACAACAAAAGCAAAACATGCCATTTGATGTCTGTTAAGTGCCAAACACAGCTCCCTTTGGAAAGAGGGTGCAAGAAATTCTGCTCAGGACACGTGAGGAGAAAGAGTATTTTATCAGACTCGGTAGCTTTTCCCACCTTTAGGATTTTGCACTTGTCATCTTTTCACACCATTTTTATGTTCTTTGCATTTCTGTGGCTGATAGTAAGGAAAAGGAGGATTTCCACAGAGGTAGACATTTTTCCCTTCCCTGTACTGTTCCTCAGCTCATAAACTTCCCAGAAATTTTTGGCCATGAAAATTTAATTTCTCTGATATGCAAGATGGAGGTTGTTTGGGCATGTGAAAAATAAAAATTTTAGTAATTTAAATTACATGAAGAGAGTGGACCAATCTGGTCAAATCCTGTTCTCTCAATTACTTTTAGAGGAAGCTACATATCCTTGCTGAGGGAACGTAGTGGGGAAAGGAAAAGAAGGCTTCTGCCATGCTGAGTGATTGTAAGTAAGATTTCTCTTAAAGTATGTAGGTAAAAGAGAGTTCATCCAAAACTGCGTGGCATATTGTCTTGATTTTGCCCAGCAATCTATTTGATTGAATTTTCTTTAAAAAAAATTCATACGATAAGATGAAGGGGGTTAAAAAGAAAAATCTCTCTTGTTTATATCAGAGGTATTTTAGGAGTGATCACCTTAAAGAACCAAAAAGAGGAACTCCGTGAATAGGCTTTGCTCAAAGCATAATGGTACCAAGTGTGTGGAGGTGATACGAAAGCCTGTTGAATTTCCTAATTCAAGAAGTTTCTGCCTAGTGGTAGAGACGGATCTAGCCTTTATGAAGAGGAAATATGCTGATTCTCACTGTCTTTATATTTTGTTATTAGTAGCAAATCTTGAATTCCAGACTTCTTTTTACTATGTTAGTTTGCACCATGCAAAATTGACATTTCTTCTTGAAATAGATGAGTTTGCTGAACGTGGCAGAATTTAGAACAGTAAGAAGCGGAGAGGTTCTTGGTCATTCTGTCTTTTAAATTTGCTCTGAAATGTTGAGATTGACTCATTGAAGGAATATTACACATAGTTACATAAAATACTGTTTAATTCTCAGCTGTTTCAAACCTCCAAACTATTTAATAAAATCAGTGCTGGAACAGGACATTGTTGGAAAGATAACAGGAAAAACAGTGTCTGACAGTTAGCATTGGCTCTCAGTAAAAGGGTAAAGGGTTGTCTTTCTAAACTGCTTCCTCCTCTCTCCTGTTGAGTTTTCCTGAATATCCAACAAATATTTTCAGTTACATGCATAGCTAGTTTGGAGTGTGCTTCTAGTAATAACTTTCTCATTGACTTGAAGTCACTGACTTCCCTGAGTACTGTAGATAACCCTGTGTAAGGATGTTTGTAAGTGTTCCTACCCTTCTATAAATTAGACAAATCTGAAAGAAAAATGTTGTTATGTCACAGCAGCTGCAGGAGTGCAGTGAAGATGAAGAGGATCGGGAGTGCTTAAAACAAGCCATTACTGCTCTTCTGAATCTGCAGTGCAGCATGGAGCGCATTTACAGCAAACACTCCCCAAGACGTCGGCCTGGGTAAGCATCCACAGAACTACCCTGGTTTCCCAAAGTTGGCAGAGGAGGAGACAAATGATGTGGAAGGAATTGTAAATTTTTTTTTGTTAGATAATGAGTGTATTTCCTTTTCAAGGCATGGCTTTATGCCAGTTTTCATTGTAAATGGAGTAGCAGCCCAAAACTGTCACTGTCCACTTCTATGAATAATGTCAATATCTTACTCTTTCCCTAGCCAAAGCAGTGCACGTGGTTTATTTGGAACAGTAAATTTGGTTGGGGCATATTTAGGGCAGATAAATAATGATATAAACAGTTCAGTTGATTTTTTTTTTTGGTCTCTTGGGACGCCAAATGTCAAATGTGCCCATTGTGACTTTTACTTTTATTCATTCAAGGGAGCCAGTCTGTCGCTTCTATAACCGACAAATAAGAAGCAAGCACTTGGCCATCAAGAAAATGAATGAAATCCAGAAAAATATCGATGGCTGGGAAGGCAAAGACATTGGGCAGTGCTGTAATGAATTCATAATGGAAGGCGGCTTGACAAAAATAGGAGCCAAACATGAACGCCACATCTTTCTCTTTGATGGTTTAATGATCAGCTGTAAAACTAATCACGGTCAGTCACGGCTTCCTGGTTACAGCAATGCAGAGTATAGACTGAAGGAAAAAATTATCATGAGGAAAATACAGATTATTGATAAAGATGACACATCTGAATACAGACATGCTTTTGAACTTGTGTCTAAAGATGAAAACAGTATACTGTTTGCTGCCAAGTCTGCTGAAGAGAAGAGTAATTGGATGGCAGCTCTGATTTCCCTCCAGTATCGCAGTACTCTGGATAGGATGCTTGATTCAGTATTACTGCAAGAAGAAAATGAGCAGCCACTGAGGTTGCCCAGCCCAAACGTGTATCGTTTTGTAGTGGAAGACTCAGAGGATAACATTGTTTTTGAGGACAACTTGCAAAGCAGGAATGGTATTCCTATCATCAAAGGAGGAACGGTTGTGAAATTAATCGAAAGGTTAACGTACCATATGTATGCAGGTACCCTGTACTTTTGTTTATATATATGGGTTTTACGGTCATGCTTGTACTGGTGATGAAATTAATCCTTTTATCTTTTGTTTGTTTGGGCTTTTTCTGTGTATAGTTAAATGTAAAGCAAGATTTGCAGAAAAAAACAAAACAAACCAGTATCTGTTATGAAATCAACTGGGTTTGCTGGCAAAGCTGTAAGAAAATTTTGGGTATGCAAGCCCCTCCCCCTGAAAAAAAGTATCAGTGGTCTAATAGGAGCCACTGGTGTGTTTCCTGAGACCATCGTGGCTAAAGCAGTGGTGCAGTTACAGGCTGTGTGACTGCGGAGGAAGAAAAAGGTTGGAGGTTATATTTATTATACTTCGGCCGCTTTGTGAAGTCCCTCAGTAGAAAAGGATGCAAATCACAATTGGCATTCTTCAGACTTTCCTGTGAAATACTATCTTAAAGCCACAGAAATGAAACCTTAAAAGTAGCTACATGAAGTGCTAATGCTGATGAAAGTGTTAGATCTTAGGTTTGGAGTGAAAAGCATGCCCTGAAAGTGGCTGCAGTGAAGCTGACATAGGGGTGCTGGTGGAAGTGAAGTGCAATTTTTGCAAAACTTCTTGAATAGTAATGGTCTCCTTTGCGCTTTTTACAAAACTGCTTCGTATTTGAGTGAGTCTTTTTTGTAACACTAAGGCTAGAGAGGGAGGAGCTGTGTATTAAGGGGAAAAAAAAAAAATTTAAAAAAAATCAAAAAATAGCATTTCCTGCATTGAGGCTCAGTATTGATGCAACTGGTTGATATGCAAGTAATCTGTAGTTGTGTTGTCTGTGAGTCCCAAGTCATCCACTTCTAAAATGTGATGGGTTTCGGTGGCTTGTAAACTTAGCTCTTTTCCTGAATGAACTGGTGTATTTGAGTATTAGTTGGCTAGCGTAACTTCAGTTTTTATAGTGCAAGTACTTGCCACTTTGGCCTTGGGAATCTCCAATGAAAGCATTGCCTCTTGGGTTTCTGTGTGCTTTCTCCAAACAGTGTTTGGAGCCAAGACTAACAAAATCCTCTCCCTCAGCCTCCACAAGGGCATTTTGATGACTAACAGCATGTGGAGGGACTCTCAGCAGACCTTGGTGATGCTTTTTGTTTGTATTTAGGTCAAGATGTGCCTTTTTTTTTAACTGTCAGTTTATTTTGTAGGTTTGTGTTAGTTTCAGATTTGTTCAAGGCAGGCTTTGCTGCAGCGCACAGGCTCTGAATTTGCGGAATGACCTCTGTCATGTCAAGGAAGTCCCCACTTGATACCAGGGTACCATGGGAGGTAGCAGATGCAGAGTTAATAAATTCTTGAATTTAAATTGTGAGCCACTATTCGTAGCACATCGAAATTCTCAAGAAAATAGAAAATATAAGCATTTACAAAAATAATTTTTAAAATAATATATAGGAACCTACACAGGTTAGAGAGCAGAGTAGCAGCCCCCATTTTAGGAGAATTGCAGATCTTGCCTGCGGAGCAGAGATAGTACCTGCCTGTTCCGTGGTAAGAGGAAGATTTACTTTTAAAATGTCATAAATAGTACTGAAGAGTGAAAGTAGATGTGATGTGGAAGCAGAACAGGCCAGCGCAGGACTAGGGTGCAAACTCAGCAGCATTATCACAGCATGAGAGCACTATTACTTTTAGCTTGCAAGCATGTTCCTGTATATGGATCCCCTAAAAACATTGAGTGTTGCTCTGCAGGGAATTTAAGCCTTCTTAAAAGCAGCGTTTGTCTTAATCTTTTGTGGTCTTATTGGAAGAAATTCCCTGCCCACATGTTGAAGACTGCTGGTGTAAGCTACCTGCACCTAACACTGACAGATTCAAGACTATTTACAGAACAGCAAGAAAAAAGAAACTCCCACCAACCCAAAATCCGCAATTCTGAGAGAGCCTACGCACATGCACTTCTCTAGGCCTGGTTTTCCTGTATTTCAGCACTCGTTTGCTCCCAGGCAGCTTTGGAAGCTGCTGCATACCACACAGTAGCAGGGTAGTGCCACTGTTACCCTTGTGAGGGGGTCTGCTGCGGGGACGTCAGGATTAGGACCAGGCGATGACCCTTCGTGGCTCATAGTAAAGTGATTTGTTTATCAGCTTGCTTATTCACGATCTAAGAAACCCTGTACAAGAGAGTGGAATTGAAAGAGATTAAAGGAACAATATTTTTCCTTTAATACTTCTAATATAGCAGAGTGGGCCCAAGAAAACGCGTGGTAGCTTGCGGATGGGCACGTCTCGTGGTAACGCGCTTAGCATAGTGGTGAGAAACAGGTGTGGTGGCTTGTGGAGACGCAAGGTCTTGAACTGCTGCAGGTATTTGCTTTGTAAGGCCTCTGCTGCTTGTCATATTTTCCTTGCTGGCTGCTCTGCAGAGGGTCGTTGTGTGCTGCAGTGGTGTGGCTGGGGCAGGTGTGCGGTCCCCGCTGCGGGAGAATTTTTTAACAACAGGTAAGGCAAACATTTTGTTGGGGTGGTATTGGTATTTTTGATGTCAAGAGAGTAGACAGCCTAGTTCTGCTATGTTTTCTTTGTCTTTGTGAAACCGTGGGATAGCTGCATATTCAGGGAGTGTAAGCCATTCTGCATGCCAAGACTGGGACGCAGTTTTTCAGAGAACATAGTATGTGCAGTTGAATACTTTCGCAGGGGAAATGCATCAAAGAACTAAATGAAAATTTCCCAGCAGTATCATTTCTGGTATTTTTCAGATTACAGTGCTTAACGTATAACCTTAGTGTATTTTCTACACTTCAAGCTTTTTCTGAGAGTATATGAGTATTTTATTTCTGATATTTTGCAACTGGATAAAAAACCATTCCATCATTTTCTTACTCTGTGTTTACAGATCCTAATTTTGTACGTACTTTCCTTACCACATACCGTTCGTTTTGCAAGCCCCAGGAACTGCTGAGTTTACTGATTGAAAGGTAAGCAGTGGTCATCCTGTTGGAAGACATTGAAAGGCTTTGTCTTCATTCACCTGCTCCTTTTCTGCTCGGGTTCTCAGTGCTGTCTGGCACATGTTTTAGTGAAGCTCATAAAACAGTAACTTTTAAAATGGGATACAGCGATGCAGGTTTTTAAGGCAAGCTTCCTTTTCCCAGTTTGTTAAATCAGTTACCTGAATTAAGTATTAGCTAGAGCACTTGGGGTGCCTTGGCTGCAGGGCGGTAGTGTTTTGAACTGCTTAACTTGATCATGAGAGTATGTTTGAGTATGCCTAAGCCTTGATGCAAATAAGAATGGAAATGTTCTAAGCAGTTTGTTTGAAAGGCACAGACTCTTAATGTAAACAGCATTTTAATACAGTGTGGTAAAGCTGCTCTTAAGCTTTCTTCTAATCTTCACTTAATCAAGGTAGCAGGTAGTTAAAAACCTTATATCCTAGTCTAGACATCTTGTGATGACCAGAGAACCAGCGAATTACCAGGGCGAGAGCTGGGTGTGTTAGCAGTACATAGCCAGGGGAGGAGGGAATTCCAGGCAAACTGGATATGAGTGCTTGAGTTTCACCGCACTGGATTTTTTTTTTTAAATGCAATTGCTCTTCATGTCCTACATAAAGGGTTTGTGTGTTTATCTTAATTGCCATCAGTTTTTTGGTACTTTTATTCATAGGTTTGAAATCCCAGAGCCTGAGCCTACTGAAGCAGACAGGCTGGCAATCGAGAAAGGAGAGCAGCCTATCAGCGCAGACCTTAAGCGATTTCGCAAGGAATATGTCCAGCCAGTACAGCTCAGGTTTATTTGCTTTTAAATTTGTTCTTATAAGCCATATTTTAGTTCACTGATTATATGGTGATGCTGGAGACAGTAATCTCTTTTGGAGACTGCTGTGCTGTCAAGCAGGGACTTACACTGTCTGCAACCAGGCTAATATCCCAAATCATGTTCTGATTAGTCATACTGACTTCTGTTGTTGTTGCAACTGTACTTTGGTTCTCTGCCGCTCACAGCTGTGATCACCACCCACAAGAACGCTGTATGGCTGCTATGTAAAGGGGGTGTGGGTGAGAGACGTACAACTGAAAGTGTTTCTGACTGCGTTTTGAATGGATTCCTTGTTAACAGGCCCTATGAAGATAGTTTCTCTGTTTCCATTTTTTTCCGTCCTGCTGGTATTTTACTCCCTTTCCCAGCTCCGTTGATGTATTTGCACACAGACAGGGAGACTCTTGTCTGTGCTGCACATTGCGACAGGCTGCAGTGAATCTTCGAGGTCTTGCTGACCAAGCTAACTTGGGGACAATTAAGTGTTTCTAGCATGAATGAGGCTAATTGTTTCCCTGATCGGGGATAAGTCAGGAGGAGGCACAGATCACAACCAATATTTGCTAGAACAACTTTTATTCGTTAAACTGTTTTTATTAGTAGCACCTAGATGTTACCATTAACGGCAGATAAGTATACACACCGTACCCTCAGTTATTGCCTTACCGCGCAGTCATTCATAGTTACCTGTTTGGAGCAACAGCAGTTTACTCAAAGTGAAGGGTCATACTGACATGCCAGTACCTGCAGGGTAGGCCTTCAGAAAGTCACTTAGGAGTCCCATTTTCATCAGATACCTGTGTGCATGTATATAAAAAAATACAAATCCATATGTAATGCTGTAGTGTTTGTCGATAGATAGCTGCCCCCACCTTCTGGGATGTCGTCCGAGTTATACAACCTCAGTGTAACCTTTGTAGTTGTGTGTGTTCATGGCCTTGTACAGATTTGTCAGGCCCTTGGTGTTCTCGGTTTATCGGCTCCTGTGGGCTCAGCAGGACCACTAGTCCCCGGAGTTATCAGTTCTTGGGAGAGCTTCACATGCTGCCTCTCAGTACATGCATACTTTTCCTGGTCTCAGCTTGCTGTTTTCTGGTAACTGTTTCTGCGTTCATCCACACAGGTGCCTATAGAATCCCTTCATAGAAAGTCACACAGAAAGGGCTGTTGTATTGCTTTTGTTGCTGTTTTTTATAGCCTCCTCTACTAGCTAGGCTGGAAGTTGCTTGGGGACCTCCTCACAGTGCCCCTTTGCATGGTACAAACATATCTTCCTGCAGCACTGACTGCCATAGCTGAGCAGGACAAGTGCTTACCAATGAACTGGAACCTGTAGAAAAGTTTGAGGCAACAATTAGCCATGATTCTTGCTATTAATTTCCAAAATCGATTTAGCACTTTTGCCTTCATATGTTTGAGCTGTTTGAAACCTGTGCCCCGTTCCAAAGTTTCCAGGATCTTTGGTTTTGGTCTCTGGTTTCTTTCCTTGTTTGAGAGATTAGGATACCTCTTGTTGTGAGAGCTACTCTTTGCTATCTCATTTATGCTGTGGTTGGTGAGCTGAGTCCGTTTATGGGTGCCTGCTCGATCAGAGCTGTGGTTTAAAGCTGCTATTTAACACACACCCTTCTGTGGCTTATAGTTACTCTGAATTTAGGAGTTACTACATGTTTCTAATAGCTTGAAACTCTTAACTGTGTTACAGTTGAAGGTAAGTGCCTGAATTTGAGCTGTTAGGTTGATATGCCCAGCACTTTGTAAATTCCAGTATTGTTAATAGCATTGACCTTTATTTCAGAGAGATCTGAGATTTGGGAAGAAGGTGGAGAATATGAAGAAACTCATCCCTCCATTCCCTCCCCTCCTTCCCCAGACTCCCCATCTCGTAGAAAATGCTGTAGACATGCTGTGCAGTGCACAGGCATGGAAATGGTAATGTCTGTGACTAGATTAAATGTATGTGAGGTCGTGAGAAAGGGGAGGTGCTAAACTGGAAATGGAGTCAGCAGAACCAGGCAATCTTTCTTGCTTTTTCAGTGTTCCTACCATGATATCTCAAAGGCAAAGACTGATTAGATAAGATCCTGTACTATTATTGGGAATTTGTTTCAAAACATCATTCCTTTGACGGTTAGAAGCCGTCATTAATTTCCAGCCTAAATGATCTGTTTGGGTAGCCATTCTTTCATGGGATAAACCTTATTCTTTAACTTACACGCTGGGAAGAGGAGAAATATTTACTTCTCCGTGTAGTCACATAAAGCACCCTTCATCTCACTAAGCTAAACCGGCCAACTTCTGTAGTGCTCTGACTCACAACGGACTGGCAGATTACAATCAGATGTCTGCCCTGTCCCTCTCAGATGTTCTCGCCCCAGCTTTAGAGGGCTGAGCCACAGCAAACAGTAGTCTGGTACACAGTTAGCACTGGTTTACCTTAATAGCCTGAGCTCCGAAGAGTGGAGGAGTTCAGCAGCGCTCTGCTTACAGCTGAGCCACTTCTGCAAAGGCGATGGGGCAGGAGTAGCCACATCTCGCTGTAACCATCTCCTCTGAGGCCATGGGCTCTCCATTAGCCCCATCATCCTGTCCCACCTCTCTGACGGGCACGGGGAAAATCTGTTGTACTAGTTGATGTAGGAGATTTTTGCTCTCTCTTCAGGTAAGGTGATACGGTGCACCCCGATAAATCGGAGTTTTGAGGTACAAGCTCAACTTGTTTACCTGAAGAAGAGGCAAAACGGTGTTTTATTCTGATACATTCTAAGAGTAGAAGGTGGAAAAGCAGTTGTAGTTCACCTTTAGAGGCTTGTTTCTTAGTGGTCTGTTAAAGAAAATATAGAGGAAAAATCAAGAGAAGGTTTAGTGTTATCCTTAAAGGAGGTGCTGGATCTAGTATGGCCAGTTGTGTAATTAAAAAGTTATAAAAGTAGGGCAGTACACTTGCAACAACTTCTAAGCTGAAATTTGTGTGTAGGAAAGAAAGAATTAAAAATGGGAGATCCTGATTAGCTTTTTAAGCGTTGTTTTTGTAGTTAAAAAATCAGAAAATTACATGAGAAATACCAGTTTTATCTGATTTTGGTAAGTTTTTTTTCTCCTCTTCTGAAACCACCTCAACACTAGCATTCTCTCTATAAGATTTTAAAAAAACCCACCAAACTGTGTGTATGCTGATGAGACTGGAAAATTAGGTTTTAAATACCCGGGGACTTCTGCCGTTGTTGGTGCCGTGCTTAGTCTTTGTTCTGCCCCTTTGTCCATATGTATTTTGATAGTCATCAACTCCATGAATCCGTAAGCCAGCTTTTGTAGAATTGTGTTTCATTTAGCGTTTACGTGAGGTGAGCCTTGGAAGTCCTTAAAAACAAACATAATATTTTATTTTTTCTCTCCTTCCTCAGAATATTAAATGTTTTTCGTCACTGGGTAGAGCACCATTTTTACGATTTTGAAAGAGATCTGGAGTTACTAGAGAGATTGGAGACATTTATTTCCAGCGTAAGAGGTATGGTAATCGGTGGTCCTGTTGTTCTTCCACGTTTTGGTACAACCTCCTGGTCTAATCCTGACAGGTTGTAGGCATGAGAATACCTTTACACACATGAGTAATTCTAATGCCTTTAATTGAGCTATTTATGAGACTCTCCTTTACATGAGCAAGCTTTGGCCTGGAGCCTAAACAACTACCAAAAATTACTTCAAGCATTATGATATTTACCTTAAAGTGTATTTACTTTTGGACAGTAATGTTCATCCTTGCCTGACTCTATAATTCAGACTGTCATCTTCTTCCTCCTCGTGTTGTATTCTTAGAGAATTCCTTCCCTCTTGGTTACTGAGATGTAGTTTTTTCCATCTTGTTCTTTTTCCCATTTATTGAAAGTTCCAGCTGAAAATCATTACCCGTTTAGGAGAGGATACTTGACCCATTTGGTTTGGCTTGCTCTGGAGCCAGCCCTTACCAACTAGCAGATTTTTTTGTAGCCTATGAGGGCAACAGTGTTGGCATGTCAGTTTTAATCATTATCGTGGCAATTCTAGACTTTACTTTTCAGATTGCCAGACCGTACATTGGGCAATATAATTCTGAGACAAACTTAGAGAACGATAGTTGGTCTTTTGCAGAGGTCTCCACGCTAACCATTGCTGACCAGAGAGGAATAATTCAATTTTGGTTAGTCTCTTAAAAGGTATTTGTCTTGAACTGCTGAAGGTACTTCCTGTCTTGTCCCCAATTTGTGTACTGTAAATGTTGGACTGATACTGTAAACATGTATTTCTCTAATCTTTATTCTGCAGTGCACTAGTACGGCATGGTGCAAAGACCTCACTTTTGAAGCTGCTTGTTTACTTTTTTAGTTCTTCTCCTCTAAGTAGATGAAGCTAGCAGTCAAAGTGGAGATGGTTGCAGCTGAGGGGAAAAAGTAAAATACAATGTATTCAGGGTCATTTTTTTCCCCTTTCAAAAGCTGTCAGTAAATGTAGTTAAACACAACTGGGCGCCCAAGAATTTGTTCACATGTGTCTGTATTTGCCAACTGATACAGGTGCAAGAACCCATAAGGAAAAAAAATAGGGAACTACAAACCTAATTAATTTGCATACAGAAGTGCAGAATCTTGCTTGCATGTACAGTTTTGGGGGGGGGATTGGTTTTATATTAAAAGTCAGTTAAGATGGTATTAAAAAAGGTTTGGGTTTTTTTTTAATGGTTTCTGTTTTGCAGGAAAATCCATGAAGAAGTGGGTGGAATCAATTGCTAAAATCATCAAGAGAAAGAAAGCTCAAGCAAATGGAATTAGTCACAACATCACCTTTGAGAGCCCACCTCCCCCAATCGAGTGGCACATTTGGCGTGTTGGGCACAGCGAAACGCTGGACCTCATGACTCTGCATCCTATAGAAATTGCTCGACAGCTGACGCTTCTTGAGTCTGATCTTTATAGGTAGGGACTGAACTAACATATGCCTTTTTAGATTATTTGAGCAAGAAGGAGTCCTAATCTGTAGAATCGGGCAAAAGTACGTCCCCTTGATTTGCAGAGTTTATGGAAAGAGGTTTTCTTGCCATCTGTTTGATACCAAAATACGCAAGGAAAAAGAAGGGGTTTTTTAATCTCCGTATCAGACTTCTGACAACATAAATAAGCACAGGAAGGACACTAAAATATTATGTGTAGATAATACTAACTTGTATTGTCTCCTTGTTAAAAGCAAACTTAGTGTTACATTAATAAGAAATGCTTGTTGCATCATAAAAAGAGAACACGGTTATCTCTGGTCCTTCCCTTTAGAGCTGCATAGCAAAGGCCCAGGTGCTACAGGCATATACCTCCAGCACTGGTATGTCAAGGTCCTCCACTCTAATTCTGAAGAGGTTTTTTTGGTCTGGTACCATAAGTATTCTGCTGTTTCCCAGCTCTGTTGTTACCTGTGATAAACAGAGCTAGCCCTGATATGAGAGCTAGGTTTTGCTGGGTAGAAATTCTTTGAGGTCTTGCAAAACTTGAAGCTGAAGCATCCTTTCGTGCTTCAGTGACAGGAGGTTTTCTATTGAAATAGGCCACTTCTCCAGCAGGTTGCTCAAAGTACTTCAGCTTCCTATGTTAAAAAAAATTGTAACTGTAAGATCCTTTCTTATGCTTTCAGGAAATTAAACTTACTCCTTTGTAATTTTCTTATCTGAAAATACTTATTCAAAAATGCCAATTTAATTAAGATAAAAATGTATTTCCTTCTATAGTCAAATACTCGTCAAAAAGTTATTTTAAGTAACTGTTTTGCAATAGATTAGATTGGGTTGAGTTTGTAAAATATCAAGTGATTAAGGGAAGAAATAATCTTTTAATGCAAACACATAACATAAAATTATTTGTATTCAGCATTCTTCTTTTTGCTTTGTCATTATCAGGGCAGTACAGCCTTCTGAACTCGTTGGTAGTGTGTGGACTAAAGAAGATAAGGAAATTAACTCCCCAAATCTATTGAAAATGATTCGTCATACTACAAATCTTACTCTTTGGTTTGAAAAGTAAGTACAGGTGGTGATAGTGTAGTGGCATTAACTCCTACTGAAATTCGGAGAGAAACATTATTTTGCTATTTGAGTTCTTGAGATGGCTGTAGGGTATTACAGTAATTTCAGTTTCTGGTTCAAGGGTGCCAATCGCATATGCTCCCTCTTCCTGAGACTAGAAGGTATTTTTTTCCAGGTACGTCCACTTGCTCAGCGTGGGTCCTACTTATATTTCTACAGTACCTCAAAAGGTGTTGAAGGCAGTGCAGGACTCAGCGCCACTTTTCTACATCTCTGATGAAAGCACTGTTGTGTCTGTCCCCTTATCTTAGTCTCTCTCCCTTCTCATGTGAGGTGATTAAGTACTTCTGAGGACATGGCCAGTGCTGCAGGCAGAAGGGTGTAGCAGTTTTTTTGTGTTTACCTAACCTAGCCAGTTTAAAATGCTACTGTAGATACAGTGGCATGAGAGTCACCCTACTTATCCTGCATCTTGCTTGGGGTTTGCTTCATTATTTTACAGGATATGCCAAAACCTTTCTTGGCTTTCCAACTTGAACATATGTAAGATGTGATTACGTGAATTTGTTCTTGAGATTCTTGAAAGCGAGCCAAAATGTGCATGCTGGATGTACTGTACAGTTTTTGCTTGGAAATTTTTGATTTAGTAGCTAGCAAAATGTCAGGTTTTATTTATCAGTGTTTCTCAAATTATGTCTTTTGATTTAGGTGCATCGTGGAAACCGAGAACTTTGAAGAGCGAGTGGCTGTGCTGAGTAGGATTATAGAAATCCTGCAGGTTTTTCAAGATCTGAATAATTTCAATGGGGTTTTGGAGATCGTCAGTGCAGTGAACTCTGTGTCAGTGTACAGACTAGATCACACATTTGAGGTAAGTTTTGGGCATTGCTCTTGGAGTCCAGAAATATCTCTCTCTCACTTCTGAAGTGAAATCCACAGCGTCCATCCACATCACACTTGGAAGAAAACAAGTGTGAAATGTTCAAAGCTATTTGTGAGACAACACAGGAGATAGACTGGGTGTCTCAGAGGGTTTGTAATGGGAAGGGGAGCTTTTCAGCAGGTGTTTTCTCACGTTTATTTAGCCCGAAAAGAGGAAACGCTGTGGCCATTTGATTGTTGTGCGTTAACCTGTCTGAAATGAACCTGTTGCTTCAGTCCAGTGTTCTATGGGTGTGAAAGAGGAGGATCCCGGGGCTGAGAGCCCTGGACTGGAACGCTTTAACAGCCGCATTTCCTACCTACACAAGAAATGTGGGGGTAGAAGGGCATGGGAGGGGATAGCTAAAACTCAGATTTCAGTTGATCACAAGAACTTCTCCTGGATGAGAGAGTCAGAAAATTTGGAGTGTCAGAGGCAGAAGTAAATAGCTGCTGAAACGGTTTAGATGGACAGTAGGAAGAGAGGCTGCTATACCGTTTTTCGTTTGCAAAGGAGGAGCAATGCCTAGGATTTGGCAGCAAAGCCTTCCTTGACTAAAACAGAAAAAGAAGCATGAATAAAATGTTCTGAGTTTTGTATATCTTTGAAAGGCAGTACGAGGCCTTTAAGTTAAATGCAAAATTAAATATTTAATTTTTATTAAATTTAAAGACCAGGATTGTGCTTGTAAGTTGAGAGACAAAATAATAGCCGGTTTACAGTAGCCTCATGATTCACATGACTAAATTGTTGGACTGATAGTGCGGTAGTCTAGAGCAAACCATTTACGAAAGAGGTTCTTTCAAATCTGAATTTCAGTTCCTAAGTTTCGCTAAGAGAGCTAGGGAATTGCCTTGGTTTTGCTAACCATGCTATTGAGAAGATTTGCATCCCTATTTTTTTTCTTTGACAACTTAGGCACTACAGGAAAGAAAAAAAAGAGTTTTGGATGAAGCGGTAGAATTAAGTCAAGATCATTTTAAAAAGTATCTAGCTAAGCTCAAGTCAATCAATCCACCCTGTGTGCCTTTCTTTGGTAAGTAACACCAGGGCAGGCTAATACTGTGTGTAGTGTCTGTCTTGAGTTTGATGCAGATGTGTTAATATTGCTTAAAGTGTTCAGGGTTGTGTTCAGTCCTAAAAAATCTGTGACTTTTGACTTCCTAGGTTTGTAATGTTTTTAGACTTCATAGAATGGTTTGGGTTGGAAGGGACCTTAAGGTTCCAAACTCCCTGCCGTGGGCAGGGATACTTTCCACTAGATCAGGTAAAAGTCTTGGTGTCTTTTATATTTTTCTAGTTTAGTAAACAGATTAGTGGTATTATATCGGTACCGTACTTTGTTTAACACTGCCTCCACATTGGTGATCTGTTTATGGCGACGACTTGAAGGTGGTTTTTTCTAAACTCGGTATCTCTTGTGAAGGAGGTAAAACACCTTATTTCAATAATATATTGTTCTTATGTAAAATGCAGACTTGATTCATTCTTGCCGGCTGATAAACTGTTGGAGCGTTAAAGGGAATGGTCTACCTATGCTAAGGCTTCTTAATCATTCATTAGAAAGAATGAAGTCAGCTCTTGGAATGAAAATGAAATTTAAAAAATACTTCTCTTTTTATCAGGAATATACCTAACAAATATTTTGAAGACAGAAGAAGGGAATCCTGACTTCCTTAAAAGACAAGGGAAAGAATTAATTAACTTCAGTAAGCGGAGAAAAGTGGCTGAAATTACAGGAGAAATTCAGCAGTATCAAAACCAGCCTTACTGTTTACGGATAGAGCCGGAAATTCGGGTAATCCAACATTAAGTATCTGTTTTGGGGATAGGAAAGGGGAAAGAATGTACACAACAAAAAATTGCCAAATAATCTTATAGTACTAGACCTAATCTTGTGTGAACAGTGACCATCAGAAGAGGGGGGAACAGCAGCTGGTAGACAACAAAGTACCACAGCAAAGGACTAGCCAGAAGTTTGGATTTGCTTACTTGGATTCCATGTTCTGGGTCTTGTTGATCCCCTTATTGTTCTGCAGCCTGGTATCAGAGAGGTTTTTTAGCAACAAACCAGAATGAGTAAGATATACTGACTAAAGAGCAGAACCTTTTGGAGAAAAATCAGTTGCCTTTAACCTAAAACGTGCCTGGTGTGTTTAGTCCTTCAGACGTTCTGTAATGGCACCTCTGACGAAAGCCTCCGGACCCCGCTAACACTCAGAGGTGTTTAGTTCAGCACAGATACCAACAGTTATTCAGCACGGCAGAACCTAAGCAGATGTGGGGATTGCTCCACTGTCAGCCAGCATTATCTTTAGAACCGAGAGGATGCTCGAGTGGTTACTTACCTAAGACAAAGACTAGTGAATCCCAGATAACTTAAAGGAATTTAAAGGAAGGTGCTGAAACAACAATGAGCCAGGTAAAGGTAGGTAGGTGGTTTTATATGGAGGAAATAATGATTGAAAAGCATAGCTTTAAGTAGCCAGCCATACTTCCTAAGTGCACAGCTAATTGTCACCTTCCCAAAAAACAGCAATGTGGACAGCGCTCAGTCTCAGCTAGGGAACAGCAGCAGGCAGGAAGCAGCAACGAAGCTGGTAACACGAAGAATTAAATGGGCAATAATACTGCTGTTTAAAATGTTATTTGCATTGTATGTTTAATTGCTGTGGACATGTCTGGGAAAGGTTTAGGAGATTTACAGTATTCCTAAGCCAAGAAGTACATTGAGTTCAAGGGATGGCAGTATTTGTGCCGAAAAAAAAGAACAAATGGAAAATGCTGTTGCTCACCACCAGACTCCAGCTGGAGCAGGAGCAGCTATCGCAGGGCTGTCAGGCGTTCGGGGAGCTTTGTCCCGTCCCGCGCCCTCGGTGCCGGTCCTGTCCTAGCCATGCCTTCCCGCCAGTCCTTGTGCCCTACCGCCATGCTCTGTCCCTGCCTCTGACCTTCCTGCTTTTGTCCTCCATCCCTTCCTGTGCTTTGTTAATTGATCACATCTGAAGCACCTCTAAGAAATGGCACTAGCGTAACCTTTGCTTTCACTACTGCGTCATCTGTATTCTGCTCCTTCCCCGGTCTGTGACATTAGCTTCTTAAGGCAAGCGCATGCTCTTGCGTGGCCTTCAACACTGCTGCGCTGTGTGTGATTCAGTAGGCAAAAATATTAGCAAACAATTTACAGAAGACTGCATTTACCCTATCTAGTTATCTGAAGCAAGGTCATCCTTTCATGCCAGGAAACTTATTGTGAACTTGATTATTTCTTGCATTGGATTGTTTTGTATTTATTTCAGGGAACGTTTTAGTCTGTTTTTTCCTGGAAATAAGCTTCAGAATAGTGAAAAGCTAGATTTTTTTTAATCAGTGAATTACAAGCATTTCAATAAAATTCTATGTATATGCTTATTTTTTAAATATTATTGATGCTTGTTTCATTTAGAAATTCTTTGAAAATCTCAATCCTATGGGGAAGATACCAGAAAAAGAGTTTACAGATTATCTGTTCAACAAGTCATTAGAAATTGAACCTCGAAACTGCAAGCAACCACCTAGATTTGTAAGTCTTGTCCTGCAAATGAAGTAGCTAAAATCCACGAGCAACTATGAAAAAGAATATGTAGCTAACTCAATAAGCCATATATATTTCCTTTAGAATTCTGTATGATGAGAGGTTTTTAAAATACTTTTATTTCAGGTGTTTGTCACTACTGAAACATACTACCCGTGGCTTATTTTAGAATGAACTTCTTTTTCCCCAAACATAAAATATTACAGCTTAAATTTGGGTTTCTTAGCATATAGTCATTTGATAGAATATGTAATAACTTTTAACATTTTTCATTTCACAGTATCAAAGTCTTATAAAATATTAATATTAATTGAAATACGGCTTTTATACATAATTAATGTGTTACGTTTTCCTTAAGTAGAAGTTAATTTCTGTTTGTCTAAATGTTTTGCATTGTGCAAAAATAGAAGCATACCACAGAATTGATAAGGTGCAGCCTTCTTGCTCACCAAAACATAGTTCCATTTAAAGGACGAGTAATCTTGTTTTTTAAGAAAATAGCTACTGGAGCCCAGAGCTCTTTTTTAAGCAGAAAGATTGCTCTCTAGAACACTTGTTTTTTTAATATGTTGTAATTGTACTTCTGAGTAGCTGGAGACATCTCTAATTTTGGGGAGAGCTATAAATCATTTTAGCAATCTCCTGTTAGAGGAATGAGTAAAATGATATTATGAATATGGCAAGAAAATGACAGAAATTACTGTTGCAAAACACTGCTTGCAGTAATTTCTTTAAAATATTTTCTAAAAATAGACATCCGTGCTGCCAGACTCAGGCATCTGGGCATGAATTCTTTACAGTTCATGTTTTCCAAACTAGACGTTCTTGTTGGAATTTCAGGAAAGTCCAGTTCTGGGTACTGTAATGTGGTGGAGTCGTGCATGCCACCGTAGGATGGGAACGTAATTCGTCTTCAGAGAATCGGCTTTGATCTCTGCTGTGTTACACCTGAGTCTAATGAGGCTTGTTTCAGTCACACCAGTGACGTGTGTGTAAGAATTCCGTACTGACTAAATCAGAGGACGTAGACAACATGCGTCTGAGTGTGTCCTTGATCTCGGCCGTGTGTAGGGGCCTGGTGACCTTCTGTGGTATAAGCACAAAGCATGTCTTATGGTGCTGCTAGGAGGCTCTTCTGCAGGCCTGTGGGGGCACCTGAAATAACTCTGTCTCTCTCCCAAGGTTGTGACTTGCTCTTCCCCGTGTTTTGTCCTGATTGGCATGCATCTGAGACTTGACTCTTCATTCTTCATAGCTGGGGGGGGGGTGGGGGGATAATAAGCTGGGGAAAAAGATTTATTAAGCTGCATTCATAACTTCTCAGTAAACTCCTGCTGTGTAGATAACAACAGACTGCACCTCAGGCCAATTGTACAAAGGCTGTAACACTGTTTAAGGTGTATGTAGTAAGTATTTTTTTTTAAATATATTCTAGAGGCTTGGCAATTTTGCTATCTGAAATGTTAGCAGTACTAACCAGCTTCGCTTTCTGCAGCCTAGAAAAACAACATACCCCCTGAAATCTCCCGGGATAAGGCCCAATACTGGCAGACACGGCTCCACTTCTGGCACCTTGAGAAGTCATCCACTGCCACTTGAAAAGGAACCCAGTAAGATAAGTTTCAGTAGAATCACTGAGGCAGAGCATGAATCAACAGTATCGGCACCAACTTCTCCAAACACACCGTCTACGCCGCCGGTGTCTGCTTCTTCAGACTTCAGTGTATTTTTAGACATCGATCTCAACAGTTCTTATGGTAAGCGTGCAACATGTTTTAATAATTGTTGTAACTGTCCCTCAGGCTTTCAAAATGTATTGGTGCGTATGCCAGCCTTTTAAAAAAAAAAAAAAAGTTGCAAAATTTGGTTGTGGACTATGAAGTTCCTGTGTCAGTGTTACGTGTACCGTGGTTTGGAAATCCCTGCTGTAAGTAGTTAACTAACAAGTGACATTTCCAGTCTTTTTGCCTAATGGAGCTGAGGCAATCCGTTATGGGAGATGTCCCCATGAGGCAGGGGCTATGCCTCCTTTACCACGTATGGCATATCTGTAGAGATTAAAAAGGTACTGAGGACCTGGCATCCACACCAGAGTGTGTTTCGGGATTGGTCATGTGGACTGAACACACTCACTAGAGTGAGTTTCTGATTCTGGTTTAATTTCTTTTGAAGGGAATCCAGTCTGTGCGTTTTGAGACGTGAACCAAAGTGCCAGAAGTGGGGATGGTCAGGGCACTCACCCCAAAATGCAGTCTTGATTAAAAAAAAAATGACACTCTCAGTTCAGATACACTGATACACCCCCCAGCTTTGCTTGTAGTTGTGAGCAGCTCCTTAGTCTTGAAAGCAGCGCGTGACAGGTCTTGGGGGGGCTGCAGACCTGGCAGGCGGGTTAAGCCTGACAGGGGACATAAATGACGAACAGTTTTTATATGGCAAATGCTGAGGGCGTTTGGGCCACAGGGGAAGTGAAAAACAACATGGTGGTGTCAGAACAGAGTAGAATAATGAAGTTTGATTCCCAGCATAACTTAAAATCTCCTAGTTCAGAAAGATTTTACACAGGAAAGTTTAATTCATGTTAGCAGTAGATAAACTTGGAGGTCACGGTGATCTTTGAGGTCATTCACAAGCGTATGTTTTGTGCTGTAGTGCAGTTGTTCTGCCTGGAAAGTCTCTAATCGATTGTTCATTTCACAGGTAACAATAGCATCTTCGCTCCCGTCAGTATGCCACAGTCGAGTGAGTACCGTAACCCTGTTAAATGTTTCACGTAACTCTGCTTTTTCTGGTTTCAGGAGAGGTGAATAGGAATTAAAATCTGAAATATGGCATGAAAATGGGGGTTGCGTTCATCAGAGTTCTGAGGGGATTTTTTGTACAGGTTTTAGATCAAGTGTCCAGTAAAGCTGTCTGTAAAGTCTAAAAACTGTCTGGTTTGGGTTTGTTTTAGTTTTTTTGCCCAGGCTCTAGCATGATTTTGTTTCTATTTTGAATGTCCTTGATGATTATTTTGTTTGACTAATGCTACAAATGAAGCAACCTGATAATTTTGTATTACCACGTAGTGAAAATAATTGTTCTGTTGCTGGGAAAGAAGAGGTACTTTTCGTACCACAGCTGTGAGGGATATCCTATATTCATCTGTGGTTTGAGCTTCTCTTTTTACTCCCTTATTGCACAGGCACGTATACTTTTTCATAATATGATTAAAATTTCAAACTGGCGAGCACAGGTGCCTAATGTACTGATAGAGAGCTCTGTGCACTCCTAAGAGAAAAAGCAAAAGTCACAAATGCAGGTCGGGGGGTTGTTTTGATTCTTAACTTTGAGGATTCCTTCCCCCTGCCCCCCCCCCCCCCCCCCCCCCCCCCAAAAAAAAAAAAAAAGGAAGGACTAGAAATGTCCTAAAATGCTATGAGAGTTAGTCATCTGTTCTGCTCGGTGTATCATTCTCCTGCTTTAGAAGTGGTGCACTTCTAAAGTGCACTTCTAAAGCCTCCAAACTTCCGAATCTGAACAGTGTACCTGTATGACTGAGAGAGCAAACTTCTACTCCAAAGCGTAATTGAGGCTTGCAAGCAAACTGCAGGCACTGTGGTAAATTCTGCAAGCCAGAGAGGATTGCAGAGAAGGTTATTTAAGTGCTCACTAGGAGTTCACTTTATTTATTTTTCTGTCCTTTAGCATTGCCTGTTAACTGTTGGTGCATACATTTGCTACTAGAAATAGGAGACCACTTTGTGAGGAGTGAGTCTGGTTGAAGAAACGAATGAGAACTTTGTACAACTGAATTTCGTGGTTCATGTTGCTGTTGAGCACCAAGATCTGCTTATCTGAGTTCCTTCTAGTTTGGCTCGATATTCTAGCATATGTTCCTCAGATATTGCACAAGCAGTAAATTATCTGCTTTTCTCTCTCCAGAGACTTTCTTCAGCTCGTGGGGTAGCTTTCCTAAACTAAGCGATGAGCCTCAAAACCCTCCTCCACTTCCTCCACGAAAAAAGATGGATCAGGATGCTTCTAATACTAAGGTATTTCTGTCCTATATTGAATAACTTCACTATTAAATCAGGGAACATCTAGAATCATAGAATCATTTAGGTTGGAAAGATCATCCAGTCCAACCGTCTAGCCAAGCAGGACTTTGTTAGTCTAAAAGACTTCCAAATGCAGTGCTCCACTTGCCCTTTTAAAGTTTCAGGTTCCCAGTGTCCAAACTCTGCTAGCTACTTCAGGAACATAGTGGTCGTATTCAGGTCAAAGGTGCGGCTATGCCAGTATCCTGTCTCTTGACGTCTCTCTGCTGGTGCTGTCAGAGAATTCTGCATCGGTCAGAAGATAACGCTCTTTATCTGAACACCTACATTTCTTACAGTGTCTTTTTCTCTGTAACGTTGTAGGGAAGTTTAAAGTCAGATGACGATCCTCCAGCAATTCCACCTCGGCAGCCGCCGCCTCCAAAGATACAGCCTCGTGCTCCTGCTTACACTAACCCCTTTGACCAGCCGCTGCACAGTCCTCCTCCTCCACCTCCCCGGGACCCTCTTCCTGATACTCCACCACCAGTACCGCTCCGGCCACCCGAACACTTTATCAACTGCCCTCTGAACCTCCAGCCGCCGCCGATGGGACGCTTGCACCGAGATCCCGACTGGCTGAGGGAGACGAGCACAGGCCCCAGCTCTCCCGGCACTCCCCCCAGCACGCCCTCTCCCAGGGTACTGCGTCGCTGCTGCGTGATCAGCGCGAGTCACAACAACCTGGTCCACCCGCCTGCGCCCCCGGTCCCGCCCCGGCACAATTCGAGCCCTCAGTTACCAAAACTGCCACCAAAGACTTACAAAAGGGAGCTCTCCCACCCTCCTTTGCACAGACTTTCTTTGCTAGAAAATGCAGAAACTCCTCAATGACCTTAGCCATAGTAGTCATTGACACTGGAATAGTATTTGTAAAGTTCCTTTTTTTATTTATTCAAAAAAGGCAGTGTATTCTAGTACTTTCACAAATTATGCTCTTAAAAGTGCTGCTGATCAAAAAAAAAAAAGTTTAAATTGGAAAAATAAGACTACACACGCTCTAGCCTGCGTCTGCTCGACAGCATTACCCTCAGGTGATCAGCAGCATTGCCTTGTTTCACATCCTCAGTGCCGACAGTTATGCCAGTATACAAAATATATCTTTTGCACTGTAAACTACACTAAATGAGTTTAAACTGACATCATTTAATTGCACTGAGCCAAAAAAAAGGTGTGTCTGTGGAATTTTTTTCAAATTGGAGCACTAGTGGCCTTTTTTTTTTTTTTTTTTTAATTTAAAACAAAAATACCCACCAAAAAAAACCAAACGCAGTGGGATGATGACCCCAAATGAGGATATACAATGTTAACGATCTTAAACCTCTGGCCACTTGCCTCCTAACTTTGTGTAAGCTTGGAGGTTCGTGAGTGACAGCTACTGTTCTCGAATATTTTAATGCCATGTCTTAATTGCCATTGATTTGCTGCTGAAGACAAAAAAGAAAAATAGGTTGAAATCTAAATACCAAAATATTCAGTTGGTCTTGATTATTTTGAGAAAGGATGGACAAGGACTGCCTGTCTCGGATATTGGAAAGGATCCCTCGTACTTAGCATGCATCTTGTTCAGATGTGCCTTTTTGTTTTGGTAGGCGAAGATGTCTTAAGCTAAAGAGTTGTCTACTGTTCTGGAGAACAAAGCTATATGCCGTGTATGTACAATTGTTTATATTGTATATTTACAGATAATGCTAATAACCTGTATAAATTTAAGTGACTTGAGGCCTATAATACAGTCTGCTACTCTCGCAATCCTATACGGTCAGAAGTGTTTCCTCTGGCTTAGGAACAGTCTTGCCTTCCAAACCTAATAACTTTCTTTACATCTCACTTAACTTAATCGTGAATCCATTTTGGAAATTGGTAGCATTTAAACCAGCAAACACTTAAAGCTTTATTAAACTTTTTAAACTGATAGGTGGATGGAACTTTTATTTGCCAGTTGAACTACGTGTTTGAACTGGTGTGAGAGTGAGTCTGTTTTACTGGTAGTACTGTAGCAGCATTTATAAAGTGGCCAGAAGCCACATTTTATTTACTGGTCTGTGGCCTTTTACTGTGCTTTGTATCAGAGTTCTTAACAAGATTAATAAATCACCCCAGTCTTAATTTTTAAGAGCTTGAGCAGTGCGTGTTCCTTGTAAGGACAAGGTTGGGAATCAGATTTAGTAAGTCTTTGCTAATACAAAATGCCCCAATTTTCCGTGCTGCTATTCTCAGCTTTGGTTGTCCTTGGGTCTGCAGTTGGGCCTGACGCATGACAGCTCCCGGGGAGCTTAACCTTTCCCTCCACCTACTAACCCTCTCATCTGCCCCGGCCCCTCTAGGCGGAGAAGCGGTTTCCATCTTTTCTGGCTCCTGTCTGGAGGAAGAGCACTGTGGTGGCACTTGCAGCGGCTCATGCTTCCAGATCACGCTCTGGCTTTTCATCAGCCTGCCTATATGGCTCCCACCGCCTCGGGTGTTCCCTCTGGAAAAGGAAAAGAGAGCAGCCTGGGGAGGGCTGCTAATTTTCTTCTCCTGGGAAGATGTATCTTGCCATCTGTCTCTCGGATGTTCTCCTACTGCCTGTCCCCTTGATGCTCTTTTCCTGAGGAAGAAGAGAGGGGTAGCATCTGTCTCACAGGTGTCACCCTGAGGGCCACTCATGCAAGGAGCAGAACACACGTTATAAAGGAGAGCTGCTTAATTTTGCAAAAATAACATTCAAGAAATCCCAAGTTTGAGATGCACGAATTGGGAGTGCAGGAAACGTACGGTGCCTTGATTATGGTTTTTCTCTCTGCAGTAAAAACACAGGTCACAAGTCTTTTCTGTAAGTTTGGGAAGAACTCTTCTATTGCTATCTGGTGGTGAAATTCTGCTCAGTGAAGTACTCCCCTAATGTGCTCTACATAGAACAGGCAGGCTGTCAGGCTTCACCGTTCCAGTGATCTGCAGAATACGCTGAACAAGTGAAATTTTTATTTAGTTCCTTGTATTAACTCTTCTGAACTCATCACCAGCAGCTATTGCTAAAAGATGACTAATATTTTTTCAGACTTTTACATTTTCTGTGTTGTTGAAGGGGAAAAAATCCTCTCCCAACTCTTAGAATACATAAATTCAGCTTTATACCTTCCTGTACAAGTGCTTAGACCAGAAGTATTTTCAGCATCCCATATTAAAATATAGCTTTATATTTTGGTCCTGACTCAGCAAAGCCCTCACCAGATCATTTTAAGCTCAGCATCTGCTGATTAGTAACAGCTTCCGTATGTATCAAAGTACTTCCCTCCATCAAGACCTTTGTGAGGTTCTGGTTTGTGATGGACTTTGAGGAGAGTTTAAACTTGGGGAAGCAGGAGCGTACATTTATTAGAGTTAACCTTGAAATGGTGCTGCGCTGGAGTGCCATTCTCCGAACAGCCCTTTTTAGGTGCCAACTTAAGCCTACAAAAATACCGGGGCGGGGGGGGGCTGTGAAATGCTTCCTTCTTTTAAGCCTGATTGTGAAAGAGTGAGTTTGGGCAGCAGTTGAAATGCCACAGCTGAAGCCACCGAAGAAGAAATAAGTAACTTTCAGTGGGGCCCAGAGTGGTTTGATCAGGAAAAATAGTGATGCAGTTGAAGTCTCAAGCCTTGGTCATAGTTCTCCGTTAGATTAACTTGGACAGAGAGAGGTAGGCATTCCTGCAAGAGCCTCTCGCTGCTATCTGGGGCTGTCCTGGGCAGCAAAGGTCCTGTTAAGCAAGTCCCAGACCCCACCACCTCTTCTCCCCCGGTGCCCCTTCAGCTGTGCCTGGCTGTGCTCTAAAGTAGACATGGAAAAAGATCCTGTGGGTTTTTTGCAGGTTGGGCTTGGAGCATCACCACACACGACTGATTAGCAGCAGCGCTGGGACAGTAAAGCTCTGGGAGGATGAGGGGTGAGGAGAGCAGGAACCTCTTACATGAGATCTCCCAACGGGGGCAATAATGTGAAAACATGAGGTACTTGCTTGTGCTAGAAGGCAGAAGCTAAACAACGTTCCCAGCTGCATTTCCCATGCTTAAAACATTACTTTTAGCTTTACAGGGCCAGTTCTGGAGTTAAGCTGAAGTACATAAATCACAGCATGATTCAGAAAAGGGGCCTTGCTTATGGATAACTTGCCACACAATTAAACTGTCCTTCAAGCATAACAGGAGCTGGAAAATAGAAAAACAAAGAACCGTGCCAGGGCAGGGCGGCAGCAGCGATGCCAGCAGCATGAAGTATCGCGGGTACAACAACAACACACGTTCCTGAAGTAACTATTTGGCCGTGGAAGTGGTCGAAGGCGGTCGGATTCCCACCAGTGTGGTTCGAGAGAATGCCAAGATAGCAATAAATTAACATTTCAGTTACTTCATAATTAGAGGGGATAGATAAAAAGAAAGAAAAAAAGCTAGAGGGGGAAAAATGTGAAATTGCTGGGTTTGAATTTGGCTTGTGTGGGAAAAGGCAGTTCCCTCAGAAAAGTGCATGTAAACAGATGGAATGTGAAGGCAGTTACCAGCAAAAGAACCATCCTTCCAGTTGTTTTCCATGATCCTGTTTTGAGTTATTGAGTTTTAGCATTTCTTCCAGCTCTGGAGCCATAACAACTTCCTTGGATGCTATGACTAGATCAAAAACAAGGAAGGGGAAAAAAAGAACCATCTTTTGTTTCTTTTTTTTCCCAGATTTACTCCAATTTTCAAAAATATACCACAGGTCTGAATATACCATTCAGAATCCCTAGCAAATGCAGTAACTCCTCCCTGGGGCAGGCAGTGAGCATTAGTAAGAAATAAAGTAATAAAAACTTTCTTCCACGTGTCCAAGGAAAAAATCAAAAGCCTTTGCTCCTAAAACTGTTGATGCACAGTCAACTCATATTTAGCTGCTTTTTTAAAACCTTTTTGTAAGTTTAAATGTTGGATGGGGGTATAGAACACCCATGATTTCTAGCAATCTTGTGGCTTTACACAGGACTGCGTGTCCACAGCGCTTACAGGCTGCACTGAGTAACTTCTGAAGTAGATTTTGAATCACGGTGTGTTTATTTTCAGCCAGTTCATGTGTGGAAAATGTTCTTCACGGCTGTCTTTCCTCTGGCTCGTGTTTAATGCTTTCTGTAGTCTGATGGGCTAAATGGGGAAGGTCTGACTTACTGCCAGGCGAGCTCCTGCACGTGGCCTCCAAATGGAGGTTTCTCACCTCTGAGGGAAGCCTGACTTTGTGGCAAACAGGTGAAGGCTGCAGCACCCACATGAGCGACAGCTCCTGACCTTCTCTCCTGCAACAACGAGGCCGGTTAACGTGGCAGCTTTACCTTTGCTCCTGTGCTGCCAGCAAGCCCTTAAAAACAAGTAAGACAAGCTGCTGGAAAGTGGCTCTGCTGAGAAGGCCCTGGGAGTGCTGGTGGGCAGCAGGGTGACCATGAGCCAGCAACGTGCCCGTGTGGGCAAGGAGGCCAGCGGTGTCCTGGGGTGCATTCAAAGGAGTGTGGCCAGCAGGGGAGGGAGGTTATCCTCCCCCTCTACCCCACCCCAGTGAGGCCACAGCTGGAGTGCTGCGTCCAGTTCTGGGCTCCCCAGTTCAAGAAGGACAGGGAGCTACTGGAGAGAGTCCAGGGGAGAGCTACCAAGATGCTCAGGGGAATGGAGCATCTCCCTTATGAGGGAAGGCTGAGAGACCTGGGTCTGTTCAGCCTGGAGAAGAGAAGACTGAGGGGGATCTTATCAATGTTTATAAATATCTGAAGGGCGGGTGTCAAGAGGATGGGCCAGACTCCTTTCAGTGGTGCCCAACGACAGGACAAGGGGCAATGAGCACAAGTTGGAACACGGGAAGTTCCACCTAAACATGAGAAAAGACTCCTTTGCTGTGCGGGTGCCAGAGCAGTGGAACAGGCTGCCCAGAGAGGGTGTGGGGTCTCCTTCCCTGGAGACATTCAAACCCACCTGGACGCGGTGCTGTGCCCCTGCTGTGGGTGTGCCTGCTCAAGCAGGGGGGTTGGACGGGATGGTCTCCAGAGGTCCCTTCCAACCCCTGCCATTCTGGGATTCTAAAAGTACGTTTTTCTGTCAAGGCAGGGTAGCCCGGAGTATGCTTTTGTGTAATTAACAGTCAACTTCCGAGGAGCGTTGGCCAGGAGGGGTTCGGGAGCGGTTTACGTGGAACAGCTTCCTCGGGGATGTGGGCTGCTTCAGGGCAGAGGCTGAGCCGAGGCGCGGCTGCCCGGGCGGGCGGAGGGACGGCGGCACCGACACCGAGCGCGGCAGCGCAGCCCCGGGCGCCTCACGGGCACGGCCGGGAGGAGACGGCCGCCAACGACCGCCATTTCCTCTCACCGCGGCGGCGGGAGAGGCGCGGGCGGGGCGGCCCGGGGAGGAGGGACCGCGCCGCCTCAGTGCCGCCGCCATGGCGGGCTTCGTGAGGGAGCTGGAGCGGCGGGGCGGGCCGGCGCTGCGGCTGGAGCAGCGGGCGGCGGGCGGCGTGGGTTGCGTGGTGTGGGACGCCGCGCTGGTGCTCGCCAAGTTCCTGGAGACCGGCGCTTGTCCCCTCGCCCGCCGCCACGTCCTCGAACTGGGCGCCGGCACCGGCGCCGTCGGCATCATGGCGGCCACGCTGGGGTGAGCGGCGAAGGGCGGACGGCGCTGGCAGCCGGGAGGGGGGCACGTCCCGACCGCCCGTCTCTCCGCCGCTTACCCCCATTTATTGTATTATCTACGTGAAATCTTTTAAATTCTCGCAAAAACGGGGGCTTTGTGCGTGCGCGCTGCGGCGGGGGCCGGCGCCGGCGTGTGGGGCCGTGACCCGCCGTGTGTTACAGGGCGAACGTGACGGTCACCGACCTGGAGGAGCTGCAGGAGCTGTTGGTGGTCAATATAGAGAACAACAAACACCTGGTGACGGGGTCGGTCCGAGCCAAGGTACTGAAATGGTTTGTATGATCCTTCAATGTTTCTCTTCAGCTGTAACGGGGCTTCTGCTCTTGCTTTGTTGATTGCCAAATATACCTGAAAACACTGCTGTAAAAGGGAGCCTCGACATAAGAACACAGTCGTTAACTTCATCCTCAGTCCTTTAATACGTGCTGTATTATTACCGAAGCTTGTTTTCACTTTTTTTTTTTTTTTTTTTTTTTTGCGTCTTTTTAGGGGTGAAGATGTAACAGAATTTCAGCCTCCCCCCGACTATATACTAATGGCTGATTGCATTTACTACGAGGAGGTAAATGAGGACTTTGCAAAACCCCTGTAGAAAGCTTCCTTGGGAAGGGGGTGGGTTCAGCGTGAGAAGTCTTCAAATAAATATTGTGCTTGCATCTTGGTCCCCATGGTGTAGAGGAATACGTAGAACAAGACTGGAAGAGGCGTTTTTAACAGATTCAAAGCCGTTTGAGATTCAACCAGAGACTTCTTCATGTTTAAAAAAACCCCAAACTTAATATTTGTGCCTCCCCCCCCGCCTTTTTTTTTCACATTGCGAATGAAATGTGAAGCAAAACATTGTGACTGATAGGTGTGAGCTGTTTAATGCATTGGTAAATGGAATTTAATAGTGTTGCATCTGCGCTGTTTGGGTTCTCCTCACGCTTCCCTTGGGAAGGCGAAAGGAGAATTCATGCTCCGGCTAAGTGGTTGTTGTAGTCTGCCCCATCTCCTCAGCTGGAGCTCTCTAGGGTGTGCGCAGAGAGCTGATGGAAGTTGCAAGAAAAGGGGAATGACCTGAAGAACCCCATGTCCCAGTGCCCTTGCAGTGGTCTTAGAGCCCCTTGCATTGGCTCCCTGCACATTGGTCCCGTTTCCATGCGTAGTGGTCTGGATCTTAGCCGTGTTCCAAGAACGGCTGAGAAAACTCTCACTTTTGAAACGTGTCAAGAAGTAGCCATTGTTGTGTGCCTCAAGGAAATGCCCACTCAGCAGCGTGGGATGCTTTTGGCTTTGATGCTAGTTCAGTTTTCTTGGTCGGTCTGTGAAACTCGTCTCCTATGCAGGCTCCCTTTCTCCTCTGCTTTCCAGCTTGCCCCTATGTTCTTTCTGTCCCAGTTAAAGTACTAAAAATAACTCCCTGAAAAGCAAAACTGGAAAGTTGTCTCTTGGGTGAAGACTTTCTCTAGTTGGAGGGTATGGTACCAGTAAAATGAACTTGAAATCTAAGTGGGAAATACTTAACCTCTTTTGGGCAGTCGTTAGAACCGTTACTGAAGACACTGAAAGACCTTACTGGCCCTGATACGAGCGTCTTGTGCTGTTACGAGCAGAGGACTGTGGGAAAGAATCCTGAAATTGAGAGAAAATACTTTGAGGTAGGTGTTTTTTAACGTGTGCTTTTTGAACGCTAGGAAGGTAGCTTGCATACAGGGGGCCTTTGTATTGGATCAGCTGAACATCAGTGGCAGTTGCTACACGTGCAGTTCCAGGTGGACTGCACAAAGAGTTTGTAGCAGGAGAAGCCCGTTTGTCTTTAGATGGGGCAGAAAATTTGGATGGTGACTCTTGAAGTTATTGTCCAACTTAATGAGTAGAGACTTTCTGGATACTTGCTGATCTTTCCTTCCTTCAAAAGGTCGATCTAACCTTTCTTGCCTCACTAATCTTAACTGTACTGATGCTTTTGATCCAGGCAGCCAGACTTGCATAGGTTGTTAAAGCCTCTCTAGCTTGTTATACCTTCCAGATTTGCAAAAATGCCACCATACGTGAGGCAACATCTGTCAAAATCAAAACAATCATTTTCGTAGGAGCAAGTGAATCAGCAGTGGGTTGCTGCCTTCTTTCTGCAGTGGTTGTCTTGATATTACCAGAGGCTATTGGGAGGATTAAAAATTAATCTGGTGAAAATTTATTTTCTTTTAGCATATTCCATTGAAAGCTGAGGGAAAACACAGGTAAAGTTTTCCAGAGTAGCTCAGGAACTCAAGACTCTCTGCTAAGTGATACTGCTGCTTTTGCAAAAATTTCTCCCCTCTACTGGCAGAGCATTAATAGGTGATATAATTAAAAAGTCCAGCTGTATCTTCTGGGAAGGTAAAGAAGAGGAACACGGGTAACAGCTGAATCCCTCCTGAGGTTGTGGGGATGACGGTCAGCGCAGGATTTAACTCTGCACCTGTGAAGTCTGCTGAAAAGCAGCCCTTGTGCAGGAGTCCTGGATTATATGTAAAAATAATACTACAGAAAAGGGGAAGGGCAAGAATTCCAGGGTGATTTGTATGTGTTAATAAAAGCACCTCTTTGATAATTAGCCGTGCCTCGAACTCTTGTGGGGACCTGCCTGTGAGGAGGGTTGCTGTAACTGAGATCAGCTCTGACGAGGTGCTGCTCCCACAATAAACTCAAGAGGTGTAGGTGTTTCTGGATGATTTCTGCTGTCTTGTAATTTATTTCCTTCGTTAGCTTGCCAGGGTTCAGCCAAGTTAATCTGAGCACACTGCAGAGTTGATGCTGGGGTTTTTTTAGCCTTCCCCCCCCCCCCTCCAGTTGAGAAGGTTGGCAGACAGAGGCAGGTGCTGTGGTTTGGCTTAGCGCTTTGGAGATTGGAGGAAGCAAAATGTTTCATCACAAGCTTTTAGATTTTTCTTAAATGTTGAATGATGTCTGTAGCTTTGAATTGGCACAGGAGTAGTTAAAACGAGGGCAAATATGCTGCATGGCGGGGGGAAAATAGCTTGCACGTTTGTAGAGGCCTTTAGTGGAATGGTCTGAGCGTGGCGATTCCAGCCCCCTAAGGCTTCTTGCCCTCGTGTGGGTATATTGTGGGACCTTTCTAACTGAACACGCTTCGTTTGAAAGGGGGTCAGTGTCATTTGAATTGTTTTGTGTGTTTTCCGATAACCAGCTGCTTCAGATGGACTTTGAGCTGGAAAAAATTCCCCTGGATAAGCACGATGAGGAGTATCGCAGCGAAGACATTCATATCGTGAATATCCACAGGAAACAAACGGTAGGTTAATTTAACTGGCGCAGCGAGCGCTGCCAGGAATTCACAGAGCTGCTGTTTACTTGGCACAGTGTGAGCGTTCCAGGGGTGAAGCTCTAAACTGACTGTGAAATACCATTAGGGACCCTGTGAAGCTGCAGAGCAGAACCGTGCTTGTACAAAGGAGCTCCTTTGTTCCAGAACCCAGCGCTCTGCCAGGTGCCAGCCTTTGTCTTCAGCAGGGCCATCTTTGAGCTGCATGCTGACTTTCTCTTCTGCTTCCACGCCGTAGCGCAGTGCCATCCCAAAACTGGAGTTTTGAGGCACCAAAGTAATAAAAATAATATGCCCAGTGCCGCTTTTAGTACGGCGTGCTCTGCTGTACAGCCCCCTCCCCAAAACCAGTCTCTAGAGGTGGTACTTAGCACCTGCCGGGGTTGGTTAGATTATTTTTCGGTTATTTGGTGGAGCGGACAGTTATGCATGAAGAAAATATTTTGCATATTGTGCTGACACAACACGCGGGTCCAGTGCTTAAACAAAATGTATCACTTCAAAATCCGTACTTTTGGTTTGGTTTTTTTTTTTTTTTTAAATCTCTTCACAGAGTTTTCCGTCGTGAGATCTCTGACCACAGTAGCTGTCCTCTGGCAGCTGGTAGAGCTCTGGAGAAGAGGGAGAGGGTATAGAATAACACCACAGAGGGACTGTCTCCAGTGTGGTTTGTGACTCATCTACAGAATGGCTTCTCGGTGGTGGACTTGGCATGAGGCACCCGAAGAAGTGGGCTCGTTAGACTAGATCCACTGATAGCGCCTTCCAGGAGGGCAGATGTGAGCTGTCTGCAGGCTGAGGCAGAGGAAGGCAGAAAACGGAACCAGGGCTTCACCCAGACCAGCGCTGGGCGCGCATCCTGGTTACCTCTGCTGGGCAGCCGCTCGTTGGAGCAGCGGGCGGCTTGCCGAGTGCCCACGGAGCACATCCAAGGACACTGCGCCAAAGGCTCTGTGAGGAGAAAACTGCGAGCGGGCTCAGTCACACAGCCCCACGTAGCCAGTCAATAAAACTTCTGCGCTTGAGACGGGTCTCGGGTGGTGGGGTTGCTTTTTTTTTCAGCCTGTGGTTTCTGTATCGCTCCTGCGTTGCAGAGGTCTTGGGAAGCTTGTTCCAGGAGCAGGGCTTTCTGGACCTGCCCAGAGCTTGGGCTCCCTTTATCTCCAATAAGAACGTTCCTTGCAAACTTCACACTTCATAAAACACCGCCCTGGCTTGCAAAGCACAGGTGGTAGGTGCTGTACAGATACAACACACAGATGGTCCTTGCGCCTGCGCAAAACTGTTCTTCCTTCTAATTCCAGCTGCGCTTTTCTGGTATAAAGATCTGCGGTGTTAAAGTTTGACACCTGCAGATGGTTCTGGTGAGGAGGTTCCTTGTAGCTGTTGGTATTCCTCACCAAGCCGCCTCTCGTTGTTGCGCAGCGATGGCTTTGAGATTGAATTTCAGAGGAAATCTCGCTTCTGCTCTGCAGTGGAAGCGGCTGCGGCTGCCTGCGCCGTCCTGCAGTGCCCGGAGTGCGTGCTTTGAAAATAGGTCTGCTGCGACAGAGGCGCTGCGCAACGTGAATTGTAACGGCCCGTTTCCCGAGCCTCTCGTCGTTCACGCTGCGCGCAGCACGAGTGGTCCCTACTTCAGAAACCTGAATATTTAAGCTAAATCTGCTGAGTTTTCTCAAAACCTCGGCTGTTGGTTTTGGAGGGAGCCCTGTTCGCAGGCACCCAGGCGCTTTCTGGACCTGCCCGGAGCTCGGGCTCCCTTTATCTCCAGTAAGAGCGTTCCTTGCAAACTTCACACTTCATAAAACACTGCCCTGGCTTGCAAAGCACCACGGCGATGATTAGTGAATGCACGGCAAAGCGAGAATGCAATTTGTCGTAACCGCACGCGTTACTTCTTAACTCGTTATGAAGAGAGCTCCTTAATTAACCGGTGGCCTGCAGGAAGGTATTTACTGGTGTGTTTACGCCAGTGTGTGTTCCCTGGTGGAAATTCTCATTCAGAGGAGTTGTCCGAAGCTGCGCTGTAAGGGTAGCGCGAGAGCTGTGCTGTTTTCTGGTAGCAGCTCCCTGCGGACGCAGCCTCTTTGCTGACCGCAGACCCCGGGGAAGTGGGGAGCAGCATTTCTCAGGGGTTTGGTGCCAAGAGGATAATTGTATTTTATCTATGGGGCGTGCGATTTCAGCACTTTCGATTATGTACAGGCTCGGATCTCCCTCTCAGAAGAAAAAAGGAAGTTGTGCTTTTCTCTTCCCACACGCAGCCGCGGCTGCTCCTCCGTGCCCACAACTTCATGCCGGCAACGTTCAAGTTGTGAACGTCATCGGGCGAGAGGGACCTTGTGTGTTGGGGGGGGCTGGGTCCCGTCACCCCCCGCGCCATCGCCCCGTCACCAGCTGCACCCGCTGCGAGGGGGGATGTAAAACCCAACCGCTGCTGCTGCTGCTGGGTCTCTGCGAAGAGGAAACCGCCGCTAACCGGGGCAGCGGGGAGAGGGATGTCACGTGCGCGGCGGCTGCTGATGCTCTGCGACTTGTCCCTGGAGCCACCAGATGAAACGGCTGCTTTTTTTGTGGGGGGAGAAAAGGGCTTTTAGAAAGGGGGTTGGGATCCTCCTGCCGGGGCTGAGCTGGAGAGGGGGTGGCTGTAGGGCAGGTGGCTGCCACGGCACGGGGATTACCGCTCTTAACTGGGGGCGAGCGTGGGGCCCTCATGGAAAACGGGGGGCGAGGGAGATGCTGGTCTTGCATCTCGCCAGCCTCCCCGCTCCCTCACCCGTCCCGTTTGTCCCTGTTGGCTTTTTGTCCCGACTCCGTCCCGTCGGGGAGAGCGTGTGTCAGCGCCGATCCCATAAACACGGGGTCTCTTTGGCGAGGTTCGGCTGTGGTGCCTGGCAGTGCCCGCGTGTGCGCGGCTTTGCCGGTGTCGGGCTCTGCCCGGTCCCTGGGGTGCAGCAGGTGCTCCTGAGCACAACTCCTGTCCCTGCCAACACCACCGCTGCCGTGCCAGCCCAAATCCGCCCCAGCGCTCTCCGCTCGTCCCTCCCTCGGCTCCAACAGGCCCGCGGCTGCTTCCAAGCTGGCTGCTGCGGGAGCCGGCAGCACCGAAGCCGCAGTGTCCGAGCTGCCTGCCCATCCTCTTGCCAAAATTTGATTACACCCTTGCAAGAGAGCAAGCAGCAAACCTCCCTGTGCCACTTGCAGCTGTGGGGGCTGGTTTGGTGCTGCCGGTTGCAGGCAGAGGCATTTGGGAGACCGGGGCATTTGCCGAACGTGACACTTAAATAATGGATAATTTTCTGGAATAATTTCAGCACCAGCTCAAACGATGGGAAACGCGCTGTGTGGGTTGCAGCTGCGGAGGTCGCGGGTGATTTCCACGGAAGAGCTGCGATGCTCGTGTGCCGGGGTGGCATCGCCTCGCACTCAGGTCAGACCGCAGCCTCGGTAGGCGGCTCGTTCCCGCCCAGTCCCTCCGGCAGCACCCACGTCTCAACGACACCGACGGTGGTGCCGTCGTCCTGTGGTCTCACCGGGGCTTTGCCGGACTGCTTACTCTTTGCTATGACAGCCGGTGTAGCTTTTCGCTTCCACTTCGATCGATGGCGAGGGTGCCTGGATGCAGTCAGGGATGGAGCGCAGTGTTTAATGCCAGCTCAGCACCGGCCGCATGAATCGCTGATTGCTTCTTTTCGCAATATTGGTCACGACACAGCTCAGAAACCTGCAGGACCTCAGGATATTCACCCTTGATGCTCCGTGATTATTTTTTTTCTCTGCTAGGAAGAGCACGGGACACGGGGCAGCTGCTGCAGAGTGCGCCAGTGTCCGGATCTGGCCATCCACGAGCAATTCCCAGGCGTCCCCCGGCGCTGCTGCAGAGCTCCCCAGGACTGCGTGGGGCCGGGACCTGCGCCCACGCATCCCACAGGGCTGGTGGCTTCACTTGGGAAGTCTGTCCTCTGCAGCTGTATAATCATTTTCCGTGGCATGTAATCCTGGAAAAATGGATTTTCCTCTTAGAAAATGATACTTCTTGCCTGTGGCATTAAGAGGTAGTGTTAGAAAAGGCCTTTTTATTACGGCAGATCTGCTCCTGCTCCCACTGACTGCAGCGGGTCCTCTGTAAATGGGCAAATGGCTCAGTTAAACTCTGTCTCTGGTTCATTTAGAGGGAGCAGATGCCCCCGAGCCTGCAGATGATTGCTGCCGTTGTGCCATTTCCTGAGCCTCAGCCGAGAAGTTGCTGCAAACGGTGCTGCAACGCCATAACTCGCCCACTCGGCAACGGGAGATTATGTACGGGGGCTCCCATCCCTGGCTGCGCTTGCCTTCTGCCTTGTAGATCCCCGAGAGGTGGGTTGTGCCCAGCTGAACGATGAGCACAGGATCCCAGTTTGCACATGCCCTGCCGGGAGAAAAAAAAAAAAAAAAAAAAAACCAAAATTTTGCTCATTTTCTGCAAAAGGGCTGGGCAAGGCTCCCTGGGCACTGTGGCAGGCCCGGCACCGGTGGGTGACCGTGGTGCCGGCAGGGAGGCTGCAGAGAGTAACTGCCGGCCTCGTTAGCGGCATTTCAAACCCCAGGCGTTTTGCCAGCCTGACCTGGGGGTGCTCGGGGGGGTGTTCCTTGGTGGCGGCGGCCGCTGAGTGGTGCCGATGTGGCTCCTTGACCTGGTGCACGCTGCAGGCACAGTCCCGCAAGCTTGCGGGTGGGAGGGGAGGGTTTTATCAGTGCCGAGCGCTTTTGTGACTGCCGGCATGTGAGACGCAGGGAGAGGCATCGCAGCCTTCGCCTCCCTCCGCCTCCCGAAACGATGTCGGTTCGATCTGCTGAGGACTTGCTGCTGGTGCAGTGCCCTGTCATCCCCGGGGCGGGGAAGCCGTGGGACCTGCATCTCGTGGTCCAGCAGTTATCTCCTTTCACATCCTGAAACAAAAAAAAAAAAAAAAAGTTTATTTTCTGCCGCTGAGCAAACAGCGAAGTGGGTTTTTTTGCAAAAGAAGCCAGCGAGTGCCTGCTCCTGTGCTGGTGAGCAACCGCAGCCATGGTTTTCAGCCGTGAGTGCGAGTGTTTGGGCACTCCCAGCCCTGGGGAGTGACCCGGGACCTCGGCAGGGTGATGGCGCAGGTCGTCCGTGCTGGCGTCCAAGTTCAGTGGCCTCTTTTGAGGATCTCCTTCTCTTCCCAGCCACTGTCCCGTGGGAAGGGGAAGGAAGATGCCGATGAGCAGAGAAAGCGGTGGCTGCAATTCTGGCAAACGTTTTTTTGGCCTTCAGAGACAATTCTGGAGGATGCTTCCCACTGCCCCTTGGGATGGACGGCTGAGTCACCCCAGGTTTGCCGGGGAAGGCCTCTCCCATCGCCGCGTGCTGTGACCTGCGTGCCTGAAGCTGCATGGTCCAGTCAACATCACCTCTGTCTTCACTCCCGTAATTAGTGTGTGCCAATTATTTCTGCCCTCGCAAGCTCCCACGCGGGACGTGGAGGCAGCCGAGGGCTTGTCAGGGTGACTTAGAGCGAATGGCGTTACAGGGCTCCTGCTTTGGCTTCATTATGATTTATTCCTCTTGCACTTCTGGGTTTGGTCTGCTGCTTTGTTTTTTTTTTTTTTTTAAAAAGGAAAAGGCTGCGCAAAGGAGAAGACAGCAGTGGGCGGGAGGGAGGTGGGGACGCCTTGGGGAAGCAGCGGGGCTGGAGACGGCTCTTGCCAAGCTGGGATGTGGTCCCTGGTACCCTGCCAGCACCAGCTGGGAAGTGCAGGCAGCCCCGCGCTGGTGGCTGGTCCGGCTGCCAGCAGGACGGGGAGGACGCATGGCATGGCCCTCTCCACGCACACCGCCATGAGTTCACCCGTTTCCTTCCTCTCGCTACGACCAGGCGGGCAAAAGCCGTGTTTCTTTCTGCTGCTTCTGCGCCCCAGAGGAGGTTTTGCTCACGGCAGTGCAGCACTCGGCAGCCTTGAGGCCCCATCCCGGCACGTCCCCATCCCGGCACGTCCCCATCCCGGTCCCTGCTGAGCCCGCGCTTCCCATTGTGCCCGAAACCTCTGACTCATCCATGTCGCGGCCAGCGGCCGGAGCTGAGCTCCAGTGCAATCCCCAGCGTGTGTCAGGGGCGGCCGCCGCCTCCCCGGCTCACCGGCATTTCTGTTCCCCTCCGCAGTGGCAGGAATTGGCCACTTCTCCTCCTGCTCTGACCAGCCTCTGAAGCCCGGCCCTCCTCTGGCTCAGATTCAGCTGAATCCCGGCCTGAGAGCCTTGGTGCAGGGGTTTAATCTGCCTCTGGTTAGGACCTGTGCTGCCCTGAGGGGAAAAATGTGCAGTTGTGTCCCTGCCGGGGATGGAGATGACCCCAGGCAGGCTAGGTGCTCCCCAGCTCGCCGTATGCATCCTTGCCTGCATGCCGGGACCAGTTTTCATGCCTAGGGTGATGCACAGGCCTTTTCCCAGTGTGGGCTCCAGGAATCCGGTCTGAAGCCGTGGGTGAAGTCATTAGTGACAGTTTTCGGCACGTGATTTGGCAGCAGCTGCACCTTTTGCTCCCCCTGCACAGGCAGGCAGTGTGGGCTCGACCCGGCCGCACTGTGGTGGCCTCCAAGGGCCAGCGAGGCCATGCAGAAGCACGATGTCCCGACGTCCCCGCAGATTCCCGAACTCCAGTCACCCTTGGTGAGTGCAAGATCCCATAAGATGCCTTAAATAAAAATAAAACAGAAACATAACCCAGCATGTGCTGTGCTAAGTATCACCCTGAAAAGAAAATCACGGGTGGAAGGAAAGCCTTCGTGCCTGGTGAGGGCATCCCAGGAGGGGTTTTGGGCTCTCCCTCCCACTGACAGTGGCTCATCCGCTGCTCCCAAACCAAGGCAGAGTACGAGCTCATAAGCGAGATGCCATCAGGCAGAGGCAAATCTGGCAGCCGGGCGTGCGGCAGGGAGGAAGAAGCTCCAAAAAAAACCGTGGTTGGGGAAGCAGCACGTTCCTGTGCACCCATGCCTTGGGGCTGCCTCGTCCCCTTCCATGTGTCCCCAAAACCCTCCTTGTGGTGACATCCACGGTGGAGAGCACGGCTCAGCTGTCCCCCGGCTGCTGCTTCACCACGCCAACCATGTTCAGGGGCTAAATCCAACATGGCTGTTTTTTAGGATGTGCATCATTTTTGGGGGAGTGCACCGCTTTTGGGGGAGCAGTGTGGGTTCAGGGCTTGCTTCCCACCTTGGCTCACAGCCTTTTCCACCACACACAGGACCTGGAGAACTCCAAGGGCCCTGGCATGAGACGAAGCCAAGTGGGACGGAGCAGGTGGGTACCACGAGACCCATGGGAGCCGGGAGGTCCCCATGGGAGTCAGGAGGGCCCTGCCACCCCGTCCCCGCCACCTCATCCCCACCGCCCATGCCATGGCTGAGTCACTCCTGCGATTTTGGTGCTTCCTGCTCCGGCGCGCGCAGGAACTCCCCAGGGCGGTTTTGCACCCATCGCCCCGTTTCCTCAGCCAGCCCAATTTGGGTGCCCAATTTCCTTTTCATCTGAATGCAAAGAAAGAGTTAAGCAGCTACAGACTCATGTGGATTTGGGCCAGATATTTAAAGATCCATGGCTGGGAAAGGAAAGGGGAGTTGTGATACTCTCCAAACGCTCTCTGCAAACACCTCGGAGGCTCCCGCTGCCAGTGCCGTCCCCATGCTCCCGGCAGCGGCTGGTGGGGGAGAGGCAGAAAACGCCTTTCTCCTATTTTTAGCTCTTCGACGGTGTCATTAGAATAATCTGGGATTGGAAAATGTTGCTGTGCAAAATTGCCCGGCAAGGCAAAACTCAAAATGTAAAGGTCTGGGATGCTGCAGGTAAAGGGGATGGGGAGGAAACCTGCAGCTGTGGTCAAACGAGAGCTGCCCGGGGAGCGCGGGTGGCGATGGGGATGAGCCGCGCCAAAGTGACACAGAGCAATTTAATAGATGCGTCCTTAATAACATCCCAGGAGAGGGGGGTTTAAATAGAGACGAGGCGCCTCCCAGGGCAGGTTATCCAGGCTAGCGGGACGTGCTCAGCCCTGTGCCAGCACTGGGGACACTTTTGCAGCCTTGTCAATGGTGCCGCCAGGCTCCTCACCCTTTCCACGATGATGTCCCCTTAGTGCAGCCCTTGCAAACGACTCTCTGGAGCCCGGTGTGCCGGGAATAAAATAAATCAGGAAGGGCTGAGCGTTATACGAAGAACTGAGCTAATGGGGGGAGCTCAGCAAGGCCTTGTCAGCAAATGTCTCCCCACTGAGCCAAGACCAAAACGGTGGAAATTACACCCAGAAGTCACAGCCCTCTGATCCAGCGCTCGTGCAGGAGCCCTGGCCCCAGGCACCACGCTGGCTCGCAGCCGCCCTCTGCCCCACATAGCTCTCCTGCCTTCATCCTCTTTTGCCCCTTGGACATCTTGGCAAAGTTCAAAGCTAAATATTAGCTTAGGTCTTGGAGCAGCTGCCGATGGCCGATGCACCGCCCTCAGCCATCCTCTGGCCAGGTCAAATCTCATCCCCTTGGATTCAGCCTCCCCCTCCACACATTTCTCCACTCGATTTAAGGTGCTGACTGGCACTTCTGCGGCCGCCTGGGGTCAGCCATCATTTATGCACCTTCTCCCTCAGTCTATGCCTAGAAAGGCAGCGTCTCCCCAGCGGCATGTCCCTGGTGTTCCCCACCAAACCCCCTTCCCAGTGCAGCGCTGCCTTTGCGCCCTCCAGTTCCCCTTGCACCACTCTTCCCTTCTGTCCCATGAGCTTCGGCCATCCCAAAAATATCTGATTTCATGTCCCAGTCTTGCAGCTCGAGTTCATCCACATCACTTCCCTGGCAAAGGCTGCAAATACAAACATTTGGGCTGTGTATTTGGCTGCACCCTATTCCTTGTGGGGGTTCGTGGGGCTGTCCTGCATTTGCAGTACCTCCGTCATGAACCTTTTTTTTTTTTTTTTTGCAAATCAGATCGTGGGAAAAGCTGGTGACAGCCTTGGGAGCATGGCTGGGTCGGAGAGCATCCTTCCCGCCCCCAGCCGTCCCCTGTGCAGGGTCAGAGGAGGACCAGAGCATCTTCCTCTGCAACTGGACATGTGAAACGGAGCTCAGAAGCTTGTGGCAAACCCTGTGCAAACGGCTATCAGGTCTTGGAGGCCAAGTTGGACCTGTGTGGCTGTGACGGCTGCCGTACCACTGCTGTTTGGAGTGGTGCCTTGGAAGCCAGTGCCACAGCCAAGCCAACTGGGAAAATGGGAAAAAAGAGTCACCCCAAGCAGAGCGATGGCCACAAGTCCCAGACCACCACCCCTCCCTCACACCAGGGGCTACACCTTGCCCGGACCCACCTCCCGGCTATCAGAGGGTCCTTTTTGGGGGGGATAAACCCCACTAAAGGGCAGGCATGGCTCCTCTCCAGCCCCAGCAGTGCCACCCCACAGCACCCGTCCCCAAGAGACCCCACGGAGTGTCCCCACGTGCTGCAGCTGCATTGCCAGCTCTGTTTGAACACCCGCCGGGCCGGGAGGGTGGAGCGCGATTGTTGCACGGTTAATTGGATTTGGCCGCTGCGACAGAAGGGCTGGGGATTAGGGCGCAGGGGAGGAATTACCGGCGGGGGCGGGAGCTGGCCTCGGGGTCTTTTGTCCTGAGGGATTATTGGTGGGGGCTGACGGATGGGGTTCGATGTTGTGTTGGGAACAGTCGGTGTAATCGCTCATTGCCGTGTCGTGGGCGGTCCTCGGGGAGGGATGCAGGCGGCCATGGGGTTCACCCCCTCCATGGACAAACCTCTGGGCTCTGCTCGGGCTGAGGGCTCGGTGCCGGGGATGAAGGACACTCCGGGCAGCTTTGCACGAAGGAGGCTGCTCCATCCACCACCAGGTGATGGGAAGGGGCTGTGTCCTCCCCATGCACTGCCCACAAAGAGCAGCAGCTCCTGAAACCCACCCAATAGCCACTAACAAATGATGGAGCCATCCTTTCCTGGTGATGTCCTGCAGTATTTAATAGCAGCCAGGCATATCCTCTGTGCAGCTCTTTCTGAGCCTGTTTAGCTTCTGTTGTTGACTGTACCCACAGGGTCTGATCCTGCCCTACCTGGGGCTGAGGGTCTCTAAAGCAAATGGGGACCCTGAGACAAGCCAGAGGGATGAGCAGCTCTTGGGGAGGGGCTGTGCTTTTGCTCCCATTTCTTGCTGAAAAAAAGCAGCTCAGAGCTTCCCAGTGGTGGGAAACACCAAAAATGCCCCATAAAGGGAATGAGGGGGAAATGAGTTCCCTGAATCCTCTGGGCATTGGCCATCCTGTTGCTGAGCTTGCAGGGCCGCTCCCTGCAGCAGGAACCCATCAGAGCAACCCAACCTGGTGGGGACACACAGTGTCCCGGACCCAGGGGCACCTAATTCATGTTAAAATAGCCCCCAAAGAACCCCAAACCAAGTGGCTGCCCCAGTTTTTGGTGCGTGGCATGGGTAAGTCCCCCCAAGCTGTGCCGAAGGGAGGGGGCTGCACGTGGTCGCCCATCATTAACGGCAGCTGTTTTGTTTCCTCTTGAGCAAGGCAAGGGGTTTGCTCTGCCACCGGCACCGGATGAGATAAACTCACCCAAGGAAAGCAAACGCCCTGAGCCAAGATGTGGGGGGGCCCGAGACCCCCCCCCCCCCCGAACCCTTTTGGGGTTTGCTGTAGAGGGGGGAGATGATGGCCAGCTGCCTGTCCCACCACCCAGGGCACATCCCTCAGCGGGAGCGTGGCAGTTCCAGCACTTGGGATTTTGGGCAATGCCGGGCTTGGGGAGGACACCGGCTCCGCTCCGGGTCACCTGGGAGCTGATAAACCAGCCTGAATGCAGCGGCTGGGATGAGCATGGCCACTCCTCTGGGAAACTGAAATTCAGGAAAAGCTGCTGGAGCTGAGCAAGTGATGCAGTATGGTAGCTGGAAGTCACCAAGTCACCTCCCTGCTCAGAGGCTGGCCAGGGCACAGCTCGTCCCTGCTGCCACCATCCCGCTGCCTGGGGTGGCAAAGCAGCAGCCAGCACACTGGCTGTGCAAGACCCAAATTTTTCTGGGGGTGGGCCTGGGGGAGCCAGGGAGCTGCTCAGGACAGCCCAAGCTGTGCAGGGCAAGCTCGAGCAGTCCGGGAACAGGTAATACCTGCCGCACCTCATGGCGGGGATTACGGGCGTAACCGCCGGGGCGTGCACACCGAGAGAGCAGCAGCAGGATGGGTCAAACCAGTGTAAAACCCCGCGGCTGAGCCTGTGCCTCGCTCCCAGCCGGCTTCAGCCATAAAAAAAAAGGAGGACAAGGGGCAGAGGGGGTCAGGGGGAAGCGGAGGTGCCCTTTGTACCCGCCACTGGCTTGCTCTGGGTGCTCACCAAAGCGAACGCCACGGCACAGCATTGCCCTGCGGCCAGCACAGCATTGCCCTGCGGCCGGCACAGCCTGGGAGCAGCAGTGGAGGGGAGACGCAGGCGCCGGCGTGCCCAAGGATGGCCAGGAAGCTTTAAGAAATCTCCTTTTACACCCAAATCCCCAGTTCGCAGCCGAACCCCAGCATCAGCGGGTTGTGGCAAAGGCACGACCATGATTCACTGCGGGGCAAAACCAGGGTCTTCCATAAGGACCAGGCTGCAACACGTGGCCGCGGTGCCGCACGCCAGCACGCACTGGGCGTCAGCGTGGGGTCTGCTTTCAGCCTGACAAATGTCTTTCGTCGACAGGTTTTTTGACTGTATCGAAACGCGGGAGATGGGCAGGGTTTTACACTGCAGAAAGCAGCACTCGGCGTTCACCGTGCAGGAGTTAATTGGTTTTCTTTATGCTAATTGTGAGGGGAAGTGAAGAATGCCCTTAATTGGAGGGCAAATCAGCCGTGCAGAACGGGCTTGATTTACCAACCCATGCACAAAAATCCCGGCTCTCACCCTTGCCATAGCAACAGGGAAATGCTGGATATACTGCTCATCCAGCCAAAAAACCACCCAGGATACCCTCCCTGGGGACATGCATTACCCTCACTGGTGAACAGGCTCTCCCCAGACATTCCTGTGGGGAAAATTAAGACTCAGAACAATATTTGTTGGGGTTTAAAAGGCTCTGGGGAGGTTGCAAGGGAAGGTCGGCTTTGCCTTGCGCTTAGGAACCCTGATGGGGTCTGATGGGACCTGTCTTGGCTGGAGGCATCTCGTGTAAAACCCAACACTGAGCTCTGGGAAGGATGCTTGGTCCAGGGGGGGACCCAGTTCACCCCAGCTTCTCCCACCCCTCTTCCCGGCATGCCCTAAATCCAGCCAGGAAGAGGGGTGGGAGAACTGGGTTGTACTCCACACCATGACCCACAGGAACGGGGATGCAAAAACACGTGCTCCGGTTTGCAATCTGACACGTGCTGCTGCATCCACCAAAGTGATTTATTTTTCCAGCTCTTGCAGCTTCTGGTCAACCAGCTTTGGACTGAGCCTATCGCTGGGCTGACAGCAAAGGTTCGGGTGGTATTTGGGATGGGGAGGGAGCATGGTGCATGCTTCTTTTGTCCCTAAACACCAAAAACAGTGGAATAATAAATAATTTTTAAAAAACCCTATTGCGAAGCAAATTTCTGCACAAATCAGCTGGTTTTAGGAAGAAAAGTGCTTCCTGCCAGCCCTGGGAGCCCCTTGTCTGCTGAGCTCCCCTTCCAGCCAAGCCTTTGCAGAGCTCCCCTGTTTTGCAGGGATGGGGCGAGCCTGTCAGCTTCATGATGGGGAGTGAAATTTGGGAGCAGAGAGGGGCTCTGAAGGGACCCCAGGGTTTGCCTCCGCAGCCACTCCCAGGAGGAATTTAGATGTTTTCTCCTCTTCTACTTCCAAACCCGAAACATCCCTGCCGGGACGGCTGGTTACACAGGTCAAAAAAAGCCGTGTGACTATGAAAATCATATTGAAAAGAGCTGAAACTTAATTAGGTCACATCCTTTAAAAGCAGCTTGTGATCTGGTGATGCAAATCACAGCCTGCCTTCGCACACACACCCGGGCTGGTGAAACCCTCGGCGCCGTCAGCCGATCCTTGTGCTGAAATTGGGGTTTGCTCCTGGGTTAAACGTCTTTCCACCCCGCATCGCAGCCCGCCCCGGGTATGGGGAGCTTGCAGAGCCACATCCCACAGGCGCTACTGGCACCACCGACCTTGCTTGCTTTCATTTTAGCTGTGCGTTGTGTGTAAGACATGCTCGAGACATAGAAGAAGGGAAGATGTGGTGGGGGACGGTGTGAGTGGGGGACGGGGCATCCCGGTGCCTTTGCAGGCTCGGGGGTGGGAAACGGGGTCTTGCTGGCACCCTGTTAAATCTAAGCTCCTTAAGCAACCTCAGCTGAGAAAGGAGAATAACTTTAATTCACAGCGTTGCACACTGAGGGTTTGTCTGGAAAATATGACAGCGGTTAATGAGGAAAGCACGCTGGTGTGATTTCCCTCCGAACTGAACAGCTGGGGAAAAAATCAGAAAAACTTGGTATCCCTCTGGTTTGCTGTGAGGTGAAACCCTCCTGCGGTTGTGTTTCGGCGTGTCAGCCTGGCTGTGCCTGAAGTGAAACCGTGGTTCCCCCACCCCGCCCAGAGCCGTGGCGCGGGCGATGCTCCTCGGCACCAGGGCCAAAGTCAATCACGGGGTCGGTGCTGTCGTTCCCACCAGAGCTTTCCTAAGGAGGCAAAAGGGCACTGTCGGCCTCCCAAGTGCGGGACTTGGTTCAATATTGACCCTCTCGTTAATCTACGCCCGCCGGCATCGCGTGGGCGCCATTGATTGAGGAGCGGTGCGATTGTGGGTGCCGACGCTTGCTCTCCGGCTTTGTGGGGCTGAGATTTGACCCCCCCGCCGCTGCCCAATGGCTCCATGCCGGGGCTGGTCCACGCATCGCAGCACCCTTCTTTTGGGGGAAAACACAACGTTTTTACATGACGTGCTGTCCAGGAGACTGTACACACACCGGGTGTAAAACCATGGGGAGAACTCACTGCTGCCCTCCCCGTGGGACCCCCTAGGGTTTCTCAGGTCCCCCCATATCTGTTGCAACATCCGAGATCACACAACTCTCCACTTCCAACTTTGCAGCCTCTGGAAAAAGAAAGGGAAATCTTTTCCCAACCCCACCAGCAGCTTTTTCCACCAGATACCTGTGATCCAGCCTCCTCCAACCCCACTTCAGACGAGTTGGATATTTGCAGACCTACACGTGCTTTTAGGTCTTAGTTTCGGAGGAGAAAGCAGGGCCACAGCTTTATTGCTTGGCAACAGATTTCCTTCCAAAAAATAAAACCCAAAAAAAACCCCAAACCCAAGTGTTATATATAATTCAGTGGAAAGGCCTGCAGGCAACGCCCTGCAAACGCTGTCGGGGCAGTCTGAGCTGCGAGAGTTTTGTGGAGGGGATATTTTGGGAAGACGGGGGCTGGTGCCAGAAAGACAGGGCTGCTGAGATGGCGGGCGGGGGGTGGGGGGTGTTCCCAAGGCTTCACATTCGCGTAAAGAAAAGGCAGAAGCTCCCAGATCCAGCCCCTGAGTCTCCCACAAACCAAGCAAGAATGGTGTGTCTGCCCAAAAAATTACCGGACGGCACCAGGCAGGAGCCACATCAGAGCCCTTTTTCCCTGCCATGACCCCCCAGCAGCCATCTAGCAGTGTAAAGGGGGCTTTAGCTTAAGCAAAAAAGGGGATGCTGTGGCTTGAGAGCGAAGGTTTTGCCCCGAAGTAAAACATGGGGGCCAAGCAGGCGTCACCAGCCTCAGGTTTGGGAAGTCTGTGCAGTCCTGGCCCACGAACATTCTCATCTCTTCCAGAGTTTTAGCCAGTACCAGCTTCTTGCAGACACTGGCAGTGGTTGAGCATCCCAAGAAGGGGATGCTTTTAGCTGGTGATCCATCGAACACCAATATATATAAACCTTTGCAATTTGTTTATACATATATATAAAAACCTTTGCAATTTAAGCTAGCAGCAGTCATTGGGTTTTTTTTTTTTTTTGCTTTCACTTAAAGCACGCAAAGGCAGAAAGCAGCATTTGGGAGGCTTTCATGTTTGCATTTGTTGCCAGTGGGACGTCAGGTTGGGAGATGTGAACATAAAAACTAGACAGACACCCACGGGCAGGAGCGGGTGCCGAAAGGGTCCCGTTTTTTCCACCCCCCGCGGCATCCCCGCTCGGCTGCGCTGCCACTGGCTTTCCCAGCCTCTCTCCCCTGGTTTAATTTGTCACTGCAGGACTGGGTTGGGTCGGGGATACACGGAGACCCTCTGACATGATTTTTGGTAAAAGCAATGCTGGTGCTGCTGGGCCGGGCTCCAGTGGACGTCTCCAGCAGCGTGACGTTTTGCTGCCAGCAGTGCAGAGCAGGGAGCGGGTGAGCTCACCCCCAGCACACAGAATTAGATTTAGATCTAATTTAGGTCTACATTTAAAGGCATTTTACATCCAGCACCGTGCCTGACCACAGCCCCACGCGCGGACTGCAGCCAAGTTGAGCGCGTTAGACGTTGGCTCTGCTACAGAAACATCATCCCGCTCTTTTTTTTTTCCAAGAGCTCCGAGCTGACAAAGCAGCTGGCGTGGAAAGATGCTCGGGTTGCTCATGCCGCTGCGCTGGATCACCCGGCCCTGGCAGTGGGGAAGAGCTGCTGTTCCTCCTGCTCCTCCGCCCCAGCTGGCATTTTCCAGCCACATTTTGGTGGGAGGGAGCAGGCAGCACAGATCCCACCAAAGCTGATGGAGAGGTTTTGGACCCGCTGGGGGATGCCGAGCCCCCGACCTGGTTCTCCTCCTGGAATATGGACCAGGAGTCCACAAACGAACACGCCGTGTACAACCCCCCTCCTTCCAGCAAGGGCAGGGTCTTTGCCAGGACAAGCAATGCCAGCACAGCTGTAGTCGGGATTTCCTTGTGTCTTTGGGAGGCAGCTTCATGCCTAGCATTAATTCCTTTCTTAATTACAATCATCACCCTCCGCACCCTCCCACAGTGTCTCGCAGGAGCGCTGGATGACATGCTTGTTTGTGATGCTGGATCACCTGGGTTTCTTTTTTTTTTTTTCAACACCATTTATTTATTAGCCGGCATTACCTTCCAAGCCAACCGGATTTAATATTTTTGTTCCAGTTGGCAAAGATTTTATTGACCGTGGAGAGGCAGAAATCACTGCTACGCACCTGCGATGCAGGCGGAGACGCCGAGGTTGGGACGGAGCAGCCTGTTGCCTGCCGGATTGACGTCCCAAACCCAAAGGGAACTGGGGAAACAGCAACTTGGGCATCATTTTTTCCTCTGTGCTGCTCGCGAAAGCCTCACTGTTGGCACTTAACTTACTCCAGACACAGACTGTATATGCACATACATTCCTTGGCCATGCGATCAGACCGGAAAAGATTGCATTCAGCCTAAGAACCACAGCGGGAAGGAGGCTGGGGAAAAGCTGTGCATTAACCGACACGAGAGCGCTGCAGCCTCCAGAAAAGCTGCAGTCAACACTTTATTTTTTTAGGAGACGCGGCGCTAAAAGAGGAACTGCTGAGGGATGTGCGGTTGGAAAGGCCTAGATGGGTGTGGGGGGGAAGCTCTTTTATTTTGGCAAAATCCTCCTCCCTCTTGCAAATCTCTCTGCAGAAGGACTCTGTGCACCACGAGGGCCTGCCTTTGCATTGGCAGCCCCTCCCAGGATCCCACTATCGAGATGCCACCGAGCCAGCTTCTCCCACAAGCCTAGACTTTAATAGTTGCCTCTCCCGCCGCTGACTGTCGCGGTTGAGGAGCAAAGCACCGGCGCAGCTTCGGTGCCGCCCAGCCGAAGGGTGGCCGAGAGCACCTCACCCAGCCAGGGCTCGCTCCCTCCCGGGGCCAGGTCAGGAGGGCAACGCCTGAACCATATCCCAGGTCTGAACCCTAACCGGATCCAGGCACCCTCCTCGCACTCCTACCCCACCACATATCAGGGCAGGGTGGGGTTTCTGGAGGGTGGCAGGGTTGCAACCCAAAGAGCAGCCTCGCGGGGAGAGTTTTGCTAATGTCCCTCAAGCCTCGTGCTCCAGCTTCCGCTCTCTGCTCGCACTGAGTCAGCGTTGCACAAGCTCAGCCCCCCCGTGCCCCCAACACAGCCCCGCACCCCAACCCCCATGGCTTTTGGCAACACCAGGGTGACCAAGCAACGGTGTCGCTGCTCCAAGCATCGGGTGTTTCAGCATGAATGTGGCAAGCTCTGCACTTTGCTCTGAGCATCATCGGAGCAGAATCAGATGCTTGGCGCGGGCACTTGTGGGACCAGGAGCCGTGGCAGGAGCGGGGCTGAGCCCCCCCGCTACCCCCCAGCCGGCACAGGGCTTTCGTGCTAAACCAGCTTCCCATCGGAGCGGTGCTGCGCCGGGGCGTTAAGCACATCAGTCGCTCACTGGTGCCGCACCAGCATTTGCATAATTTCAATTATGTTTCCAAAACGGGGAACAGGCTTTGACAACAACAACTCTGCAGTACCTTGAAAAATCAGAGACGATGGAAAATCATCGTCTCAAACCTGATGGCCCTGCAAGCGCCTTCCACTGGCATAAACTCAAAGGTGTCATCACAGTACGAGAAAGGATGCAGCAATCCAGGTTTTGCCATTGAAACCTATGGAAATAAACCCATGTGAGGATGAAAGAACCTCACCCCAGGCACCACTCTGCCCGGTACCTGTCACCCTCCCGTCCTCGCCACCCTCCACGCAGCACCCATCCTTTCCCCCATCCCGTGCCTCCTCCAGGAGCATCCCAGCCATGACAGCTTCTGCCTTTCCCCATTTTCTCCTACACCTGGAGGCAAAAGAAAACCAGGGCTGATGGAGCTGGCTGTGGCCCCCATCCCACTTCCCCATATCTGCCATCGGTGTGTTGAGACATCGCTGCCTACGAGTAGAGTGCAATGGGATATTTATTCTGCATTAGTCACCTCACCCTCCCTATCTGTCGTCTGCAAGCGCCCCGGCTTGAACTGCAGGTTTGTAAGCAGGCTGGCTTGTACCCACGCAGCTGCAGCACGGCTGTCCCGGAACCCGCCTCGGTGCCACGGCGCACATTTTTGGCAACCTGGGGATGCCAGGGAGTTGGCAGATGTTAAACTCATCCACAGATTCGACACCTTAAATAGCACCTTCTTTTTTTAAAGGCGGTCGCTGGAAGGTGTGTTAGAGCGCAGGAGTAAGCCTGCTTGCCGTAAGCCTCCTCTCCAGACTATGGGAACCGGCAGCAAAATATTCCAGGTCTCGGCATTAAGCAGCCTGCGGTTCATTAGCAATCCAAGAGAAGAGGAAGCTGCAAGCTTCGAAGGAGAGACGTCAGTTCATAAAACCCTCAAGTGTTGGGAAGCTCCAGTTTTTTCCGAAGGCCCGAAAGCGGCACGGCCGCTGAATAATGCATGAGGCTGCCGAGAAGTTGGCAAACACCGGGTGGAACGAGTTAATCCACAGATCCGCTCGGATGCCAGCACTCCTTCAGCGACGTGATTAACCAGTTTCACTACTCGGAGCGTTTCCGGGAGGACTGGGAGCTGCTGGAGCGCGTAAAAGAAGGGAAGGAGAAGCTGTTGAGCCCTTTCTCCCCCATGGCACAGCAGCGCTGGCGGACACCGGCATGGTGAAGAGGCAACCATGAGCAAAAGCAAGCAGAGCGTTGAAGCAAGGGGTTTCAGGCTGTGACCTGGAGACCTTGGCTGAAGAAAACCCATGTGCAACTTCAAACAAGGTGAAAAGCTGTAGCTCATCCTCATGGGGGGATGCATCCCCCTTCGTAAATCATTAATAAGGTTCATGATGGAAACAAAAGTTGGGAAGCTTTGGTACTGTGTTTAAGAGTGTAACTTCATACCGAGAGGGAAATGCAGAAGATCATTTCTTTATTAAGTATCAGCTAAACAGATAAGGCAGGAGCCAAGATCCTGAGATTGCAGCTGCAAGGCTGCAGACAGCATTATTTAAGGGAGAACACATCACTACCTGGGTTTGAAATATTCCCATCCCTCCCTAAAGAGGGCTAGAAAGCTGCAGCAAACACAGCCAGAAGCAGGTCTGAGGCAAAAAGGTGCCTTTGCAGCTGCGGGAGACTGGCAGGAGCAGCCCAGGAGCATCGCCAGCGCCTGGGCAGCCGCGTCCCAGCCCGCCCGACGGTGACCCTGGCTCACACCCGCCACATACTCAAGATGCTTGGAGACAAGGGCTGGAGGACTTTGAATTCATTAACTAGTCCAAGGTTGTAAGATGAGCCAGAGCGAGATCCAGGGACAGCTCGTTGGCAGCGATTCAACGCCTTCCACAACGCAGCACCGGACGCCAGCGACTTTCACATCGGCCCTTGCTGAGCTTGGCTCATCTTCCAGCTAGCAGGTGCTGGGGAAGCTTGTCCCGTACCTTTGTATCAGGCAGCAAGAAGAAATCAAGTATACCAGCAGCGTCTGTCCTGCTGCTGCCCCTCGCCTCCCCCTTAAAATGCTCTTATTTTCAGTGTTGATGCGAAAACCAGTCCAGTGCAGGTCATTGCAGCTGGAGCAACCCTTCAGATCGAAAATACAAGGATCTGTATGATATATAGGATGTGATTTGAACATTGAAGCACGGTGTAATTTGAACACTTAGACAGACAGACTCGCTTTGGAGGGAAAGATAGAGCCAAAGCACTGCTTTGCTTGCAAAAGCTTCCTGCTCTACGGTGAGAGACGGGCACTGGGTATGGTTACAGTTAGGGCAGCAGATTGAAAGCCACAAGTACGTGATAGGAAATGCCTCCCGAAGAGCTGGGTCGGTTCCAGACTAATCCAGCCCCTGTGGGGAAAGGGCGTTCTGGCAGATGTTAAGCTAATGGGATAACTGCAAGAGCGCACCTCGGTCCGCTGACGGACGGCAGCTGGAAGTTAACAGCCATGGGGTTAGTGCCTGCTCCACAACAGCCCCTTGTTTTCAAAAGGAAAACGTGGAAAGCTCCTCAGGGCAAAAATAGCAAATATTAACAGCACGAGGGCTACGCAATCCCACGTTCCGTGCACGCAAAGTGCAAAGTCTCCTTCTGAGAAAGTACGCCAAGCAAACGTTACTTCCAAGTCAGGAGCTGTCATCACCAGGCGCCGGGACTGGTGTCAGTTCCACCTTGCAGCCTTACCCCAGCGCTGCAAACCCCTATAACTCCTGCCCTTCATGTGACGAGTTTGTTCTTCGAATACTAGCTTCAAACAAACGCCAGAGGTATTTCGGGGCTGGCGTCGGCCCCAGACGCTTTCCTCCACTCCTCTCCAACCCCAGCAGCGACAATCCGGGCAGGTGCTGGAGGCTGGCCGCCTGCCCCTTTCCCCACGATGTACCTTCCTCTGATGGACCCTCGCGGGCTCGGGGACAAGCGTTGCCGCAGCTCAGGCACGCGAAGAGCAATATAGTCTTCTCAACTAGTCCTAGTTAAGCCTGGGAACAAGCTTCCCTCGCTACCGAGGTCTGCCCGCCAGCCCACTCCACCCGTCCTACTCTCCTGTAAGCGCAGAGGCTGAGGGCCAGCGTGGGACAGCCGAGCGCGGCATAAGCTGTGTTGAGGTCTTTCATCACCCGCCCCCCCCAAAATACGAATTAAGAGTGCACCCCTATAACACAGCCAAACAACCGTCAGCATGCAACGTGGCGTTCTGCCGCAGCTTTCCACACCTTTCCATCTCCCGCGATGATGAGAGAGAAAACCTCCCCTCCCCTCCTGCTCCATCAGAAACTTTGGGACGAAGCCGGCGCCTGGCCCAGGCTGCGTTACCCCCATTATATTTCAAACAAGGGATCCATTCTAGGCACAGACACAGAAACAAGTTCAGGAGTTCAGCTTGTTATCTACACCTTGGCTTCCTTCTCTTTTTAACCTCTGAGTGAGTTTTTACCGAGTCTGAAGGGCAGTTGGGGCACAAGGGGTACCTACGCTGAGCCAGGAGCTGCTGGTGGTTCCCTCTCGAGGCTGCACTCATCTGAATACTCCTATGGGGGAAAAAAAAGTGTTTCAAGTATCATCAATTTTCAAGCATATCAGTTTCCATCTCTCACAAAACAGACACCTATTAAATCCTGCTGAAGTATTTTTTTCTAACTAACGCTGCTGCCCTGGAAGATGCAACTAAAGAAACCAGTAACAGAGGAGCGAAGTGCATCCTCTGGAAGGCAAAACATTTCTCTTGAGGCGAAGCAAGGGCCTGAGCCTGTTAAACCGCTGTGAGACTCTGAGGCTGGAGAACTCAGCAGATGACTCACATCTTTACTCTTTTTTTCCCCTCCTCTCTTTTTTAAGGAGGCCAGAGATACCTGTTCTTAAGCAAGAGAAGAGCGACTTCCTGGACAATACGCCGCATACCCGATTTACCACCTATAAAAAGCCACCTTTCACACAAGCTCCCGGCGCTTGACGGGACGCACCCCTCGCTGCTGAGCGCCACGGGGCTCTGACTCACCCACTTCGCCCCTTCAGAACTGATGGCAGGGCTAAAATTACACTGCTCTTTGCGGTGCTCCGCATTTTGAAAGGGAGATGGATTGCGGTGCTCAAGTCATCCACCTCGGCCTGAAGTCCTGAAAGCGTCTGCTTAGGCATAATTCTGAAACTTAGAGATTTGAGCAGCGTCGGTGCCGGGATCGCGCTTGGGATGTCTGAAGAGGATCAGAGTTAGTAAGTGGAGATGCCGCTAACTCACCGACAGCCCTTGAAAGCTGACGCTTCCCCCGCCATGGCAAGGGGAAAGCTTTTTTATTTTCTCCAGAAAGCGCCAAAGCCGAGGTGATTTCAGATTCCACACACTGAGCCCTTCGGGCTGGACAGATACCAGAAACAAATCCAAGATAAAAAGCAGAACCCTGCGTTAGCGGGAAGTCTGAGTCACAGTGCCCACACCAAGGCTGCTTCCACGTTCCAGAGCGAGTTCTCCACTCCCGGTGGTCGCTTCTCCCGTTCCCAGCTCCCAGCAACAAGGGAAATAACGCTCAGGTCCACCAGCAAAGCCACGGGCTACCAGAGGTCTTGCGGCCAGCTGTTTTGACAACGCGACTGATTTTTTTTTAAAGCGAGACACATTCCTTCGGGAGGACTATCATATTGGCAGGGTTAACTTCCGATTAGGGATGGCAGGCACACTTTTTCCAAACCCTGTCCGTGAGGACTGCGGCCCTGTGACCGGGGAAATAAAGCCCTGCTGAAGCGTGAGTCACGGCACGATTTGGGAAGGGTGCTCTCAGGACTCATGCGAACTGCTGCTGTGTCAAAGGTCCGGTTTAAAACGATAAGTGCTGACATTTTGAGAAATGACTAACTACTACAATGAAAGAGACATGAGTTTACTCTTCTGGAGCCTTGTCTCCAAACTCCCGAGTAGTTTAATTAAGTCAGAGTAAGTTCATTTACACAGCCACACCCTTAACTGACATCCAGGTAGACAGAGCCTAACCTAAATACCCTGGAACAAAAAGGCTTTGCGGAGGACTGCAGCTGCGGCAGGCCCACCGCCCCTGCACCCAGGTACGCCCACCTGGCTGAATAACATCTCCTGGCGACTCCCAAAACCTTTCCAACGGGAAGACGGCTCCGAGCGGCTCACGCCTGGCCTCACACCTGCAGTTGTGGGTGCTGGGAGCTATCTCAAAACCTCCGCTGTCCCCTCTGCCAGCAAAGCCCGACACACCCGCTCAGGCTGGGATCCGTGGGCGGCTCCTGTAACATCGCTGCCTCTCCCGGGGCCCGCAGGACGGCAGCTGTTGCGGTAACCGTAGCCCGCTGCGTGTGCCCCAGCCCGCGGCTCGGGCCCCGGCCCCCCCACGCGTCCCCGCTGCACCTGCCCAAGTCCTTTTATCGGCTCGCTTGTGCCCTATTCAGGCACCAAAGACGACCCGGCTTCACATATGTCGCTCCACAAGCACCCCTATTCACTCATCGGCCCTTTTGTCCATCGCTGCGTTTTCTACACTGGCCTGACATCTCCCCTTTCCAACCAAGTAATTTCTTCCTGTGAAACGCAGCACCATCCTGCTCAGCGACGCTCCCTCCGTGCCCTCCCACGGAGCTGGTCACCTTCCCAAGTTCCGTGGGGCCGGCGCTGAGGCAGTATAGATCTGACACTGAAGTTCGCTAAAGATCGTTAACTGCAAGTGGGAGTATTAAAGAAGTATCATCCTTTCCACTTATAAAAATAGTCACTAATCTAAGTCTCAAAGGAATTACAGACAGGCTTTCAAAACCGTGAGACACAGAACAGAGACCTCTTTATGTCAGCAGAACGCTCTACTCCAGCACCGTATTGCCCCTTTCTGTTTCTCTCATGATTAAATATAAGTAACATACCAGGAGAGCTCCGCTGTGTAATTGCTTTATTTTCTGCTTATTAGTTCTTTACCAACACTACAGCCATATTGAGAACACAAAATTCCTGTTTACTTTAGTCAGGGAGATCACAGTCTACAAACTCATTCACTTATCAGACACGATTAACGCCATTCAAAACTTACTCCATAAATTCACATGAACACAAATTGATGCACTTAAACTCCAGATTAGTTTTTAAATCATAGGATTTCTTACAGATTGCCACTTTATCCTACAGGCTATGTTTACTGCCTGATAGCCACTAGTTCGTGGTGAGGTTCAGCTACAACCTATAAAGGACGTGTTGAAAGTGAAACCTTTGTATTTTGTTCAGTAGCAATGGCCATTTATTTTTGACGTCTCTGCCACACGTTTCAGTAACTTTTTTCTCCCCCTTCCCCCCCCCAAAAAAAAAAGACATTAAAAAATTCAGAAGCGTAATCAGTTTCCTTTCACCTACAAAAACAGAATAACAAAGTTACTAAGGAAATACAAAATTGTGGATTCAACTTAATGCAAAGTCTAGCAAAGAAGTCTGCCCCAGCATTCGAAGAGAAAACATAGTAAATCAACTTAGACGAAAATGAAGTTATTGAAGTTTTCATGTTGACTGAGAATAGATTCAAGAAAGTTCAAGAACCATTAATAGAGCTTCAAGTTTTCCAGTTTAGGCATTTACTTTGTGCTTGGCTATTTTATTTATGCTCCAGAAGAAAACAGTAACCATATTCTTGTATTTTCAGTCTTTATACCACCACACTATTTGTTAAGTTACATCAACAGGAAAAAAAAAAAAGGCAGCTAGAAAATAGAGCAGTGATATTCCAGTGGCAAAAAGCCTTCAGTGGAAAAAAAAAAATCTCCCCTCCTCTTCTTTAGAGCCAGGATTTAAAAGTTATTCTACATTAAGCTTTTGCAGACTCTCTAACTTAGGAAGGCCTGTCATCAATCACTGCTCTATCTTCTAGCAGCAAGAACCCATTCAGTCCCATTTGCAACCCACATCAAAATAAGACTTTCAGAACCATATTCTAAAGGAACTTTTAAGTGGTGCAAAGCATTCCATTTCAGAAGTGAATTCAGTATTTTTAGCTTCCCATACATCTTTGGTAAGAGCTCCATGTACAATGTACTTAGCGTGCAGAGTCAACACTGCAGAAATGTAGTGTAATGCCCCCAATTTCATTTAAAACTCTCATCCTTGGGAAAAAAAAAAAAAAAGAAAAAAAAGCCATTTTCTTCTGGTTTTGTAGCATACATTCCTAGAATTCCCCAATCGAGTTTAACTCCTTGAGGAAATCTGAAGTTAATCCTTAAGGCTGAATAAGAACCAGCTGCTTTAATTTTTTTTGCACCCAGCATTAATACTTGATTGTGGTTTTACACTAATACTTCTTCTGGGTGGGTTGGGTTTTTTTTGCCAGTCACATCTGCAAGCTGTGATATGGCAAATGAGCTGCTTGCCCTTTAAGAACTAATTATGGAAGTTTACATTCATAGTCGTATTCTCTCTCTCCTCTCTCTCCTCCCCGCTCTCATTAGTAGTTACTCAATGGGCTTCAGACATCCAACATAGTTCCCTTCCTACAGGACTACAGCAACAACCGGCTACGGAGACAGATGGCGAAGACTGCGACTGCTTGCACGAGTTCAGTCGAGTCTTGGAAAACTAAAACCAATGAGCGATTTCCTCAAAACGGCTATTACTCAGGTGTCAGAATTACCGAGCTCGATTAAAGCTTACCACGGAACTTGCCCCTTCGGAAGTCTACAAAATGGAAGAGGAAAAAAAAAAAGTTTTCTTTCTCCACTACATGCACGTCAGAAAGAATCAGAAATCCTTTTAAGACTTAGGTGCCTTCAACTGCCTTGAGACGAAAGCAATTTGTCTCAATCGCAAGACAGGCAAGTCGGTGCTAGATTTTTTTGCCTAAACACCTGTGATTGAAAATAAAACTTGTTGCAATGCTCACACCTTACTGCTGCATTTTCTGGAAGGAACCTATCTCGCATTGAATCGGAGACTGACACGAGTAGTCAAAACTGCAGCTAAACATCATTTAAGTTTGCAATGCATGACAAAAACTGAACAGCGTCTACCCTGGAACTATTACATCATTCATGTCTTATTCGCTATATGGTTCCTATGTAGCATGGGGAACTTATTTGCATCCCTTCTCATGCATGATGTATGGTTCAGAACTTCACAGCTGACATTTCAAAGCAGTTCTTACATTACCTAGTTAACATTATGCCCGATATGCACTTTGAACATGTTACAATGGTATTCTCGCTATCTGCCACTGCAGGCAAGAATTCGTTTCATTATTAGTCTGAGATATGAAGACAGACTGAGAGTCACTATTTAGTTACAGATTAACAGAACTTTAAAAAAAAGTCCTTAATATAAAAAGACAGACTGCAGTTTGATTTTAAGCAATAATTTTCAGTTTACTAGATGAAGTAGATCTATCAACATATTTTCCGCATGAATGCAAAAAAGTAGCAATCTACAGCAAGTAATAGAAGGAAAAAAATATATATATATATAATCAAAAAAGTAGAACCAGAAAGCATACACTGAAAATGGTACCCCTCCCCCAACCATCCCCCCAAATAATCAAACTGTCTTAAGGGCTATCAAGAGGGAAAAAAACCAACAAAAAAACAAAACAAAAAAAAAAAAAAAAGAGAGTTACTTAGCAAGTCTACAATGTGTCTTTCCCCTGTTTGCTGGAAGTCTGCCATAGCATCTAGTGCTTGTGTTCGTGTCACATTCGGAGATTAGAGCATCCTAACGCCAAGCAAGAAGAGTTAAAACAGGAATCCAGTCAAGTGCGCAGAAGGAAAGGGTGGTAACTGGAGAAAGGTGATCATAATCCTATGGATGCTTTTGTTTTACTTTTCAGTAGAGAATCATTCTTCTGGAAAGCCATGTGGGTTATTTTTTTTTTCTTTAATTCTTTGTAGACTAAATAGTTATTCTCTCATTAGGATTTATAATTGGATGTTAACCATGTCAGCCCTTCATAGAGTCCGTCCCCTGTAGTAGCACAGGAGGGCTGCACGTACCAATTCCTATCCCTGATTCGGGTCAGGCCCAGTTTCTCCTGGATTTCATGGGGTTTCATGGCATCGGGCAGGTCCTGCTTGTTGGCGAAGATGAGGATGATGGCGTCCCGCATCTCCCTGTCGTTGATAATGCGGTGGAGCTCCTGGCGGGCCTCGTCGATGCGGTCGCGATCGGCGCAGTCCACCACAAAGATCAACCCTTGCGTGCCCGTGTAGTAGTGCCTCCAGAGGGGACGGATCTTGTCCTGGCCCCCGACATCCCACACGTTGAACTTGACGTTTTTGTAAGTAACCGTCTCCACGTTGAAGCCCACGGTGGGGATGGTGGTGACGGACTGGCCCAGCTTCAGTTTGTACAGGATGGTGGTTTTACCAGCCGCGTCCAGACCCAGCATCAGGATCCGCATCTCCTTGTTGCCGAAGATCTTGGACAGCACCTTGCCCATCTCGGCGGCATCCAAGGGGCCCGGCGCCTCCGGGGGGTGCGGGCCGTGCGGTGGGGGGAGCGGGGGGGCGAGCACCGACCCACCCGAGCAGCCCGCGCGGGGCGGGGGCCGGAGCGGAGCGGGGCCGGCCCGGCGAGGCGGCGGCCGGGGCCGGGGGGGGCGGGGGGGTGTCAGGGCAAGGGCAGGCGGGGCTCAGCGCCGGCCGCGCATGGGGCGGCTGCGGAAGGAGCGGCGAGGAGAGGCCTGGCCGTGCGGGGAGGGGGGGGGCCGCGCCGCCCTCCGCTCCTCCGCCGGGCCTGAGGCGGCGGCGGCTCCGCCCGGCTCCTCGCCTTGGCTCCCGCCCCGGCGCCTCAGCTCATGGATGCCGGCTGAGGGGCGGCGGCTCCGCGTCCTGCCTGCGGAGGGACGGAGAGAGCGTGAGGCGGGGCGGGGAGGGATGGAGGGAAAGGGGGAGAGGAGCCGGCGGCGGTTACCTCAGGGCGGGCTCGGCTCGGCTCGGCTCGGCGCGGCGCCGCTCCCTCAGCCAGCGCCGCCGGAAAAGGCGCCGCGCGCGCCCGCCTCACTTCCCCTCCGCCGCCACCGCGCCTGCGCGCGGCGCCCCCGCCCCGCCCCGCCCCGCCCGCGCAACGCCGCCGCCCGCCGCTCCCCCCCCCCCCCACGCCCGCCCCGCGCATGCGCTTGCGCGGTGGGGAGGGCGGGGCGAGGGGGCGGGGAGCGCCGCGCGCCTCGCCCCCTTCCGCCCGCGGCGGTGCGCGCCGTCCCGCTTCCCGCGCGGCCTCGCTGGGCGGGGACACTGCGCCTGCGCGGATGGAACCCCGCCCCCTCCCGCCGGAAGGGGCGCATGCGCAGAGAGCGCGGCTTTTGACGGAAGGGCGGGGGTGTCTTTCTATTGGCTGCGCCACCCCAGCCCCGCCCCTCCGCAGCGCGGGCGGTGGCGCCGCTTCCTCCGCTGCTGCGCCTGCGCGGCGGGGCGGGGGCGGGGCCGGGCCCCTGCGGCCGGGACTGCGCCTGCGGATAACAGTGGGGGGGCGGGGCCTCGATGGGGAGAGGCGCCACGCGATCACACGTCAGCAGGAGCACGCGGAGGGCGCCCGGGGCGCGCCTTAAAGGGGCAGGCGACGCCCTACGGCGGTCCTGGCGGCCACGGGTGACAGCCGCCCGCCCGTGCCCGCGGGCCCTCGGGGAGGAGGAGGCGGCTGGCAGGGCCGGGGGGCCGCGGGGGCAGCCCATACTCCCGGCGCTCACACCCCAGCGCCTTGGGGTGCAGGCGCACATGGGGCGCGGTGCTGGGCTGGTGCATGGCGCTGGCCGAAGCGATGCCCTGAGGTGCTCCTCTGCCAAGGAGGAGGCCGGGTGTCGGCCTCAGGAAGGAGCTCAAACCCTGCTGGGTCACCCTGCGCCATGGAGGGCCCCCGTCACCTGCCCCGGGCGCTGCCGTGGGCTTGGTGTTACAGTGAGGGGGGTGAGACACGGGCACGGGTTGCCCAGAGAGGGGGTGGACGCCCCATCCCTGGAAACATCCAAGGTCAGGCTGGACGGGGCTCTGAGCAACCTGGTCTAGCTGAAGATGTCCCAGCTCATGGCAGGGGGTTGGACTAGATGGCCTCTAAAGGTCCCTTCCAACCCAAACTGTTCTGTGATCCTACAGTGTGTAACATCACCGGCTTTACGGCTCCTCGTTGTCTTGGGTCGCTCCCCATAATTCGGATGAGTGATGTTCAAGCTGTGGCCGGCCGCTCGAGAAACACAGCGCTCACGTACCTGGCCACAGCCCCCACCCGGGAGCAGCGCCCCAGCACGCCCTGCGTGACGCAGAGCAGCACCCTCTGCACATGTATCACAGATACGTGTTTTGCTGGTTTCACAGGCACGGCGTGTTGCAACCCCGCGCTCCCGGTGACGTGCCAGCAAGGCTGGTACACGTAAGCGGTATGAGGGTGGTCCTCCAGGCCTGGCACGCTGGGGCAGGGGGCTGCCCACCCAATTCCTCCTGGCAGGACCTGTGGGGAGGAAGGCAAGGGGAAAGCAAGCCTGTGTTGGTAGTTGCTGATGGAGCAGACATGGGAAGCGGCATCCTGAACACAAAACCAGCAGAATGTGCTGTGGTCACTTTGGGGTTGGCCTTCAGGGAGGCCAGGTGATGTGGTCACCTCCTGGACTGCACGGCTCTCAGAGCACAGGCACGCTTTCACTTGGGATTGCGTGTGTAAGACTGACTTCACCGTATCCTTCTATCCCTTCAAAAATACCAAATTTTGAGTTAATATTTATGGCAGACATCTTTGCAATTATGTGGCACATGCAAAGCAATCCCCCTTGGAACAGCAAAAGGGAAATTGTTTGGTGTCTTTAAAGTCCGGAAGAACGGGAGATTTCCTAGACGACAGAATTATTAAGAGAATGACAATAAGAGATTCCGAGGAAGCCTTGCTCTTTCATTCAGCGAGCAAAGAGGGAGGATGCCAAAGAAAACATACCATCCGTGGCCTCTCCTAATGACCTTGTGCAGGCTGCGGCGGGGGTAGAGGCTGCTGACACCAGGGCTCACGAGTGTCCCTGCATGCATCGGGCAGTGCCAGGGCTCATACTCTGGTGTTTAAAGCAGCAGATAATACTGCTAAGTACTGTACTGGCATGAGATTTACAGCAAGCCGTGGTGGTCCTGCTGGATACAGCCAGTTCAGTCTCATCTCACTAGCATGGGAAATTTATCTAAATAGAGTTTGCTGCCGAGCAGGGCTAAAATTACTGTCAGGATGTGGATGTTGGTGGGTTTCTACTTGGCTCTGTTCCGTTTGACCATTTCCGTGCTGGTGAACGTGAGCGGCAGTTTATTAAATTAGGCAGCAGTAGTACGACACCATGGGTCTTGACCAAAATAGTTGTGAAAGGAGACGTCAGGAGCTTTAAAGTACTGCCTTTGTCCCTGTGCAGGCATCGGTTGCTCTACCCGCTGGCCTCAGAGCAGCATTTTCTGGTTTCAGGAAATGACTGCCGTGTTAGCATTCTTGTTCTGACTGCGTAAAGCATTAAGGGGAGGGTGCGACTGTTCATGAGGTTTTTCTGCTTTTCCTTTTAATAGCTGAGAGTTACCTTTGGTTCTTTCTCCCGGGATCCACCAGTTGAGGAACATGGATCTCAAGCATTAAGTATGTCAGTGCCTGGCAGCCAGTGAAACACCGAATGGCGCCTGGGACGCTTGTCCGTCTGGGCTACGGGAGGGGATGGCTGTGCTGTGGCCCTCTGCCACCCGCCAGTGGGTACGACGGAGCACGGACTGAAATGAGTAAGTGCGGAGTGGGGAAGTGCCTTTTCTACCATCACCTCCCTCGGTTTTGCACCCAGACGTACCATTCCTTGGGTCTCTCCTCTTGAACCACGGCTTTTTTAGGTTTGTTGGTGACGGCATTGTCCCTCACCCTTGGGGACCGTCTGCAGATCGGGCTTAGGCAGCTTTCGCTTTGCCCGTTTTACCTGGCAAACAGCTGGGCTCTTCTGTTTTTCCTGAGCCCCTTCTTTCTCTCCTGATAAACTGGAAGTGATGGGACCTGTGAAATACTTGCATGCATGCCAAGGCGGGGAGTTGCTTTCAGGGAGAGGGCAGCTGCTCTTGCGCTGGAGCCGTTGAGGAGCCGATCTCCATGCAACAGGGCCTTCCGCTGACTAAGCAGCAGTGCCACTTCCTGGGCTGCTCCTCTCCCCGCAGGGTTCCTGCGTGCCTGTGCTTGATACCGGCAAACGAGAGGGTGCTCCAATCCGTATTATCCCTTTGCCAGCGTGGGCCCACTCCTTTCCTGGTGCGTGCCCTACCCTGGGTGGGCCGGTGGCCGAGATGAGCCATGCTGCTCCAGGCTGTGGTCGGCAGCTTCTGCTCAACTGCCTTTGCCCCACGGGTCCCCAAGCCTTTAGCAGCTGCGTGTCCTGTCCCTTGTCAGCTGGAGCGGGCACAGGCTGGGCACCCTGATAGCTCCCTGAGCTCTTCCACTGCTGCCTCTGCTGCTGATCAGCGCTTTTCAGCGTGGACCAGCCCTGAGCTGGAGCACGGTGCTGTATGCTTCAGCTGCCGCTGTGTGACCTGCCGAAAGCGTCCGGAGTTGATCTTGCCATCACCCAAGTCTAAAAGCCTGACAAAGAAAAGCGATACGCTGCGCTACTTCACACAGGAAATCTGAAACTTAACTGGGGACATGGGGATGTGGTGTAGAGGAGAAATGGGATCTGCTCAGGCAGAGGCCTCTTCACCTGCGCTGGGCTTTATTTGTGAGGATCCCCCTGCCCTTCAGGAAAACGTTCTGTCCCTATGGTCTGTGCACCAGAAGAAGATTTTACATGGTTTGGCCTGTGTTTTTAAAGTAATTATTACCACTCTTTAGGATGACATATAGCAAAAAGACATTTGAGAACTCAGCACTTTCAATAGTTAAGATCTCAAATTAGTCATTAAGAAACTCTGTGCATGTCAATCCTTGTATCTCACGTTTACCAATCCCCCAGAGAATGGGTGAGAAGCTGATGAGAGAGCACCACCTACTTTTGAAACATTTTTATGTAGACTCATATTAGTTTCCATAAATGAACAGAAAGGACAGTGAACAGGAAGCAGAATGTAAATGGCATAACTTAGTAAAGCAAATAAAGGCTTTGTTGTCTGAGGAACCCCACTGCTGTGTCCCTGCAGAGTTACTGCATCTTACCTTGGAGAGCCAGGAGATGACACAGCTTGTGTTACGGGCCTTTAAAATGTGAATTTGTCCCAGCGCAAGATGTTTTGAAAGACAGGTTCTTATTTTTAAGATAGCAACTTAAGTAACTGTGGGATGGAAATGTGCCATCAAAGATGAAGAAGTGTGATGGCCTGAGCAAAACAGGCTCTTAATCTCAGTGCTCAGCCTGCAGAAAGTTGATACAGATCTATACCCGGTAACCACCCCTTGGGGAAAGAAGCACAGGTTAGGCACTATATATACTCGATATAGCGTAGGTTCTTACGTTGCCGGTTGATTTTCAAGGTCAGAAACCCAACAAAACGCATTTACAATACCCGAGCATGTTCTAGATTACCTGAAAAATACGACCTCTTAGAATGGGTTCAGTTTCACATACCTGCTTAAGAATTAAAAACCTTCTCAGGCCCTTGGCAACAGGCAGCAAGTTACTGGGTAGCCTGCAGAAGTTAAATATTTTAAAAGTAAGCACTGGCTGACAATGTGTCACTGGATGGAGTGCCTGTTGTATGCCAGTACGGATTTACAGCCCAGAGAGTAAAAAGCAATTAGGGTTATAAAGTGATTATGGGTTAAAGCCTGGGGAAAAAGATAGCAAATACCTGTAGGACCTTTTGATAACTCATTGGGCCTGGCTGCAGGGCAGCCTGTTCTTTATCTTTATCTTTTCTTTCTCTGTAAGGAACTTAAGGGCGGTGCAGGTACCAAGGTTTGCATCTATTGTTTTTCACGGGTTTTGTTAAGGCTGTGTTTGCATGTTCCGTCCTCCACCAGTGGAGATCCAAGTGCTGTCACAATAAAGTGGTGAAGGAAAATGATACACCTTTGACTTCACCTAATAGCCGCCACATCAGAATAAATAAACCTCAAGGAAGTGGATGGATACCCTCCTTTGCTTTTATCTCTTTGAATATAGCTACCTTCCCAATCAGTTTGGATTATCAGTCCAAACCTATTTTAACATGGTTATTGCTCATCTTGCTTAGTTTTCTTTCCTCTTTTGGCAGAGGGAGATCGGAAAAGGCTCTGGTGCACTGATCCTTCAAAGACCTTTGTGGCTTTCCAAGGAAGGAAAGGGGAATATAATAATGCTTTGAGTTTAGCATTTGTGTTAGATAAATTCTTCTGTTGTGAAAACGAATTAGAATTATATCCTTGATATTACAATTGCATTCCACTGGTAGATTTCTTTGATCATCGAGATATCTGATACAATGGGCCAAGTGTCCTCTATGGGGGTGAGTCAGGTTAGAGAAGCGCTTTCCGTGAGCAATTGGCTGTGGTCGCTCCTGCCTGTAGGCAGGGAGCGGCAGAGATGGTCCCCCATGGGCGTCTCAGCCCCGTTTCCTGCGATTCTGCGATGTCGGTGTCTGTGCAACAGCAGCTGGGCTTGGCCAGGAAACTAAACCTGCAGTCTCCAGCGGTGTGCGTGTTTACTGGCAGCGTGGCATGGAACAGATCCTTGGGCTCTTCTCATGAGGTTAATGTAACAGCATTAGGGAAGGAGTAGAAGCGAGCAGGGGGTGTTGTAGAGTATTCTGACTGCAGCACATTTCTGTTAGCCTGTCTGTGTGCTGAAATGGTGTAAATGAGGACCCTGAAGAATCACTAGAAATCCCACATTTTTCATCAGGAGAAAGCCCTGTCCTGGTCTCCCTGGAATTCCTCCAGCCTCCGGTGGGAGTGGGGAAGAGCTCTTCCAAAGTGGCCTCCCAGCAGGAAAACCAGTTTGCCCTCCAGGCTGTTTGGGTTTGTTTTGTATCTTAAGTACATCGAAATGCCTTTGCAGTTACTACTGGCACACTGGCTGGCTTCTCCTTTCACAGGTTATTTTCAGTTCCAGACAGAGGAAATGTAGGTGGGGGATACTGCCTGACCAAATTTCCATATGCCAAAATCCGGAATCACCACCATGACAATTTCGGCCTGAAAAATCATGAAGTCTTAACAAGAGTAAAAATAATTTGTGAGGCTTTTCCTTCCCTCTCTGATTTTTGCATTTTCTCACCCCATATTTCCCAGCAGCAACAAAGCAGGAGATATACCAGTGACCTCCAGCACTCAGCTGGATGTGCTGGCTGACCCCATGGAGAGCTATACCCTGAGGTTTTTGGACCCCGAGCCAGGCCATGGCTGATGCCCAGATGTTCTGAGCCATCCTGGTGTCTTGCAAAGCATGGCAGTGACACGGGGATGCCTGAGAAGCTCAGGGTGGGGATGCTTTGCAGTCAGCACTGCGGGCCAGCCAGCAGAAATCTGCTGTATTCTGCATCCACACTCTAATGCAGAGGGGCTTTTGCAGGCAGTTCCCAAGGGCTTTTTTCCTGTAAGGTGTGTTTTAGGTGTCATTCAAAGAGTCTCTGGTTCCAGACACAGTGCAAGCATTGCCTGGCCCTCGTGGGGTGGAGGTTTGGAGCTCAGTGGGATCCAAAACCCGGTTCTTCGGGAGGCTGGAGCCCAGCTTACCCGTAACGCTTTGCACAAAGCTGCAGCTCCTGCTCGTGGGGGAGCTCAGCAGGAGCCTGGAGCAGCTGCTCCTGCTGAGCAAGATGCAGCAACTGGCTATCAAATAAGCACCAAGGGGCAGAGCTCCCCCTGAGCTCAGAGCTGAGCAACTGAGGTTTCCCCAGCTCTGAGTGGCCTCACTTTTTATTCCAGGTGTCGCTTTGGTGGCCGGGAGCTGCTGTCAGAACTCTATATCTGCATCCCGGCTGTGCAACGTCCCTCCTCAGTCTGCCAAGCTCATTCCTATCAGATTTTCTCAGGCAAACCAGGTAGTTTCATGCCCCCGCTGTCTTGATTTACTCCTGCTATGTTTTTTCATGTGATGAAAAATTTTAGTATAGGAGGAAATAGTTCCCATGTTACTGATAGGAGGAGGGGACGGGAGAGGGATGTCCAGCCCTGCGTTGTTATTTCTGTGTAGACGGCTTCCCTTTCTCCCCTGTTTGTGGATGTCAAGCCTACATCTCCTCATGCCCGTGACCCCTGCATCTTTATCCTAATGCCTTTAACCAAAACTCCAGCTGTCACTGAGGAGCTCTTGCTTAAGCAGATAATAAGAGCCCAGAACAAGATGTCTGTCTCTCCCATGCAGCCCTGACACCCCTAAGACTTCAGGCTCGTACAGCACTGGGGAAGATCTCGTTTGTCATTTCTGAGGTGGGATTGCTGTTTGTGTACGTTAGCCCTGGACTTTGCTCCACAACTTGGGCCAGGCAGTCTGGAAGAAATGCTTAGCATTTCTTAGAATAGTTAGCAGCCTCCTGAGTGGCTGCTGCTAGATCTGGCCTTGGGCAGGAGGTGTGCCTGTGCCTGGAGGACAAGGTATGTCCATGTCTGGAACCGAGGCGTGTCTGGGCTTTGGCAGGAGGTACATCCGTGCCTTGACCGCTGCACTTAAGAAATGCAATGCAAAGACACCATCCTTTGGTGTCTTTAGCCCTTTGGTCAGGCCTAAGCTGGCTGCAGGCTGGCTCTGTGCACAGCATCAGTGACAGCCTTGGTGGGGAGAGCCTGGAGGGGGTCTGTGAAGGCGGAGGCAGCAGCAGGAGGCTCTGGCTGGGCTAGTGCTGCTCTCTGGCAGTGTTTGCGATCTCAGCAGCTGGTTCCGCTCTCCTCCCAGCTGGCGTGGAGTCAGGGATGGTTGCTGCCCTCAGAGGTGGTCTGCACGGCTTTCATGGATGGACACGAGGAGTCTGAGGACCCTTGCTCTACTGTGCATGTTCACACCCACCAGAGATCCCCCGGGCTAGTCCTCAGTGTGTCTGAAGAAATAAAGTATACCTGGAGAGGGAAAAAAAAAAAAAAGGCCATTTTGGCAATGGCAGTCCATGCTTTGGGATCAGCTTTGGCTCACTTTGCTAGGAGAGGGGCAGTGCAGTCTACACTTGTGGATTAGACCAAAGGCTGCTTCAGCTGTCCGAGCACGCTGGCTCTAAGCTTTCCTTGGAGCCCCAGGTCTCTGTGGTGCCAGAGAGAGGTGAGGGGCCTGCAGCATCCCCAGCCCCGGCCAGCTGCAGAGTTACTCTCTTGGGATGTCTGGGGGAGCTCTCTTGGACAGGCCTCCAAGAGAGGCAAAACACACAGTGAAGATCCCAAATACTCCGTGAAAGTATTTCTAGACAGCTGGCTATTGCAGCCGTGAATGGATAAAGGCAAGAAGCTCCTGCATTTTATTCCTTGCATTCCTTTTTTTTGCTGTTATATCCTTCTCTGAGAATCAAAACGCTTCACTACATCTGCAGGTATTCACTGCAGCAAGTAGGTTGCCTCTTAGACTCTCTTCAGCAAATCCTTCTGAACTCTCACTGGACATCCTAGAGCAGGACCACGAACTTAATTTTTTGGCCTTCAACAGCTTAACTTGGCCCTCCTAAAGCAAGATATTGTGTTGAATCTTCACTTGAAGAGCTGCATTTTGCTTCCTGTATTTGATGCTCCTTCTCCCCTGTGTTCCCACTGTGTTGCTGAAGCATTACTGCATCCCGCTGCCTGAGCTCCTGGCTGCCACGGCAAGGTTGGACGAGCTGGTCTCTGAGTGCTGGAGAGTGGAGGCAGCGGGAGCTGCAGCCAGCCGGGCACAGTGGCTTGTGCCTGTAATCCAAGCGCCAGGGAGGCTGAGGCTGGCGGACGGCTTGAGCCTGGGGGTTCTGGGCTGCAGCGAGCTGTGCTGAGCGGGCGTCCGCGCTAAGGCTGGCATCGATATGGTGGTCCTGGGGGAGCCGCGGGCCACCAGGTCGCTTAAGGAGGGGTGAACCGGCCCAGGTCGGAGACGGAGCAGGTCAAAGCTCCCGTGCCGGTCAGTAGCGGGATCGCGCCTGTGAACAGCCCCTGTAGCACAGCCCGGGCGAGAGAGCGGGACCCAGCCTCTTTTGGCATCTTTCCCTTGCACGACCCTGCGCTTGTCAGCTGTCTGTGCCAGGGAGCAATCACAAAAGGGTCAAGTAATGCTGGGGAAAGGCAAAAACATCTCCCACAGATGGTCGACCTGAAGATGCTGCCCCAGCCTTGCTCACTCAGGTGTGCTCATGTTTTGGTGGCGTGTGTTGTGATTTCTTGCAGAGGTGAAAGGCCACAGTGCAGAACCCAGACAGACCTTTGGGATCCCAATAGATGTAACTGCTACAATGGAAAATGACAGACAGGACACCTGCAAGTCAGCGAGCATCCCTCAAACACCGCCGGCTTAGGCAGCTCACTCCAGACCGAGACAGGGCTCCAGCTCCCAGGAGCATCTCATTAGTCTGCTGCATCGGGTATTTACTGTCACAGCTCATTTGTGTCCTCAGCTCTGAGCTTTACACTCTTAGCAAAACACTGGCAAATCAAGAAGCCATTCTCTGTGAGGAGTATTTCAAAGCAGGGAGTGGGACATCTCTTACCTGCTCTTCAGTAAATGAAGCGTGCTGAGCTGTCCTGGAGATAGAGCTCCCTGATGTGCCTCGCTTGGCTTAAAATGAAAATAAGAGCATCACGATGTGCCTCTTCTGGCTCAAAATGAGAAGTCTAGGTTTTCTCAGCTGCTTAAACCACCTTGTGCTCAGGAATCTGTCTTTCCTGTCTATCCATCCACCCATTTTAAAATACAAGCAGCCCAAGGATGGTCTCTCAGTTCCCCACTGCCACTGTGTGGCCAGGCAGAGCCCGCACAAGATGGATGTCACGGAATCTGCAAAAGCCTGAAAAACAGCCGGGCACGGTGGCTTGTGCCTGTAATCCAAGCGCCAGGGAGGCTGAGGCTGGCGGACGGCTTGAGCCTGGGGGTTCTGGGCTGCAGCGAGCTGTGCTGAGCGGGCGTCCGCGCTAAGTTCAGCATCGATATGGTGGTCCTCGGGGAGCTGCGGGCCACCAGGTCGCCTAAGGAGGGGTGAACCGGCCCAGGTCGGAGACGGAGCAGGTCAAAACTCCTGTGCTGATCAGTAGTGGGATCGCGCCTGTGAACAGCCCCTGTAGCACAGCCCGGGCGAGAGAGCGGGACCCAGTTTCCTTTTGCCTGGGGAACGGGGCAGCGAGGTATTGGGATGTGTTAACGCTGAGGCATGAGCAGCACTGACACAGCTGGGAATCCCAGCCAGGACAGAGGAGCAGCCACCACATCTCGTGGGGGGGGTATCTCCAGGGGAAGGAAGAGGAACAGAGGGAAAAAATGAGGTGTCTCTCAACGAGGAGGAAGAGGGCCCAGAAACACTCTTTTAAAGAAATTTGTTCATCAAAGAGATGCCCCCGTCACCGAAATCGGGAATAAAACTCCTTAACACCAATGTAGTATTAAGAAGCAAGCATTCTTTATTATGGCGCCGGATGCATGGGGGATAATTCCTCCTAACGTGCACACCGCAAGTCGTGATAGACAAAGCTTATATTGCTCAGTTATATACATATGCATTAGATTTCCCAGAATAGTTATACATATTAATTCTATTTCTTGGAACTAATTATAATACTTGCATCTTAATTACCCATGTGTTTTAAGTCCCTCAGGAGCCCCTGAAGAGGTGTCAGGTGGTCTCTGGTGGTCCCTAGTGGTGTTTTTTGCATCCTTTCCATGAACTGGAGTCCTTCTTCCACATATGGCCCATCAAATAATCTCGTCACAGTGTGTTGCAAGGTGTGTTGGTTTCAACTGGTGTTCTGACTCTTGCCTAGGTGGAGATGTCCTTAGTTCCTTTTGTCGACTGGCGCCTGCTGCTAGGTTGTTTGCACCCCTCTGTGCTTGCGAAGATTATGTCCTGGAGTGCGTGCTGGCCTGAGGCCCCTTCCGACACCCCCGATGCTCTCTGCTGGCCCCCAGCTGGGTCCCGCCGTGAGGCGCTGGCATCAAACCCCAAACCATGTAAGGAATGAACTGGGGTTTGTGCTGGGCGGGTGCCTGCTGCCCTGGACCTCAACCACCTCGGAGGCTGCCTCCTCGGCTAGCTACGACGTATGTGCTGGGGTGCAGGAAGGTGTCGGGGAGGGTGTCGGGGAAGGTGTCGGGGAAGGTGTCGGGGAGGGTGACCGAGGCGTCGCCGGGCCCTGTGACGGCAGTAGAGGCGGCAGCGCGCTGCCAGCAGCGCCGGGCGCGGTGGCGCGTGCCTGTAGTCCCAGCTACTCGGGAGGCTGAGCCCGCCGGATCGCTTGAGCCCAGGAGTTCTGGGCTGCAGTGCGCTATGCCGAGCGGGCGTCCGCGCTAAGGCCGGCATCAATATGGTGAGCCCCGGGGAGCCGGGGGACACCAGGTTGACTAAGGAGGGGTGAACCGGCCCAGGTCGGAGACGGAGCAGGTCAAAGCTCCCGTGCCGGTCAGTAGCGGGATCGCGCCTGTGAATAGCCACTGCAGCGTAGCCTGGGCAACACAGAGAGACGCGGGCTCCTTTTGCCCGCGCGCCCCCCACGCCTTTTGCCCCCCCCCCCCCGGCCCCCGCACGGCCCCCGCACGGCCCCCGCCGCTCTGCGCATGCGCGGGAGGTGCCCGGCGTGGTGGGGGGGGGGGGACGACAGCGAGCGCGGCCGCGGAGCGCAGGGAATTGGCGCGGGGCGCGACCCGTAGCGGGCCGTTGGCGCAGGCGCGCGGGGGGGCGGGGGCCGCCCGCCGGTGGGAGCGGGAGGCGGCGGCGCCGTCGCCATGAAGTCCCGCTTCAGCACCGTCGATATCCGGGCGGTGCTCGCCGAGCTGCGGCTGAGGTACCGCTGCCCCCCCCCCCCCGCCCCGGGCTGTCCCCTGAGGCGGGGCCCGCTCCCGCCCGGCGCGGCCCCGAAGGAGCAGGGCCCGGCCCGGCCTCCCTCCCCTCAGCGGGGCCCGGCCGCGCCGCCACCCCCGCCGTGGCACCGGGGCCGTGCGGGGCGGCTCTGCCGCGGGGCTCTGAGCCCTGAGGGCGCCGCTCTGCCTCTCCGCCCTGTCCTGCCCCGCTGCTGCCCGCCGCGCCTCCGCTCTGAGACTGCCCCTCGCTGCCGTGCTGCGGCCGGTCCGGGGCTGCCCGAGTGGCCCCCAGCACGCCTCCCTGCCGCTGAGCGCCCAGTCCCCTCGCCTCCCCTCTCGCACCGTCGGGGAAGGCCTGGTGCTCTTGTTCCTCCCCATCGTTGTCCTGCTCCTGTCCCCCAGCCTCTCCCTGGGCAGCAGCAGAGTGCTCTCCCTTTCCTGGTTGTGTGGGGAAGGCCCTCTGGTCTGGCGTACATTCTTCTGTCCAGCTGGGAAGCCCTGATGCTCCTCGCGTCCATGCCCCGTGGAGCTCTCACACCGTTCTGGCGTCCAGGGCAATCGGCATATTCAGCCCTGCACTGAGCAAAATGGTGACAAGATCATCCCCCCCTCCCCGGCCGTTTCTGCGCTTGTACTGGGAATACTGGTGCCCCATGCTGGCAGAGGGCTCCCCAAGTGACGCAGAAGTTAGGCCGGAGGAGCAAAGTGCTCCAGTATAACCAGTAAATTTTGCATCGCTGCCACAGAGAGGAGTGCTTGCAGGAGCTGTCAGCCTGGCCTCCATCCTGTGCTGGAGATCCAGAACCTGTCTGGTTGCAGCTGGGGTGTTCGCAGTAGCTGTTCCTGCTTCGGCTTGTTTAGCGTTTTGCACTTTATCCATTAATAGCAATTTCTCCATCTTTTGGTTGTTCGGCTTCCAGCTCATTCCATTAATCTTCCTTTGCTGCCTCTTTGGTTATTGCTTGGTAATTTGTCATAACTTGCACTTCTGTATATTTTAATTATCACTGGGATTTTTTCAGCCACTTCTGTGGTTTGTGTATCTTATTCTCTAAAGTGTGTATTTTCTTTTTGACAGCTTATTGGGAATGCGAGTAAACAATGTTTATGATGTGGATAATAAGACGTATCTTATTCGCCTTCAGAAGTAAGAACTTCTTTAAATTTCTTTATGCTGTTACTGTACATATGAGAACTAGGGTTTTTTGTGTGTATGTAATTTCTGTTGACAGGTGCGTGGCTTTTCTGACTAGTTTTCAGTGAAATTTTGTTGTACTTTGATAAAACACAGTAATTTTTACCCAGGAAGTTCTTGGGAGGTAGCGTATGAAGCGTGAAATACTGCAGAAAATATACAAAAGGCTAAAGGTGCTAGTGTAAAACCACACAATTGTCACTGTTTCTTTTAGTGGGGAGGGAAGAAAGGAGTTGGAGGAATGAAGAGCAGCACTTAGTAAGTGGTGCTGGTGCCTGGGCCACATGGGAGGCAGGGCTCGTGTCGTGTCACTAGCCTGTCGACTCTGGTGGTGCCCGAGGTGGACCCTTGCCCATCTGCTTGCCTCCAGTCGCGTTGGAGAATTTTTTAACTCCGTTGCTTGCCAAACATTTTGCCTGGCCCAATTATCCGTAAACTTAAAATGTGGATGTCCTTTCCTTGTCAGCCTGGCTGCGGCGCTATGGGCTTTACTAGTTTTGGCAACAATGTTTTCTGTAGATAGCATGCCTCTGGTTTGTGGTGCTTTGGTCTCATTCCAGTTGCAAACTGGTGCGTGATAAGGGGCGGCTGCTCATGTGCCATGGGGTGAGTCTTTATTTTGTTAACAGACCGGACTGCAAGGCCACGCTGCTGCTTGAATCTGGTATACGCATTCACACGACGGAGTTTGAGTGGCCAAAAAACATGATGCCGTCTGGCTTTGCGATGAAGGTAAGCTAACCTACAATTTCTTTTTGATAAGATGGCTGGATATTAGAAAGCAACCTTCGTGTTCTGTCCTTGGAGACAGAAGAAAATAGTGAAAGGATTTGCTTGGTGGATCCTGATCAAGCGGGTGACTGAAGACAAGGGAAGAGCAAATGTGGACCTGGGGTCACGCTGTTGATGTTCAGTGCCTGAAACAATGAAAATTTAAATTTATGAAGACTAATATTAAGCTGCTAAACGTTTTCTGGGCCACTGAGACCTTTCAGAATTTTACTCCAGCGAAGTCCTTGTCATTCTAGTTGAATTGTCCAAATTTTTAGACCCTGGATGCAGTACCCTGTGTTAATGAGTCCCGCTGTTCAGTCTGCAGGGCTTCAAGGGGTCAGATCTTGCTGCGAGCTGTGAGGCTGTGTTCCTGCAGGTGGATCTGCAGGGATGGAACCTGAGTGCTGACTCACACGGGTCTGCTTAGCCCACCACCTCTGGATGCGGCCTCACTGAAATGACTCAGCAAAGATTCCCCAGGGTGGCTTTCCACATCATATACGGATGCAGGGATAATCCCGGTTCTCTTTGTAGAATAAACCCTTTGAATTTTAACTAGCTGCACACTTGCTGAGCTAAACAAATAGTGGTTTTTAATGGCAAAAATGGCATAACGTTAAGAATCCGGAACGATTATATTGCCTATAAATATCAAGGTATTCTTTTGCCCAGAGCCGTCTTGTCTCGGTATTACCAAGATCGGCATTTTTACCCTTATGGTATTTGTATTAAGTAAGAAGTGGTCAGTGTCACAGGAGGGATCTATAGCTAAGAATGTGTTTCAGTATAAAATGTCACAAGCAGGCCTGCTTGCATCATCTCGCAGACATTTTTCTCCATTATTGACAGTGCCGTAAGCATTTAAAGACCAGAAGGCTTGTCAGTGTAAAACAGCTGGGTATAGACAGAATTGTGGACTTCCAGTTTGGAAGCGATGAAGCTGCTTATCACCTCATCGTTGAGCTGTATGACAGGGTGAGTGCAAAGCTCCAAGCTCTAAGCAAGCACGTGAGCACGGCCTTTGCTGATGGTCCCCTGTGGTGTGCTCGCAGGGTAACATTGTCCTGACAGACCACGAATACGTCATTTTAAACATTCTGAGGTTTCGCACGGATGAAGCGGATGATGTCAGATTTGCGGTTCGGGAACGATACCCAGTCGACAGTGCAAAAGCACCTGCACCTCTGCCAACCTTGGAACGGTAATTGCTTTTAGGTGGTGTATGTATTGGAATAAACCCAAATTACTTAGAACTGTGAAAGGTAGCATGGCTTTGGGTGGTCTTTTCACAAATTACAGGCCATTTTGCACTTCTTTTTTTAAACTGAAAGTGTGTTTTAGCTTCTAAGCAATATGCTGTAGTTTTAAAACCCGTTGTTCTTTGGAATGACAACTCTCCATTATCTTTTGTAGGTTAACTGAAATTATATCAAATGCACCCAAAGGGGAACAACTGAAGAGGGTTCTTAACCCGCATCTTCGTAAGTAATTGTGTTTCATTAGAAAATGAAATGGGGTCAGTACACGTTACATTAGATGATGCTGAAAATTTGAACAACTACTTCAAGCAGTCTTTTTTTTGGATGTTGTTCATGATAGTCTGCTATTATGTATGTTTGATAAACAACAAAAGCCCTAAGCCTTTGAAAACAGAGTAGATTTTTTTGATTCCAAGCCAACTGCACAAAGAGATGAGCCTTGCCGTGATCCTGCAGTGATGAGGACCTGAGAGTAGCTCTGCTGGAGCTCTGACTCGATGCATTTCATCCGGTGTCTTTAGTGATACCGAGTAGGAGACATAAGTGTACAGTCAGGGCAAAGATGTTGTTAGGGAGTGATTGGAGTGTGGCAGTGCTGCCAGTCCTGGAGCAAGTACCGATGTGGTAATACCAGGATGCCTGGTATGTCCATCTGGGTGACCTCTGGTAGCTGGGCAAAGCACCCTGTGCCCAGGTCTTCCTGACCACAGAAGCAAATTTGACTTGTGTGATATGGTCAGAACAAGTTTGGCTTATCCTCCTGATTTGGCAATGTTGGATCAGGCAGAGGATTGCCTGGCAGGTACCCCTGAACAGCTCAAATCACATGATTTGCAGACCTAGCTATTACTTTCCCCATTTCTTGATTCTCTTTTTCACCACCCTTGTCCTTCTCTTTCTCCACCTTGGTCTCCTCCTAAATAAACAACTCGCTGCTAACTACCATCCCCCATTGGTCATGGTTTTGCTATGTCCATACCCCAATTTGGTATTTCTCATACTGTTCCCTAGGTAACCTTGGCTTTATATAGTGTTACTGATCTGATTACCCAGGCACAGCTGGCCTGGCAAGGCTCCACTCTCTAAAAAGGTCCACAATTCTTCCACTCAGTTACTGTGTGAGTTTGGCTGTTTCTCATCCTACTCCTCCCTAACCACCTGTGAAACCTGGCCATCCCTCCTGCCGCTTCTCTCATTTTTGCCACTTCTCACCCCGGTAACCGTGTGTTTCTCGCTTTGTGTCCTGCAGTTCCTCACATCCTGTGCAAGATAGTTTAACCTCGGGCCAGTGCCCGGTCACCAGCCCTGTCATTAGCCTGCAGCCCTAACAGGCACACTGATACTTCCCTGGAATAGTCTCTCAATCCCAGCAGTTTTACACTTTAGAGAGTTCCTGTGACTGATAAGCCGGTATCTTTGTATTTAATAGCTTGGGTTGGATTTTCTTTCCATGTATTTACCAAATCTCTTTTTGAACCTGTTTGAACTTAAGGCATCCACGGTGTTTTTGTGGTGAGGAGTTCCACTTGCTTCCATGTCACCTGAAAAGTCACCTCCTTTTTTTGTTCTGAAACTCATCTCACCACTTTTACTTGGTGCCCTAGTGTTGGATTTGAAGAGAAGGTGAAGAGTTGCTGCCTATTTATCAACTCTGCACCACTCATTTTTAAGTCTCAGTCATTTCTAGGCTGACCAGCCTACTGCATAGCCTACGTAGTCTTTCCTTGTACAGAATCTGTTCCAAGCCTGTGATGATCCTTGTTGCCCTTCTCTGTGCCTTTTCTAGCTCTACCTCTTTTGAAACAGGGTAAGTAAAAGTGTACATAACATTCACAGCGGAAGTGCGCCATGGATTTACACTGTGGCATGATTTCCCTTGTTCTGTTCACCATTCCTTTCCTAATAATTCCCAACACACAGCTTGCCTCTTTTGTGTTCACTGACAATTGAGCTTATGTTTCCACAGGACCATCTGTTGTTAGGTCTCACTCCCAAATAGAAACGATCAGTTGGGCATATGCATAAGTAGGAGAGACTTTCCTTGTGTAGATAATTTTATATTGTTTTGCAGAGAGTTTATGTGTCAGTTCTTTATCTAATCACTCACTATTGCTCGTTCTCCTCCAGTTCTTCACAGCTGGCTGTTGTCTTTGTTGCTTAGACAAATTGTGTTTCATTGAGAGGCTTTGCCCCTTGTCCTTTGTTCCCCCTTCCTGGGTCAGTTAGGTGTGAGTTGATCAGTGCAGGCCCTGGAGTATGTCCCCGCAGAGCTCAGCTTTCCTCCCCTCCCTCCGAGCTGACAGTTTATACCTCCTCCCTGTTTCCTGTTTTTCAGCCATTTTCTAATCCTGACAGGGACTATCCTGTTATCTAGTGGCAGCTTATTTTCTCTCAGAGCTTTGGGGTGAGCTTTGCTAAATGCCTTCTGGAAATCCAAGTAGACCATATCTGTTTGACCTCCCTTGTCTTCGTGCTTTTTAACTGCCTCGTAGAGTTATGATGCAACGTACAAAACTGCTGGCTGTTCTGTATCCAGTGCAAAGCTCTCTGCTAGTTTTAGTCTTTAGGCTAAAAAGAGTCAATAGTTTTCTAGTCCCTTTTTAAAATTGCCAGTGCATTAACCTCCTTGTGCTTCTGCTGCTAAGGCAAGAGAGACGACGTAAGCTAGAGTTAACAGTTTTTGGCATCTCCTTCCTTGAGTTCTTTTGAATGCCTGGCTGAGTACCGCATGATCTTGAGGATTTACTGCTGCTTGTTTTGTCTGTTGGATCCATCACCTCTTCTGACAACAGGATTTGGGGCAGATTTTCTGACATACTGCCTGCAGAGAAACGTTCCAGCCGGAGCTTGCCTGTGCTGCTACACTGTGAATGAAACTCAAGACATTAATTTAATTTTCCTACTCCGGTCATATCTGAGTGTTCCTTTTGCACCTTGATCGTTTCTTGAACCTACTGATTCTAGCAGGCTTCCTGCTTGTGATACACCTGGAAAAAGCTTTATTATTAATCTTGATGGTTTTGTTGTTTGTTTGTTTTTTGGTTTTTTGTGGGTTTTTTGTGGGTTTTTTGTTGTTGTTGGTGGTTTTTTTAGATTTTTCTCAAGATTAATTTTGGCCAGTGTTCTGTGTTTTACATTCACCTGCCAGAGTTTGGTCTCCCATTTTCCACAAGGGACATGACTTCAGATAACTTCTTGCTTTTAACAGTTTCTTTTAACCTGATGTTTAGTCACGCCAGTCTTCCTTGGATTTTTCTGAAACACTGTTTAATAAGTGATAGGCATTTGCTCTGAACCTCCAAAATAGGATCTTTAAGTAGCCTTGGCTGTTTGCAGACATTGCCTTTTATCGATTGTCTTAATTTCTTTCCTTCTAAGAAGCTTCCTTGCTTTAGATAATCTTCCCTTTTGAGCTGCGAATGTGTGGAGGAGATTTCTTGGGCTTTTGTTGTGCTAGCATGGATCCAGGTAAATTTTAGTGTCAGCCTTGTACCATGATATGACATCTATCCAGCCAGGCTGGGATGATTGAAACCTGATATAGCTGTTCTGTGTCCTCCTTTCACAATCTCTTTGCTGTCCCTTGGCACGTTAGGGTGACCAGCAACTCTGCTCAGGCAGTTAATACTGTAGCTCTAATACCTCATGACCTAGATGTAGGCCTGGGTTTTCATTCCCATGGGATTGTGCTGGTTTTTTTCAAGTGGTTATCTTGTTAATTTGTTTGGACTCTTAACATCCTCTTCGCTTACTCTAAGGTCACCTACATCATTCTAAGCTTGATGCTGCCCTGTCCCAGTAGTTGTTTTCCTTCCTCCATATTTCTGCTTTCCGTGTTCTCTGTGTTCTTAGTCAAACCTGGTTTTCCATGGCCCCATCTTGTTTCTTAGTCTTCAAGCCTCTCTGTAGGAGCTTATATATCTGTTTTCATTTGCTCCTTCTCTGCACCCTGTTCAAATGGGCCTGCATCTGTTTCTTTCGTCACTCACGTTTCACATTTGGCTTTGCCAGCTTTTTCCTAGTTCTTTATTTCAAGCTACAGAGTTTGTATGGCTTCACACTTTGTAATACCTTATCCCAAGCCAGGCAGTTTGCCACCCTTGTTGGGTTTCCTACACTCTTCAGTTCAGAAACTTTCCTACCCCCATTTAAATATAAAGGTTTCATTCCACTTTGGCCAACATAAAACCCGTCCTTCCTGTATATCCTCACTCTACCCTAGACCTTTCCCAGTTCCAGATGAACCTAAGCACACTTAAGTCTGTGAGAATTCATCAGCTATGAGCTGAAACCCAGCTGCTCGGTGAGCATTTCTGAGAGGGCCACCCCGGGAGTCCTGATCGCCTGCTCTCTCTGGGCTCTGCCTCCTGAATTCGGGACCACAACTCCCTCGCTCTCCCCAGCCTCTCTAAGGATTGACTAGTTTCACGGCCATAGCTTGTTGAAAGACCTCTCATGATTTTAATGTGAATACAGATTTCATTGTGAATGTTTTCTACATATGATTCTTCTTTTTTTTTTTTTTTTTTATTAACAGCTTATGGAGCCACTCTCATTGAGCATTGCCTTATAGAAGCTGGATTTTCTGGTTATGTCAAAGTAGATCAGCATATGGAAAGTAAAGGTATGTAGGACATAAGATTTTAAAGGCCGTACTACATATATGGCAATTTTTATGTCTATAGTATTTTTTTTTCCAAAGAGATGAGCAATCTTTAAACCTGTAGTTCTGACCATATGGTTATATACTGTAATGCTCTTAGGTTGGGGACCAACCTTGTTCACATTAAAGCTCTTGAATTGTGCATATATCGAAATTAAAACATAAGACTCGTCCTATAGTCTAAAGGATTTTATAATGAGATACTACCTTAAACATCAGGTGAACTCTGGCCGTGTAAAGGGATATTTTACAGGAATCCTGTATAGAAGAATTAGCATCAGTGTCTTCCTTTATCTGTAGCAAACATGGTGGGGATTTGATGAAGTAGCAGCTTTACGTTTATTGGGAAATAATGAATTTGCTAGTAAAGTCAGAATAGATTTTTCTGTTGTCTTATTTTTCTTGTGTGCTTTATATTTGCCATAAATTAAAAGGTTTTGTTACTTCCTACTGCATTCTGGTGCTTAATAAATCAACTTTGTAACAAGCAAATAACTTCTCACAGCTACTGGTTTATGCTTTGCCTCTGCAGTTCTATTTTTATAAAGTGCTAGCATTTGTGTGGCCTTTTTTTTTTTCATGAAACTTGAATAATTATGTCTTAGACATACCTATATAGATTTTTATTTTTAATTAAAAATTCCCCAAATGTTAAATGTGTGCTAAGGCTCCTGTTTAAAATGAACAGTAATTGCTGTAGTGAAGCCACAGGGGTAAAGGATATCTGCAATTTTGTTTTTGAGACATGCTAGAATCCTACTTAACGTGGTCAGGTTGGACAGGTTGCTTCAGGCACTTAATCAGAACAGCGGTTGCCTGGGTCTTTTGTTGATTTGCTTTTGTGCTATGTTTATATAAAAATATCTTTCTGTTCTAGGTGTTTTAAAATATTCCTCTCCTCCCCCCTCTCTCTTTAGAAAATATTGAAAAAGTGCTTACTGCTTTAGAGAAAGCAGAAGAATATATGACACTAACTGACAACTTCAGTGGAAAGGTGGGTCTCGGGTGGGCAACTTGGTTACGAGTTACGCAGGAAATGCAGAACTAAACTGGCAGGGAGGTGTTGTTCAGCGCGTGCTTGTTCCTGGTGTTATCGGCTACGGATTTTATTCTGTGACCTTGGGCTCCAGGTAGTGATGGGGAATAAAAAATGCGTCCTTGCACTGGATGTGCAGCAACTAAATAATTTACAAGCAGATTATGTAGGTCCTATGAGAATTGCTCTTGTGCTTTAATAGCAGGTAGCAGTTCTGCATGTAGACTGTGCATTTGTGTGGTAAGCTATGGAGGATAGTCCTGAGGTTTGTAAGAGAAGTTCACCTTTTTTCTGGAATAAGTTGGAGTCAAGACAAGCAAGCGGTCAGGGCTGTAGTCAGTCGATCCCATTGCTTCTGCCACAAGGTCTCCCTGCTAGAATGAATTATTGTCTCATGCTGATCAGTCGGTTGGCACAGCACCTAAAACTTGCTGCCTTGCCAAGATAAGGGGGATCCTTTTGAAAGACAAATGCTGATGACGTATTTTTCTATTCTTTTAGGGTTATGTTATCCAGAAGAGGGAGAAAAAGCCAAGTCTGGCACCAGATAAACCAGCAGAAGATATCTACACGTAAATATTTGAAGTATTTATTTCTTTTACTACTAGTCTGCATAACATAAATTAGTTTTCAGGTGATAATATCAAATGTGTATTTTACAGATATGAGGAATTTCATCCTTTCTTGTTTTCTCAACATTCAAAATGTCCGTACTTGGAATTTGACTCATTCAATAAGGTACAGTGCTTTTGCTGATGCTGTACTTAAGTGCTTTAATTGACTGATGCTAAAAAGAGTGATTAAAATATAGTGCAGAAGTTGTTAATGAAAACATAGACCTTGGAATAGATGATTAATTTTATGGATAAGTGTTTTATGCAGAAAAGGCCAACTAAAACAGGGCCTTTAGGCTACTGCTGAGCAGTGTTGTCTTTATTAACTCAGTTAGATCCTGTAGTTGAAATACGGATCTGGCACTGAATGGAGGTGTGTATTGAACTTGTAAGGAAGGTGGCTGTTACCAGTCCTGGTCAAACATTTTGTTAGTGGAGAGTTCAGGCGCTGAGTTATCGCCGGGGGCAAACAGTCAGTCGTCACGGTCATCACATTTATGCTTTTCCGGTTACTACTTTGAAAGCTTCAGGCACCTGATTTAGTGTTTCCTTGAGTGTTGTTCTTACTGGTCCTTGACTCATTAACATCTGAAATGGTTAACTGCGTGTTGTTCCTGACCTTGATCTTCAGAATACCCGTTTCACTTTCCTACCCTGCTTCTTGGCTCAATTTCTGTCATCTCCTTCGCAGCACTGATGATCTAAGCAGCCTAAAACCTTCCTCTTCTTTTGTTCTAAGAACGATGTCTGGCAACTGGGACGCCAGGATCAGTTCTTAGGCGTACTTTCTAGGTTCTGTGTGGTTTGTTTTTTTTTTTTTTTTACTGACTTGTTGAAGCAGTAGGAATTCAGGACAGAGAGGTCTGTCATTGCAGTCATTTAATCTGAAGAGCACACTGTGTCAAATAACAGCTTCCTTTTCATCGTTTCTAAGCAAAAAACACATGTGGCATAGTTTGGCCACTTATTTCCTTGTGCATAGCCCCTGGTTTGCAGTGAGACATATCCTTGAGTGTCTTGCTGAACTCATCTCATGCAAAGGTAAAATGGAGGAAGTTACTGAACCCTGTTTTAGCATTTGTCTCCTCTTTTAGTGCTTTGCAGCCACCTCTCTTGAGCGGAACCTCTTCTGCCTGCTTGTTGCTGGTGTGTTAGTGCAGCCTGGAGATTCTTAAAACTGATTTCTCTTGCAGGCAGCAGATGAGTTCTACTCCAAGCTAGAGGGACAGAAAATTGATCTGAAAGCATTGCAGCAGGTATGCTCTCATCCAAGAGTGGAGCAGCTGAGGTGGCTCTCTGAGCTTCACATGCTTCATTCGGTTCTTGTAGCCTGGGGTGAGGGAGGTGTCATTCCTGATTTTTTGCTATGGAAATGCTGAGTCAGTGGTGGTCAGGGAGTGGACTTCAAGATGTATGATGTAGCAGTTGGTTCTGCTTGGAATACAAGTAATAGAATTAACAACAATATTTTGGAGACTCTGCATCTCTTACGCTGCTGTATTTTTCTGTGCTGGAATGCTCTATTGAATGCCTTGCAGTGATTAGGTGATAAGGTGCCATTTGTATATATATATTTTTCCATCTTTCTTATTTTTGAAAGGAAAAACAAGCATTGAAGAAACTTGAAAATGTCCGTAGGGATCACGAGCACAGACTAGAAGCTCTTCAGCAAGCTCAGGTAAGACTGAGGTTTTTTTTAACTGAGAAGGTACGTAACGTTTCTTGAAGAGCCGTACCTGCTGGTCTGCATTGCTACGGGCAGTGTTGGATCCCAGAGTGAAGCCTTCCGTTGTCACTGAGCACCCCGTAGCCCCGCAGGGAGCCTAGGTCTGCCCAGCGGGGCTCTGCTCCCTTAGAACTTTGTACCTCTCTTGCCAAAACCTGCTTGTGCAGCTCTGCCTGCGGGAGTCAAGTTGGCCGTTGTCCTGTGTGATCACTTCAATGCCGTTTTTGGATTTCATCTCAATATTAATTACTACTTTTATTTTTTTTAAACTACTGCTGAGTGTGTGTTTTAGCTTCAGTGGGAATAAACTTTTTTCTTTCCTTAAGGAAGCTGATAAGATAAAAGGAGAACTTATAGAAATGAACTTGGAGATCGTCGACCAAGCCATCCAGGTGGTCCGCAGTGCATTAGCCAACCAGATAGACTGGACAGAGATCGGAGCGATTGTTAAAGAAGCTCAGGCACAGGGAGACCCTGTTGCAAGCGCAATCAAAGAATTAAAGCTTCAGACAAATCATATCACAATGCTGCTGCGGTGAGTACATTGCAGGTCACCTGTACCAAATGCAAGTAGGACTGACTGTGTGAGCTGCACAGGAGACCGGTATCTTTTTAGCTTGTGCATTGGTGTTTAAATTGTTTGGTTTTTCTTACAGCAGCATGAAGAGAACATAGTTCTGTGAGCAAAGAGGGATGCCTTCTTTTTGGCTTTCAGAAATAATAGTACTGTAATAGCTTTTGTTGTAGTATTTTTGGAGTCTGTCTTACTATATTCTAAACCATTGGAAGGTGTCCTAACGCAGTATAGGTCCAAAGCTCTGGTCTGTCAGTCAGCAGTTAACTCTCTCTGATTTACGCTTTGATCAAAAATTCACGTGGGATCCTGCCCCTTTCGATGCTGCTGACGGCTTATGGCAGTCCAGTGAGAGGCTGATGGTTCAAGATTGCAGCTGTTGTGAGCTGCAGGTTTTGATGCCGGTTCTTGTAGAAGTCCTGATGAGAGAACTGGCAGTGAGGCGGTATTTGGAGTGTCTTTAAAAACCTTATCTGACACTGTATTGGGATGCTAGAGAGAAGAAAGTGAGAATTTCTTTTTTATAGTTAGAACTTTTGGTATGAAAGCTGTAACGTGGCAAAGTTAATTTATGAATTTTTAGTTACCTCATTTTCAGAAATGTTAGTGTGTAGAATACTTGTTTTCAGGAGTGAGTTCTGTGTTGGCAACTGTGTCATCAGCCTCTCTTCTCCATCTGTTTCAGTAGTGACTAGTGATCACTTCGCTGATCAAACCACTCAGTCAGTCCACCAAGCATTGAATCACGCATCCTTAGTACAGAGGACTGTGGAGGTATATTTTCCTTTACGAAGGACGTTATTTTATGCTGCTCCACCACCTTTTGCCACACAGGCTTAGTACAGCTGTATCGAGCAGGATTTAATGTCCTGGCAAGAAGCAAATACAAATCCCGCCAGTGCGTGCTCAGCATACCTCTTTGAAAACAGCGGAGCAGATGCTGTTTGAGGTTTTAAACCAGCGCATTGCTGTCCCGTTCAGTGAGTCATATGATGATGTAACTGTGCTCTTTTTGTGTGGTGATCACGCATAGAATGTCTTGTGTTTCTTTTACTTTATGAAAGTAGATCTTTGGAACTGTTCTTCAGTTTAAGACTAGATTTTTCTCTAGGTTGATAGCATGGATGTGTGTCTTTTGATAGAAGAAATTGCCTTGGAAAATGTCACTTCCTTGGACTGGAAAATTTGGGCTCTTTATCTTCTGTCTTTGTTTTCTTCCCCCCCCTGCCCAAACTTTGGCTGACTCCAGGACATAAATGGGCTTGTGTGTAAGGCATTCTGGGGCCTTCCTGCGGCTACACGGTGGAAGTGGTTTAAGGGTTCCTTAGGCCATTTCCAGTCATCATGAGGGAATAGAAGTAAGTGCATTGCACTAAGGGTGAAAAACAGCCAGTTCTCTTATCTTAATTGTATGATGTCATGTGTTTTTAGGAACCCATATGTGTTATCTGAAGAGGAAGAGGAGGAGGAGGATGCTGATGTAGAGAAAGAAGAAACAGAAGAACCAAAGGGAAAAAAGAAAAAGAATAAAAACAAACAGCTGAAGAAACCTCAGAAAAACAAACCGTCATTAGTTGATGTTGATCTCAGTTTGTCTGCGTATGCCAATGCCAAAAAGTAAGGTTTACAGTAAACGTGCGCTTTGGTAGTTGAAGTTTCTGTATGCTCGCAGTTGTCAGTGATAACATCACAGGAAGGGCTCTGTGTATATCTTGTTAAAAATAAATGTTAGAAATTGAAATGGGTAGCTCGCCCTGAGCTCTAGGACGTGCGTTTTCTTGGTCCAAACCCAGTACCTCACTGTTGCGTAGCAGTTAGTCTCTAGCTGTCACATTAATTTAATTTCGAGTACAATTCTGCACAGTGACGCACGGAACAAAATGGCTGCTTTTGCCACACCCAGGCACAGCGCTCTGTCTGAGGAGGGGAGTTACTTCATCTGGCTGCTTTTCTCGGGTGAAGACTAAGCTGAAGACCTGGGCTAAAAAAAAACACCTCAAAACTGAGTGCTAATGGCAAATGTAGAGGACTGATGAGTATGTTCTAAAAATGAGAGAATCTGCTGGGATTTCAGATGCAAACAAACTTGTGTTTTGCAGGTACTATGATCACAAAAGACATGCAGCTAGGAAAACTCAGAAGACAGTAGAAGCTGCAGAAAAGGTATTTTTTTTCTTTGTTTTTAGAAGATATTTAAAAACAAGGTCCCTGTTACTGATCAGTGGAAAATCCTAACTTGGTCTAGGTAGTCCTAATGAGACATGAAAGGTAAAACCCACCAACCACGGTTGTTTCATTCTTGAGCTTTTAAGCTGACCGAACAGAGGATTTGCAGATCCCTGCTGTATCGTCTGGTTTCCACCAGTAGCATTGTGAACACGTAAGACAGGTGCTAGGTGGAGATACAAACAGGCCGGTACTTACAGAGCAGGAGTGGAGAATCAGTGGAAATCCTTACGATCAAAGAGCTGATGATCTTCACAGGGGGCAGCTCTCCAGGGCAGAGATTTATGAAGCTTTTAGGACGGCTGTCTTACATGTGCACGAGGGGAATGCAGGCCTGTGAACAGCAGCGTGTGGAGCCTGCACTCTGATAAAGTTCAGAGGCATTTTCTACCAATTTTCCTACTGTTCAGTTATCAGTTTTGTGATTCCTGTGCTGGTGGATTGCGATCATGCTTTCTGTCTAAATAGGCATTTAAATCGGCTGAGAAGAAGACGAAGCAGACATTGAGGGAAGTTCAGACAGTTACCACCATTCAGAAAGCGAGAAAGGTCTATTGGCAAGTACAGTTTCATTGTCGTTATCTAATATATTGTGAATGTGCGCTAATTTAGAACGGCTGTGTCAGGCTGAGTTTTCACTAGCTTAGAAGTGGAGCTAATTTTGATTTCTAAGCACTACACTTTGTATTGAGTCTTCTTACAATGCTCATCGAAGGTGCTGGCCTGATCCTGTTAGTGCCTTTGCCTGGGAAGGTTCCTTTCAGTGGACATGGACTTGTAGTTTTTTTGCTTTGAATGCAGCTAAGAATATGGGCTTAGTGAAAAGAGAGAACTTCACTGTTACTTTCTGGCAGCTCTTTGAAATAGTAACAGTAGATTTTAAAAAAAAAAAGGCAAGAACAAAACAAAACCCCAGAGGTTTTTATAGTTTAAGAACTGAATTATTAAAAATAAATAGGAGGCAGCTGGACTTTGGTGACGGTACTTGTTTCATCTCAAAATATCGTTGACGTTATATTGGTACTGTGCTTTGTTTTTATGCCCCAGGCATGTGGATGGATGCGAAACTATTTGCAGTGTCTTTTGTAAGGATTAGATGCTAAGATGGATATTCTTAGAGTTCGGTATAAAAACCACCTTTGTAATGCTCTGTTAGTTCCAGGTGTTTTTCACACAATGGATTGATGTCATTTGGCAGGTTTGAGAAGTTCCTGTGGTTCATTAGTTCTGAGAATTACCTTATTATTGCTGGAAGAGATCAACAGCAGAATGAGCTGATTGTAAAGCGGTATCTTAAACCAGGTGAGAGTCCAATCAAGTGGAGTATATCTGTTTCTCTCTTATTTTCCAGATTTGTAAATGTAAAAGAATGACACGGGAAGGTCTGTCTGGTTTGTTCTTAAGCTGGGCCTTGGGTAAAAGGGGACTTTGGTGGTGGTGAGTCCTAGAGACTGTGCGTTGTCCAGGGGGTGCTGGGGCTCTGCTGTGGGAGGCCCCTGGGCCCTCCAGCACTGTGGGATAAGTGTAGGTTGGACGGACTCCCGTCAGGAGCAGAGGAGCTGATTCTCCCTGGAGCAACTGGGGTGGACTAAAAGACTTCTGTGTCCTCTTCCCATCCTGCTCCTTGCAGCCAAAATAGCTGTTTCCAGCTAACATTAGAAACCTTCACCTTAGCTTGAGCGATCTGTGTAGTTACCACGTGTGTGACTGATTCGAGTCAGTTCTTTCCCAGGGGACATATACGTGCATGCCGATCTCCATGGAGCCACAAGCTGCGTGATCAAGAACCCGTCAGGTACCGTGCGTGGGGCGGATGCAGGGACTCGTAGAAGCCCGGGGGCACCGTGAACTGGCAGCCTCTGCATTGCATATCTGAGCCCAGCCTGGCGAGCTGCCTTCCCCCTTGCAGTGGTACCCAGCTCCAGCAGACATTTCCCTTAGGATCTGAGAGGCATCATTCCTTCCAAGATCTGACTGCTGCAGCTTCCCAGTCATGATTGGCTGCTTGCAATTGCTCAGCTGAGCTCCTGGTGGGAAGGAGTGATGGAGATGTGCTCACAGAGGCAAGCATTAGCCAGGGGCAGAGGCAGTGGTGCAAGTGCTTACTGCTGGCCGCAGGGACTGGAGTCCTGCTGAGACTTTGATTGGTGGCATAAGAGGTTTGGGTGCTGATTGAGGGCGCTGATCTCAGCAGGGAAGCATTAATGCAGTGGGACGGATCTCATGGGAGACCAGCTGTGCAAACCCTGCCTGTGCCCCGTTCCTGGGAGGTGGTGGAAGTTGGCTTTGTGTTGTGAGGAGCGTAGTTACTGCTTCCCCAGTGGAGCTGAGCTGAGGAAGGAGCAGTAGCACAGCTGGCTTCAGCCTCCCTTGGGGAGCTGTGAAGAGCAGCTGCTGACGCTGCTTCTGCTCTGTACGTACTGCCTTCCAGCTTAGCCAGGCCATGTTGTCTCTGCCCAGGGCGCCTGGAAAGCTCACACACTGAATTAAGGCATGTGTGGGAGTTGGATAATTTAATCTGTTGTGCACGGATCGCATTCACTTATGTGTTGGGTGTTACTTTGTAGGTGAACCGATCCCTCCACGAACCCTGACGGAGGCAGGCACGATGGCCTTGTGTTACAGTGCTGCCTGGGATGCCCGTGTTGTCACCAGTGCTTGGTGGGTCTCCCACAACCAGGTAAGGACACTCGTGCACGAGCTGGTGTGCGACTGCAAACGAAGTGTCTCTGTGGGGGAGCTGATGGGTGCGGGTGAAACTTTTGTTCTTCGATACCGTTCCTTGAGGGCTCTCCCTGGCTCTGCTGCACTTAGGGCCAGGGGTGGAGGGGTAACCTCTGCCATGACATGCACGTGACAGAGGAAATGCTGCAGGCTGGCTTCTTACTAACAGAGGGAAAGGACTTTTATTGAAAATGAAGTTTTCATTTTTTTTCAGTTGGGCTTCTAGCTTGTGTATTAACTGCAGTCTTGCTGGGCTTCCAATCAACTCAAGTGTAAGGGTGGAGAGATTACATTAAACTGAAGGTCACAGGGCCTTTAGTGTTCTTGTTTCCTGAATAATCCAGTTACCCACCCAGGACTTCTAAAACGTAGTGCCAGTAGCGTGTGATTGAGTTGATCCATCTCTTAGGAAAATATGCTACAAAGGACAGGAAGAACCTCTCGGAAACGGAGTCCTTCTGCAAACTGTTCCCATAAGTTAAAAATGTAGCTTGCTTGAATGTTGCTTTTGTTAGTGCTGTTATTACGCAGTGCTGGCCTTCTATGACAGATACTCTTTAGAGCATATCATGATTTTTTTAGGTTTCTAAAACTGCGCCTACAGGAGAATACCTCACTACTGGGAGCTTCATGATCCGAGGTGAGACACAAAGGAACAGTGTGAATTTGACTTTAGGTGTTTTGTGTGAAGATGCTGTGCTGTCCCGCAGCGGCAGCCACCTGAGCTGCCCCCCTCACCACGGCAGCCGACAGATTCCGCTCTTCTCCTGAAAGTCTGTTCTGAGTGGTTTAGACTGACTGTCGGGCAGCTGCAGCAGCATTTCTAGCTGAGGCCCTGGGCAGAGGTTTGTTAGCTAAGCTGCTTTTGAGTTTCTCCTGTTCTGTTGTCATCCAAGAGATAGAACAAACCCCGGTGTAATTTTTCAGTAGCCTAAAGCCTCTAATAAAAATGAATTTTGAAAATACGTCATGTAACATAGCTGTTAAAACTCCTGATGAGAATCTGCCTTTGTTTTTCAGGGAAGAAGAATTTTCTTCCACCTTCGTATCTGATGATGGGCTTTAGCTTCTTGTTTAAGGTACTGCTTTCTCTGTGCAGCTCCTGCTGGCTTTTGTAATTTGGTTTGAGCTGTAGGAGGCTTATTTTCTGGTTCTTGCTTATCAGTATATTCCCAATTACTTCTTTTCCCTGCTGGGACAAATCCCATAAAATGCTACTTGCTGAAAATTACTCTGCTTTCATTTCCATTTTTCCCCAATTTGCACTGTCTTAATTTAAAACAAACAGACACTGTGAACATTACTGCCTCTGCTAGATTTTTATACCAGCTCTGTTTGAAGCATATGTGCATTTAGGGAGTCTGCTGGTTGTGCAGCGATGTGTGTCTCCTCACTGGCTGTACTTTCTAGGTTGTCAGTCTTGGGTTTAAATGTGCCAGTTTAGTTTTCTTGCCTTTTGAATGGCAAAAAGTGTTCAGAGGGAAAGAATAAATCTGAGTCCGGTGTTTGCTGAAAGGGCTAGCGAACATCACTGGAGCTGGTACTGGCCTAACGTAAAGGCGCCTCTTGTTAGGTGGATGAAAGCTGCGTTTGGAGACACCGAGAAGAAAGGAAGATCAAAGTACAGGATGAGGATCTGGAAACGGTTTCCAGCAGTGCCGGTGAACTGGTGTCTGAAGAAGCGGAGCTGTTAGGTACAGTGGATGTGACTGGGGTGCTGTGTGTGCTGCTGACACGGGGGGACTGTTTGGGGTTTGGCATCTAGTTCCCTGCCCTGTGTTACGGGTCAGTTTGGCATTTCCGATGCGAGCTGTGTTCTCCTCACCTGTGTGCCCCAGAAGGAGGAGACAGCAGCAGCGAAGAGGAAAAAGCAGAGTGTCAGGAAGCACCAGAGGATGTGGAAGCCATGTCTGAGAGTAATCGTGACGAGGGCGTTGCTGACCTTGACCAGGGCGCAGTAAACACACCTCCTGCACCAGAGGGTGACTCTGAAGAGGAGGATGGAGAATCTGAAGAGGAAGTGGAATGTCTGGAGTCAAAGAGTGAAGTGAAGGAGGAAGAGGTAAATTACCCAGATACAACAATCGACCTCTCGCATCTTCAGTCTCAAAGGTAAGTGAAGCAGCAGCTGCCCTTATCAGCTATGTGGGCACTTCTGAGGATCCCCGTACTGTTGAAATGCTGCCAAGACAAGGGCTGTGATGAGTTGCCATCACTTCTTTTGATGCTTGGCTCTGCAGGCTGCCAGAGCGCAGGGCAGCAGGCCTGTACTGCGGGGATACTGCCGCGCTGTGCGCCATCCCCTGCCATTTCCCTGTGGGCTCCTTGCTTTGGACCCCTCTCCTGAAGTACACACACACACACACACACACACACACAGAGGGGTATCTGGCTCTTTCATTGCTGCTGTTCCCTATTTTGGCCTAAGCATCCCTTGACCACCACGCACTGATTTCACTCTCAGGAGGTGGCTGCCCAAGTTTTCTTTTCAGAGCTGTTCAGACCTGAGAAACTGAGTCACGAGTCGTTTCTGCTCTGCCAAGCTGGTGCAGAGTTACTGCTCTGCATGTGGCTGCGAGATGAGCTCATCTCCCTGTTCTCCCTGGAAATGGCACTCCTTAGAAGGTGCAAGGAGACGGGATTGAGTGGCTGGAAGTGGACAGCTCTGCAGGGAATACCACAGCTGAGCGGGGCTGTGTGCATGGGAAGCTGAACATCAGGGGTTCCTTTAGCATGTGCGGTACCCAGGCTGTCTTTGTTTCACGTTTGTGTGTGTGCATGAGACAAGCTGGCAGAGATCTGAAGGCTTGTTTTGTAAACTGAATCTCGGTATTGCTGCCCTCTTCAATTCACCAAAGCTGGGATTTTCAAGGACTAGAAAGCTGAAAGCAGTGCAACCAAGTTAGCCAATGTCTGGGCTGTGGAGATGCGTCCATGGTTGAGCTGCCCTGTCTCTGTTGATGAGCCCCATTTTGATCTCTCCACAGATCCCTGCAGAAAATCATCCCCAAAGAGGAAGAACCCAACTTGGTAAGGTCCCAGCTCAGATGTTTGGCAAAGAGCAGTGTGAACTGCTGCTGGATATGGTGTGCTCTAACTGCGTTTCACTTCTTAGAGTGACAGCAAGTCCCAGGGGCGAAGGCATCTGTCTGCCAAGGAGAGGAGGTGAGAGCCCCTTTGTGTTTGCAGTGAGGTGAATGCCTCCTCCCCGTTCCCTCACCAGGACCTGGGCGCAGGGCATGTCTTGCACCTCCCAGTCTGGGCTGGGCCATGTCGATTGTCCGTCCTGCATTTCCAGTGTGGGTCCTGCCTGTTGGATGGCGGCTGCTCCTGTCCTTTGGGAGTGTGCTGGTTGTGAACAAGCAGTTTCTTGTGTACTTGTGGGCTCGAGAGGTTTTACTGAGGAGGGGTTATTGCCAGGGCACGTGCCTCAGGTTCCCCTATAGTCCCGTGGCAGGGAAGCGGGGTGGTAATGCTGGCAGGAGAGCAGCAGCCGCTTTTGTAACAAGAGGCAGTGTCTCAAGTCATTGTTTTCCTTAGAGAACTGAAGAAAAAGAAGCAGCAAAATGACTCTGAGAACTTGGAGCCACCTGAAGAGAAGCAGAAAGAGACGGAGACAGAGCCCCCTGCTGCTCCCAACACCACTAAGGGTGTGCCGGCCCCTCAGCCCATGAAGCGGGGCCAAAAGGTAGGCAGGGACCAGGTTTACCCATGGGTTGAGCTGTTGCCACGTGAAGCGTGGCCAGAAATAACGGGTTTCTGTCAGATGTCCGTGGCTGCTGATAGTTTTAGACTCTTGGTGGTGCTCTTGGTGGTTTCAGGATGGTGGTGCTGGTCTGTTCGCGTTGAGCATGCTGTGCTTTCCTCACTGAAACCAGAGTCTCTTGGTTACTGGTGAACTGCTCTGAAAGAGGGTCAGGAGGCCTAGAAGGAAAGTGCATGTGGGATCAGCATCTAGGTGTTTATCTGTGGATGCAAAACTCTGCAGAATTCATTGTTTCTAAAGCTGTTGGTGTGTTTTCTTCTGCAGAGTAAAATGAAGAAGATGAAGGAGAAGTACAAGGACCAGGATGAGGAGGACCGGGAGCTCATCATGAAGCTGCTGGGCGTGAGTGAGAGGAGTTCTGCCTTCCCCAGTGGCGCGGTTGCTTGGGTCGCTGGCTCTGACCACCTCTCTGTGTAACCACAGTCTGCAGGGTCGAACAAGGAGGAGAAAGGGAAAAAAGGGAAAAAGGGGAAGACAAAAGATGAGCCAGCAAAGAAGCAACAGCAGAAACCCAAGGCTGCGCGTCGTGGTGCTGGAGGGGGCAAGGAGATGCTCCCAGCAGGAGTCATGCTGCACGAGTCGCAGGACCCAGCCCTGGAGGAGCAGCAGGATGAGAAGGTGAGCAGCACGCTCGTCTCTCCTCTCCTGTCCATGCGTCTGTCCCTTCTCACTCTCTACCGTGGCTTCCCTGGCACTGTGCAGCCCTGTTCTGCCAGGGAGGTGGAGCAGCTCTTGCTGGTTTTGGGGCACTGTGGAGAACAGTGTGCCTAATGCCATGACTCTGGGAGCCCGTTGCTTTCAAGAAGCAGCATAAAACCCTGCAGCACTCTGTGTGCACACTGTGTTCCCAGCACGGCCAGAACAACGAGGGCTGGGAGGAGAACCGAGCCTCGCCAGGCTGCCGAGGATCCAGTTCAGTCAATACCTCCCACTCGGTGCAGCTGAAATGTAACCGAGCGCTCTCCAGATCTGTTGTTGTGAGTCAGTACCTGAATCACAGCCCATCTCTCTCCTCCCAGCTTGGCGTGTGCCAAGCAAATTAGAGTTTTGAAAGAAATATTCCTCCCCTCACCCACATAAAAGTGCTCTTTTTACCTTTGCTTTGAAATAAGGTAAATTCTCTTTGCAGTGAGAACGTGGCTTTCTGTGTACTGCTGATAAAAGAATTTATTTTCTCCAGGGGCTGGGGGAAAAAAGCAGTCGTGTGCTCATTTCAGCTCTGATGTCTCCTTTGTTTGTGTGTACAGGAGGATCAAGACCAGGATCAGCCGGGAGTTGAGGTAAATGCTTGTCTTTGAAACCCCAGTGAGTGCTGAGGAGGCGGCTTTACCCCTGCCCGAAGCTGGCGGCCCCGCTGCAGCACACAGCGCCTTCTGAGCAGGACCAGAGGCGTGGGCTTTCAGCGGGCTGGGGCTGGGTCATGCGTGAGCCCTCCAGAAGGGCACGGCTCTGCTCTTGACGTCCCCTTCTTGCCTGTGACTGTTTGAACACAGCTTTCTTACATTTTTAAAAAAAAAAAAAAAAGTAGCCTCCTTTTACATCCTACCCTGCTTATCACATATATCCCCTATAGAAACTAGGGGCTGGTTCAACTGAAGTTTGTCCCTTGCCTTTGCCTCTGGAGGTCTTTGCACCCCCCAGTAACGGTGGCTTTGGGCTGGAGGATGGCAAAATACGATGCAGTGCGTGTTGCTCTTCAGTTTACAAGTTTATTTACATATAAAATTGCTTCAAAGTTTTCTATAATTACAGGCTGTGGGTGTTGCCCAAGGCTGGAAATAAGTAGATTTCTTTAAATTCTTTAATAATGGAAGATAACGGTTGTCCGGAGGGGGAAGCTTTTGGGGACCCTGTGAAGGTGTAACTACATTTGGGGGTCCCGTTTGGGTCATTCAAAACTAAATCTATCCTGTTCCGAATGATGTGATTTTTGGTAACCGAAGACGGTCAGTAACGAATCGTGGTTTGGTAATTCAATGCCAGTGAAGTGAGCGATAGACCCAGGGTACCTGCGGGATCACGGCTGCTGCTGGAGTTCAGCTGGAAGGGGAGACCCTTCGGCCTCTGTCCCCAGCAAAACCGGTAGTTAGGGCTCGGAGAGGTGCCGTCTGGTTTCACAGTGAAGCTCCTTTGCCCGTTCAGGAAAGCGAGGCGTTGCTGGACTCCCTGACGGGCCAGCCGCACCCCGAGGACATTCTGCTCTTTGCTGTTCCCATCTGCGCTCCCTACACGGCGATGACAAACTACAAGTAAGTTGCAGCACTTTCCGTGGGAAGGGTTTGGTGGCGGCCCCGCGCTGGCCGGGGGGAGCCTGCGTACTACTTACAGAAACCTTTTCTTTTGAAAGGTATAAAGTCAAGCTCACTCCAGGCACCCAAAAGAAGGGAAAAGGTACTGTATTAAAGCACTTGAATCCTTTTCAGCGCTCTACCTATTGAAGCCAGCATGTTTTTGTATACTGTTTAAATCTTTCCGGTGTTTTTACAGCTGCCAAGATTGCCTTGCATAATTTTATGCAATCCAAAGAAGCTAGTGCAAGAGAAAAAGACCTGTTCCGCAGTGTAAAGGTGACTAGTTTTTCTCCATCATTTCTCTTGTACAAACATAACAGCAGTAGCATCATGTCCACTAGTATTATTTTTGGGGTAAACACTTCCAAAAATGTGAAAATGTGTGCTATTGCTTTTTTTTTTTTTTTTAAGGAGTGTTGTGTTTCTCAGTGCTGCACATGGCAGGCGTTCGCCTGCCCTTCTCCCCTGGCAAGGTGCTCATCACGGGTCGGGTAAATGTGTCATCTCTCTGCTCAGGCAGGTCTTAGCCCGCCCGATGCAGTTTTCTTCTCCTCTCTTGCCGATTCCTCCATTTCCTTTTCAAATTGGCACCGTGAGCCTGTGCGCTCCGGTACCTGCCACCGGGGAGAGGGCTGGTTCCTTGCCGTGCTCTTCTCCTGCGGCTCCGTCAGCCGTTTGCAGCACAGTTCCCTCGCTCCTCCCGCGCTGCCTCGTGTGACTTCCAGTCCTCAGGTGCTTATTTCTCATTTCGTGTCCGTGCTCCCTGTTTATCAGGCAGCCCAGACTGCTCTGTGACAGGCGCTGCTTGACCTGTAACAGTTCGCTGATCAGAAAACGTTGCATAGCAGCAGACTGAATGTTGACTTTTTGTGGTGCTCTGCTAGAAAAACACAATTAATGGTTAACGACCTTGAAGCGAACAGGTAGTGCCTGGGGAATTGCTGGCACAGCCAGCCCATCCCAATGGAGCCGATGAATGGAAGCTGCACGGAAAACCATGAAGTCTTTCATTAATAAAACACAGTGCGAGAGCAGAAGCCTGACATCAGCCTTATTTTCTTTGGGGGAAAGCTGGCAGGAATGGGCACATCAGCTCCTGCCAGTGGACTTGGAAGCGCTAACGAGGATGAGGAAGATGTTCGTAAATGCTTTTCTGCTGTGTTCAATTTCTTGTCTTTAACGTTTTGTAGGATAATGATTTGTCAAGAAATATTCCTGGTAAAGTGAAAGTGTCTGCACCTCACCTCCTGAACAGGAAAAAGAAGTGATTCTGTACTCGAGTTTCTCAGTGCCAAACTGCCGCTGCTGCGCAGTGGGAATCCAGCACCCGCAGATGGGACAGACCGACCGACGTACCCAGACTGCCGTTAATCTGACTGAATGTAGCTTCTGTGGTAGCTGGCAGACGAGGACCAGTTCCTGCACCGTGGTTTAGATGGACTTGAATGACTCGATACAAATAGCGTAAAGATGTGCAAGTAAATGGCTGGCCTCTGGTCAGTGACGTGGTCTCATGCTGTTTGTTCTCTGACGCTTTGACCGCTGGAGCTGAGCGCTCGTTCCCCATGCTGCTGGGCAAAGGCGTGCCTGAATTTGCTGCAGCAGAACTGTGATGTTGTTTCTTCCCACTACTGGCTGCTTTCCGCTGGAGGGGACTGGAGTCTCTAGTAGAAGTAGGAGAGTTTCAGTGCAAAACGCTTCATTTGAGAAAAGGCAAAATTTTATTTTTCCCCAAATACGCCATCGGCTGCCAGGAGAGGAAAGGTGCTGTTCCAGCTCTGCCCCTCCGGAGCACCTGCTCCCACTGGCACGGCCGAACTGTGCGCAGGTATTACCCCGGGGAGGTGAGGAATGCGCAGGGAGGAAGAGCTGGAGCTTGACAGTCAGAATAGACCCCCCCCGTGTGCTGTATCAGCACGCCCCAGAGAGAGCTGTGAGACCGCAGCTCAGCTCTGAGGGTCTGCGCCACCCTGAGCTCTTACTCAAGCCATAGCTGAAGCTTACAAAAGAAACCGGCGCAGTAATTACAGTACAGGAATTATTTTGTCCTAGAAGTCAAATCTTTTTAATTTGTTTTTGAGGACAGCTCAGACATGATTTCACCCCTTCCCCGCAGCAGCAGAGCCTGCTCCTTGTGCCCAGTGTCACCCGCTGGGGCTGCTGGCACCTCTCGGTGTGCCTCCGCCAAGCCGAAGTCCTTCAGGCTGTTCCAGCTGTAGGTGAGCTTCGCAGGTTACTGACACAGCTGTTAACAGGCTCAAGCACTTTCAGTTACACTTCTTAGGGCAGAATATCTGCTACCTAAGGTTCACACCTGAAGTTCCACAACATAAAGAGTTCCAAAAAAACAAACTACAAACAAGCAGAGAGTAGTGGTGCTTTAACATCTCAAGGTTTATGACAGTTTATCAACTCTGACAAGGTACAATTTCCAAATCCCATTTCGCTGACCTTAAGCATTTGTGGCAATATGTTAAGCAGACAGTTTCCTAACGCTGTAGACTAAAAACAGGACTGCTCACCCGTCACAGCAATCTTCAGCCTAGACTAAAGCAACGCTCCTCTTCAACAGTCTTGGCATGCCTCCGTGGTTCGTGCACAACTGCTACAGTCCTCAGCTCCTTGACTGGGGACTCAGTAACAAGTATTTCCACACGTGTACACCCCCGTGTCTCGCTTGGGGCTGGCCCTCACACCTACTTCAAGGTGGACAAACCCAAAACTAGTTTTAGCTTAAGCACAGGATACATCTCCACTTGCATTAAATACATTTATTGCAAACGTCTTTACACAAAAATAGGTTCTCTCTAGGCCATTCACATGCAACTTATAGGCAAAAAGCAACTACCTACAACGATACAGATATTTAACCTATACAAGTTTAACGTTTGTCACACTTGGTAAAATTATTACATCTTAGACCTGCTCATTCAGGGATGCCTGCAAGAGGGCTCAGGAGCCCGAGGTGTTGTTGCTTCCAAACCGCTGATTGACGCTGTGCAGCAAGTGCTTGGGGAGGCAATTCCAGGAACTGGCCAGCATCTCCTTAAAGCAAATGACTGCTTCCAGGCACAGCCTTGGGGAGAGGGAAACACGGCCGGTGTTAGCACCGGTTTGAACAAGGGCTGCAAGGTAAGCTCATTCTTTACAGCTATTTAGGGAGGGCTTGTTCTCATCATCAGTGCCGAACGCGTGCTTCTGAAAGGAATCTTGCTCTATCCTCTCATAACTGGCTGCTGGTCTTTCAGCATTCTTTGGGGAACAAATATTTTCAAGTATTTTAGGAACACAAGAAACAGATCTGGCGGTAACCCTGCACTACTTGTCCTAGATGGAGACAGGAGAGTTTAACGTTGAAGGCTTGTTTCTTACCTTACAAGAGATCTTGGTTGTAGAGAAAACACAAGTATTTCATTACTGTGAGCCTGAGGAGGGAGGGAAAGAGAGAAGCAGTTTCTTTATGTGGATTCACATTATTACAGCAGGAGCCAAAGCAGCCAAGGCTCACACAAACGGACCCGGGAAAGAAAAGCAAACAGTGCGACTGGGGGCCGGAGAGGCCGACAGTGGGGAGTAGACTGGACTTCAAGTAAACCACAAAGGCAGCAGACACGCTGACTGCAGAATTGCTCTCCAAATCTTACAATAGGGGAAGTTACAGGCTCTCAGGGAATCAAGAAAGAATCTAATGCCACCTCACACAAACAGCTGGAGGGGAACGGGCGCACAAAGCGGCCAGGCTCCCATGCTCTCCCTGTGCAGCATCTCCAGTTGCTGTCAGAGGGGACTGGTCTGGTCTGGGAGGGCCAGGAGCCTGCAAGCCCCCGTGTCCCAGCTCCGAGCCTGGCCAACACCCGCGCTCAGGGGGAGAGAGCAGGAACACCACCTGCGTGCGGGCAGAGTGTCCAAGTCTCCAGGGACCTGCACTGAGGGACTTCGGACCTGGCGCCTGTATCGGGCTCAGCAGTCAAGATGGGTTTTTTTAGAATTTTTTAGATGGTTGTGCCTCCTCCTTGACTGCACATAAACACATTATCTGCCAGAGCTGAGCTGCTGGTGCATAAAGAAGTGTTGCCCCACTCTTGTTTGCCACTCGCCCGTTCCAGCTGACACCCACTGGTCCTTACGCTAGAAAGTGCTTGTTCCCGGCCTCCCTTTCCAGCCAACTGGTGTTTTTACAGACCTCAGGACACCCCCGTCCTGCCGGAAGAGCCCCTCTCTGTTCAGCCTGTTCTCACCAGGCCTCCCTGCAGGCATCACAGCGGAGAAATCACTTTGGGAGAGGCTCCCTGAAAACACCCCCGTGAGCGGCACAGGGCAAAGCTAAAGTAGTTGGGAGATAAGAACAGGTTCCACGTGAAACACACGTGTGAGGGAAAGTAAGTCATAGTTTGTTTAAATAATGAATAATGACCTGGTTTCCAGAAAAGCATCAAAACATTTCCCCTTCAAGCTTTGTTTATGCACCTTTGTCAGTCCTCATGAGATCACACTGCCGAATAAAGCATTTCACACTTGCTGGAGCAATAAGACACCACGGCTCCTGCAGGAAGGGCCGGGCTGCACAGGAAGGGAAAGCTCGAAATAAACTTACAGCTTTAGAATGGGCAAGTAAGTTGTTGGCACAGCCCCCAAAGACGATCACCTCTCCCTCGTCGCTTGCGCAAGCGGTGTGCCACAACCTAGAAACAGAAGTCAGCGCTGCATTAGACCAAAAACCCACCTCACCCAATAATGCACGTTTGGGATTTGTATTTAAAGTTAACATGTGCAAGTTTGCCCTTCCACCAGTACGCTGTAGACGTGACTAATTCAACAAGAGTTTATGTTCAGAGGAAGAAAACTGGTCAGCAAACCCCGGGCTGTGTCAGGTGCCCTGGTTAGAGCAGAGCTGCAGGGCTCAGCAGCATGCCGCCTGCTAGTACAGGCAGGCGTGAAACCCCCAGTCCCGTCACTTCTGGAGGACGGCTGTACGCATCTGCTTGCACTAACTTTATTTTCATGCCTCACTTGAGTCAAAAGACTGAACAGAGTCAGTCAGATCTTGTATTGCTCTCCTAAGACTTCAGCAACAACACGTCGCTGTCCTGCTGCTCCGAAGAGGGGAAAAGCGGGTGGAGGGCAGCAGCTCAGCCTTGTACTGCCCCAGGAAAAGAGACCCCTCCTCATCCCCACCAGCAGCAAGAGCACGGCCGATAGGGGCAGGCCAGGAAGCATCGCTGCTTTAACTCATTTAACCTCAGATCAGAACGCTTCCCCAGACTAGATGGATTACAGTAACTCACATGACACGAGTGTTTTCAGTGCCATACACATGCATCACAGTAGTTTTGATGCTTTTAAATTGCAGGTCATCATCTCTAATTTACTCAGCAGGAAGACAAAAATATCCCGGGTGTGCACAGGATGAGCCGCCAGCGAGGTTGCTCGAAACAGTGACGCCTGCCTGCGTCCAGTTTGCCCACAGAGCAAGAACATGCAGCGTTGGGTTAGCTCTTGTGCTGGCACTCGCGGCTCAGACACCTCTGCAGCCAGGACATCGAACCCGAAATCCCTGTGTTTCCCGCCGTTTCACAAACGCTGAGCTATGCGATTCCTCCAGCACCACCCCTACGGCGGTATCGTATTTTGTGCGTACGTTCAACACTCCTGCGTTTCTGGGGTAGAAGCTAGCGTTTGTATTGTTAAGAAAAGCAAGCGCTGTACAGAGGAACACGTGTCCTCTCTCTGACACCCAACACGAAAAGCTTCCCCACTCTTTTCCGTAAGTTTCCAGGAAAGTGTCTACCGTACCTTGGTTTTTCAGAATAGTTATGCTCAAACTGTATCCACTCATTCTTGCTGATACAATAAATCCAAGCATCACCTGAAAACAAGCAGAACCCCAAATACAAACAGTACTCTCTTAGTTCTTTCACGTTTGCTGCGATACACATGTACTCTAGTGTAACAGAGTCCATTTTTGTTCTTAAATAAATCAGTTTTTTAAGGAAAAACCCTACAAAACTTTGGGCTGGCTGCTTGAAAACAGCCCTTTAATAATGAATTATGGGAGCGAAGTCAGAAGGGAAAGATGGAGAACTGTAAAGCTCTTACTAATTGCAATTTGCATTACATACATTTTTAAAGCAGACCAATTTCTATAAATAATAATGTCTCAACACCCTCAGTGACTCCTACTCTGTGAAATTAGCTGTTGACCATAAGGAGTTGGATCACAAGTGCATGGAAGGAATTTACAAAGAATTTAAGGTGACTAGGCAATAATTCAAGCTTCTGTGCACAACTCTAAGAGCGCAAAGACAACACAAAATCCTTTTGGAACGACTTACTTAATGGCTGCTTGTCAGTGGTGAATCCTCCAAAGAGAAAGAGGTGATCTGAGGAAATTGGTGTTAAAGAATGCCACGACCGGCCAACTGGGCAAATGCCTTGCGTGATTCTGTATTTCAATAAAAGCACCATAAATTACTCGTGTGCTACCATAAAACACTGCTGCTCTTTTTTCAGGTATTTGAAGGATGCAGCTTCATACTGCACAGAGCTCATGGCCTGACAGCAAATTTAATTTCTTTAGACACAGTAAAAGAATTTTACTGGTATCAATACTTAAAAAAGCCTGACAGCAAGAGTCAGCAACTGCTCAGGAGGAAGATCGTTCTACTTGAGTTTACTTACTTGCTGGAGTTTACCAAGTTTCACTAGAATGATTAGAAGTGAATAAAACTGGCATCTTCATATTGCTTTACAAACAAAAGAACTCAAGTTTTGGTACCTACATTTCATTCCACTCCCACGTATCCAAATTCAGATAGTAAAGATCGTTCATTCTGGACTCCTACAATAAAGCAGAGCATAGCTGAGATACTCGGTTTAGGTTTCAGTAACACATCGTTAAACTGGGCTGAGGCTTACTCTGTATCTGCCACCAAACACGTAGCCTCTGTTCCCGACTGTAGCACAGGCGTGAGCTGCTCGTGGTGACGGAGTTTTACCCTGGGAAAAGAAAATGCGAAAGAAGCAGGTGAGTTTGACACATTAACAAAAGAAAGAAAACGCCATTTCACCAGAAACCTGCAGATCACATGAGGAGGAGCTGAATGGCTGAAGCTGCCCGTCACACACACGAAGCGGCGCGGCTACGGCCGCACCAGGCACCCTGGGAGGCACAGTGTGACAGCAGAGACGGCGGGGCAGGGGCCGGGCTCCTCGGGCCTCCCTGCAGAGCTCACCTGGGCATCGCGCTCAAGGCAAAGCAAGGTCTCACAACTCCACAAATCAGTCACCCGTGGGGATAAGAGGTTGAACTAAAGTCAGATTTAAGGCCAACAAGGAGCAGAGAGTGAAAAAACATCCAGTACGTCATTCTCTGTGCAGAAACTTGCTTTTTTTGATGGATGGAAGATCAGAAAACTCATTAAAAATATGATATTTTTTTCCCCTCTTTAAGTGTCAAGGTATAAATTTTGCTTTTAGGGTTCAGACAATCACAGAAGACCTCAGACTGTAAATAAGACAATGACATAATAAATGATGAAACAGTATTTTTCTTGAATTACTTCTGAAATATTTGAGATCTGTATGTAGGTAAGACAAAGCAATTCTTTGGTAATCTGAAGAAGGAGTTACTTATTTCAAATTTCATTTCCTCCAATTCTGTGGCAATATCACTCCATTTGCCTGTTCCTGAATGCTTCTGGGACACTTCAAACAGTGGATATTTGCAATTACAGAGCATTTTGTTTTGTTTTGACCACAGTTCAACACCCAAGTGAAATGTACCAAACCGTCACATTACAGTGAGGATGACAGGAAACCATACATTTTGTTTTCCTGAGCTCCCCACGAGCACAATGCCACTGAAGCATGAAAGAAAGCAAGTCAACAGGAAAAAAGATGAAGAAAGATCAAAATAAAAGCCAAGTTTCCCCTTTTTGGAGAGGAGAGAGGACCGAGGTAAACGAATGGTTTAAATTCAGTTTAAATGGCCTGAAGAATGCTACTGAATAGGCAGCAGGTAATTTTTATTTTGAGAAGACGTTTCCAAGGCTAGTTCTACCAACAGTGTTTCAAACCCCTCTCTTAACAGTCCTTCCCTTCCAAACATGTTGTAGGTAAGACTGCAAACACAAGCTAGCAACACCTCACGGAGTCCGTATATAGGTGAGAAATTAACAGTCCCACTTGCAAGAGAGCAAGGCACAGGGAATTAAGACAGGTCGCTCAGGAAGCGCGAGAAGGGAGGAGAGCCCTGGTCACACAGACCCAAGCTTTCGCTCCTGGCCGGGTTTCCTCCCCTGGTTGGATCAGAGATTGCGTGTCCCAGGAGGGACACCACAAGAGCAGAAACCAGCAGCGCTGCTGATGCAGTGCTTCCCGCCAGCCACAGCGAGAGCGAGCAGCCCGTGATTCATCCCATGGAGAAAACAAAGTCAGCAAGCACTGCTGAGACAAGATCAGCTCCACACGGTCCACTTGTGGAGACCCAGTCTCATGACCCTGGCAAGGGATTTCTCACGTCCTCCTGCTAGCTAGCACTACGTATTTCAGAGAGCTCTTCCATCTTTTCTAACTCCTGGCATTTAGGGACTGGTTTATATCCCGAAGACGGCAGGATCACAGAGCACATGATAACTAAACACTTGGCAGTTAAAGACTGGTAACATGTAAACAAGGCTGCAGGGTGGAGCAGGAAAGTAGAAAAATGTATTTTGGGTGAATTTCCGTGCTTCTTGCTTGCTAACAGTTAACCACATCTTCTAAAATAATGCCAGGGAGATACAGACTAGAGATGGGACCCCCACCATGAGATACAACTGGTTAGGACAGCTTCACACTGCACGTTAGCCGAGCACACAGCCAGGCACTCAGAACATCTGTGGCCCAAAGCCGCTGCTGCGGGGACAGGCCACCGCTAACCCCGCACACCTACGCAAGGAGGCCATTTTATCAGCACCCTCTTCTAACCTGACACAGATTAAAGCAGTGAGCCTGGGCCTAGCAGAGTCATGCTTACAAACAAAGATTTCGCCCTGCAACAAGAGATATGGCACACACTGCACACAATTCTTAAGAGCTGTAACTTAAGTAACTGACATAAGACTAATAGTTACCGTAGTTATAGGCTGGCTCCAAGTAAAAGTTTCCGTGTCCAGAACATGCACGTGGTCATTCCACCCTCTAGGAAGACCTGAATTCTTTAAAAATATTAAGTGAGCAACAATTTTTAATAAGCACGAATTAAATATTAACGTTTAAATAGAAATTACTTCCAGGTTTACTTACCCAAAAAGAGGTTTCATCAAATTCAAAAGTTCCCCGTTGTTTCCCTTCAGGAAAATAACCATAGCCTCCAAAAAATATTAGCCTGAAACAAAACATGCATCAAGATCTATTAGTAATGCTAGCACATTGGTTGCTACAAATTAAAGTTCTGTAAAGGCTCAAACAGAAGACAGAAAAAACAGGGAAGCTCCTTTGGCTTTGTTACTTCCCATATGTCTACAATGCAAGTTTTCCAGGTATGGGGCCCTGTTTCTTGTGTAACCGACCCTACCACCCACATTAAATCCCTCTGGAGCTGTTGCCCAGGCCTCAGGCTTCCAAGCTTTGCTCCAGTTCCAAATGCGTGAGGCTACCAGGCCTGCTGCCTGGTTGCTGCACTTCAGCCTTTGCTATCAGAGCTCCCACACAGTGGCCACAGGTGTTTATTCCTGCAGTTTCCTGCCTCCACCCTTTCCACTCCCTCTGCCTATTTCCCCCAAGCCCGAAATGTTCACAGATGTTCCTGTAAGAAGCCAAGGGAAAAAGCCTTACGCCTTGGGCACGGCCACTGTGGAGCTGTGTGCCGGGCAAGGCAGGGCAGGAGGAGTCCAAGGGGTGCCACACGCAGCAGACCCTCGAGCAATGAAGCTGCCTGGGAAGTTTTTAGTTTTGGGGGAAGGAGGCGTTTTCCTTTGTACTCGCTGCATTTTGCTTCAAAGCCTGAAGAACAGTTACTATGAGCAGTCACTCATCTGTTTTTAATGTTCTTTTTGGTTTTTAAAATGTAATTCATCTTTAAGTTTTATGTTTGGAGTTTAGCACATATTAGAAACTAATGGCATGGTTTTGCCAGAAATTCTTATGGAATTGTGAAGTAACAGAAAACAATCTACAACACCTAACTAAACACCCACAACTCCAGTCTTGCACAGATTTACATCTAAACTGATCACACCAAATCATCATAACAGTAAACTTTCTCTCCACATCATGAATCTGAAAACTAGCACCACGGGCAATTTCCTACCTTTCATGAGTCTATGCAGCAAATCCCACAGCAAATACCGTAATAGTGAGCTTTTGCTCCACGTAACAGACAAAGCAGCACAGCCATCTCTATCTTGTACACCAAAATTGCCATGCGTGGTTCAAACGCAAGGGCATACGGCGTCCCTGATCTCCTCTGCCTCAGTACAGCCGGAGATGATACGGTCAAGACCAGCTGTGCTAACAGGCAGAAGACGGCTGTGCTGTACAGGTAAGATTTGGTACGTAACAGCTTAAGTCCCTACCCTGACGTGACAAGACAGTAAGAACCTGTAACCCTTGCTAGTTGTGACCAAAGAAGCACTAGAGGCCCCTGACAGTCACCTCCTCAGCCCCTGGCTGCAGAGAGAGCCCTGTTCTGCGGGGATCAGCCCTTCCAGCTTCTCCTGCAAGGGGACAATTCTGGCTGTGTGAGCTGTCAACTATGCCAGAGCATTTTGGATTTCTGTTCTGTGGAAGCCAGGAACCCTCTGAGAAACCAGCCCTGGGTAGATGCTCCAAGAAGAGAGCCCAAAGCCCCTGACCTCCCCTGGGAAAATTCACTTCCACCCCCAACCTCCCGAGCAGCTGGGATGCGGCAAGCCTGTGGAAGCAGGAAACTACCTACCTACAACAGGGGCTTTCCTCAGCATATCCTCCAGTGCCAGAAGGCTGGAACAACCTTACCACACAGCTCCCTGCGTAGGGGATTAGCACACCACTAACTGAACGGGGGAGGAGGGTGTAAGCCAACAACAGTGTTTTGCCCGTCAGCTCATCTGGCTTCAACACTTTCTCCTTGTCTTCCTCATCTTTTCCAAGGTTTGGAATGCCAAAAGGCCTTCTGGCACCTCTGGGACAGTATCCCAACACAGTAAATCAGATAACATCAACAGCAGTTCATCTAACACATTCCTTGGTTTGTGCAACCAGCACAAAACATGCCAAGTTAAGCATGTGCATCGCTGAAAAAGCCACACGCAATTTTAAGATTAAAATGGCTCTTCAACTATCAAAGAAACGCATGCTGTCCTACAACACATGACCGAAAGACTGCATTTTGTGTGATATGGGGAATCCTACAGCCTCTGTGAAGAACAATTCCTGATGCAATGGCCGAGAGGAATGACGGTGATACAAGTAACCACGATGCAGTGCCTTTAAAGCGACGTACTGAGAACGCACCGAGGAAGGTCTGCCTGTAATGAGCCTACATTTTAGACCGTGACTCACACAGATACTTTGCAGCTTACATATACCCAAACTGGGAGTGGGGTTTTTCGCCTATCAACTGTTAAAGGACAGAACAGTTTTAAAAGGCCAGCTGGGGAAGAAATCCAGCATCTTCCTGAAGCACGTATGTGCTGCAGACAAGAAGTCCTTCTGCAGCTCTTGTTCAAACAAAAAGACAAAATAACGACAAGGCTAAGAGTGATTAAAAGCAAACACACGCGCAAGGATAGCTGTGCTGACTTTGTTGCTGGAGCCTTACTTGTTTTTGTAAACCCATACGCCAAGTTTGTCCTTTGATGAAGGGGGTACCCCCTGACACTCTACTCTGACCCACTGCAGCACTTTGTCCGTGGATCTGGAATTTAACATGTAGAACTGTAGAAAATAAAAAGATTTTTTTAACCCACACAGTTAGCTTAAAGCTTAAGTCTGACTGATATTAAAATAGTAACTTTTAATTAGCATGTACTGGTATAGAAATACTTTAAAAGTTCTCTTCCCAGCTGCACAGAGCACTGACAATGTTTGGAACAAAATATGGATCCAAAGATCTATATCTTGTTGCAGCCTCAAGCCCCAAACACTTTTTTACAGAAGTAACAGGACTATGGACATTGGGTTGTACCATCCAAGAGCTGAAATGGGACACAAAGAAGGTGTGTACAAAGCAGCAATTGTCTTACAATAAAAAAAAAAAATCTGTTTAAAAAGAAAAAAGTGGTTTTTTACAGTATCGTCCCTTCTCTGCATGTTACATCATTTTACATGGACAGAAACAGCTGATACACATATATAAACTAACTGAAATGTAAAAATACCATAAGAAGGAAGCAAGTCATACTTTATAAATGTCGCTTCTTTCAGACTGTTTGCAAGCATCGCATCAAACTACTTTCAGTTTATATTTAAGAGCGAGGCCAAAAAGCCTGTTTAATTTAAACCACACTTGCAGAACATCAGAAAAGATTATCAGAGACTCCAGAGAAGAGTAACATTTCCAACAACTACAGAGCAGTTACAATCACCTCCTGGGATTACTTCAGTGAACTCTGGAAATTCCCATCTTTCAAAAGAAGCAAACTCAAAAGCACCAATGCAATACCATTTATAGGGTGAATTGCTCAAGAACAACTGCAACCAAAACAAGTAATAGGTCGTGGTGTTTCTTGGGTGGTGTAAAGCTATCAGAGCACAATCATCATGTGAAATGATGCAGAGCTGAAGGCTGACCTGTTTTACAAATGTCACGTTATCTGACCTGTGGCAGAGAAATTAGAACACTGAGCTGGGAGAAGTCAGCCAGCTAATCACCTGTGTGCAAAAAAAAATCCAAGCGGTAAGCACCGTATTTTGTTAGTTAAAACCTCTTAGGCAAGCATAAAAAGAACACGGCTTCAATTAGTTAACATCTGGGAAAGCCGCTGACAGGACGGGAAAGCTGGTTGTCTGCTTCCAAGAACTGGAGATACAGCCAGCGGATGAAAATATTATGCTGCAGAAGCCACGGAGGACACAGCGACTGGATACACGTTTGGCATCCCCTATTATTAACATTTAAGCTCTGTAACGAGATCCAACCTGTCCAGTCATTCAGAAGAAAATGTTTCCTTGATTTGTTAAGATTATACATTTTTTACTTTGGATGGATTTTAATTAACTGAAAAGGCCGCCTCTAGTTTATAAAAAATGGGAACAAAAGCTAATGAGGAGAAACTTATTCGTGAGGAGGGGTTTACCTTTAAATCACTAACCTTGTTTGTATTGCCGTGTGCATGATGTCCTCCAAACAGGTACACCACCCTGTCTACACACACGGCACAACTTCCAGACATGGAAGGTGGAACATCTCCCTCTGTTTTACTCTTCTTCCTAGAAGCACAGTTTAAAATGTTTTATCTGATAAAAATGAACAATAAGAATTTTGTCTGGAGTGGAATTTTATAACACTACCAGTGTGTTTGTAATGATGATAGGTCATTGTGGACCACTCAGCTATGAGTTCCTTCACACCCTTGCAGGTTTAACAATATACAACACTAACCTGGTATGATGGAGGGGGGTGGGGAAAAGGCAATTTAATTAATACATGTTTTGTGGGGCAGGCATCCTGTCTGCCCAGTTCAGGAGTTTGGGATGCCTTTCACATTCAAAATCCCAGAAAGATCCTCAGGCAAAGAGGACGCACCTCTCTAAACTGGAGGTTTCTATTTTGCTACTGGATTTTTAATGTTTGTAAACATTACAACCACAAAGCTGAGCTCCCAGCCCACGTCCAAGGCTCTCCCGAACCATGACAAGGACTGGCAGCATGGCTGAAATTGCACTTTCTGCAAAGTGGTGAGGGGACTCGGCTTTGCAGCACAAGGCCCTAGCTAGCTCCTGATCTGGAGCGCTGGATGCGCTTCTCTTGCACGATCAGGCACGCAGGTTTCACACAACTTCCAGGCTCCCAATGATCTAAGATGACAGAGTAGTTTCTTTGGCTGCATCAACATTTAAAAACAACTTCTTAAAAGGACAAACCCGGTATGGATTCCCTCACCAGTGCACCACTGTAATCAAAAGTGGTACACATAAAATTTTCAGGTGCTACATCCTATACTAGGCATCCCAAAACACTTCACACTGTTGATCATGTACTCCCGTACAAGCTGCCTGTCTGAGCTGCCTTTCTTACTTCACCCTGTGAAAACATATTTGCTGTTTTCACAGGGAAAAAAAAAACATCTGGAAGTATTTTACACGTTTATGCAACAGTTTGATAGGTAGGAACAAAGAGATCAGGGAATTCTCTCTCTGTTCACAGACTCTCAGCATGCTTTCTATACCAATTTAAGAATTTATCTTATTTTTCCTGCCCTAAAACAACAATTAAGTTAATTATTTACTGTACCATCTTCCAGTTTCCATGTTGTAGATCCATATTTCATCTCTAGGCAGATAGAAGTCATAAAATCCCCTAACTTGGGCATTCTGCAGAACAGGTCAGAAAAGGAAAAGCGACATCAGAAGGATGCTTGACATCCTGAATTACAGACTCCTGTGAACGTTTACACCCCCCCAGAGATCTAATCACGGAAGAGAAAACAGCAGGAGCGGTGCCTGCCACACTCCTGTATCTTTCACCTGCACGGCAGCCCTCGGAGAGCAGGTATTAGCCTATTTTAGCTTCTGCTGGGGACCAGACAAGCTCCCAGCAGAGCCAGAGACTGGGCTAAATGGAAGTTAAACCTCCTTTTCATAGCCCAAGCAGGATATCTCAGGTGCATAAATAAGCCAAAATTGCCTTTTTAGTTCCCCCACCCCCAGCACGACACCACGAACACCACACCAAAGCTCTGTCTTGAGCTATCAATTTATTTACCGAGCTCATTGACAATGCATCTTCATTCCTGTCAAAATTGTAAAATGACTTGGTTCTGCTTGCAGTACACACATGCCCCAGTGTGATAAATAACCAACCCGTGATAGTTAACGTGCAATATACAGTTGTGCTGATAATGCTGTAAATAAAAGCACCATTTCGCACGGTGCGCATTTCAAATCAGACAGTATTTCCTTCTCTTCCAACAGACACATGAGTTGACAAAGGCAAACAACACCCTGCATCCCACAGAAGTTATCTGTTTGCCAAGATCTGCATTTACCACTCACTATTTATTTCAATATTTACTGGAGCTTTTCTTTTCCAGGGGAGGGATAATTTTACGGAGTCAGTCCCAAACTAATGGGACGTAATTACCAGCACCACGGGTGGCAGAAGGCTTACTTACCAAGGAGAACAGCGTACCTTATAGCCTCCCCAGACGTACATGCAGCGTCCATCAGTGACGGCCACGTGCCCGCTGCGCTCAGCGGGGCTGTCGTTCTCCAGCTGCTCAAAGCTGTCCTCAGCTGGAGCTGGGAGCTCTTCATCTGCCTGCAGGTCTTCGTTATCATCGGCCATTTCAATACAGCGCTGCGTGCACAGAATAACACGTAGTATGGAGCTTTGAAAAACCATCGGGGGAAATCACCAGAGGAAAAAAAAGTGAAAATACACACTGTTGTTTTTTTTCACAATGATGTTTCAGTGGAAGAAGTTATCCCATCAGTCAAGAAAGTTTGGATGGGGATTCCTCAGTTGTGTGTAATTTCTAATCATTTCAGTTGCCAATTTAAGCCAAGGTCTCTTTTTTTAAAAATTGCACTTATCTACCAATACATTCATTGATGACCAAAAAACCAACCCACAACAGAATAAATCTGAAAGCTTTGCCTACAGTATGGTTTTCACAAAAGTGAAAACTCTTGCACGCTTTTCAGGCCAAGTCCCTTTGGGCTGCCTAAGCCAAGTCTCCCACACACAACCCTTCCCACAGCTGTTAAATGCAGGACGTGTTGCCTACGCTAAAAAAAGCCCCACAAAACAAAGCCCCTTGCCCCAAATCACGCTGGCATGCAGAAGGCCAAAACCCAGCGCGTCCTGGAAGGACAAGAGCTACGCGCACCCAGCCGACGGCTCCTGAGCACTGTGCAGCTTAGGAGTAAGAGCAGCCTCCACGCCAGGACTTTGGTACGCGAGGAGCCCCAGGGCCACGCTGCCACTGGGGTCACTGGTAATTCAAAGCCCCAACTGTGGGAGGAATCAAGCCAGGAGGAGACGCTGAAGTCAGCCCTGCCAGGCCACCCGGGAAGCTGTCTGTGCGCTCTGCCGCAGCCTGGAACGGAGCAGGGGGACCCCTGAAAAGCCAAAACTGCCGCCCACCTCGGAGCCACTCCCAAGCCCCCTTCTGCTTTAGCGTTCCTACAGCTAGGAGTTGAAACCGTCACCACACAAAGATTTTCAGACACAGATCAAAAGGTCAGGAAAGTTGGACAGTGCAAGCAATGGTTTTGTGCAACCAGGCAAAGCCAGAGAAGTGAAAAGGACCTCGACGAGACTATCGAACCCTGCACGCACACAAAGTCCTCGACACCTGCACCACTCCTGACAGACTTTCGTTTAATTTGGATCGCTCCAATGACAGAGACACTACACCACCTTCGGTAGTTTATTTTTGAGCTTTAATTACGCTTTAAGTTGGAAAGCCTTACTCACGCCTTAACGAAATCTGTCTGCTTCAAGTTAACCAGATTTCTGCTGACCTCTCCCCAGCGATCAGCATTCTTCAATTATTTTTCTTTCTTAAACAACCCCAGACACACCGGACAGCTTCTGTCCCCCTTTAGCCATTTTTCAGCCCCGTACCGAAACGCTTCTCACAAGTCACCGCAGCTCCCAATTCTCTACGGCTCTGCCTTGGCCGCCCACATCCCTCACGACACCGCGACTGGCCGGACGGGGTCTCCTCCTGCGTTGAGACAGGCCCGATATGTTTTATCTGTCGGGACATGCCCGTGACACACGCCCCGACCCGGGCAATGCGCCATCACCGCACTCACCGCCAACACCCCCCGCCCTTCCCGCCGTCCGCCGGGCTCTGAGCTCCCGCCGTGCCCCGCAGCCCCCTCAGCGCCCGCCCCCCCGAGCACCCCGCCCCCGCCCGGCGCCCTGCCCAGCCGCCTCCCCTCCGACCCCCGGGGTCCCCCGGGGCCCTACCGCGGCGGGGGGCGGCGGACCGGGGGGCTGCGGGCCGGGGGCTGCGGGGCGGACGGCGCGGCCGCCCCCTCCTCCTTCCCTCCCCTCAGCGGGACGCGCAGCCTCAACATCCGCCGCGGGCGGCCGCTTCCGGCAGCGCCGCGCAGGCGCCGTCCCGCCCTGCCGCGGCCCGGGGAGGCGGCGGGGCCGGGGGAGGCGGCCGGGGCCCGGGGAGGCGGCGGGGCCGGGGGAGCGGGGCCCGGGGAGGCGGCGGGGCCCGGGGAGGCGGCCGGGCCCGGTCTCCCCGCTGCGGTTCCTTACGGGAGGCGCTGGGCCAGATCCTGCAGCACCTGGGCCGGCCGAGGGACGCGGGCTGGGAGATGGCACCGCCGCGGCCTGTCACCTCCCGCCCCGCCGCGGAGAGCGCCGGGGAGGGGGGTGTTCGTTAAGGGAAAACGGCGTTAACCGAGAGACGACGACAACTCAGTTAAAAAAAGCCGCCGAACTGACAACTAAGCGTTCGCTTAAAGTTTAGCACGTGTGAAATCATGGCTCTGCTGCAACGCCCAGTCACGAAACTCCCCTTTATCACGGAACTTTGCTCCAAAAACTCCCCGATTAAGTAAGTTTTGCGGATTGTAAAATTTCAAAACACTAGGCAAAACTGGTCTCGATTCAACTCTATAAAATTTTAATGACTGTGCTCCTGTTAACTAAGTTTTTGAAACAGAAAAATAGCAAGTACTACGTATGCTCTTTCTAAACAATAAATAAGCATTTTTTTAAAACAATTAAATATAAACTTTACACATCCAAAATACAATATACAACCCATTTCAAAAAGGACTCCTTGATTACAGAAACATAGTAAAACCATATGAACTAACTGCATGTAAGCTTTCCTATACGAACGGCAACACGGCTCGCTGCAGCTTTTTCTGCGGGTTCCGCGGTTCGCTGAGTGACTTTCCTACTCCGAGTAAGACGCCTGGGCTCCATCGTTTGACTAGACGGCCAGACGGCAGAGTCTGGAGGAATCAAATAATCAGATTCGGTGGTGTTACCAAATTAGTTACCTTTCTCAAGACCAACAAGCATGAATCCTCCAAAGATACTGCGTTGAACTAATTTTGTCTTTTCAGAGAGGCTGAGGTCGTAAGGCTGGAGTAAGATTTTAAACTTAAGCCGTATTTTATCCAACGGAAAACATTTTGTATCATCTGTCACCTTCAAAAAGAACAAGTCGAATGGACTCTCTCATTAAGACCACAACAGCAGAAGTTAACATTATATACAAATCAAGTTCTATCAGTTTTCTATAATGCAGAAAACAAAAGAGACTTCCATAAAAAGGATTTCTTTGTTCTCAAACTTCACTTAGAAACTCAGCTTAACATACAGTTGTTCCGTAGCATTAGTAAAGTTCACTAACAAAAGACTTTGCTGGATGCTGTAAATAAACTAAAGTGTTCAACAGTTTCATTGCCATTGTTCATGTGGTATTTAGTTGACTTTGTCTTTCAGTTTCGGCTTTCTTCTCTTGCCGGTGGTTAACTGCAGCCCAGAAGGTTATTTTTTTCAGCACTTGCTGCAAAAGTTTCGATGGCAAGCACGGTATTTGATTCTTTAAGAGAGCTGCGTTTTTACCAATGCAGTCAAGACACAACCTGAAGGAGGAGGGAAAAAGAAAAAAAAAAAAAAAACAAACAAACAAACAAAAAAAAAAAAAAAAAAAAAAAAAAAAAAAACGAAAGATTTAAGTGAACGGTCTATAACCTAAAGACCTGGTGTAAAAGCACAGCGCCACAACGATTTACACCAGAGCCTTTGTGCCAATAACCTCAACTCACCTGAGGAGTGAATAAGGTTGAGTCTGAAATATCAACAAGTCACTGCAGTGACCCTGATCAACAGAAAAAAAAAGAACCATTAAAATGACAAACAGCTTATCTCAGCCATACTGCTATTTTCTAGATTAATGTAACATTTATTACCATGTGCATAATTTAAAACTGAGACTACTTAAATAATTTTTTTTAAAGAATCTGAGTAACAAATTCCTTCCTATGAGCCTAACAAGGAAAAAAACCCTCATAAATTACTTGCCAGGAACACCTAAGGTTACATCTCACCACACCGTATATGAACGAACCCAACAGTATCAGCAATTTTATCAACTTTATTGTATTTCTGTTTTAATTATTATAGCGCTAGGATTTCATTATTCAGTTTACTGACTGTGTCCATGAAATGCAAGTCATCTTTGCTTCCACCGAACACCATCACTTCTCCTTCCTTTCCAAGGCAGGCTGTATGCCACAGTCTAGAAATAAAATTATAAATAGAATTAGTGACCAAGTAACAACAAGCAGGTGTGTTATCAGCAAAACAAATCTAAAACCTAAATGTTTTTCAGAGTTTCAGAGAAGCAATAAGTGTACTTGCATATTAACTGCTTCACCTCACATAGACTCTCCTCCATTCTTCATATTTAAGTTTATTTTCCAAAGACTCTTTTGCTATAAGGATGGAAGTTCCTTTTAACTAAAAGGGAAAGGTCACTTTTCTAATCCTGTGATTCCACTACTGAGGCACAGAGCCTTGAAGTCTTACTGGCCTCACTACTTACCCAGAAGACTTTTACAGTTTTAAGTCACGTATTTTGCGAGTTGCTCTGTGAGCTGCAGAAACAATAAAGCCTGTTCTTTATCAACCGGTTTCTCAAGGCAGAGACAGGTTGTTCTTACGGAAGAATGGAGAACAAGCACTGCACGCTCACCGGAGTGAAGCGATGATGAGAGTCTCTCTTTTCTGTTTGGCCATTTATTTGCACAGGGTATCGTGGGACTTAGTATCTCCGAGCTTCCTACTTCTTTGTCAAGTATTACTGAAATGGGTCAACTGATTCAAAATGTATACGGGCAGGAGAGGCACAGAGCACAATAATGCAACCCTTACTTCTTAGAAAACCAAGACAAAGACATTATTTCAAAAGTCTTCAGAGATAAAAAAATAATACCTTAAAATACGGTATTACTCATTTCTTTAACAATATAAAAGGAGAGCGCAATGTAACTATCCATCTCATGAGAATTTTGCTGAATTATTACATTTTGTACAGAACAATATATTTTTGTCATTATTGGACTTTTCTGTACTCTAGTTATATGTACACACTTTGTCTTATTGATCACTACAACAAAATGTTACAGTGGAAAATTTTTAGAAGACAACGTAAGTATACAAACCAAGCTTTTGCCAAGAATAGCTTTTCTTTTTTTTTTTTTTCTTTTTAATTTTCCACTACTTCTTTAATTCATAACTACAGTTCCAACAGCTTTAAGACTGTGGGGTTTCCAGTACTGACTCTTACCCCTGAACACTAGGATGAGAGCTTCAGAACACAAGTTAGCCTGTTGCGGTTTTACGCTTCCCCCAGAGATTCCTGGGGATCATTTGCTGCGTGTCAATTACATCACACCCACAAGTAAGTTTTGTGTTGTGCATATAAAAGCACATGGTATTAAAAAAAAAACCAAACAAACCCAACCCAAACCAAAACCTGACTTATATCATCTTGCTTTAACAAAGATTCTGCTACTTCAGCAGCTACACCTTGCTAGATTTACTTTTTATTATTAGCAGATCAAAATCTGTAAGTTTTCTATACGTGTATCACCGCTGAAGTAAATACCACAAGAGGATTATCACCAGAGAGCTCTGGCCCTTTAAGTCTACTTAACCAAAATAATGCGCACCACTAGAACTTTCACGCAAAAGTAAACGTTCTCACTTTCTTACTCCATTCATATCAGCAATTATTCACCGTTCTCCTTAGGCTAAACTGTATCCCACCTTTTCTCTTCCTCATACCTGTAGATAGGTCTGTCTCTGCCTTATCTGCATTAGGAAAACTCTGGCCTGGACTTCATCACCGAAGAACACTGGGAAGCCTTTCCTGCCTTCACTTTGTTGACATCCTAGCTCGCAACCTGATGCTTTTTCTACAGACTGACAGAGTTTATGTCCTCTCACGGCTGCTCTAACTTATCACCTAAACATTCTAATAAAGCATGTTATTTAAATTATACAGATGCTGAATTGACGTAACCTTTTTACACGGCTCTTCCAACTAGAATAACAGAATTACATTGTAATGAAAACACTGGGAATCTAGAAGTTAAACATACAAGTTGTTCTGTATTTTAACCTGGCATGCAAAATGTTAACTGAAGTACAATTGATGGACAGAAAGAAGAAAAATATTTTCTACCAATAGAGAATCACAGTATAACCTGGAAGACAATTTTTTAGAAATTATTAAAAATGAAGGTTGAAGGAAGTTATTCTATACAAACTTTAAGGAGAGAATTGATTTTGCAGAAGCATCAGGAAAATACACTAATGCATGTGTGATATACTGTGTATTATTATAAAATAATCAAAATATATAAAAGAAGTACACATATACGTATTATTGCCAGCACATTTTAAATCCTGCTGTAAAGTCATATGAGCAATAGAACTGGCTTAAACCTTTTTCAGCTGCAGAGATCCTGCAGTAATCCTGTGTAGGAACAGGAATACAATTATGGTACAAGTATGTACTTCACACTCAAACTAGATCAATATACAGACAGGCTTTTGGTATGGCTCCTTTTATCCATGTTTCTAAGAATTCCTGAAAAAGGTTACTGAAGTACCTTTTTTTTAAAAAAAAAAAAAAGCGGGGATGGGGGGAGGTCAAAGAATGAGGCCAATGAAAGGCAACTGTCCTCAGCCTACAAACTGCATACCCAAAATCTTCAGGTGGTGGTGAACCATAGGACACGTTTGGACTTGAGGGAGCTCTGAGACTCTTGTCAGCCCCTGACCCAAAGGCTCTGTTCTCTTCGGAGGGTCTGGGCTGCGTGTGCAGCAGAGCACTCAGTATGTTTAGCAGTATCAGCCTCAGGCACCCTCTTTGGCGCTTCCGCTGCAGCAAGGAAGGAGGCTTGCTCAACAGCCTCTCTGCCAGCACAGCCAAGCTGCCAGTTGCACTTTGTAGCCCAGCATGGGATCTGCCCTCAAAATTGCCTGAAAGCCACGTGGGGCTCAAGAGTCCCAGGTTCCTAACGTCCAGCACTACTGCTGCCTGAGGCACGAACCTTATTCCAGCTTAACTGCAGAGTAAAGGCTGAGCTGCAGCTCCCTGGGCTGCTGCCTGTAGAAAGAGCACATTCTGTCCCTTCCTGATCCTTTTTCATGATGCACCATTAAAAATAATTACACAAGGCGAGGCACTCCAGCAGTTAACTTTTATGAGATCATCCATGTAAAGAACTGAACATGAAGACAAACATGATCCTTGACTGGTAATGATATGCTTTGCTATTTAAGGCAGTCATCAGTCCCTTCATCAGTTCACTGACCGTAAAAAGACAAAATATTCTAGGAAGCTAAGGTACAAGTTTATTTGGCCTTGAAAGCGTTTGAAATATAAGAAAGCAGAAAACTTGGTCTAGCAGTGTTGTATATTTAAAAGACACCCTAGAATAGGATAAAACAGGAAGAAAATTAATTGAGGTAAAGATATTTCAGCAATAGAAAACAGAACATAAGGCAGGAAGCATGCAAATGCCAGACCAGAATTGTATACTATGCTAAAAGAATGATACAAAATTGTGCTGAGTACCTGGGTGAATGCATAGAACGAATTCCATGGAAAACTGAATATTTACTATCTACAGCAAATCAATTCAATGGTATTTACATTATAAATACAGAGAATGCTTCAAATACTGTGTTAAAAAAAAGTCTGTGCTCTGATACGGAATGGCAGCTTCTAAATAACCCCCAGGTTCAGAACATGGAACTTGCTTTCTTTAATCAGAAAGAATCAATCTCTTTCTGTAGGCTTAAACTAGAGAGGGAAAGGGAACAGTCTGGAAGAGACAGAATTGCTGTCTGTATGAACAATACATATGCTAGAACAAGGTCCTTTTTGCTTGGCAGCTAAGTCCTCAAAATAACAAAACTCCACAGTCATTTACTGTTTAGTACTAAATTCAGTTTTGCAAAACTGTAATCATAATTGGCTGCTTCTGCTTAGGGAAAAAAAACCCAAACAAACAAGGTATTTTATAATAGTTTTGAATCTTGAGAGGTACAGCAACGTTTTCATGGTTGTCTCCCCCCTGTTTCTCATGAAGTGTCAACGTCAGTCAACTTTTATTATTCTCATAGGTTATTAATTCCTCAAAAGTTATGTGATATACATTTTCTTATATAAAAATAATTTGGCTATAGAAAACCAGGTTAGTTGGACATCCAGATCCTTCATCACAAAAAAATCTTTTAATGCGAGTAAGCAGCATAATGCAAGCAAGCATCAACTATAACGAATATGGAAAGTAATAATGCTCTATCAGGTATGAAGGGACGTAAGTTAATAAAGCAAACTATTCAATCATACTGCATTAATTTTCTAAAATGTTCTTATAGTGTAGTTTAAAAATACTGTTCAATAATTTAAAATTACGTAATCTTTTAAACCGCCTAAATTTCGGCAAACGTTATCTATTTTTGTATACCTAGGCCTACTCTTAGGCAAATGAGTAAGTTGTTTCCATCCGTTCGTTGTAACGCTGTGAATCCAGCCATCACCTACAAACGAGAACATACATTAGTACTTTTTCTGGGGACAAAGTATTACCATTTTTATTTATTTATACAAAAAGCTCTGTGTTCTAAGAAGACATTATACTAAGATAAGAGTAACATCATCTCTACATTAACTTGCGTCTTCTCCGTTTTTGTAATTTAACCATTCAGTCACAGAAAGCTCACTGCAACTTTTTTTCTTCTAGATATATTGAGAAGGCAGGTCAATGTCCCTTTGAAAACCGCCCCCTCCCAGTGGAATACATCTGTGATACTTAAGGCTGTTTTCACTAATTTCAATTTTTTTCATGAAAATAAGTTGCCTTTTCTAGGAGAGGAACTGTGTAAGACTATCCAACTTCCTATTTAACATTTTTTAGCTCTGATTTATTTTTCATCCACAAATCTACATTATGTTGACGTTATTATTTGTAACTTCTTATGGAAGTTGGTATTGATATCAGAAGTTACCCCTTGTTCATATCAGAATGCGTGAGACTCTTGCCTGTATTCTTTTAGATGACAGAGAGTTTGAGGAAAGATTTATTATCATATGTTCTCACGGTACTATACAATGTGCTCCTACATTTCTATAAAAATAGTAAGATAGCTAGAGAAATATGCAAGCGCCGTGACAATTCTGTAACAAGATTTAGGTCTAAGTAGTTTGAGAAACACAACAAATGTGCATGCTACATGAGGTTAGTGCTAAAGTGTACAATAGAATTATAATCTCTAAATTACTTACTTAAAGGAACATTATCAGAACTTAGTCCACCAAAAAGAAAAAGTCTGTCATCTCCTATCGGAGTCAACGTGTGCCAGGATCGATCCTTTGGTTTCTCTCCACTGATATTAATTCTTGGTGAAACAAATAAACAAAAACAATTTTTCAAAGAATGCTGAAAAGTAACCTCCCAGAAAATTTAGTAGTTAATTTAGTTTGTCCTAGAACAAGCTTGGCTATTTTCCCAGAGAAAAAGCTGTACTTATGCAATCTGAATTCACTCTTGAGAAGAGCGGTGTTCAAATCTAAACCAAGTAATTTCTTGTAGTAATTGTTCTCTGAACAACCAGCTATGTAAATATCAAATGTAAGAACAAAAGCAGTGATTCTTACTTTGTTTGTTTTCTTAAGATCACTAAAGCCACTCCTTAACATGCAACTGAAGGCACGTAGGACAGCAAAGGAAGGCCTATATATTCAAATAAACTGCACAATACATGTAGGTAAACAGACTTCAGTTATTTGAGATAAAATTTAATGAATCACAAGGGGCTACATTCTCTCCACTCCTAGGAAAATGAGCTTAAATGATACAAGGATTGCGGCTTTACCTTTTATCCAAAAGCTACTACCTCTTCAACCATTGTGCCTTTTAACACAACGGTGGGTCACCCAAACTTTGAGATAAATTTTAGTAAAAAGTGGAATTCCTAAGTACAAAACAGATGTAGGTTAACTATCCTAAAAATCTGGTCATGTTACAAAAATATAGTTCTTTCAGATTTTATCTATGGATTTCATTTTAGCTGCACAATTAGGTATGCTTGAGATGAGAATCTGAACAGTAAAGAACCTGAACATAAGGGATTACCTATAGCGGGTGGCCTGAATTCACGTCATCTTAGTTTAGGCACTTAGAAGTGCAGTTGTCTCAGGAGGATCCAGCAGAGAAGAGTAAGGACCTCCAGAGGGCATCAGCCCACCTAGTAGCTTGATACTAAGCAAAGAGGCGACTTCTGTTGTAAAGTACCTAAAGTTAGACGCAAAGAATCTAGGCCACCGCACGCTCAGTATGTCCTCATTTTCAAAAGATGATGGAAAAAGCAGGTGCAAACACCTGTAAGCTCTATTGTGGGGTCAGAACCTTAGTCGGAGACTGTCCAGAGCAGGTAAGAAAGGAATGCTCAATCCAGGTAGACTGTATCTCAAAGAACCAGTTACTTTTTTCCCCCTCCACTGTGCTGAAGTGAGGTGACTGCAATATACACAGCTGTGTGCTCAAGCTGCAATATGAACAGGGCAGAGACAGTCATCTGTATTTCTTTTACAATCAATGAAGAGACACAGGTCCTTGAAAAGCAGAACTCGTGATTTATTTTAGATGTCTACCTTAGCACCAGTTGTCTCATGCCCAAGAAGTGCCTATTTCTCCTAACTGAGCACAGAGGAAGCCTAGGGTGAGTAATACAGGCATCTGCAGTTCAGTTAGAGGAATTTCACTACTGGTGACTGCTAAGCAGTTCTCCATCTGGAAGCAAAGACTGAAGAATCATAGCTAATTAAACAGTGATTGCAAAACTGTCCTACTAAATTTGGCAGTGAAGTTGAAGCCAAGTCACAATGTTTGAGTGCCTGCTTTGCACAACTCTTGTATAAGATGCTGCTAAAATTGGCAAAAGAAACAGACTGTGCTAAGATACACAGGCTTTGACGTTTAGAAAAATATATACCAGCTACTGATGGGTGATAACGTTTAAATCTTTCAAGCTACTGATACAAAAAATTATCACAGTAACAGAAATAATAATATTGAACATTTTGAACAACAGGAGCTCAGGGAAGGCAAGGTAACTTCTGGGTAGTGGCAACTAAAATAAATATTGCAGTCTCATGCTGGAAGATATTCCTGGATTAATAGGTTAGTATTTGCAGGTTTCTTAAGGAATTGCATTAGAGTTGAATAAGAAGAAAACTTGGCATGACTGGTTAATGAAAAGCCATGAGGCTTTAAATAAAATCATCATTGCATTTGGAATTTTTCTTTTAGGAGAGGATGTCCAGCAAGTGAATTTGAATGGCAGACTGTACAAACCAAGTTCTCCTCCCTGGGAGATCTGTACTTTACAGAAGAACTTCAAACACCTGCAGTCAACTTGTCTTGGTCAGCAGCATTCAGACGACCAAACTTTTAAATCTGTATTAAATCTTCGAGTCTCATTTGGTGATAATTCACATGGGCAATCAAAGGCGATCTCTCTGCAGCTGCAGAATGGCTGAGATAATTCTGTTATTGAGATCAGGAAGGTTGTATCCTGCCTAATTTTTAATTCATCATTGGCTCAGAAATTTAGTAGAAAGGAACCTGGAGCTATAGCATAAGAACAGAGAGGTTCCTTGCAAGAAACACCTAGAGGAGAAAATACACTGACAGCAAACAAGCCTGAGGAATTTCCCCACTTGTAAAATACTGGAATGACTAGGGCTTTTTAGAGGCAGTTTTCAGCTGGAAATGGATTGTCTGATTAGAACGATTCCAAACTATTGCTGGTACTCAAAGGATACAGAGTGATTTTTTTTTTTTTTTTACTTCACACTCTTAATACATAACTTTATTGGTCTCAGCAAGCATTTCTTTGCTATATAAATTTCAGACCAAAAAAAAAAAAAAAAAAGAGGAGAGAAAAAAAACCCCAGCCTGTTTATCTACTCTGTCTTATTTTACAATGTTAGTGTGTGGAATCATGGGGCTTTTGGGACCAAGTTCTTTATATTGGAGATGATCCCTACAAATGCCCACCACTACTGATTTTAGGAAAGGAAGCATGTAGCCAGAAAACGTTTTCCAAACAATTTGTGCAAAAACAGACTGTAAACTGGAATCAAAATGTAAATACTAATTTGATATTTTCCTGAAAGATACACTGATTTTTGCTCCTCTTGTAATTAGGAGATGAAATCGCGCTACAAGGTATTGTATGTTTGTGCATGCTGATAGGTGGCTTGGTAATATGAGATGATTTTAGCATAGTAGATAATTAATAGCCACAAATAAATTATCTGGAGAAAACATCATCTAGCCCTAGGAAAGTACCCTTTTTCTCGCCCCCCGCCCCCGATTTGGAATTGACAATGGTTAAGCTAAATTCTGCCATCTGTGATAGTCTGAATTATATTTCTCAGGTTTCCGTAATATCAGTCACTTTAGTAAGGGAAGAACAGCGCTCAGGCCGGTGAAGCTTCCTATCAGGCCAGCCTTTGATTAGTTCCCTCTCTAGATATGGATAAATATGAACGCTTTACCTCCTGTGAGGTGCCACCACAGCAGCAGACACTCTGCAAAGACTCTTCTTTTTTCAATCTCTTAAATCTCTTTTTTTAGTCTCTCTGAACTATTTTTTTTCAGTCTCTCAAAGACTCTTTGCAGAGGTGCTATAGAATGGCCAGATAGTAAGCTCCTAAATTTATAACGATCAGAGTCAAGACTTACCCATGATTTAGTATAATGAGCTATTCTTGGATCACAATATAGAAATAATTGAGTATTAGAACAATCTTCAGTTTCTAGGAGTGGCTGCATTTAGTATTACCATCCTTCATCTATGGATGTGTGTGTGTACGTATGTAAAATCAGCCAGTTGTATTCAGGTCAAGAACAGAAAAGACTTTTTAAAAACTTCAGTATTAGCTTTCCTATGCCAAACAAAAGGGAACGCTGGCTGACGAGGACTAAGGCAGAACTTTGACACTGACACTCCTCTTTCAGGGTTTGAAGTTCCTCTCATGGACTTGTCACTCAACTGTCACAGGTTTCCTTTTTTAAAGCAATGTAAAGCAAGCCAAACGGCAACTGTTTATGCAACAACAACAAAAAAAGCAAGCAGCTAAAGCAATAATCTGAATAACCAATCCACTCAGAGTTAAAGTTCACACTCTAAGAGGGACAATGCTATCATTTAGGTAGAACATTAATTTTAAAACAGCCAGCAAAGAAAAAAGGGAATTAGCACTTACTCATTAATCGTAAGTGCTAACTAAAGAAATCTTCAAAAAGAAGTTTTTTTGAAAGGACACTGTGGGACTTTGTCCTGCTGCCATCAACAGCAAGAAGGAATAGACGGAGGATTGTGTCTGTTCCCTGGCCTTGCTCTCGGCTCAGGTGGCAGAGGAACACACTTGCTGCAGGATCAGATCAGCAGTCACAGGCGATTAAAGATGCCCATCATAGGTGCAGGAAGTACACAAAGCCCTGGAGCAGGATCAGTACTGACACATATTCAGGAAAGGTGTATTTCATGGTCTTTTATGGAAGTACTATCAGGTTACCTTGAGAATAGGAACACAACAGTGGTTATCACCCATCAGTTACTGTTTATCTCCTGGTTTGTCTATCAGCTAACAATATATCCACTGATGCTACACATGTAGTAGGCTCTGTCATGAATGCTACATGCAAACAAACAGGTCTTAGGTAGTATACTAATACCTGATTTAGTTTAAAATTGAAATATCTAGGTCATGTTTTTTACTTGATTTTTAAAAAAAATAGTTAGGATGCTTATCTTGGGGGGGGGGAGAGATCCTTCCCCATTCTGTACCATAACGAGCCAAATATAGATAGTAAAACAGTATTCAAAAAGACACATTGAAACTAAAATTCCATATGGATAAATGTACCCATCCTGAAAATGAGGATGTTAAATCACTACATGCTGTGCTTAAAATAGCATCATCAATGCTTTGGTGCAGAACACAAAAAGCTTAGTAACCACTATCAAATTAAATTAAATTGAAATCACAATATAACAGCTGTTAATATAGTCCCCAAACTCCCATTCGCCTCTTGGAAAAGCTACAAAATTAGCACTGGAACTATTTAACAATATGTTTCAATCTGCTACGTTCAACTGTAAGTGTTATAGAGAGGAACCTACCTTCCAGACCAAGTCCAAGTGTCTAAATTCAGGCAGTGCAAATCATTCATTCTAGTTTGCTAAAACAAATAAATAAAATCCCAGTTGTGTTATACTAAGCAAACAATGAGCAAAGTATTTCAGCGAGGCTTTCCCAGGACAGAATATTCCAAGTAACAATATTTTGAAGAAAACTGTACCCATGTGCCTTAAAACAACTCTGTATTATGCGGCAGATGAAAAAGCATTTCTTCTCAAAAAACCCATGCAACTCTCAGAAAACTACCTGTCAGGAATATCTACAGTAATGCAACAGCAGTATGGGGCAAATTTTAGCTTTTAATAATAGTTTAATATGTGATATTCAGTTCCTGCAAATGTATTCAATTTTCATCCATAGAATTCAGGGTAGGTAACTGCAGAAGGTATAATACTCTACATATAGTTTCCTCTCATTATTTTTCTTTGCGTTCTGATCAGAACTATGCATCCTCCTGCCTGGTCACTTATTCTTTGAAATATTCTAGTAGGTACTGTACTCAGTACATGATATCCCACAAGAAGTTCATCACATCTGTGTTTTTCTCTCTTTTCCGGAAGGCAAGCCCTTTCACAAAGTTACTACTAGCAACAACAAGGTTTTATGACCCTTTAACGTCTGCCATAAAAATAATAAAATGTGTCAATAAGATCAATGGGAAATCAATACACTTGCATATCTGCCTGTGTTTTGAGATGAAAAAAGTAACTGCCTTAGAAACATAAAGCGGGGGGAAATATAAGAAAGAATTTCTTTGCTTTAGATTGTAGCAATATTTTCAATGGCTCGCAATACACTTGACTGATATTTGTGATTCCCTGGGTACTACAAAACAATAGCTGAGAAGTAGGGAAATATATCTTGCCTTACCTTACAATTTCTTTTCTCCTAGGGTAGTCCATAGATCTATTAGAATAAGCCTTTCTCCAGCTTGCAGATCCTTTGAGGCAGAAACTAGACTTGTCATTTAAGTCAGAGTAGGAGTAGTTTTACCCCTGAGAACTCAGCCAGTTAGTGAGTTTGAGAGACTTCCAAAGCTGTCTGTTAGAGCTATGGAGAGTCTCTCAGGGTATTTCAGGAAGCCGCAAGGTTTTCAGGATAGCTATGGCCTCCTCTGATTAAGTATGTGCTAGCCCTTTTCTGTCCAAGGGAAGAGAATGTTAACTAGCATTTTGGAAATGCCTTCAGAGAGGCCAACAGGCTAAAGAATAGCAGAACACGAGGGCTTTTGTGCATTGCCTGAGAAACTTCATCCCTGCAAGAGGGCGAATGTAACAATAAAGTGTGGTCCAACTGACAGCTAGTGGAACAGATCTGTCTTCCATGACAAGTCTATTCAGTTTCCTGCTCCTTCAGATGGCTTTGAAGGAGATGAGGAACAAATTATAGAAGCAGAAAGCAAAATGCAATTACTTTGTTTCTTCTGCTGTACCTGAACACAGCTAGACACTTGGGGTAGGGTGGGGAACAGGCAACATCCTGGCCTCTAGAACTAAAAATATTTAATCATCTTGGAATGACACAGTTCGATATGGAGGACGTCTATTAAAGAAAGTGAAGAAAGTAAGTTGCTGTTATGTTGGAAATTAAGGTTTCAAGAAGATCCTGTTCAAGACCTCCTCGCTGACTTTCCTTTCCTAGGCATTAGGCAGAAGATGGAGTAGTTTTCAGTTTCTTGGTCCCTGGGAAATCAATGTATTATAATCTTTACATTCTCATGAGTCAACAGATTGACAGATGCATAATTACATCAATGTTATTTTGAATTCAAAACACAGCATCAGTCGGACATTTATGTCTAAGATTCAGTCCTTTAACACAGCTTTAACAAATGAAAATGCCTTTCTACCCAACCCTTATCTGGGAAACTGTGAAGCACGCAGTCAGGTTATAGTATCATCACTTGCCATATGCAAAGTTTTCTTGCAGTTTCTCATGTATTTCTAAGTGCTACCTACTATATTTAATTATTTAGCTGATAATCTTAAGATGATTCTTAATTGGCTTAAAAGCATCAAGCCTCATAAGAAGGTTTGCATCTCCCTTTGAGCTACAAGGACTCCTTAGACATCCTACTTACCTATGGCATGTTCATTTATTTGCAGCCTAGTAAACATTAACCAGGATCTGCTTTGTCTCAGGCTTAGCTTTCTAGCATGATGAAAGGCATTAAGGGTGACATATTCACAGCTCACTGCTTACAGTAAACTCTGTGCAGCTCTCCATTCTGAGATTTACAATCAAACAGCTATTATAGCTCAAATCTTTGTAAGAGAAGGACTGCAGTTCAATGTATCTTCTGATCTTCAGTGACAGAAAGGGTAACAGGAAATACAAACATGCATACATTAAGGCATCAGATGTGTGAAGAGCTGCTGGAAAGACTTTGTTTTATTACTTCATCATTCTTTACATGAAAACTTTCCGCTTAAATCAAACATGAGACTTGCATCAACTTTTGGACTAACTCTCCTTCCTTCCCACTTTCTCCCATTTCTGTTTTTTTCAGGGGCTTACCTGGAGGAACAGAGTCCACATAATACTTCTGAGCCTGTTTTCAAATGATTCCTGGTACAATTGATTTTGATCATCATCATCATCTTCTTTTACCAGTTCTAGCTCCAAGTTTGGAAAAAGGTGCCCTTTCCTCCCAGAAAGATGAATAGGAGAAGCCTCATGATACTTCCTGGCCCTTTCTGGTTCCTTGTAGAGCCTTTTCCCTGGGAAGATTTGTATTATGGTGAACTAGAAGGAGAAGGAGGAGCAGAGCAACCCCGTATTTGCTCCTTAATTTATGGAGAAATGCCAAGACTTCATCCTTTGGGGAGGAGTTACTCCTGTTGTCAGGAAATGTACTGTTTTTCTGATGTTTTTAGCTTTCCTTTCCTGTTCCATGACTTACATTAATTCCTCAAGCCCCACTGAATGTTCCCTAACTTTTTTAAGTTTCCTTCCATTTATTTCTAGGAAAGAAAGTGAATCAATAATATAGTATCACTAAGGTGAAAATTACACCTGCTGCTCTCCTTCAAAATTAAATATAGCTTTCCAAAATTTCACTCTTCTCTGACAGTGTTCCCAAGCAGTTTCACTGAAATTTAGCAAATGGTTATTAAGGAAGGTGATGCTACCTGAGGAAGAGAAAAACCTTCTCAGATCAGAGCCTTCTTGTACTGCTGAATCCTGTAGTCAAATAGAGTTAAACAGAAGCCAGAGGGCATGTCCTCTTAGGGCATATCTCATCATGCAACAGCACAGTGGAGAAATGACAGGTGAGCTCCAGTTTACCAATAATTTCACTTGCAGAGGCTGCATGAGAATCCTAGCTTGTGTTACAAAGCAGTTCAGTTGCAACAGGCACAGCACAGCAACCCTAACTAGCTTGGACACAACACTCAATGCTATTCTGGTTCTGGTGTGAAGACCTCTGCAGCACACAGAGATAGCCCTTGCTAACAAAAAGCCAGAGGAAGCAAAGCTTTGAAGGCTGAGGAAGTGTTCAGAAATAAATGGTCCAGAAGGTCCTGAGCTGCATGTTTACTTCTTCACATCTAGGTTTCTTTCTCTCTCATGTCTGCAGCCTTGCTGAATGAGGAGCAGGATTCAGTTCAGCTGTGGTTAGCAAGAGTTCATTTATACAGCAGACACGAAAGAGCAAGTCCATAGCAGAGCCACAGGGCTCACTTAGCCTGGCATGGCTAACCCTGACACACAAGATTCAAATACGACTAGATACTTTTTCAATCTCTTCCAATATCCCTTTATTTCCTTAGTTATTTGCAAATCAAGTTGGTCCAAACCTACAGCTCTGGAAGCTACTGTGTGCAGTTCTCTCTCAGTCAGGAGGTGGGGCTTTAGCAACAATTCCAGAGATCGTGAGCCTGTTATGAAAGGCCACACAACACATAATGCAGAATGGTAAGAATAACCAGGATCAATTTTGGTGACTTTCTTTTCTGATTGCTCTGAAAACGTACTCAGGTGAAAAATTTTCCTGCAGCTGTGGGAGGTGATTCAAACTGAAAAACTGGCTGGACACTGTGTGGCCATTCTGAACCTGCCTTGATCTGTATGTCCGGTTTCTGTCTGAGCAAGCAGGAGTAAGCCATGTTGTAACAGAACTGCAGACTTTCCCTGAGAAGAACACTGCATCAGAGTACAGCTTTTACAGCATGAAAAACAGGGGATAGGGAACAAAGTGCAATTTTACACTGCTTTATTTGCCAGTACTTGAGAATATAGGGTTTAGGTTATGGCAGCTTTCCAAGATGAAGTTGGCATATGTTCACTGTACGGCATTTCCAACCAACAGTTAATTCCTTCCCTTTCATATAACAAAACTATAGAAACACAGCACTGAGGGTTTTCAAAACCTTCTTCACTGTTACTTTTCATAGTAGTAGAGATAGAAAGAATCAAGTCTCATCTTTTAGCTGAAAATTATTACAGGCTCTAAATTAGATGTAGGTAAAAAGAGCTAAAAACTTAAATTTAAAAAAATATGGAAGAGTACATAGTAACTTAAATTACGAGGTTTTTTACTTGCTTTACAGAATCTGTTTCTTACATTCCTGATATACTCCAGCTCATACAGAGACCTTTAAAAATGTTATCTTCCCTATGCTTTTGCAACAGTTCTAAAAAGAGTTGGTACACTTTCCAGCCCTTAAAGAAATCATCCTTGCAAAATACTTACAAATGATAGGGGAGCCTGCATTAGTTAAGACTACCTACTACCGTCCTGATTTTCATATGTAAGACAGGAATATGTTTTTTGTATTGGATTGCTGCCTCAGGCTTAAATTCTTACATTAATGCTTCAGCAGAGAACAACTGAAGAGAAGATCTCTGACTAGTACTAGAAAAACAAAGTGTGCTGGTGAGAGGTTTTAGTATCTCCTTGCTTACCCTGTGGTGGCTTCAAGTTCGTTAAGGGCAGGCAACCAGGGAAATGATGCCTATCACTTTTTTTTTTTTAAAGTTAAAAAGAGCTAGGAAGAGTTAAGATTATATAGCAAGAATCTAGACGTGGTTTAAATATGCACTGATTGCACCTTATACAGACAGCTCTTACACTGCCTTTGACTATTACCTAAGGGACAACAGATTTAAGATCCTCCCACACTGTATTAAATGGTACAGTCCTGGATCAACTAGCAAGAAAGCAAATACAAGTCTTACTCTTGCAGTAAAGAGCTTATATTGGATGCAAGGAATAAAGCTGTTAACAGCAATCTCTACAGTGTGCTTCACATATTCTGTATCAAGGGCACAGAGCACACTAAAGGTAAAGACTGAGACTGCAAAATTGACAGAGTGCAGAGGAGAGGCTTAACAGGACTGGAACGACCTGTGCCTGCGGTGGCCTGTGCTATCAGATAACATGCTGCAGCATCCTGTACCAGCTTGAACGTATGGAGACTAATACCTTTGTATCCAGACATTATAATCACTCGCTGCTCTTCCAGACATCTGTATTTCAGTCACTTATGTGCAAAAACATGACAAAAGTTTAAATTATAAAGCCAACTGAAATCTGTTATTTCCTACCATTCAGAACCACATGGTGCAACTGTAAATATAAAATATTGTATCCCAACAGCTATTCTGCACTTCACTTTCCCAGAAGGTAAACATCAGGGGATGAGAGATGTGTATGTGAGTAACCGACTGTTCTTACACATTCTCTCTTTCTTTAGCGGGGAGGGGGGGAAGCACAAGCTAAAATCCCAGTTGTATTTACTACTTGCTAGCATTTAATTAAGTGAAATGGGGGAAAAAAAGCCAGCAGGTTTGATGTAAAAATCTGTTAGGCTGTAACAAGCACAGGATGCTAGCACCTCGTCATTTATTTAAACCTGGTCTGTCATCAGGGTAGCTTTTGCTTCACTCTCAAAGAACCATCTCCTACAGAGGTTACGCATGCATCAGCCATTTTTGTTGATTTATAAATATTGGCATTTACCATACAGTCATCTGGTTTTTTTCCTTTTTAGGGCAATGTATGCTTCATCATTAATACTACAGAAAGAAAGACAGACTTCTTTTTGTAAGGTAGAGGGGGATGAAAAGAAGCATCCTGGATTCAACACCCCTAACATGCAGGTTAGGCTGAAGACATTTAGGATTTTTTTTCTACTACAAAAATAATTTGCTATAAAAAAAAAAACTGCCAAGAAAATAATATTACTGCTAATAAAATGTTTTAATTAAACACTAACCAGCACTCGTCCTCCAAAGATGTAACCTTTATTTCCCAGCACAGCACATGTATGAGCTGCTCGAGGCTGAGGTGGATCTCCACCCTGAAAGAACCAAAATAAGATCCTTCAGAACATCATCAAAGTTCCAGCCAAGGATATTGGCAAGTCACTGTCACAGAGTACAGTACACAGAGCAAAAGTAAGGCCAACATGCATCAATATGCTGATAGAACTGCAACTTTAAAAGGAAATAATTTGTAGTCATGTCCAAGACTCCACAGACATTAGAATATATACATATTTGCCAAGGACAGCTTTAATGGAGTTCCCTCAGGAGCTAATGTTTAATATATTTCCTCCTGGTCTGATTTATCATTGCTTTACTTCAGTGAAATTCAATTAATTTATCTTTAATTCCTAAGCATAAAATTACAGTAACACATCAGTTATTGGTGACATGTCCTGTGCAGCTTTATTTTTCCAAAGTGCGAACCATCAGGAACTGGTAAAAAAATCTGGGAATCAGATCTTAAAATCTGATGTTACATCCAATAACCACATGCCAAAAAGTATTCCCTGTGTAAATCAGAAGTAAAGATAGCAAAATTGGCTTTTACTTTTCAATGGTAATTTCATTTTTTGCATTTAGTTTTATGGGAATTTTAGAACATCCTATAAAGACCATAAAATAGTGTCAGACACTCATTACCACATATTTCCTCTACTGAGTACTTATGTAAACTCACCAGGATTTTATGAACCTTTATAGTATACTAGCATATTAATATCAATAAATAGCAATGTGTGCATTAATATTTTACTGGGAAAGTAAGTATACATGCTCCTTTGGAAGACTATTAAAATAACGTATTTACTGAAGAATATCTGATCTGTTTATTTAACAGTATAGCATGACTGGGAGATATTTGTTCAAAACATTTTTCAGCATTAACTCTTGAAGGGCATACAGCAACTCCATATACACAACACTCAAAATAATTAGCATATAACCCTCGCATACTACACATGTATCTTCACTTCACAAAGAAAAACTGAAGACCTAAACTAGCAACACAGCGAGTTTACTATCTCTCCCCTTGCCTTCTTTAAGTCTGTGAAAGCTGAATAGTAAATCAAGAGAGACTAGATTTCAAGACCACTATTGTTCTTTTAGCCTGATACACTATCCTGCACACTGACCTATCAGCTTTACGAAAAGGAGGAGGCAGGGGAAAGGAAGAAATCCCCAGGCAGACCTTAATCTCTCATGTGGTCAACTCTCAGTTATCTGTGATAGGTTATCCATGTTGCAGATTAATTATACACAGATACAGTCAACCAAGTGGCTTCATATCAAAACAGTTCTGATAAACGAGGTCTGTTAACCTCAGTTTGGCACCCTTAAAACCGTTCATGTGTTTCTACCACGGACTCCCCAAAGACCTCTGCTTTGTTCCCGAAGGCCTTCGCTAGGTGTGACACAGGATGAATACAGAGCTGGCCTGGGTTAACAGCTGAGCTCCAGCCATGAAACCGTTCCATATCCAAAGCCCTGGCAGGGGCTAAAAAGATACCCAAAGTCAGTATGATCACCACAATCCATTCCGCAGGACCCGAGCTTGCTTTGTGAGGAGCCACCAAAACACCTCCACACCCCCAGTTCCTCAGCACCACTCTGGTATTCCTACTAAATGGTTTTCTGGAGTATTCCAGTGCCTTGTCTTTCCAGTAACGGAGCACTGATGGTAATTTTATCTTCCCAACAGTTGTCTTAAAGCTTGAATACAAAGCTTTATCTCAAAACTATCCCCTAGATACATAATACTGTATCATCTTCTAATGTATCCAGATTTCTAATACGCCTCTGAAGCTTACAGTATTTTTTGCATCGGAACCGCATTATAGAAAAAAACTCCAGTCTAATAACATCCTGTGGGAAAAAAAATTCATATCAGTTCTGAATTTTCCACATTTCAGATGCACTGAGTGTCATCCTGTTTAATGTTATCAGCCTGAGCAATATGAAGCATATTCAAATTACTTTTCCCAACATCAATTTCTAGAGCACAATAACCATTCACAATGCAGTAAAACCACAATAGTGTCAAAAGACAAGACTAAAAACCACTCACTCTAATTGCTGGTTGAGACCACGTTTGTGTGGTTGTATCAAAAACATGAACATCATTATGCCATCCCCAGAATATCTGTCCTTCCTAAAAAAGAAGTTAAGAAATTAAAAAGAAGTTTATTCTATTTTAAAAATCTTTGTGCTCATTAAAGCATACAAACCCAGAAGCGAGCTATCCAAGCAGAAAATAAACTAAAATACATCATTTTATTAAAAGAAACACATGCTAATATTTTTAATAATGATGCAGCAGCTCAGGTCTAGCTGAAAGTCAACAGCATTTAGGAGCATGCGGGGCTGATGACACTTCTGAAAATGGGCTTTGGGCTCCAACACCAGTCACTGCAGCAGACAAATTCTGCCTTCTAATTCTGAGTGTAACATACTGAGAAATAAGTAGATTGTACCAAGAAATACATTTCTGTAAGTCAATATTTAGGATTTGATGTAAGGATCTATACTCCCTTGAATGCACATCTTTTCCTTATTAACTCCTGTCACTAAATACTCTGATCAGTTCCCTCCTTTCTATTAGCTGTAAGGAATTGTTATAGGAAACGAGCTAATCCAGGCATCTTAAAGTAATGGCATTTACTCTGGGTAACAAATTAAAGAAATTAACTGAAAGTATTTGCCAATTAGACTTGTGAAGCTCTATATTCCCTATCGTTACTTCAAGGAAATAAATTCTAAAATTTTCTGCGACTTTCATATTTAAAATATGTCTTCAGATTTAAAATACTGCCTTTGCTCCTGCTTTGGCAGCACTTTGTTTCATTGCACTCAAAGCCTAGCACTGGGTACTTGGAATACACTGAACACCCACCGCTCCCAACATGCAATATCTGAACTTTCAAATTGAAGTAGAAGATACTAATTGGCATTTCTGCCGATGCTACAAATAAAAGAAAAATCAGACAGATTTTCATACTTACTGAGTAGAGTAAAAAAGATCACGTTTTGACAATCAGAAAGGACAAATCACTCTGAATTGTGACAAATCTCTTACCCAAAATGCATCATGGACATCAAAACAATCGCTCAGTTCATTATGCTTCCTACAGCCATAGCCACCAAAATATATTAGCCTAAAAGAGTAACAACAAAAAACAAGTTCTGTTAGCGGTTTTGTAAATACCATTCAAATGAATAAGCTGTAATAATTAATTTCATATTTTGGTTTACCTCCTGTACTATTAATAATATAAACAAAGTATTTCATATTGCACCTAATTACACAGAAAACCTTACCGAGATGAAGGCAATATTGTTACACTCCTCAACAAGCCTGACAGAAATCCACAGAAGCAAGGAAGGAGGTTCAAGATACCTCAAAGTCCCTACTCTCTACTCCTTCATCCACAAGCTTATCACAGTCACATTTTCAGACATGAGTCTCAAAATGACACATAACACAAGACAGTGAAATGCCTATGCTTCTGCTAGAATTCCTACCCTTTTCTACTGAAATTCCTGTGCTCCTGCTATATTTGTTAGCCTTCTGTATACATCGTTTCACAACAAACGTTCCCCAGGGTCAGCCCACAGACTGCCTGTGACCCACAGAGTGTCTCTCTACCTTATAAAGAGATTCTTTCAACTAAGCACTACCGAACATATTGCATTGCAAGTATTGTTACACACCTCCCAGCCTAATATTCCACCCATGAAATGGCCATCCATAAGTAATGGTTCCTAAAGTTTTGTTTAACTTCAACATTTGAGGATATTTGGTATAGTTGTTAGTGATCTTGGGAGAAGGCAATTTAGGAAATGATGGGATGGTGAAGGTCATTCCAGACTGACATTCCTAGGGAAACAGAGTTACTGAAAGCATTGTGTAATACACCAAGACATCCTGAGCTGCAAATTCACATCTTGTGAAATTTTAAGGTATATTTCTGAAAAGGTGCATAGCTTGTGCCCAAATACTTTTGTTAAATGAAATGGTTACACACTGCCACCTAAAATAGGTAATTTTTGAAGTGTGCGGATTATGTGATACTCTGAATAGATCAATTTAGTTTTGAATAATCTTGTATTAACAGCTACGGAGAAGTTGTTCAAATATATGTAATTTCATGTGTCTTGCAGCTAAATTAGAATTACCAAACCAAGACATAGTACGGAGAGGCATTATACAGTTTATATAAAAGCTCTCTAGATGTGGAGTCCAGAAACAGATAAATCATTTACATTTTATAGTTTTCACCATATATCATATTCTTGTTTACAATAACTTTGATAACAAATCACTGACTTGTCACTTTCTTCTGACCACATATGCCACAATATCCAGACACTTTCCATAATAAATACAAAATCTGAAGTATTTATTTTTAGCTAAGTATTTTTTCTAATACACACAGTAACTTCTACAACACAAATATCTAGGCTGACTTGGTTCTTAGAAAATAAAGGTACTCACTGAAATGCCTTTGCAATTGTCAGCGTTCGTATGCTATTAAAATCCTTGAAAATATACTAAATATATTTTATTGCAGGTAATAATTCAATGCTTACATAATGTAACAAACAAATATAATTTTTATACTGATTTTTTAACATGTGTCAAAATTAAAACTGTAAGTAATAGATGCATAATGTTTTTTATCTGAAGCCTCAAAGCATTCCAGAAACTTTCACTAAATTTCCCAACCCTCTCCTGAAGTGGGTTTATACTTACCATTAATTCAGCTCACATGTGAGAAAACTCTGGTAGAAAGTTGTTAGGAGAGTTACACAAAATCCCATAGCAAGTCAAGCTAAGAATTAGAGTTTCATGAATCCCAAACCTGTGTTCTCTTCACTTTATAGTACTTCCTCTCTGCAATTAACACATATTAAATATTCTTAATGTGTTACCTGTCCTTATACACCCAGCAGGAAAGCTTGTCACGTGGTGTAGGAGGTTGACCTTTAAAATTTGTAATTTTTTTCCACCTATAGGTTCCATTTTTTGTTCGCAAATTAACATAATACAGCTTAAAAGAAAAAAATTACAACATTTTCAGTATAAATGATGGTGAAGAATCCAGCACAAATCACCAGCAAAAAGAACAGCCCACCACCCCCAGAATACACTACTTCTTTTTAAAAAAAATAAAAGGAATTGACAGCAAAATTTACAATATGTAGCAACATATAGGAAGAATCTGATACACAACAAGAACACAAAAAGCCTGAGACTTAGCAGCACATTTCCTTGTCTTCGCTCAGCCAGACCAGAACAGTAGTAGCCTGTTCCTTCCAGAGTCAGCTGAAGCCTTGCAAAAAACTTCTGCAAGACAAAGAGCTCTCAGTTCAGTTCTACTGGCAAACGGTCAGAAGTTCTGCCTGACCTAACTAGGTAACTGCACAAAAATCAACAAGGCTTGTGGACCAAGTACTAAACTGAACTCTGATTACAGGCTCCGTTTCAGTTATTTTCTAGTCAGGACTGAACTCTGACTTCATTTACACTAAATGATATAAACAGCTCATTTCCTCTACTTTGCTACTCCAGCCTTCAGTTACATGGAAAACTGGGAGCTCTATTTTAACTTTAATTATTATCTGATTATGTAAGAAAGGTAATCACTATCAAAGAGCAAAAATAAAAGTGACATTCTGAGATCAGTTTCAATTACGGCTGCCAACATATTTAAAAAATAAAAAAAACAATCGGGAAAGCACTGGCAGCTTTCAGAAATAAATACAGAAAGTTTCACGTAATGGGACTCATTCTGAAGCTATGATTCAGTGAAAAATCCCAGATGCAAAAATAACCCAAATCCCCATCCAAAAATAGATGGGAGTTGAACATTAAAACAAAAACTGAAGTTTGTTGTCAGTTTAAAAGTATACTTTTTCTACAAAAATAAAGCTTTTCCTAAAATTTCTCCTTAATTCAAACGCAAAGCACACCAGACAAAACAGTAAGGTCAGCATTAGTATTCATTCAAATACAATATGTTATGAAAGAAAAGAATACAATACCCGATTACTGTATCCTTTATCATCGAATCCACCAAAAATGTACAGCTTCCCATTAATGCTTGCCCCACAGCTTCCTGACATGGAGGTAGGTAACTCTCCTTCCATTAGGTGCATTGTCCTGCAATTTAGCACATACGTCAAGTCTTATAACGCTGCTTTCAAACCTACTAAAATTAACAAACCCAAAAGAGATGTATTAATAATTTTTTCACTTAAACCTAAAAATACATTTGCAATGTTTCGGCCATAACTAGCACTAGAAACTGAAGCTGATGCGGTGTAAGGGGACTTTCACATGAACATTGTGCATATGCTTATGAAGCATCTCAATTTTTCTGAAGGTGAAGCCCATATTAAAAGAGCATTGGTAGAGCTAAAACATTATTTATTCAAAACCTGGAAACACTATTAAATCCAGAAACTCCTGAAATGAGAACATGGCATTGCTGTTATTTTACAAATGGAAAACTGAGGCAGAAGTAGAAATAAAGGTCAGAAGTACTCACTAGTGTTGATACCCAGTATGCCACTCCTAAAACTCAATTTTGCACTTATTTAGCATAACAAAAATCCTTCAATAATGTCAATTTTAGCAACGAGTTCTGTGTTCTTCAGCAGCAGCAGCAGTTCCTAGCCTTTCCTTGCTGGTCTCGTTTACAAACCAGTAACTTCCTGTGATGCAAATTCTAACATTGCACACTCTCAAGCACTACACAACCACCTGACAAAACTCGATTTCTGCCGAACTCACGAGGCTGAGCATCATGGCCAGGCTGTGCTTAGAATCAGTACTCCACACTGGAAAGAGCTTTCCTAGGATCGAAAATTTCTACAGAAGACGGGGACCAGCATTTCCCTCTCACACGTACACGCACAGGGACATGTGATTTGTTTAGGATTTCGACCTTGTCGCCACACCTTCAGTCTCTGTAGATTTAGCAGCCAAACCCCAGCCTCTCTCTGCCGGCACTCCAACTCCTTGCCCCAGCTTTGCTGCCAAGATCTCACTTGCTTTCAACCCACAGTTTCTGATCGAAGCTTCCTTCCCCTGCCATTCTCATTCATTTTTCTCAGCTCTCCAACTGACCCTGTGCCTTCCACCTGGGTCCTTAGCCCAGCCTCCCTCTTCAGTCACGGTCTCCCCCCTTCAAAGCCTGATTCCACTTTTTCTTCCCTCTGCGAGGTCTAATATCACCACATTTGCTGACCCAGTCAATTCCATTCATTCCCTTCTTCGATACATCCACATCTAGATCAGATGCCTTCATTGTCTACCACTGGTGGCTATACAGAAGAAAAGGCTTCTTACTACTTTGAGTTCTGATGCTTGACCTTACCCCAACCTGAAAAAACTGGAGGCAGCCATTAAAAGGAAAATCTTTTTATGTGCTAAATCACCAGATGTGAATGACGCACATGTAACCTGTCCCTGCTGAAAACGGCGCTCACTAACAGCTGCTCAGGGCGCTGCTTCCAAACACCTTTGCGGTACCAGCACTGCCACAGGCCAGCCCACCTTCCCCCCTCTGCTCCTGCTCTCATTCCTGCGTGTTCCTGTGTCACACGGCGCCCTCAGCTGTACGTATACAACTGTCTGCGCTGTAAACTGAATGAGATCAAGAACGGATCCAGGTTAAAAATAACCCTGAAAAAAGTTATATTTAACCCAGCTCACTTTCCTGATCCAATTTCCCATGTGACCATATAAAATAGCTGTACCAGTACAACCGATACGGGGACATCAGGGGTGAAAAAGAAGAGAAAGTATGAGGTTGCTTCAGCCAACCCTTTCACCAAAAGAAACAGACAGCAAAGCACAGTCTGAGTGAAGGTACAATCTTAGGAAAAAAAAAGAAAAAAAAAAGAAAAACAAAGATCAAAAAGACTTGCTAGAACTTCACAGCTAACCATATGCAAACTGTTGTTTTCAAAGTCAGTGACTTGACCACACAGATGTGGAATTTCATACATACTACAAGACACCTTCCTGATCTAGGCCTCCTCCCCTTTTCCCTCCATTTCAAATTGTTGCTTTGAATATGGGTATGCAAGAAATATATAAACCGGTGGGAGACTAGAAAGACAGCTGGCAGAAAACACATACAAGCCCAAAGGGATACTCTTTAGCAGACTAAATGCACTTATTGTAATAGAAACCACTGGAAAACTTCAAAGAGAGACATCATTATCTCTTCCCACATACGATATGTAAACACAATGAATATAAAATGTAAAGATTAAATTGCTAGCAATGTGCAAGATCTGGTTAGTTACAAGTTATTTATGCAAATACACTCAGGACCAGGACAACTCAAAGCATCTGTGGCCGTGGTTATGCCCGTGCCACAGCAGCTATACCTCTGAAGGGATTGTGGCCCAAGGGTAAGTCCACGCTGGAGAAGGTACACCTCGAAGTGTCTGTGGCTGTGGAAAAGTCCGTGCTGCAGCAGGTGCACCTTGAAGCACCAGTGGCTGTGCGTGAGGTCATGCTGGAGCACCTCAAAGCGTGTGGCCATGGATAAGCCCTCGACAGAGCAGGTACATCCCCGGTGCGACTGCAGCCATGGGTAAGGCCATGTTGGAGCAGGTTCACTCCTGAAGGGACTGTGGCTGTGGGTAAGGCTGCAGCAGGTACAGCCCTGGAGGGACTGTGGCGCATAGATAAGGCTCCACCTGGAGCAGGTACACCCCTAAGGGACTGCAGTCTGTGGATAAGCCCAAGCCAGAGCAGGGGCAAAGGGCGGAGTTCATTGCAATGTTAAACCTGATCGTCTGGTCCAAAGGGACCAGGGGTGGAGATAGTGGCGGAAATACCTTTAAATTGTTGTAGCCCACGATTTGAGTTGCATTTTATGGGAATTACTGTAGCAGGAACCACCTGAACCAGTGGAGGACAGGCCTTACAAGAAGCCGTGCGAGTGCAGCAGTGGCCGGCCAGAGCTGCCTTTGGTGCCCAGTAACTCCACACAGCACACCACCTCTCCTGTGCTGAGTGACCACCAGAACAGATGGAGCCCAAAGTCATGGACTGAATGAACTCAGTGGACATTTTGTGGACATTTTACAGACATTTCACAGGGGTGGTCCATAAACTAGGGGAATGATATCTGTGTATTATATCAAAGGATGGGAAGTGGGACGGTGGGTAATGAGGATGTAGTGGATAGTGTGGGTCCTGAGTATGACGTAAATGGTACGGAATAAGGGGTGGATACTGTCCTGGTTTTGGCTGGGATAGAGTTAATTTTCTTCACAGTAGCCAGTATGGGGCTGTGTTTTGGATTTGTGCTGGAAGCAGCGTTGATAACACAGGGATGTTTTCATTCCTGCTGAGCAGGGCTTACACAGAGCCAAGGCCTTTTCTGCCTCTCACCCCACCCCACCAGTGAGGGGGCTGGGGGGGCAGAAGGGGTTGGGAGGGGACACGGCTGGGACAGCTGACCCCAACTGACCCACGGGATGTCCCACACCATATGACATCGTGCTCAGTGTATAGAGCTGGGGGAAGAAGAGGGAAGGGGGGGCACGTTTGGAGCGATGGCATTTGTCTTCCCAAGTCACCGTTATGCGTGATGGAGCCCTGCTTTCCTGGGGATGGCTGAACACCTGCCTGCCCATGGGAAGGGGTGAATGAATTCCTTGTTTTGCTTTGCTTGCGCGCGTGGCTTTTGCTTTCCCTCTTAAACTGTCTTTATCTCAACCCACAAGTTTTCTCACTTTTACCCTTCCGATTCTCTCCCCCATCCCACTGCAGGGGGAGTGAGTGAGCGGCCGTGTGGGGCTCAGTTGCTGGCTGGGGTTAAATCACGACAAACATAGAAGTTAATGTATGGAGAACTAAGCCAAAATAAATGCACAAATAAAATGCACCCGTTTTAACAACAGAGCCTTAAGCTGACCATTTCAAACATCCTCTTGAAAAAAACAATACTACTTAAGGAACTAATGTGTTTCCTAGAGCAATTTGCAAGTACATATGTCTGTTCTTCAGTCTTCACATTAAACATCTGCTCTTTAAACTCCAGGGAACGTGACCAATAACTCATGTAACTGAAGTAAGTCTTTTCACTGCAGCTAATTATAATCTATGCAAAGATCAACTTTATATATTAATACAAATTACACAACTTACCATAACCCACTATCCATTTCATAGATCCAGAGCTCATCATTAGGCAGATAAACTTCATTTTCTTCAATTGACTAAAACAAAAAAAAAAATTTGCAAATGTTAACTCAGTTATGCATTATACACCATACATTTTAAAATGAAATATCAAATCATGTTACTTAGCAACGCAGAATAATCTTAAGGAGATAATCTACCAGAGCATAAGTCATACCCCAATATTATTGCTCTGATCACTACAGTTTTAAACAGGCAGCTCAATAATGCTAATATTTTATATTTTATACTAGAAGTTCAAAAAAGATGTTTTTCATTTTTTGAAGCTATTAAAAATATTGTGCTAGGCATGATGTTGTTGAGCTTTGTTGATTGTTAATAGCATCTTTAATTACTCATTTTAAGGCGTCAAGGTTATAAAAAAATAAGTTTGGTGCATCAGAGGCAGGGAGAGAAGTGTTTCAATATTCAAAAAGCAACATGAACATAACGCAACAGCCAATTTGTAAAAACAAGAAAATAGCACATGCCAACAATTAAGTCATTAGGAAACGTACACAACTGCCACTAACAAGTAGCACAACAGTACCATAATATGACCACGGATTTAAAAAAACCCCAAAAATCTTAAGAGAGACTGTCAAAGATGCTTTCCTCCTCTATTGAAAACATACTTCCTTTAGTAACAGCATTTTAGTCACTGATGCGATCACTCTGAGCAAATTTTGCTGTACTGTTAGCCTTCATACCTCCAAATACACAACATCAAAGGTGAGCATCAAAGTATTAATGCTGTTCTTTGGGGCTTTTTGCATCTTTAAGGAAAAGAGGGTTCTCCTTCACCTGAAGGATTTTTTCCTCATTCCACAACCCCTTTTTACCCTTTCCAGAAACTGAGACTTTGCCAGGCTGGGCAGATGGGTAAAGAACCCAATAACTAAATAGAAAGTCATAAAGAAGTAATCATTTTAAAAACAAGGAACTTAATTCCTCAGGCCCACTCGTTAAAGACACAGATTGACCAACTTAACTTTTTGCCGAGAAAGATGTGTTAGCGACCAGATTTGAATCTCCTGAATAAAAACTCATTACCTTTTGTTTTGGGAAGTACTTTTAATTAGGAGGCCATGCTTGGCATAATGGAGAAATGTAGGGAAAAGTGTAAGTGAAAAGCACAAAAAGAAGTTACTTGCAGCGACTGAAGGAAGGAACTTGAAAGAACAAAATGTCAAATATAAAAGAGCTTAAACTATGCCATAACATGAAAGAGAAAATTAATTCCTCTGCGGAAAACTGATCTATGAAGACTCCCAAACAGAGACCATGTAATAAAGAAAAATAATTTGGGAAATAATGATGAGGAAGAAGAACAAGCAGGAGAAGAAAGCCCAAAAGAATGCAATTGCAGCACTCAGCCTGAGTAACAATTACACCATCAATTATTGTCTTAGCAGTAGAAAGAAATGAAAGACTGTGAGGGAATAAGCAGCCAGAGTCAGTAAATAAAAAAAAAATTCAGATAAAAAATTAATGTGAGGAAAAGAAGTTAAATACAAACCTGAAATTTAATTATTAACAGTTTAGTTACTGATATTGATTACTTGCCCTTAAATGATACTTTAGTACTACTTTCTCAATTTGAAAGGTGCCAACTAGGCATGTAAGCACTATGTTTGGTACAGTTTATCCTGCCAGGTACCTTTTGTAAGGTAGGCTCTGCTGTTACATGCAGCTTGCAGCTTTCACAAAGAGCGCACGTCTACTCAATTTAATCTAGATACATCAGTGGTCAGAGGCTGAGCATTTGCTACAGAACCAGCTCTGAGCAAATACGCTGATGCCAAAAATAAGTTAGCTGGGCAGCAGTCCACCGTCAACATGTAAAATGTAAAAATGTAAAATGATTTACCTGTGTAAAGTACTGCCTAAAGAGTAACAGTGATTTTCACAATACTCTCCACAAATAAACACATAAAACTACTAAAAACGTTTGGAAAGTTTATCTGCTAAACTTAACACACATTGTCCGTTTTGACTGTGCCGTGAACCCAGGATCCAGTATTAGAAAACCTTTGAAAACACTGCGCTAGCCAGTCCAACCTTAGTTTCTAAAGACAAAGCATAGAGAACTACTGAGTATTACCAGTGATTTAGGTGTTGCATAGTTATACAGAGTATTACGGAGTTTAAGGCCAGAAAAGGACACTAAGTCTTCCTGTACATCACAGACACATTATTTAAATATGTATTTATTCTAAAGGTGGTTAACTTCTTGACACTACAAAATATATATTTAAATCCTTATATGACTTGCAGTCACAAGAAACACTGCCTAGCACAGACCCCCCAAAGGGAAGAAAAGCTGTGGAAACAGTTTACAGGCTCCTGAGGGTTCCTCAATTTCATTAGTTTGGTATTGGGCAAGGCTGGCCATGCAATAGGCTAGAGAAGGCATGCCAGGGTAACTCAGACAGTGAAACCCTGCTGCCTTGCTTCCTACCACAGCTGAGGGTTTGCATTTCAGTACACAGTATCTGCTTGTTTTTTCAGTATTTCGGCAGTCACCAGCAGCACAACCCTTTCCAGGTCAAATGAATGGAGCTCAGGAGCAGAGCAACTCCTCAAATTCCACGACCTACCTAGCTCTACCCCACCTTTTAAGTCCAATGTTTTTAACTATAAAAAAAAAAAAAAAAAAAAAAAATTTCAATTTCCAGAAAGTAAACAGTAATGTGCTTAGGAAGAAACAACTAGCCACTAGTACCTGAGAGCCCTAGAAATGTCCTTCCCTCTGCTATTGCATGCACTCATAACATTTATGTACTTTCAAATTTAAATCCAGGAGTCCCCAACTAGAATTCTCTGCTTGAGTACAGAAGAAAAAGCTTCGGACATCTGAAAGTTTACCTTAGCCCATGAAAAATATAGATAGAAGAATATAGAATATGTCAATAGAAACATGTTTTCAACCTGATCAAGACCAAGAATAACGCCAAGCACAGCTACTTGCACGTTTTAGGGCCAATGTGCACAGACACTCTGGATATGATGAACTGACTGTATAGAATGTAGTATCATTCACAGTTCTCTTTTGAACTGAATTCATCCAGACATAAGAGTCAAAAGGATTTACTTATGCCAGAATTGGTACTGATCTTTCGATGGAAAAAAAGCAGATGTGGTTTTAGTCTGCCACCAGCTTGTTTTTGAAGTGACAGAACTGCTTTCTGAGGGCAAAAATGCACTGTACATAACACACAGCTACTAATAAGTAAAAAATGCAGGAACTCAGGAGCAAGAATTACACGCTGGAAAAACAGCCACAAATTATAGCCATCACCCCACAGAGGAAGGGACGCTAGAGAAGCGCTCCTAGAGCGCAGAGAAACCACACATTTGTAGAACAGGGGAAGCAAACCGGCTCCACCAGCCCTTCCCCAACACGTGCTCTGTGATGGAGGCAGCTGAAAACAGAGCAGCAGGCAGCCACGGGTGCTGGTCAGGGGCACCTATGCTTAAAGAATCATAGAGTCACAGAACAGTTTGGGTTGGAAAGGACCTTTAGAGGTCATCTAGTCCAACCCCCTGCCATGAGCAGGGACATCTTCAACTAGATCAGGTTGCTCAGAGCCCCGTCCAACCTGGCCTTGGATGTCTCTAGGGATGGGGCCTCCACCACCTCTCTGGGCAACCTGAGCCAGTGTTTCACCACCCTCACTGTTAAAAATTTCTTCCTTATATCTAGCCTGAATCTACACTTCTCTAGTTTAAAACCATCACCCCTTGTCCTGTCACAACAGGCCTTGCTAAAGAGATTGCCCCCATCCTTCCTATAGTTCTCCTTTAAGTACTTAAAGAAGGGGACACACAGACGAGAGCGGAGAAGAGCGCACAGAGAGGAAACCCCCCTCCTTCCCGCCCTTCCCCTCAGAGCCGCCGCCGCCATTTAAAACGCCCGCCCCTGCGGGGCGCGCTGCCCCGGCAGCCAATCAGCGCCGGCGCTGAGGTAAACAGCGCTCGGCTCCCGGCTCGCCGAGGGGCTGCGGCGGCGGAGGGGGCGGCCGGGGCGCCGCGGGGGGCCGGGGGCGCCGCTCCCGCCCCGGGGCTGCTCAGGCCGCCCGCCCCCCGTGCGGCGGCGCGCCGCCCCGCTGCGCGGCTCCTCGCGTTCCCCGGCTCGGCTTCCCTCCCCCGGCTCGTCCTCGCCCCCGGCGCCCTCCGGCCGCCTCCTCCTGCCTTACCACGTATCCCCCCCACACATAGAGAAAGTTCCCGTCCACCACGGCGCAGTGGCCGCTCCGCTCCTCGGCCACGCAGAACTGCTCCGCGGAGTCTGCCGCCATCTTAGGAGGAGGAGGAGGAGGAAGCGGCTCGCCTGCCTCAGTGCTCGCGTCCCGCCACCGCCTCCTCCGGGAGAGGCTGCGGCTCTCCGCCGGTCGCTCCCCTCAGGCGGACGGGAAGCGAGGAGGGTCCAAAGTGTGGGGCGTCACCCTCCCCTCAGCGCAGGGGCCGTGGCGGGCTCCGCCGCCGCGGCCTGCCCTCGGCCCCGCCGCCGCCGTGTGCGGAGCCGGCGGTCGCGCCGCGGCCGGAGCCGCCGGGCGGGGGGTAGGGGCGGGCGCGGTGCCCCCCGGCGGTGCCCTCGGCCCCGCAGCCGGGTCCGGCTGGAGGCTCGGAGCGGGCCCCAGGCGGCCGGGTGCGGCCTCGGGGAGGGGGTGGGTCACGGCGCGGCCGTGTGGGTGCACTTTGCTGGATTCGTCCTTGCACCGCTGCTGGAAGGGGCACTGCCGGTGCGGGTACGGACCCCTGCCGTGGGCCGGCACGCTGCGTCTGCCCGGTGAGGCGCGCTGAGCGTTACCGTGTGAGGTTTAAGGCCTAATAAACCCTGCAGAAGCCTCTGAATGAAGTGCATGAGAGGAGGAAAAAAAGCACCAAGGCTACGATACCTAAACACAAATCCAGTGCAAGAATGGAAGGCAGAGTTGCGTCTCAACATGGGAGGTGGTTTAAGACAACCCCAGCAGAACTCGCTGTGTCTCTGAAGGTGGGACAAGTTACGCTCCCGCCAGAAATAGCAGTGATGAAATACTAGCTGGTATTAATTAAAACATCTGCACAGGAGTCCAAACTGGTGGCCCCAGAGAGAACCGTCCTGTGAATGCTCTCCTCTAACCTGCAGCCTGGAAGCAGAGGAAGCATGAAGCTACGTGCTGCGGTGGGGTAGGGCGCTTGAGGAGAACACCAGAGGCGTCTGCGCAGGACCTGTGTATTGGGGCCAGTGCTGAGCTAGAGGGAACTAACAGAATAAAGCTGATGTTGGGATCTCAATGGGTCATCTCCCATCGTGTTCCAAACTACACACTTTTCATTATTTGAGGGATTTCTGATCCCTGTTATCCCTGCCGTTATATAGTCTTTCCTATATGTTGGTCTGCCCTTAAACAGCAGGCTGGGAAAAGCAATAGCCTCTTATACTGCCCTTCCAGCTCTTACGCTGTTAGATCGACAACCCAGTGAGTTCCAGCTGAACTGTGGATCCAGCAGGAATGAATGGAATTCAAAATAAAACAGGTACAGCTCTTCAGAAAGAGTAGTAGAGTAGGGCTTGTGAGAAACGAGCACTTTAGCATCTTGTAAAAGGACGCAAAAAAGTAATTGTAAAGATTTTCTTGTAAAAGTGGGACATACACTTCCTCTGTTGGATCTAGGAGGGAAGACATTAACTATTCCTGTCAATAACTGCTAATGTTAAAATGAAGAAATGAAATGATGGTGCATTGGGATGATGGTAAAAACACAGGAATTGGAAGAGTCAAAAACATGGGTAACGGGCAAACTCTATGGGTAGGTCATGTAGAGATACAATGTGATGTCTCAGAAAGAGACTTGGGGACAGCGCAAAGTCAGCAGCCCGTGGCTTTTGCCAATGGAGCAGTGACAGACATGAAACAAGATATTTGTCGTGCTTAGTGTAACAAAACAATTCCATCGATTCGCCTTTGGCATGAGGTAGATGTGCTGTCTGATCATAAACTGTCAGGCTGTCTCGGCTGGCTCTCTGCTCTCAAGCCACGTGTGCCGAGACCGTAGCCTGTGATGTCCAACAAAGCCATGGCAGACGGTGGAGATGAAGAGCTGGGCATGTCTTCCAGAGCTCAAGACAGATGGTTCAGTGGAACAGAAGTCTACAGCTCATGCTGGAATACTTTTATATCTCTGGTGGGAGGCTCCAGGCAACCTAACAGAACCCCAAATACAGCAGGATGCTGCAGGAACATGCTTTATATTCCCAGTTTGGTCATATCTTAAAATAAAATGACTTTCTTTTTAGATGAGGGGTACATTGCTTTTCCAGGTGTACCTTCCTTCTTCAGGTGAGACATGAGCTGAATGTCAAACTCAGATTTTCTTTAAAGGATAATAAGCGGTAACCTTAGCAAATAGAAGAGCTTACGTAAGGATTGGATTCATAATTTGCACCTAGCTGCATGCCTGAGACAAAAAATGGATCATATTTCCTGCCAAAATAGCTGAGACCTGTCAGATGGTAGCTTTTAATCTAAAGAGAGTAGATGCAGCCTCACCCATGAGCTTGCTCCCAGATGAGGAGGAGTGATTATAAATTACGCAGTTGAGAATGGCCTATAGAAAATAGGCAGACATTTTTTATCTGGCTTTATATCCCTGCAGTCTTTTGATCAAGGAACTTTATTTTGGAGTTGCTTCTGTGGAATAAAGCTGTACTTTGAGAGACAAGGCTCGGAGTGTTTGAGTGAAATATCAATCATTTTTCATCCGGAGAGAAGGCAGCTGCCCCACAAGACTGGAACTGTATGAGGCGCAATGTATTTATTTATCATGCTGTATACCTGGACTTGGTATGTTGCAGCAGACTTCAACTTCTCAGGGCCAAAGGAAAAATCATGTACAACAGTGGTTCCCTGGTTATGTGTAAAAACTGCCATGGGGATCGTCATGTGCTTGTTGGCCAAGACATAACCAACTGGAAGGGATCCCCATCTGACAGCGCTGGCACATAAGTAGCGATGAACTGAAGAACTAAGAGTCTACCATATACTTAAACTCTCAGGCAGCTGACAGCTGTCCTAGGAAACTTGGCACCCAGGTAGGACAGTTCCTATCAGTGTGTAAGAACGTAAGAAAAGGACCCAGGGTCCCTGTGCACCCTTCCAGCTAAGAAAGAGACCTGCAAAGCTGTAGTTAAAGGCAAGGCAGAGTTATGAAAGATAAAGCAACCGACTGCAGAACCACAGCAGACTGCCGACAGCCCTGGCCCAGGGCTGGTGAATCTTAGGAGACTGATCAATGACTGAGAAGAAATGAAGAATGGGAGAGAAGCATCCTATGCCATCTAACAAGCAGCCTATGCCATCTAACATTATATTTTTAGCAAGGCCTGTTGTGTCAGGACAAGGGATGATGGTTTTAAACTAAAGGAGGGTGGATTTAGACTGGATGTAAGGAAGAAATTTTTTACAATGAGGGTGGTGAAACACTGGAGTGGGTTGCCCGGAGCGCTAGTGGATGCCCCATCCCTGGAAACATCCAAGGTCAGGCTGGACGGGGCTCTGAGCAGCCTGATCTAGTTGGGGATGTCCCTGCTCACGGCAGGGGGTTGGACTAGATGGCCTCTAAAGGTCCCTTCTGACCCAAACCGTTCTGTGATTCTATGGTAACAGGCTAAAGGTGACAACGGGTGAAAACAAGGCTCAAAACAAACACGATCGCTTCACAGCTGGCCGTGTTTGATGGACGTTTTACGGCAGGTAAAACTGGAGAGGTTCCGGACTACTGGAGATGCAGCGTGACCTGCGCCAGGGCTCGCGAGGAAAGACGAGGGCCCAGAAGTATTGTGAGCTACGTTGCCTGTAAGGCAACAAAATAATAACGGTGGGTGATTTTTTTGGGTAACTCGTGTCAGCCGCAGCAAGCGTGTTTGGTGTCCTTGGCGTCACCTGGCTTTTTTGTTGTGAAATTCACCGAAGAACGCCTGTCCCTTAAAGCCGGTGGGCAGCGCGGCACCGAACGGCGCCGCTCCCGGGGCGGGCGAGGCGGCAGCCATCCCTGCGTCCAGGACGTCGGAAAACGGGAGGCACCGAGACCGCCCGCCCTGAGCCCAGGGATCCCCCCCTGCTCCCGCGGGCACACGGCGAGGCCGCCGCCGCCGCGCTGCCGAGCGCGGGCTTCCTCAGCCCCGCCGTCCTCCTCACGGAGCCCCGCGGGGCGCGGCGGGGCCGTCCCCAGGCCTCCGCCCGCCCCGGGGCAGGGCCAGGGCGGCGGGGGCGGCGCGGAGCCGTTTGGCGCCAAGCGCCCGTCATGGAGCCGGAGCGGCTGCGGCGGCGGCTGGGCTCCGCGTTCCGGCTGCGCGGGCTCCTGCTGCGGGCGTGAGTAGGGCCGGGGGAGCGGCGGGGGGTCTTCTCGCACCTCCCTCAGGCCCACCTCCCGCTTTCGGGGCCTCGCGTGGTGGGGTTTGCTCAGGGACGGGCCGCACCCCCCGCGTCGCCTCCTCGGGGATGTGCTAATGCCTTTCCCTCCTCTTCCTCCCCCCCGCACTGAGGCCTTCGCAGTCTCTCCCGCGAAGCGCTGTTGTTTCGTCCATCCTGCTGCTGTGGGCTTCTTCCCTCCATCCCCACCCACCACCCGACCCACCGCAGTGCCCGCCGTGGGTTTCGCCCTGGCTCTCCCTCCCCGTGGCACCCTCCCCTGGGCACCCTCCCTTGGCTCTCCCTCCCCGTGGCACCCTCCCCATGGCACCCTCCCTTGGCTCTCCCTCCCCTGGGCACCCTCCCCATGGCACCCTCCCCATGGCACCCTCCCTTGGCTCTCCCTCCCCGTGGCACCCTCCCCTGGGCACCCTCCCTTGGCTCTCCCTCCCCTGGGCACCCTCCCCTGGGCACCCTCCCTTGGCTCTCCCTCCCCGTGGCACCCTCCCCTGGGCACCCTCCCTTGGCTCTCCCTCCCCGTGGCACCCTCCCCATGGCACCCTCCCTTGGCTCTCCCTCTCCGTGGCACCCTCCCCTGGGCACCCTCCCTTGGCTCTCCCTCCCCGTGGCACCCTCCCCTGGCTTCCCCTCCCCATGGCACCCTCCCTTGGCTCTCCCTCCCCTGGGCACCCTCCCCATGGCACCCTCCCTTGGCTCTCCCTCCCCGTGGCACCCTCCCCTGGCTCCCCCTCCCCTGGGCACCCTCCCTTGGCTCTCCCTCCCCATGGCACCCTCCCCTGGGCACCCTCCCTGATGGCGGTGCTGGATGTTTTGGTGGGTTTTTTTGCCTGCCGCTGTCCCTGACAACTCTGGGATCTCTTTCCCGAGTTGCCCTTGTCATGTTCAGTATCCCTTACTAGAGGAAGAAATGGTATTTCCAAAGGTACATAATGTGTGTTAGTTAGAGATTGCAAGGTCAAAGAAAAGTGATTTCTGCCTGCAGTGGAAAGTGTCATGATTTATAAGAGTGACTGGGGCTCCGTTGCTCGTATTTTTCCTTTCAAGATTGTGCATTAATATTAGTTCCATTTCGTTTCTGGCATGGATGGGATGTGATTATTTTAGACAACGTCCTGGCAGTTTCATTAGTGAGGAGTCCAAGTTCAGAGCTCCCGATTCCCACAGTTAAATGAACTGAGACATGTTGAAGGTCAGGTTGTTAACCAAAATGCCAGTTTTGATTGGCCGACAGATAACATTAATAAGAAATTTTGTTGTCTTTAACTGTGAGACTGTGGTCTAAGGATGAGGGAAGAAGTGGATTTCTGATTTTCGTGTTATTTAAAATTAAAATAATTCCAATCTCAGAGATACTGATAAACTGGAGTGTGTCCTGAAGAGGGCTGTTAAGGTGGTCGTGGGCTGGAGCTCGTGGTGTGTAAGGGGAGCAGGAAGAGCGGGATTTGCTTAGTCTGCACGAAAGTGGGTGAAGATGATCCAACTGCCTAACGGGGAGGAGGCAATGCACAGAGAGAGGTGGGAGGCAGCAAACACAGATTGCAACAGAAGAAATCCCAGTTGTCCCGTTCTAGTCTCCTTAGTTCAAGAGAGACATTAAAAAAACAGAGAGGGTCTAGCAGAGGACCACCAAGATGATTAGAGGGTTGGAGAACTTGACGTGGAAAAAATGCAAAGGATTTGGATTTGTTCGGCCTCAAGAAGGGAAGGCTCAGGAGGATCTAATCCCAGTCTTCCTAAAAGGTGGTTATAGAAAAGACAGAGGTACTTTCTTCTCAAGGACGCACAGTGACAGGGTAAGACAAAAAGGGCACAAGCTTAAAGTAAAATCTTCACTGTAAGAACAATTAAACTTTGGAGTAAGTTGAGTACGGAAGTGGTGGAATCTCCCTCACTGGAAATACTCAAGACTTGGCTCGATGGGGCCCTGGCTGGCATAATGCTTTCAGTAGGAGGTTGGACCAGGTGGTCGCCAGAGGTCCCTTCTAATGTGGACTCTTCTATAATACTATGAAAAAGTTGTTCACAAGGAGAGTAGTTAAGCACCAGGACAGGGCCAAGAGAGGTTGTGGGATCTCCATCCTTGGAGATGTTCAGAATTTGACTGAACAGTGCTGTGAGCAGTGTGACTGCTCTGTGCTGTTAGAGCAGAAAGCTGGGCTAGGAGACCTTAGAGGTCCCTTCTGACATGTGTCTTTCTATGATTATGTGAAGATGAGGTTCTCTGTACCTGCTTCTTATCCTCAACGATTTCGATTTCAATCCTGATGAGTTTTTTTTCTTTGACTTAAACTAGTGCAGTATTATGCAGTACTAATTATTTCTACTTTTTTAATCACAAGCCGTTTAGTGATTATGTGCACATCTGCCAAAATTGGCATAGTTTTTGTAAACTGTATTGCATTTTAATTGCTTTTTGAGCTGACTTTCTTCATTGGGATTAGGGATGCTCTAAAGTATCTTACCGAAGCTCTTCAGTCCGTCAGTGAAGTAGAACTTGACAATGTAATTGAAAATGTCATTGATGCCGTTGAAAAACAGCCTCGTAAGTAAACAATTTCTTTTTCTTAAGCTTGCTAAGTTTATCTTGCGCTTATAATGTTATTTAGGCAAAGACAGAGTTACTGGCAGCGTATGCATTAAGGTGTCACTCTAGTCTACCAGGTTGATCAAGATAAATGTATTTGTTGACTTTTTGTTTTGTTAAATACTGAAGTTTGTAATGTCAGCAAAAGATAGTATAATTTTGCCATTTAAAAAGTTGGCAGCCTGGTACCCCCTGACTTTTCCAAGAGTAGTGAAATTTTTCAATGCCAGTTACTATGAGTTTGTATGGACATCTTTGCATCTGAAACTATCATTTTAAATATTAAAATAAATCAAAGAAATAATGAGAAATTAATTCACTTGCTATTCAGTAGTCCAGGTCTGGAAAAGGATTAGGGCTGTTGACAGCTATAACCTGAGGAGCCTGACTGTGGCTGCAGGAAGGAAACAGTTGCACTCCTTCATTCAGAGATCACTGCCCTCGCATCCAAGTGGAGTGGGAGATGCAAGTGCAGTGGTATAATGGTCCGGCATATTAACTTAAACCAAATCTGGACAGAGTTTAACCGTCACCTGGATGTTCTCTGAAGCAGCAAGGCAGATGCGGATGTTCTGTTATGCCAACCTGATCTCGTGATAGTAACGTTGGGCAGAAGGTGCTGATAACAGTTGGGGCACTGTAGCACTGGAGAAGCTGTACCTGCTTGGCGTGTGGAAGTACATCAAATTCTATAAATTACAAAGCCCAAAAGTGCAATCCAGAAAACTCCTGGAAAATCCCATAAAAACATGAGACACTCAAAAGCGTTGAGCTTTTCCTGGTAAAGATCTCACGACCGGTTTGGTTCTGAGTATGCCTGAAACTCCGTGATCTTGGCAGGAGTATTTTGTCTGGGGACTGCCTCCTGCTTAATTGGGACACTGTGTCCTGAGGTACACAGATTCAGTGTCCCTGCTCCTAAGCGCCATGAAAGGCATAGGGGGTGGTAGCTCAGAATATACCTGACACAGTGTGACAGTACAAAACATAGGAGTTGTAGCACCTTTAGTTAAAGAATGTGGCTGACGGAGGTCACACTAGTGCCTGACATACATGTGTGTTTGCTGATCAGAGCTCATGCGAACTAGGAAACTTGGGCTTACCTCCAGTTTTTGGCCAAGGAGAGTAAAATCCATACAAATGTGATCTAAAATAAGTACTAGGCCTTAGATGAGTTCAGGAAACCTTCCCAGCCTATCCTGTTTAAACCAAATTAAATCAAGGGTGGGCACATGCTTGCTTTGTAGTTTTACTAGAGCACAGACTACCGAAGTTATGGCTTTATATTCTGACTCTAGCCATGGGGTAACAGGTCGTAGCTGATCAAACAAAGAGTAAAAGCAGTTTGAAGAGCCGGTCCTGAGCTAGCATAGAGCCTGCTGGTACAAATTAACACATCCGCGTTTTTGGACAAATTTGAGTCTATACAAGAAGCTCTAGGGCCAATGTGTAGTACATGCAGTCAGTGCACTCACCAACATCGGTCTTTGTCCAGGGTGGAATTTTGTGCTATAAGTTCCCGTATTGTCCAGCTAATGTCCATGAGTTGTTTGAGGTTAGGGGTAGAGATGCAATTCAGACATGCTGTCTCTCCTGTGATTCCTGCTAGCTCCCTTAGTGCCCCTTTTGCTCTGCTATTAACTGCTGCCTTACAGGAATTGTGATTTTAAGTCCCATGCCCTGAATAGGGTACTCAAGGGCAGGTTTTCATGTACTGGTTTCTGTTCCAGGAGCCCAGCAGTTAGGCCTGGAAATGCTGACCAAGTCCTTTTGTGAATCTGCATTGATTGGTCTTCCCTTTAAATTCAGCAAAACATTAGCGCTTAGAAATATTTTTTAATTTCACTTATCAGTTTAAATCAGTGCCTATCTCCAAAATTGTGTTAAACTGTTTGAATACTTATTTATGACAGCAATCTGTGTGATAATGTTCTGGAACAAAATTAACCTCCAGAATGTGAAAGCGCAGATCTAACACATTTGTAGTATATTTGGCAGCTTTGCATAAACTATAATTGTCTTGTTTTCCATGTTTAGTGAATTAATGGTGGGCATGGTATGTGCGTGGGTTATTTTTTCGCTAGAGATGTATCCTTCTGGTAAGAATATTAAGTGATCCATTTGTAAAGAGAAAACTGCATGTGTCATTAGCTTACTGAAAATATGCTTATTTGTGTAATATATTCCTCTGAGAAGACCGAACCATTTTTTGCAAAATATTTGAGACCTAAGTACTTTCTTACTTACTACTTTCCATAGGCTACAGTTTTAATCCTTCAAAATTTTCTTTTCAGTGTCATCTAATATGATCGAACAATCCACAGTGGAAGCAGCTGTCCAAGAATGTAGCCAGGCATCAGATGAAACCATGTACGGTGACATTATTTTCTTTTGAGGTTTATGGGAGTTGGTATTCACTCTCTTATTTCTTCTTGGGGAAATAAATGTCAGGCGTTTTCTGCAGTAGTTGCTTTGTGCTTTTGTCTTCCTCGTACTGTCTTTGAAGGTTAGTAATGCTCCTTCTTAGAAAATTTGTTCTCATGGATAGGCCTCCAGGGGATTCTAAATATAATGCTGACATTCTGGAATTAAAATGCTATGGTTATGTGTTACATGTGGTACAGGTTGAATATTAACCAAAAAAATAAACCAATAGTTAACAGTGCAGTGAGAACTTGTTACTTCTATTCATTTCTTTGTTTCCTTTTCTCTAGTTCAGAATTATCTAAGGTTATTTTTGTGCCTTTCATAAGATACTTATTTTCTGAAAGCACTTGGAAAAGTTTTTTTCCATGGTGCTTGTTTTTGCTTTTTTGTATAGCAGGGCTGTTTTCAAAAAAACGTGATTAATTTTCACTCTCTGATAACAAAGCAATTACCTGAGTTTCTGAGAACTTCATTTGTGGTGAATGTGTTTCCTTTAGTGCTTACGTTGTGTATTGACACCGTAATGCAAAGCATGAAAGTAAATGGTTTGCTAGGCATGTCAGTTAAGATACTGTGATCCCACCGTTTCTCAGTATGAAGCAAATTGGTTTTATACTTTTCTCCTTGTCACTGGAACCTTTATGATGCGGGTGGTTTGAGTGTGACTTTTCTTTGTGGCGCTTTACATGTTTAATGTATTTTTCGCTCCAGAAGTGGAGAGAATTCTGTATGTGCAGATTCTCAGTACAAGGTCTTGAAGGGAAAAGCTCTACAGGTCACAGGGCCAGCCTGTACAGCTCTCTTGGATTATGTTGCAGAAAGCTTGTAGGCAAAGTTTTGTAAGAAATGCACTCTGAAGCCTAAGACTTCAGTGTCTGGTAGGCAATGATGGTTATTCTGCACTTGTAAGCCTTAGTGAACATTCATGGAATAAATTAATCTACTCTGATGAATTTGATCCACTTATGTTAAGAGGAAGTTGAGAGGCATCAGAGGAGAGAGCTGAACTGCTAAATATAATGGGATGAATCAACTCAATTAATAGTCTGAAGAGTTGTGCATGTCCATTGTTTAAACCTGTTCACATTAACCATGCCAAGGCTGTTCTGTTGTCAAAAAAGACAGCAGAGGATGGTAAGGGAAGGAGATTTATCCCTCTCTCATTTCTAAATGAACTTCTGAAGAGTTTCCATTTTTGAATTAGAAGATGCAGTAGTATCCGATAGGTAGAGTGATGTGGGAGAAATGGTGATAACGCAGGGTGAAATTGAACAAAATGAATATAATTTTATTCGACATTTTGTTACTGTTTGTTTCATCCACTTCAGATAATGTTGTAAATGTATTCTTATTTCAGAGAAAATGTTTTCAACATTATTGGAGCCTTTGATATTCCACGTTATATTTATAATTCAGAAAGAAAGAAGTTTCTACCGTAAGTCTTGCATATTTTAAGTTTCAACCAGTTCTTGTTTTAAGAAAAAAACCTATATTTCTATATGGTTAAAAGTCTGTTTTCTAATCTTTCCCTCTTGGGTCTGCTCTTCTCAAGCCTGAGTGAGAAAGTGAGACAATTTTGTTTCTTAGTCTCTAAAGAGCTAGTCAGACTCTATGATAAATGCTGGCTCATAAATAAATGTGCCATTGGGTTTTTCCTAGTCCGGTAGGATGAAACTGAAATGGAGACCTGTATCTCCTGTGGCAGTGTATTCTGTGCTGCCTGCGATGTTACTGGCTCTGGAACTTCAGTGTTTGTCAGATAGTAAAATGTCCAACCATGTTTATGCCTTCTAATGAATAAAAGAGACAGTAAGGCTAAGGACATACATCACTAAGTGTAGTTTGGGGTTTTTTTTCCACATTTGGCTGTTTGATTTTTTTTAAGAAATTTGGTCTGTCTGTTGCATGTATTTATTTCTTAGCCTGTAGCTTGCAACTCCCTGAAGCCATGGGGGATGTCTAAGGAGAGCTACAAAAGCTAAGAAAGAAAATTTAGGAGCAACTGGTGATTCCGGAGGTTGGAGAAAGGAAGAAGTAGTTGGATGAATTGGTTGTAAATATTTTGCTAGCTAAAGAATTTACCTTTAACAGCAAGCAGCCCAGACTGCTGAGCCAAAAAGAGGTTGTGCTTTTGAAAAGCTTGAAGTGGTGTTAGCTGAGGAATGGATAGTGGTCCTTATTGCAAGGGTTTGCAGCAACCTTCATGTAGTGTGCAATTCATATTCTACCCTTGGTCCATGATTCTGCCAGTCCAGCAAAAGCAATCTGTGTGTTTGCAGTAGGAGTTTAATTCCAGTGCCGATTTCTAGCTTTCCACGCTTTTGGAAGCAGAGAACTCCATTAAGACAATCTGCTAACCAAGAGGAAGAAAATACTCTTGTTCATGGCCACTTAAAAGATGTAACTACTTTTTTAAAAACTGATTTCTGCAGAAGTCCCATTCAGCTGGAAAGATAAATCTCAAGGCTTGTGAGTTAGAGGGAAATTAAATGGATGTAGCCTTCAAAATGCAGAAACACAGGATCCCTTGCAGAAATCTTCCTCATTGAGTAAATAAAAGATGCAGTAGTGTTATAGATGTTGCAGCCTCCTAGAACTTTTAGATCAATAAGTCATTTTTGTATGTGGAACATACCTTTTTTAATCTTGATTGTGTTAAACTACTTGCAGTCTGTCAATGACCAACTTTCCTGTACCAAATTTATTTGGAACTGCCAGAGATAAAGCAGAGTTGTTTCGTGAACGCTACTCCATCTTACAACAGGTCAGAAAAAGTTTTGCTTTGTGTAACAAAATACACAAACAAAATGGTGATTTTTATATTCTCAAATGTACAACAGTGCTTTGTGTTGAGGTGCTTTTGTGAGCTACAGTTTAAATAATATCTGAATAAGAACAGGTTCTGTACTAAGGTTTATCAGTCTTCTCAACTGTCACCATACGGCATGATCGATTCAGGTGTTTCTGCATTTTATCATCATGTCATAAGAGGGATTAGATATTTTTATGTGTGTCTTCCTCTTTTCCCTCCTGTCATCTGGCTCTGTGCTATGTTTGTTTAGTATGTCATTGTATGTATTCCTTGTTGAGATAGTGCAAACCCGAAGCCCCGGGAAGCTCTCATTCAGGCTCTCCTTGAAGCATTGAAGTTCGCTTCTGGTTTAGTTCATTTATTCATTTTCCAGTTTTCAAAATACCCAGTGAGAGCCAGCCACACCTTGTCATGTCTTGGTGGCACGTGCGTCTTGTCTTGTGTTGTAAGCAACTTCAGAACAGGATTCCCCAACATGACTTGCTCTGCACTACCGTGACAGTAGCTGCAGGTACTGACAGCAGCTGCAGGTAGGGGCTCTGGACGAGGCTGTGCACACAGCCAGAAAGAGTCAGTCCCTCAGCACTTGCTCTCTGATTATCCCTCAGAACAGCGTCACAACCCTGTTCTTTCCTTTCTTCCACTCACCCAATAAGTTGGGATCTAGCCCCATGTCACCCTCCTGCTTACTCCATGCTGCGCTCTGCCCTGCCTCTGTCGTGCAGCCCAGCGGGAGCAGCGATGGGATGGGGAGTGAGTTGCTGATCAGACGACCTGGTGGTTGTTTTTCAGGTGTCTGCACTAACTGCAGCAGGCTGATCCGCAGCACAGATCCTGCTCGGTGCTGGCAGGTACTGCACAGGCCTATCTGCCCCTGCACAACCCTGGCCCGAAGTGTGAACCAAGTGCCTGGCCACAGGCAGACAGTCGGCATGGCTTTTTGTCTGTGCTGCACCGTAGGCAGCAGGGAGGTGTCCAGCTGCCTGTGTGAACTGCTCGTCCTTTGGACCGTGCGGTAGTGGTGTGCACAGGGTCAGATACCCCAGGGCAGCGACAACTCCCTATCTACCAGGGGATTTGCTGCTGCTAGGGGTATGTGTACTGCAATTTTGGAACCTCTGCCCTGGAAGACCCGCTAACCATTAATTGAAGAAGCTTTAGTTCATACAAACAGTGATCAGGATTAGTGAAACCTGCTGGAATTGGCACGCTCACAAAAAACAGCAGCAGGAGGTGTCCATGGGGTATATTCTGAAGCCTCCTTTTCCTAGAGTGTATTGTGCTATTGCACCTCTTTGCCTGATGGTTTCACATAGACTCTCTGTTGTACAGGTTTTGTGTTTGGTTGTCACACGTACTCCTTTCCGACCTCCAGAAAAGTGAAGGTTCAGGTCGCTGTGTGGGTGAGGGCTGCGGACAGGAATTACTGTGTGTGTTACATGGGCTGGTAGCGATGGGTTTGTTCTATGGGGAGGCTTTCAGACTGCATGAAAAACAGTGAAAGAAGTGAAAATTTCTACGATGTATTTTCTTCATGCTCTCTGCAGTTTATCTGTTAGTGTAGCTTGCTCCTGTTATTAAAACAAAAAAACAAAAATTGCTTAAATAGGCCCTGCCCTGAAGAGATAACCTGTTCTTTTCCACATAGTTAGCATTTAATACAGTTTACCTTCCCTTGCTCTCTCACCCCTTCCTTCCAGGTAGTCAGAAATAACTTCTTTTAAAAGCATTACAGATACTTTGCTGTTACTTTTTGGGCTTAGTTTTATTGTCCAGTATTATTGATAGTCTATTTCTTAGAAGCAAATTCTTGTCAGACGAACGGATTATGCTCAACAAATTAAACGTTGCTGGCTAAAATAGAGAACTTTAAAAAGTATTTTATATAGTGGTTGTAATGAACTGGCTTTTTGACAGTGCTCATTGTTTTTAATCTGGATTACTTCAATTTTGGTTTCTGCAGAGGACTCATAGACATGAGTTGTTTACTCCTTCAGCAGTCGTTGCTCATCCTGATGACAGTAGGAGCAAATTCCAGGTAAAAAAATCTGGGTTTTTTTCTGCAAAGGGAACTGTACTTGTGTTACACTTCAATGCAGTAATAGTTCTCCGGTGACATTTTAGTTTTACATCCAATGTGGATAATCAATGGAAATGAATTATTTTTGCTCATTTTTAGCCTGTGTGTCAAAAATGCAGTTATTTGGCTCAGATCAACATGACGACCAAGCCACTCAAACACAGCTATGAAATGCAAGAGAAGTGTGGCTTCCTGAGGTGGAAGGGCATTAGCTGTTCAGCTTATTACACTTTGCTTCCCTCTGCTTGGGGGTATTTTCCCTGCTTCTTTCTTTGATAAGCACTAAATTCATAAACCTACAATTGAAGAAGGTCATAACTTTAGTCTGTTCTGTTCCTATCTCAGCTTTCTCATGTTAAATGCTCTTGCTATATTATATAGTTGTTACATATTTAAAAAAAAAAAAAGGTGAACGTGTGTGTGTGTCACTGGGTACCAAATAGCAGATTGTGCTTTGCAAAACCTTCCTGTTTCTCCCTGTTCAGAGCATGCCATCATGTAGAAAAATGCAGCTGACCTTAGCTGAGCCAAGCCTGCATCTCCATCCAGGCTTTATAGGCATCTTTCTCCCTTGACTGCTTCCTATCCTCCCTGTCAGCAGTGGCAAATGCGTTCCTTATGCTGGTGCTGTAGGAAGATTGTCTCTCTTAATTGCAGCTTGACAGATGAAAATAAGTTTGTCCAGAAACCACAGACGGCATGCTATGCAATGTCACCTGCATAACTCTGGAGTGTTCTCTGTCATCCATCTAAGGCTCTTCGATTAAAGTAATTAGTGTTACTGTGTGGGTGCGGGCTGGCCCTGTGGTTCAGATTGGATCCTGCTGAGGATCCAGTTGCTACAATTGACATTCTTAGGCAAGCGTAGAAATTGCCGCTTGTTCTTTTCGGTTTTAATCCAGTTGTAAACAAAGTAATCACAATAAATATTTACTTGCTAAGCAGTTCTTTATGCTAGCAGGCATTACTGGAAATCTTTTCCTAAACTGTGCTACATTTGACATTCAGAAATGTGTCCAGGATTTTTCTGATGAGCCTGTATTCTCTCATAGCTCATTTGTATATCTGTGTAAAAACATGTGCTGTGTGGTGCTTTGCTTCCTTATGAATAGATACATGGAGAGTTTGATTTAATTCTTATTTGATTCTTTGCCTTTGGTTCCAGCTTAAAACAATAGAAACTTTGTTGGGCAATACAACTAAAGTGGGAGAAGTGATTGTGCTTGGGATGATAACTCAGCTCAAGGAGGTAGGTTGCTTTTTATTGTGGAGTGTCTAGGTCACCATTCATTCAGTGTTATAATATATTAGAAAATGAGAAGGCTTAAATATCTCACCACTTTATCTTGTCATATAAGTCATTGTCAGAACTCACATCACTGTCAGTGGTGCAAGATCCATTCCCGAAGAAGAGACTTTTCCACAAGCAGTTGAAGCTAGTGTGTGAGGGAAAATCTTTGTCTTCTCACTGCAGAATTTTGTAATGCTTTATGTCAGCAACCAGAACCAGTTACATTTTTTAGGCATGTCCCTTCTTGAAATGCTGGAGCTTCCAATGACTGTGTTTGGACTTGCCATTGCATGGGACTATGATTGTAGGGGAAGGGTGCACCAGCGATCCAAACTGCAGCGGCTCAAAGGGAAGATGCTAAGATACACTTACTATAAACTACATTGTCTTCAGTTCTGCCAGTGTGTTCTAAGCTTACAATATTAAAACCGGCTAAATTATTTCTAAATGCTGACTGATAGGTGCTTCTGATCGAAGCATTTATGTGTTTGGGTATATTTTGCTTTATTAATTAATCCTGTATTTTAGGGGAAATTTTTCCTAGAAGACCCTACAGGAGTCGTCCAGCTCGACCTTAGTAAAGCAATATCCTTTTTCTATGATGTAAGAGTTGAAGAAATTTCCTATAGACCTGGAGAATTTCAGATTGAATAATAAATCAATACTGACCATTAAAAATTACGTATTGAGAACTGCAGCCCTGTCTTTCTCCTTTTTAAATTACTTGGTTGCTGCAGCTCAGTTCCCTTTCACAGAGCCTGTTAGGACAAGGTTAGTATTCCTCCTAGCGGAAGCAGAGCGTGTTCCTGATTGCAAACTGCTTAAGAGCTTACTTGCTCAGCTGCCAGGTGATTGCCTAGCTCTTAAGGCAGCCTATGAACTTTTAGTAGAGTCCAAGTGTATTCCACCAGCTGGAAGGCAAACTTTGGCTAAAGAACTAGTTGGAGAGTCCTGATCTAAGAAAAATATATTTCTTAACCTTTCTGCACCAGTTCCACAGTGGTTTATATACTGAATCGTGCTTTGTTTTGGCCGAAGGTAAAGCAGACTGTTTTTCTTAGCTTGTAATAAGTTATTCTGTTAATGGCTGTTGTTGCAATTACATGTCTGCCAGATGTGGCTGAACAGACGAGTCTCATGTTGATGAGTTGCAAAACTTGCAGTTTTGAAGCCTTGGACATGTTTTAGCAAAACTGTGGTCATTTCTGTTTGTAGGGTATTACTCTGTGCAATATATATAATCCCAGTCTATTTTCTTATAATGTATTTTATGTTTAAAATTTGTAAAATAAACTAAATAGTCAGAGCAAGAATGATCGTGGGGACAAGTATCACCCTATTGCTTCTGTTCCCTTAACAGATGGGACAGTTCTCAAGAAGGGGTGCAGTTTGATGGAGACTCTTCTGGGACAGGACCAGCAAAAATCATTCCTGTTCTCCTGCATTCTTACTCTGTTTTTCAGCCAGATAGTTCCCTGCTCTGGTTCACCACTAAACAGCACAGGGACTGGTGCCATCACAAGAGAGGGATTGATGGAGGCTGGGACTAGCTATGCAGCACAGCTGCCAACTGTCTGACTAACGTCTAGGACATGATGTTGTTAGAAAAACTAAAGGTTATTTTGTTGTTCAAAATCTCTTAGGTTGGTATGAAGATGAAGTTTTTCATGTGAATGCTTTTGGATTTCCGCCTACTGAGCCTTCTGCTACCACTAGGTATAAAACTGACTTTCGGCAGCCTCGCTCCATATTTTGTTATGGGTTTCTAAGTGCATTATTATTTTATAATTTCTGTGACATTAAAGTATGCTGTTCTTCTCCCTCCCCAAATGCTTCAAAATAAATACAACTTTAAGGAAGCAATTCTGGGACTTGCTGGTCTACTTGCACCGGTACTAAAGCCTGTAGTGTTAGCAGAAAAACCCTTCCAAAGGCCGTTGGGTTCTGCATATAATAACAGTTGGGAGCTAAGCCCTTCTCAGTTGCAAAACTAGATAACTATTACATAAGAATAAGAAATTCCTTGTTGCTCAAGGAGTGGATGGGGGAGAGAACTGAGAATAAATCTTACCCTGAGATGATCTGTTAAATTATGGCAGGGCAGCGCCCCTGCTTTATATCCAGGTGACTGCCGTTTCTCTTCCTTGGTTTCTCCATGAAGTACTAGATGATTATTGATACCATCTGAGCTACCTATCATAATAATAATAATTAAAATGGCTTAAGTGAGTCATAATCAAAACTACTAACTACTTGGGAAGAAAACAGAACTAACTTGAATATTTTAATGATGTAGAGGCTTCTATGGGAATGTAAACTTCTTTGGAGGGCCTTCTTCAGCTTCAGTAAAGGCTTCTGCAAAGCTAAAGCAGCTGGAGGATGAAAATGAAGATGCCATGTTTGTATTTCTTTCTGATGTATGGTTGGACCAAGCAGAAGTACTGGAAAAGCTTCACACAATGTTTTCAGGTAGGTGAGAACTGCTTTGACTCTGAGCCTTGTTTTAGAGAATTTTTACCATTTTCCTTAGTCCTTAGCAGCATTGATGGGTGGAGCTGACAAGTGCAGCAAGGCAGTCTGATGCCTAGCTAGTCCTCGGTCCCCGGCTGTGTCCCCTCCTTGGCATGGGCTGGGAATTCCGAGCCCATAGTGAGCTACTTCAGGGAATACCCCAGCAGAAAAGTAATCGCCTTTGCTGGAGAATTGGTTTTATGCTGGTTTAGCTTTGTGAACTCTTCATTGTCTGGTCGCTCACGTGAGCATCCCTGTCCGGGCAGGGGAAGCTGGGCAGCGTACAACTGAGAGCAAGACTGTTCTTTCTAGGATCTGCTAAGTGTCAGGCCAACTTTATTGTCAAACTTTGATCTAAATATGCCCTTTTGTGAAATTGTGGTTTGTGTGGCTTTTTTTTCGAAAACATACTTTTAAATGAAAAAGGCAATGATTTTCGAGTCCTGTTATTACTGTATTGTGCATTTTTGATGAACTTCCATTTTGAGAAAGCTAGAATAAGCCCAACTTGCATTTTTTTTTGTAGGATCCCACTGAACCCAAGCCCAAGGCCGGTGAAGTCTCACTCTAATTTTAGTGACAGCTATTTACATTTCATGGTTGCTATTATATTTCTTTTGGATCTTTCTCTAACAGTTTTAAAAATTGGATTGTATTACATTTTTGCAAGCTGATACTGCTGTTTCATAAATCACTTAGTACTAATATTGTTTTGGACAGTAGCCATCTTATGTGCTGTGACAAGAATGTTTCCCTTGCTCATGAAAGCTCCTCCTAGGCTTAGTTTAAAGAAAACTTCTTACTTCATCGGAGATCAGCGATCCCTCAAATGCTTTCTGGTTCTACCAATGAAAAAATGTCAGTTACTCTTAAAATATGAACTGTTTCTTCCATGCGTCACTACATTAGTAATGCTGACAACATTTGGATAGCAAGCATCTGCAAGATCTGTGAATTGCTTCTTTGTATTGCAGAGCAGTTTTTGAACAGCTTGTCCTGTCTGTCTTAGGTAGAATGCACGTGTGAGAGGGTGGCTGCTTTAAAAATAAGCAACATAACATTAAGGGTGGGAAACTGCTACTCACTTAAAGAAAATTGGACACATTACCACACGCATCCAGAAGTTATGAAACCAGTTCACTATCTTGATCAAAGTTAGCGAGATCCTTGAAGCAAACTGAGCTTGACCTAAGATTGCATATGCTGAAGTAACAAAGGGACTTTGGTCAGTGAGGTTAAGCTACTGAACTCAGCTGGCAAAGGTGCATACATTGCATTTACTATTTTGAGACTTTTTTTTAACAGGCAAGTAATAAGCTTCGTAATTATAAATGAAAAATAATAGCTGAGTAGAATAACAAGGAAAAAACACTGGTGAGCCATTTCTCTGGTATAAAGAGTTCTGTCCTGTTTACCAACTGGATTGAAAAATAGTGAAGCAAATCCAAGTCTTGTACTGCATGTTAGGAAAATGGAGAGTAACCTGGAGCGTGAGATGAATGCCTGAGTAGGTGTTTTTATTTTCCTTTGAGGGATGGGAACTGGGTCTCTTTTTTCACTCTTCGCTATAAAGCATATGTTTCTGAGTGATTAGTGATACTGTGAGGATTCATCAGATTCTTAAAATGCTCGAACAATTCCACTTACTGTTGCTTTATAATGCCAAAGAGTGAATTAAATGTTGGTAGAGCCCTTGAATTGGAACGATGCATGGAGGTTAATAGTAATCCATTGCTACCTACTTGCTATTTTTCTCTTTAAGGAAAGAGTGCATTTTTAAATAGTATTATTTATTATAATTGTACTTTGTGTGATTATAGGACTGGGTCAGTAGTTAGTTGGATGCACGCAAACAATGTTGTTGGAACTGGGCCTGTAAATAACAGAGGGCTCCCTTGAAGTGACATTTGTACATTGCCATCATCTTTTTTAAGCTAACAAAAGCCTGTATCAAGAAAACAGTTCAGGTGTGTTAGTAGCAGCAGAGCTTCAAGTGCTGTTTCGGTTTCTGCCTTTGATAGAGTGTACTGGAGGCTGAATGATGACAGGTACTGAAGTGAATGGCTGTTATACTCACAGATACTTTGTTTTCCCAGGTTATTCCTCTGCACCTCCAACCTGCTTTTTCTTTTGTGGAAATTTTTCATCTGCACCGTATGGAAAAAATCAAATTCAGTCACTGAAAGGTGGGGAAGTCTTTGTATACAGTTCGACATGTACATTAAATTAAAATAATGATGGCAAAACAAATTAAGAGAGTAGAAAAGAAACCCTTATTTTTTAAGTGACACATTTTTTAATGTACTGAAGTATAGGGGTGATTCATATAATATGTGTTTATTGTCTAACCAGGTGTTGTATCATAGATTTCTTTTTCCTGACTCTAGGTTCTTTGAAGGCTCTTGCAGATATTATATGTGAATATCCCAGCATTCATAAAAGGTACACAGCAAAGTGCTATGAAAAAGGAAATTCGTTTATTTTGTGAAACGTTCACTTTAATTACTTTAAGAAACTAACAGATACCACATTTTCTCATTATTGTGAGCCAGCTATGAGCAGATAGCAAGCTGGTCTTGTAACAGGCCTGTAAGTTTGTTTTGGGAGCGGTGTAGGGTTTAGAGTTTATCTAAAATACCTTGGTCATGGAAGCTGGTATTGAGTGAGCAAAGGTGAAGCTGCCTCTCCCTGGAACATTTTCCACATAGATTAAACATGGCCCATGATTCCCCAAAAGTGCTATTTAGGTGAGCCCTTTTTTTTCCCTGGAATTCCCTTGAAATCAGCAGGGTTCTGCCCGAGCAATGCTGCTTTATAAACTGATGTTGAAAAGTCTTGATGCTGCTATGAGCACCTACAGGCTTTCTGTACCAGCCCTGGAAGACGTCATCTGAAACACTGACTGCTGCCTACATGGAGGAATCTCATTTCTGTCTTTTCCATTCTTGCATGCACGGTTCTCCACGGCTGTTAGTTTGAGAACTAACCAAAGCAATGCAATCCTGCAAAGGAATCTTTCATTTATCCCTTCTTGTGTCCCTGCTCTGTGGGAGCCCCATTCCAGGCCTGGAGAACTAAATCCCCTTTACAGAGATTTGAATAGACAGAGGAAAGTAAAATAGGGAGACAGCCAGGCTTACCCTTTCTGGCTTCTGATCTTCGAATTCCTAACAGTAGCCCCTAAGTAGAGCTGATTCCTAGAATGGGCTCCCAAAGCAGGAAAGGCCACAGCCTGCAGCTCTTGAGATGTGTGAGATGTAAGCAAGCGTATCTCATGGACTGATCCTCCGTCCTGTGTCCCGGTGGGGCTCTCGTGGTGTGCCGCTGCTGGTTTGTCTGGGGTCCCTGTATGAGATTCTGGAGCCCGTTACCTGAGTCCTGAGCCAGGCTGCACAACCTGTTCTGTCTCCCTTCCCGCAGCTAGTCCCCCTTGCACGGTGAACAGTTTTTAAGGTTTCTTCCACTTTAGTGAGGAGTGGATATGTATCTTATGCCTTAGCTGTGTTTTATGTGGTTCATAAGGCTAGGAAGAGCCGTCATCTCCGCCCCAGAATAGGTTATTTGCATGCATCTGTGGAGTAACGGCAGTATATAAGCAATGTTTAGATAGTTCTAGGATCATTTTGTATAAAAGTGATGCGTTGAACTCTTTACAGTAGTCGATTTGTGTTTGTTCCTGGCCCTGAAGACCCTGGTCCTGGTTCTATTTTACCAAGGTCAGTTCACTTCACTTTTTCAGATTTTGGAATTTTGAGTTAAATAGTTAAAGAAGGTAAGAGTCTTGGTCGATACATCTGTTGCTGTTTATTTTAGACCTCCCTTGGCTGAAAACATAACTGAGGAGTTCAGACAGCTGGTGCCATTTTCAGTTTTCACCACAAATCCTTGCAGGTAACAGTGTAACTTACTGTTATTTTTAATATTTTTTTTTTACCGAATGACTAACTTATGTGCAGATGTAATTTTCAAAAATTACAAATTTTGGAAAAATTTGTCTTAAATTTTCCAAATTATTAGAATTCCTCACTTGCATTAATTGTAACTAGTTTTAAAGACATTAGTACATAAATAAATTAGTGATGAAAGGGAGCAGTGCTAAAAGTTTTATAGTGAGTATCAAAAGCATCATGTTTTTTCTGAATCTGGAGAGAATGAAGGGAAGATGGGAAAGTATTATTTTAATTGAAATGTGCTTTTTCGTTTTGCTGCATTAGAGGGAGATCAACTTTATAATGCACCCCCCGTCTTTTAGTTTCATCTCAATTTATTTAATTTCATTAATGTTTTCCATTTAGGATTCAATATTGCACCCAGGAAATAATTATCTTCCGTGAAGATTTGGTAAACAAAATGTGCAGAAACTGTGTCCGCTTCCCTAACAGCAACATGGATATTCCCAACCATGTGAGTGAGCTGTGTTCAGCACTTCTTGCTAAGATCCCCTTGACCTCTTTTTTGAGCAGCAGGTCTGCATTTAGGGTGCTCTGATCTGCATTCTCATGACACGTTGCAAGAGTAACCAAGAGGGATTGTAAGAAGGATCTATACATCTAGTATTATTACCTACATTTCCATCTTGACAGTAAAATAACTGAAACCATGATGCTGACGGATGGCATTGAGTCATTCTCACTGTCCCACTGCAGGTGCCCTTGAACGCAGAACTTCGTAGCAGCGGACTCCTGGTGTCTGTGCACCAGCGATGAGTGTCGTACCAAGAAACATTGATTCCTAAAGGCAAAGTTTAATACAAATTACCTTTTTTTTTAAGATTTGACCAATTAACCAGTGACATTTGCAGGAAAGCAGCATGTCACTTTTCCAAAAGGTCACCTGCTTCTTCTGCCTTCTCACTTGAAGTCTTAATCCTGCTTTTGATACATCGCCACAGCACTCTGAGTTATGATTCTAGTTAATGAATGCACAGCAGGAGTTGATGTGACTTACTGATATAATTGAGTGAGAATGATCCACGCTCATTACAGTGATGGATGGAGTGTGTTTCTATTTATTTTACCGGGTTTTTTTGTTTGTTTGTTTGTTTGACTCTGACACCTCTTTTAGCTCTGTCTTCCTTCGCTCCATCACGACAGTGCTGAGTTTCCTTGCAAACATAGGGAACCCATTGTGGACACTGATGCACCTTGTTTTTGGTGTGCACGTTTGCATATGTGTACGCTGCAAGCCATCGCTTCCCTGTACTCATACACAGCTTTCTCATGCTTGGAAGGGAAGGAATCCCGAAGGAAATGTAGAATTACGTATTGCAACACTTTCTGCAGATAAGAATATTGAGTTGCTTTTGCTTACTTCAGTTTTTCTCTGCCTTTTCTGCCTGTCATTAGTTTTTTAATTCAACCATCAGTGTAAAAAGATGAATGAGAGAGGGAAATTTTGTTACTAACACTAGATTGAATTAATAGTGACTTTAGGCCTTGTACAGTATGAGTGGAATAACTGCGCCTGTGCTTGGTACATAATTTTCTTTCAACAGCAGACCCTTCCCCCAAGTCGCTGGAGTGATTTTGGCCCTTTGGGGAAAATGGAGCCTAATGGCAGCTACGTGATTGATTAGAGATAATAAAAGCTCTCAAGGGGCTTAAGTAGAGAGTTTCAGGAACCAAAATACGCTGGCTAGAACTTTCCAGATGAAGAAGCAAATGAAAGGGGGCAGCTGGTGTCTGGAGCAGGGCAACTCCCAGAATAGCCAAGGGAATCGAAATTATTTGGGAATCAAATGATTTCCCCAGTTCAGGAAAAAGACTGTGTTTAAGTGTGGGTCTTATGGTTAACTGGTACTGCGGGGAAAGCCCTGAGGGAAAAAAAAACCCACAAAATGAAAGTTACGGCAGTGTTGGTACTTCCTGGATTGGAGGAACAGGTAAGCAGATTCTGCCGTTTGTTGGGAGCGTCTGATCGATGAAATAGTTTCGACATCTTCAAATGTTGGCTGATATATTTTAGAGAGGATTTTGTGTATTAAAAAACACCAAACAACACAAGAAACAAACAGTAGCTGACTGTTGCAGGAGAGTTGTTGTTTTACTCTAGAAATCAGTAATAATCAGGAGTGAGATACACAAAAAACGTTTCCAGGTTCAAAGCTTCTTTATTAACAGGGCATTAGCATCTGCAGGAACGAGCTTGACTTGTGGGAAATGGCTCAAACTATTTATGTTTATCTTGCAGTTTGTAAAGACTATATTATCACAAGGACATCTAACGCCACTTCCGCTGTACGTCAGCCCTGTGTACTGGGCCTATGACTACGCCCTGAGGGTATATCCTGTGCCAGATATGCTCGTCATTGCAGATAAATACGACCCATTCACGGTCACCAACACTGACTGTCTTTGCATAAATCCTGTAAGATTTCCTTATGCTTTACCAAAATAAGAAGGGGGTGCAGTCACATCCAAGTCTGTCTCTTACTATTTGTGTGGTATTTTACTTACCCAAGTGTGGTATATACATTTTTCTGTACAGGGTTCATTTCCAAGAAGTGGATTTTCATTCAAGGTGTTCTACCCCTCCAACAAGACAGTTGAAGACAGGTAAATATATTCAGTTTCTCATTTAAAAGGAAGTATCTTCTTATTTGCTGACTTTCTAATTATCAGGAGGACCACAGAAAATCGATTATATAAACAGAGTGAATGTTCTAGTAGTTAAACATAGACTTATGCTTCATAATTAGGCAGTGTAAGAAATCCAAATGCCTAGAACTAAAATAATAAATTTAGACATTATGGTCAAATAGCAATGATGAGAAGCATGAGCCAAAAGTAAAAGGAAAGATAGACGGTACGATACAATTTTCAGTAATTAAGACCCAGTTGGGAAACAGATTCGTTTCTGGAGATGATGCTTGTTACAAAGGTTAATTACACTTAGGAACAGTTCTTGGTTTGTTTTGTGATCATCATCAAGCCCAGAAGCCACTTCCATGCTTTGATTTCATGTATTTTAAATCTGCACTTATTCATTCCAACTGTGGTCTTCCTATGACTGGAAAAAAGGCCAGCTGCAACACCAAAAAGTATCAAAAAAAGGGCTTACAACTGTGATGGAAATTTGCCTGTTTGAAATAACGATGGTAGAACCCAACGGGAAAAGTACAAACGTACCTTGTCTGATTCAGTTTCATGCCTTGTCACAGAAGCTGTGTTTTTCTCAAACGGGGGTGTTTGACACCCCCCACCCTCCCAAGGGAATTGCTTATACATCGACCCATGAAACCTTTACCTCAATATAAAAAACATCATACCATGAGATGCTTTAGGTCTTTAAAGAGTTTAAAACATTATCAGGTCTTTCATAAATCAAGAAATAGAATAATTTGTTATTTACTGTGAAGGAGCTTTTTAAAAACTAAATATTGTTTTTGTTTGGCATTTTCAGCAAGCTTCAGGGGCTCTGAATTTCTGTGAGACTGCAAGAAGGGAGTGAGCCTTTGTAAAGCCAGCTGTAGCACTCGTTTGAGATGGATTGATTTTTATGATGTATTACTGACTGTTTATAATAAATTTCAAAGCCAAAAATGGTGTATTTTGTACGTGAATAAACTTTTACAGGAAGAGATACTGGTGTTAGTTTAGATAAAATGTAGGGTCACAGTGAAGATTCATTGGCAAAGCATAAATGAACCAAACACGTGTGTATTCAGACAGGAAATACCTATCTTTTAGGAAAGAAGTTAAAGATAGGGAGAGCTTTGTCTTTCACCATGCTGAGTTGAACTGATAGGTAGTTATCTACAGGAGATGCTGGAAATGTGGGCTAGAGATTTTTGTTTGGACGGGAAAGGTCTAGAGAAGATGATGAGATGTTATTTACTAATGGCAGCATATAATGTTTGTGGCTAGCGCTACGCAGGCAGGGCGAGGAGAGGCAAGAGGAACAAGGATGTGGTCCTTTGAAACTTCTGCAGAAGGCAGGGAGGAGGAAATCTTGCTGAAGGAGCAACCAGGAAGGTGGGAAAGAGTCAGGGCCTGGCAGTGTCACCTTCTGCATCAGCAGCTGGTTTGGCTGACAGCAGAGCGCAGCCTGTCGGCACGTGAAAGGGCCAAAAGGGCTGAAAGGACCTTGCTGGTCCCTTTTTGATGAAACTAAGCAAAAACCTGCTCCAGCCGCTCGCAGGCACCGAGACCAGGGGAGCAGACTAGTGCTACCCCACGTGCCCAAATCGGGTGTAGAACAGACAGGAGACCCTCAGCTTTTTTGTTTCACAGCCCCCTTCCTGCTGCGCTGGCATCCACACGGGCATAGCTCGGGGGGCAGGAGCAGGGGGAGGGCAGCAGGCTGTGGGCTCGGGGGGGGCCACTGGGGTGTGGATGGAAACCGGGTGCAAGAGGTGGGAGCTGAACTGCCGAGGGTCTGAACCCAAAGCACGGGTTTGTGCTGCCCGACCCTTGGCCGGGGGGGGAAAGGCAGTGCCCGCTCAGAGATGTGGCAGAGTGTGAACCGCCCCTGTGGCACACAGGGGCGAGGGCTGAGAGCCAGCACGAAGCCACCGAGGAGAAAGGAGGGGAAGGGCTCCGCGAGGCCGAGGCGGCGGGCTCAGAAGGCGAGAGGAATCGGAGACCACCGGGGAAGTGCCCGCCATCTTGTTTGCCGTCTCCATAGCAACTGGCCGAGGGGTCCGGCGGCGCCATTTTGTTTACTGTCGCCATAGCAACGAGCACGGCCGGGCCGGAGCCGCCATCTTGTTTGGCGTCTCCACAGCAACGAGAGCGGCCGGGCCGGAGCCGCCATCTTGTTTGGCGTCTCCACAGCAACGAGAGCGGCCGGGCCGGAGCCATGGCGGGCGCCGGGCGGCTGGAGGAGCTGGAGCTCAGCGCCGAGGAGGCCGAGCGGCTCCAACGGGCTTTCCGCGACGAGCAGTTCCGGGCGCTGTTCGCCGAGTACGCGGCGGAACTGGCCGACCCGGAGCAGCGTCGGCTTTACGAGGAGGAGGTGACGGCCTTGGAGCGGGAACGCGGCGTGGAGGTGCGCTTCGTCCACCCCGCGGCGGGCTACGTGCTGCGCACCAGCCAGGCCGGCTCCCGCCGCTGCTACCTCAACGTCTGCAGCAACCCGCAGGTCGGGGCGCCGCAGGCCCGCGCCGAGCCCGGCGGCCACCGCTGGGCCCTGCCCTACAGCCTGGCGCCGGGCCGGGAGGAGCTGGGCCGCGGCGGCCAACGCCGCCTGGTCTACGACGTGGTTTTCCACCCGGCGGCCCTCCGCTTGGCCGCCCGCAGCTCCCGCTTCCGCCGCCTGCTCAGCGACACGGCGCTGGAGGCCGTGGAGCGACACTGCTCCGTGCAGCTCGACCGCGCCAACGCCGCCGTCCTCCGCGGCACCAAGTACAAGGGCGTCCCGCAGGCTCCCGTCGTCCGCACCCCGCTGCCCGGCGCCTCCCCGCCGACCCCCGCCGACGGCAGCGACGACTCCCCGCTGCCGCCCTTCCCCTTCCCGCCCGCCCCGCCGCCGCCGCCCGCCGCTCCCCCGCCGGCCCGGCCCGCCGGCCCCACCACGCCGCGCTGGAGCATCCGCCACCGCTCCTACGTGGACCTACAGGACTACCGGTACTGCCGCGACTCGGCGCCCAGCCCGGTACCGCGGGAGCTGGTGGTGACGGTGGAGCTGCCGCTGCTGCGCTCCGCCGCCCAGGCCGAGCTGGAGATCCGCGGCCGGGAGCTGCGCCTCGACTCGCAGCGTCCCGCCTACCGCCTGCGCCTCCGCCTCCCCTACGACGTGGACGAGAGCGGCGGGCGGGCCGCCTTCCACAAGGCCCAGCGGCGGCTGCTGGTCACGCTGCCCGTGGTACCGCCGGGCCCGGGCGGGGAGCGGCTGCCGGAGGCCGGGCCCGCCGCCGAGGGGCTGGGCGAGCCGCCGGCGGGCGGCGGGGCGGCTCCTCCCCCGGGTCCCGGCGGCGCGGCCCGCACCACGTGTGGCGGCCGGGAGCCCGCTCCGCGCCCCGAAGGGCCGCCCGCCGGCGGCCGCCCGCCGCCCCGCTCCGCCGCCGCTTCCCCCGCCCCGAGCGCCAGCCCCGAGCCCAGCGGCCTCGGCGGGGACGCCCCTCCGTGCCCTACCGAGAGCCCGGCCCCGCCGGCCGCAGAGGGCAGCCCCGGCGACATGGCTCTTGCCCGGAGCTCCGGCAGCCCCGAGGCCGCCGTGTGCCCTCCCTTCCAGTGCCGGCAGGATGAGGCCTCCCTCACCCTGCTCCTGCCTGTGCCCGGCATCCGGCCCCAGAGCCTCAGTGGGGACGTGGGCACGAACCACTACAGCCTCCGCTTCTCCAGTGATGCTGGCGCCTATGCCCTCTTCTTACAGTTTCCTCCCGCAAACAGGCTGGCGTCCCCCGAGACCAGCGTTAGCGTGTCTGACCACAATGCTGCCGTCGGGCTCGCCAAGGCCCCCGGGAGCACTGGGCCCTGGGAGAAGTTCTGCTTCGGCCTTGACGCCTCCGCTCTGCAGGTAATGGCTTCAGAATGGTGCATCACGCTCCCCAGAGTGCCACCGCCTCGCTGCGGCATGTGACTTCTGCTGTTTGCATTCATTTATGAATGGTGGCCCAGGGAGCTGTTAGGTTATCGGTCTGAGTTTGGAAGAAGTTGCTAGTGACGGAAACTGCTTCCGTCAGAGAGCTGTTATCGGATGTAAGCAGAACGACCTAATTAGTGCTAGTCTTGTACGAGCAGTACAAAGGTCATGTCACGGAGCTGACATTGTCCTTGGAGTTGAAATGACTTCTGCCTCCCACGCTGATCTGATGCTGCGTGAAAACGGGGCCTGCACTATGGTGTTAGCCTTTAAGGCCATGTAAATTGCTCACACAACCTATTCGCATGAAGAAAGGAGATGTTTATCGTACCCCAGACATAGACACGCATGCACACAGTGTCATGCAATGCAGGCGTGTGAGTGGTGTGTCCCTGTGTCTGTATCTGAGGACAGAACTCCCATTTACAGCCGCAGGAACACCCGTTAATTCAACCAGAGTAGTACAGCGAACCGCAGCTGTGAGCTGCTGTCGATTGCCATTTTGTTGGGCTAGTTTTTCATCTTACCAGTCTGAATATGATTCTAGTTGAGATGTTTTATTATTTTACGGGTCATGAGGCAGCGATGCTCCCTGTGGCGGGAGGAGGCTGGCACGCCTGCTGAGAACTGACCGTGTTCCCGCAAAGGGATGCTCAGCACTCTTGCTGTCAAGAAGCGCTCACGCAAATTTTTTGGAGAACTACGTTATTCTGTAAGCTCAGAGATTCAAACAACTTATCACGAGCAGGGATTAAGGCTGCACAATTCTTGTGTAACCCTTCAGCCATGTGGTTTTGAGTTTGTCTTTATTTTAAAACAATAAAATCCTTTGCAGGTTGGATCACGTAGCATGGGAGCGCAAATCCAGAAAACTGGATATATCCACAGGGATGGTGGTTTGGAGTATCTTATTTGCTCCATCCCTACAATTAGAAAATACTGCAGGATCCTGAAAGATATTTATCCAATTAGTATATGTGCAGCTGAATTGTTGCGTTTTGTTTCCCATTTAGCAGGCTGCATACCTTCTCTGTAATAGCAGCTCCTCTGAAAGAGGAGCTGATCATTTCGGGTAAGTATCGAAGATGATGAGTTTATTGAGAACCATCTACGCTGAACTGTTTGCAGTGCATTTCCTTTGCTTTTATGGGATCAGGAGCCTGCAAGTCTGTGCAAGTGGGGCCATGAAACGTTCGGTGCTATTGTTAATTGGTGTGATCAAGTACTGGGTGCGATGTGACGTTGAATAAGCCATCGTGCAAACGACTGCCTGTCTTCTGTAGAGGTACAGAAGGCATAGGCTAGGAACTACAGGCATTTTATCTGCTTTTTCAGATAGTTTGAACGTCCATCTCTCTCATCACGCGGCGTGGCGCGTGTCGGTGTGCTTGCTTGTTGTTTTATGGCGTACAGGCCTAAATGCAGGTTTTAAGGGAAAACAAGAGCTTTGTGTCACTCTTTGTGGGGATATAGCTGAAAATTCAGTTTGGGAACGGGAAATTCTGCTGCAGTATCTTTTTAGTAGTGTGATGGATGGACGTTTCCGCATGCTTTGATCTCAGTAATGATTGAAAGTGTTTGGTATGTGGTTATTATGACTGGGGGAACACCTTTTGATTGACAGTTGTTAAAAGGGCATGCAGTAAGGGGATTTTGGTCAATACTACATTTTTGTGAGTTAAAAAAAAATCTTTGAATGCGCTGAATTTATTATATATTGCAAAATGTTTTGGGTGGAGTAGTAGGAGGAGGAAATTTAGCATTAGTCATAGGCCTCCCAGCTATTCATTCATGTACCAGGCTAAAAAAGATTGATTTCTTCTGGGGTCCTTTTGGATGCTGGGCCTGCAAATTGAAGCAGCTGAAATAGTCTAAAGTCATTTGTTCTGTTTGCTTTTTTTTTAACTGTGCTATTTCCCAGAAGTGCCTGTGCCAGCGCTGATAGCTACATTCACTCAGAGTGAAGTGAGAAAAATTAATATTTAATCAGAGCTACTCTCACATGCTGTCTTTTATCCATTAACTATTTGCTCGTGGTAGCTTCTCTTCTACTTATGCTGACTTCTTCAATTTGTCTGCTGTCAACTCTGGTGTTCTTCTGCTTTGAATCTCCCTCTATAAATCAGAGCTACGGCTCTTGCATTGAGATCTGCAAGGAGTTATATCAGCTGTAGGAGAGTGTTTTAGGAACGCACACAATAGCAGTGCCCTGTTTAATCACTTTAGGGAGCTTTCGGTGGCCTAGGCGAGCAGGAATTTTATCCTGCACTTCCCAGTTGCGTTGCTGTCTGCTTGTTGGTAACCTCTTCTCCCACCATAGCATTGCCGGAGGATAGTGTGCGGTGGAAGAAGAGGCCGGTGTTTTTTTACAGATATGAAATTTCTATTCTGCTATCGTCAGGGAAGTTGCTTCTTCCTGGAGACCACGGGTTTCTGTGTTGTTTCAGGGAACAGGTTCCTTGCTGGGTTAGTTACTTGAGAAATCTGCCCAACTCGGGGATGGCTCGTGCCACAGTGGCTGTTACAAGACCCCGTTGGGCTGCCTGTGGAGCTGTCTCCCATTAACATGCCGAACAAGCAGGAAAACGCGTTACGATAATAGTTCACCGCATAAGCAGAATGCATCTCGTCGGCAGCCTCGTCCCTGGACTCTCCTGTAGTGCAGTGCCTATCGCTTGATTTTGATTGCCTGTGCGCCTCTGTCCAGATCAACACGTACGATAACGGTGCCGGTAATTGCACAGCCCTGCCTTGCAGGCTTGTGACGTTCCTGCTATCGCACTGGCCTCTTTTCTTGTTGGGAATTGGTCCGATACAGATATTGGTAGAAGAATGAGTTGAGCCTGTCCTTAGGACACCATTCCTGAAACAGAATTTGAAGGACTGGTTTTCCTTTTGTAGTCAGATACGTTTGAATCCCGGTGCTGAAGGACGATATATTTAGAGCTCAGTTTCCATAGATGCTGAGCAGTCTGAATTCCCACCCCAGCAAGTGCTTATTTTGAGCGAGTCTTTACAGCGCAACAGTCCTCCCCAGACTTTAACTGTGTCATTGCAAGTATTCCTTCGTTTGGTAGCTCTTAATGTTGCTTTGGTTTTACTGCTTTCCCATACAATAGACAGTCAGCTCTCTGCTGACTCTGAGCCCTAACTCCTTATCAGCAGTTGCAGCCACTGCTTCTCTTTCTCTCTGAGTCATTTTGCTCCTTGGCTAAACCATAACATCCACACAACTTGTTACGGTGAGCAGAAATCCTACAAAAGTAAAGATCCTGTAACTTTGGACTTTGTGGACCAGGGTCATGTATTTCAGGGCTTTAAATGTTATGTTTTGTCATTGGCCTGGTGCTCAATTGCTGTACCAGAGACCACACAGCATTGATATTCCTACAGGGCTCGCTCCAGGCCCTGTTTTTTCCAGGGGAATAGAGGCCCATTACCTGAGGAAGTTGCCTTCACTGTCTGCTCTTTGCCTCGAAGGACCAGCTGTGGGCTGTGCTCCCGCTATTACTCTTTATCGCAGTTCATCCACTAATGCCTTCTACATTTCTCACTTCCAGTTGTTTAAATCCTGGGAGCTCAGGTCTGGGAAACTCCTGCATTGAAGAGTTCCCCCCTTCATTTTAAGACAATGGAGCCTAGGGAGTAAACAATGAAAAAGAATGGTTGAGAGGTAAATAAACATTAATAAAATTTGTAAGCCTGCCAGGCAAGGCTTCCGAGAACAGCATGTCCCAGAATGTTCTGGTTTACGGCAGAGCTGGAGTTGGGCAATTAATGAAATCATGCCTTCGTAAAGCACCGTCGCTTAATGTCTGGTCTCCTGGGGTTAAATGTGGCTCAAGTCTTAACAGAAATAAAAAGCAGTTTTCTGGTGGGTGTATATGAACTACTGAGACCTGGGGGCTCAGTTACACTAGCATGTGAAACACGTTTGGTAGGTAATTAATTCTGCCTGCAGTTTTTGGGTCATGTGTGCTCATTTTCATGTGCTTAGAAAAAGATTGGTTAAAATAATTGTTCCCTTTCAAGCTGATCCACACCCTTCCCGCCCTTCTCAGAGGACTGGAATGACTTTGTTCAGAGGATGTACGCTCACCCTCCTGGTCAGCGCTTCCCTCCCAGGGTTCCCCTCGCTAGGGAGGGAATTGTTGCCATCAGCCCATTCCTTTTATAATAAAAGCTGTTAGGGAGAATATTAAGATTTAGCTCACGTAAACCCCCACAGGGCTCCAGAGAACAGCAGGGAGCGGCTTTTCTTCTGCTTTACTATGCATTGAGATTATGTTTTTTTAACATTTACAGTACAAAAAATATTATACTAAACATTCCTGATTAGTTCATGGTTTGAACTGAGCATGAGTTATGCTGTTTGTGAGGATTACTTAACACAGGTATCTAAAAGGGAATTGCGTAGCGATACGAAAGCCGTGTTTAACTTCTGTGTGAATGTTGATGCGTTCATGGAGAATGTTTTAGATGGGTGTGTTACTGAACATAAAAAAAGACGTGTGATTTTTCTGCTCGGCACAGCCACCAGCGCCTTCTGAAGGAGATCCTTTTGAAGCTCTTGTTGCTTTTTTCCTTCAGAAAGCAGCCAGTAAATGATGCCGAAGCCCTCTGACCTCTGCTCGCTGCACGCACCATCACGTGTTGTTTTCTAACCCCTGGACTTCTGCTTTGGCAACAGGTATGCTGTGGGGCAGTTCCTCCAAGACAAACACCCGCTGTGACCTGTTTACACAAAAAAACTCATGGGAGCAATATTATTTTTAGTTGTCTTTACAAGACAGGGGCTGTCAGTCTTTGTAATTAATCTTCTCATTATCTCATTGAACACGGTATTTGTCTTGTATGCGCTGTCAGGTCTATTGTGCTCAGTCAGGTCCCGTGCTCTCCAGCCATGCTCTCCAGCACACGCCTGGCATGGGGCTGCTGCGAGGCCACGTATTCCCTGGAAAAGAAGTAATCTGTGGGTTGCAGAGCTGCATCGCTCGCAGCACAGAGTGTGCGGAGAAGGCTGTGGGCTAGATGTGCTGCCGTGGGCACGCTGCCTCGGGCCATGCTGGGGCTGTCCTCGTGCTGGGTGAGCTCAGAATTAGGGCTTTTGTGGATAAATGTATTTCTTGGTTTGAGAGTCAACCAAGCATGAAACCTAGAGAGCTGTGTTGGGAAGTGTAAGATACATGGATGTTTTAAGCCTATGCCACCTTTCAGGGAGAAATCTGTACCGGAGAGCTGAACGGATGGTGCGGTATGCTCACAAGTCCAAGCAGAGGTGCTGGGTCTCAGCTGGCTGGGGCAGTCCGGCTAGCTGTACTGCTGCATCTAGGTTTTGCCCTTATTTCCAAGCTATTTTGAGTTGTGTTCCATGCTTTCTTTGAAAGTCAGGTTTATACTTTTCAACTCCCAAGCTACTCTAAAGAGTTAATATAATAGTTAGGGGTCACTTCTTAGAAGATGGTGCTAGAAACTAGGACTGTTGTGCTTAATCCTACAACAGTTTATTTTTGGTTCAGTTAATTCTGTGCTCAGCGTTTCAGGACTCTTGGCAAGTTTTTTGGGAGGTCAGGGGAGGACAGAAAAGGAGAACAGAACAAACTTATTGTTTGATTTTTTTCAAAGTCATCTCTTTCCCAAACTACATTAAGAAACATAATTAGTTTGCTTCTGCTATAAAACAAACTAATTTCTGAATAGCCTTTAATTGGTAGATGCATTATGGGAATAACATGCTTACACAAAACAGTTATGTCAGGAAACATTATTAACCTACTGATTAAGCCCATGAAAGCTTATTTTGAGCTGTTTAATCTTTGCAGTCACAAATACCTTCTAAAAGTTTTTACCCCCAGTACAGGTACCTTCATTCACCAAAACTTTGAGCTACAAATTCTTATGTCAAGCTGGTTTGCAATGGGACCCTATAAACTGAGAGGCCAGGAGGTCCCTAGATCCAAGTGCTTTTCCATGTTGGCATCAGCTTCTCATTACAGAAGACATGCAAATAATTTAAGCCTGAAATCTGTCCTGCTTTTAAAACTGTTGCAGCCTGTGTGGGAGGTAACTCTGGATGGTAACTGGCTACGAGTTTGGATAAAGCAATGCAGAACAAACTATTTGAGTGCTAAGGGCAGCCGTGGAGGACTGGCTTTGCGCTGAGTCTGCCAGTGTTGCTGCCGCTGTGCGCTGTCAGTGCTGTGCAACAAGAGGATGGTTTCGAATGATGAAGTGTTCTAGAAACCAAAGTCATTCCTGCTAACATTTATGTTAATTTGGTCTCAGTTTAGTAACAGGGAAAAACAAATGTGTACTAAGCAGCAGATGACAGTATGTGCAGGGAAAAACAAATTTAATTCTAAATTGCTAAGTGAGTATCATAAATATCAGAAAATAAACTGTGCAAACTGAAGAATTATTTTACAGGGTCAATGAAATCATCTGCAGATGGTTGTCCTTTGCTGCTCTTCCAAGCCAGAGCAAACAGGCTTTCAAATAAATTCCTGAATCATTTTTTTCCAAGGTCTGTGCTTTGATAACATCTGCAGTAATATAAATGCCTCAGCGTATACTCACCATGAATGCAAAGTCTGAATTACAGTTGCTGGCTGTCTGAACAGGCTAGTGATAATCATTATATTGATAACAAACAGCATTGCTTGTGCGTACAGCACAAGGTCCGGGATTTACGGCAGGCCACTGGGTAGTGCCGTGGTAAAGTTTTAAACACTTATTTGAAATGTAAGTGTAGTGTTCTGGGAATACAGTGTCGAGCTGGTATGAAACCTGGTCAAACTGGTTTATAGTAATTAGTCAAAATGATAGGAACATCATCACAAGTAGTTACTTTTTATCCTCCTGTAAAGTACTGATCAGTAGACCTTCCATTCAGTTTTTCTTTTTTAACGGAATTTTCTGTGAAGAAAATAAATTATTTTGCTTTTAATCAGGGAAACAAACCTTGAGAAAGATTTATTGGGTTTGTTGCCAAAGCGCAAAGTTCCGTCGAAGATGAACAGCTGTCGCTCTCTTCTTGTAGCCATGGTTGACGTGCAGCGCTGGCACTCGCACCCCGGACCTGGGGAGGCAGTTTCTATACGGAGCTCTCTCAACCTCATGTTCTCTCCTAAGGGTCATCTTGGTTTTCTTTGTTGTATCTCTGCTTTGGTCCATGTAAACTGTCTCCTGCTATTTCAGAAGTACCTCCGTGAAGCCATCCCAGCGTTTCGTGGGGCGCCGGGCACTGAGCCCTACCGCAGAGCCCTCCCTTTGCCACTGCTGCTGTTTCACCGCAGCGCTGACTTTGGAGCCAACGGCTCTGCAGCGTCTGCAAGCGACCCTGTGGTTAAAGTTGCTTCAGACAAAGTGATCTAAGGATGTGATTTGCAGTATTTAGACCTAACAGAACACTTTCCATTACCTGATGGCTGTTCAAGCATCTCCTCTCCGATTCCTGTACCTGTGTTTTCTTGTTATTGTTATGCTGCTTATGGACACGAGGAAGGTCAGGTACCGACTTTACGAGCACAAATGCACAGTAACCTTTTGCAAAAGACAAAACAAACTAGACAAAAAAAACGTTTCAGGTTTAGAGGAAAAAAAATTGTTTTCCTCATTTTATGTAGGAAAAATGGAGGCAAAGAGACTTGCTCACAGTCATAGTAGTCCAGGAGAGAGAACTGAAGGAAGGTTGCTGAGCCCCAAACCCCAGGTTGGTTCTTTTCCCAAGTGGGGTCTTGAGATGTGGAGGTCTTGCAGCAGTTATTCTGGAGGAAAAACAGTAACAAACACTCACCTCTTTTTTTTTTTCTTTTCTTTTTGTTTTTTTCCCTCCCTCACTCAGATTGCGAGTCTCCAGCTTTTAGGAAAACTTTCTTGCTCCTAAAATGAAATTGTGGGGTACAAAGGAGTGGAGGTGTCAGCTAAAGGTGAATTACTGGCAGGTGACTTACATTTCTCAGCTGGGTGGGGAGAGTCGTCGTGCTGGAGCAGAGGGCGCTTTGCTGCACTTTCCTTTGAAGCAAAGGCAGGGTACCAGGATGGGCTGAACCGCCGTCGCGCTCAGCAGCGTGCCGAAAACCCCGCAGAAGGGAAGCAGAGCTGTTCTATCTGTGATGCGTGGGTGAAGCGATACTTGGTGGAGGTGGAAATGTATCTCCTGTGCTGCCCAAGGCCTTGCCAGTGATCTAGTTCATGAGCTTCTGGGAGTTTTGGTGCTGCACAGATTTTTGCGTCTGTAATCCCTGCCTTGTTTCTTTACTCTGACACCTTCTCTTGAACACTGCAGAATATTTCTACACGGCTAAAGCACTGGCAGGGTCCCTCTCTGGCAGGCAAGAAAGGATGCAACAAGAGGGAATAAGTACTTCAGGCTTTCTATACAAAAATGCAAGGAATAGGTATGTTACTAGAGGGTTTTCTGTCAGGGCAACCCTGCTGTAGTTTAATCTTTCCACAAACTGCCTCAGCATCCGATGTTGGTTGTTTGCCTGGATTGTAATCTTTCTGGATAGAAAATGAATTCAATCCTCTGGTTTTGAAAACCAGCAATAGGTATGTTATGACTTTCCATATTGTGATTTCTAATTTAAATAGTGAAAAAATACTCCACTCTTATTTTTCCCATACAGAATTTTTTAAGATGTCAGTTAAATTTTGTACCTTAGACACAGCGTGGCATCTGGCTCTGCATAAGGCTACATCCACAGGGGGCCAAAAATGTGCAGAATTGCCTTTTTGCTTCCCAGTCCGCAAGATGTCGGTGATAATTGAATTTAACTTTCATTGGGTTGACAAGAGGGTAGAACTGGACTGAGAAATTTATAAGTATGACTTAAAGTAGAAGGTTTGCAACTCTTCCCTGCTATTTCCAATTAAACAGTTCATTGTCAAATGGGGAAGGTAATTCACAGAACATAAGAACAGTCCTCTAGGTTAGACCATTTTTACTGTGCCAACGTCTGTCCTTACCCGCGGCCTACAGCAGGTGATTTAGGAAGAATATGAGGACAGGGAAAGCTCTGCAGTTCTTAGGAAACAGCCCCTCCAGGGTATATTTTAGGACCTTTAATTACCTCTAACTGATTTAAATCTTTAAACCTGTAGCAACGTGTTTCACATTGTTTGTGAACTGCATATTAACAGCCTCAAAACATGTCCCAGACTGTTGTCTTTACCTGTGGAAACCTCTCTGTTTCTTCCAATTGGTGTTTACGCCTGTCTAAATGGAGATCTGAGAGGCCTCTGTGGGTGGATATCCGTGAAATGTATATAGCCAAGCACGTTTCATAGCCTTTGCTTTAGAAGGTCTGATCTTGAGGCCTGAGGATTCAAAGATCCTGCAATGACAGCCCAAGGAGGTGTTGGCATTTTCCTAAAGTAAGACACTGAAACAAATCCATAAAAGCATAACACCTTCCTGATGTTAAGACAGGTGAGGAGGGTGGAACAACGTTGGTGCAAATCATTCCTCAGAAAGAGTCTAAATCTATACATTAGTCACATATTGAAAGAGAGAAAACGTATGTTTCTTTTATCTTTGTGTATGATGCAGATCTGTCCTTTCAATCAAAATGAGCTAAGCACTGGTCTTCAATTCATTTCTCCTCATTACTTCTGAATGTCTGACTTAGAATGTCTCTGTCGAGACGTGAGTGTGCTGTGGAACTTGTGAATCAGTGCCCTGGCTTTGTTGGGAGTGAGTTTTTTGCTTCAATACTGCTGAAGTATAGTACAAAAAGAACATAACCTGCTTTTTCTTTTCTTCAGGAAAGATTGTTTGTCAGTGAAGAAAACGTCGATGGATTTCTAGGCACTGTTTTATGCCCTTCCTTTTGCTCCCAATCAGCACTGGAAAGTCAGCCATTAATTGAAGTGCTTGATGTTACTGAGGACAGAATTCAAATCAGGCTGAAGGTAAGGATCTCTCTGGCAGTAGTACATATGACTGATTAATGTACTTCAGCAAGATCGTATCAAATCTGACCGAAACACCTTTGTTCCTGCTTTGTCTTGATATAGCAGGGAAAACCATCGAGTAGGGTTTGTCTGCAAGTATAAATGTCAGTTTTTAGAAACACAGGTTCACGTTTGTGCCGTTTAATGTTACCAAGGGATTGAAACCTCCTATATTTCATTGGAAAGATGGAGAACTGTGATACCATCGTTAAAGACAGTGCTTTCTCCTTGCAGGAATACAGCATGGCATGCACACACTAAATGTCTCACTGGTATTAAAAGAAAAAAAATACTAAGTAACTACCTAGTATTCAGAGGGACCCCAAGTGCTTTCAGGTCAGAGCTGATGACAACATGCCGCAAACAAATCATGGCAGATGTCATCAGAACAAAACCAGAATAAAGAAATGAATAATCCACGACCTTCAAATACCCAAAAAGTTTGGGTTCGTGTGCTGGAGCCCACAGTTAAAGCATGCCATCTTTTGCACAGACACCTTTCCAGGTGCTTGGTCGAGAAGTGAACTTACCTGGAGGGACTTGGGGTCAGGAGGGAGTGGAGAGGCAAAGAACCTGGCTGCTGGGGGCGGGAATGGGAAAGGGCTCCTTAAGAGGGACAGAGCGTGCTCAGTCAGGGCCACTGCTTCACTCCCTCTGCCTCCTCACACAGATAGAGAAAGCTTTGAGGATTTTGTCTGTGAAGAATTGGGTCTTGTTACCTTTATTTAGTCCAAGTGTTCGAATACTGGGTGGTTTCCTATTGTGCGGATAATTAAACGTGGGACTATTAATCTTAAATGCTGGTCTCAAATTCACTGCTTGTAATGTTGAAGGTCTCATTCAGGCTACCCTTCTTCCTCAGTCACTCTGTCTATATCAAGGATGCAAGGTAGTCTGTTTCTCAGGTTTGCCACAGGATTAAAATCATAGAATCATTTAGGTTGGAAAAGATCTTTAAGATCATCAAGTCCAACCATTAATCCAGCACTGCCAAGCCCACCACTAAACCATATCCCTAAGCGCCACGTCTACATGTCTTTAAATACCCCTAGGGATGGTGACTCCACCACCTCTCTGGGCAGCCTGTTCCAGTGCCTGACCACTCTTGCAGTAAAGACATTGTTCCTAATACCCAATCTAAACCTCCCCTGGCGCAGCTTGAGGCCATTTCCTCTCGTCCTATCACTAGTGACTTGGGAGAAGAGACCGACCCCCACCTCACCACAACCTCCTTTCAGGCAGTTGCAGAGAGCGATAAGGTCTCCCCTCAGCCTCCTCTTCTCCAGGCTAAACCCCCCCAGCTCCCTCAGCCGCTCCCCATCACACTTGTTCTCCAGACCCTTCCCCAGCTCCGTTGCCCTTCTCTGGACACGCTCCAGCACCTCCATGTCCTTCTTGTCCCGAGGGGCCCAAAACTGAACACAGCATTCGAGGGGCGGCCTCACCAGTGCCGAGCACAGGGGCACCATCCCTGCCCTGCTCCTGCTGGCCACACCATTCCTGATACAAGCCAGGATGCCGTTGGCCTTCTTGGCCCCCTGGGCACACTGCTGGCTCGTGTCCAGCCGGCTGTCAGCCAGCACCCCCAGGGCCTTCTCCGCCGGGCAGCTTTCCAGCCACTCTTCCCCAAGCCTGCAGCGTTGCCTGGGGTTGTTGTGACCCAAGTGCAGGACCCGGGACTTGGCCTTGTTAAACCTCATAGAGGTGACCTCAGCCCATCGATCCAGCCTGTCCAGATCCCTCTGCAGAGCCTTCCTACCCTCGAGCAGATTGATACTCCCACCCAAATTGGTGTCACCTGCAAACTCACTGAGGGTGCACTCAACCCTCTCATCCAGGTCATCGATAAAGATATTAAACAAGACTGGCCCCAACACTGAGCCCTGGGGAACACCGCTCGTGACCGGCCGCCAGCTGGATTTAGCTCTGTTCACCACAACTCTCTGGGCTCGGCCATCCAGCCAGTTTTTTACCCAGCGAAGAGTAGGACTGTCTAAGCCACGAGCAGCCATTTCCTCCAGGAGAATGATGTGGGAAACGGTGTCAAAGGCTTTACTGAAGTCCAGGTAGACAACATCCACAGCCTTTCCCTCATCTACTAATTGGGTCACCTGGTCATAGAAGGAGGTCAGGTTGGTTAAGCAGGACCTGAATATCTCCCTTTGCAAAATAGGAGATGGAGAGATAAAGAAAATAAAATACTGGTTTTATAAAGAGGAAAATGTGAGGTAAAACTCCCAAATTGACTGGGATTTCTTGGTAGACACTGCATCAGAAATTCATTTAAAACTTTTCTTAAAGGAAACATTGAAAGATAATGCATAGGGACAATCAGGTTACTTCTGTGGCCATAAACTGGAGACGGTAGCTACAGTTAACGCGTAGATGGCTTCTTGGAAAGCAAGTTCAGACGAAGCATGTGTCCTCTGGAACTATGCTGGAGGACCAAGGAGTTTGTCCTAAAGATAGTGGCTCCAGCATTACTTGACAGGCTTAACTTCTGTAGCTAGTGTGGGTTGTACATTACAAATTTAAAACTCAGGTCACTGGAGAGCAAATGTGGATGTTTTGCTACCTGAGAAAAGGAAGCTAAGATACCTTAAATCACTCACACGTTCATGGGGGGGAATCATCCAGTGCTGAGAAGGACTTACTACTGTTTCTTTCGTTTCTTGCTGGAGTGAGTAGCGGTTCTGGGGTCCGAGAGGGCTGGGTGTGTGCAAGAGTGACTCAGTCCTTGAATCCATGAATCCAGCTGCTCCTGGAGAGATACCTGCCTGATCCTCACAGTCCGCTGGGAGGGACGTATGAGTTACCAGCTGTTTTTTGCGAAAGCAGTTAATAGCTAATGGTGAAATTGGGTAACTGCTGTTTAGACAGCACTGGGTCTCACAGTTCATACTTTCCTTAGGCAAACCACAGCAATTCCTGGATTAACTCACTTAGGCCAATTGAGAAAGACAGCTCACTTACCGGTTACACCTTTCATGTACGACAGGATGGTAATTTCCCTAATTGCAAGGTTAAAACACACTTCTTGCAATCAGATTTTAGATCCCTTGGCTGATTTTGTGGCCCCCAAATTCTAGAAAACAACAGCCAGGGTGTAGTGAGTCGCCGGTCTTCCCTGCTGTTAATTGTGACGGAGGCTGTGGCCATTTGGCAGCGGCCCAGCAGCATTTCCTATTGCAGAGGAAACCCTCGGGAGGCAAACAGCCTCCCTGCCACTCATTCCCACGCGCGGTACAAGATCAGGAAAACCTCAGCACCATAGTGACTTGGCTTTCTGGAAGTAGACGTTGGAGAAACAGGTGTCTTGGCCTGTCTTTACAGCAGTTTTGTGTGCCCAGTCTGTTTCGACTATAAAACAATTCATTTATTTTCTCCACAGCCGCAGGAAGCAGTCCATTCTGAATGTGATGGAAAAGAAGAAACACTTAGCAGCTCAGGAGGAGATTTTGCTGAGAAGACAAACAGTGGCTACCCCCCAACAAAGGCAGAAACAAACCGTACTGCAGCTGACACAGTTGAAGACCGTGCTACAGAAACCAAGAAAACTTCCAGATCTTTTGCAACAGCTGAAACAATAGGAAAAGTAGGCTGTAGTTCACACCATTGTTTGCAGCATGAACCTTCTGACACCAGTTCAGCGATTCCTGGCGAATCTAGGAGAAAGGAACCAGATTTAGAAAGTGCTGTCACAGTAGGCGAAACGGCCGTGGCCACAGACTCTGAAAAACAAGCTGGCCTTCTGCTGGAGGGGCAGGCGAAAGCAGAAGGGGATGAAGCAGCTGCATCCGCAGGGTGGGCGCAGGGGAGCCAGCGCAGCTCGCGCAGCAGACCAGCCTCCCCAGTTCTCCAAGAAGTGAACACGCAGGATGGGAGCGTGCAGATCGTTAGGGATCACGTAACGCACTGCCCGGTCACATTTCAGAATTCTTTGCTGTATGAATTGGACTAGTTTAATTACTTTAGGATTTCCTTCTGTTGTTTGATGCTTGCTGTGATTTCCACACGCTGGTTTATGACTTCAGGGCTAACAGCAGAACACAGGTTCCTACTGAGACTGTTTTATTTACAAGTCAACTTCGAATACTTACATTGTTAAGTATTCAATACTTAGGTTTTGAAGTTAACAGGTCTGAGTTTTCTAATCACATGTGTGGGCTCAAGTAGTTTTACTTGTAAGAAAGATGCAGCTGAAGGTGAATCTGAGCTTGTGGAGGAAAAGGTATCTTTATTGTTTATATAACTTTCTTAGTCTCTTGCTACATTACAGGGAGTATTTGTATATGTCCTTTTTTTAATGGCTCCCTCAGGAATTGCTGTGTTTAGTCCACCTAGAAATGAGCAGTATTCATCATTTTTCAAACCTTTCATTTTGTGATAACTGCAGGATTAGACTTGCACTTTTTAGCAATTAAATGAAATTTCTAATTACACAGAGAAGTTCTAATTACTCTCCTAAAATAATCAACATTTATACCATGTATTCCATCCTAGTACATCACTTCAGAACACGGCATCCAAACATACCCCAGTCTGTCAACTGAACACATTCAATTGCACAATAAAAACATTCTCTCTTGTTGCACGTCTGCTACTAAGTATTTATAGTTTGTAAAATGGATTCATTTTATCCAGATTAGGTTTACTTTTCAGAAACAGTTCCCTGTGAGCGTCAGCATGCTGTTCGCTGGTTCATCTCTCTTAAAGTGCGATAACCAAAAGAACATATCCAACAATAACAAACTTTCAGTTCCCTTTCTCACTGCTTCTGAAATAACTTCTGTTTTCTTTTAAGTTGTACGAGACACAAACGTGCTTTAGAAGAAAGTTAAATTTGACTTCTTTCACAGCTCCTCTGGATGTACTCTTACATTTCTATGTTAAATGCGAGTGCTTGCAGTGGGGCTGCGTGGTGCGAGCTTTACTTCTGTAACTTCAGTGGACGCCACCGCTGCCAGAAGCATCTGCCCTACCCTCTACGCCAGCCAGCGCAGCACTGACCCAGCTGGAGGAGGGTAAGCGGTTTGCTGGGTTAAGTTTAACCCCGATCAGCTCTGTCACACAGTCGCGCAGCTCCTTGTGGGAGGTATCGAAGGGCTGAGGCACAGCTCTTTCAGCATCAGCTCTGACTTTGTCAAACTATGGAAATGGAGCAAGTACCAAAGTTGTGGCAGTTAAATTAGCCCTGGAAAAAGAGAACAACTTAGTGCGGTCAAGATAAACATCTACGTACTACCTGCATTATTTCACAAAACTTGGCTCTCTCTCAAATGAACATTTAACCGATATATTCATAACCCATAAAGTAGGTGACAAATGGTGGTAAAAGGAAAGCCTTGCCACATGCCTTTCCGTTCACGAGTAACTGTTGTAGCCAGAGTCCTAAGTGCACCAACCCTGGTTTCTCTAATTAAAAGAAATGAAGCTTTTTTTTTCTCTCCAAATCTCTCAGCATAAAATCTACCTCTAAATATTGCACGTCTGTCACCTTAGCATAGCGTTTTCTTTCCCTAGCATACTTCTTTGTTCTACAAAAAGCTGCTTATGTGCTACTGCTACCAGTTGTGCTTCAAAGCGGAGTGCCATTAAAGCAGCCGTACTGCTAGACTTAAAACAGGTGAGGAAGTGGTCGGTGTTAACGAACGGCTCTGCTCTCCCCTGTTCATGGCTTTCAGCTCCAGTTCAGTGTGTTTCCTTTACACACAAGTATTTTTTACTGGTCACTTTACACAGCTGACTGATTTGAAAGCAAACTTTTTTGTGATCCAAACAAAAGCGGTGTCATGCCACACATTTGTTGCTCTATTCTGCCTCAATTAGTATCATTAAAAATTTAATGAAGTTAAATACACACTACTAGAACGGGTGATGGCATGTTGTTCAACCCTCTGGGTTAAAGAGAAGACCCTACCCCACCCCCAGTCCTAACTCTTTCTAGCAACACGAGATGACATCATCTTTTTGTGAGAATCAAGAACTTCTCTGATATTACAAAACAACTGAATTTTATTTTGGCACAACTAAAAAAAAATCGTATATTTATCTACATTGTAGTAAAAACAATGATTTTTTTTTTCCTTCATATATTCATCAACACATTGCAGCCAGACCAGGACGCAGGTATCAGGCACGAGGCGAGCTCGAGCGGGCCGGCCGGCCGGAGGTGCCGGTACTGCCGGCGGAGGTGGTGTGCGAAGCCCGGCTCCCACCGGCGCCGGAGCTCTGGAGGGCTCAGTCCCCTCGCTCGCTGCTCACCACCCCCAGCGCGGTGCCGCGGGCACCACCGCTCTGCCCCGATGGGGGAAAAACCCCACACCAGAGCACTATCAGCACCAGAAAAGATGCACGTAAACACAAGTTTTCTTCTCCTCCTCCTCTCTGTAAGCACAGCAGCGGCCACTTTTTGCGTCGGGGCTGCGGTGCTGCTCTGAGCGGCCCGGCAGCAGCAAGTAACCCGTTTCCAAAACGTGGTTGCCGAACACGAAAGATTACTATTTTGGGACACCTTTTACAAGAATGTTTATTCATATTAAAGCAAAAACCAACTCATAAATGCTTTTTATACACGTGTGTGCCTGTAAAAGACAGTATGGAACAACTCAAAAAGAAAAAGGCTGCGAGAATGATCCTCACTGAAGTCTGCGGTAACTTTTACAGAGTTCGTGGTCCCTAATATCTCCCCACCCTCCGTTTTTCACATGAGGGGACAGGGGTGCCATGGAGTACCTTTTGCTGACACTCATCGTTTCGGGAAACAGGTACTGTTGGTTGCTGTTCAAGAGAGAGTCAATTTTGGCACTCTGGGTGGACGGTCTGCAGGATTTCTTGTGGTGCATGCCACAGTCCCCCGTGTGAAAAATCCTGGGGATTTCAGGAACCAGCACTTTCCAGAACTTTGGAAGACAAGAGACAGTCAAGTGCTGCAGAGTCCAGTCCCAGTTGTAGTCATCGTAGGTGCAGAAGGCGTCCGTGCACTCGATGAGCTTCTGGTAGGTGTCTCTGCCGAAGGCCATGCCCATGTTGTGCTCGGTGGACTTCCACGTCTTCATCTCCACCTTGTCGGCGCGGCCGGCAAAGCCGCCGCGGACGGGGCTGTAGGTGCCCAGGGAGACGATCTGGCACTCGGGGCACTCCCGCTCGCGCAGGGCCCAGAGCTTTTTGAGGACGTGGTAGAAGTCGGGCGCCAGGTAGTGGTCCTCCTCCAGGAAGACGACGGGTCCGCCGTGCTCCCGCAGCGCCCGTACCCGCTCCCAGACAAAGTGCAGCTTCCACCACCAGTGGTGCTTGGTCTGGGAGAAGCGAGCTTCGCGGTAGTGCCCGAAGGAGTCGGGGTACTCGGCGTTGATGCAGCCCAGGCGCAGGGCCGCCGCCTTGCCCACGTCGCGGGGGCAGTCGTGGGGGTCGTGACCGGGGAACTCGCGGGGGTAGAGCTGGATGCTGAAGGGGAAGAAGACCTGCAGGACGGGGCAGAAGTCCACGCGTGCCGCCAGCTGGTTGAGCTCCTCGGCCCACAGGTCGTGGCTCAACACCAGCAGCACGTTCTCCACTCCCGCCGCCCGCCGCAGCGACTCCAGCAGCAACCGTAGGTGCTCGGCTCGATCGTGCACCTGCACCACCAGCACCACGTCGGCGGCGGCGGCGGCCCGCGCCGGGAAGCGCCCGGCGTTCCGCACCGGTTGGTCGAAGTTCAACCGGTAAATGAGCGAGCGGTAACTCAGCGTCCCGTTCTCGGTGAGCAACGGCGGTGCCGGAGATGCGGCCGAAGCGTTAGCAACGGGGCGCCGGGGCGGCGGCTCGCTGACCCGCGGCGGCTCCCCGGTGGTACCGGTACCGCCCCGCTGCTGCTGCTGCTGCTGCTGCTGCCGCCTCCGCCCGCCGCCTCCCCCACCGCTTCCCCACAGCGCCAGCGCGCACAGCGCCAGCGCCAGCGCCAGCAGCAACACCTTCCGTTTGTAGATCCGCAGCCGCATCCTTCCCGGCGGCGGCGGCCGCCGCTCCCCGCCGTCCTCCCGCCGCCGCCGCCGCCGCCGCCGCTCCCGCAGGCAGCGCGCGCGCGCTGCCGCCACCCCACGCCCACACGTCACCGCGCCCCATAGGCCGCCGGTAAGGCGGACGCCGCCCTTCTATTGGTCGTCGGAGCCGTCGCTCAGCGCCGCTTCCGGCGGCGGGGGCGGGACGGCCGCTGTCCGCCATCACCTCAGGCGGGAGCGGGCGGCCTCTGCCCCCCCCCGCCGGCTGCTCGCCGCGCCGTGCCGTGATTGGCCCGCGCTAATTGGGGGTTAGTGATTAGCGAGAGCGTGCGGGGGCCGGGGAGGATGTAAAGAGGGGGTGTTCGGTAACGGGGCCGGGGTGCCTCGTGGGGCTGGGTACATCGCTCCGGCGTTGGAAGGAGGGAAGAAGAAAATCCTTCTAGATCTGGAAGAATGAGGTAAAATAATTCTGGAATTGCAAGAACAAGGTACGAACGTCATCCTAGATTTGCAAGGAGGACAGAGGAGAAGATACTGTAACGCTAGATTTGCAAGAATAATGCGTAAGAAAACCACTCTAGAATTGCAGGAATAGGATCAGAAAATAATTCTATGATTGCAAGAATAAGATCAAATCATGCCAGTTTTGTGAGAACAAGATAAGTATTTTAGAATGGCAAGAATAGGAAATTCAGTCTACAATGGCAAGGCTAATAAATTCTAGGATTGCCAGAATAAGATAATAATTCTAGAATTACAAGAACAACACATAAGAAAACCACTCTAGAATTGCAGGAATAAGATTAGAAAATAAGTCTAGGATTGCAAGAGTAAGATCAAATCCTGCCAGATTTGCAAGAATAAGATAATAATTTTAGAACAGCAAGAGTAAGAAATTCAGTCTAGAATGGCAACACTAAAATTAATTATAGGATCGCAAGAATAAGATAAACTAATTCTAGAATTGCAAGAATAAATTTATTCTAGGTTTGCAAGAATAATATGTAAGAAGAAAGCAGTTCTAGAATTGCAAGAATACAAGAAAATCATTCTAGAATCGCAAGGATAATACAAATTCTAGAACTATGAAAATATGACAACAACCATTCAGAAGAATGATCTATAAGATGACAATAATTCTAAAATTACAAAAATAATCTGTAATAAAATAATTCTACAATTACAAATAATTGCAAGAATTACTCTTGCGATTTCATCCATTGTGTCGCAGCCCCTCTCCTCCGCGGGCACAGACCAGTTGCAAAGTTTGGTGACAACGGCACGGCGTGCTCCTGAGGGTCAAATACCATCACCCACGCAGGTCCTTGGGACCCGCAGGAGGAGGAGAGCTCTGCTCCCCACGGCCCCACTCTACGCTCACAAAAGTTGCGCCAGTTTTGCTTCAAAAAGCTTTACAAACCTGACAGCCGTCCCCGAGCTGAGCGAGTTTGGGGCCGGGAGCGGCTGGCAGCCCCAGCGCGGGTTTTGAGGAGGCCCTGGACCAGTGGGGGCCGCGGAGCGAGGGGCAATGCTGGCACATCCCAGCTCTATCTGGCAGGAATTTCTGACCATCTCCGTCTGCTTGCAGCAGCGGCCCCGTGTCTCACGAGCACCCCGCCCCGGACTGCAGCACTGCCCTGGGTTTTGCTACATTTACCAAGGTCTTCCCTGCGCCTCATCCTTTATAGCGCCAAAACGCTGTTTTCAGGAGGCTGCTACCACCTCCTCCTCCTGCGCGGGGTGGTACCAATACACGCAGCTTTGGGGGTTGTTTATTTTTCAGTCTGGGTTAACATCAATACTCATTTCCATCATTTCAAGTATTTCCTGCCCCAAGAAGGCAGCCTCCGCAGAGCCAGGTTTAATGTCTTGCACAGCCGTGGGTAAAACTCCGGCAACTAAAACACCGTCCAGTTGGGATAACAGAGTTTCCCTGACACATCAGCAGCATACGGATAAACACGCTAAAGATCACAAAGCACTCGCATAGTGCCAAGCAGCATCAGCACAGCAAAACCAGGCCAGTTAAAGAATGATCCAACCTGCCGCTAGCCCTTCTTGCGGCAGCATTCAGGAGTATCAAATTGAAATCTGCCACCGAGGCTTTTTCTCCCAAGATGAGATGATAAGTACAGGTTTCAGTTGCATTTAAAAGCATCTCACATTAGACAGCATCCTCAAATTCCGGGTGAGAGCCATCGGTTGCTTTAATCCGATGAGACTAAGCGCCACAGTACTCAACTCTGCAACGTCTGAGGCAAATGCCAAACTCCTTGGGCGCAACATTAACACAAGGGAGCAGAGTGACGCTTCTACGTTTAGGAGACATTGTTAATGACGGTTTCACAGCTTGACCTTTGCTGACCACAGCTGAGCTCTGCATAACTCAGCAAGTTTCTCATCATCACCCGGGCACAACCGGTGGTTTTCAAGTGAGGCATTAAAAAAAGAGAGGACTCCTTAAAGTTGGTTTGATTCAGTCAGATCACGTTGCTACAAATAGGAAACACAACATAAACAGCCCTACAGAGTTCCCCACACGTATGATAAATGAGGTAGAGTACTTTCCTATGAGAACTATTTTTGCCTGGTCCCATTTTCTCCATGAAAAGCCCTAGACTCAGCGGTTGGATCACGCACACTCCTGCGCTTGCAATATCAGAACTGTGCCCATCTTTTGCTGTCTACACTGGCGTCTACACCGTCTAGTCGGCTATTCCCCAGATGAGCCCGGCGCGCTGAAGGAGATCCAAGAGATGCCACAGTCGTCTTGCTGGCAGGCAAGGAAAACCGCTGCAGAAGATGCTCCTGAAAGGAGCGATTTGTGCTTTGACTTTAGCTAACTCTGAAGAACGAACGGCTTTGGCTCTTAGCTCCTTCGCCACCTCCTGGCTGGCTGACAGCAGGCAGCGCCGGCTCGGCAGGGTGCAGGCACGGAGCGCTGCAGCAGCTGCCCCGGCAGTGCTGCCGCGGCTGCTAATCCCTCTGCAGCCAGCAAGACTCAAACCCCGACTAACTCACCAAGCACCTTGCCGCCTCTGGGATGAAGCCGCGGTGAGAGGGTGTCACCCTACTGAGACAAATGCTTTGCAGCACGGAGAGAGCTTGTTTGTGGGGATTGTAAGAGACCAAGCAAATGAAGTTGGCTGGAACGGACTCCCAAGGGAACTTGGGGATATTATACACCCCTCCGACCCCTCTGCTTGGCTGCACAAGACTTCCTTTTTCTTCATCTTTTCTCGGAAGGCAGGGAGTTTAGCAAGCTCCTCTGCACGTTTGACCTCCATGGAGACAGCGAGATCGCGGCACCCCAAGTATGTTGCTAGAAGGTGCTCTGGTACTAATGCAGCGATGGCTGGGGAGGAACCTCTGCAGAACAGGGCTCCAGCACCCTGCTGCCCTCCGCAGTGCTGTGCCAGCTGCTGTAGTTTCAGAGGGTTAAGGGAAGCCAAGTCAGTTCTGGGGACGACACTTGCTTCAGAGATAATGGCACCCCAGTGTACACACATGGGATTAAAAAAAACCCAGCAGTAGTGCAGAGCTGACAGCAGAACATTCACATACAAAAAGCCCTTCCCCACAGTTCACAGCCTCCCTTTCATGCCAAGAGCGGTTGCAGTCCTCTTCACATTGGCCTTTAAGCCCCCAGCTGATCCCTTCTCCCAGCACAGCAGGGCTTGGACAGGACTTCACAGCCTATACCCCTCATTAGCAGGCTGCTCGCCTCCTGGGCCATGGAGGTGCGGTTTCCTCCTCCGCCCAGCACAGCTCACGCCCCGGGAAGGCTCTCAGCCACTGCACAGACACCCACACATCTGCATCTACATCTAAAATTCTTGAGGAGTCCCACAGGAGACCAGATTTCTGTGTCTACTCCACTTCCCTTAATCATGCACTCCACCTAAAAGGGTTTTTTCCCAGATCAGTAATCTTCAGGCTGCTGCAATCAGGATGAGATCTCTCTCCCTCTACAACAGCATTAACATAGGACCATTTAAAACGTGCCAGGGTTAGATCTGCAGTGCTTTCCGAAGATCGGTGTTGAGGTAAACAGGCACACTTGGCTTTCTCCTTCACAAGTTTTCTGTAGCTGAAGAGCAACAAAGAAGGAATGATTCACCCAAATCTTCCTGTAGTTGCTTACAAGTTACTGCTTTACAAGTACTGTATGGAGAGAGCACAGTCAAGTTATTCTGACATTAGCAGACAGTTTTAAAGATACTCAGTATTTCTAGAATAAAGGTTCCTCTTTCTCAGGAAAACATGTCTCTTGGCCTTGTCAGAGCAAGGCCCTTCAGTAGGACTGCTTCAATATTTATTTCTGCTGTGAATGTCTCGGATTAGCAAGGAGTTTGAAACTGATAATTTTTAAAAGGTGGATGAAGGTTGTGCTCACGTAGGAGATGTTAAGTGGTACCCACAAGCCAGTACCTTCTTCCAAAGCCTGCTGCCACCTTTCAGGCTGCTCCTCATGCCGTACATGGCATCTAGCCATCACCTGAAGCCCAGCCTAGATCAGTTCTGCACTCAGTAACTACAGATGTCTTGTTCCCTCATTGAAACTACACATAATTGCCACCGTGGTGTGTTTTCCTATGACCCGAAGAAGTGCAAAATGTGTAATTCACTCCTGGGCAGTCAATACCGCTTCAAAAACGACAGCCTAACATGCTCCCTCCAATCCATCACATATTCCAGGGCATGGGATGCCTAAAGACTTCTCAAGGGACTTTTCTTCCATGCTGTTTCAGTACCCCAGCCAGGGACCAGCTGACAAGACATGAAATAAGGGTGTGGATATGCTCAAGTATTTCAGTATCTTCACCAGGAAAAAGGCCGGGAGCTAATCCCTAGAATACACTGGATGAAAAAAACTCATGAGAGAAAACACAATTCACATGTATATAGAAGGGTTTCAAAATTTAATTAAGTTGACACAGTGAACAATTCAAGAATCTTTAAAATGTGAGAGCTAAGAAACAAAGTTTAGGTCACATATTTAGAAAAAAAGACATTTCTTGTATAACAAAGATAAAACCAAAAACATTTGCTCTGGTAAAAAACCAGCAATGCTGGTCCCTGCTTGAAGTGAGAATGCCATAACAGAACTTTTTAAAAAGAAGCACCTGGAATTACATGACCAGTTTTGAACTGCTCACACTGTAATTTCTTCTCATAGCAGCCTACCAAGTTGCTCTACAGTAAACAAGTCGGGAAGAGTCCAGTCCAGTGATAAAGTCAATGCAGTTGTGTTCTGTAGGCAGAGTTCAGAGCCTCGAATGTAAGCAAGCAAAGCAGTCTGATAAATGCTCACCTTCCTTCTCCTAGCAGGGAGAAACCACTTACGCCACAAAGCAGAAAACTGTCATGATACTCTGAACAAAGTCACAGCAATAGGAAAAAGAAAGCAAAATACATTCTAAGGAAGATTCATTCAAGCTAAGCATCGCTTTTTATTCCGACCAAAGAGAGATTCTAGTGGTGGAGGAACAGAGTCAGGCTGTCAGACCAGGCCGACAGTGCCCCCTCACTGCAAGGCTGATGTTTGCTATCGGCGGCAGATGCCCTATGACAGCACGTGTGGGTAACAAGCAGAAAACAATTTCAGGCTCCTCCGTCACTGGACTAGAACTTCAGGCAGAGCTTTTGCGCCCATTAATGGTCACCCGTTACTCTGCAGGTACCTATCCAGGAACTGGGAATAGCAGTCTAGAGAACAGAAGTAGCAGATGATGGGTGCTTCCGTACCTCCCATGTTATCCACGAGGACCACAGTGTGAGCTACGTGATGGAGATTCATGGTCACCGTGATCTGAATGAAGCTGCTCAGACAGGCACTTCCGCACTGGCATGTTTTAGCCACTTCCAGATCTTCACAAAGGTGAGAAGGAAGGAGATGACAACCATAAGGGATTCTGTTGAACAAGAGGAGTAAGTGTGAATTCACTACAAAATTAACCAATGTCACTCAAACACAGTGACATGCCATATGCACCAGCTGGAAGAAATGCCTTTCTGAGATCATAGACAAGGCAAATCTGAGATTTTGCCACTTGCAGTATCAGACTGGTTAGGAATTAAACACCACTTTCCAAGACAGTCACTAAAAACATGCAACCATGTTACTGACCCCTGAGTACCAAGGGCCTGAACTTCAGAAGACGTTGCGACAAGAACTAGGGAGTTCACAAGAGTCGTAACAGCCTGTACCACAGCAATAGAGAATTAGAGAATTAAAAAGAAGATTAAGAATAATGAGACAACTAGGCACATATCTGTTCTTCCCTCACATTAGCCAGGAAGATCACTCTATTTCCTCCTGGCCTGATAAGGCACCCACAATTTACTCCTCACTCTCTAACATGAAGTGGTAGTAGCGTAAAATCACCGTATCCAGAGGAAACGGGATAAAATGAACCTTTTTACAGTAACACTACTACAATGCAGACAATAAATTAAGGTTCTCCTAATATACCGCTCTTTTTGTCCGTCATGTCAATAATGACATTCAGCGACAGGAACAAGAATTGCTTCTTTTAAAATTCGCAGCAGAGTGACATAGTGTTTGCGGTACAAAATAAATAATTTCCCTGAAGTACTTTCTCGAGTTAACTTCAAAGTGCAGGTATCACCAGTGCCCAGCTGTCACTCCAGACTCACAGAATAGGCCTCACTGACTCACATCCCGACTACACCTACATATTCCCAATTCTTTCTACATACCATCATTCACATAGCTAAGACTCCTGTGGGGTTTTTTTCACCACCTCAGTTTCAGGACATCCTTTTTTTCTGGTCAGGACAAACATAATCACAGCTCTGGTACTTGCCCAGGATGCCACTATGAAGACTGATTTCCAAACATTTGCTTTCGTGTCTTCCCTCCTTCTGTTTTCTTCCTTTCTGGAGGTTTCTACAGCCCATCATCGTTCCTGTTTCTCATTCTTTGTTAATTCTCACCTCCAGGTCTGTTGCCCACTTGTTAGACTTTCTTTTCCCTGTAAGATAACTCTGGCCACTCTGAGCAATGCTGTCTCCTAATAACCACAGACCCGTGGGCAAGGGGACTGTTTCCATTGCTCATTTCTAGGGCGTGCCCTGCATGCCTGTGGACAGCTTTAGCACAGACTTCTGAGCAATTAACCCAGGTTTATGAGGCGCTCCCCACCCCCAAGGCAGGAATGGGCACAGAGCGTAGATTAGGAACACTTTGAGTCTGTCTCTCACCCCCTTTCTGTACCTGTGACTCTTTTCCATCTTCTCGCTCCCTTTTCCACCCAGAACAGGGTGGGAGTAGCAGCAGCTGGTACCGCAAGGATCACAGGCAGCGGCATGCAAGCAGAGCTATGTAAGCGGTGTGGGGGAAGGGGAAAAAAAAACGGATAACAAACAGCAGCCTGGCAAGGATGGTGTTTACGTGGTGAAATAATAACTTTAAAATTGCCTCAGAACTGGGCTTCTCCGCATAAGACCAAATACCCTCCCTCCAACAGCAAAGGAAATGAACAGCTCAAGGAAAACGTAAGGCAGGGAGAAGCCTGCAGTAGGTAGCGCCAACTCCAGCGTGACATTCGCCCTCGGAGAAGCCACTTCATGGTACCTTTCTAGCACTCCTTGGCGTGGGTAAGGTCCCATCTCAAGCAGAGGCAGACCGATCCACGTCTGTAACTAGGAGCTGTATGGCAGAAGGTAACCTTTTGCCAACACACTATTCTCACACGGGAAGGGACAGCGACAGGCTAGTGGGAATTACAGACGGTTTTAGTGTACTTTAATGTGAGGCCAAGATGAAGGGCAACCATGCTGGAAAGCAATTTTCAAGCTAGAGCCCAACACAAAATAAGATCAGTGCCACAAAATCCGCTGTAAAGTAAGCTCCTCAGTACAAAATGCCAGAAGTGGTTCAGGGTTGTAGAATCAATTCTCTTTTCCCCTGGTTGGGCAAGAATATTCTGTGATGGTGCCCCCATTTTGTGGATAAAACCACTTCAACCTACACCTTTCTCTAAATGCTTCCAAGTCACCAATTTACTGCGTTATCCTGTATAATAAAGGGATGATTTTACAAGTGGAATTCAAAGCAACTTTAACCTTATGATATTTAACAAGTGAAGAGTAATAGCCATGGACAGGAAAAAAAAAAACACAAGTCAGGAAAGTTTAGACTCAACAGGTTTGAAATGGTCTAGGTGCAGATGTGTACCCATCATGCTGCTCTTACCTGTAATTTAAGGTTGCTCTTGCAGCACACTCTAATAAAGTCAATGGTATTTTCAGTTGTATGTTGGGAACAAGTGGATTAGGCTGTTCAAAAGGATTTCCAAAGAGATCCAAGTTCTCAAGACAGAGTTTCCTAAAATCACTGGGCAAGAAAGGAAGTTTGTTTCGAGCTGCTGACAGAAAGCGTAGATGATCTAACTGGCCAATCTTGAATGGCAACCTAATCAACTCATTGTCATCGAGCTTTAAATTAACGAGTTCTCGCAGCTGGCAAAACTGAATTGGAAGTGCTTTAATTTTGTTTTGGCTGAGGTCCAAGAACTGAAGAGATTTCTGAAGGGTGGAGTTGCACAGAGCCCCACTGAAGGACTCCAGGTGATTGTCGTGCAAATTAAGCTCCTGAAGACAGATCAGGTCACCAATAGTAGTTGGCAGCTGCTTAATATGATTATGACTTAGGTCTAGTTTTCGGAGTTTCTTCAAACAAAGCACACGCATGTCAATCCGCGCAAGTTTGCAGTACGAGGTTTGGAGATGTTCGAGGGAGTAAGGGAAGTTTTTGGTGAGAGGATAGTCCCTTCTTGAAGTTATGATCATTTTTGTCTTGGGTTTTTCAACTTCTGAGGTCTTCGCTGGTACCAAGGCTGAGAGCGGGAGAGCTCCTATGTCGGTCCCTTGGTGAGCCAGTCTCACAGCTGAAAGGAAATTCTTTAAATTGCTGGCATTTGCCTACAGGAAAACACAAATGTGGAATTAAAAGTGTATTATTCTTGTGCTCATTTTGTACTAACACTTTCTGAACTATTTGGTACATGTATCAGGAGGTACTAACTCAGCAGGGCGATGAAATGGGAAAGGGAAACAACTCCGGCTTATTAGGCTGACGTGCTGTTTACAGTATTTAAGTACAAATGGCATGCAATTTGAATGAGAAGCTACGACATCTCTGAATAATCTAGATCAAACAAACTGCCTTTTCAAGTACAAAGCTCTGAATTCACAGCTGAAAATGAAGTACAGAAAAAAAGCCTGATTAACTGTGATCTTCCTAACCTGCAACACGATAAAGGGAGAGTTTATAAAACCACACATGGGGAAATCAGAGATCTAAAACTTGAGGCAATCTTTTCTGAAAGTTGCGAGGAAGGAAAAGGCTGGAAGCTGAGGTTAAACTTAACATAAAGGAAGGTGGAAAGCTTCAAGGCGGGTTAAGTAAATGCTTCTGGTCACATACAGCTCTGTTTGGTTGTGCCAGCATCAAACAAGGGGGTAATTATTTGCAGTCCTTCTGCAAACAAGTGACTAACTTTGTTTTAGGTGGGATATAATATAATGGCAGTAAGGACAGAGAGTCAAATTAATGGAGTATCAGATGACCTGTATTTTAAATGAAGGTCAAGAAAGCTGTGATACATTTGTTGTACTGATATAATTAAGTTTTATGAATAACAGGGTGACCAAATGTTTCTCTTCTAACTTTCCCAGCAAGCCTCTACTCAAGCTGACGTGCAGCTGACAGACAGGAAGCTATAAAATGAGTTATAAAATAAAAAGCGTGATGCATCCATACAAGTAAAAGTCATCTCTCACAGCAGGAGAGAAGAAACTTGGGGTTTTGGCATGGCTCTGAGAGTCGAGAGGTTTACATTCTTTTCCCAGCTGTAACTTGCCCAAGCCTAGTGACACCAATTTCTGCACCTGAAAGACAATTTTGCTTCTAAATGTATTTGTTTATACCAAATTCTAGAGTGTCCAGAACTAGCTTACATAATATGCTATAAGCATCTAGCACAACAGAGCAATGATCTCGGAGACTTCTGGATGCTAATGTGATAGAAATAAAGACAATAAAGGTCAAACACATTTGACTGCCTCAGGAACCTAAAATGATTGCTCTCCTTAAGCATCCCATGCACATCTATTCTTTCAAATCCGGATGTGATGCCCTCCAGACACAGGGAAGTTGCCTGTCAAAAACCTTTGTATCCAAGACCACCAACATCCATTATCTCAGCCAATCTAACTAAAACATTTAGCTCTGGGACTCCTCGTAACTACAGGCAGATTTGTCATGTTTCCGAGGGTAACAAATAGTTAACTAAATTTGGAAGTAAGGAGAAAAAGTCCTCCAGATCTCTAAAGACCAAGTAAAATACGTAACTATACATCAGAATTGAGTTACAGGCAATATTTCTTCGATCTCAAAGCATGAGACGCAACTGATAACAACCTCTGGCTACAAGAAACAGGTAAGAATGAGTTTATGGGCTGTTCACATGACTTCAGAATAAGAGTACTTTGTGTTCTGGATCCTTGAGACAAATTTCCTCCACAATACCTTTGTAAAAGCAATGTAGTATCTGTAAACCTTGTTGTTGAGAAACCTCGAGTATGTTGAGAAAAATACTAAGACGCATCTAAGAAGAAAAGCAAAGAATTAGTTGGAAGAGCTTGGGACACAATTTTCTGCCCCGCATCTGAAGTCTTGACCACAGAGAAGAGGGCGGGAAAAGAGGTTAATCTGCGTTGATGCCTTACAAGTCCCTTGTTTCAGAACTAAATGAATGATGACAAGGCAATTGGAGATTACACAGATTTCAGACCTTGCGTGCAATGCAGCAGGCACAGGCTTGCTGAAGGAAAAAACCAAACTCACAGTGACTTTATTATTTTTGCTCCAGGGTTGAATGCTCCGGACCGACATTTCTCAACTTAATTTCTGATGTAGCTGAATGCAGCAAATCGCACCGCCTGGCAGAGCACAAAGAGCGGGGTTTCGCATGGTAGTTGCGCGCAATTGGTACAGTCATACCCGGAAATCTCCATTCTACAAAGCTTTTGTCCATCTTTGAGAGTTAAGAAACCTTTAGGCAATGAACTTACAGAAGACTAGCAGAAACACTATGGAAAAATTATTAATAATCTTAAACTCGGTTTCTGGATTTGGAACATTTAAAAGGAATATATATTATCACTGGCTGTGGGAGAATTTAGTGGATTTGTTCCTGGAGCTTGACAGTACGAGGGCGAGCCTTATGTTAAAAATGGGGAGCGAGGATCTAGCCTCCTGGGAGCAACTCTGGTCATTATTCTGACTCCCGTTTCATTATGTTTGGTTGACACTTTCTTTTCAGTCTAACAATATCGTGGACTATCTTATCATACAGAAGACAATAGATGTAGTTCTTAACTAAATTACTACCCACGCTGAAAGAATGTCTGTCACACCATTTCCTTACAGGCCCTATAAAGGGTCTAAATGAGATCTTGGAGCACTAAGACACAGACCTTTCTAATTTTATACTACCAGTAGATCTGCTTACAACAGGCCTGCTTTTCTACTTTTGTTCTGAGACAAACTTTTTGAATTCTCACACTTCAGCAGAAATGCTCGGAGTAAAGGATGTAGATGTTTTGGATCTAACGCAACACACCAGAGTTCTCTTTTTTGCAAGATACAGAGCACATTTGCTTCTGACAAGAAAAAAATGAATTGGATTTGGACATACGCTACTTCTTTTATATTTAACCCTGTAATGTGAACTGCTCTTTTCATCACATAAGGCTGCTTCCCTTACCGCCACAGCCTTTGCTCTTGCACAGACAACGTATTTCCAGATCACCATAGCGCTGTGCCACGTTCTGCAAAGTCTTGGGCGACCACAACTACATTCGGGCTTATATTTAGTTATTGGTCTTATTCTCAACACAATAAGTGCTTTTTCTTTCTTGCTGGGTCATGTTTGTTTTCTTTTCAGTAAGTCACTGTCCCAAGATTCATTCATCCTGTTTCTCAAGCAGACCTCGCAGCCTGCCCCGAGCTCCACTCCCCTCTGGCAAAACTGTTGTTAGCGCCTGTTGCAGCTGCACTTTAAACACACCCTGTGCGTTTCTCCTTAGACAGGCCCTTTGAGAAAGCATTCTGCTTGTGAAGTAGTAAGTTCACCACTCATGATAACAGTTGCTCAGTCTGTCATCACCAAAATCATTAAAGGATCTCCTTCAGGCCAAAAAAATCAGAGTTGCAACAGAAAGTCAAAGTGATTTTCCAAACAAAAAAACAGTATTGTTTGCTTCTATTTACACACTCTAAGGTTTTGGAAAAGCTGTCCTGCTTTCCTCTTCTACAAGGCTACAAAAGATTACTGGAACAGGCACAGAAAAAAAACCAACATAAAAATTAAATGTTAAAATGTGATTTTTTGGGTGAGTTTAGCATTACTAAAAACACCTTACAGCTTCCAAATACCCTATGAATCGTAAACAAATGCCCTGGTGAGTACTACTATCAGCTGAGCATTAAGGTGAGATGGTGCCTGTACCACTGATCCGTACCATGAGTCTCCAGCTTTGAAAACCACACTGGGCATGACGCTTGTCTGCTAAGACAAGAGTATTTTTTTTTTTTATTAGAAAGACTGTAAGCAGTAACTGTTTAAGAGAATTTACAGCCAAAGAGCAAGATATTGTATTGGAGAGATGAAAAAAGTTGTTTCTTTCTAAACAAGTGACAAAGAACGACATGAAAAAAGGAACTTTTCTGCTCCTGCTGCTTCTCCAGAGGGAGCAGCAGAAGGGAGAATCAGGACACAGCCCAGCAAAGAAGCTGGACTCAGCCCTCTTGGCACAAAATTTCCCTTTCTTCTGTAGCCTGTTGAGGACACACAAAGCCAAGCTCCTTCACGCTGCCTCGCTTCCATCTCCTACACCAAAGTTGCAGCAGGTCAAAGAAGACTATTAAGAGAAGACGCGGTCGCTGTGTGGCATTTGTCGGACGGACCCCACGCAGACACCCCACGGCCCCACGCCTGGGGACCCGCTGGGGCCCGTCCAGGGCGGTCGCGGAGCAGAGCCCGGCGAGCCGCGGCACCGACTCCTCCTCGGTGTCCCCGGGCCGCCAGCCGCGGTCCCCGCACCCACCTTGCTGAGGCAGACGTCCACGGCGGGCTCCCGGAGGCGCACGGTGGCCTTGCCCTCCTCCACGAACCGGGTGAAGAACCGCTCGATGTTCTCCTGCACCTACGAGGCACAGCGGGCGCTCAGCGGCCGCGGCGGGACGAGGGGACCCGCGGCGGGACGAGGGGACCCGCGGCGGGACGAGGGGACCCGCCCCGGTCCCGGCTCCCCCCCCCCCACCCCGCCCCGCACCCGCCCCGGGGCGCCGCCGTCCCCACCTTGTATCGAGCGCCGACCCGGTCCCGCGCCGTGCACACCATGAGGTAAACGCCGCCGCCCCGCGCCCGTCCGGGCGGGCGGCCGAGCGAGAGGAGCGCCCTGGTGCCGCGGCCGCGGCCCCGCAGCCCGCAGGTGGGCAGGAGCCGGCTGACCACCTCCACCTCGCACTGCAGCCGCATCGCCGCCCGCCCCTCACCGGGACGCTGGTCGGCGGCGGGGCGGGAAGGCGGGAGGACGAGCGGCGCGGCGCGGAGCGGCGCGGCACCGCCCCGCCCCGCCCGGGGGCCTCCCGCGCTCTCCGCGCACAGGCGCCCGCCGCGGTGCCTGGCTCACCGGGACTCCCGCCGGCCGCCCGCCGCCACCGGGCAGGGGAGCGCGGAGCCGCCCGGCGGAAGGGCGCGCAGGGCGGGAGGGGAGGGCGGCGGGAGGGGCGGCAGCACCGGCAGCCGTGAGGGCAGCCCCAGCGGGGGGGCCCTCAGCGCGGGGCTCTTCGCCGGCGCCGCCGGCAGGAGGTGCTCGGCTCGGCTCGGCTCGGCTCGGCCGGGCGGGAAGGGTCGGGGCGGTGGAGTGCGTGAGGGGACAGGAAGGAGCTGAGGGGACGGCGGGTGTGAGGGGACACGGGGGAGCTGAGGGGATGGCAGGTGTGAGGGGACATGGGGGAGCTGAGGGGATGGCGGGTGTGAGGGGACACGGAGGAGCGAGCTGAGGGGATGGTGGGCGTGAGGGGACATGGGGGAGCTGAGGGGATGGCGGGTGTGAGGGGACACGGGGGAGCTGAGGGGATGGTGGGTGTGAGGGGACATGGGGGAGCTGAGGGGACGGCGGGCGTGAGGGGACACGGAGGAGCTGAGGGGACGGCGGGCGTGAGGGGACACGGGGGAGCTGAGGGGATGGTGGGCGTGAGGGGACACGGAGGAGCTGAGGGGACGGCGGGCGTGAGGGGACACGGAGGAGCTGAGGGGACGGCGGGCGTGAGGACACGGAGGAGCTGAGGGGACGGCGGGTGTGAGGACACGGAGGAGCTGAGGGGATGGTGGGCGTGAGGGGACACGGAGGAGCTGAGGGGACGGCGGGTGTGAGGGGACACGGGGGAGCTGAGGGGACGGCGGGCGTGAGGGGACACGGAGGAGCTGAGGGGACGGCGGGTGTGAGGGGACACGGGGGAGCTGAGGGGACGGCGGGTGTGAGGGGACACGGGGGAGCTGAGGGGATGGCAGGTGTGAGGACACGGGGGAGCTGAGGGGATGGCGGGTGTGAGGGGACACGGGGGAGCAGCGCTGTGGGCACGGGGTCCCTGTGATGGCCCCTGGGCTCAGTGAGCAGGGGTTGATGCCAGGTGCGGCATACCACCCGTGCCGGTGGCAGCGAGGAGCCCAGGCCGTGTGAGGGACGCGGAACGGGGCAGGTGGGTTGCCTGGCCTTGGTGGCAGGACGTGGCTCCTCACCAGGACAAGCAGCTCTGTGCTGTGGGTGTGGCACCACAGGCAAATCTGGACGATTTCTACAATTGTATGTAACAGAGGAATACAAGTTTTACAAGAAATCCTTCTGTGTGTTCATTTGCAAAGGTACCAGAGCTCCCTCTGAAGCCAGTGACAGAGCATCACCTCAGTGATGGCCTCCTGTCCCCACCACGGTGGGGCTGGGCCGGCTGACGGGTGGCTCTGCTGCTAGCGGAGGCTGAGGTAACACCACCAGAAACCAGAGTCGTGGGCGTTCAGAAACCAAGCTTGGGTAAAACGCCACGTTCACCCGCTGTGACGTGCGGTTGCCATTTGGTTGATTTAGATGCCGGTGCCCCCCTTTATCCTCCACCCCCTCTGATGACAGTAGCTCAGGCTTTGTAAACAACAGGAGAACGTGGGGCCTTGTGAAAAACTCGTTACCAAAATAACGGAGGAATTCAATAGAGCTTAAAATCTGAAAAATGAAAGAACTCACGATGTGAAAGTGGATTGGTAGAGGTAGGGCAGGTTGGGAATCTCCGATGGTGAAATTTCAACCTCCGGGAAGAGTTGCTTCCAACACGGGCGCGGTAGAAATTGGGATAAAACCACTGAATTTAACAGATCTACCGGCTGGACGGCGCACGCGGGGCGGAGGCCGAGCCGTGCGCGCGCACAGGCCGGGGCCGTTCACTGAGGGGACGCGGTGGGCGAAGACGCGGCTCGGGCAGCGGCCTCGCCGGATCCCTGCCCGCAGAGCCGCTTCTTACTGCGTTGACTAGGACTGGGAGAAAGAAAAATGAGCGAGTCCTTCCAGTATTGGCTTGCTCTCTTTCTTTTTTAAGGACGGGACGCAGGCTTTAAAGTGCTCTGTGCAAGAACCCTCAAAGCCAGTTTTTTTCTGGGGTCGGAGCATGCGCAGGCCGCGCGGATGCCGGCGGCCGCCAGCAGGGGGCGGTGCGCGCGGGGCCCGCGGGGCCGCCGTCGTCCAGCAGGAGGCGGTAGCGCGCGGGGCCGCGCGCGGGGGGCAAAAAGGCGTGGGGGGCGCGCGGGCAAAAGGAGCCCGCGTCTCTCTGTGTTGCCCAGGCTACGCTGCAGTGGCTATTCACAGGCGCGATCCCGCTACTGACCGGCACGGGAGCTTTGACCTGCTCCGTCTCCGACCTGGGCCGGTTCACCCCTCCTTAGTCAACCTGGTGTCCCCCGGCTCCCCGGGGCTCACCATATTGATGCCGGCCTTAGCGCGGACGCCCGCTCGGCATAGCGCACTGCAGCCCAGAACTCCTGGGCTCAAGCGATCCGGCGGGCTCAGCCTCCCGAGTAGCTGGGACTACAGGCACGCGCCACCGCGCCCGGCGCTGCTGGCAGCGCGCTGCCGCCTCTACTGCCGTCACAGCGCTGACGTCACGCCGCGGGGGGGGGGGGGGCGGGGGAGCGGAGCGGGGCGCGCCGCGGTGCAGGGCGGGATGCGGGGCAGCGTTGATTACCGCATGCGCCGGCCGCCATCTTCCTCTAGCAGCCGGGCGCGCAGCGGGCAGCATGGGCCACCAGCAGCTCTACTGGAGCCACCCCAGGAAGTTCGGGCAGGGCTCCCGCTCCTGGTCAGTGCTCGCCCGGGTGGCCGCGGGGCTCCCCGGGCTGCGGCTGCCGCCTCGCTCCCTCCCTCCCCTCCTCTCCTCTCCCCCTTACCCCGCGCCGCCATTACCCGCCCTGACCCTCCTCGCTCTCTTCCCTCACAGCCGCGTCTGCTCCAACCGCCACGGCCTCATCCGTAAGTACGGCCTGAACATGTGCCGGCAGTGCTTCCGCCAGTACGCCAAGGACATCGGCTTCATCAAGGTGAGCGCCGGCGGCCGGGCCGGGCGCGGCGGGCGGCTGTGCCCCTTCCCGCTGACGCCTCCCGCCTTTCTCTCTCTCTCTCTCTCTCTCGCAGCTGGACTGAGCGCCGGGGGGATGAGGCTGTCGCCAGAAGTTCCCGGGGCTTCCCTGCGCCTCCCCGACACATCTACAGCACCTCGGCACAGCCCTACTTAATAAAAAATCTCCTTGTCCGACTGACGTGTGCGCATTTGCCTTTTGTGAAGGTTCTCGCGGCCGAGGGGCTTCCGCACTTTGGCCCTCCCGGAGGGGTGGGTGCTGCGCTGGGGACAGGCCTAACCGAGCCTGCCCTGCCGTCCTCGGCTTTCCCGCACAAAACCGGGTGGCTGCAAGAGTGCTGATGCTCGCGTGATGCCACTGAGCCTCCGGGTTTGCAAGCTGAGCGGCAGAATGACTGGTCGGTGACTGGCCAGGTGGTCTGCTGGAGCGCAGCTGCTGGTAATGCTAGGCTTGCTTGGGCTAGATACTGGCAAACTCTGCTCTTGCTAGCCTAGGAAAGGGTGATGTTACCCCACGTCTGTGGTGCAGAGCTCTAACTCAGGCTTTGTGCCCAAGCCCTCCGCGCTTGTTAGGAGGTCTGGCACTTCAGGGTGTGGGAAGCCGTGGGGAAAGCTATAACCGATATCCAGACAAGACACGGTAACAGCATCCTGAGCTGGTGACAGGGCCGGTGTGTGCTGGAGCTCATGTGTGATGTGCTGTGCAGTCTGACTCTCCTCCCTTCCTCTAAAGGAAGTGAATTAATAGGGTTGGAGCTGCCCACCCCTTCCACTTCATGTGGCGTTTCCAGCCACTTAAAAGGCTGCGGTATGATAGGACTGAAGAGAGCTGGGCAAAAAAACCCACTTGCCAAATGTGCCAAAGGCCTGCTGTGGGGCCTTCTAGTTCCCTCTAAGGGGATTAAAAGGGTTGGGGTGCTGTCCTGCTGCTCAGGCTGGTTTTGGAGCATCTCTGCTGAAGCTATGCTACTTGGTGTGAGCTTAGTGACTAAATAAACGTTTTGATGATGCCTGAAATGGCAGATGGGCTGATCCCTCCTAGCTGAGTGCTCTGCATCTAGTTTGGGAAGCCCTAATAGCTTTTTTTTTGTTGTTAGTGGTTATTAAATTAACCAGAACAAGGTGGGGTGGTGAGGAGGGAATGGGAGCAAACCCAGGCACTGGCCTGGTGGCTGGAGTGTTTCTTCTGTGTGGTGGTAAAGCCTCCATCCTGCAGCAAAGAGGGCACTGTCCCCTCGTCCTTGTCCTGGGTGAGTACCTCACTGAACAGAAGCATGGCTGTACCTTGCTGTCACGGAGCCTGTTCTGGTTTCTGCGGTGACAGAAGCAGAGGTGTAAGGGATCCTGTGGGCATGAGCTCAGCACTGAGCTGCTGGAAGCAGGCAGGCATGCCTCACATCACAGCTTTTGGCCTTCAGTGAGCTTTAATGTCAGACTTCCTGCGAGGAACCTCTGGGGATGTGTAGCAGCTGAGCAGGGATTTGAGGTGTGTTTACAGCAAAAGCTGAAGGGCTGTGGGGATAATGCTGTGGGTTGGCAGTCAACAGCACGGAGCTCAGCAAGCTGTTTTTTCCCCAGCTGGCCGGATAAACTTGTGCTGAGCTGTGTGCTGCTGTGGTCAGTCAGTTGGTGACGGTGGTTCAGGAAGTATCTGAAACTAATGAAACTTGGAAAAAAACTTGTTAAGTAACACAAAACAAAGGTGAAAATGTGAGTTAAAGCATCTAGCTGCGTTAACATCTACATCTGGGAGAAAATGTGTTGTTATCATCCTAAGAGCTGCTGCCATGGCTTCACTGCAAGGGGACTAAACCTGCAGCTAGCTACAGGGAAAGAAGAGCTAATCCTGGGATGGTAAATAAGATAATAGTTCAAGCCTGATACAAAAATTAAAAGGCAACTATGGGGCTGTCTTGCTCAGAGGATTTCCATCTTCCCTTTGCCTTGAGGCAGTAACATTAGACTCAACAGATTTCTGCAAGGGTTTCTACATTTTAATAATGCACCTGTTCTCAAAATGCCAAGCAGACCATCGTGCATGGAAGTGCTGACCAGCTCTGGCGTGCCTGCTGTGGCCTGGCAGGATGATGGTGAGCAAGCAGTTCCTTTTTGCTGCTCCTGCGACCAAAGGCAGCCCTGTGTGGCACACAGGGATGCAGATTTGGGGTTGCTTGGGGAGCTCTCGCTGGTGCTGATGCAGGTTTGGTGCTGGACTGGGGAAGGGTCAGCTTTGTTGCAGCTGGAGGATGCTGTTGGGCCTGTCTCTGAATGAGAAATGGTTAAATCCCTGGTTCCTATCTGGATCCAGTGTGAAGGTGAGCTTCTACGCTAAATAAATACTAATAAAAAAGATGTAGCTCCTCTGGTGACTGATTATTTTTTTGCCGATTTCTGCTGATATACAGAGTTGAATTCTATGGGGTGCATTTGTTCGGCTTCAGCGTGACTGAAAAATCAGAAAACATCGACTGCTGTTCTAACCAATTACTGAATTTCTTATGTTAGGGGGATTCTTACTGGAGAAGGGTAAGTCTTTTGTTCTTAAGCATTATTTTAACACATGCCACAATCAGAAAGATTTGTTCTTTTTCAAGGAAATGAGTAAACCAGTCAGCTTCGCGTGTGGCTGGCTGCTCCCGATCCCCAGCAGAGAATGGGGAGTTGTGGTGCAAAAGCTGGTTTCTCAGCTGCTGATGTGAATCGCCATGAATGCTGCTGGGGAGCTGCAGAGGCAGAGGAGCTGGGAGCACTCGTTTAAGCTGTTGCTTGGGCTCTACGGACAAGGATAACTGAAATGCAAGGAGTGGATGTGATGCCAGCTTGGCATTTGAGAGCTTTGAGCTTCCTATCCTCTGGCAAGGAGGGCGTGATCCACACTGCAGTGCCTCTGCCTGTGTGGGGGAGCGGTTGCAAGTGTGTTAATAACCTGGCTGTGTCCAGTGAAGCGAAATCCCACTGTGTGCTGGGCCGTGCTGGCTGGGACGGTGTCCTGACAACAGGGAGAAATCAGATTATTTGCCCAAAGGGTTTGTGTTAAAGATGGTAGGTCACTGCGGTTGCCGATACCTGAACCTGATAACCAGTCATGCATCTTCTTACTATGAAAGATGCTTCTCATTTTTACTCCACTCCCTTTCCATGTACCTCTTAATAACTGACCGTAGCGTAAAACTTCAGTGAAACACAACACGAGTAAAGATGCAAAATGGGAGGGGAGGGTCTTTGCAGCTCCCACTGCTGGAGTCTGCGCAGAGCTGTGTTCAACTTGCCTCCTGCTACCTATTAGAGGTGCACAGCTGTGCTCGTGGAGCTTCCTGGTGGGAAATGTCTGTGCGGTTCCTGTCTCCATCAATGTGTTGGCGACAGGGGGATGCCCCCATGCTGGGTACCAGCCTGAGAGCTTGGCAAATGGCAGCAGTATCAGAATTATTCGGACACTCAGAGCTGCAAGAGACGCTCAAGTCCGGTAGGGAGTTGTGGGTATCTGTCCCGCTTTCCTGAGAAAAGCTTCTTTCTGATGGTAAAATGGCTTTGGGGCACCTTCTTTCTCTGCCCTGTGTGGGTGCTGTGGCAGGGCAGTGAATTGTGCTGCTCTAAAGCAGCTGAGGATGTAGTCCCGAGAGCTAAGTGCCAGAGCACCTGTTATATCTACATGATGGAAAACAATAACAATAAAAAACCCGCTCTGTACCAAATAGCTAGGGATAGCAATTGAAAAGCAGCTTCCGACTTGAAAACAAAGCTAAAATATGTTTTTGAATTACTTTGTACACATTAAAATACCTGAATTGTCACCTTCGAATTTTGTAAACGCTTTAAATGTTCTTGCCTTTTTCCTATTCTATTGCTCCCATCTTTTAAGTCTAGTGGGAAGATGGTGTAGTACAAACTGTAATGCCATTTTACCTTATTGCTGCCTTAACTAGGCGTTTATTGCCCAATATACAATGAAGACTAGATGCTAAAACCTTGAATTTCCTGAGCTCATCGTGAAAATTGCATTTTGTTTCTTCCTAAAGCTGATGGTTACAGACTCTGAAGGTGCACAGATGTGAAGCTTAAACTTATTTGGAAGCAAAATGATTTATAAAGAGCTGCTGATTCCCCTAAAGAACAGGTAAAATCAAAATACTCTTCAAGGACTTTGCATTAATAGTGAACAACTAATACATGTTTTCCTGTAGGGAAATAATGTTGCCTATTTGGAGCCAAGTAAAAGATACTGATGCCTTAGCTTTCAAAGAAGTCAACCTCTAGTTGCTGAAATAGAGTTTATAGGGGATTTGGACTGTTGAAAAAACACTACGTTGCATTGGATTATGCACCAGATAAAATCTGCGCTTGTCAGAGGCTCCGGGAGGAATTTGCAAGGCTTTGGGTAAAACACTGGCTTTTAAACTCATCCTTATGCTATAAAAATGAAGCTGTCTGACATGCTCAGATAGGAAAAAAGTGCAATTCCTTCAGGCAAGCTGTGGCAGCACGGATGCTGCGAAAGCCTGCGCCTCGTGATGACCCTCCTGCGTGCAGAGGTGGTCTTTGACTCGCTGAGATGTGGTTTATTGCAGCAGGTAGCTTGTGGAACCAGGCTGGGGGTGATCTTCATGCTGTTTTCCTACTTGCAGCGTCTGAAGGTGAGTGCCAGGCCCAGCAAAGTGGATCCCTGTCACCTGGGTCAGGATCTGGCTCCTTGCCCTTCCCCAAGCCCCTGCCACAGGGTTTGGTTCCCCAGCTGTGAAACTGGGATAATGCTTTCGGCACCAAGAGATGTGTTGAAGCGGGAACAGCAGCTTGTCCAGGGATGTGGATATTCCCGATATTGACATTACTGAAGTCCTGCGAGGAGCAAGCTCCACCTGGAGCAGCTCGGAGCCTGCTCTAACATGTGTCAGCTGCAGGTGATGCTCAGAGCGGAGTACACTGAGCTTAAAGCTGTTCATTACTCCAGCCCCAAGCTGAGGGAAAGGGGGACCCGGGAGTGTTGCGAAGAAACAGGGTGTTTGGCCGCGGTTGCTTTGAGCAGGCGCAGGGTGGGAGCTGCTGCTCCGAACACAGCTTTCCGAGTACCCTAGGCTCTCATGTCTGCCAGGCATCGGTCAGGTGGCGTGGGGGTCAACCAGGAGAGGTGCAGGGGGGTGTCCAGTCCGGGTGTGGGATGAGGTCCAGTTACTGCCCATGTGAAGGTGCTGAGGACGTGTTCCTCTGTGGTATGCCAGTGGGTCACCCCACGCCGGCTCTGTAGATCACTGGTGATGGCACTTGGTGATGCTCAGGTGTAATGCTGGGCAGGCTTTCTCCAAGGGTGACTCCGGGCAGGGTCTTACTCAGACTCGCCATCCACCCACCCCGCGGTCTGTGCCGGGGAGAGGCTTGCGGCAGAGTACAGATTTCAGCGTGTAGGGCTGAGCGGTGTGTGCAAGAAAACCCAGTGCAGCAGTCCGTGTCTGAGCATAGAAGCTAGATGGCACAGTCTGCCCGTGGTTTCGCCGCTGTCGTGAGGGCTTGGGCGAGACACGGTCCTGCAGCGTGGCGTGCTTGAGCGGCTGTGTCCAGAAATACATGGCTTTTATCAGTAAGCTGAAGCACGCAGGGAGTTTGTCCTGTCGGTGCCCTGTGCTTGCTTTCTTTCGAGATATCTCTGTGTTTTGGATCCTTGCTACTGCACCAGCGCTGGACGGCAGGATTGGGGCACAGTCCACAGCTCTGCCCCTCTTCTCGCTCCTGCTTGGGTCCTGTGTGATGTGGTGGTGTCACAGGTGTGACATCAGAACTTAAATTCCAGTTCTTGCCTTTCCTTCTGTTTGTTTGATTCCCCCCCCACCCCGCCCCAGCTTTGGGCTCAGCTTTGCTACCAGCCTCGTGCTCCGGTCCTGCACATGCTGTCATTTTGGAAAGAAAGCTTAAAAACATACCCAAAGCAGGAAAATGCTGTTTATCCCCGGTCAGGTCATCCCTGTTTTTCTCCAGCTTAGTGCTGAGCTCATCCTCTTCTTTACAAGATTGCGCAGAGCTATCCCTATCCAGGCCAGCACCACAAATACTCCTGAACTTGAGGGCGTTTATTGATAAATATATTTCAGAAAAGTCTAACTCACATCTATGTGTCACTTAATGTGGCTAAAAGCTATGCTGAGTGCTAGGGCGATGCTCTCTGCCTGGGGGAGAGCATCGCGCCTGCTTCCAGCCGTAACTCTGCAAGCACCGAAGCCACAGCGGATTTTGGTAAAACACACAGATTTGTCACCCCTGACCTCTGCCGATGGCCAACACCAAACAGGCTAAAACCTGCGGGCAGGCGCCGCAGCGATGCTGACATATTGCAGGCTCCCGGTTTACAGTTTTGTTTGCTCCTTTGGCACAGTCCTCTGCTAAACCTGCCCCAGCCCAGTGCCTGGACGAGCCCCCCCGGGCACAGGGGTGCAGCGCCCGCCGCGCTGCCCATGCGGCCGTGCTTCTGCTCCGAGCGTTTAATAATGTGGCGAGATGAACATCTAGAAAACCCCAGGCAGATGGGATTTGGCTGGCTGTGTGGTGAGCAGAAGTGCTTCTAAATAAAACATTTTCAAAGATTGGCATTAGGCATCAGTGGCTCTCTAATTCGCACCGCTTGTTGGGAGTGTGTGTTCATCGCAGACAATATTTATTTATGGCATGTAAAATCTATTTCAATCAAATAATTTCCATAACTGAATATTTATGCCAACATCCACTGAATGCTTCTTGACTAAACTGAAAACTATTTATTCAGTTATAAATGTTTACTTGCTTAGTGTTAAAACTGCTTTAAACAAACTTAAAAATCAAATTGATGTCTTCCCCGTTAGCAGGATTTCCACTGTATTCTAGACATCAGCTTGCTGAGCAATGTATAATATTTTATTATAATTTCAGCTCAAATAGCCTCTGTATATTTATACCCTCTAACGGCACTGATGCTTAGAGTGCTGACTAGACTTGCAACAGAGCTACTGCTGTTCTCAACTATCGTGGTCTTACGAGGCCAGATCAGTTAGAATAGCACTTTATTGTACCAAATGCTCAGCATTAAGTCTTAAATAATATTGTGCTGAGTAAACTCCAGGTCACTGCCTCGTTGTTGATAGTGGAGTCTGGAAGAGTCTTGTAATTAGGATGAGTCTGGAAGTGTGAGAGTTTGCAAAATGTGTTTATGCCCCGAGGGAGCGTGTTGTATTTGCTGCTTGTGAAGCAGATGATTTTATATGCCTTGAAGGGAAACCTGCATGTTTTCCATGTGTGCTTCCCATGGGACAGGTGGCACCGGGGTCGGTAGGTGAACTGCAGCCACTGTGGCACGCTCTGCCATTAATCACACGGTGGCTGAAAATTGCCCAGAGGCAGAGCATCACCCTGCATTTGCGTGTGCGCGTCTGTGCCCCTGCCTGTGATTTTCCAGGTGAGCTCCTGGCAGGCTGTGAAACCCTCGTTGGGACCTGCTGGGGGCTGTTTTGGGATATGCACCATGTTGCTGCTTGCCTTTTTGTGCAGCAGGGGAGGTAGGTGGCTGCAGGGATGGAAATCAGGTCTGCTGCATTTGCAGAGGAGTTGCATCCAGCTCATGTCTGTGATTTTTTTGGGGGAGAAAAAAAATTAAAACCAAAAAAAGGCTTTGAGGGGGGCAGAGAGGGGAGCTGAAACACTGAGGGGTGCAGGGGTGACCACCTGGACTCTGTCATGGGGAAAAATAACTTGGGCCACTTCCCCGCCATGAGGAAGGGTCCTGCAGGGACAGGGGACAGCGCGGCGCTGGCTCAGCCCAGTGCGCAGCCAGAGCTGTGTCCCCCCGGGATGGAGGCAGCGGTCATGCTGGGCTGTCAGCCACCATTGCCTGACCAGGGAGTCCTGCCTGTCCCACCCCAGCCAGGGGTCCCCAGGACACGGCCACCGCGGGCTGGTGACAGGCTCTGCACAGAGCGGGGTTGAAAGCTGAGTGCTTTCCACGCTGCTGAGCAGTACTGAGTGATTTAATTATTTGTAGGATACAAAATGAGTTATTCCTTATCTTGCATCACTTGAGGGGCTGAAGCTGCCGTACTCCCCCTCTGTGCAGCTTCAGCTGCCCGCCTTTATCCCACAGCCACGTCAAGTCGCTGCCTTCGCAGCCTGTGGGTTTTTATCATTTTCTTCTGGCGCCAGATCGAGAGAGGCCTGTTGGGCGGTGATGGTGGCTTAGAGTTAATATTTCATCAGAGTAAAGGCACGTGGGAGCGAGTGGCCCTTTTTGCTGCACTGACAGCTCGTGCTTGCATTGAATAAAACAACTCCAAAACCACTGGTGTGATGCTTCCCCCAAACCCTCTGCCAGGAGGGGCTCGTAGGTGAGCGCCGGTGCCAAAGCCTGGGATTTCTTGGATGCGATCTGACAAAGAGCATAGCTGAAGTCCTGTCTCTGATTAAAGCTTCAAGCTTTGAAGCATAGGCTTTGCTTATTCAGCACGGTCTCCTTGCTGTGTTCTGCTGTGCTCTTCTCCATCCTCCTCCTCCTGTGCCTGCAGTAACTCTGCAGAATTGGGATTTTGTACAGAAAACGTGAGAATTTTAACTAGGATTTCACATATGCTGTAGAAATCCCCTCTTAACCAAACACCTGGGATCCTAACATGTCTGCAGTGCCTTCTGATGGCTTAATTACTTTTTGCTTCTCCGTTACTCCCCTGCAATGATGGGAAAAATGTTACCTTGCTCAGAACAGCAGGTGAAACCCAGCAGCAAGCCCCTGCCTGGGGGCTTAGCTTTACTCAGGAGCACTTTTTGTTTAGCTGATTTTCTTGAAGATCTAGGAACACAGATATATACTTTTTTGTGTGTGCGCAGGCATTGTTTATCACCCCTTTGACTGCATATACCCTGGGTTAGCACTATACAAACCCTGGCAAATAGATGGTCTGTGGCTTAGACGAGCAGAAAATCCTCTGGAGTTATGCCCTGAGTTTATGGCATCTTGTCTGCGACACCGGTGTGCTCTCGTGAACTATAAAGCTCAGTTATGTTTCCCTTGCTCTTTCCCAGTGTTTGATGTTAGGTGTCACGGTGGCTGGTGGCACAAAATCGATGCCCAGCTCGGTTCTCCCAGGTGCTTGTCCCAGTATGTGGCAGGGCTGCGGCCGGGGCTCGGGGCTGTGCTGGGCTCGCAGGGTTTGGGCTACCTCTGGTGGCTCGCCCTTCTAAAGACTTTGTGGGACAAAGAGGGTCCCACAAGTCTGGATATTCTCAGGCAAAAAAATTTTGGGTCTGACTGTGCATCACTCATAGAGCTCATGATGAATTTTGTAGGGACAGGGGCCATTTCAACACTTTTGGGAGCATTTGGGTTGGACTTGAATGATCATGAGCAGATGCTGACGTTCCCCCTATGTGAGGTGATACACGAAGTTATGGCTAATCAGTGTTTCCTCTGATATAAGCAGATTTAGTAGCAGGAAGGGAGATGGTATCCGTAACACCAATAATCCACATTCAGAAATGTGTCCCTCCCCTTTTAGCTGGTGGTCAGGTTTGAAGCCTACCTTGGATGATTAGTGCAAACACGTGGTTGAAGATTTGGCTTCCACTTACAAAGATCAATTATCCCTCCGCAGTGAGTCGGCACTTGCTGAGACACCACCTAAAATGGAGCGGTGTGGGGCATGTTAAATGGTGATTAGTAGGCGTAAAGCTCTACTCAATAGCAGTGATAAATGCAGTAAAGCACATTATTATTATCTGAGAGCTGAATGGGGAGTTTTTTAATCTATGTGTTAGCATGCCGCAGGCAGGACTTCCCAGGGGAGAAGCGAGGGGTTGCTGTTGCTGGAGGGGATGGAGAGCGGGGTGAGGTGCTGCACTCATCGGTGACTGAACCGATCCGGAAAGGACCTCATCTCACCCAGCGCTTGCAGGGTCTGGTCCCTGCATGACGGCCGTGCTTCCTTCTGCTGGTAACACCAATTACAGGAGCTAATGAAGAGCGGGGAGTTGGTCACCGCTTGCTTTTATTCCCCAAATGTCAGAGCTCCTGGAGCATATTCCGGCATTTAAAACAAATGACTGCAGAGGAGTCTTACTGGCACAGGGTTTTATGTGGCTCCCAAAGTCCCATCTGCGCTGCTGGGCGGCTGGTCCCGTGTGTCCCTTCTGCCGTGGCAAAAAACACAGGGACTTGTTTTAAGCAGACTTGGGTTGTGGGATCCTCGTGGGAATGGTGCAAAAATGGACCATTACTCATATAACCCTAAAGGCACTTTCTGCTGGGTTGCTTGTCCCTGGCAGGAGGCTCAGACTTTGCTCTCAGATGCTGGTTAAACCACTTGTATTTCTCCAAAGCCAGACTGAAATGTGGCTGCCAGGTGGGTTTGCTATGTTTTTCTTTTCAGCTACCCAGACGTAGTCCTCTCTGGAGGAGCCTCAGCAGACTTTCCCTCTGGCTCTGTGCCTTTTGCCGTTCCTGTACTGGAGAGACTTTCACTCCCTGGAGGACAACTGGAAGGTGCAATGGTTTTGCTGGTGCTTTGGGTCTTTTACCACCTGCAGACACCTGCTCCAGAAACCTCCCATCTCAGTTTGCCTTTGGGTCCCTCTGGGGCATGCTGCAGTTCACTGGCCCCTGGCACAGCTACAGCAGCCAGGCTCTAAACCAGGTTGCTGGATGGATATGGGCTTAAAACCTGAAATTAGCACCTTGCTCTGTCCCCCAGCCCCCTTGGAATATTTTGGAGCCAGCCCCAGTCTTCAGCTGAGGTCCTCCATCCATCCATGCCTGCCCCAGGACTTGGCCATGGTCTCTGCTGCACCCACAGCAGCCCTGATGTGTCTTTGCAATTTGATATTTATATCTTTGATAGTTATATCTTTGCAACCAAGGGGAAAAGATACTTCAGGAGAGCAGTCTTGTTTGCAGAAAGGCTGTTCCAAAAGTACCAGGGGGGTGAGTGAAAGGGATGGAGCAATGCCCCCCTCCCCAGAGGGCTGACTAAGGCTGTGGATGTCTGTCCTGCAACACAAAAAAATTACCTTTTCTGGCTTGAAAACTGATGAAAGTGTTGGCTGAAAACTCAGTTTCTGGGGTAAGGAATGGAGAACTGACAAATAACCCTTGAATCTTTTATTACAGAGCAGCATCATTTTATCTTATCCCTGCCAGTGCCATATTTCAAAATATATATCAAAAAGATGATGCGGCTCTCCCACTTGCAGTTTTCTGCCTTAAAGGCAGTGTCCCCTCTCCTTCTGGGGGACTGTGGGTCTGAAAGCCCTGCAGAGCACTTTTATAGTGTGGCCACGCTCAGGTTTCCCATTTACTTTCCCCTTTTACCAGAGGCAGTGCCCTTGGATTGCACTGTGAAGACCAGACCCCCAAAACCTGTACCTTGGGCTAGAGTGACAGAAAAGGGAATAAAAGACAGAAAATGTAAAAGGAAACATTATTTCTTTGGTGTTTTTCTCCCAGAGGGCTGAGTGTAATTGGTATGGGAAGGGCTTTGAGCATCAAGAAGGGCTGGTTTGGGGGTCTGAAATGGGACCTTGAGCTGTGACACAAGGCTTTTGAGGACCTAAAGTGGCTGGCGTCTAAAGCTGAGACATCTTTTTTATATATAGGTATGTAAGCATATGCATGTGTATGTATTTTTCCTCTGCCTCTCCTCTAGGCAGGCGCTAAGGACGTGATGACAGGCAAAATCTCTGGGTGACAGTGGCTGGGGTGACCCTCTGCGTGAGCAGCAAAGCGTTTGCTCCCAGCCTCTTCAGCATGGATAGAGCTTTTCAAAAGTGTACTGTCCACAGGACGTAACATTTAATTACTTTAAAATAAACACATATTTCTGGCTTTTTTGGCTTCGGTGAGTGGATTTCTTCTCTGCAGAGGGATGAAGCAAACCCAGTAAACAACGCTGCGGCAGCGGTAGCTGGACGGCTGCAACTGGAAAGGTCTCGGCGCGTCTGGAGGGGATGGAATAGATTGATTTATGATTTTAACAAGCATGGCTGGGTAGGGAATCATGTCTATATGGTTTAAAGTCATGAAGAGATATTAATCAAAATTAAGGCTGCTCTAAGAAAGTATCCGAGCCAGTGGTCTGGTTCCTGGTTAATTGATTACACAACTAAAGCATAGTTGTCCCTACAGAGACAGTCAAAGGACAGCTTGAATGGGGGGTCTCAGAGTTTAATACCAGATGGGGAAGTAGAGGGTTGGAACAAAGGGCGTCATGAGTAATAATAGGAATCAGTTAGAGGGAATGTGCACTTGTCCCCATTGATTAGGCTGGGTGTGAATGGAGAAAATGATTAATAGAAACACATAAATGAGAAGCAGCAGTGACATTTCTGGAGCTGCAGCCTGAAATCACATGCTGCCAAAGGTCGGAACCACCTGGGCAGGTAGAGAACATCGGCACCAGAAAAGTGGTGGTTTTGGGACAAAAGCCTGTCCGTGTGCCTCCGGAACCAGCCCAGCCAGGGCTGCGTGTGTTAAAAGCCATGTTGGCAGTTGTGCCATCCCACCAGGCTGCTTCCTTGCCTCACTCCTACATTAATTGTCATTCTGATGGAAAATTCCTTAAAAACAGCTGTGCAGGGTGGTGTTGATAGGGCTGCCTCCCACCCAGCTGATATTCTTGTAGGAGTTTTCCAAATGCCGCTTTCTGCTTGTCTGCACAGGCAGTTTTGTTGTAGGGTGAAGATCAGGCTCAAAACCTTTCCTTTTAGGGGAAAATTGCATCTGCACTTCTCTGCCTTGCCTCTGGCTGGGATACATGCCATGCTTTGCCCAGTGTGGTTTGACATCGCATTGCCCTTGGTCTTCACGACACAAGGTGTCTCTGGGTGTTCCCCTGTGGTCTGGGAGGTACATGCACAAAGCAGCAATTCCAAATTAACCTCCTTCCATGGTCTGAACTCTTGCAATGGTGTAAATATGCCAGGAGGTCTTATTGCAAATCTCCATATCTTTTGGACCCACTGAAAGGAGATGGGTACGGATTAGTTGAGCTCCTTGTGAGGCTTCCCAGCGAAGCCTCCAAATTTCTCAGGCATTAACAGTTTCCATTGCCTCAGGCTTGGAAAAGACATGTCGGTGATCTCGCAGGATTAGCTGCAGAGATCTGGGGATTTAGGAAATTTCCAAAAGGTATATAGGCTTGAGTGCTCACCCACACCAAGCAAAACCCCTGGTAGTAAAATTTATTTGCACTTCATATTTAATATGATGGCTACCCAGGACTCTAGGTTCCTGCACATAATGAGTTTTGCAATTAAATTAAATCTTAGCTGCACTGAAGCCACGTTTCCTACTGGGAATTTGGCCAGCCACCCATGCCCTTCCTCAAGGGCCCCCAAACCCAGTGTCTGCAGCTTGATCCAAGGACTTTGGTGGCCTTTCTCTGGGGCAGCGTGCTGGCAGCTGAGGCAAGGATCCTGCCCAAATCTGACCCTGCGTCCTGTGTAAAAGTCTCTCAGGTGCAGGCTCTGAGAGTGAGATGCTCCTGCCTTGCAAGAACGCTTGTCCTAGACACTGCTCCCATTGGGTTTTTGCAGTGATATCAGCTGAATGGTGGACATTTATTTGAATCTATGGGATGAATGGAGAGTGCTCAGAAACAGGGGTTGAAGGACAGCTGGAAATGCTCACTTTCTGCCATTTCTGACAAAGTCACATGTGCAAGGCGATATGGGTGCTTCTTGAGGTAGGTCATCACTGCTTTTGCACATGCAAGCTGAGGAACCATGAATACAAGTGAAAACCTGGGTGCTTAAACACCAGCTTGATGAGACTTGCTGCTTTGCAGGTGCTGAGCTCCTGCAGGTACATTTGCAGCTTCCCTGGATGTTTGCAATGGTTTTATTCCTCATCCAGCACTGCATAGAGTCATCTGTGCCTGATTCCTCCCAGCTGTAAACAGGACTCTATCTATCGGTGATTTATCCTGCCTTTTCCTATTTTGGATCTCTCTATTGCATACGGAGACACAGCTCTGTTCAGTGGGTCTGGTGATTTTGCCTCTCAAAAGTAGTGTTCTCACTGACTTTGAAATGATCTCTCCCCTTTTCCCTTCCTCTTCAATCACAGCTCAGGCATAACTCAATGAGATCAATAGTTGCGGTCATGAAAATGAGAGAATGATGGATCCTCTGTGTGCATCACAGAGAGAAATGCTGCATTTGCTCTATTTCCTGCAGCTCAGCTTCCAGCCCAGGTGTCCATCTTCCCAAAGAGATAATGCTGCATACTTCAGCCTTTCTCTGCAAGAAAGCTGCTCTGACACTGGCTCCATCAAAGCCGACGGCAATACGATCCGGTAAATTTATTGGTCCCCAAACAAGCCGCAGCGCCCATCCTCATGCACCTTTCTTCTCCATCTGTTGGATAATGCAGAAGGCCAGGTATGCTCCAGCAGCACTCTCCCCTGAACAAACCCTCCTGCCAAACCCCCATCCTCTGTCTGCCTTTAGCTCCTGATTACGGGGCAATCTCACCACTGTGCCGTGGTGTACGGGAGGAGCAGCTCTCCGGGTGTAACCAGCGCCTGCTTGTCCGCAGGCAGGGTGGTGGATCAGTGGCATACAGCTGTCTGCAGGCTGTGAAATTCAGCCCCGAGCCAGAGCTGGAGCTGCAGCCAGAGTACATAAATCTGCAAAGCACTTCATCGGCTGGTGTCTCGTACCAGGGTCTCGAGCTGGTTCCCCCTGTGGAGGACGATCTTACCTGCAGAAACATCCAGCTCAGCAGGTGGCTAATTACCACCATCAAAACTTTATATGCAGTTTGCTCAGGGGTAAGTTCTTGTCAGGGCATGAGAAATACAGTTCTGAAACAAAACTCATTTTAAAGCATCCATAACTTTTCTGAGCAACGGCACAAGGGGGAGATAGGAGTCATTTAGGAGCCAAGAGGAGGATGGATGGTGACCATCTCAGCAGAATCAGTCCAAGAGCGACGCAGCCAGGATGCGCCAGCATGAGCCACCACTTGCTGCAGTCCTATCAATCTGCTTGGTGCAAAGTACCAAATACCAAGAGATGACCAAGTACCTGAGCGCGGGGGCTGGTTTGATACCTGCAGCCCCTCATGCTCATGCTCTCCTTGCTCCCACAGGAGTTATCCACCTGCCAAAGGCACTGGAGTAATTCTCCTTCTTAGAATAAATTATGAGGATCACAGCCAGCCGCTCAGTTAATGCTAAAATCACAGGGAGAGGAGACTGGCCACTTTGGTCTTTACTGACCTTGAAAACCAAGCCAGCGAATGCAACCTTCCATTTCTTATTGCTCTCCAGGATTAGTGGGATGAGGTCAGCCTGTAGCACTAATTCACTTTGCTCTTAACTCATTTCATTACATTACAGGAGAGCATCGCACTCGGCAAGTGTAATCTTCAATACTATTCTCCTCTTGTCTTTGCTTTTGTCATAAATTAAATAAGCTACTGTCATTTTCCAACTATAAAGATTGATTTTTTTTTTTTAACTATACTGAGTCAAGTGATGATAATTTATACATCTTAAAGTTGTCCACTTAGTTGTCTCTCTGGTTATTTTGTTGGACCTTGAGCTGGCTGCTTTTTCCTTTTCCCATGCTCTCAGGTGACAGGCTCTTGGAGCAGAGATGTTACAGGGATATCACAGCAGATATCTCCTGCTGTGAGAAACACACACAGACCTGAGGTGGACATTCGGCTCCTGTGAATACCAAAATGAGAACTCGTGTCAATAGGATGCACTATCCCTTCCAGGGAGATGTCAAGGCTTGCTTGTGTGTGCTGCTGCTGTGTGTTTGTGTTGGCTGCATGCTTGGGCTATCTCATCCCCATCACGAGCAAAGAGAACACGACATAGCTCAATGCCCAAAATGCAGCATCCAAAATAACCCAAGCTGAGCAGAAGCCATCTTCCAAACTAAATGTTGAAGTTGGGTATGTGTGACACACAGATTCCCTGGCAGTATTTGGATCATGATAATAGTCCCAAAGGACGTGCCTCGAATTTAAAGCCTGGCTGTTGGTTTTAAAATTGAACTCTTCCATGAAGGTGGTATTGAAACCTGTTCTTGGTTGTGAATGACAGGCTCCGGGATCCACCTGTCCTCTGAGGTACTGCTGCTTTCAGCTGCTGCCAGGACGAATGTGCCTGAGAGGGTTTACTGCTCAAACTCCTTGAGCAGACAGTGGTGCCTCCTAAACCAGAGCGAGGTGGCCCCAGTGCTGTGATCTTTTGGCTAAGGTAAATAGCACTTGCGCTAGAGCAGTGGCCTTGAACCTGCATTGCTGATCACCTATGACAAATCCAATGCCATTAAGGTTTTTTTTTTTTTTCCTTCTGAACAAGCAGTAGCTTCAGCTCTCTCCTTATCATGTTATACATAACCCATATAGTTGATGGACTTGTACTGGTTCAGGAGTTGCTCTGTCTCAGTGTGTTGGGGAAACACAACTAACAGACCATCTCATGTCCAGTTGGTGCAAACCCCCATCTGGCAGGATGTCAGCTGAGAAAGACAAGAACTGCAAGTGATTAGAAGCTGGAATTTTTTATTTTCATAGGTATAATAGAACGTGCAATAAGTGATTGGAAAAGCAGAGCTTCTAGACTTGGCCTAGCTGAAAGGGGAGGGTGAATTGGCTTAATGAAGATGAAAAGCCAATTGGCTGAAAGTCACTGTGGAATGAAAGAAAGAAGAGCTCAAACTAAAAATTATGTATTTCCAGGAGACAAAGCACAGTGGCCGTAGGGAATTGCAGGTGGGACCTTCTGGGGAAGGTGCTAAGGAGTATGGGCAACTCCTCAAAGAAATATTTGTTGGCCTTAGTCAAGAAAGAGGCTTATATGAAGTAGACAATAAGCCTGATGACAAAAAAATCAGCAGAAAAGAATGATGAAAACAAAAAGCATCAAAATTTGAAAAGCTGAAACACAAACCAAGGGGCACCAGGGGAAGCGGTCACCAGGTGCACTGGAAGCAACGTAGGTTGAGGCTGGCCCCACCATGCTGGCATGAGCCTGGGAGGTGCAGGGAACCCAGCTTGGAAAACTAATGTGGAACTAAACTATCTAAAAAAATGGTCTGAGAAAACCAGAATGGCTGTCAGTGAGGGAAGCACCTGGTTTTATCACCCAGCAGGAGGAATCAGCAGCAGAAATGCAGGGTGGGGAAGGACCAGGGAGCAGAGCTGGGGAAAAGGGCTGGGGGTGAGTCCCCTGACAGCTGTGGGTCACCTGTGCCAGGCTCCTGTGGAAGGCCCACATGGTGTAGTGGGTGTAAAAACAGGAATTAAGTCTTTAAGTTTGCTCAGCAGTGCTGGTTTTATTTATGCATTTGTACTAATGAAAGAAAGAACGAAGTGCCTGGGGTAGAAGGCCAGGGAGACTGTGACCTCTTCGTCATAGAAGGTTTTTAAGACAGGTCAGACAAGGATCTCATGGGAATGACTCGATGAAGTTGATTGTGGCTGGGGAAGTGGATGAGCTCAGTAACTTCTTGATCACCTTCAGCCCTATGGATCTCTCTAGATTTTTTTCAACATTTATAGCACAACGCTGCTCACAAGGCTGAAATCCCCTACGCCCTGCACTCAATTCATTTCCCAACAATGCTTTATAGCATCACGTTAAGGCATTGTAAAGACGTGCTTTTAGAAACAATTATTTGATCACTCCACCAACGCTTCGTTGCAGCCGTCCTAATGAACAATGAAACTTTATTGTGTTCTGAGATGTAATACGTGGCACCGGCAGCCACCATCGCTGGGCTGGGAGAAAGAAAAAGTACATCAGCCTCTCGGTGTGAGGCTTCTCCTTGTCACGAAGCCTGTCCTCCGATTTGGGGAGTGCAAATTGCATTTTAACAGAAAAAATATTATCAACAAAGGGAAGGAAGATTAACTGCTTGCCTGCAGGCAACGTTTGAAGATTTTGCAGATATGGCTGTACCTGCTACAGCCGGCACTCCAGTTACAGCGAGTACAGCAGGGAGATGCAGCTCATGATATACCAAATAAAATGGCACCGGTTTTCATTATACCTTGGTGGTAATGCTCTTTTTTTAAGGTGGCCCATCTGTGAGCTGGATGCTTCTGGAACCAAAGGTGTTTTTAGTGCTCACTGAGGACTCGTTTACCTCTATTTTTATTCAAAGTTCTTTGGCAGAGGGAAAATCACACCTTTCCTTCACAGCTGATATATTGGGGCTGCTTCCAAGTGTGGCTGTGAGCTGGCGTTAAACTCACCATGGTTTGGGGTTGGCTTTGGATCTGAACCCTCAAAAGTCAGAAGTGGGGGATGTATTTTATGTGGATAAGCTTTTGGCTGGTTTAACACTCGTCCTGTGGACTCTCAGAGACCAGGAGGGGCTTTGCCAGTGATCACACTTTTCTTTTCGGCTGGTTTAGGACATGAATAATTTTATTTTCTAGCGCAAAGGGTGTAAAAGTGTGAATGTCAAAGCAGAGCTTTGGCTGGTGGATTAAAGCCACCTGGGATCTATGCTGGTTCTGCAAGACCAGCGATTTCCATGCAAAGCCAAAAAAACTGTTCACATGAAAATTTGTAAGCTCAAAACCATGAGTTCATTGCAAACACACACACGTTCCTGATGATCCTGGGGGTTTCAGCCTCATTTGAGATGGTCACTCATGAAACGTGTGTGCAGGACAGCGTGTGTGTGCATGGGACAGCGCTTCGGGGTGTCTCCCTGTCCTCCCAGATCCAGAAGCCAACTGCGAGGACAGACATTTGCTCTCTCTTTAGTAGGTTGGACCATGTTTTCTAGCATGTATTCCTAAGAAAACGAAACAAATGCAATTGCTGAGTTTTTACTTAATTCTGTAACTTGCTGGCCAATTCCTACCCTATTTGACAGAAGAGCGGAGCTCATCAGGGGTATTAAATTTCCACATTTTATGAGGACAGCTGGCTGAGCAGAGGAGACAGAGCTTTTAATAACACTCCTCTGCGGCAAAGGATAAAGTGTGTGCAAAGCCCTTATTAGACAGAGAAACTGCACAGAAGAGCAAGGGCCACCACGAACAGAGAAGATATTAGTTTCTTACTGGTTTGCAACTCAAAGCTATGCCAGGGATGAGCTCAGCCAATGCTGGCAAAAAAATGGCAACAGTCAAATGGGAAACTTCTCCTCCTCAAGGCTTTTTGGGGACGGACACCTCTGACAGGGCCCTGGTGCTCTCCATGCTTGTGCCTGCAGGAATCACCCCTGGGATTAGTTGAAAACTGGTTGTTTGCCTTCATGTGTTTTTGGGGATAAAGAACCTGGTAGGCTCTCTTCCACATTTTGTGAATTGCTGTCAACTAACGGAGCCCTTTGCTCTCCACAGAGCCTGGGACACTCCATTTCATGCATCTCCTGTACCAAAAAGCCCAGTTATTACAGATGTCCTGCTAGGACATGCCTTGCAAGATTTGTACGTGGCCTGTTATAGCTTCAGCAGCTGCTCTGGGCAAGAGTGGGAACAAGTAATACATCACTTCAGTGAACCTAGCCTGCGTCCCCAGCGTGAGAGCAGTTTTAATCTTGACTTTGTCTTCTTGTGCTTTGTTGTATTTAGAGCTGGCTGCTTTTCTGTCATTATTTTGCTATTTTCTTGGAGGGCAGCCATTTCATCTAAATGCCCAGTAGCTGCTGCTGGTGAAGGAATATCCAACAATTTGCTTTTAAATAGCTCTCTCTTAAAAGTTAGTGGTCAGCAGACGGGTGCGGATGATTGTTGCAGTTATCCAGCGCTGGTTTCCATGCTTTGATGCTGGTGTTCAAAGTGGTCTAATTCAACTACAGCTGCAGAAAGAGAGTTTCTTTTTTTATTTCTCTCTTTCTTTTAAAGCCCCCTTTTTCTCCCAGACATGAACTTCCTCACAAGCGCTTGTTATGTTTCCAGCAGGAGCCCTACAATGCCATATTCGCTGGAAGATGGATTCTGGGCAGCTATTTGAGCTAGTTAATGCAAAACTGTTTTTTACTGCCTCCTGAAAGAGTTGCTCTGGGATAGAAACTCACGGGAAGTACGAGGTGGTGGGAGAGCAGGGAGAGGTGAGGGAGCACCTCGGGAGCATCCCGCTGGAGGTGGCCTTGGGACAGAAGGAGCAAGAATGGGATCTGAAAGAAAAATAGTAATTTTTGTATGTTACTAGGTCTGAGAGTAGATTATTTCTCATTTTCTGCTTGAAAGTTTGAAAAATCTCCTGAGCCGTGCTTGAAGCTGGCACCAGGAAGCACAGAACCAGCCCAAACCAACACAGTGCTGGGAGTGGGGGTGGGTGGTTTAACAGTTCCAGGCTACTAAAACCATGGGAAACCTGGCATCAGCTGGCACGTTACAGCATCCCCAGGAGAGGGTCCCTCCAGCAAATGTGAGCAATGTGGTGCCAGCCTGGGCACAGATCCCCGGGCTGGAGCTGGGGTGCACAGGGATGTAGTGAGAGATGCAAAACAACCCAGTTCAAAATCCACATTGCAGAGCTGTTCTCCTGTCCCACACTGGCTGAATCGGACCCAGAGGATGGATTTTAGCATAAGGGGTTTTGGCATGTCTGATAGCACTACCATAGTGTTATGCGGGTGACATAATGCTGGCAAAGGGCACTACAAGCTCCAGAAGAAATTAGGAAAATGGGGGTATTTAAGGATGCTAAATCCTTGAGTTTGTCACCCTCTTGTCCCACTTCCAGGGAAGGTGAGGTGGGGGTGCTGGCATTGGGGAGGGCTGCAGCTACAACCCTGCGCTGATATAGAATATTTTTTGATCTTGGAAAGGCAGCTTGTTCAATGCAAACCACAACAATGCAGCAGAATTAGTGGCTTAGCCCTGGGTGATCAATGGATTGACAAACCGGCCTTTTACGTCCACAGCCTGTTTTGAAAGGAATATTAAAGCTGCGACATCCATAAAACACCGCGTTTGCAGCTGTAGAAGGAGTCAGAGTGGTTGTGATTCTGCTTTATTTCTTCCCAAGATCCGCTCGTGGAGGGAGACTGAAAAAATGATGCTCCTTCAAATCCATCTGCCCATGAACAGATGAAAACTGCCCTGACCCAGCCTGCACTTTTTTTGGGAAAAAACCCAGATGGGTCCTGGTGTGCCTTCCCAGGGAGCTCCTACAGCTCCATTGGAAATGGGGTGTGCAGAAAAGACACCAAATCTGCTCTGATAAATGGTATTTCTAAGAGCAGGAGTGTTGATGGGCACTAAGGAAACAGCACCCCGCATCCCAGGTCGACAAGGGATAAGGCTGGTACTAAGCAAGCTGATGTTAATGAGGGTAAATAATTGTTATCACCTGCCAGCGTGGTGGCAGAGGGGGACACGTGCGTGATGGGGGTGAAAGGACGGCAGAGATTTCTCTGTGTTGTATCTTACTCCTCTGTTGCAGCTGTCTCTCACCGCTTGTGCCTGTAAGGGCTTGTAGGTACAGTAAGCCTACCAGGAGTCCCTTCTCCTCACTGTGTGAAAATATATCGAATTACACTGCGCCTGCCTCTGGTGAAGATAACCGGGATGCAGCTTTCCCCAAGCATCCTCACGGGCACAGAAAGAGACCGTCATTAAGGCTCATAATCACTCACCGTAGCCTGCCTAAATTCATTTCACCTATGAAAATCTAATTATAGGAAGTGGCTCTTTCAGTCATTAACGGCTGCAGGGGCTCGTCGTACAGGGTAAACTCCGGCTGCCGTCTCGGGGAAAAGAAAATGCCTCTGGTGCGTTTCTCTGCTGCCGTCGCAAACGTGCCCATTAGAGAGATGTTTATTGCTTTGCTCTTTCCCTCGCTTCCTAAACTCTCCCTGCTGAAAAGCCCCAGCCCTGTGCCGTGAATCCTGATGAGCCTTTCGCAGCCTGGACTGGCACACCAAGCACCCCCTTGTCAGTGGGGAGGATTAGTGCCCTAAAAAGCCCCTTTGGATCCAGAAGGCAATAACTCCTGATATATGCATAGGTCAAAGCTAAAATTTTTCAGCGAAACTCATTGCGCTTTCGCAGGAGAAGGGAATGCAGGATGGAAAGGGGTGGGTTGTGGAGAAAATCAGGACACACTGCTTGCAAGGGAGCAGAAGTTGGCAGCTGAGCCATCTCGGGAACCCCGACAGAGGCTGTGACTATTTATACATTCAAATAAACAGCTACTCTATGCAGAAGTTAAAAAAAACCCAAACCATCCCTTTATAGCAAAGTATCCGCATGAGGATGACATTTATAGAGAGAAATGGCAAAGGGAATTTCATGTGGTTCATGACAGCCCTTACTGAAAAGATCCATTACCACTTCGCTGCACAGCTTTTCCTTATTTTTCTGCATTTTATCTCATTGGCTGTGCTGTTAGAGCCCAGTTCTTCTGTGGCGACCCTGGGAGCTGGGGGCCTCATTGCTTTTTGTAGCCTAAACTTACATTTGGGTGTTACAGAGGGCCAAATCCCTCCAGGGTTTCTTAATGTTAACTTTCAGTTCACTTTAATTAATATTTCTAACGGCCTGTGATGCGCAAGTCACACTCAGCAAAGAGGCAGAATCACCTTCTGTTATTTTCTGTTTCCTTGCAGTAAATTTGCCATCATTGAGTTTCCTACACGATGTCTGTCCCCTCCTCCTGCCTCTGCATTTTTTTCGGCTGTTGGATAACTGGGAAGGAGATAAAAGCAGATTTATCTGTTGAGAGTGAAAGCACAAATAAAAAAATGCCAGCTGAGCCATGGGGAGAGTTAAAGCAGCACCAACAGCTCTCTCACCCCATCTCCCAGGAATGTATTAAACTTTAACAAGTAAATGAAACTAAGTTTGTGAAATGGAGTTAAAATTGCATAAGGAACATTTTGTTGCTCTGTGTTTGTTGTGATCTCTGCTCGGCTGAAAATCCATCCAGGGTGCGGGTGTGCCGGCGGTCCTTGGGTGTGCGCCAGCCCTGCGCCGGTGCACGGCCCCCCAGCTCCCGCTGCACGTCGCTGGTGTGTGGATGAAAACTGGATTAAACAATTCAGCCCTGAACAGGAACCTGGACAGCTTTGATACAACCTTGGCATCCCAATTTAGCAGGATTTTTGGCTTGAGAATAAGCATCCTCCATCAGTCGCCTGCCCCCTGTGTTGCTCCGAGCAGAGGCGGTGCAAGTTTAAGCTCGTTTTAGAAAATTGCACAGTTTCAGGTTTTTTTTTGCTTCAGTGTCTGGGGCTGACACCTCACCTGAGAAAATATGCTCAAAGCATGTTTTCACGACAGCACTGCCGGGAGGATTTCTGCCCTAACGTGGGATCTATCCTCTTTCTTCCAGCAGTTTTTCTCTCTCTCTCTCAAGCTTGGGGACAAGGGTGCTTCCCCAATATGATTATCTCCCTGGGTCCAAATATTTTAGTGAAGCTTTTGAAGTGGAGGCATATGCGTGAGCTGCTACTGTGGCAGGAACAGGGGGAACCCTGGCTCCCCAGGGGGTAGTGATGCCCATCAGGGACACCAAGCCACTTACCTCTGCTTTTAATATCTCATCTGCATTAACACAACGCTGTCCCTGCAGATCTTTTGGCGGGGATTATAAGGTGATAATTAGCTCAAAATGCTTCTGCCAGGGTTTTAACGGCTCTGACACATTTCTCTCTATCCTGCCATAAATAGCTAAAATGGGAAACATGTTTGGGCTGGCAGCGCAGCTGCCATTGGTGACGTTGGTGACGTTGGCGATGAGCCCACCGTGCCTACACAAGGTGTCTCCGGCAGCCAGGGAGCATTGGGCATCTCCTCGGATGACAGCTCACAGTTGGGTCTTTTTCTAAGGGTTTTGGGCCTTTTTTGAAGGGTTTTTGAATTAGTTTAATCCTGCGCACACGTGGGAAGGGGGTTCCCGGAGGAGGCAGGAGACATGGTGGATGTCAACAGACCTATTGAAGAGCTTATGCTGCTCAGCACAGTGGGGAAATGCAGTCAGGAGATCCCCCAGACATTACTTGCCATCTGCTCCACAGGCATTTCTTGGTTTGGCTGAAGATTTTGGGCAAAAGCCTTTCTGGAAAGAGCGAGCAAAGCTGAGCAGATGCGATTTCCACCCCGCAGCAGCCATCGCCTGAGCTGCGCCTGTCAGCGGATGGAGTTTGGTCTCCTGAGCTGCTCAGAAAAGCCACAAACGCTTTAATAAATAAAACAGGACTAGCTATAAGGATCCATTTAACTGCATCAAGCTATATATTGAGCTGGCATTTTTAAACACACCCCTTTGAAAGAGAAAAATGCGAGTCCCTGCATGGCTGCCACTGCCTAAATATCCTTGCGGGAGCATGGGGAAGGATGGAGGACACTTCGACACTTTTATTCCAACCACTTTGCTATTTACCCTAAAGGTGGACTTTTACAGGTTGTTTTTTTGTGAGTGACCTGTGGTCCTGTCGATGTCCTCCTCTTCAGTCTTAATTTCCCTCTGCTGTGTTGCCCATCCCCGGGTCAGCACGAGGGAAGGTGCAGCTGCAGCCGCCCTGATGCTCAGTCCGAACGGCTCCAAGTCACCTCCTTCCTCCTCCACGTGAGCAACTTCTCCACACTTGAGCTCCCCAAGTGCAAGCCCCTTCTTCCTAATTTAAAAGTGGTTTGAGGCTTTCAACCTGTTGTTGGCTGTAAATAATGCTTTCCCCCAGCAGAGTGGTGCAGAGCGCAGCTCGTTACTCCCATGGGTGCTTTGCAATTGCTGCTTGGTAGCAGCGATAGAGAAGAAATAAGCCATGGTTTTAATTTTGGCTGATGGAAAGCAGGCAGCCTGGGGGTGCCCAGGGTTTTGGGAGACATAGATGTGTCCTGGGAATGCTCCCTGTGGGATTTAGTGGCCAAACGGCTCCCCTTTGCATTGAGCCTGGCTGCAAATGTGGGATCTGAGAGATGGGTTGGGATAGATTCATGAAAAATAAAAAGCCACGACGGATGGATGTGGTGGCAAAGCGGACATGGAGTCACTGTATCCCTATGTGAACTGATGGCCGTGATGTTCCTGGGCATGACACAGCTAAATCCTGCTCCGTGCTAGAGGAGAGAGCAGGATCTGTCCCTCAAGGACAGGGGAAACTGCAGAAATCCAGGTGTCCTGCTTTCTTGTGTCTCCCTGGGGCAGGGAAGGGGCTTCGGGTTTTAGGGGTGCTTTTAAGGTAACCCAATGACCTGCAACAAATGTGAAAATAAATGGTCTATAAAATAAATGCACAGTCTGAAGGCACTGTTGCAATTCCATCAAATGCTCTGAACCCAAATCTGTCTGTCCTCTTTGTCTGCATTGCTTTACATGATTTTTTTTCTTTTTTATTTTCTTTTTTTTTTTTTTTTAACCTTAAGGCATAGGGTAAAAATAGGGCTGAAGAGCCAGTTGCTTCAGAGGTGAGGGAGAGCTGCCTGCGTGCTGTGTTACTGAATGAGCTTTGGGGAGGAAGCCACATCTCTGGGTGCCTCTGGCTGCGTTTTTGTGATTTTGGCCTCATTTCTGAGAGGTGTGAAAGCCCTGGGAGGAAGATGCTATGTGAGAGGGAGGTTTGTTGTGCCATTTCTGGTCCTCCAACGGGGGCTGCATAGGGACCACAGTGATTGGTATTGAAGAAAAGGGTGGGTTCTGGGTGGCGAAGGCTTGGCTACATCTTTTTATGTCCCAGCGCTATACAGGTGTAATGAGGCTGCCTATTCTCAGATGCTGCTTTTCAACTCCTTGGATTTTTTTAATCACATGTACATTCATCTCCTTGGCTGAAATACAATATTAAAAAGATATTACATTTCACTCAGCAAGATGAAAATAGATTTAATTAATGTCAATTAATTGAAATTCAAAGGAAATTCTAATACAGCTGGGTCAGGAGGAGGCACTGAGTGGCACTGGGAGATTTTCTGCCCTGCAAGGGACCCAGGGGGCTGTGATGGGTTGTACCTGGGCTGTGCCTGGGATGAAAGCTGGTGCTGCTTGACCTGGGCAGGATGCTGTCGACTCCACGTGTGCCTCTGGATGATGCATCCAGGCTGCCATGGGGGTCTGGATTTCAGACGTGAGAATGTCAGTAGATGGAGCTGTTTATTAATGTTTCCCAGTGATTTACAGTGCAGAAGGATGCTTCAGTGCTGCGTGGAGGCTGCAAGCGTTTATGGCCTTTGGGAAGGGTCCCCATCCTGTCCCTGTTTCACTGTGCTGCATGGGGCCGTTAGGAGCATGGGGTAAAGGGTGCACCTCCCTGCCTGACTTTGCAGGAAAGCAGATTAGCTGCCTCTTCTGTGAAGGCTGAGCAGGTGGCCAAGAGCAGGACCTTCCCTGTGGTGACACCTGAGATGGACGCAGCAGTTGGGTGTCCCAGAGACGTGCCATAGGGATGGCTGTGGCATCAACCCTATGCCGGGACCACAGTTAAAACCAAGCAGCTCTGTGCAGTACCCGGTGCTTCATCCTGCTGAAGACTGTGGGTCCCCATGCTGTGGCAGGAGGTGGCATGACATGGTGGCTGTGCAGCATGGTGGGATGAAGATGGAGTGAATTAAAGCAAAATGCTGCCTCTTTGTTGCCCTCGAAGGGCTGTGGCCACTGTAATACTTGTTTTTTTCCCCAGTAACTAGTGGAAATGGAGGCTGTCCTCCTCTCTGCTGCCAGGTCACCCAGCAGGGTGCCACCACAAATCCAAACACTTGTTCAAAGTGTGCTGCTCCATGCACCCACATACTTTCCTTAAATACCCTCCAGCATGCGTAACTGGAAGATGGTTCATGCACATGCTATTTCCATTTCTGTCCTTTATAACATTTTCTGCCAGATCTCACTTTTCTAGTGTTCTAGTGCAGCTTCTAGGGCAAGTCCTTCGCTGGAGTTTGATGGGATGGCGAGATTTAAGTACTTAAGAGAGAAATCTGCTTGACTTCAAGGGTATAGCATGAAGATGTGAAACCAGTGGTGCTGGTTTAGACCATGCGTCTCACCCAGCATCTCATGCGATGGCAGCTGAACACAGACAACCAGGGGAAGTGAAGAAGAGCATCCCCACCTCTGCTTCATCTGCAATTGGTCTCTGGGTCAGGGGCCCCCGTTCAAGGTCATCCTCAGTGGTACAGACATGGGACGCCCCAAGGCTGGACACATCTGATGGCAGCAGAACTTCATTCCTTGCATCCTCCAGGTCTGTGCTCTCCTTTGTGCAGGCATCTGGGAAATTATCCCCGGCTGCCACAACACTAATTTTAATTTTAAAGAAATGAGCCATGAACTGTTGAAAATAATAATTTTCAATATGAACACCTGCGAGGCTGCTGTGGATATCTGCCAATATATTAATTTTATCTTAAATTCCAACAGGCTGAAAATCCACTTATTAGTAACATAGAGAAGAAATATGTTGAGATATGAGTAAAGCAGCTGGGAAACAACAGAGGAAAACCCATTCTAGTAGGGCTGGAAGGAAGTACCCCTCCTGTCCTCCTGCCTTCATTGAGGTCTTGTGGAGAGAACTCATTTCTTCTGTGAAAAAAGCAGAAACTTGGGAAACTGGGAGAGGGAAACCTTAGGTGATAAAAAAAAAAAAAAAAAGGCAAAATCAAAAGGAAGAACTCTGCTTTTACTTTTGCATGATCAGATGTATTATTTTATTATCTGCAGGCCAGCACAGCACTTCATTTCTGCTTATTTTTTTAAGCAAGCACTTGAGTATTTTGCTTGGAACATTAATGAACTTTGGCCCTGTCCAAGGAAACATTAACAGTGTCTTGAATTTAAATATACAAAAAATGCCATGGAAACTGCAGAGCCTAAGGGTGACCCTGAGACTGCTGGTGCCATGCTGGCAGTGAGGGGTAGCACTACCACAGAGAGACCTTTGCGTGGTGCTATAAAGTTGCCTTTAAAGTCTGAAGAAGTATACTTTGTGCTAATAATTTTATATTAAGTAATTACTTACATATCTGCTTGATGTTATAATCTAATATAATGTTATATGGGTTAGCTAAGTCCCACAGCTGAGTTGCTCCGTGGTGGGTCAGAGGCAGAGGGCTCTCTGGTGTGATGTGCCGGTGGTGGGGGACCTGGCCAGAAAGGGCAATGGCACCTTAAGGCAAAGGAGCTTTCCCAGTTTAAAGGCATGTTGGGATTATTTTGGGATTGTCTTTTCAAGCCAAACCATTGGAGAGCCCTTTAGAGCCACAGGGTTTGCTTTTGCTGGAAAGCATCATGACTGTGGTGCAGGGGAGAGACATGGGTGCTGCAGACTACACATGAAGGGACTGAATTAATTTTCTTGGAAATAGGAATTTTTGCCATTTTGCTTGTGTCGTGCTGGCTGTCCCGCAGATGGTTGTCATAGTGAGCTGTGGGGCTGCAACAGCTGTGCTGGTGTGTGCGTGCATGTACAAGTCTCTTTTTGTGCGCCGCTGGCCATGGCTGGATGCAGAACTGACATCTCATTTCCATCACTTGACTATTCAAAGACGCCATGGAGAATGATGATTTGGTTTTGCTGCGTGACGTCAGTGCAAGTCTCATTCCAATGGCCCTGTGCACGTGCTGGTCTCCAAAGAGAATGCTCTTAATACGTGGCAGATGTGCAGCGCACATTGCGGGAAGAAGTTCTGGAAAATTCTAGACGATACATGTCCTGCTGCGTTCAGCAGGTTGTGGACCAAGTATTAAAATTTCAGCAAACCAGGGAATTATTTTTACCAGGATCCCTCCTATGATGGGCATGGGGTGCCTGTGTGGGGCACCCACTCCTGCACCCTTCGTGGTTTTCCCCAGTGGCCATTGCCGCTGCGTTGCAGAGGCTGTGAGCACCGGGCTGGTCATTGCAAGGGGTTTTTTGGGTGCTCCTCCAAGCCAAGAGGGTCCCTCCACAGCACCTCCCACCCCCCCATCTTTTCCCAGCTGTGGTCCAGCAGGCACGGAGTGGTGAGGTCAGCTTCTCCCGCTCTGAGCAGGGATGGAGAGAGGGACTGCCGAGACGTGTTTCCATGGAGCAGCTGAACTGGAGATGAATAATCCCCTGAGTGCCGATAAAATGCTGGGGTTGCTGTAGCAACATGTTTGGAGGTATAAAAAACAAAAAGCCAAAAAACAAGGTGGAGAGGAAGTTTTTAGGAGGGGAGAGTTGCCCGGGTGCTCGAGATGGCCTGGGGGGGGGGTGCTCAGCATGGGGGTTGCAGCAAATTGCCTGGGACAGTGAGAGGTGTGGCATGGGCCTTTAAAGAAACCATGCCTGAGCTCACCGGTCCCTATGTCCAGCAAAGAAAATGACTTTTCCATCCATTTCCTGAAAGCTGAATAACAAGAGCGCGGTTTTGATCTGCATGCTGCTAATTTGTTGCAAAGCTGGAGGTAAATTTGCTTTCCAACCCAGCGTTTATGTCTGATTTAGCGAATCAGCAAGACTCAGGGAACAGCCCCGGGTGCTGCAACCCTGACACCTATTTTGGTACATTGCTAAAACAATTCCCGCAGCCACCCCATTTGGGAGATCTCAGACATATGGATGCAGGTTCATCCGCGCTGAGCTTTTGTCGAGATTTTTGTAGGTGAAATATTTCGCTTCCCCTTTCTGTTTTTTATTTAGCAACGTTATGAATGGAACACAGCAGTGATTTGTGAATGGTGATGTTTGTGGGATTTTCTTGCTTGGTGGTGCTCAGCATCATCGGTAGGAAGTGGAGCAGTGCTGGCCCTCCTTTCTTCAGGTTTTTCCAAACTGAACAACCATGAAAACATCCAAGGAAATCCCTTTCCCAGAGTTGTTAAAGCAAAGCTGATTGCTGTCATCTTCAGCCTGAAAGGCAGGTTTTATGGTGAATGCTGTGGGTTTTTTTTAATTCCAGTCCCGGGAGCCCAGTCCTAAATTCCCTGCTCATTTATCTGCTTTTTTCCTAATTCCTCCTGAATGCTTCCCTCTTAGAGAATGTAATGGCAGTTAAGAAATAATGCCTACTGGAGGGTTTTTTGCTCCTGGCTGAATAATGTTGCATAACTAATGTGATCCCAGGCAGGGCTGGAGACTACTTTTCAGAGCTGGAAGAACTTTTTGGGAAGGTGCTGAACTCTCCTGTTGCTTGATACGTGCTGTTTGGGGATGCAGCTGGGTGCCGTGGGGATGGGTGGGGACTGCCTGCGCTCGGTGTCGATAGCGGAGGGGCTGGAGGTGCCATGCCTTGCTCGCCAGGGCATCCCTATTGCAGGGGTGCTGCCCTCCAGCACCCTGGGGAGACTCGATGTTCCTCCTGTGCCTTCGGCTTTTACAGGCTGGTTTTTTTATTCCTCCTTGTGCAGCAGTGGTGATACTGGAAAGCACATAAAATACAGCTTCCACCTCTGTTTGACAAGCTTTTCTTCTTCTCTAACTGTTCAGTATCTAATAATAACATGCTATTGAAGTTGTCTTGCCTTTGTGTTTTTGCTTTGTGGAATAGCCTTACTCTTTGCATGATATATATCTTAATAGCACCTTGGATAAAGCAGAATGCTGCTAATTCCATATTATGGGATTATTATGAACTCGTATGAATTAATGATGCTTATAAATATAGTCCCATTGAAATCCTTGGCACTGCACATTAACCTGGTAGCTGAGCCATAAAATGCAATGCATATTAAAAATCAGCAGTCTGCACTTTCAGTGCTTTCAAAATAGCCAGTCTTTGTGTGATATATATATGGTGCAAAAGGGTTCTGAAAATCCTAGAAGAAAGTATGGGCGCTTTTATGATGAGGGCGATGCATTTATATGGGAGGGCTGTCACTTGGCTTGGAGGGCTGGGTGGGTGGATATTAAAACACGTAGAGACCTTTTTAGCAGAATTTAGCTCCCTGTCCAGTTCAGCCAATAATTTGCCCACCGGGAAGATGCCAAAGAGTTTAGGGGTGCTGGCAGTGTTTGAGCCTGGATGTTGAGGGGAATCTCTGGCTATCTGTGAATATTGCTGTTTTGCTCTGCAGAATAAATCTTTGCAAGAGAGAGTTTCCTCCTGGTTTCACTCTTTGCACTGTTTTGCTACAAGAGTCAATAAAAACAACCCGTTCCCATGAACCGCCTGGTTTTCCAGCATGCTGAGCCACCTTGAGTTTTAGGGTGGGTTGGTTTTTTTTTGTGTTTTTCTTTTAAAAACTCTCTGTTGACACGTGCCATTCATTTCCTGCTCGTTTCCTCCCATAACGAGCCCCGTTTCTGGACGTGGCTGCCTTAAGAGCCCAGCCGAAGCTCACATTTATACGCTCTGCTCACCGTGCAAGCACATAAACCTGGCATTTATGTGCCCACCAGTTAATTAAGCATCCAAATGAGGGATTTGTACATGCTATTTAGGTAATCGCTTCTGAACATCACTGAAGGGCTTGGATGCTTTCAAAGTGCAATGCCACGTAACCTGATGACTTAATGGCATGGGCTGGCTGCTGGCAAAATGCATCCGTGTCATGATTAGGGTACCACGAGGATGTTTGTTGCATTTAGTTTGAGCCAGGCATCTAGCTCTGCAAAAAAGATGAGCTGGGGGAAATCTCGTGTACCATTGCAGGGCTTCATTCGCGCTGCTCTCGGTGCAGTATGACGCTGTCACTGCCACTCCTTGGACCACAGCGATTCAGAGGAAACATGCTTTGGGAATACAAAATTCAGCCTCCCTCCTTTTCCCAGCATGTTATGTTTGCTGGGCTGTGTTTCTATTTGTGCAAGCAGAGTGAAACACTTACTACGTCTGTACGTGTAGTATGTGTGACTGTGCAACACTGTTTAATGGGCAAGGGGAGCACATCACCCACTCCACAGGGAGCTTTGGTGCTCTCCCGCCCTCCTGACGAAAATACCACGTGGCATCCACTGTATTTGCATCCTTAATTACTATCCCTTATGCTAATTACATTTCTTCTTGCTGTTGCTGTTCAGAGCTCCAGCCTTGGCGTGCTGGAGTGAAATGTCTGTTATAAAGATAGATCAGATGCAACTAAAATATCGCCATGAATATTCATCCCTTTCCCTTTTGGAACAATTTCTCGTTGGCTCCATTTGCACACCTTGCCTTGTTTTGGTTTTGGGCAACTGAGTTTGTGGACAGGAGTGTCAGTCAAAACAGAGCCTTTTGCAGAATTCTTGCAGAAAGTAATTTTTTTCGTTGTTTTCACAGCCATGATAAAAATGCCCAGAAATTTGTTCTGGGAGCCACCACTGGAGATGGGTATGGGATGGCTGGCTGGGGATATCTGTGCTCCTGAAAATGTGCATGAGTGGAAATGGCCCTGCAGTAGCAGGGGGCTATTGACTGCAGTTATGGGTGCTGAGACTTTGGCCCTCTAGTCCTGTGAGCTGTATCTGTCAGCCCAGTAGCTTTGCTCTCCTTCATAACTACTACAATGTTAGTGCTTATAAGGAGAGGAGTCAGTTTTGTAGTCACATTTCAAGTTGCAGTGGGGCAATGAAAGAGAATGAAGGTTTATTTTTAAGCGTTTCATTAAAAAATAATCTGAAAGGGGAAAAAGTCTGGCTTTTTTGTATTTTATTTTTGCTTTTCTCAGTTTATTGCCTTTTTCTGCATCAGTTCCCCTTTCTCCTCCCGGTGTGCCCGGTCTCTGTGCCCCGCGAAGGAGTAAAAGGAAACATGGGGTAAAACCCATTACTGTCTCTCCTGTGACCTCCCTGACAAAGTGTAACAATTTTTAACCTAAAAGGACCAGTATGTGAAGCCCAAAATGATGTTTTCATATGTTTCATGAATACTGGCTCTTTTTAACCGTGCTTTGCTCACTTTTCCTATGTCAAACCTGCAGCTGGTACCTGACATCTTGGGCCTCACCAGCTGGTGCATAGAATTTGTGAGAAAGCAGCAATGAAGGGTCAAAGACTTTGGTGTTGCTCATTCTGGAAAAGAAAGCACTGAGTCTAGATTTTCCCATCCAGCAAATGAAATTATGTTATTGGCTTCCCTGCAACCCCGACTAAAGTGGGTGCAGGACACGGAGGTGATGTTTCAATGAGAGAAATCAAAAACTCTGTCTTGGTTTGTCCAGGCATGGTCACAGCTTTAATTCTTCTATCAGCGGTGATGGTTCTCTTACCTGTGCCTACTGCTCTTTACACCTCTGGCTGCTTTTGCTCAAGGACACCAAATCCTGCTGGAAAATTAACTGTGACTTGGTACAAAAAATTTTGCAGGTGACAACCAGCAAACCCCAGAGCAGCACACCCGAAGTGCCCAAAAAGCCCTTTGTCCTCAGTCTAATGCTGGCTGTTGTCCACTCAGATTTAATGAATCAAGGCAATAGCAGTTTTGGTTTTGACCTATTTATGCCTGTGTCTGGGCGGCTGGCGGTGGCCCTGGCTGTCCCCATAATTCAGCTACCACAGAGCATTTCAGTGCGGGGCTTATTTTGATCCATCGCCTGGACACAGTGTTGCCTTCTGGAGAGCAGAGAAGGTCCCGAGGTTAATTCCAGCTTGCTGTAAATAGAGCTGATAGTGGCTCCCAAACCTCCTGCTGATCTCTCTGGGAGGAAATGGCCTTAAAAATAGAGTTTGTGGTGAATAAATGTGTTTAAGCAGGTATTTAGAGCTTGGCTCTGTTCTGGGTCCTGGTCACCCGTAATGCACAGATTGTGCTGCTGGGGTCTCCCTCCTGAGCTGCTACTGAAGCCAGACTCGGGCATTTTCTAAAAACCAGCTTTATTATTAAGTGGTTTCTTCTTTTAATGAGAATTAACCCCATTATTTAATCCTGCTGCCTTTATCATCTCATGTAGGAGAGAGCCCATCCTCGTCCTGGGGAACCCCTAAACCAGGTCTGCAATGCTGCCAAGAGCCATTTGCTCTCTGTAGATGCACAGCTCCTCCTTCTGCTTTCCACCTGGGCTTCTTGTCTCACCAACGATGGCAGGAGCCAAAGGGCAGGAGAAGAAGAATCACCCAAATTGGGACAGATCCTGACACGTGCAGGGCATCCTGCTGCTGCAGCTGTGGCGTCTGTGGGTCCCAGCTTGGAGATGCAATTGGCAGACAGCCTGGGAAAGGGCTCCTCTTTTGGGATGCAGATGGAGCTGGGGTGTGATATGCATGCATGCTGGAGGTAATTCGGGAGGCAGGTGGGACCATGCTGCTGGCAGCTGGCTCTGGACCAGGCTGGTCCTGGTTGGAGGGGGCTGCTGGAGATGGGCGGTGGCCACAGCTGGATGGATGCAGTGACGTGCACTGGCTGCAGCGTGTACCCATTGCACATGGGTGCTCAGTTGCTCTGTATGCTCCAGGTCTTTCATTTCTCATTTTCCTTCTTTTTTCACCCCCTATCTTGCCTTCAAAGTTGGTATTTATTTTAAATGAAGTGAGCTTCTCTTCAAACAAATCCAAGCCACGGATGCTATAATTAGCAGGATATAGTAATTTTTCTTCAAGCATAATTGGAAGGTTTACCATTTAGGGATAATACTTAAACTATCCCATTTTATGGCTCATTTGCCAGAAAATGCCTGTGAAGCTTACAGCTTTATCAAACCTTATCAATGGGTAAAGAGTGTCAAAGGAGGTTGTTGCTGCTATCTGGTGTTAAACATTGCAGCTGCTGTTAAATCTTCTAATTTTACTAACTTCTGTTAATTGAACAGTCTTCCCTGAGTGTTTGGTGATAACAAGCTGCTAAAGCACTCCTGAAAACCAATAGAAAGACCCACTGCAGGGGCTGAGGATTTCCATCTCTTCTTGCCAAAGCTGGTTTTAGGTTGGGGTAATTCTGGGTAGGTGCTCTAGATGGCCGAGTGCCTGCCCTCAGTTGTGCCTGTAGTGCTATGCCCAGCCCCAGGAGGTGATTTAGCCCTAACCACAGCTGAAGCAATCCCATTAAGATGCCCACAGTGTGTTCTCCTTATTAGCTGCTCAGCTCACTGGCCGGACTTGTTTCCCTTTCTAACGAGGCTAAATTAAATATACCTGATGGATTCACTTGGTATAGCTTTTCCTCCTTTTGCTGAAGGCATAAAGGCAACTTCATCCCTCTTCTTCCTTCTCACTGAGCTGCAAGGCAGGAGAGCAAGGGCTGTTGGTGCTAGCCAAAATCCAGCAATGCTGGCCCAGTAGTCATGGGACAAGAAAGCACCTCCTGGCTGCCTGGGGTAAGTTGTGGCTCAACACCCTGGGATTAGGTCTTGCATATGTCCCATCCCACCAGAAACAAGTCCTGAGGCTCTGTTTGCTTGTAGAGGTCCTTCAGGGTGGGTGTTGCGGAGATTTGAGCTGCTGGCTTTGATGTGGAAGGTAGTGCAGTGCTTGCAATGCCCCCATAACACTGCGGGAGAGTCCCGGCATTGCAGCTGGGTTTGCAATGGATGCATTTGTGCACCAAGATAACTGCTCCTGGACCACCTTGAGCACCGTGGTCCTGTTGTGCCTTGGTGAGGGCTGAGCGGGCTGGCTTCTGCAGGGTCTGTTTGCTGAAAATGCACTTCTGGGCTTGGAAGTTTTTCTTGGAAATGTGATTTGAGTTGTATTAACTTTTAATTTTTTTTTTTGGATGCTTTTCTGGCTTCAGTGGAGGTTTATGAAGTGCTGTGGCCTTGGCAAAGATCAATAGATAGCCTGTTAAACAAAGAGTCAAAATTTACTGTTTGGGTGATTTCAGGGGAAAAAAAGATTTTGAAATATTTAATTTAGTATTGAGCTAAATTTCATAATAAGGAGGGAGAAAACCCCTATCCCAAATGAAGCGTGAAACATTTTCCCTTAGATTGTCTGAAGCCTTTAATTAAAACCCTGAAGAATTATATTTGTACTGCTTAGCAAAAACACCTGAAATATTACAGCAGAGGGTGGGAGGCTCCAGCTCCTGTTCTCTGCTATTGCAGCACGGCTGCATTCACTGCCTTACCTTAACCCACTGAGAGCCACCCCAAAACCAGGCAGACATCCTCCTTCTCTCTTCCCCTCTCTACAAAACTCTTCTAGATTTTCTCCTTCTGATCATTAGAAACCTTAGTTTCCAGCCTGATTGTGTTTGTGACTAGCTTATCCTGATATTTTCCCCTTGATAATATTGTCTTTCAGCCTAAATTGTTGGTTTTTCTCCCCCCTTCTTCCTTTGCTGGCTGCCCTCTGCAAGGGTAGAGGAACCAAACTGAGGCTCCCCTCTGGGTCCCAGCCTTCCTCCTAACCCTCTCTTGTGCTCCAGGTCAAGTGCAGCTCTTTTTGGCTGTGTGGTCTGGATTGCACAGCATCCTGGGTCAGCTCTAACTAGCGCTTTGTATGATGCCCTGTCCACCAGGGCTGTTGGATGTCTCTCTCCCAGTCCAGCTCATGAAAACTTTTACCTTTCACCTGGGCTGCCTTATACCCGTGCTCTGGTTTCTTGTGTAAGGTTTGGTCTTCAGCATGACTCCTTTCCCTCCTCTGTGCCCAAATCCTTCATGTTTTCGCAGTCTCTGACTTTGGGTTACCTTTGGCCTCTCTAGCCTGGTACCTGGGAGACCTCAGCTAACTGCAGAACCTACCCCAAAATGCGCTGCCCTCTGTTTTATTAGGTGCACATGCCACCTACTGCACAGGGTTTAGTCACTGGGTTTAGGACTCATTCTCACTGGGTTTAGAAATACACTGCTGGTACTAACAATACAGCTCGAGCACCACCTTGTTGTGAGGTTTAGAAAATTGAGACAGACTGGAGGACTCTCCAATACCAAAAATCCACCTCTGATATCAGAAATCGACCTCTGCACAGGGGGTTAAGTGATGCTCTGGGCCTTGTGTTGGCCCTTTGCATGGGCAAAACCCATCCTAAGCAAATTGCTTGACCTGTGTCTGTCTATTAGCTCAGCGGGAGGAAAGTATTGCCAAAAATGTGGAGAGGAAGCAGTGGAGCAATCCTGTTTTATCTCTCTGGAAATAATGAAGCCAGAAACATTTGCTCCTTCTCGATGGTTTAAATTTACAAAAGTGAACAATAATTTTGCAGCCTCTGAGAGTGAAATGTGGGGGAAACAAACCTACCTTATTGACTGTTTTAGCTGGAGCAGTGCAGGGAACATTACTTAGAGCTCCACCACGCTAAATTCTAATCCCTGGAGATGTCTTTGTTGATGCATAAGCTGTGACCTAAAATATTGACTTTATAAGGTAATTGAATCCTAGAATCATGTTTCAGATGAAAAGCACTTGACAAATGACTATAGGAAGGAGCTGAGCCCAAAGGCCTGAGTGTGACTGTAATGGGATTTACTCTGCTCAACTCTCATCAGCCTCTCCAGAGAAAAGACCACACCAGGCAGCCCTGCTCTGGGCTTGGGGTGAATTACGGGGCAAGAAGAGGTAATTATCAATTTTTTCCTTTTTTTCACAGGAAGGATAGTAAGTCCTTCTGGCCCTACAAAAGAGGTGGAGACAGAGCACCATGTAGCTTGTGCAGGGAGTGGGCGAACATTTTGGGACAGGGGAACATGGTAGGTCTTTGCGGATGCTGAACTTGCTCTCTGATGTGCCTTGATTTGCTTTCATCTGTGGGTGACAATATCTTGTTTCTGCACCAAACCTGAGTTTCAGGGGAAGTGCTGGCTCCAAATCTCTGCTTCATCCTTATGTATGACCATGCTCATCTCGTGTCAACCCGCTGCCTGGAGCAGAGCACCTACTGGAAGGAAGAGGCGGCAGAGATCCAAATGGGAGATGCTGCAAAGCCAAAGGACCATGGTGAGGCTCTGGTATGGCTCAGGTCTTGCCCCTGAGCCATTTCCCTGAAGCCTGGGGATGGCTGGCACTGAGGGTTGTGAAGATGAGATGCTGGAGGAGGACTTGTGCAGCTCTTGGTGAGAAATTATTTCATACCCAATGATAGTTCCCTCCTTTCTCTGCTCTTCAAAACAAATTTCCCTTGTTAATTTAAGAGGGCATAATTATGTCATTATTTCAAATGGCTCAATTTAAACAAGGCCTTATTTCTGACTTATAAATTGTTACCTTGCTCATCCTGCAATGACTGTTTTTCTTATAAGTACGTTAACCTCTCCGCTTTCTTTACTCAGCCGTTTTGCATAATGTTATAATAAGCATTTAAATAACTGTAAAGGTTCCATCAGTTCTTGCTTTCATATCTTGCCGTCACCACGGCAACTGGCTATACTTCTCTGTCTATTTTACCTTTTTTAAGATTTGAGTTTCTCAGTCCAGTCGCTTTAAGATTGAGTTGGATTCTCCACTCGTTTGCACACGATGTTGAAGTGCTGCCTGTGTGTTGGTTTTGCTGCCGCGCTATGATGATTATTTTCACTGTTGGCTATTAGCGAGGATACTTTGAGCTGGGAGATGGAAATATATTTTTCAATTTGTGCAATGCACCGGAGGACGGTGAAGTATGGTGGAGGTAATTACTGGGATTTGGAATACCAGGCTGAAATCAGGGCGGGTTTAGTTGAGTTCAACTAAACTTCGCTTTGCAAAGCACTCTCGTTCCAGTGCTGCCACGAGGGGATGACACATGAAGTCCCTTGCAGAAAAGAAGTGTGATGATATTTTTGTCAAGGCATTTGTTTAAAATGAATCTTAATATCCTATTTCTCCATTAAAAAAAATAAAAATCTTACAACATCCTAACGCAGGACGGTATATATAGATCTAACAGACCCAGACCATGGGCTGTGTAAACAAACAGCAACACTTAATGCAAATTGCTAAAATGAACCTGGGAAAGACTAATTCAATGGGACTATCTGCCATTGGCGTGAAGTTCCAGCTTGTCCAGGGACATAATCTTTCCTGGCAAAGCGGGAGTGAACAGAAGGTAGCGGCAAAGGCTCGCAGTTCGTGCCAATCTGCATTTCCATCTGGAAGTAGGTGCTCTCGATGATAATAGAATGGAAAATGAAAGAATTCCAGAGACGCTGCTCATTGCCCCCCAAATATAACACACTGACATGCTGCTGCTTGGGAGAGGCGCAATAGGAAAGTGACACAGATGGAGCACAAGGCAAAATAAAACCCTAAACAAACAGGACAACAAAAGCTGCTGGCATTTTATTATTATTTATTTCTAAGGCTGCTCAGAAACGGGCTATTGGAGGCTTATGGTGACTCACAAAATGACATGGTTGGTTTTGCCCAGGACTTGTGCAAGCGTGCGTGGGATCACGGTGTCCGAGGAGGGATTTCTGGAGAGTTCTTGGTTTTAGATCCCTGTGTTGCAGAAACAGGAGGGCAGATGTTTTGTGGGAAGCCTGCTGCTTCGCACTGGCTCTGCCCTAACCACCCGGTTGAAGCAAACCCTTCGTGGCCGTTTTGTGGTGGAAATGGTGAAAAGCAGCTGCCCTGTCTCATTTGCACTTTCCAAATCATTTCATGAGGAGTTTGTTGGACTTGGTTTTGGGAGAGGTCTCCGTATGCACTGATGCAGAGGAGGCTGTGGTACAATTATCCTGTACTATAGAAAGAGGCTGGGGTTCCCTTATTTATTAGATGCCTGTCTCAGAAATGTTGACATTATTGAATGGAGTGAGAACAGTCCCACCAGAGGAAGAAATTGCCTATGGAAGAAAAGAACAAATAATTCATTAAAGCAGCTGAAAATGAGCTGGTTCATTTAGGTTTTTGACCATTTTCCACTGACTATCAAAAGCAACAAGAAAGTCTTATCTGGTGTTTTCTTCTCTGATTACAGCCCTCACAGTGCTGGAGCCCCTGATTAATGGGGCCCATGGTGGCTTTCGCTTTCTCTGTGCTTGCAGTGTCAGGGGCTTGTTTGGAGATGGCTACACTATTCAGGAAATGTGTTTTTACATTGAAGGAGAGGAATTTGAAGAATCCCTGTGGTCCCAGATTCTGGGACATGCCTGGCTGGGACCGTCACTGTCTGATGGAGGAAAGGGGCTATGGGTGAGGCTGAAGCAAACAAAATTGCTAAGAAAAAACGTTCTCATCAAGGACTCCTGAGGAGGAAAATGCCTGAATCAGCTAGTCCTCATTACTCTGTTTCTCTTCTAAAATCAAATTCGTTGATTCAGCTGACTATGAAACCTGACAAATGCTTTTCAAAGCAAATTTAAGACGATCTTTCCTCTGCGCTTGTGGCCGTGCCTGCTCACATCCTCGCAAGGAGGAATGGATGTGCTCTGAGCATGGCTCCTGACTAATTTGGAGAGAACTTGTCTGCAAAGCATCATGCAGCAGTTGCATGTACATTTTATCAGTGTGGGAATAGACTACTTTGAGGCTAAGAGCATCCCAAAATTTTGTAAGTGGCTTAACCTGTTCTGATTGCTGGGACAAATTCCCTCACCCAACAACAGTAAACACATAGCAAGAGTCTAGTATAAATGTATAGTATAATTTTTTTTCTGATTTTATTCTGCAGGAAGCTGGTGAATTAGTTCATGGGAGTTTGTACTGTATATCTATATATGCATCTCTGCAAAGTTAAGAGCATTTGAAAAAACTCGCTCTTGCTCATATCTGATATGATATTTGGGACAGAAGGAGAATGTAGGAGAAGATCAGGTTCAAGACCATCTAAGGAACCTGAAGGTGCACAACTCCATGGGACCTGATGAGATGCCTCCATGGGTCCTGAGGGAACTGGTGGATGAAGTTGCTAAGTCACTATCCACCATATCTGAGAAGTTGTGGCAGTCCAGTGAAGTTCCCACTGACTGGAAAAGGGGAAACATAACCCCCATTTTTAAACAGAGAAAGAAGGAAGAGCAGGGGAACTACAGGTCAGTCAGTCTCACCTCTGTGCCTGGCAAGATCATGGAGCAGATCTTCCTGGAAACTATGCTAAGGCACATGGAAAATAAGGAGGTGATCGGTGACAGCCAACATGGCTTCACTAAGGGCAAATCGTGCCTGACAAATTTGGTGGCTTTCTACAACAGGGTTACAGCATTGGTGGATAAGGGAAGAGTAACTGATGTCACCTACCTGGACTTGTTGCAAAGCATTTCACACTGTCCCGCACAACATCCTTGTCTCTAAATTGGAGAGACATGGATTTGATGGTGGATAAGGAATTGGCTGGATGGCCGCACTCAGAGTTCTGGTCAACGGCTTGATGTCCCAGTGAATGGTGATGAGTGGCATTCCTCAGGGGTCGGTATTGGGACCGGTGCTGTTTAACATCTTTGTCAGCGCCATAGACAGTGGGGTTGAGTGCACCCTCAGCAAGTCTGCCAATGACACCAAGCTGTGTGGTGCGGTCGACATGCTGGAGGGAAGGGATGCCATCCAGAGGGACCTTGACAGGCTTGAGAGGTGGGCCCGTGCGAGCCTCATCAAGTTCAACAAGGCCAAGTGCATGGCCCTGCTCACGGGTTGGGGCAATCCCAAGCACAAACACAGGCTGGGTGGAGAATGGACTAGAGCAGCCCTGAGGAGAAGGACTTGGGGGTGTTGGTTGATGAGAAGCACAACATGACCCAGCAGTGTGCGCTTGCAGCCCAGAAAGCCAACCGTATCCTGGGCTGCATCAATAGAAGTGTGGCCAGCAGGTCAAGGGAGGTGATTTCTGCCCCTCTGCACTGCTCTTGTGAGACCCCACCTGGAGTGCTGCATTCAGCTCTGGGGCCCCGAACATAAGGAGGACATGGAGCTGTTGAGGCAAATCCAGAGGAGGGCCATGAAGATGATCCGAGGGCTGGAGCACCTCTCCTATGAAGACAGGCTGAGAGAGTTGGGGTGGTTGTGCCTAGAGAAAGGAAGGCTCCAGAGAGACCTTATAGCAGCCTCCCAGTACCAGAAGGGGGCCTGCAAGAAAGCTGGAGAGGGACTTTTTATAGGGGCATGTAGTGATAGGACAAGGGCTTTAAACTGAAAGAGGGTTGATTTAGATTAGATATAAGGAAGAACTTCTTGACTGTGAGGGTGGTGAGGGACTGGAAGAGGGTGCCCAGGGAAGCTGTGGATGCCCCATCCCTGGAAGTGTTCAAGGCCAGGTTGGACGGGGCTCTGAGCAACCTGGTCTTGTGGAAGGCGTCCCTGCCCATGGCAGGGGCGTTGGAACTAGGTGATCTTTAAGGTCCCTCCAACCCAAACCATTCTATGTTTCTATGAATGTCTTCAGTTACTTTTTTTATTTATCTGTATCCAAGTGGTGTTTCTTGCATGTCAGTAACTAAAAGGATGGAGAGAAGTGACCGTGGATGGATGCCATGAGACTTTCCACGCTCATCATTAGCAGCGTGTCTTGTACAAGGGATGTGTATGTGCCAGGAGGTTTGTTTCTGCCAACGTGCTCTGTGCCTTCTCTTGCAGGAATTCCATTTTCTGGCATGAAGGTGAAAATCAAAGCAAAGGCTGAATTAATAGAGATAGATGCTTGAAAGTACCACAACTGTGATTCCCCTTAAAAATGCTCAGTGTGTCTGGTTAATTCATCTAGCCTGGCGTAAGCTGACAGAGCAGCTTTTCTGAAACATGCTGTTTGGTAGTTCGCTGTACACCGGGCAGTCATGTTTAATATGTATAATTGTAATTGCATCATTTATTAAATCAAATGGCTTAATGCATTTCACAGCAGCGATGTGCAACCAGCTATATTGCTTCTGCTTACTCGAAGGCTTGTTTTAAAACAAGTGCAAAAGAAGTGCTGGTGTTTCAGGTTGGACCTAAAGCCTAGTGATGCTCTGCATGTGGCAACCCTCTTCCTGAGCTGTGCTTGCTGAGGCTCAACCCTGAGCAAAACACGAGTGGGGCTTCCCTGCTTCACACCTTCTTGCTGCAGTGTCTGTATCTGGACAGGCAGTGTTTGCTGCTCTCTTGCCTTCTAGTGGGTACTTTCTTCTTTTTTTTATACTCTGTATAAATTAATTTCTGCAAGGTGCCTGCTCCCTTTTTTAGGAAATCAAAGAGGGCGCAGGGAACTGTGAAATGAGTCTCTGAGCAGTGCCCATACCGCCGTCTGTGCTGATACATCACGTCCTGTGCTGATGAATCCCTCAGTAGTTATCAGAACACTTTGCACATTTTTAGTGCATGAATATTCTCCCTGATCTGGCTGGGAACTGGGAAACTTTCTTTTCCTTAGCAGTTGCAAAACTGTTTCCCACCCTGACTTTGAATGCATTTGGGTAAGGTTTGCAGAGGGGAAGTCTGAGGGTAGCTGATGTCATCCAATAAATTAAATTGGTAATTAAATTAAATTGATTATTAAATTAAATTAAAAAGAAGGGGGAAACTCTGCAGCCTTATAGTTGTAGGTAAGAGGGGTGAAGCAGGGAAGGAGGCAGGGCACGGATGGGCATTCAGCCCATCTGAAGGCACTAAAATATCTGGCCAAAATCTTGACATATACCTTGGCACAAATATATTACAACCTGGGGCTCAGGTTTAACTCATGGGTTTGGTGGGTCCCCAAGACCCTGCCTGCTCAATGCAGACCAGCTTTCCTTGTGGTTTTCCCACTGTGGGTTGGAGGACATGTCAATAAGCCAACTTAAATGCCATCTGCATGCAAGGTTAGCTGCTTGTGCAAAGGCCAGTTTAAGTGTGCTTTACTGGTATTTATCTGTCTGGTTTGTCTGAATATCTGCCAAATGGAGATATTGGAAAACAAACCTTGGCCAAATGTTGCCCCTTCATTGGTTCACTGCTCATTGCAGAGGAGCTGCTGAGAGCCACCGTGCGCAGAGCTGTTCCTGCATGAAGCTTGACTTGCTGCCAGCCTTTCCAAGGGAATGGTTGTAAAACCCATCAAAGAGAAACCGTTGTAGGATGCTCTAATGTGATGGGTTAGAGTATTGCATTTTCTTCCACTACTTTAAAAATTGCACTGGTTGTAAAACAATGGAAATGTTTTCTTTGTCCTTGCTGATTCCCCCTGTGCTGGCCAGGTCCTCTCCCCTGTCCTACCAGGGAGCTTGCTGCATCCCTGCACTCCTCCAGCCCACGATACCCTGCCATCTTTGTGGTGAGTCCCCCCTGGCTATGTGGTCTGGGGCTGTGGTCCCACGGGGATGGGTGGTCTTCTGCCTCCACATGGTGCTTTGCTTATGTGGCATTTCCAACTCAATGCTAGGAGTCCATCCCACAACCACCCTTCCCTTTTCTATCCCATCCCACCTCTCTGGGACCTCTCAGTCCCATGAGCTCACCCCAAACAGCCTCTGCTGCCTCTGGTCATCTTCACCTCCTGCTTCAGCATCTCCCGTGTGGCCAGTTCCCAAATGCATCAGTGCTGGGCAGGCACCTCCCTTGCCCTTCCTTCTGCCCTGGTGACCACAGGTCAAGTTTGTTATTTCTGGAGATGGCCAAAATGCACCTTTCTCTTGGTGTATAAATGTAATGTTGGCTCTTTGCTCCACCTCTTGTGCAGCATCAGGTGAAGCTTCTTCTGGAGCAATTAAGGAAAAATCAGTGAGAGATGCTTGAGGCTGGGGAGAGTCGGGGAAAGATAACTTGATCCTGTAATTCAGAGCAAGGCTGAAGGTAGGAGCTGGCTGAAGAACATGGAAGAGGACTCCCACAACAGGAGAGCCAACCGTGACCTATGTCTGAGAGTGATGGTTTGAAGGTGACAGCTGAAGCCCATCTGGTGGGGGGTACAGGCCAGTCACAGCCTACTGCAAATCCCAGCTGGGTTGAGACAAGCAAAAGGCATGTGTGGATGTTTCCTTCCCTGTGGAGATCATCTGAGTGACAGCAGGAGCTCTGAGGGTGAGGGTGGAACTATGGGCTTTGGCTGGAGAAAGGGAAGGGGCTGAGCACCCACTGCCCACCTTGGGGTGACCTTGGTGGGGAGCTGTGGCCAGGCAGCCTGGGGGTACGGGCTGGGGAGAGGGTTAAGCATTGGCCTTGGTTTCTCCAGGGCAGCCCGAGAAAATGCCCAACGTGAGTGTGAGACCTGGCCCTACCCCAGATGTGAGTCCTTCGGGGAGGATGCAACGAGCCTGGGGACACCAAGCATCAGACAGGTAGGGGCAGCCTGATGGGGCAGGTGAGCTTGTGAGTGAGCTGTGGGAAGGTGGGAGGGATGAGAACTACCTGTGCTCACTGAGTGCGTGGTCCTCTTGCAAGCCACCCCTTTCAGGGAGATTATTGCTGGTGGGATCCAGGTGGGAATTGCACTGACTACAGCTCTCAGCTTTTAATGGAGAAACACATTGCTTGTGTTGGGGTGGAGGCAGCAGCTGAGCTGTGCCTGGGGTAACCATGGCCGTTGGTAGTAAGTGAAGATGCTGGTTCCTGTGGGAATACTCATTGTGCTGAGGTGGCCTGGGGAGGTCCTGGTGAGCTTGTGACTGTGATATGGGTGAAACGGCCCCGGTCAGGCCTGAAACTCTGCAAATTTCCCGAGGAGAGCTCTGCTGGGGGGAGCTCTTGGAAGGTGTTGCCGTGCTGAGCAGCCTCAGGCAGAGCTCATGTGAAGATGGATAAGAAAATGAGACCACTTTGCCATTCTCACTGGCTGAACAGCAAAGTTTTCTGAGGAAAGCTTCAGATGTAATAAATGTTTTTTCCTTGTTCAAAACATTTCACATTTTATTTTTTTGGGAGGGGGAATAAATCTGGAGAAGTGAGGGAGACAAATCACAGCAGAAGAGAATATAATTGCAATTTAAGAAAAATGTCTTCCCATTTGTTGCCATTATCTTCAGTGTCTGCATTTTTAATTTTTTTGTTTCATTGTTTTTTTTCTTGGGACAAACACCCCTGCCCTTCCTCATAGCTACTGTAAGTGGCACCGCTTCCCTTGTTGCAGACTGGCTGCCTGCCTGTTTGGGAAGCCGTAGCTTTCCCTTATGGAGCTTTTACCCCTTTCATCATCTTCCGCCTTTTGATGCGAGGTCATCAGAGTTCTGCGAGGGTCTGGGTTCCACCCCCCGCCATCAGTCACTCAATATAAGTGATAGATACTTTATATACCTGTGGTAAACTGCTGAAGGCTGAGATTACTACTGAAGTTGTGTATTTGAAGGGAGCTGCACGCTCAAAATATACAAGTTTAGAGGTTTGATGGAGGAGAACAAGCCTGCAAGAGGTTTGAGCAGGGCATGCAAGGAATAGAGAAGAATATAAAACAGCGTATGAGCTGAGAGATGCATCTTCGAAAGCAGGTACTCGGCTTTCCTGCAGAGGTTGGCAGATGGTGGTGGAGCTGAGCTGTGTGCAGGGTCTGCATTTGCCTGTCAGTGTTTCTGGCTGGGTACAGGTGGTTCAGGGATTACTTCTTTCCTGCAGTTTGAAATCTTTATCCCGCGGCTCCCTGTTGGCAGAGGTTTAATGCTATTGAGTTACCGCTTCCTACAGCCATTGTTTCTGTAGGGGAGTGAGGGATTGTATGAAAATGCTGATGGGAAAAATCATTAAATTTGTTTTAATGAATTAGAGCTGTACAGTTGTTTAAATAACTTACAAATCTGCTGATCAGCAAATCAAGCTAGTTAGTGCTTTTGCCTGTATGTATGAATTCCATATACACACTAACAAGGTTCATTTACTGATCTGCAGATCTACACGGTGCTTAAGTGACTGTGCTGTATGAATTAGGGGAATGGAATCATTAAAATATCTTGTTCTTCTGATAGCACTTTCATTAATAAAATAAAACCTCAGATGGGGAAATAGTTAAGCTGGTTTTCTCTGTAGGTTTGCAAAGTAGTTAAGGTGCAAACTACTAGGCTAAGTGTAGACCGCGAGCCTTGCTGTGGACAATTCTTTGCTGTGCATATTTCTAGATGTTGAATTCTTGAAGGGGAGAGAAAACCGCTTTCTACTGGTATTTCAGGAAGTTTCATTTTTGACCTCATAGCTGACTTGGAAAGCTCCGTCTTGTGATCACGCACCTTCTGAGAGGAGGCTGTAGCAGGTGGCAAAGTTGTTTCATTAATCATCGCCAGCAAGCTTTGTGTAAAAAAACAGATCAGTGCTCTGGCTGGAGGCGTCCACCCTCTTAGGTCTGTGCTCAGCCGGTCTCTGGAGCGCCTTTGATATTCAAACCGCTAGCTGATGGCAGCGACTGCCCTTCTCCGAGCTGTGGCTTCAGGAGCCATGCTCAGGGAATGGCAGAGAATTGAAATGCAGGATCCGCTCCCTGTGCTTGGGGATGTCGGAGGGCGTTTTGGGAGGAAACTGTGTTAGAAACTGCAGATCTAAGCTCAACCCACCGCAGGGGTTCTCAGCCCCCACAGAGGAGCCTGGCGAGGGGCAGGTCTGGGCTGGGGCTGGTGTGGGTCTCCCTGGGGGTTTCAGATCTTCCTGTCCGAAATGCTGCCGCATTCGGCTCCATGACCTTGTGTTTCTGTCAGGAGGGAAGGGAAGACCCGATTTGCCTGGGGCTGCATTATTTGGGGAAGAAGGGAGCAATTTGTATGACTTGCTTTCCTTGAAGTGGTCACAAATGTCTAATCCTCAGTGACTGTCCTTACAGTTCACTTGCAATTTGGCCGAAAACTTTGACTCAGATAGAGAAAGGATTTTCCCTCTGGTTTCCATTATTTCAATGAAAATGCCCTTTTGCAGTGGAAGGAATCCTGTCTTATTGGTGTCTTAATTTTTACTGGCATTACTTTAAATCTGCCCGAAATTTAGCCTAGAAATCAACTTTGGAGTGCAAGTCCAGATTAAGGACTCTCCAGGAGAAGTAGGCGTTCAGGTTACTGCAGTTCATTAAAACTGGCTGACCTTTGCATCTGGGGATGAGATGCTATCAAGGGTACCAGGACATGATCTGGGCTCAGGTGCTGTGGGCAAGGGCTGGCTGAGCCCCTTCACGCAGTGACAAGAAAACTTCTCCTGGAAACTTTTGCCGAATCCAGCAATGCTGATTAACCTGTTCTTTCCTTGAAATGAAATTACAATTGCTCTATTCACAGACTACCTCTTCTGCACAATGAAGAAGCCTCCCAGCTTCTGATGGAGATGAAAATGAGTCTCTGTGCTTTGGAGCTCATTTTGAAACTCAAGTTACAGTGGCTGCTGTTCAGCAAGTTGCTTGGGAAGTTTAATACTCCTGTTTTTTTAAAGATAGGTGCATGCTTAAGTAATTTGCTTGATTGGGCCTAAGGAAATGCTTAATTCAGGATGTTATAGCAATGCCACTATCCAGATACCAGGAGTCTAACTATGCTGTTTTTTTCCTTGAGAGTAGTGCTAAGCTAATGTATCATTTTCATTTTTGTATAGCAAATGATTCCTACCCTTTGCAGTTATGTTGAACTTTACAGGGAATATTCCAGCAGGAAATTTTGGAGTTATGCATCTGTGATTGAAATATCTGATTAGAAAGATAGTCCTGTCCCTCATCTCTGCTAAATGCCTTTCTCAGCTGTCCACCTTGCAGGCATTGCCACGAGCCCTGCTCATGGAGTCGCTGTCTTGGCTTGATGAGAGCACTCTAACATCTCTCTCTAGGGATGAAATAGCTTCTCCATGTCGACCATTTGCTCCACAGTCATTCATAGTGTGCTGCAGAGAGTTACGCTCTTCTCGGTGTGTTGGCTGGAGGTATGAAGCTGCATGGGTTTTGTGAGATCTCTGTCACTGCCACTCAAACATCACTCCTTCTCCGTGGTCTGAGATCCCTGCAGACTTCCTCCCACCTGGCCCCTCGCTGTGCGGGGCCTCGTGGAAGGGGATGCAGGGAAGGCTGGCCCCATCCCCGCTGTCACCTTGCTGCCTTCCCCGCCATCCTTCCATTTGCTTGCTGCACGTGGGATCCAGACTTCCACTTTTAGACTCTGATCCTATTGGCATCAAAATGGACTTTTAATTATCTGGAATCAGATCACCCTCTTTGCTTTCACTACTGTGGCTGCATTTACCCTTAGACCTTTAGGGATTTAATTGCATCAATCTCAGACCTTTCTGCTGAGTATAATGTGGCATTTCTTTAGTGCGTTCCTCTACTGCTGCTAAAAAGGTCTCTCCAAGTCTGACAGCAGTGGGAGCAGTTTGTCACTGTTTGGCCCAGGTAAGATTTTTTTGTCCAGCTGAGCATATTTTCCCTAAGCATTTGCTTTTCCTCCTAATTTCAGATTGAATGTTGCTCTGGGTTTTTCTTGGCTTGCCACTATAACAGCTTCTGAATGTAGGAAGACCAGTCCTGAGGATTATTAAGCACACTGGACTGAGCACCAGAGCAGTGCCTGACTTGCATTATCAGCTGTGCTCTGAACAGGGGACGTCTTCTGGGATAAAAGTTATGTTTACAGTCAGCTGCTAATTAGTGGTAGCAGAGTAATTATGTAACTGATGGAACAGGACTGCAATTTATGATTTGAAGGCTTTTTGCATCATAAACATAGAGCTCAAAAAACCTCAAAAGAGGGAATGTAGTTTTATAGTTTTATTCCACTTAGGTTGGTTTGATGTGGTACGTCATATGTACTAGGGGGGTTGGAGGAAGATTTGAGATGCTGGTAGGGTTATCAGTTGTTGGTGTGGGTCTGAACAGTCGGGGTGAGTGCAGGAGGGACTGGGAGCAGTGGAGTAGCTCTGTCTGCCACTGCGGCAGTCTGGCTCTCCTCCCTTGTGTTTTCCTCCCATTGCCAGAAGATGAATGTCCCCACAGCGTTATCTCTATTCCAAGCCTCCAACTCCCTCCTGAACTACCACTTTCCGCAGCCGTTTTTGCAGCTCTCCTGCTGAATCCAAATGAGCTCCCTTCGTGTCTGGGGAGATTGCCATGCTAAGAGGGTTTGTTTGTAAATATGTTTCAGCCAGTGATCTTGTACCCAGACCCAGGGAAATAAGGATGGCGAGGAAGGTGGTGGGGTGGCTCCATGCACATGTTTTGGTGCTGTGAGAGGAAAAAGTTCAGCTTCCTCCTTCAAGGTCTGCATCAAGCCCTGCCAGTGCATCCTCCTCTGTCAGCTCATTTCTTCTGGAGCCTGCAGATAGCTGGAAAGCAACATGAGCTGCCAGCTCTCTTGCATTGCCTTTGTCTTTTAATACATTTTGCATTTCTTCCAGCTCTGCTTGGAGCTCTGAGTGTTACTGAGATGTGGCACAGCTCCGAAAACTGGGAACCATCTGGGCTGCTTTCTGTGGGCAAACGATGAGGGTGCCCTGTGTGACTGTGGAGTTTCCAATGAGTGGATGTCAAGATTTGCTTTGCCTCTGATGTGTAGCACCGATCTCTGCTGGCTGGCTCGTGTTCCTGGTAGTGTCTGTGCTCATCATAAATCAAATCCCCATGAGGTGGCCTTTGGTTCAGCTCAGCCAAGACTCCTCCAACTGTGACAGCACTTCTCCTACAACCTTTAATATCTTTTTCACTTTTTCAGTTATAATGGGCACGATTAAATCATTTCCCAGTCAGCTCCACACAGTGGTACCTGAGAAACCGCCATTATTTCCTATCGTAAATAGGATCCCTAAATAGGGAACATCTGTGCATATATCTGCAGGGTTACTGTTGGTAAATGTTGACTTCTTAATGGGGATGTTAAGACACAGCAGGGCACGATGCTGTCCTGAACGCTTGAATTGTGGAGTGGCTCTTGTGGCCTCTGAAGCGATGCAGGAACGAGCTGGCTGTGACAACAACTCAGGCTGTGCACACCTGAGAACAAGATACATAAAGACTGAAACACTCAGTAGAGTCAATAATGAGAACTAGAGTTTTATTTCGTTTCAGGCCATCTTGTAAATTTGACTGCCTTGGAGTGAAAATCAGAAGTGGGGGTATGCTCTAGAGCAACACGTCATTGCATCACTTGGGAGCAGTCAGGCACAGAGGTTGGGGCTTCCTCCAGCCTTGAGAGTCCATAAATGTTAGAAACTGCTGGGTCATCCTAGTGCAGAGACTGTGGGATGGGTACCTACGTTGCAAGAAACAAGCAGCCTTCAAGAGTGTTGGGAGTGATGGGAGTGATGGTGCTAGGAGGGGAAGGGAAGGCTGAATTCATTTCTCTGTGTGGAAAGATGAGAAGACAACCTCTGCTTACTGAGGGCTTTTTGGGGTAGTCTGCCTGGATCTTGAGTGCTTGTGCTCTGAGGGCTTCCAGTCCAGGAGCACTGGCAAAAGGTGAGGGGGTGGTGGATGGACTGTTCTATGTTTGCTCTAAATGTCATGTCTTTGTGGCGGAAATGTGAAAAGCCCTGAAGTCACTCCAGGCACGTGTTCAAGAGAAGTTTCTGGTAGAGGACTCTCTCCAGTGATGTAACAAGCTGCAGTTTGCTCCAAACGTTAAGTATTATAAATGTGGCTGATGTAATTCTATTCCAAAAAGCCTTGGAGGCTTGCAATAATAAACAGAGCTTTTTAGTACCAAGTTATTGATGCAAAATAGTTCAACAAACTGGGTGGCTGAAGTGCAAATGCCATGTATTATTCATTAGATGCTTTCTTTCCACAAATCACTGCTCTCCATGGCATAATGTTTCCCGCTCCCAGTAGCACTGTTCTTTGGGAAGCTCTTTGGTACGAGCCAGAACATGGAGTTGCAGACCCATCCATCAAGGCAAGCAGTTGGTTATGTTGTTGTCTTCCAAATGGGGTTCATAATGGGCAAAGAGGCTTAATTAATGCTTCAGAGTAATGTGTCTGTTTATAAAGAAATAATGTACTATAAAATTAGGCAATGCATAGTGAAATGTACCTCCTAATGGCTAGGCTGGCATTTTAAGTGATCAGTAAATCACTTAAATATTAAGACCTTCTTGAACAAGGATAATAAAGCAAGAGATTTGGAAACGGTAGATACCAGTACTTACAATTATCCACTAAATAAAACATTTTTATAGTGATCATAGAGTTAATCACCTTACAGAGCAGACAGGTGATAGGGACAGTGGAAGATATGTAACATTATTGCCTGCAGAAAAAGGAATTTCAGATGTGTTCTTTAACGCCAGAATCAACAAGGAGAAAATATAAACATTTTCTGAACTCTTTATCTATTCTTTGATAAATAAATGCAAACAGCTATAGCTATATAGAAAAGCTCATGATCAAAAATATGATAGACCAAGAATATTCCCCAGACAGTGCTAACGTAGTTGCATGGCAGAATAGAGTGATGATCTATGAATATTGTTTTCAAACTCCTGCTTTAAATATTTGAAAGTATCCTCAATTGCCTCCATATTTTTAAATGCAAGTCAGGCAAAAATACTGTATTACTACTTTACAACTCTAATAGAATAAGGTTTTGCAGTACTTCTGAAGTTCTGTTCAATGATGGGAAGAATGCAGGAGAGGTTCCCAGGTCTCCACTGCAAGAAGTTTTGGCAGTTTTGAAGGTGAAATGAGATTTTAATGAGCTGAATGAGATCCAAATGATAGGGATGTTTTTCAAGTTAAATATACAGAAACTAATGGTCTGTAGGAGATACAAACTGTTTGCATAAGAACTAACATGGATTTTTGTCCCAAGCTGGGAAATTATCATAACAGCTTTGAAAGGATATGTGACAGAATTGTGGAAAGGAGTGTCCCAGGTGGCTGGAGACACTTAACAGGTGATCTCCAGAAGTGTAGTATGTAGATACATGTGCCTTTGAGTATGTGTCTCTGTTATCATGTGTGAATCTCTGACTCCTGACTGGGCAGACTGTCCCCTTTGTGAGTGCAACTCCAGAAACAGTTCACAATGTGGTGCAATTCATGAAAGATGGATTTTTCCTACAAGTGTTGGGATTTTCTTACTTAAAAGAAAGGCATCAGTAGGCACCTCAAAGGGTTTTGTTGTGGGTTTTTTTTTTAAGTAATTCAACCACAGAAAATAACAAAATATACTTGTGTAAGGTATTTTGCATCAATTGAAATGACTGCTGAATTTGATGAATAAAGAATTAGCTCTTGGTTAAGAATTCAGAGAAGTTAAATGTCTCTGAAGATGTGAGATTGCACAATCGCACATGCTGCTTTCATCGCTTGGTGTTTTATAATTTCTCTATGTGAAAAAGCAAGCAAAATGTCTAAGCAACTTTGCACAAAGAGGATGACGGGATGATGTGATGGGTCCCATCTTCGGGTGCTGAGCTAGTGATTTCAGACCTACCCAAGGTTTTGGCTGTCAGAGGTTGGAGAGAAAAAAACCAAAAAAGGAAAAGGGGAAAAAAAAGAAACTAAAAGGAAAATAAATGGGGGGGGGGGGGGATGATCAAGAATGAAGAAAACTCAGCCCAGGCATCCTGGCTGCTACCTGAGGTGCAGTGAAACAACATATCTTCTAGAATATCTTCCATATTTTGTGTTGAAGTATTTCATGTTGGAATCAATACAGAGACAGTTTAGGAGCAGCTGTGTTTGGTTGCCAAGTCTTAACTTGATCTACTTTTATGGGATAAAAATTAATTTCAAAATAAGTGCCTCCATCAGTTAACACTGGAAATGTTTCTAAAATGAAGAAAAACGTAGCTTCAAAAGCCCTTTCATAAGAATTATGCTTGAAACTCGACAATTTCACAAGAAACAACAACAGTTCCTAAAAGAGATTTTTCAACAAAAACTATTTTGCACTTCTTGGTACCAAGCCTTGTGCCTGTTGCAGTGCTGCTGGGCCCATGAAGCCCCTGAGTTTTGAGATGAACTGGCACATATCTCATCACAGATTCTGTTCATGGCAGAATAAGCCAAGTTGAAATAGTAATTGACCCTTAGAAGCTGCAGAAAAGACGCTTCAGATGAGAAGTAGTAATTTATTCTGATTAGTGCTGACTGCTTGTCAAACACCAGCCTAACTATTCCCCATCTTCTGCCCTAAAAGGTTAGAGAGCTTGACCTTAACTCCTCCTGGATTCATCTTAAATAACTTAGGAGGGGGTGGATGATGAGCCATTCATAGGAATGGGAACTTGAAGAAGGTCTATTTCATGGTCACTTGGGCAATTTGCAGGTGAATTTCTTTTTGACCTTTCTGCCCTGTATTGTTAGCAGCAAAGAGGACACCACCACTCCCCCCTCCCCCCCGCCCCGTGATTTTGTTCTGAAAAAAGCTGCCAGGTAACATTGAAAACACGCTGGGCTGTATTTTCTGTGCAAACAAACGCAATTTCTTGTGAATAGTTAGCATCCTTGACCTTTTGATCTTCATTATTAGAGGAGAGAAGTGAGCAGTGGGGAGCTGCACCCTGCAGGTCTCCACAGAGAGGAGCACCTCGGTGTTGGCATCTTCTCACCGTGAATGGATGCGCAAAGGAGGATGCTTCCTGGCACCTATGCAGCAAGTGAGGTATATTTTTAAAGATCATTTTTCTGCTCCCTTCAGGAGGACAGACTTGCCCTGGACAGGTACAACTGGATGGAGAAGCTGCTAGGGCTGGGTCAACCCCCGCAAAGTCTCTGCAAACCTCCTTAGGGCACCTTGCTACCAAAATGGTAAATTCCTGGGAGACCACTTAGCAGGGGAAGAAGGTGTTCACCTTTCAATTACCAAAGCTGCAATTTTATTTCAGGTGTGAAAGCAGGAACGTTTCCCTTCCTGACCTTTCCTGCACCCAGGAAGGGAATACTGATTGAACTATGAACAGGAGATCTTCACAGGGCAGAGATCAGGTGTATTAATGGCAGTGCGATCAGCTGGCATTTAATTTACACTTGGCAATCAGAAAACTACTTTCCAAGAAATTTTACTGCTTCAAATATTTCCATTCTGAAATGAAAGGGAGTAAAAGCAACTTTTTGTGATACAAATTCCAGGAACCCATTTGCTTTAGAAGGACCGAACAGCTTTATTTCAAATTGGAATTTTATTTTTTTTCCTTAGGAAATGCATTTAATTTTTAAATAATTTTTCATAGGAGAAATCAAATAATTTTGAAAGGTGAATAGGGCACATCAATGTTACTGAAGTGCTTTTGCCTAAGTAAAATATTATTGACATTAGTGAGGTTTTGAAAACATTCAGACTTGGATGAAAATGCTCACTGTTCATCCTAGCACTTTGAAAAATTTCCAGGCAGAGCTAATTCAAGTGACAAGTGCATTTGTTCTGATTTGTTTTTGTGAGTGTCTCAATCCTTTAATTGCACTTGATGGAGGCAGCATATAGAGAGCTTCAGTTCGCATTAAGATAGTCCACAATATTTGATTTCCCCTCCTGTGATGTGGATGTTGATCTTCAAATCTTCTCTCAAACTGCAGGTCTCCATGCAAAAGCAACTTCTGTCCTTTCTGCCTTTTCACAAACTATGCAAAAGCATTAATTCAATTTACATCCTGATGCTCTGACATCCACAGGTCTCTTTTCCCAGGTCTGATACTGGGGTTGCAAGCTGTAAGGTGGAACTTTTCCTAACCAAAAGCAAGTTTCGTGTGTCTGTATGCTCAGCAGGAGACTGTGTCTGCGCCACCAGGTACCATGTAGCTGGTGGCTCCTGCCCTGGAGAGCCACAGTCCTGTGAAAATGCCCTTTTTCTTCCCCCAGAAAACACAGACGTCTCTCAGATCTGGGAAATCTGTTGTGCTTGTGCTTACACCTCCTTCTCCAAGCAGTCCCACGCTTGCAGCACCCGGTCCTGCAAAATGCAAACCTTCTGGCTCAGGTTCACCAAAAGCAACTTCTGTCCTGCTGCCCGAAAGGCGGGACACTGCCCCTCGTTTAATTTGTGAATGTTTAGTTTTTTTCTTAAGAAACTCTGAGAACAAACAAATACAAAATTCTACCCCTATCCTCTTCCTCTTGGGTTTTAAGCTAAAATTAATTTGTATTTTCTCTTTCTGTTTGTCAGGAGAGAAGGGAAGGTGTTTCACTTTCATCCTTGTTTCCTTCCCAGTTCCCCCTGCTTCTGCCCCATCATCTCCCACAGGGCAAACGTTAAAAAACAAAACAAAACCCAGCCAAACTTGTAATTTAAAATCACATAAAAATTTCCAGCAACAAATGCCCTTCTGGGAAAGAACTGATTGGAAATAACCACTTTTTTTGGTAGGGAATATTTAGGGCTGTCTCTGGCTGCAGGTGCAAGTGGTCATGCTGTGGGCATCACCATACATCAAATATGCGATGTTGGTGCTGGAGCCTCCTTCGTGGCTGCTAGGAGAAAATGATTTACAGGACTGTGGCTTGCCCTCCAGCACGCTGCTCTGGGAGGATTTTGAAATGGGACAGGCCAGGCCCACTTTGGGGTAGGAAAACTGGTCTTGCTCTCAGTGGGAGCAGATGTTTTTGGAGCCAAGATGGGAGGAAATGTGTGCAAAAGGAAATTTATTTAAATATAGTTTTACATTCATTTCATAATAGTAGCATTTTATCTTTTTAACATTGATTTATGGGCACTGAAGCAGAACAGAGGAGTCAGAAGAAAGCAATTAATGAATAAAGAAAAAACCCTGCACAAATGCTTCAAGATAAAAAAAGAAAAATTAAAAAAGAGAGAAATCTTCCAAAAGCTGAAGAAAGGGGGATAATTGATGGTTCCATTTTAACCTAATGTTATTTCTGGATCTCTTTTTTTTTATAATGTGTTATTTACTGCATAGTTTAGAGCTGACAGAAAATAAACAGCATTTGCAACATAATGTCGTTAGCACCCTGATGCACTTGCTCATCCTACTTGGCTGTCAAGTTCCAACTCTAACCAACATCAGTCAACGTCGGCTGTGATGGAGTCTGTTTTTAATAAGCACGGTGCTTATAATTACCTTATTGCAAAGTTAAAGCCAAATGACACTTATGATGAAGGTTTCATGGCTAAACAGTAAAGCCAGTGAAGCATTCACATACCAACTGTCAGATAGGAAATAGCTGTTTGAGGATTTGTTTCTTTATTGCTTGACGAGGGTCACTTCATTTGTACTTGGAAACTTTGTCACGACACAACAGGTGGAAGAGGGAGACGAAACTCTGAAGAAAAGGGAAAATTCTGCTGAGGCTGGAAATGGCAGGTGGCTGCTAAAGGGGCAGGTGGATATCTATTTTATGGGAAACCAAGGGATTGATCAAATTTGATGCTGGATGTCATGAATTTGATGCTCTGTCACAAATTCCTCCCTCTGCTTTAAATCCAAAGGTTGCCGTGTGTGAAGGGGTAAAAACATATTTCTGAGTTACGCTGATGAGGGTGGCTCTTATTTTTGTCACAGGTTTCTCAGTATTTGAGGTTTCTCCTCCCAGGCTTTGCTGGTGCATGGGCAATTGTGGGGTAAACTCTACTTTCATTGAAATTGAACTTCTACCTTTTACAGCTGCTAAAACAGTTTGGAAGGGTGAAAGCATTTTGTTTGATTTTCCAGCATAAAACTGGAACCACTTGGCGAGATAAAGCTTTCTGCAGGAAAAAAATTTACATTTTCTAGGGAACTTTATGAAAAATTGCCTGTTAATTGTATCCACTACAAACTACACTATTTAAATCATCTTCCAGTTGCACATTTTTAGCCGTGCTCCCTGTACATAAGCTGTTCATCCACTGGAACTAAAAAGGCTCTGCCTTGATGAGCTGGGTTTTCTAGGTGTTAGAGAGGGATTTTTGCCTTTGACACCGAAGCATCTGCGGTTAGGTTTAAATCTCTCACTCACATTACATTGATAACTAAAGGGGAGCTGGTGTTAACACACCTGCAAGCATGCAGCATTCTGTAGATTGACTCTCAGTTCGGTTAATATCAGGAATGATCTTTTTTTCCCCCTGCTTTTCTTGCATGATAACTGAGTTCAGGAGTTTTCATTCCCTTGTTGGCTGGGGACCACTGGAAGCAGGTGGAGCACTGACATGTCCTGGTTTGGGGATGTGTGTGTTGTTTGCTCGGCAGCTTTTCCTTCCCTGGCGTTTCCGAAATATCTCTTTCATGGGAGGGCAACTCTGCAGCCACCAGCCCAAGGAGGAGGCTTGAAGGTAAATGTTTTCAGCTCCCTTCATGCCCCATGGCCCCAGGCTTTGCAGCAGCTCCCCCAGCTGCTGTGGGAAGACAGTGGAGTGGGAAAAGGGGGTATTTGGGCAAGAGGCAGAGGGGTGCAGAGCAGCGGGTCTCTTTTGTCTGTCCTGGAACAGGTCAAACGTATTGGCTGAGGGCAACGTACCCACCTTGGTTTGATGTGATCATGGCCTCAGTGTGGGCATTGGGAGGGTGTAAGCCAACTTGCCATGATTTAGGTGGACATGAGCCGAGTGTGCACCCAGTTTTCTGTAGCAACTCCTCAATGATGACATCCAGCCTTCTTGCTTCCAGACAGCATCTGGTAAAAGGCTCATGGGGATAATTGTACAGGGGCAAAAAAAAAAAGGACTTTGGTGATCTTGTGCCTGATACAGAGATGCTTTTCATTGAGCTTTTTTTTACTGTTCAGTTTAATGTGTAATTTCTCTGCCCGAAGAACCTATTGATTCAGCTCTTAAGATAATTACTGGATTTCACATTGAAAAGCCTTCATACAAATATTTTAAAATACAAAAGAACAAAGACAAAATAGCTTCATGTTATTAATCAATGAGAGTAGAAGGGCGTATTGTTATGAAAATACGGCACCCACTCCTCCAGCTTTCACAGAGCACCAGATGGTATAACATTTGTGGAGACATATCTTCAACAAACAGTCTGGATTAACCATTTCACACTCCCAGCTCCTGTTCCTATTTTCTAAATAGGCAGGGGAAGGCTGGGCAGCAACTAGCTTTTGGACTGGCATCAGGAACAGGATGAAGGTGTCCTTGGCTTAATGCAAGTGACTTTCTGTTACACTCAGATTTATGTTCTCTGCTTTTGGCATGCCTAGCTTGGTGTTTCTTTCAAGAGATATAGAGGGATGTTACAGATATGTTGGACCGAGACCAGCATATATCATAGTCTGCTTTCTCTACCATGCATGTATGGTTGCAATGCAAAAAGTGGTGACTCTGCTGTACATGTGCTACTGTTGCAAATTGGATCCCACTCCAAAGTGAATGAGAAGAGAAATAAAGGATAGCAGAATGTGCATTTCTAGCAGTATAATTGCCCAGGCCCAAGTCTGACCCCTGCTCCCAGCACAAATGAGCAGATCTCTTGTTATGTAGTTGCATAAAGACCTGCACGACTTACAGAGGTGTCTGAGTACTTCTTCTATCGTATCCAGGTGGTTTTTTTTTGTGCAGCGTAGTGGGTGAGAGAAAGCAGGCTGTACTGCTGGTGCAGGTTTGTGGCATGAAGTCAAATCCCTGGGTCCTTTATATAATCCTTTGACTCAGTGGTTTTACATGAGAAGATGTAAAACCACTGAGTTTTTGTACTGTCACTGAGTTATTGAATGTTATAGTGCTAATTCAGTTTCTGCAAAATTCAGTGGACAGAAGAGCTTCCACCTGGCAAGTCCTCTTGTGCTCAGAGCCTTATAGACCCTCAGCAGTGACCCTCATCCAAAAATAAGTTATAATCTGAAGAGAGAGACACCAAAAGGAAGGAAGCGTCCATCAGACTTGCGAAGCCCACCTCCCTCACAGTCCAGCATTTTGCCTTATTCACAGCCCTCTTCCTGCTCTCGATACAATAGCGACTTTTCTTGACCACTTTTATAGAAATATATAAAACCTCATCTTCATTTACTGTTTTCACTTGCAGTTCAAAAAGCCAGAAATATGCAGACAGAAATACAGAAAATCACTGTCCCAGAAACAAACCTGACAGGCAATGGGAGAGGGGACAATCCATTTTCCTCTCCAGCTATTCACAGAATAAAAGGGAAACTGTATTTATTCTTTCATTTCTCTAGGGGACTTCCCCAAGTTATTAGAATCTGCCTTATTAAATAATTGAGAAGGCTTGTCATAAAATGACTTCTCACTCCCTATCTATCATTGAGATGTGCAGAAAATGGCATGTCAAGGAACATTTGCTAGGAAAGCTTCAGGGACCATTAACTCTTGTCACTGCTTAAGTGATTAAGGAACCAGAAACAGTGATACTGTTTCCCAGCTGCTTTGTAAATATCTAAGTGCCAGATCTTCCATCCTCTTCTCAGAGTGAGGTCAGAAGAAGGAGCGTTGGGGTCTGGACAGGACAAAGACAACCCTCTGCCACTTGCTGGAGCATGTCCCATAAATGGTGGGACATAAATGTCCATAAATGGTGGACAGACCACCATGGGAGTCTGCTACCAGCCAGCGGGACCACACAGCACTCTACCTACCTGGTGGCATAATGTGCTATGACCAAATCCATCTTCTGCCCCCCACATTTTGAGATGTTGCCCATCCTCACCATCTTACCAGGAGCACCATGATATCCCTTGGTTTCTATATACTTTCCATAGTCTATGAATATTTGGGTTCCCCCACAATGATCTGATGAACTACCTTGCCCTTAGTCATCATGGTGTGTGATGGTGTGTGAACTCCTATGTGTCTCTTCCGCCACAAAGTCCCCCAGCATTGATATCTTGCCACCCACCCTGACATAGCACTTGATATGTCCCAGCTTGGTCAAACAGAAATACCCTCTGCAGAGCCACGACAAGATTTGCACCTTTTCTACCATGGTGTTTCACAGGCAGCTTTCTTTGCCCAAGAACCAAGGCTGCAGAGAACAGGACAGGAGGGAGGTTGGGACTGAAACTGCCACTGTAGCAAGCTAATTGTGGGTATAACCTGAGGTTTCAAAAGTCATTGTTTGTGAGTTTTCCAACAGCAGCCAAACATAAAGAACCAGCAACGGGATTTTTGACTCCCCCCCTTGAGGAGCCAGAGGCTGATTAAACACCCCTTTCCTTCCTTCCTACAAGGACACCAGCTGGCCCAGAGGCACCTGTATCTGCTGCAGTAGCATGCTTTAGCCAGCCAGAACAGCATTTTTGTGCTAGTCCAGCATCCACGTTCCTGTGCAGATGAAGTCATGATCATAAGTTTCCTCCAGTGAAGTCATAGAATCATAGAATTGTTTAGGTTGCAAAAGGCCTTTAAGATCATTGAATCCAACCATTAACCAAACACTGCTAAGTCTACCCATGCTACTCATTACTAACCATAGTCAAACTTTGCAAAACAACTCCAGTTTTGCAACATTCTTGCTGCTTGTCTATTGATGCAGTTGTCCCTCCAGTCAGTCTTCCTAGAGTTACTGATCTATGATGCAGACAATGCTGGCCATGGCACCTAACTGTTCCTCATGTCCCAAACCACCTCAGCCAGAATGAATCTCTGGACCTCCTTAGCTGGAAGAGACTCAGGTGGGATTTGTGACTTCCTCACCCTGAAGTCCTCCCCCGATGCTGATGGACTAAAATCATGTCTGAATGAGGTTTGCTTTGCCTCAGTGATATCAAGGCACTGTATCCCCAGCTGGGAATAAACCCACACTGGCAAAAGAAACAGCTGGTTAATACAACAGGTTGGCACAAAAAATATGAGGCAATTGCAATGCTAATGTCTTCATGGGAGTCTTGTCCCCAGGACTACCCCAGAAAAGTCTGGCCCCTCTAGTCAGACCTCACCAATGCCGTGTTCATGGCACAGCTGTAGCTTGGAGATGTTCGTGAATTTGGGAACTGCCTATAATTTTCAGGAATATGTCATGCAAGTGGGATGATTCAACGTATCTTTATTCAACACACTTATCCAAGGGGAAAGCATGCTGTATAGTGCACTGGAGCAGCCTTGTATTTAATCTCCTGTTATCATGCTTGTATATTCTAGGTCAAGGTGAACCCTTAGCTCCTAAATGAGTATTTGTAAGTACAGGCTCATACAAGGCGAGCAGTGCTCTTAAATCTTTTCACCCAAGTCTTCTCCCAGTAAATTACTAGGTTGTAGATAAGATCTTAGACATATTGTACTCAGACAAATATATACCTTTTTGTTTTTAAAAGGCTCAACCCAGAAACAATTTTAGACTCTGAAGGGGAAGGTCATTGCCTATCTCTTACACTTATAAAATATTAGCCCTTGCAATTGGATGATGAGCAGAGCTGAGTCCCATGTTTTCACCTCTGCTGGCACTGCTCCTGTAAACTGCTTTCTCCCCAAATAGGCCTTGGTTCTCCATAAATCACAGTGTTGTCAGCTCCAGTTTCACATCTCAAAGTGAGATGCTGACACTTTGTTCTCTGTTTCCAGCAGCTTTTTCTGCCCGTGCTCAGGGGAAACTGTCCCCTATAGACAATTCATTTGATGAATTTAGCCTCTCTTTCCCATGTGAATTATCCAGCAAGATATTTGGATGTTTTGATAAAGACATTTACTTCTTCAGTTGTGATGATGAACTCCATGAAGACACCAATGTCAAGCAATTCTGAGGCAGCACTTCTTGCTTTAGCTGATGAATCCAGAGGTCTGTTTGTGGTGATCAGATGCCTAAAGACGCATGAGTCTGTGCTAGGCTCTGAACGGTTGGATGTAACTCCTGTAAAAAGGCCTGAAGAAATGTCTGTGTTTCAGGAATCTTTCACCAAGCATATGCTTGCACAGTTGCTAGGGATATGATTGACGTGAGTATTTTGCCACCAGGCTGGCTATCTTTCTATAGCTTTATAACACAAGTCAGTAGGGTCAAAATCCTATTCCTGACTCAGGCTGCAGTGGGATCTACGCCCTTCATCTGCAGGCAGCTGTAGGCAGCCCCTTCCTCCAAACACCTCTTCCATGTACTGTGGAAAAAGCCACTCCAGGGCATTTTTTGTGCTGTCCAGAGAAATGTGAGTCCAATTCATCTCTCAGGTTCCCACGGCTGGTACAATACTTGTTATCCAATTATTTTTAACAAAAAACCCAATTTGCTCCCTTGCCTTCTTGTTACTGGAAACAGGATGCACTCAGAACAGCTAAATATGGTCCCGACTTGTTATCGCACAGTCCTTGCCTCTTACCATTAATTATCTGGGAACAGATTTCCCTCTCGGCTAATTATTTCTAATTGTGTCACTCTCATTATCTTGCCATTTGCCTCTTGCCACAAATAGTCCTGATATGGCTAATGAGAATAGGCTTCACCTGGACTCCATCCATGGCTGTAGCCACAATCAAGACAGGCAGCTGGCCCCAGGGTGCTCCTTTGCCTTCTAGGACCATGGAGCTCCTTGCTTGTGCTCTTGACTCCCTAGGCTGACCCTATAGGCATGTTACCCTGTCAAAAAACAGGCAGAGTGTGATGTGTGATGACCAGGATATTTCTTTCTGGGAGGTATTTGCAGACTACAGTTGCCCTTTTTGCTTGTACCTTTTTCATCTCCTCCATCCACCCTTGAATTTGCAATGTAATCGTTAGGGGAGGCTCTCATAGGCAGCAGAAAACAAAGTCTGAGATATGATGTACATGCTAAACTGTTGCCAGACGGTTTCTTGTGGAACATCAGTTTTGGATTTGCTATTGGAGGAGGTGTCATTGGGCTGGGAAGCACCTGTAATGCGAGCTTGTGTGTGGCACTTCTCTGCTGGGGTGCAGCCCTTGTAGGGTGTGGGGAGACCCAAGATGGAGCTGCCTGTGCTCAGCTAGAATTGTGGGTCTGAGCCCAAGTCTGACCTCCCTGCTCTTCCCCAGGCATGTTAACCTTGGCAGGATCTGGGGCTGGTCTTTAGAAATGATTTTGTTTGCATCCCACCTGCTCATGTGCTGTCAGTGCCTGGCTATGTAGATGTGCCCTTGTCCAAGTATCTCCATTTCTTCTGCCATCAGTCTCCCTTTCTGGCCTTGCCTGCTTTGCAGGTAAGCTGAGGGTCTTCCCCTCACCTCATAGCTGGGATCTTCTGCCAGCTTAGGTAGGTTTGGTGGAAGTTGGAGCTTTGCTGGGCTCCAAGTGAAGCTAATGGTGTACTGGGAAGAGTTGTGGCCAGCAACAGGAGTAGCTATGGCCTAAGTCCTGCACTTGTCTTTCCCAAACTGAACCAGCTTCTTTGTGGCTGTTTTTCCTGCTGAGCACCAGAGCCTGGAAATCTCTTTCTTGCTCTGGTTGGACCAAGGTGTGTTTATTCCGGTCCCATATGGAGGGAGCTTCTCTGTTGCACACTGAGGGTGCTTGGATGCTGTGGTCTGGTATCAGTGCACAGACCATGTTGCCTGGCCATTGGGTTGGGTGGAGGCTGAGGATGCTGATGCAGAGTATTTTAAGTCTCTCTTCCTTGGAGCATCAAATCCATTGCATGCAACAGTTAAGTGTGCATGTTAGGTGTCATTCGTCTGCTATCAGCTTTCTTGTGCTCCACGCAGGCAACGTGGCAAGCTTGGAAAAGGACAAATGGGCTGTCAGCTAGCCTAAATAAGCTCTTTCTGACTCTTCACTGTGATCTGGTTGTAATTTAAAAGTCATGGGTATTTTCATTTGCTGGGTAATGGAGAATACTGTTTTCTGTGCCTAATAGACATCTCTAGATGTCACAAAAGAGAAATGATAAGGAAGAGGCAGAGCACAAATGGCTATGTTGTGTAGGTGCTTTTCTGTGTGTAATGATGCTCCCATTCTAATGTTCCATAGCTACATAAGAGAGGAGTGAGAAAGATATTTAAGATGTAGAGTTATGGAGGGTCTTATTTGTTCATCTGTCTCCTGGAGTGCATCACGATCACAAATTCTTGTAATAAGATGAGATTTTAAAGCTCTGAGCAAGTGTCTCTCTCGTGGAAAATACTATTGCAAAACATGAAATAATATTTTCATAATTACGGTGCCTCAGGAACACCTGACAGCTGCTGTTTTGTCCTTGTCCTTTCTGTGTTTTTCTCTCTATTGAATGGAACGAGACAGTTCTGGGGTGGGGAGAAGACCCTGTTATTACCTCACAACAGCGTTTCACTAGCTTCTGTTGCACAATTTCCTGAGAGCATGGAGAAGGACGTGGATACCCCAGCCAGCTCCTGTCCTAAGATCTAAGTGGTACCTCATTCAGAGGTACTGCAGCCTGCTGTGGTTTCTCCTACGGATGTGAAGAATCAATATGCTGTGATGGTATAATTATTAGCCAGCTTGCTCAGGTTGTTTTTCATAGTTATTTCCCAACACAGAAAGAAGGCCAAGATGAACAGAAGTGCTTAACTTTAGTGATCATAGGAACATTAGTGATTTTCTGAAGGACGTTCTTCATGGCGAATGGAAACTCTGTCTTGCACACACTCCATCACTGTGACACCTTGTTTTGGTACTTGACTTCCGTAGGTGTATGGGTAAGTAACCTGGTACTCCAAGTGCATTTAGCTTGTTCTTTTACAGTTGTCTGTTGTGAGTTTAATTTGAAACCCTTTGAAATCAGTCACAGAGTGTACTACAGAGGCATATTTATCTGACCCCTGTCCTCCAATAAAAATGAAGGATGCTTTAAAATCTGTGACATGACTTATCCATCACACCTTCAGCTTTGCCACTTGCACTGCAGTCATTAGGAATCACCAGTCTGTTGAGAAGGTCACAGTCCTGACAGCTATATGAGTCTGGAGGGAAAGCATGAGAAAACTGCCAGGCCCTTTGACAGGGGAGTCTAGGTGGTCTCAGCACCAGATATCCTTCTTTCCTACCTTTGTTGAAGGCTTAAGGTTTATGCAGCCCTTGGGATGGTCTATGTGAAATTTCCACTGGGACTATAATTGTAAAGGTTGCAACAGGAGAATACTTCTCTAGAAATATAAGAGGATGTGAAGGTGGAGTCTAATTACCACCCCAAACCACACCTTCCACAGAGCTGGGGTAGGGAGAGTCCCTGTCCTGCAGAATTAGGAATATCACACGCTTTCTGATGTCCTTCCTACCTCCACTCCTCTTTTGTGAGGTCTGGATGGTGGCATTTCAGAGGTCCAGCCTTAGACACCTCTGCTCTTCTGGATCACCTTGTCTTCTCTTGCTCCACTCTTGAAGATTTCCCTCGGTGAAGGATTGCTGTTGCCAGGATTCAAGCTCAGAGCCGAGTTTGGGAAGTGGGCAAAGCCCTTTCATTTCTTCTCTGCTTTTCCTGTTTTGTCAACTGAAGAAGACCTCTGGAAGGTGCAGGATCTCCATAATATCTTCAGTCAGCTATCAGCTGTCCAGAGCTGCTGCATCTCTTGAAATCAATGGCACAATATTGATTTATACCTGCTTCTCCAGACTGATAGTTTACGTGTGGTAACAATGACCTGTATTTTGCTAGGGCTTCCAAATAATGTGTTTCTTGGACCTCTCTCTTCACACTCTTCTTTCCATTGCTTCTGTTTTCTACATCTAATGGGTCCTCAGATGTCATTGTTCTGCAGAGGACGAATGACTATGCACCTCTTCCTATGGCTCAGCTCTTTCATTTCTTTTGACTAGATCAATGAATCAAGGCTTTGCTGTAATCTGTATTAGGTAATGCACACTAAATGAATCATTGTATGATTGTGTCAAAAGAGCAAACTGCATAAAACTGCTCTTGCTGGGAACTGATGAGTCTGCCTTGAACTCAGACTTGTTTACGTTACGTGGGTGAATTCACAGGCTCGTCTCTGCTTTGCAGCTCTGTTGCTTTCTGTCCTCCAAAGCTGTGCTTGTGCTTTCACCAACACAAACTAGCAGCTGAGTAAGTGTCCAGCTCAGGACAAGGTGTCTGAGAGTTTAACCTCTGCCCTGGGGGAGATGCATCAGGGTTCTGCACTGGCACTTTATGCCCTCCACAGACATGGTTTCTCCCTTCAACTCTTCCCTTTCGTCTCTGTATCCTACCCTCCCCCTTATTATCGTAAAAAAATCAAATCCTCAAAAAATTCTTCAAATCCCTGAGCCTGTTGGCTTCTGTTACTGATTCCTAACTCTCTTCCCTAAAACTTACAGCTTTTCTGCCGTATTTGCAAATGATTTACCCCTTCTATAGATGTGACGAGTCTCTTTGTACAGCCCAAATATCTGAACTCTGCCTAGAGTACTTTGACTAAGAAGCACTAGGAAACTGTCTTCTCATAAAAAATGCAGCACAATTTAACTAACTGGCTGACATCGTGCTGGAATATATATCCCTTTTTAACAGCAATTTTAAAGAGGCAATCGGACTTCACTCTGCTGTGAGTTCAATCCTCCATCAGAAAGGACACAGGCAAACTTGCAGCCAAAATAGGCATCATTAGCTGCTAAGAAATTACTGCTTGGCCATGATGACTGTTCTTTAAAGAAAATCAAGCAAACATTTGGTTGCTTTTCTAACACAGCTTAATTTTCATTTTCAGCTATAATGAAGTACACTTTATTTGTTTGCTGAAAATAAGCTGGAACAACAGCAAACCGCTTACACCCCAATGTGTGTGACCGCATTTAGCTGCCAGTTTGTTAAATGACTGAGGCAAAAGGTCTTCAGTTCTGGAATAAACCTGTGTTTATTGCAAGCTTTCCCCTGGAGAGGGTGGGACATCTCATGGTAAAAGCAAGAGCTAGCTGTCAGGTCTAAGTACGGTTCGTGGTTGTCACAGACTGCTTGCGTGACCTTGCACAGGTGGGCAGGGGTATCTGCCTTTGGTCTGCAAAATGGATGCAGGAAAGCTTTCTTGCTCTCTTGTCTTTTTATACAATATGGACTGTGGTGAAAATGCTACCTACACCAATGGCTTTGGCTATGACTTTCTGGCCATAAACCCAAGTGGACTTGGTATGTTGAAGCTATAGTGGCCCTGGGATATCTCAGGGGTGTTTTGGAAGTAGGAGCCTGTCAGGTGCATGCACCAGACTGAGCCCTGGGCAGGAGCATCAACTGAGGTCCTGGATGTGAACCAGGGACCAGCCTGTGTGTCGGGAGGATGAGCAGCAAGAGCCAGCACCAGCGTGGGAACAAAGAGGGAAAAGGAGAAAAAGCAAACTTGTGACTGCTGTAGGGACTTCAGCTTCTCTGCCCTTTTACTGCAGTGGCCCCATAATCTCCAGCTTAATGTGTGACACACACGCACAGTTCTTCCAGGCATCCTGTGCTTATAAAAGTAATGGAAGGCTCCTGTGTGTATTATCAAAATCATCAAACAGCTCTCAAGTATGAACCTACCCCATCTGGTATTTTCTAGCAGTGCTGGGCAATTCTTTGGCTTAAAAATGCTAAATGCGTAAGCCATGCCTCTCTTCCTGTAAAGGCATCAAGATGTGGTCTGAAGTGTTGTGTTGGGGTCTTTCATCACAGCTTGCTAGCTTCCATTGTTGAAATGGTCTCATCTAAAAAGGAGCGTTTCATTTTTTAAAGTGTGTGGTTTCTGTTAGCCAAGGAGGTAATTAGGTTTGTCTCGTAGTCATTCAGAAGCCCAGGTGTCAACTAAAACAGGATTTCATTAGGAAATTTCTGCCCAGAGTTGTACTGATTAATGAGCATTTGCTGCAATTGTAGAGACAGATAACAATTATCTACTTGCCCTGTAAGAGAAACGGAAGTATACTAAAAATAAGTAACTCAACAAGGAAGAAACTCAGATGTATTGCCTGGTGGAAATTAATAAATAGCATTTTCTGTTGCGGCACTAAATTTGTTCTCTGTGCTGCGAGACCATGTCACAGGCAAAAGAGAGCAAATGGGTAAAATCAACATGGAGAAGAGCGGAGGAGAAAGTGAGGCAAGGACAAATCATTGCCCAGCCTGGGCTCCTCCTCTTCTTTTGCATTGCCCCTCCAGCTTGCCTGGCTTAGGTTGTGGTCAGGACTGTTGGTGTTGGGGAAGCACAGTGAACACCCTCAGCCCTCCCAGGAGAGAAGTGGCCTCTGTGCTCAGTAGGACATGGTGGTTTTGATCGACTCCTGGGGAAACTTAGAGCTGTTTATTTCATCTTCAGAAGAATCTGAGCATCTTTTTCTTGATTTCTCATCTCTGCAGTGGGGATCAGCCAGGACACCTGCACGGGACTAGAATACTTGAGGGATGGATGCAGGCAATTCCCAAAAACAATCCTTCAGTTCTGCAATTTTCCTCCTTTTGCAGTCTCCGGTTCAAGTGCACTCAAGTGTGACCTCCCCATCCTGCTGCCAAGGAGTTTTCATGGCTTCATACACACAAACAGTTGGAAAAGTGCTAATCTAGGGTATTTTCCATCTCTGTGGGAATCATGAAGGGAGGTAATGTAATAAGAGTGGAAACTGTGTTTTTAAGGCTTTTGGCTGCAACACGTTGAGAGAAAATAAACACTTTAGGTCAAAGTAATTTTAAATAAGAACAGATCATGTTTATGCTGAAAGAAAACTAGATTGACAAGGGCAGCAGGGCAGCTTTTTCCTTCTCTATCTTATTCTGGACATATGAGACAAAGGTGATGTGATATTCAGGAAAACTGAAACAGCCTCCCACAACCCTGGGTCAAGGGTTGTTTGTAGAGATTTAAAACACCCTGAACCACTTGAGGTTGGATGGGAGCCATGCTCAGCCCTGGGACTGCTGTGGTCCTCACGGGCTCTGTCACTCGGTGTCACCTTTGCGGCATGCCTTCCTGTAGAGTGAATTGACCCTCAGCCAACTTTCTGCTGCTGCTGTGTAAGTGCTTCTTGGCAGTCATTAAGGCTGAGCTGGATCTCTGCTTACTTCCCAGTGGTCATTTGAGAAGCCCAGCAACATCTTAAACTTGTCCTTTAAGCACGGAGGTGCTACATGAATGAGGACACTTTTTATGGCTGGAGTTTCCATCAGGTCTTGATTGACATTTTTATACAGAGGTGGAGTAGGCAACAGAATGAAACTAGTTATGAGGTGGGTGGAGGTTGACTCAAAGTACGTCCTTGGATTCATTAGTGATGTTTCACTGTCAAACAGGGCGAACATAGTAACTGGAAGTCCAAAAAGATCTCTCCTGTCTCCAATAACATTCAGAGATTTTGAAGAATGAGCTGGATGATAGAGTAGAAAGAACTATAATATTTGGAGTTGAGACTATGCTGCCAGGGGCTCAATGGGGATAGACCATACGGATAGGACAAACCAGAGAAATGGTTTGAAAAAAGGGTGAGTCTGTAGGGAGAAATGCCAGGTTGTGCACAGGGGCTGGAGCAACCAGCAAGGTCACAGTTTTGGAAAAAGGACCCTGAGTATGAGGCAGTCACAACCTAGTAATGCCCCAGTGCTATGAAAAAGGCAAACCGTGTCCTGGGACGTGTAAGCAGGAGTCTCTCCTGCAAAGTGTGCAGTCAAGTCCTCCCACACTGCTCAGCTCTGAGGCTTTGACTGAAGTTTCTTGTCCAGTTTTGGGCATTGGATTCAGGACAGTCATGGACCAAAGGGATGCCGTGCAGAAGGGGTTGATTAATATGAGCAACATGTAGAAAACAGAGGTCCTGAAAGACCTGGGATGGTTTAACGTAAAGAAGCAAAGACTGAAGGGACATCAACGTACTGAAGAGGCAAGGCAGCTGCAGAGGGGAAGGGAAAGGTTCGTCCTCCACATCCACTGTAGATGGGACAAGAAGTAGTAGGCTTAAACAGGGGTGCAGTTTTGAGTTACTCTACAGTTACTTGGAATTACTTTAGTGAGGTTCAACACTAGGACAGATTGCCCAAGCCAGGAGAGGAATCTCCATAGTGGGAGTTTTTTAAGGAAAGGTTAGACAGATGTCTCACAGACCGGGTAAGGAAAGTAGCATCAAGGAGCAAATTGCTGATCCTCATTCCCCACTCCACTGTCCGAACTTGAGGGTGCAGGGATGGAAAAAGGGAAAAACAGGGGCTGGGTATTAGCGGTAGCTGCCTCTGGGTTCTGCTCTGCCCTGCTGCTGTTCTGTTTGCTGGGGAATATTTCTGGAAATGTATCCCAATGACATATTTAAAAGGATATTTTTGTCATCTTAACAACTGTATCCCAAAACAGTTAAAAAAAGTCTTTGCTGATATTATTTGGCAACACAGCATTTTCTCTCTGGAGATGGGTGAGGATTTATGGATGAATCAAAAATAATCTCATCTCTTTGAGCTTCCTCTTTGTCCTTGGTCTCAGCTTCTCCGTCAGGCTTTCCCCTTGCAGACTGGCTGGGATACATATTGGAAACCAGTTTGTCCATCAGTATGTATTTTTAGTGAGCGCATGCAGGCGGAGTTGGACCTCTTCAGCCTCCCAGTTAGTTGTTCGTGCCTCTTTGCCCGGGACTATTCAACCTTTCTGTGGCCATGCACTAACCAGAGCTTTGCACTTATTCAATAATAATAATAAACCCTTAAAAAGTACTCCTTTTAAACTGCCAAACTCAAGGATTTGGAGTAAAAGCACAGCCACAATAGCTAAATTGCCATAACTGTAGAGGAAGGAACCTCCTGAGCTGGACTGATGAGACAGTGTTGTAGAAGTACATAAAATACAATATATGGTGCCGAACACAGTGAAATCCATTGTGTCCCTGGCAAAAAGAAGAGAGGTCTCTGACCCATCACCCTGTCCCAGAAAAGATCCTGGACTGATCCTGATAGATGTCTGAGTGGTTCAGCAAAACTTTCAGTGATGGAGATCCCATTATCCTAAGAGCAGTCTTGCAGTCCTTCGATGCTACACATGTCTAAGGAAAAACTTCCTTTTTTGTGCTTCTTGGCAATGAATCAGAAACATGGGTCTCTGCTGCTCCATCTAAAGGCAATTGCAATAGCAGACTGCTGGACCAGTGGACAAGGCAGTACAGAGGGACAGTATGATGATCGCAATTTTTAGTAAATTAAAGATGTATTTGATTCCCTATGCCATCATTACAGGAAGCCATTAATAATGCACAAATCTTAACTACATTGCAGGAGGTAGCGGATAAACATAATTTCCCTGCTGTGCTTCTGGTTGCAAATGGTTTTCACAAATATTTGCTGTTTCTCATTTATTCCCTTCGGTTTTGTGGACCTTGCTAGCATGAGCAGAGGAGGCAGGGAGAGGTGATAGCTCATTATACCGGGTGTGACTGAGCAATGGCTTCACATTCTGCTGGCTGTAAAACATCCCAGCCTAAATCTCCTTCCTTGGATGACTTTTCTAGCAGAACAGTGCCATTATGGATGTGTCAGCTTGGATAAGGGAACGTCCATGAGGCTGCTTGAAAGGAGAGCTTGTGTGACATATTAGGCCATCAACACGTTCAGGACAGGGAATTGTCTTCAATCAGTCTTGGGTAATGTACTATATCTGAGCACACTTCTAAGACTAAGAGCTCATACACCACTTGCAATGACTAATCCCAGGTAATGCATAACACATCCATATGCTGAGCTGGCCAAAGGGGCTGATGGTGAGACATCAGCCTGTTGCTTGGCGAAATCAGCTGCAATAATTTTGTGCTTTAGATTAATACCCTTGCTGTTTTGGGATGATTTGTATAGACAAGCTTTTGCTTTTAACATGGGTACATAATTTCCCCAGGTGGCTGTGCTCCTTTCTCTGGCTGACGGGCAGCAAAGGAAGATCAGAAATGGGGCTGGGGGAGCTCTTTACCACTTTGTAGCCCTCTGAGAGTGGTCACAGGATGTATGCTTCAAAGCTTTTATAGTAGTTTTCTTTGCTTTTTTAGTAGGCCAATTCTTGCATTACTGAATTGCTTGAGGCTCTTTATATATGGGTTCTTTATATATAGGGTCATGCAGCTGTAGTTTTAAAATAATGGAATAATATTTCTTTTACAATCATTTAATTAGCTTTTGGAGTCACGTTTGGGATGTGACAAGCCTCCTGCTGCCTATGTTTGTTTAGCTAATTGTTCCTCTGCTATAGGATAATTCAGAGGTCCTGGTCTCTAATGCAGCAGAAATAGGATAATTTTTCTCCACTTGGTAGAAGGGAGAGCAGCTGCCTTTTCCCTGTTGCTGGAAATATATTGCTTTGGGCACAGAGGGGAAACACCAGGAAGCTTCATGCTGGTGTGTTTTGCCCTGAATGTGGAAAGGTCAGAAAGTAAGGAAGGAGATTTGGGACTCCATCACTGCCCTTAATTGGGAGAGCTCCAATACGCAGGGTCCCGTGATCCACAGTCCTAGACATTAGTCCTCACCAAGCACTAGGGGGCCTTGTTACCCTTAAACTCCAGCTCTGGGGGCAACCACTGTGCTCACTCACAGCAGCCCCAGCTAGTACAAGAGAAGTGAACTGGAAAGGTGTGCAGCCAGCTGCCAGGTCTCGGTTGCCCCACGGGGATCTCTGCCCATAGAGGAGGAACCATTGAGGAACCATTGACCTGGAGGAAAAGAGCTGCTGGCCCCTAACTCAGTGTTTCCTTTTGAGGCCAGACACCTCGGTGGGGTTCCCAGAAGTGAGAGCTTCCAGGAGTGCACCAGTTAAATTTGTTGGTATGGCACGGTGGCAAAGCAGTGTTTCTGCACATATGGCATCCATACTGGCCTCTGTTAAATCCCACTGGGGTTTTTGCTCCCAGCCTTCTGCCTTTGAGGTGCTCTTGCCTGAGTGTCTTTGGGCAGGAATAGCTGCCCTGTGTCCTGGCACTTGGGGTTTGTGTGCAGTGGATACTACTTATTAAACCTTTACATCTGTCAGATTCATCTGAACGTCAACTGAAGAGACATCTCAAGGGCTGTGGTTTGGAAGGCTTGGGAGGATAGGGAAGTGTTTTCCTGCTGTTCAGTCTCTCCAGTCACCTCCTCTTCATGTCTCTAATCTACCTTGTTCTCCCCTAAAAGCATGCAAACAAATAAACACAATGGCAGCATCTCTCTGTTAAAGTCCAGACAAGCTGGAGTAATTTGCATTTTTTTTAAGACTTTGTTATCCATATTATTTTTGTCTTTTAATGCTCCCGGTTGGTTTTTGGGCTCGAGGATTGCATTTGACTGAAAGCTTTATTTCATAGAATCACAGAATGGTTTGTGTTGGAAGAGACTTTTAGCGGCCATCTAATCCAACCCCCTGCCATGAGCAGGGACATCTTCAACTAGATCAGGTTGCTCAGAGCCCCATCCAACCTGGCCTTGGATGTTTCCAGGGATGGGGCATCTGCCTCCTCTCTGGGCAACCTGTGCTGGTGTTTCACCACCCTCATAGTAAAAAGTTTCTTTCTTAATCTACTCTGGATTTAGGTCTCTCCAGGAGCAGGGTGGGCCCACCAAGTACATTGTTGTAGTGCCAACCCACCTGTGGCTTGTGGTCACCCCGTTGCCGTTGCCTGGCCTTGTTGTCATGTCCTGCAGCTCACATCGTATGACTCTGGCTGCAGCAGGAAAGCCAGCTCAGGTTGTACATCAGAGCAAAAGAGACGCCCTACAGAAAGACCATTTTTTGGCACATTAGTAATCTGTACTTCCTAAATACCTTCTCCATTAACTCTCAATGGCTGGTGCATTCCCACTGCCTGGAGATGAAATCTCCTAAGAGGGGGTTGTTGCTCATCCAATGCTGCTTTCTGGGGGAAGTTCAGGGCTTGGCTTCCCAGGGAAGAAGTTCCCCTGCTCTCCCATGAGTGATGGATGAAGTGCTAAAGGCATGGACACTTGCTATGTTTTATTGCTTAAATAAAGCTTTGCCTGGGTGCTTGGGAGCAAAGCTGAATCTTCAGGTCCAGGGAATCCATTTCCCTTCTCTCTTAAAAAACATTGGATTAATCTTCAGTATATTCTTTAAAGAAGTCACCCCAAAAGGATTTTCTTTCCTTCTGCCTTACTGAGTTTGTACTAAGCAATTTTTAAGCAATGTCTTTGGCACCTGAGGACCTAGTACTTTAGACCGAGATGGCTGAATGTGAATCCTATCCAGAACCAAATGCAGACACCTGAGCTTTCCAACCTTCCTTTGCTCCACACTTGCATTCCTGAACACAAAACATGCTGCAACATGCATTGCCACTGAAGGCTGAGATCCTGGATTTGTGGGTCAGGGGCTAAGGTCAGTAAATCACACAGCACTGAATAAGTCTGGCTCAAAAGCTCAAAAGCAGGGGCTCCGAACCCTTGCAATAAGCTTGAAATTGTGCAAAGTCTTAAAATTAACTGTAGTGTAGTGGTGATGTTGGACGGTTGTAGTACATGGGGACTCCACCTGGTTACTGGCTGCAACTGCTACTGTAAAATACACATTTAATAACATGGTGAGCAACCCGTGTATGTATTTGAATGACTTATTACAGTGGTTTCCCAGGGTCCTCTCTGATTAGCAAACTTCTGCATGTTTTTCTGTTATTTAGAAATATCTGCCTCATAGGTTTGATAGTTTGTGTGTGCTCATTTGTTATTTGAAAGCAACTGCCAGCTACTTTTGATGAATAATTTTCTGCCTACTGGTTGGTATCCTGCTGCTCTTTTTGCATAGCTGGTAATTTGGTCTTTCAGGTACAGTACTGAACGTGTTAGTCATGTGGTCCTGTTAGGAGATGCAAAATATATTAAAGAGGAGAAGAGCAAAAGAGGAAAAGCAAACTCACACTTTCCCTGAAATTCTGCACTATTGAGACTATACAGTTCACTCCCCTTTGGGACACATGAAAACTAAGTTTAGGTGCATCACTCATGAACTGGGTAGGTCTGGAACCCCTGATGCTGGGATGCAAAAATATGGCATCAAGTCAGGATGAAACGGGATAATAATTGTTGCATATTTGCTTCGGAGCCTGCTGGAGCTGGGGAAGGTGGTCTTACGTGGTGGGTAACTGTGGGGTCTGTGGTTGTGGGGTGCATCCTGCCACTGGGGCTGAATGCTGCTTGACTGTGCAGGCAAGGCTTGGGGACCAGCGCCAGCCACAGCACGCTTGCTTGTAGTTCAAATTTGCCTGCGTAATTAATGCGTCGCTTCAGCCATTTTAACAAGTGTGAGTTTCCTGCAGCCAGTGGCTTATGGGATGCTCGGCAGCAGCCCACTCTGCACTGCTGACAGTAATTCACCTTTGTCAAATCTCCAAACCTGCGTTCTTGGTGCTGAGCGACCTTTATTAAACAAATCGACCAGTTCAAGTACATAATTTAAAAGTTCTGTTCAAACATGATATTTTGATCCGATCGCAGCTTCCCTGTAAAATTAAGGATTTAATGCTCCCATTCCAGCTAAATGGACTTTACAACGTTCAGGCTGAAAAGACTGCACGGTGGATTAGAAAGCCATTGTGAAAAGTGTCATTGAAAACCTGTAATTTTCCTGTCTCTCCCTCTTACTTCAATGATCCATTTTCATGCCAAATTTCAGGAGACAAATGCATTAGTTCAGCTGGGCTGGTAGGGCTTTGCTCTCGGTACGTGTCTGCAGTCTTTGGGGCCTGGCACAGGAGCTTTAAGGTGGAAATGTGCAGTTGGGAATCTGCAAATGGGAAAGTAATTGCCCAACGTGTGATAGGTGCTTTTAAGTATTGGGAATTTACGGCTATTATCAGATGAAGCAATGTTTTTTATGCTAACATGTCTAATTGCATATTACCCAAAGGCTTGCATAATTTATTTGAAGGTTTTACTGACACTAAGCATTCATCTTGTATGGCTCTAACAATCCACATGCTTTTGGCAGATCTTCCACTGTCTATAAAAAATATCTAATAATCCATTAAGTAGTCAACTTGAAAGCCAGCCTGTGAGAATATTATTGAGTTCTTTATTACTAAATTTAATGTCATGAATACTCATCTCACATAATATGATTTACTTTTCTTCTCTGCTCCTGCTGAACCTAACCGTAAGAGAACCATAAGCTCAGGGCTGCTTTTGGGTGGTCACTCACTTGGCATGTTCACTAAGAGATATATCAATTTATAGACACTTAAACTCAGATTAAAGACAGTGGTCTGACTCATGGTGCAGTAATTAAGACTCCATACAGTGTCCCTTTATAGCCCTGTTAATATCACCGTAACTGTATTCTGATGTGATTTTTCTACTCTTAGTTGTTAGCGGAGAGCCCTGCTGCTTTCCACCCCAATGTGTGCTGCAAGAGGGGAGACTCTGGCCTCGCTGGGATGGTGTCTCTTTTGGCTATGTGGTCTTACCTGTATACCTGAGAGAGGATTTGGAAAAGATTGGGAGTGCTTGTAAATTAGTAAAGGCTTTTTGACAGGAGCCTCTCTGATAGCAGTGCCTGTGGCTTGATCATTGCTAGATGTCAGCTTTTGACACTGTTGAAGTTGGAGAAAAGGCTTTTAGTGACAGCTGGGGGGATTTCTGACATATCAGTTTGAAAATATATGTAAACAAATTTTGGATGAAAAGTGGATGAAACATTCAATTAACCAAAAAGCAGAGAAAAATATTCATGCTGCAAATGAAAACCTGAGACACAAGGCTGATCCTCCACCCCCAATTTCTTCCATTTCTGTGTTCTCCAACGACTCTGCTTTCTAATTTACAAGCAAAGGAAACACGGGTCCCCCCAAAAGCTGATGCAGCTGGGGGTTGATGCCAGTGTTCTTACAGACTCTGCTTCAAGCACAACATATTCACAACTGCACTGTGTCAGCTCCCCATTAATAAACTGGGAATATTTATGCCATGAGGATTAAGAAGGTGACACTGATAAATAGTGCTGAAGATGAAAAATACTTGCAATTGCTAAGTAACTGCACTTTTCTGTACATTGGGAGTAACCTCTGCAGAACCTGCTGCACCAAGGTGGAGTTATAAGCTTTAGGAAGTCACTAATGCATCTTTGAAGACCATCTATCTCTGGTTACACTTCATTTTGTTTTGCTTTTCCAAGAATAAAACCAACCTAGTAAGCACCCAGGTCTTGCTGCAGGCAGTGATGACCCCCAACACACCCAGACAGTACTGCTCCTGCAAGCTGCCCCACAGCTGCAGCATCCCCCGGCTGGAAAATGTTTTTTTAGGCAAATTCTCCAGTGTGGAGAATTTGCTAAACAGCTTGTTAAATCAAAAGTGTTCATGGCTGGGTGGAAAACAGGGTTTTTAGGAAATGGGACATGATCTTAAAGCCTCTCTCAGGTATGTTGCCCAACGGCTGCAGGAGCGTCCTTTTCTCATTGCTTGAATTAATCTTGAAATTCGGGCTCCAGAGTGACTTTGCAAATAGGTTAGTGAAAAATCTATATGTTAGAATAATGCTGAGCATAATGAATGACTTCTTAATAGCTAGGAAATAAAGCTATATCTAGCTAAATAAAGCTTTGTGGCTCTGGACTCTTGCCTTATTCTACATAGGCTTTTAAACTAAACCATAAATTCCTTGAGTTTTACTATTGAGACACTTAACAATTCAAGTAGGAAAACTGAAATATATATTGCATTGAAAGAAAATGAATGCTTGAGCCTTCTTTATAGTTGAAGAAAGACTGATTATGGCAGGCTAAATTTCTGAAAAGTGGGAAAATATTAGTTTGCTACTTAACTCAGTATCAAAAGCATCACAAACAGCTTCTGGTGGTTTTTGCCGTAATTTCTCTTCCACAAAGAATGTCAGACAGTCTTGAGAAATAGACAAGCCTCTTCTCAAACTTTCATTCAGCCAATGTTGTAAAATAAATTCATCCCCATGTGTCTAATTGTTTTACAGTACCTGGATTTATCATAGAATCATAGACTGTTTTGGATTGGAAGGGACCTTAAAGCTCATCTACTTCCAATGCCCCTGCCATGGGCACGGACACCTTCCGCTAGACCATGTTTCTCAAAGCCCTGTCCAAGCTGGCCTTGAACACTTCCAGGGATGGGGCATCCACAGCTTCCCTGGGCACCCTCTTCCAGTCCCTCACCACCCTCACAGTCAAGAAGTTCTTCCTTATATCTAATCTAAATCAACCCTCTTTCAGTTTAAAGCCCTTGTCCTATCACTACATGCCCCTATAAAAAGTCCCTCTCCAGCTTTCTTGCAGGCCCCCTTCTGGTACTGGGAGGCTGCTATAAGGTCTCTCTGGAGCCTTCCTTTCTCTAGGCACAACCACCCCAACTCTCTCAGCCTGTCTTCATAGGAGAGGTGCTCCAGCCCTCGGATCATCTTCATGGCCCTCCTCTGGATTTGCCTCAACAGCTCCATGTCCTCCTTATGTTCGGGGCCCCAGAGCTGAATGCAGCACTCCAGGTGGGGTCTCACGAGAGCAGAGCAGAGGGGCAGAAATCACCTCCCTTGACCTGCTGGCCACACTTCTATTGATGCAGCCCAGGATACGGTTGGCTTTCTGGGCTGCAAGCGCACACTGCTGGGTCATGTTGTGCTTCTCATCAACCAACACCCCCAAGTCCTTCTCCTCAGGGCTGCTCTAGTCCATTCTCCACCCAGCCTGTGTTTGCGCTTGGGATTGCCCCAACCCGTGAGCAGGGCCATGCACTTGGCCTTGTTGAACTTGATGAGGCTCGCACGGGCCCACCTCTCAAGCCTGTCAAGGTCCCTCTGGATGGCATCCCTTCCCTCCAGCATGTCGACCGCACCACACAGCTTGGTGTCATTGGCAGACTTGCTGAGGGTGCACTCAACCCCACTGTCTATGGCGCTGACAAAGATGTTAAACAGCACCGGTCCCAATACCGACCCCTGAGGAATGCCACTCATCACCGTTCACTGGGACATCAAGCCGTTGACCAGAACTCTGAGTGCGGCCATCCAGCCAATTCCTTATCCACCGAGTGGTCCATCCATCAAATCCATGTCTCTCCAATTTAGAGACGAGGATGTTGTGCAGGACAGTGTGAAATGCTTTGCAACAAGTCCAGGTAGGTGACATCAGTTACTCTTCCCTTATCCACCAATGCTGTAACCCTGTTGTAGAAAGCCACCAAATTTGTCAGGCACGATTTGCCCTTAGTGAAGCCATGTTGGCTGTCACTGATCACCTCCTTATTTTCCATGTGCCTTAGCATAGTTTCCAGGAAGATCTGCTCCATGATCTTGCCAGGCACAGAGGTAAGACTGACTGACCTGTAGTTCCCCTGCTCTTCCTTCTTTCTCTGTTTAAAAATGGGGGTTATGTTTCCCCTTTTCCAGTCAGCGGGAACTTCACTGGACTGCCACAACTTCTCAGATATGGTGGATAGTGACTTAGCAACTTCATCCACCAGTTCCCTCAGGACCCATGGAGGCATCTCATCAGGTCCCATGGAGTTGTGCACCTTCAGGTTCCTTAGATGGTCTTGAACCTGATCTTCTCCTACATTCTCCTTCTTCATTCTCCCAGTCGCAGCCTTTGCCTTCTGTGGCTTGGGCAGTGTGGGTTGAGCACTCGCTGGTGAACACTGAGGCAAAAAAGTCATTGAGTACCTCAGCCTTCTCCATATCCTGGGTAACCAGGACTCCTGTTTCCTTCCAGAGAGGACCCACATTTTCCCTCATCTTCTTTGTATCACCAACATACCTATAGAAGCTTTTCTTATTGCCCTTGACGTCAGGGGCCAGATTTAATTTTATCAAGGCTTTAGCTTTCTTAACCTGATCCCTGGCTGCTCGGACAATTTCTCTGTATTCCTTGCAGGCTAACTGTCCTTGCTTCCACCCTCTGTAGGCTTTCTTTTTGATTTTGAGTTTGTCCAGGAGCATCTTGATGATCCATGCAGGTCTCCTGGTGACTTCGTCTTGGTTTAGATGCATCAATCCTGGGTTTGGAGGAGGTGATCCTTGAATATTAACCAGCTTTCCTGGGCCCCTCTTCCCTCCAGGGCTTTAACCCATCGTACTCTACCAAGCAGATTTAAAATTTAAATGCTTATTTAAAATCATGATTTCCATTTTTGGGGACTATGTTATATATGGTTTGGTTTTGAAGCATGATATTCACACGTGGTGAAGAAGTATCCTCCCGTGACATTAATCTGTGCAAACTTCTCTAGCTGCTCCAAAAACATTGTGAGGCCTCCATTGAGCTACATTTATGGGGGAGGTTGGGAGGACCTTGAGGGTTGCTGTGAGAGGTCCAGCTTATTGGTGCAAGCTAGGATCAGTCCCATGACTGTGTTCCTGAAGAAAAGAGGTATGAGGCAAGGATTAGGGTCAGACTATTTAATCCCTGCTCATCTTTTTTGGTGAAACTATTCAGCTTTTTTGGTACTGTCATATTTCTTTCCAAAGTGGGCTTCTTAATCCCTAGGTTCATGGTGAGCTGACATAGGGAGGGAAGTGGAAAGGGAATTCAGATCTGATGTTTGAATCTGGTTATGATTACAGGGCTTTTTTTGTTCTAGGATATACCAGAAAGGAATTTGCCTGATAACTCTGAGAGCTGAAGTTGCTCAGTTTGGGGTACAGGAGAGGGTATGGTGTCTTGGGGACCCTGTGTCTAGGCCAGTTTTAGTCCTTGGATTGGATTCAGGGTCACTGCAGTTAGGGGATATGCAGACATTTATTTCCTGGGATTTTGAACTTCTTAATAAGTATGTTACTCTCCTTATAACATTCACATTTTATACTTCGTTAGATGATTTTTTTCAGCTGAGGCAGTGAGGGTAGGTTGTTGTGGGGACTCACAGCTAGCTGGACTTCAGCATTTATAAGGCAGTCCCCTGATGGTCATAGGTTAGTGAATGTGACTTTTTTTTTCTGTGGAAGTTTGGACCAATCATAATATTTCTGTTAGACTAAATTGTCCTGGTTTGGAAAAGTGCACCGTATTTCATATATATATATATATGAGTATATATATATATATTTCTGTGTACCTGAGTGAGTCCTCAGTAATCAGACCAGCAGGGCCAGAGCAAAGGCCATGCCACAGCTCAGATATTAGTGAGTCCTGGATGCTTTATCCTGAGAAATAGGTCAAGATGAAAAAAATGAAAACATACAGAGATATGTCATGCGGGACACTGGTCCTGAAAACGTACCGTAAATTTAATGCAACTTTGCGTCCTGTTAGTCCAACTTGAGCCAGAGCAGCATGGCGTAGTTCCCAAGGTCACAGTGTTTTGGGGTGCCTCTGCATGAACCTCATTGCAGCCTCCAGAAGTGCTTGAGTTTCTTTGCTGTGTGCAAGGGCTTCCCGGTGCTGCTGTGAGGGGAAACAGCACAGCAAAATGCAATGGCTTCATCAGTGAGGTTATTCACTTGACGGCATTTTAATTTAACTTCATGTCTAATGATGTTACTCCTTCATTTAGACAGCAGGGATGTGGCACACTCCAGCAGGTGGAAGCTGAAGTTAGATAAATTGAACCTGGCGTTAGGAGGCAACGGTTAAAAAGTGGGAGTAATTAATCACATGGATCACTTCATAAGGGAAGTTGTAAATGCATCGTTACCTGGAGCCTTAAAATGGGATGTATGCTGGCTCTGTGAAAGATGCAACTTGGACCAACTACAGGTTGAGGGATTTGGCAGTATTTGTGTCCTCAGGGAAGAAATTTCCACAACTGGAAGATCTTGGGGCGATGTCCATGAGACATCTGCCCTGTGCAGGGTCTCCGATAGGTCTCTGCCATGTCGGTGTCCTAGGAGTTCATAAAAATTCGCAAAGCTGACAAATTCCTGCTGTTTTCTAACTCTTCCATTGCAAGCAGAGTGATTAAATATTACATATTAGTTTAAGGGAAAATAAATGAATTGAGCACCCCATTGTTCTCTTGTTCTCTCCCCACAGCCAAAAGCCCCAAGAATTATTCAACAAGTCTGAGCTGCAAAAAAGTGGGTCACTGAGAAACTTCAGAAATCTGGTAATGGTTCTGAATTGTGCCTGTATTTGCTTGATGTGATTTTTCCTTATACATAAAAATGTTTAATTAAATGTATTTCGAGGCCCTGAGCTGCACAACTGCTGTTGTTATTTAATTGCCTCAAAGAAACCCTCCTTTCGTGCATGTTGCTAATGAGCAATTTACGTGGTGGCACTTGCAACTCCAGCAGACGACTCCAGTGAGCCGTTGGATGGTAATATTTGCCTCTGATTTTTTTTTATTGTTCCTCTCAAACTACTGTCACCGGGTGTATGGAGAACAGCCCAGATATATGTGCATAGTGCCCGAGATCAGAGTTCCCAGCTGAACTATTTCTGTGCATTAAGAGCTGTGTAAACAGCTTTCTGGGTTTTACACCAAGGTAAATATTAATCTTTTTGCATGAACAGATGATGGAAAAACCCAGGGCAAATAGCAATATTAATAAACCTTAACAGTTTGAAGCAGCGTGGCAGCAGGCAGTGCAGTGCCAGGACTCCTTCCCCTCTCCTCTACGCTGGGGGTGATGCAGCTCTCCTGGGCGCTGCCATGGGATTTTGGACGGGGGGTGGCTGTGCGTAGGCAGGAGGTTTGGGCATCATCTTGACACCTCTGCAGCCTGACACAACTCTTGATTACCCAGACTCCAGCGGGAACTGCCGATTTCCTGCATTAGCTAGATGCAAAGTGGTGAAAAGCACTCACAGTGGGTCACAGAAGACTCCCTGCGTGATGCTGAGAGCTGGGAGAAGCGTTTTCCAGCAGCTTTGCCACAGGGATACTTGTCCTCCTTCCCCTGCCAAGTAGGTCCCTGGCATCCCCTGGGGTATGGCAGCACCACATCAATTCTCTGACTGACGTTTGTAGTAGACAATCCCCCTTCCCAACTCAATCTCATCTTAAATGCCCCCTAGAGGAGGATGAGATAGGTGATCTGGGCTGATCTAAGGACGATTTCCAACATGGCCAACTCCTAGTTCAATTTCCCGTCACCAAAACCCCAAGTAGAAGCCTCATTAGAAATCAAACCCCTACTTAACCTCATATAGCATGTGCATGTGCTGCAGATGGCAATGAGCTCCTCTGACAGGTTTGGTGAGAGCATGGACAGCATTGCTGTGATGGAAACCAGAGTGAAAACTCATTGCATGTCTTGGCAGGGAAGAAAGGTGGCTTGGTCATGGCTTTACTGCTCCTTAAATAAGGGATATGTCCCTGACAAAGCTGGTGTGTCTGATGCTGATCTCTACGTGGCAGGACAGGGCTTGTACTGCCTGAAGGGGAGATAGAGGGATGGCTATGAGATTGGCTGGATGAACTGAACTGCCTGAGAAAATCCTGGATAAATTGCTCTATAATGCTCTGCTTTCACTGAGAGCTGGGTCAAATAATGGCTTCATTTAAAACCTAGATCAAACAATGACTTCCTCTGCTCAGGGCATGATAGTGAAATATGGGTTGTTTGGCTATATTGCTGTGAAATTCTTTACCTCATCAGTATAAAAATGTCCCTGAGCTCTTTTGAATGTGCTTGTTTCCTCCCCGTGACACGTCCCTCCATTTAATTTTGGTGCGAAGCCGTGCCTGCTCCGTTGGGAACTCAATTCTGGGTCAATCCTTTCCAACCTTTCAGTGCATTAATCGTGGTGGTGCAGCTTTGATTAAACTGCAAAGTGTTCTCTTCCTAATTTAGCTTTACAAATTAATATGGGGATGACCAATTTTGCACAGTCTGGTGATGATTTGCTGCTGTCACTCTGGGGGGGGCGGGGGGAGGGTGACAGTCACTCCCTGTTTCAAAAGGAGGTGGAAAAGGGTGTGAAATCTGATAAATCCTGACTTGCTGGAATATTTGAGCTTGGAAACCACTTGCTGCAGCTCCTTAATTTTTACAGTGGAAATGCCCCCCCCCACCCCGTATAAGCACTTGGTGTAAATTGTCTTTTCTTTAGGTGTACATGGAGGGCATGATGCTGCACCTCCCTTGCCTGCTCTGCAAAGTGTTTGATTTTAAATAGTGTTTCCTTGATACAAGTATATTTTTACTTTAAAAGTACAGCAATTCATCTGTGGTCCAGGTTTAAAACTGAGGAGGAGGTTTAACAAAGAGGCTAAAATATTATTCCTTGGAACAGGGCAATAATGTCTGTGTATACAGAGCCCTGTTCCAGGAAAGATACGAGAGAGGTGTGAGATTGATGTAAAAATTAATAATGGCTGAACAGCATTCATTTTACCCTACTGTTGAGACTGGGAGCCCTGGAGGAAGGAGACATGGGCTTGGCGGAAAGTTTCTGTCCGGATCAGCAGCTTTCCTTCCGAGTCAGTGCTGATCAGCCTGGTAGGATGCTCAAAAGGATGTCCTATGATTATACAACTGGAAACATTTTAATTAAGTGGTGCAGCCTGGGTTGCTAAGTGAATTTAAAATGTATGTAAATAATTTCCCAAGCCTTGTGCGCGCTGGGCAGAAATGAGGTATGCAGAACATGAAAACTTTGCTTGCTTTTTAGGATTAAAATGTTTCCAGTTGCTTAAGTGAGGAACCTTTTTTTTCTGTTAACAACAGTGACTGAAGGTGAGCCAGAGCGGCTTCCTCATCGCTGGAACTTGATAACACAGGGGTATCAATCAGCCTTACTGAATTAGCATTTCCCTGATAGTGATGCACAAAGCCTTTTAATGAGGACTTTCAAGTCTCCCAGCTCAGGGTTTCTGCCTGCCTGTTCCTTAGCAACAGAGGGGATTGGCAGGAAGAAGGGTTTTGATGTATTCTTACAGAAAGGATTTATAATGCTGGAAATGGCATGCAAAAATTAGGATAATTGTGTTTTGTTGTTTTGGCACAAAGTTCAAAGATAAACAAACAACCTTTGGGCCCCCAGAAGCTTCCTGTTGTGTTCTTGTTGCTCCTCTGTTCTCGTGGAGAAGTTATTCACCAAGTCTGGAGTTTAAATTAAATAGACTGTTGTCTATTTTCTAGAAATCAACACATCAGAGCAGAAAAAGCAGTGCTCATTGATCTACATTAGAAAGGAGAATTAACGAGCGATGTGCAGAAATGCGCAGAAAGGCAACGCTCTGTAACGCTTTTGCAAAACTGCAGCTTGACAGTGGTGGCACCTTCTTGGCCAGCTGCAGCCCTTGGTCCAGCCCTGTGTCTCTCTCCAGGATGGTCCCTCTTCTCCCTCAGGTTTTGGGGTCCTTCATGCTGGCGGCTGGGGGAGCCACGTGCGGTGCTGCCTCGCCAAAACCCTGCAATGAATCGTCTCCTCCGCCTCCAGGTTTCCGCCTCTCCGAATACCTTTGGTGGTTTCCCTCTCTCTGGGCACAGATGGGACCACATCTGCCTCCTGGCTCCCCAGACCTGCTTAATTTTAATGGCACTTATATTTTTTGGGTATGCAATATGCGCATTTTTGGGATATGGCTGAGGCCATCCTCTGGGGCAAGCCAAACTCTTGATTAAATTCTGGCTGAAAAGAGGATGATATTTTTTATCTGTCTTCCTCAGCTTAGATGCCCATGTAAAGGAAAGCCCTCGGAATGGGACCCTGCCAGGTGTTGCGGTGGAAGCCAGCACTCAGCCCCTCTTTTCCACGCTTCCCATGTCCGCTTGGTCTCCTTTGCTCCTGCCCTGGCCCCTGCCTGCTGCTTGGTGGTGTATGACATTAACACTGTGCATCAGTCCTTCTCTTTCTGCCTTCCAGGCACTACCCTGAGCATGGGACCGCAGCTATTCCACCCTGAAAGCTGCTGTCAGAGGCAGGGAGAGGATCAGTGTTGAGAAGACACCCTTCACTGGGGAGCGCCCACCTCCTTTCCATGGGATGCCACCCTTCAGCCTCCCTGAGCTCCTGCAATACGTCAAAGCCTGCTGCAAAGCCAATGATGCCAATTAGGCTTTCCTTTAATAAGCTTTGGTGTGTGCTGCCTTCCCGCTCGGAGGAGATCTCTTCACATCTCCTTGGTCTACGCCGTTAACTGAAGTTGGGTGTGAGGCAGACTGCGGTAGGGGTTGCCAGGAAGAGCCGCAATGCCATCATGTATGTCTTGGCATGGCAGTAATGTTTGCAGCAGCCTGGAGAGGATTTTATTCATTATAAAGATCCCATGCTTTACAGAAGTGAGGGCGGAAGTGCAAAGCACAGCAAACTGTGGCCGCTAAGCTTTTCATCCCCAGGACATACACTGAATACCAGTTTATCCCTTGGCACTGCACATCCACATGTTTGCTGCTCAGCTGGAAATAGAATTGCCTTTTCCTCCATTGGCCTAAGTGTGTGAACCAGAAATACTCCACTGAATCCCAAACCCAGTGCAAACTGTAGGAAAATCATGAGGTTTGCTCCTGACATGGCTGCTTTATGCAGTGCATCCTGTATTTTAAGAGGGACTGAGTCAGCTTTAAGGCTGGCCATGGGGCAGGTGCCTGCCTGGCTTTTGTTGCTGATGCAGGATCCACACAAAAGCAGATCTGCTGGTCCTCCTCGTCTTATCTTACCTTGCCTTGTGCAACAGCCCAAATTCTTTAATTAAAAAAAACCACCACCAAAACAAACCAAAGCAAGGACAGCAAGAAAACCTCTGCAAACACTTCCTGGCAATTTTATAAGAGTTCAGACTTTGTTTTTTATTCTGTGCCTAGAGGAGGACATCAATCCCTATGCCCCAGCAGAAGGCATTCAGTACCTGCTAACCCCACAGGTTATGCAGCCTTCATCCTGTCCCACTGCAAGGGATGTGCTTCTTCTAACAAGGCACTCGTGCTCCTCTAGCACTTACTTGAAGCAGGTGATGCCCAGCTTAACTTTGCACAGAATAATCTACAATGCTAATTTAAAAGAATAAAGAGTTATTTAATTGTTACAGTCTGTTTCCTAGGGGCATTTTGGCATACTCAGGCATGGATGAACTGATCCATGCTGATAATTCCCCATTGCCTGTATCACTCTGGTCTGCACCATCAGAAGGTGATTCTGCAGCCAATATTTAGCTCTCAGATACTCAGACCCTGCTGCCTGTTGCATCTCTGGCAGGCAGCACCCCGCTCCCTGGGAGCGATGCACCCCTGGGGCTCCCTCCAGCCTCCCGTTTGCACTGTGCCATAGCAGTCCTGTAGATAAAGCGATGAACCTGTTACCTGTTTCTGCCAGTGGGTTGTGCCACTCCACCGCGCTATGTACCCAGCCAGAGCTGCAAACACCACCCAGCTCTGGCTCATGCCACTCTCTGCTCTTTGCCGATCTATCTCAATTCTTCCTAGTGTCTGTCATCCGCGGGGAACTTGTGTCTCTAGCAATCTCATGGCCGGAGTTAACGTTTCTAGGCGTGAAGTGCAGCGGTCCTATTTGTGCTGCCGAGCCTGGGAAATACTGGGGCTGGTGTCATCTGGCTTGTTCACAGCAATGTTTTGGCCCTGGGTCCGTGCTGGGACCCACGTGACTGCTCAGAGCTGGTCGCGGCATTGAGGCACTGTGTGTCTTGGGTGACAGCATGGGAGTAAGACACAATGAACAGGAGGAAAATGACCCCACTTTTGTTCAACAGGTTTAAAATCTTGATGAGTTACACGGCAGAAATGAAAGCCCGTTGGTGTGGTCTTTGTCTCCGCTGCCCTAGAGTAAATCTGAACTGGTTCTGCTGAAGTCGATGGAAATATATTTGAGAGCCTTGAGGAAGATGTGATCATCCAGCTTGTGCCATCTGCTTGAAACAGGAGCTGATGGTTGCAGAAAATGCATTCCGGTGTCTTCCCACATAGGAATGTAAAAACCAAAGAGGTGATGACCTGGGACACCAGCACTTTGCTCTAACGGGATGTGCAGCAGCCCGGCGTCCCAAGCAGGCAGCAGCTCTGCTCCCAGGGTCTCCGTGCAGCACTGCTGCTCGCTGCTGGTGTTTGCGAGCAGGTTCTTCTCTTTAAGCTTTCTGAGGAGGGTGAGGAAGGGGTCTGGCCCCTTCCCATGCTTGGGCCACCACAGCCCAGAGGCCTGTTACTGGTGCCAGACTGAGCTGCTCAGTACCAAAATCATGGGAATTTGCTATATTTTCATTCTGTGGTGCTTTCTTGACACTTTAAAAAACATTTTCTGATTAAGAATAGAGTCCTTTTGATTCTTCTTCTTTCAGCATATCAACTAATTTGGATTTGAGCACTGGGAAACTGTCATTACATATCAGCCCACTTAGTCAGTACCCCATTTTGTCCAGAATACTGATTATTAATCCTCAATGGTTTTTTTTTCACATAATTGAAATTTGAGGGAATTTTGTAGGTGGTATTTACTTTTTCTCAAAGGGTTTTTTAACTAGTATTTATTTAAAAAGATCCAAAGTTTGAAGAGCAATAACAGTGTAAATGTAAAAGCTGTGAACCAGTCTCCAGTTTTATAGTCAATTAGCTTACTGAAATAGTGCAGCACATTACTGTGTGCAATATATATATATATATACATACAAGGCTGATCATTGGAGGTGCTTGAACAACATGCCCTTGGAGGCCCTGGACTTGCTTTCTCCAGCAGTCTGGGACAACACTGAAGATGTCCAGGCAACCTTCCCTGAGGACACAAGGGCTGGGGAGAGTCAGCTGCAAAACTGCTGGGAGTTAGTCCATGCACAAAGCCCTGCAGACTGCCATGTCCCTACCCTTCTGCTCGTTTCTTCTTGTCCCTCTCTAAATACCACTGAGTTTTGTTTATAAAGAGGGTCTCTGGAGCTGGTGAGCTCTTGCTCAGTGAGGACATTGATACACCCAGGCACTGCAAAGGCTGAAATTTGGAAACCTGGCTGCATATTCTGCGTATTTGAAAGGAAAGCTGCATGTATTTTGTTTGATAAGGAACTGGATGGTACGCTATTTGCCATTTTTAATGCATCTAGATGAAACGCACTCTCTGACATTTCCTTCACTAAACTCAGTGGCTTAATATTCAGCAATCTACCCTTCATTATGTTAAATGCCTTTTAAAAAGTAACCAGAGCGCTATTTGGAGAAGGCCCACTGGCATACAAAATGGCTTCATCCCCATAAAAATGCAAATTAACTCTCTGGAAGTGTAGGTCTAGCTCGTTTGTATAGAAAATAAAAAAGTGCTTCGAACAGAGCCCAGAGGAACTCTGCTAACAACAAGATATTCAGTGACATCAGCAGCCTGATATGTTACTGCAAAGATAATTTCTCAGCTCTTTCCCAAATTTTTGTTTTTATTTTTAACCCTGAATTCCCACCAGAACTCAAGTGAGGAGACCCTGGTCTCCTGACAGCTCTCTCCTTTTCTGAGGCCTTCATAAATGATGCAATGCCATGGAAAATAAAGTTTTTTTTGCTGTCTCGGTTGGTCAAAGTAGTTGTACTGGCTGTAACACGTCATGGTTATTTGTTCTTGAATGTGATTATCATTTCTGGAAGACAAGTATCCGTTCCTACATGCAGATGAGAAAAATATCAAAGCACGTTGCAAGAACCTGACTGTTTCCCAAGGATCTCACCTGGGAAACTAATGGCTCTGAAGGGCCAACATCAAAATGTCCAGCCTGCATATTTTGCACAGCATTGCAGTGCTTTCCTTAGAAGCAGTGCTGACAAAACAGAGAAGTGAGGCGTGCAGTGAGACATGTTTTTCCCAATTTCTGTGAAAATGAGACTTTTCCATTTATATGGGGTGATTTTCTTATGCCAGATGTTCTTCCCCACAGAAACATGGGTTTCCCATGGAGGAGGAGTTGAGCTAAATTTCAAAACCTTGCGATGCTCCAGGGATTTCCCGCAACTGTGGGATGTGGCTGCTCTGGGGGTTGTGCGAGGGGCCTGGAGTACTTTGGCCCTGCTGAGGTGGCTTGTAGACAAGAAATATGGCATTCAGTCAAATGCAGCATACCACAGAAACAATTGCTGTATGAAATTTCACAGAACTGTAGTTTCATTTATTTTATTCACTCCTGCTATGTTGTTTTCTTTCTTATTTTAGTGGGGTTTTTACTCCTTATTCATAGTGCATGACCAAGACCACCCTTCTCCCATGGGCCTCTCTCTTCACACAGCGTGATCATGCCACCACCCCCATCTGCTCCAAAGCAACATTCCCAGGGAACGGCGAACACCTGAATTTTGGGAGCTTTCCTACAGAGGCCATTGCCTTAGTTTGTTCATTTGTTGAACATGCATATTTCTATTTACATACTTTGTCTCATTGAAATAGAGGCACTATTAGGCTCTACTTCTGCTCCCTATGAACAGCAGAGTGTTCCCACCACTACAGCAAGAGGTACGAGAAAGACACTAAAAGAAAATATTTTACTGTACGTGGAGGTGCCTGTTGCCTCGCTGAAACTGGTACGTATTTGCACAGGACACCAAAGGACCCCAAGCATGGGAGCTTGACCACATTCCCCTCCCACACGGAGGGGAGCATTGCCACCGAGGATGAGGAAAAGGCTGAGGTACTAAATGCCTTCTTTGCCTCAGTCTTTAACCGTCAAACCAGTTATCCCTGGGGTATTCAGCCCCCTGAGCTGAAAGGCAAGGACAGGGAGCAGAACAAACCCCCCACAATCCAGGAGGAAGCAGTTTATGACCTGCTGAGCCGCCTGGACACTCACAAGTCTATGGGGCTGGATGGGATCCACCTGAGAGTACTGAGGGAGCAGGCTGAGGAGCTCGCTGAGCCACTCTCCATCATTTGTCAACAGTCCTGCTTAACAGGGGAGGTCTCACACAACTGGAGGCTTGTCGACATGACGCCCATCTACAAGAAGGGCCGGATGGAGGATCCGGGGAACTACAGGCCAGTCAGTCTGACCTCGGTACTGGGGAAGGTTATGGAGCAATACATCTTGAGTGAGCTCACCAGGCAACTGCAGGACAACCAGGGGATCAGGCCCAGCCAGCATGGGTTCATGAAAGGCCGGTCCTGCCTGACCAACCTGATCTCCTCCTACAACCAGGTGACCCACCTAGTGGGTGAGGGAAAGGCTGTGGCTGTTGTCTACCTGGACGTTAGGAAAGCCTTTGACACAGTCTCCCACAGCATCCTCCCAGAGAAGCTGGCGGCTCATGGCTTAGACAGTCCTACTCTTCACTGGGTAAAAAACTGGCTGGATGGCCGAGCCCAGAGAGTTGTGGTGAATGGAGCTAAATCCAGTTGGTGGCCGGTCACGAGCGGTGTTCCACAGGGCTCAGCGTTGGGGCCAGTCTTGTTTAATATCTTTATCAATGACCTGGACGAGGGGATCGCATGCACTCTCAGTAAGTTTGCAGACGACACCAAGCTGGGCAGGAATGTCGATCTGCTCGAGGGTAGGAAGGCTCTGCAGAGGGATCTGGACAGGCTGGATTGATGGGCTGAGGTCAATTGTTTGAGGTTTAACAAGGCCAAGTGCCAGGTCTTGCACTTGGGTCACAACAACCCCATGCAATGCTACAGGCTTGGGGAAGAGTGGCTGGAAAGCTGCCCGGTGGAGAAGGACCTGGGGGTGCTGGCTGACAGCCGGCTGGACATGAGCCAGCAGTGTGCCCAGGGTCTGGAGAACAAGTGTGATGGGGAGCAGCTGAGGGAGCTGGGGGTGTTTAGCCTGGAGAAGAGGAGGCTGAGGGGAGGCCTTATTGCTCTCTAGAACTGCCTGAAAGGAGGTTGTGGTGAGGTGGGAGTTGGTCTCTTCTCCCAAGTCACTAGTTATAGGACACGAGGAAATGCCCTCAAGCTGCATCAGGGGAGGTTTAGATTGGATATTAGGAGAAATTTCTTTATTGAAAGAGTGGTCAGGCACTGGAACAGGCTGCCCAGAGAGGTGGTGGAGTCACCATCCCTGGAGGAGTTCAAAAAAACGTGTAGAGGTGGCTCTTCAGGGCATGGTTTAGGGGACATGGTAGTGTTGGGATGATGGTTGGACTTGATTATCCTAGAGGTCTTTTCCAACCTTAATGATTCTATGATTCAGCCCAGGTCACATTCACAACAGTCTCGGTACCAGCAATTGTGTCTGCAACTGATGCTGAAAGTTACACTTAGCAAAATCTTTGGATCATCTCTTCAGGTGATTAGCAGTAACTCAGCTATTATGGTATTCTGCATAAACTTTCTCTTTTGGTTCTAGGAAAATTAGATTAACCATGTGAGAGACTCAGGCGGGTTTAGCAACCTCAAGCCTACAGATGCCACTTCCAGCGTTTAGCCGTGTTGTGGACAGGCCCAGACTTCCTGTTGCTGCTCCCCATTTATAGACTTTTTTACATTTTTTTGGTGTAATCTTCTACTAATATTCAACATCCTATGCCAGGGTTTTCACTCTGGTTGTAACTGTTTAAGACACACACACACACACATACACTCTTCTTTTTATTCTTGCTTATTTTGTGCTTGGGCTCAGTCAGGCAGGAGTCACCGTGCCAAGGTGTCTGCCACAGTAATTGTCTGGGCTATGTTCCAGTTTTGGATCATATTTCTGGAAGCACTTTAAGAATCACAATATCCACAGAGAAGTTTTGCTGTACCTTCACAGCAGATTGTACCCAGGGTTTTGGGGACCCGTGGTTCTACCTCAATAATGTTGGGTTGCACTAATGCTCTGGTCAGCTCCCTGGGTCTGGGACCCGGGTGCTATGGAGAGAGGGTGTGTGGCTCTCAATGAGTGATTTCATGCTGCTGCTGTTGAACTTGTTCTTCTGCTCTCACTCCAGAGGAGAGCCAAGTGATGGTGATGAATTTTCTCACTGAGCTGTTGTCTTTGGAGCACATTGACTAGGTTGTATAGCCATGGCGTTTCTCAAATATTTCATTTTCTTTCATCTGTTTTTATTTGCTTGAGGCAGATATTGCTGGGGATTTCAAATTACTTTTTAAGATGTTGACTCATTTCAGTGGTGCTTCTTTTAGTTGGTCTAGTTGGATGGTATCGTATGCAGCCTCCTCCCTGATTTCCCCACAGTGAGTCCTGGTCATACTGAAGCAGAGGGCAGCAACAGCCCTTGGAGATGACCTGGGAGAGGAAGACGGGACAGGAGGGTGTCAGGAGTGGGAATGTCCAAATTTCTTGTATTTATGATGTAGAACATGAAAATTCTCTCATGCTATTAGTCAGGATCCATCTGGAGCCTTCTATTTAGAGAATTGTTTTGTTCCAGTCTTTGCTCCAATTGTTTTTCATCAATGCCAGGTGAAAAATGTCCTTTTTTTTGGATGTTCTTGAGATCCATGCATGTCACAAAACTGCCCGCTGCTTGTTTGACTTTCATCATAAATGAAACTGCACAGCAAGTCCTTGATCGATTATTTCAGTACTTTTTTCTGATGTTTGGTTCAATGCCGTTTTCAGACCTTTCATAGTATAATAAGTAACCAAAAACCCTAACACTCAGCAGGTTTCTGTGTCCAGTATCACAGCAGATAAAACAAATGTGTTCCAAAAGGTTAGGCTGGGTCTGTTTTTCCTGTATCCCTTCACAATGCCAGTGTTGTTTTCTAAATATGTGTTTAATCCTTGTGTTGCATCTTTCATTGTCTTCACGTCCGCTTTTACTGACAGGAATGTACAACATAAAGCCAGAGCAAGAGCAACCCATTGCAGGTTGTCTAACAGACGAAGCAGACTTGCAGGTGCATCCTTCTGAAATCTGTTTATTATTGAAAGCAAACAGAATGAAGAAATTAAAATGCAGCATGTAGTACTTGAAGCTGGACATGCACTGAAGCTGTGGGGTTTAGTGTGGTTCGCATATCCTACTCTGTGGCATTGCTGCTATTATTGAGGTCTCAGCCCCACCAAACCTCATGGGTGTATGTTTACAACCCCTGCTACAGTGCATGGTAGAGGTACCTGAGCTGACTTTAAGCACTCCAGTTCAGCACCCAGAAATACGCAAAATGCATCAAAATATCTATAATGATAAAAAATCCAGCACCCTACTTCTGACAGGGGCTGGGAGGACAGGCAGGCACAGCCTCATCTGCTGCCCCTGGCTCAGCTGGGCAGCAGACGGGGGCTGCCAGCTCCCCTCTGCCTGCAGCCATGGGGCCATGGTATAGGAGATGACATGGTTGTGCTGCATGGGAGAGGCTGATCCCAGAGGAATTAAATCCACATAAAACCAGTCCTCATGAACTATTTTCTTCTGTGCAATACTTGTTTACTCCAAAAGCGTTGCAGCTGCACACTTGTACAGGTCAGCAGCTCTGTAGTTTTACAGCAAGAAGGAGAAAAAGTGCCAATGGCAAGACTTAGATGGAATAGTGGTTTTGAGCGGTATGTTTATTAGTGCATTGAGTGAGGTTGTGCCAGAGACACCCCTCAGGACGAAGGGCTCATTGCATCTGGTGCTGTACAGACCTGTGAGCAAGCCAAGCCTTGAAGATCTTACGGCCTCTGCAAGCTCCACTGGAAACTCATCTCCAGGCACATTAAAGATGTAGTTAATCAGAACAGCTGAATTTCACAGCAAGGTAGCATCTGTAAGGCCAAACGAGGTACAAATATTAATTCCAGCCCCATCAATCACTAAGAAGGTGGGGAACTGCACCATGACCCAAGAACACAGTTTGCTGCATTGTCTTTACAAAACAGAAGCTTGATCTCTGTAGAAGAAATATGATCACAACCTATGAAATTTTTTTCCAAGATACTTTGAACAAAATAATTGAGCAGGAAAACCTCACAGGCCTTCATTTCTCAAAATATTAAAATTGTAATGTAAATTATCTTATGCCTGGAGCAAAAAAACTTATAAAATGTCAGGGTTGTCATGGTTTTAAATACACAAGCAGTCAATCCTTTGTCAACTCATATTGGAATTTTAGTCATCCAGATAAATTGTTCCTTCACACAGACACACACATATAGACACACACATAGGGCTTTTTTTTTGAAAAAATAATGAACCTGATCCTCAAAAGGTATTGCAGAGACCTGCAATTCCTGGCTTCCAGAAACATCTGCAAAAGGAGCCAGCTAATAACTTCAGAGCAAATCCACCTGGGTATGGGGAACTTATTTATATAAAAAGATTTGACTGTATAAAATGCTTTCTGCTATCGCATCCATTTATATTTTTGTCTTGGTGTAACTAATGGATACAGCAGCAGTTTGTGATGGAGGAACATTAAAGAAGTGCAGACTGACTTGATCCAAACAATAGATCTTTAAAAAAAATCCAGTTGTGAGCAAATCTCTGAATACAAAACTTGTCTCAGGGTGGATTGTGATTCAAATGATGCATCCTGTGAGACAAAGAAAACAGGTCCATCTCCTCCTGGAGTTGTGGCGGGCCTGGGCTCCAAGGCTCTGGTACACGAAACAGCATCGGGGCATCCCTTGGCAGCTGGGTGTGATTTTGCAGACCATTAGCTGGCAGTAGTGGTCAGCATGAGAAGGGATAGTTCAGTGCTGCTGCAGCCAATAGTCATTTACTACATCCCAAGAAAAAAGAGGAAAAATGGGATGAGCCATGTCTGGGTACAGCTGGGATGGTGGTTTCTGAGGGTTAGCCCTGGGGTAGCTTAAAGGTTTTTTCCACTTCAGCCTGTGCCTGGAAAAGCAGTAGCTCTCAGAGGGGATTTTTAAATGGCTATATTTAATTTAATGTAGATTTACAGTCTCTGCAAACACTTTATTGCTGCTGATAGAGACTATCCTAGGATCTGATTCATCAGTGTGCAGATAGATTTATTAGATGTGAAAGCCTCCCTTACACTTAGCATGGGATAGTTTGCAGTTTGTTCATCATCTTTGTGGGTAATTTTTTGGGAGTAAGTATCTGTTCAAGTCTGAAACAAAGATGTGTACAGACAACTTAGTGTGCACACACAAGTCAGTCCTTCATGGGCTCAAGAAGTGTAGGAGGAGAAATTCTTCTCAACTACAATTTTGCAAGGTGCTTTTTATAGCTCTGTTAGAAGTTAAGGCAAAGGTGCATGAGGTCACTGGGACTCTTAAACAGTACCTGCCTGGTAAGGACATGGCAATGATATAATTCATGTCAAACAAAAAATTGACATGAGGGTGGCTTATATCTCATCAGCTAGACGAAGGCTACTTTGATGTCTTGCCTGTGTTGCTTCTCTGGAATCTCCAACAAAAGGTGAAAAGACATGTGCAAAGCTGGTTCCTTCCAGCTTACTGTTGCACCAACAACTGTAGATGCATATACCGAAGATGTTACTAGGAACCCCAGTCATTTTGATTATATGGGACATACTTGTTTACAGCTGGATTAAATAAAATTCTCATGCAGTAGAAGCAGCTCCTTGCCCCTGAGCTCCTGGCCAGGATTCCAGTTTCAGGACAAGAGTAATTCCTGCAATGTATAGGATGGTTTGTCTTGCTTGTGCACAGCTTCTCATTATATTGGGTTTTTGCTTCCAAATTGCAATATCATTAACATCTAACTGACCACATTTAAATGTCTTTGTTGTGTAGGGATCCAAGTAAAGCTAGTTTATATTTATGCTTACATTTAATTTCTCCTGTGAAGAAATTCTGCATCCTGAGCGCCTTGTCTCTTGTTTGGCAGTGTATCTATCATAGCAGTGTTTGGCATTGCTTTGTGCCTATTTGTTTACAGTATCCAATCCACAGTAATCAAAGGTCTGATTTAATCTACCTTTCTTTGTGTTGCTAATTAAAAGGGAGCATAAGAGAGAGAGGCTGCAGCACATCATCCCATTTATGCAAAATGGAGTCTTTAGCAGAAAATGGTGTTTATTCAGTTATACTTAAGCCCAGCTACGTTGATATTTTCTTGTGCATCTCAGGCATCTCAGACAGATGCAGTTGATTTTGAGGTGTTATCTCACACTGTTGACCATGGAGGAGGTGAAGACAACTGGTTTAGTTTAAAAGTCTACCTTTAAATATCTACAGTAACATAAAATCTATTCCATCCTTAAACTACAAGTGTTTCAGCAGTGGGTTGCTGTCCCAGCATTGTCCAGTAGTGCCCTGCCCAAGGCAGCTCCAGATCCAGAGAGCCAATCCCAGAGCAAATGCAACCCAAACCATCCTGCCACAGTGCCTGCTCTGCCGACACAGGTAGTTCAAGCCTTTGAAGTTGCTACGTAAATCTGCTCCTTACTGAAACACTGTGTGCGATGACAACATAAATCACTTGAGGTTTTCTAAGCAGGACGATCCCGAGGAGGGCAGCGCTGACCTGTGCTCAATGTGCCATTTGCTAGCCTGTGTTGATGCGTTATTGAGCCAGTCATAATTATTGTGTCAAGGAAAGCCAATTTGTACTTGGGCAGACTGACATCTGGTTTTAGGTGGCAGCAGCCTTTCCTTCAGTAATTGAAATGATTGTTCTTAGTGTGCATTGTCAGAAAATGACATTCTTGCTGATATCACTGAAGTGACTTATATTCACTCTGGAGCTAAACAGATATTGTCAGGTCTGAGCTGACAAGTAGTTTTCTTCTTTCAGGAAGAAATCTCATTACTTCTGGCAATAATGAACGGTAGCCCTGGTGTTCTTGGAGGGTTGCTCTAGGGTGAGGGTGTCATGCCATATGTCCGAGGGGTGCTAAGGAAGGAGGTAAAGAGGTAGTGGCTGGGCAGAGGTAAGTCTAAAAACCATTTCCTTGCAGGGAGGAGGCAGATCAAAAGTGACTTAAGGGGTCTTGAGCACAAATAACATGCAGGAGGAATTTAGAGTAGAAAAGCAGCCTGTCCCCATGAATCCAATCCTGCTCTCTAACTGGGTGTGGATGCAAGCTGGAGAGCAAGACAAAGGGTGTTTTGCTGCCCCAAGCTGGCAGCTTTTCCTGTTTCTGCATGCGGGCACCCAAGGAGCCCATCTTCCCTTGCCTGTGGCTCCATTTCTCTTTGTAAGCCCCATTTGGAGTGAGATTTTCCCTGGCTTGTGCACCCAGTGCCATGGTCCCCTTGAAAGCTGTTAAGGAGGACCCTGGGAGAGGCCATGGCATTGTGTGACCACGACCATGTCCTCCTACACCCCTGTCCTTCTTAGTTCATCCTTTATCAGATTTTATTGGCAAAGCAGCAACATGGAAGAACAGACATAAGGTCTACAGTCAAAGCCTGCGTCTAACATTGCATATTCCCCCATTGAACAACCAGGATATTTTAGCCTCAGTCTCTTGAGAAGGAAATTTGAAAAAATGTCAGGCTCTTCTAATTACAATCAAGCTGCTATTTAAGGAACATTTTCTTTTGTGAATTGCTCACAAGATTTTATTGAAACATCTATCAGAAATTGTTCTTTTCATATTTCTTCAAAGGATTTGTTGCTTGTGTGCTTTTTTCTTTAAAAAATGGTTATATTTTCCCCCAAATAAATCAGTCTATTTCCAAAGTTTATGAAATGGAATGAATTTCAGATTTTTTGTCTCTTTTCTGCTACATTTATGACCATATAATGATGGAGAAAACAGCAGTTCCGGTGACTCTTTCATCACACGGTGAAGTCAGTCTCCAAGGGTTGAAATGGATATTGCTGAACACAGTGCAGGCTTTTGAGTTTTCTAAAGCATCCAAAGCACAGAGAATTACTTTAAATTGTACTCAGCCTACTTGAATTTCTCCCTAATCCAGTCTTCCTTGATATTGGCACTCCTTTTTTTAACACTGTTTGAGTGTCAGTCTAGTTTTAAGGAGAAGTATGCTGGATTGTTGCAGCTGGTGTTCATTTCAAGGATAGGAAACAAACAAACAAAAAAGCTAGATTGTAATAAAAAATGCAGTTTTCTTTTTACTTTAATTAGACCCACCTCCAGGTTTTTATACCTAAGTCAGTTGTGCATCTTCCTGCAGTTGTCAGGGACACCGGGAGGACTCTGCCTTTCTTTTATAAAGTTGGACGTGTTAATTATATAAATATAAGATACTGGGATGACCCCCCTTTTCTCAATATAGGTAAGTACTGACATATCTGCACCAAGCAGTTGGTAAGGTTTAAGAGTTCATTATTGACACTCTGTATTTGTCCTAAACTATCAAAGCTTATTCTTAAACACATCACTGAAAGGACAGAAAAAAAAAATCTCACACATGACAAAATAATAAAAATGGTACAATAATCTGCAAAAGGCTTGTAGTTTAACAAATTTAAAGGAGGCAACTTGTCGGATACTGCCAGTTGCTATTGGGCCAATATCTATATTTCATTAGTTATTATTAAATGTTAGAGAAGAAAGTCAAGAACGGGGAGAGAGTGATACAATTTGTCACGGATGATTAATTCTGTATTTTGATGCCTGATGTATTTACAACAACAGAGTTGCTTGCATGCTGAAATGTGTAATATAAACCCAGCAAAATAATATATGAGGATGTGGCCGGTAAGAGTGAAGGGGCCATAAGGTGCAGAGAGCTTTCAGTATCATTACCAGCTTTCTTGCTTGAGAAGCAATAATGCCAGGAGTAGTGCTTTTTGGGTTGGACTACTTATGCTTCTTCACCATTTTCTCTCCTCTGAGACTCTCTTTGGGTATAAAAGGGAATTAAGCATGTGAAAGCAGGGAAAAGTGCATCATCAGAGTGCAAAAGTCATGTTTAGCACTTCAGTAAGAAAAGAGCAGCCTGTAAGGAGAGAAAATGACAATGAATAAACTTGTGGAATAAACCAGTTAGTGTCACGTCCTGAGCAGACTCAAAGTGTGTGCTGCTAGCTTTAGAAGCAGTATGGTTTTTTTGATTATTAATTCATATCCTTTTACCTGGCACACCACACAGAGGAAAAGACACATGAGGGAAATATATATTCTTGTGATAAAAGACCAAAAATGAAACAGAAGTGCTATTATGCTGTTTTCTTAATATCTATAGATCATCATGAGGAAAGGGTATAAAATAGCACCCACCTGAATATGCCCACAAGGACATATATTTGGTGCTACCACGGAAAACATCCTGAAGGCTTTTGTGCCTAAAACACAGGTACTTAATGGCTCTGAATCAGCCCACTGGGAAAGTATAAATTGGTTTCAGGGCTTCCCTGTCTGGTAGGAGCTTGTTGCAGCTGTAGTATGCTCTGCCTGAGCTGCAGGTAGGGGTTTCCCCAGCTGGGCTGCTTTGCATTATCAAGGGTCCTGAGGATTCAGTGCTAGCTGGGTGGGTGTACTTCCTCACCAGCGTGGGTTATCTGCCCCTGGTTGTTGCCAGGAGGGGGGAGTTAGGCATCTTTCTGGAGTAAGTGATATCTGTACAGGATTTGCTGCATCTTGGGAAGCTACGGAGATGTTGGGAACCAAATCTACAAGCAAGAATCTCCCCTGCAGAGACACATGGTAGGAAAACATGGACTTATAAACCCTTTGCATTTCTGTTGTGGTTGACCTAGTTGCTTAGTGCTTCTTTGCTTTAAGTGTCACCTATCCTCACTAATATTCTAATAAACTTACTTTTAATTTTGGGATTTGTTATAAAGAGATGTTCCCGGTTTCTGCTTCAAACCTGTGGTGATTCTGAAGTGCTGCTGTAGGTGCCTGTGGGCTCTGTGCTGAGGTGTTTGCTGTGCTATATAAGTGGGATGTGGGGGTTAAACCCTGTATTGCTTGGTGGTACCTCTGTGCCAGATGGGCTGGTGTGAACCAAAGCCTCTGGGTGTTGTTCTGTTCTTGCAGAAAGGACAAAAGGCCTTTTCTGTGACCAGGTTTTAATTGTGGGTGTCAAGCCATGCTTTCCTTGAGCTGTTGTGTAATTTCAGAGCTTTGAACACTGACCAGAGTCTGATTGTGATAATAACTTTATTTATTTTATTTCCTTAAACCTGTTAGTCGGGGGATCATGATGTCTTGTGGCTATATATTGCAACAGCTCCTTTATTAGGAATTGCTTAAACTCAAGTTTTTGCAAGTTGTCTGAAGGCTTCTTTTTGAGTGTTGTTTCAAGCAGGAGTACAAGCTATCAAGGTACAGGATAAACACGGACAAGCATAATACTCCTTTGAATATGCCATATCTTGTGAAAAAGGATTTGATATGCATGTTCAAGAGGATCTATTTTTCTAGTATATACTTTTTATGTCCTCTTGTAATGGAGGGCTGCAATAACAGACTTGAATAAGAACATAGATTTCCTCGCCAAACAAATCTCAGCAATTTTTCTCAATATAGCTGTTTATCTGAGGACAAGATAAAATTAGATTTTTTTCAATTCCTATGTGAACTTTTTGTATCTCTTTAGCTGTACCTTGTAAGAATTTGAGAATTGCCAAAAACCAAAACTCCCTGATATGATATGAGTTTCCCTTCTACTCAGAAGTGCTGTTTGTTTTCAGCATTGCTTTGGCTACCAGAGCCCATGCCTTGACCAGCTCTGAACATGTTTTGTTTTTTTGTGTTACTGATGATTCCTGCCTAGATCCCCTTTATTGCTTTTCATGTTGCCTGTCCCAAAGCGCTTGTTAAAGGACATGAAACAAGGCATATGGATGACAGGGAGGTGATTAGAGACAGCCAATGTGGCTTTACAAAGGATAAATCTGGTAGCCTTCTACAACAGGGTGACTCTGTTGGCAGATAAGGGAAGAGCAACCAATGTCATTTACCTTGACTTCTGTAAGGCCTTTGATGTGGCCCCACACAACATCCTTGTCGCTAAGTTAGAGAGATATGGATGGACTATTTGATGGATAAGGAACTGCGGCTTGATGGCCGCATCCGAAGAGTTGTAGTCAATGACTCAGTGTCCAAACGGAGATCAGTATCAAGTGGCGTCCCTCAGGGGTCCGTACTGGGACTGGTACTGTTCAATATCTTTATTAATGACATAGTTGGATTGAGTGCAAGGTTGTGGATGACACCAAGATGTGTAGTGCAATTGATATGCTGGAGGGAAGGGACGCCATCCAGAGGGACCTTGACAGGCTTGAGAAGTGGGCCCATGTGAACCTCATGAAGTTCAGCAAGGCCAAGTGCAAGATCCTGTACCTGGGTCAGGGCAGTCATCAGTATCAGTACAAACTGGGTAATGAATGGATTGAGAGCAGCCCTGTGGAGAAGGACTTGGACATATTGGTGGATGAAAAACTGGATATGAGCCAGTAATGTGTGCTTACAGCCCATAAATCCAGTCATATCCTGGGCTGATTCTGTGATCAGCTTTACTATCCCTATTTACAGGTGGGAAGACCTAGGCAGGGTGTTCAAACATCATTAGCAGCCCCCAAAATTTCCTTGTTGCCAGAATAAAAATATCAGGGTTTAGTTTCTGCTCTAATGCAATCCCATGCAAAATATTCCCAAAACCAGCCCCCCAATTTCAGTGGAAAACGCTTTATACAGAACAGCAAGAATGAAAGATCACCATTGATAATATTTCTTGCCAAATTGCACTTTTGAAGAGTAGATTTTTTTTTGTAGTGTTTGTCAGAATGACTCCAGCTACTGTGCCTAAGGGCAAATGTGTGCGCCTCCAGTGGGACACTGGGCCATCCAGGAAGGATGCTGGCCAGTCCTGGGTGATGCTGAATTATGGAGATGGCTTGATGACTCAGAGAGGTATTTACTGCAGCTGGACCGTTTTGCTGGGATAACACTGGGTATATTATTGGATAACGAGGGGAAGGCATGTTAGAGAGATGGTGGTAGCAGAGGGTAGAGTTTACAGGAACATACAGAAAATGAGTTTTCCTGCACTTAGGTCTGCAGGGAAGATACTTGTTTGCAAAACAACAAACAAATCTTTCCTGGGGCAGACCAAAGGACAGAGCACAGCTCAGGCACCACAACCCTAAACCAGCGTAGGTGATGGGGTGAATGCTGCCTGTGGGACTTCACCTAATTTCAACCCATTTTTGAGATGTGTTCTGTGCAACTTGGTTGTAGATGTGGGACTGGGTCAGTGTACCTGGGAGAGAGGGGAGAAAAAGCTGGTTTTGGGCTGAGATTTGAAGCAGACGTGTCTCATACTAATTCCTGTTTCTGACAGGTATGGCTCCAGAAATACCCTTATCACGTGGCTTTCCCTGTGCTTGAGATTAACTTCTTATTTGGCTGGATAAGATTTGAGACTCTAAGTGTGAGATTATAAAATCACTTGGCCTTGGAGATATTTCCTAGCCAGAGTCAGCAGCTTACTCAAATCCTCTTTCGAGATCAGCTGTAACTACTTTCCCTCCACTCCACGGTGCGTATTTGTGTGAGTCTTTATTTCATGTATGATAACAACCTTGCTGCACAAAACCCCAGTGTTTTATCAGCTGTGCTTCTCAAATGGATGCTTTCTTTATGAAGGCTTCAGTGTTTCGTGGGAGATATGAAGTGGGTGGTTATTTTTTTTTTTTTTGTTTTCTTCCCATATCAAAGGTCTGGTAATTCAGCAGATCACCACCAGCAGCAGGCTGCTCTATTATACATGACATCCTCCTATGCTCACAGCATGCTCTCTTCAGAAGTACTCTTCAATCCTTTGAAACAAGGGCACTCATCACTTTCTAAAGCAGACCCTTATTCTTGTATCAGATACTCGTTTGAAATAGTTGCATGCTGTATCTGGCTATGATTTGATGTATGTGGGCTATATTTCTTTATTGTAGGTTGCATATTTAACAAGCTGAGTAGCTCTCAGGCTCAGCAAAATGGATTCGGCTTCCTTGCATCTTGGCACTATTGCTTTGAATATATTTTGGAGGAAGGATGTGATAATTTGGTGTTCTGTGACTGCTTTGGGTTTGTAGATAATTCTGCTCTCTTCCAGATGCTTTCTCCCACACTGTCTCACCTTTGCAGATCCTGATTTAACCAGTCAAGAGTCATCACTAAACAAATATCTGGGTTGTACTGGAATCAGCTGTGGTGTGGGTGTTTTATGCCAAACTCAAGACATAGTTGTGGCTATAAGGGTTTCTACCAGTTTTACATGGCTGATTCATGAGGGTTAATAATTTTTCATTATTTGAAGGGGAGATAAGGGAAACGTAGAGTCCCAGACTGAAGCTGTGCAGAGAGCAGAGGTTCAGCTTTGTGAAAGGTTTTTGGAGGGGAGAGGGAATTTTGAAATTTGGCTGCTTTGTCAATAGAAATTAAAATGGCAAACTAAGAGATTTTACAAAAATGGAAGAGCAAAAATTTATCAGTGGAAAATGTTTGGTTTATGGTATGTCTTTTATCACTGATCTCCTTTTTCAAAAGTCTTATTATGAAAAGTTTATTTTACATATGCCACTTAAAAATGAGAAATCAGAAGATGGGACACTAGTCCTTTTGAGGGTAGTATTTTGAGTTTTTCCTTTGGAGAGTAAAATATAACTAATATTGGACTGATTTTGTCTCTGTAGAAAAAGTATTTTCAGCTGGAAAAAGGCTTCAGTTGAACTTTTTCTGCCCAGCAACGCACTGGAGGGACAGATCCTTCTCCAAGGGAGGAGGCTGATGGCAGGGCTGGCTGAACCACAGCTGGGCATGCCACTGGACATGGAGCCAGATGTGTTCACACCCAGCAGTGCAGCTGGTGCATTTTGCAGCTCTGCAGAAATGCTGCTGGCGACTGAAAACAGATGATGTGCTTTTAGGCAGGTGCTGTTCTGAGGCTGAACAGCTCTGCCTTTGCCCTGGGTAAGTGACAGTGGCTCTTGCTCTGCCCTGGCCCAGCCATGCTGCTCCTAGAGCTGCTCCAGGGCTGTCTGCTCCTTGAATCAATTCCCCCCAGAAAAGCTTTGGGGAGAAGTTTCTTGCATGTCTCTGGTTTGCAACTTCTGCTTTGCAAAGAAATTGGCTCAGAAGGCGTGTGGTAAAACCCCGACAGAGCTGGGGGTAGTTCTAGCTTTATGAGAAGGAGAGTCTGGGTTGCAAGCTTTGAAAGCAAACAAAAAATAGATCACGTGGTGGTGAGTTAATTAGGCATGGCGCTCCCTGAGTACATCAGAAGCCTGTCGATGGCATTGACTATATGATGCCATCAACAATATCAGTTCTTTCAATACTGAAATGAACTGGTACTGGCTAGAAAGAAGAGGACTGAGCTGCACTGCCGTCATTGGAGAAGCATACTAAGAGAACAGAGCGGGCAATAAATTATAGTAGTCCACTTCCACTAGTGGCTGTGCACTATTAAGCTGCTAATTTTAGTCTGACTTGTTAAGAGGACAGTGGTGCTGACTGCTGCGTTCCTGGATTTTAAACTAAAGTACATTCCATTAACAAAGATGAGGATATATTGACTCGAACTGGAAGAATAAGTGTCTCCTACTCATTTAATTGGCTCCTTACGGTCGCCATCTGAGCTGCTCTGCTAGGGGGGATTATTGTCTCTACTTGGTTCCTTATGACTTCCTAATTCCTAAAGAATGCACGGTCATCCTAATTGCAATATGTAGTGGAACATCTCCTCTTTTTGCCTTAGATACAGTTAGAGCACCAGACAGTATTTCACATGCAGTCTTGTCGTGATGATCTCTAATTATTGCCATACTCAGCTGTAAAAATGGGTGTTTTGCTTTGTTCCATTGGAGAAGGAACTTAATTACCGAGCCGTGAATGTTGTGCTCACAAGTGCCAGCATGTCCTACATGACAATAAGAGATTAATTAGGAAAGCTGCTTTGTGGTACAGGCAACATTCCCTCTCCTCTGCCTCTGTATTAAGTCATTGAGCAACATAAATGTTAACCTATTATGAAAATCAAAACTTAGAAATTGACTCCAGTTTCACATGCAAGGATGGCTCAAAATTCAGAAAACAAGCTCAGCCTTGGCAGGCTTATAATATGATACACACTCTTTGACAACTCATTTAATATGTCATTATGATTATCAGCTCTAATAATAATGACCAAATAAACAATTAATGAGGCTGAGTTTGGCATGGACTTAAGACAGAAATGCTACGTGAGTAATCTGAGTCTTTAAAATTAAAATTTTTTCACTCTAATTTCTCTTCAATAGTAGTTAAATGAAGTGCTTGAGAGGTTGTATGTTAAGCTGGAAAGCTGTGAGCGGGTGGTGGAGTCACCATCTCTGGAGGTGTTCAAAAAACATGTAGATGTGGCACTTGGGGACGTGGTTTAGGAGGCCTGGGGGTGCTGGGCTGATGGTTGGACTTGATGATCTTAGAGGTCTTTTCCAGCCTTAATGATTCTATGATTCTATGAGTGCCTCCACAGCTCGTGTTACATCCGTAAGTGTGATGGGACAGTAGTGACAAACTGAAACGAAGGGTGGAGAAAAACTCTGTAGTTTCCTTGACTTCTGGTGGGCAGCATCAAACAGAGAATTGGTCATCAAAAGTTTGGGCAGAGATTTCTTTTCTGTTTATGATACCTCTCAGGGATGCAGATGGTGACAGGTCTGAGAGAGCTGGAACAAGACTGGAGCGGGGGGAGAGGACACCCACCTTTCTCTGTCATGAAATTTTGGTACCTGTCCTTTTAAAACTTATTTAAAATAATTTTTTGACAAAATCATTTTATCAGAGCACTTCCTGCATTTTCACTTTTTCCCAGATTTTATCTAAATCTTGGTAGTATTTGGGGTACTGGTACAATATGGCCATGGCTGATCATACCTGTCAGCTCTGTCTGGACCCCAAATGGGCTCCCAATGATGTGAGAGCATCCCAGGACTGGGCAGGTTGCTTGATTTCCCCATCCTGTGGGAGTCCTGGGATTATGGGGTTTTCCTTGGTCTCTTGGTGGTCTATGTCAGCCCCGTGGGGATCAGTCTTCCTCCCGGAGAATGATTGCATCTTGTTGCCTGATGGCGTGGCTGATCCCCATCTCGGGCAGGAGATTGCCGGCTTGGCTGCAGAAAAGCAGTTGGTGGGACTGTGACTTAAGTAACAACTGTGATAATAAAAATCCCTCTGTCCTGCTGCCAGCATCTCCTCTGGTTGGGTCTTCTCACTGCTCCAGTGGGGCTCTGGACAGCCTGACTGAGAGCTGGGTCCCATTAGATAACTCCCCTCAGCCTGGGTGATTAGTGGGGACTCAGGTGGCTGGAAGTTTTGTGTATCGTCCTAGCAGGAACGGATTTTCTGATCCCTGCAACTTAGATCTGGGCCAAAAAATATGGTATAACATCAGGCATCCACCTGTGGTTCCACATTTCCCATTTGGGAGCCAGTCAGCATCTGGCAGTACAGCTGTAAGAAGCTGGCAGGATGGTGCTGCCCTCTTTCCCAGTGCTGGTATGTTAAAGGATAACAGCCCAGGGCTGCTGCCACATAGCACTGAGAGGGCTTAATCAGGGAAATAAAAATGACTAGTAATGCAAAAATGTTAAGCCATCCCTGAGATTCATTAGTAGCTGAGCTCTGTGAAGCCGTGATGGTTGGAAAGCAAAGTCCTTTTGAGGTTTGCAACTAAGTCCATGCTCAGCAGCTCCAACGGCAAGGCCAGGTTGGGTATTAACAGAGGCAGATCAAATTATCACAATCTCTTGACAGCCTTATATTAGAACAGAGCTGAGAGATGCTAGTGCTTAATATGGAACAAAAGGCATATGGGATCCTCAGGCATATTATTGACTCCAAGTGCAATTTTCTCTCACTGGCACACATCTCATTTATATGTTTTTAAAGAAAATCTTTCAAAACATTATTTGCAGTGCTTTCGGATTCACCAGGGCCTGCTGGAGAGGAATGCATCCCTACAACAATGGAGCTCTGATGGCATATCCCACTAATTCATCATTCCAAATTGCATCCTGATGATGTATTACATTAATACATCATCAGAAAAACAGCCTGCTGATCGCTAGAGCTTTAATGATGTATTTGTGTGAACTCTGATCAAAAGGCCACCCTTCTGTTGATATATTATTTAACAGCATAATCAGCCCTGTTTGGCAAAAGTGTGTTGTAGAAAGCAAAGAACCTGGATTTCCTAATGTGAGCTGGAGACAGGAGATGCAACCTTGGCTCTGTGTACGTAGTGGTGACGTGAGGACGAATGTGAGAGTAAAGCTGCTCTGAAGTCCACTTGTTTGCCAGCTGACTTAGGGACTTCTGCCAGCTGAAGTGCAGGGCATTAAATGCTGCTTGTGTTTGCCTGAGCTGGGTATGAGACATGGGATAATAACTAGCTTAACGGCTGTTTTTCTTGTGGCCTGGAAAACAACAAAAGAAACTCTGTTAATCTTGCACTTATGTGCTCAGTGGGCTTTCAGCAAGATGGTGTAGAAGGTGTTCAGTACTGTAAAGTATTCAATATGTTAAAATGGCTTTCTCTGGGTTATTCTGGTGGTGCTTCCTGCTGTTAGGGAAGGGAGGACAGGGAGTGTGTCTCATGATCTCTAACTCTGAGCATCCAGAAGATCAGACCATGACCAGGTGCATATTTTGCTTGGAGTAGGATCTCAAGGGTCCTCTCTGATAGATCTTGGTTACAGAACAGTTTTGGTTTTGTTACCACTGCAGAATGATGCTTTGGATTTAGCAGGTTTTTATTGCTGAATGGGAAAGTCCGTGGTGGGCAAGAAAAGAGACCAGTAGGAGATCTTTCTCTGAAGAAAATAGTCTATTAGATTTTTTTTTTTTTTTGCTGACTTTGACTGAATCCTGGAGTAGTAGGAGATGGCTATACTTCCAAAGTGCATGGCTTACGTTTTCTCACTTGTCATGGGTTGTAGCAGGCTGGGCAAGAGGCATGTGATAACACATATGGGGCAGAGGGACCTGAACACCGTGGTCTTGTCTCTGAGCTGGCTGTGCATGAGCAAACTCATGGCTACCAGCTGCAGACCTGCGTTCCTGCATTTGTGTGCCTGTTTCCCTGGCTAACACACGCCTGTGGAGTCAAAGAAATATACTGTCACCCTCCCCTGACTCAGAAAGGACACATCTGTGTTGCCCAGCAGTGGGACATACTGCTCAATTTTACCCTGTGCTCTCTCTTGGGACGTGTTCAAAGCCAGACATGAGCTCCTGAGCATTTTGCCTAATTCTTCCTTCAGCTGTCAAAGATTTTAGGGAAGTTCAGTCACTTTTTCTGCATGTCTTGTCTCTTTTACAGGACATGCTAACCATAGCATACAATCTCCCAATTCTGTTGTACCCTTTCTAGAAGAATATCTTGGATGAAAAGTGCAGTTTGCTGAAAGATGAATTTCTGTTAGTAATAGAGCAGTCCCAGAAGAGAAGGACCATTTTTTTTTAAGTGATTCCTCCCTGAGACCCAGAGGGTTGGAGATGAGGGTTTGTTTGTCTTCCTGCTATATGTACTAGGAGTAACAATAATCCCAAGAGCAATTGGAAACTTCACCTGGCACAGGAGTTACAGCCAGGGGCCCATGGGTCTGTGCAAAGAGGTGACTCTGACAAAATCCATAATACCAGTGCTCTCGCAGGATTGGGTTTGGAAGATGCTTCTCTTACCCAGCCAGGGCTTTCACCTTCCTTTGGATTCAGCTCTGTCTCTTATCTCTGCTGTGGGTCACACCTTGGGATAACCCATGATCCAACAGTCATTGCCAGCAGCTGTCCCACAGCTGGTGAAGGGCGCCCCTTAGCATGCGATGAGCAAAGTGCCACATCTGAACAGCAAGGGGCCATCCAACATCAGCGTAGCCAGCCAAGCGATGGGGATGCCCTTTGGAGTTATATGGAGTGTTTGCCCTGGATGCAGCTGTTTTGCTATTAGACTTTCCACTTTAAAAGAACGGCTACTGGCTTTGCAAGCCCTGATGGCTTTCCATGTCAGGAAAGCTTTTGTTCTTGGAGATTACCTTTTTAACTCTTTGCTACCTGGGAGGTCACAGCAGAGAGATTTTTCTTGTAGGCTCCAGGCCAGGTAGTAATGCCACTGTAAAATAGAAGCAACAGCGGCAGCAGTCGTGTGAAATCTTTCTTATTTGATTTTGATTGAGTACACTGTTGGTGAGGCACTACAATGCCCAGAGTCAGATCTATATTTCAACATTTCTGGAGAGTTCATGCCCCCGCCTCCTGTTGCATGCTGTAAATAGCCTTGTCTGAGAACAACGGTGCTTCTCATTTCTCACCCTTCACATCTCCCTGGGTGGGAATCTGCACATGACTCAATGCTGAGTGCTCTGCTCTGTTCTGAGCTGGCCCTGGAAAAGCTTGGGGGTGGGAGAAATGGGACATGTGACACGGGTAGATGCAAAAAAAGAAGATTGCATGCAGACCCCTCTTCTGGGGATCTGCTCTACTTGTCCCTGCTTGAGCAGAGGGTTGGACAAGGTGATCCCAAGATGTCCCTTCCAACCTCGGTGATCCCACCTGAACTTCTTGAAACATATATGATGATTGGCAGTATAAGAACGGTAATTTTAAACCAGAGAGACACAAGCCTGGGAGATGCCTAAAAATGTAGACAATGAAGTGGCATCTTCTGTCTGGACCTGGGTAGATCCTGAGTGAGTCCTGCAGGAAGTAAAGAGCCGTGGCTGACCTATAGGTAGACGTTCTAACCTAGTCTCTGCTTTATAGCAAGTGGTAGTTTAGCAGCCAAGCTTTTAGTTGCGGGGGACAGGATGGGTCATCCTCTTTTCTTGAGGAAGGATGAGTGACTTCATCAGGCCAGTGGCTTCTCATAAGCAAGGTGTATTGATGATTTTGTGACGATCTGTATGGAAAAGGAGCCATTACTAATTTTATAGAGGATATAATGCTTGCAAGACTCAGGCAAAATATTGTTAGCATAATGTAACCTACTACCAAATGTAACCTGAGGTATGATAACAGTCTATATGCACATTCTTACTTTGCAGCAAAATCAAAATAATACTACTTAATTATCTGTCAGTGCAGAAAAAGCTCAATGGTGTTATTTTTCGTGTGTTGTTAGTCAATACTGCTTATGAGAAAAGTCACTCTAGTTCAGTAGCTATATGGTAGCTTAAACTCAGGTCAGTTGCGGCTGAGCCCTATAAAATGGAATTATTTTTGGCAAAGCACAGGGAAACTGGGATTTACTGGTATCTATTGCCACTACAAAAAGATGGAGGATGTATCATTTTTCTTCGGAGGTACCTACAGTGCCTGTTAAACAGCACTTTGAGTGTGTGCCCAAGAGCAACCTTGGCCGCTCCCCAAGGCTGCAATGGGAGGTGGCCTTTCCTCTGGCTCTGGAGCTTGCTGGAAGTACAGAGTCCCTCAAACACCTCAGCATCTACCTGTTCTTGCTTGTTGGGGTGGTCTGGGCTGGGGCTGTGCTGAGGCCACAGTTAGCAGCAGACATGCCATGTGGTCTGGTGGTCCTTTCTAGAGAGGATTCAGATGTTACTACCTTTTGCTAGCATACATGTCCCTTGGTTCTGGGCCCAGTTAAGTGCAAAGTAGAAGCTGTGCACCCAAACTAAAGAAGGGCTGAGCTCTGTCATTAGCTGTGCAGAGGTTGGAGGACTTCGAGCGAGCTTGATTTCACATTGCTGTGCAGAAATACCCTCCGAAAAGCGTCGAGATCATCGCTTTGGAGGTGATGGTCCAATGGCTCCTGCGACAATTTTGCATCATATATATGGAAAGTATCCCATTCACTTTTTGTTAAAGGCATTTTTGAGAACAAAAATATGATTGTTGATATTTTGTGAGTAGGTCAAATTGACAATATTTCTGTAAAAATGTAAAAGACTCTAAAATATGATAAGTAGGTCCGGTCCTTCTTGCTAGAAGTAGTATGAAATGATGAAACCAGGTCTCCCAGGGCCTGCCCTGGGGAACGGTAGTGGTAATTTGTCCTGTCTGTGGTTTTGGTGGTAGGGGAAGGAGACAAGGTGAAATGCAGTTATATGGATGTGCACATTTGCTTGAGTGACGTGGTACCTCAGCTGGATAGATCCATTTTAAATGTTCCTGATTAGCTTTTCACTGAATGTGGACAAGAGAATCCTTACCTCAGCCCTGGACCTCCTGACTCAAGTTCTCTGTGAATAGGGCTAAACACTTAGATGGAGTGGGATTCACCAGCCTTGCCTGAGGTAAGTTTTTAGTCTCTGTGTGTAGGCTGGTCACCTTGGGCTCATTTATAGCCAATGGAGTGAAACACTTGCCTTCAAAGTGTGATTTGTCTCCTCTTCTGGCAGATGTCTAAGTTAAGTCAAATGAATCACCCTTTGCATGTGTCTATCTTTTGAACTCCAAGAGTGAGGAAGAGCAGCCAAGTTAGATGTATAACTATTGGTCATATGAAATTAGGTGAGATGTATCTTACCCGCTGTATAAATTACATAAATATCACGGATGTCATAGCATTTTGCTCCAGCAGAAGTTTATAGCATTATTTAAAAAAAGAAAACCTGTCAAAACCTCTCTCTACAAAACTCCGCTTATGTGTTCTCTGGAGACTTCATCAGCAAAGTGTTTTTTCTCTTTTGGTAGACGCTTTTTTTTTTTGCTCAACCATATCGGGTCTGTGGGCTACCTAGTCTATAACTCGAGATAAGCAATGGTTAGCATAAACAACCTGTGATTGAGCCCAGAGCAAAACAAGGAATGAGCTGATTAGCTGCTGTGGAGTAATTCAAATTCCTATGCAATAGAGATAAGGAATAGAGCGTAACAGCTGGGTGATGAGTAAGCAGAGGCACTACTAGCTTCAGACAAAGAACTAGGAAGATTATTATAGGGGATCCTTTGCTTGGAGCAAACAAGAGCCAAATGTACCCCTTCAGTGGAGCATCCTCAGGTTCCCAAGATGGCAGGCTGCCAAGATCATGCTACCAGGGACTGCCTATCCCTGCTTACTGCTGCACAGCTCCATGTATATCCCTGAAAGCTCCTCTTAGAGGATGGCTTGCCTTTCCCTTGCTGGCTGCTGGTGGTGGCCTGATGCTTGGGCTCAGTCCTGTGACAATAGAGCTGAAAGAAAACTGCACCTCACCTTGAGATGGGCTTTGAAGGTTGCTGTTCAGCTCTGAGCATGTTTTTAAATCACAAAGTCACTGCAGACACTAATGTTTCTACATTGTTTTCTTCACTAATGTTTTCTGTATTTGTATATATTCCTCTTGTAAATATAAGGAGTGGGAGAAGGCCAAAGTCTAGCATCAGCCCAGCTGTTTAAACCTGTTTTAATGCTAAGGCTGATATTGTAGTACAATTGCTTGTTCTGGTAGGTGGCCAAGAAACCTATTTATGAGAGAAAGGAAGACGTTAGTCCCTGCACAGACCTGAAAAAAGGACCTGGCTTGGCTTGTGTGAAACACAAGGGGTAAGTGAAGAGTAGTTCAGTGCAATCACACCTCACTGCTAAGTGCTGACAAGAAGCCTGAGGACAATAAGATTGCATTTTGTTTTCTGAACACTCTGGGAAGGGGTATGGAGTATCTAAGCCACTGTCTCTGCATTGTAGCTTCCAGAGCTGGGTTGATTTCTGTTGCAGTGATAACATCTGGCCCTCTGGAAAAGCTCCCCACTAAAGGGCTAAGGATCACTTGGACAATCCCATCCAGTTGTGGTCAGAAGGCCACCTCTGTCATGCACTTGTACCCCAAAAAGGTGCCAGAGAGGCTGGGTGGCATTCAGCAAAACAAGTTCAGCTACTGCGTGATATCGAAGATATTTAAGGCTATAGAAGATTAGTTGTTGTCTGGGAAGGAGAATGGCTGAGGCTGGTAGGTCACATATGATCTAGGAAGAATGGGCACGGTCAGTGCCTCTGTCAAGGACAGTTACGGGGACTCTGTTTCTTGTTATTTCCAGTTAACAGACTCTGAAACATTTCCCTTGTGAACTGAATTCTCCAAAGCCCACACGCAATGTTGAATGAAAACCAGATACGAGAAAAAGTTAAATGCAAGTTTGAGACGTGCTTCCTTGTGATGACCAAGAAAAAATAAAATCAGTTAAGTCCCTGTAATTTTGGGTTTAAGGGTTTTTTCAGTTTAATTTTTAAGATTTAAGTAGGAAATCAAGGCTTGGAGCTCAAAATATTCAGCATGTGGTAGCATATATTGCAATGTAATGTCATGACAGGCTAATTGCTGATAATAATTATAAACTAGCAGTGATGGATCGGGCAGAGAAAACGGATGGATCCAATGGCCTTGGAACATTCAAAGGTAAAAAGACTCAGTGGCTCAGTTATCCCTTTCCCTGCACTCCCTCTGATACCTCAGTACCTGCTGGTGCCACTGTAAATTAAGGCAGAACTTGGGTCTCCCTTCCCAAAGCAGACTTTCTGTATGCATTCTTGGCCTGTCTGTAAGGAGTGTCAGTAGTCGACACAACATGTCCGTAGCCTACAGCTCTTCAGAGTGATCCCATCATAACAAATCTGAAGAGCAAAGAACTGCATCAGTGGTGTTATGACACAAAATATGTCAATACTGTGTGAAATTGATCCACTGTATTTTCCAATCAAGATATTCCTATATCAGTAAACTTGCCAGTGTCCTTTCTGGACATGTGGAGGTTAGTCACTATTGCTACTCCAGGTGCATTAGCTTGGGGTTTATTGTTAGCAGACACTCCATGGATGTAATAGTAGTATTTAGCATGTCTTGGGGGAAAAAAAAAGCTGCTTTTTTTAATAGAGACTCAGTCTTGAAAAGTGGATTTTTGACAAATATCAAAAGGATAAAAACAATTTATATTTTTTAAACTTTGGTTTTTCCATGGATATGTAATTATTACTGGTGCCCGGCATCTGTTCCAGTTTTTCAACAGTATAAGCATATATATTGCTTGGATTTTTGTGCCAGGAAGGTCTCACAAACAGGTGTAACCCTAAGTCTGTGACCTAGGTCACTGAAATCAACTGGTGTGTTTATTCGCTTGAATGTGTTGATGGCAGGAATCCTATTGACAGAAAAGGATAACACGGGAGTTAAGATTCAGCGTCTTGTTCTGAAAGTGATGTCTTTTAATTCCAAGAATTCAAGTTGACAAATGGATCTGTACCAGAAGAGCTGTTGTGATTGCTTCTGAAATGCTTTCCCAGAGCGTATTGCACCTGCTAAGTGAAAGCCTCCTGGAGTACAGTTTTATCTAATTGTGACGAGGATGATTATGAAATCCATCTATTACTTAGATTGCATGAGTCCTGTCAAAATAGGGATCCATTATGCTGGGAATGATACATGCGCCAGATACTGCTATTTTAGCAAGCTCGTTAGGAAACACAAACAGATGAAAGGTAGGGTATAGGCAAAATATATATTGTGAGTGAACATAGGGCTCAGGATCAATTTTGCTTTTATGCTTAGATGTCTTTGCTGTATGGTAAAACTTATACGGTGCTTTAATTAAAGCCCCCAAAACAGGACTTGAGCAAGAAATGTGTTCATTAACTTTATACTAGCTATTCACATAGTGGTGATTTTGATCTTTAAATGTTAAATTTCAGGTTGCCTTGTAAAGACAACATGAAAATCTAAATGTTGCTTGCAGGAGCATATGCTATTTTACAGCTTCTAGAATAACATGCTCCAAATAGGTAAAAATAGCTTTCTGACTGGAAAAATATTCTTAAGATAATATTTGAGGCAATTCACAAAATCTGTGTATTAATAGAGACAAAAAGAACTTGCTTGCATTTTTTTCAAGTGTGTGCTTACTTGTGATATTCTTGAAATAAAGTACAGATTAAAACAATGGCTGTCATATACAGTACGGCACAATCATTATGACCATCATGGATAAGAAAATTGTGTTTGCGCTGTGAATTGGGAAAATCTTCGTTGGGATTAAACATTTCAACACAGATGTGCAGGAAGGAAGAAACAGCAAACTCTGTGGGTTTGAAGTTTTTTTGTGTCGTTGGTAGTGACTTCAAATGAAGTGCGGGAGAGCACCAAATCCACCTCAGTGACCGTCCTACTTCTTATCAGGCTCAATGTCGAATAAACATCATGAAGATTTAAAGCCTCAGTGATAAGGGTCCAATTGGAAATGCATTTCTATTATGCATTTATAGCAATGTGATATTGCCTGTTAACCAAACAGAATTTAAAACACTTGAGCCGATGTGAGATGCAATTCTCATGGTCTAATACTAATTTTCATTGATCACTTTTATGACACAATCATCATCTTTGAGATTCAGCTTTTGCTGCAAAGTTGAGGCCGTTATAATTTGGGAATATAATAACCTGTGAATTACTAATGAGACAGCCTAAGTATCTCTGCATGGCAATTGTTTAAAACCAGTCTGGGCATGGGTTGTTTATGAGGCCTTCTTGGCTATAAGGAGTATTTGCTGCATTCAGAGTTCGGCTACAAAATATTTATGGGATCTAATATTGAGGTGAGCTGCATTCATGGTAATGGGATGAAGGTTTTCAAATGCGAATAGAGGTGGCGTGAACACAGCTGTATCTGAAAGGGCATTTTTTTGTCTCTCCCTGTAAGAGGTTTGATATGAATGACAAACAACAATTGTATATCAAATGGCCCAGTCAAAACAGAAGAGGTTTTAAATCCTGGAGTGCATGTGACAATTTTACTGGGACACACACAAGTCAGGTAGTTGTCCTGTATAGACTGGCTGTGATTGAGAAATCAATAGAAACACTAGTGGAAAGTCCAGATTTACCAGTAGCTTTGAAGATATTTGAGTCCATATACCTGACCGGTAGCACTTAATGCTCTCTTTCCATGTATATAGATAAAATCTGGGTGGCAGTTGTAGTGATATAAAAGTTAACCTTATTAATGGACACCATAATTTCTTGTAACAGTCTTAAATTTTAAATGCCACTGTTTACCTCTGACTGTGGCTGGTGTAATGAGGATAAGAAATGCACACATTAAGGTTTTGCTGTCACCCCTCCAGGCATAAATATGCAATGTGAACTTTTACCAACTGGAATGGTTATTCTGGTGAATCATTAAATTTCCATTCTCTGGAGTTATAAAAAAATCCACTCTGGCCCCAGTGAGTGACATCTTCTCCTGGATGACAGTCAGAGGAAAAGCAAAAGGCCGCATCATCTGCTGGTGCATGCTGGCAGAGCTTCATGGGTGCTGCACCAATTTGCATCAACAGAGTGTCTGGCCCAGTGGTTATGAAAAGTTCAACATGAGCATTGAGTGGGTTAGGAGAAAATAGCTGAATAATTTTTCAGGAAGGTGCCAGAGAGAAAAGCTCATGGTATATTTAAAATAGTCTTTCCCTTGATTACTGCTTTAAGTGATGCCAGATAGTATGACGTGTGTCCCATTCTTTAGGATTAATGAGCAGCTACCATTACAATTTTATCACTTATGGCTTGGCAAGAATACAGCAAAATGAAAACGATTAGGAAAAAATACAGCTTAAACCAGTGATATTTACAAAAAAGATAATTGGTTACATGCAGCCTCAGGTGGAGGTATTACAGTGGCTCTTTTTAATCAATTCATACACATGTTCTCAATCTTGATGTATCTGTGGGACTATCTTGCTGTGACCATGACTAATTATGCACACCAATGATGCATTGCTTTTGGTTATGAACAAGTTAGAGCAAGAAAATGCTGATACAGAGTTCAGCCTGAAGTTTCCCAGGGGCTCCGAGTCTGTCAAATTAGCGGGACAGAAATATCTGGTCTTATGTTTAGAGTTGCCTAAGACTTCTGCTTTTTCTCTGTAGCATCACTTTCATTTCAGTGGGCATCTTCATGGATGAGGTACTCGTATCTGTCTTCTTCACTTTCTGTGCTCTGTTTCACTCTCCCTGGGTTTGCTGTTTTTGTTTTGCTTAACAAAGCTTAGGCTTTGGATCTAGGGCTGCTTAATGCAGACATTCGTATCTATTATCTGCACTTAAAATATTATTGGGGGGTGTCTGCATATGCATTTTTTTTTCAAGATCAGGACCTTAAGCACAAAAGTTATCAGTAAAAAGAGATAGGGTGGAATTCACTTAATTTTCTGAATTAATAGGGCTGATTTGTTGAAATAAGGTCTGGAATTACGAGCAGTGTCTTGTGTACATGTGCAGCACCATTAATTGTAATACATAGCAGTGAGCACAGGGGTCGGAGCTTGCTGCTCATGTACAGTTTTTCATCTCGGAAAAGATGGAATACATCAGGACTGGTTTTAGGACCAAGCTAATTTAGATCACCTTTTTGCTTTAAATGACTTGGAGGGGAAAAAAAGCGCATTGATTTCACATAATCCTTCCACACAGCAGATAAAGAAGTGTTTTGTTTTTGGCAGATTAAAAAGTGTTAATAAAGGATCAAGCAAACTAAAGTTAGCAAGTGGTCAAAGGACAAATCCTTACCTACAGTGTTTTAGCAGCAAGAGCTGTTTTACTCAGATATTGCGGATGCTTTTTCAAGTAGTTCTGCTGCCCTGCATCCCAGGATGGGGCTCTAACTGCTGCCCAAAAATACCTGGTGACCTTGTGCATACTCAGCCTCTTCTGCTGACCCTGAACTGAACAATCATTTCAGCTGGGAGCGCAGCTGTGGGTATGGTTTGTGGGTTCTCTGTCTGTAGGACTGTCTTACAGAAAAGGCAACACCTCAAGCAGAGGTTGTTTCCTGCAGGTAGGATGGAAAACTGCACCCACACCTTCACCCTGAGCTCTGGGTAGCCAAGGGAGGAGGAAAGTGCCTTGGACAGGGAAAAAAAGTAGGAGTTGGTGGGTGGGAAATCACCACAAACAGAGGCTGGAATTAGGCTTTCTTTCCTTAATCTGGAGGGAGCAGTTTAGTGACCAAATTATTGGATCTAGGATGGGGTTTTATGGTGATTGTTGTCAATGCTTTCATGTTGGAGGGATTTGAGTCCTCCTCTTATTACTTTTTTGATTTGAAAATGTTTAGGAAACTTTTTTGAAGTGTACTAGTAAATTCAAGTTTAGTTTTCTAATAGTTTCTAACTGCATCCTTTGGCAAACCTTGTGTTCTCCAGAAACAGTTTTCCTACTTTTAGTTAGCAAGTGAGCAAATAATAATTTAATTTCAAAGAATTAGTAAGCATAGAGAGATTAATCTAAACTATTCAGTGCTGTGAGAACTTTTTTCCCCACATTGAATGCAAATCCTTGGTAAGACAGAGCTGGAATGCTTGAACGGAGCTAGAAATTGTAGAATAGGAGTATGCACAAGCAAAATAATTGCATGGCTATGGATTGAAACCCTTTCCCTCCCTGATAAATAAACCACATGATTTAAAACAAAAGAGGGAAGGCACCACAAGTCTAGCTTTTCAGCTCGCCTCTTTTTCTCAAGAAAGGTGTTGATCTGTGCCACCTGAGAATATGAGGGAACGTGGGAATGCATGTGAAATTTTCATGAGCCTTCCCATAAATACCCCAGTTTGTCTCCATTCTTCATTTTGTAAGCACAAGGGATTCACATTTGAGTATTGTGTTTGGGGGGTCTGTGGGTTTAAGCATCAGCTGCTCAAAGAGAAATACTAATTCAGCTTTTTTTTTAAAGGATATTTTTATTTATATATTCTTAGGCAGACTTATTTATATACTAGACCACAACAGCTAAAAATGTTCTTTCAGTTTCTCTGTTTGCCAGGACTAGTGTGATCCTATAGAATAATGATTGGTAGCAGGGTCTCACTGAGAAATTTTTGGATTTTTCAATAAAATGAAGGGACATGTAATTTCTAAGGAAAATCCTAGATTCAAGAACAGATCACCATCTGTTTCATAGATGGACAGAAGAGGGCAAATGTACTCAAAAACCTCTTAGTTTAGACTGCAGAGCAATGCAGTAGCCAATTTGAATATATCTGCCACTGCAGAAGAATGAAAATGATGTTTAAAAGGAGGTTTCTTCCATTCCTCGTTAAACGGAGTCCATTGAGAAGAGCAGCCTACACAAACTGTTCAGGGAACAAATGTCATGAGGGGGGGAAAAAAAGAGCTATGATAGCAATGCAACCACAGTTAGATATTGAAGGGAAGTTGCAGCTCAGTGTGGAGAAAAAAGCTGGCTTCCACTTAAACTTAAATATTCATGTTATTTGCTGAAAACATGGAAGGAAAGAAATATTGATGCTTTCCTATGAATGTCACTTTTAATTTTTTTTTTTATTCTTGAAACATCCAAATTCATCTGTGGAGCTCGTGCTGTGAATTCCTATGTGCTGTCACTTTTATTCTGTCAGGATGCCTTTCTGCCTGTAGGTAAGAGCTTTAATGAATTTGTGAAAAAATGCTGAAGAAGTGAAAGTGAGTTCCCTCTTGTAGACAGGGCTGCGCATCCTGCGGAACTTCATCCTTGTGGAGACATGGGGCTGTACTGCTTTCTCTCTCATGAGGATTTTCCATCATTTTGCAAGCAGAGGGCAATCCTAGGAGTTTTTGTGTGGAACAGTGATGACATCTGCGAAGGGAGAAAGCCGTACTTTGGGTGACTGGAAAGCTTCCCTTTGATCTGCTTGGGCTCTGGCTCAGGTTTGTCACTGTTCTGTGCTTTGTGTTGCTTGGGCTTTTTTTGAACACCAGAGCTTTACAGGGGAGGCTGGTGAAGATATAACTGCACGTAATGCAAGATGTGAAAGGGGCTGGGTGGAGGAGCTTGTGTGCACATACACATCTATATGTGAAATGGGAGATGTATAGACTCTTCACCGGTGATAACGGGTTAGAAAAGGACCAGGTTGCAGGATGCGACAGAGGAAGGGACAGAGGAACTAGATGGTATCAAACAAGTGTAAGTTATAAAGGTTCAAAAGAATATAATGGCTAGAAGCATAATGATAACAAGAGCAGATGTACTGTACACAAAGCAAATCTTGCTCACCACTGGCCTCACTTGGACCTGGGAGCTCACCCCCAGCATGCAGCACAGCTGCTGCTGCTCAGGCAGGACTGGCAGTGGTGCTAATTAGGGTGATGTGTTTTATGATGGTGGTATTTAGCAGGGTTATTTATAGTATCATACTTTTCACTTTATCTTTTGCCAAGTTCAAAGCGTTCTCCTTTTGGATAATGAAGCTCTATGTTTTCATACCTTGTGATGTCCCATTATTCTGCAAAGACACTGATGTTGGTAAGGTACGGTGAGCTTGACAGTTTTATTCATTGACTACTCTTAAATACTCATATTCTGTATGGAGCTATTATGTGTGTTGTACTTTAGATAATGGGCTGTAAATAATAACAAAATCTAGTCACTGAATGCCCTTATAGGTGACATTGTTTCATGAAGAAATATGTTAAAGCCGTGAGGAAATAATTTCCACAAGACAGCCTTAATTTTCAGCCCCAATTTCTAAATATTGTCTATTAGGGTTTGCGGCCTCTGGAGACTTCATTTTTATTCAGTGATGACAAATGACATTTCATTTTAAGAATATCAGTTCACCAAACAGGCCCGCATGGTATTTTTATGTTACTCTGGAAGCCTTGGAGTGGTGCCTGGGATTTGTGTGGAGCAGCCCACCTGGCTTCTTCATCCCTGCACAGCAGAAAAAGAGAAACTCTTTCCACTAACACCAAGAGAGTGGTGAAGGATGCAAATTTAACCTGACAATAATTTTTTTACCCCTTAAATGTTGATAGGCATTCATTACCTATTCTCAGAGGTTATGATCAGTATAATAGGTTTTATCTCTCTTGAGATGCTAAAAAAAAATTGTCTCTAATGAGAAGGAATCCCCCTTGCTAAGGCTGCATATCTGTAGAGATGGCCTCTCCTGCCCTCCTCTGCTGGTTGGCTGGGCAGAGGGTGCCAACTGTAAGAAAAGATCAGGTTGCCTTAAACTCCTTGTTGCCCTGGTCTTCATACTTGATCTTAATTACTGTGCAATATTAAAGAGATTTTTTTAATCTGTAGTTGTCTAAATGGGACTGTTGGATTGCTCTAAGTGCAGATCTGTCAAAGAATATGAAACTAAGTGCACAAGAGGAGGAATAAAGCTGTCTCAAACTTTTGGGTGATGGATACTTGAATATGGACTACTTGGCGTGTATCTGGTGTCAATACTTCAGGAGTATATTCATTCGAGGGCTAAGAAAATGGGATGTGACCACAGGCAATTGTGATCTTGCCAGCCTCGAGTGGGTAGAGTGGGCAGAACCAACATGTCCATGTGATGCAGCAAACCTGCCATGGGCCAAAGACTCGGAGTTGAAGGGTGAGCAGAGGGAAGCAAAGCTGCGTGGAAAGGCTGTGTGTGCTCACTGAAGGGCTATTTCTTGAAACACGATGTGGAGGATCTCAATGGGTGTTGAGTTTCAAGGAAGTGCTGTCTCACAGGTTGTGTTTATGTAGGTTAGCTCTCTTTTGGAGAAGCCCTGGAGAAGGGAACAATCTACTGTGGTATCCAGGTGTGGAGAATGCTGACCTTGCCCACCTGATTGTAAAAGTCCTCCCAGATCTGCTGGCTTCAGGATTTTAAATATTTAATACATAAAGAATTATTATATACTATATATTGTCCAAATTTTACATATTTAAAGTTTCTCAGACATATACACATGTGTATGTACATATATATAGGCACATATACCTGTGTATGTGTACACACGCAAACACATGATGCCCTTTGCCCACTGTTTTCTCTCTAACCCTGTCCTGAGGGAGCATCTTATCCCCTCACTTTGTTAAGATCTTGTGCCAAACACTTGTTTACTTGCCTTTAGTGAACTGTCTCTTCCTACAGCAGACCTCAAGACTTGCCTGGAAATATCACAGAAGGGTGCACTGAGCTTGGCCAAATGTTGCTTTCTAAACCTTCCTTGCTTTCCTCATTTGATTACCTTTTTCTTTTTTCTCTCTTTTTGACCTCAAATGCCTTTTCTTGCTTTCCCACACTGACTGCAGGAGGATCCAGATCTGGTCTCCTCCCATCATGTCTACCACGGTTCCTCCTCTTCTTTTTTTTATTGCAGTCCCCCTACGCTGCAGTGCCATGGCTGCTCTGATGTGTTTCTCTCCTACCTGATCCACTTCTTGTGATGCCTTTGCTGCTTCCCAGTGACAATATTAATGTGTTCTCCTGCTGCTTCTGCATTCCATCACACTTCTAAACATCCTGTCTTTACTTTCAAGTAATTTCAAAGCTTTCCTCCCCTCTCCCTTCCCTGTCTTTGTCTAGTGCATCGCCCTCTCCCACTCTCTCTTCTGGTTTCCTATGTGTATTTGTCTTTCTCCCACAGGCTTCGTAGTTTCTTCTGCAATGTCCTAATTTTCTAGCTAATCTAGTAGTCACTTGTCTCTCAACTCCTCTGTCAGCCCTCTTCTGCTTTTGGTACCCATAAGAAGGCATCAGATAACTGAGTCTTGGTAATGAAAAGGAAACATGTAACAAAGTCTTTTGTGAAATACAGCTTCACATGGTAGCTTTAGATGCTGTTTCAAAGGTGAATGGCTCTGTGCTGCCTGAGGAAGCAGGTGCCCAAGCATCATATTTAAAAAGTTGAGGTTTATATTAAACAAACAAACAAAAAACACCCCCACCTCGCCAAAAAAAAAACCAAACCACAAAAAAAACCCAAACCCCAACAAACCAACAAAAACTCGTAGGTGCTTTGCTGTAGGCTCAAAAGGCTGGGATGGCTCTGGGAAGCAGCTGAGCAACAGCAGCAGGGTGGCCAGACTAGCCTTCTCAATGAAGAGCTGGCCTTGTCTCTTGATGAGGTAGTGTCTCATGAGCACAACATTTCCTGATTCCTGAATTTCAGCATGCCTACCATACTTTTGGAGCTGCCATCAGCAAATTTTTAACTCTTCTGGAGTTGGGAACTGGTTTCCAGAACCTTTTGATGCTGTACTGTGTAGAGTAGCTTCCACAGCTTGCAGGAAGGTGGAGCTGAGTACCCAGATTTTTGCGTTCTTTATTGTGCTCGAGTAGCAGCCAGAGGTTTCAACTGAAATGGGAACTCCCATTGGGGCAGGTACCATAAAAATACCCAAGAAGGATGTTACTCGCCTCACCCACATTTACTTTAGGTTTTAGTGCAAGCCAGCCATTAATTTCCTTTTATAACTAGTGAAGACAAAAGAACATATGGAGAGCAATTGTTATCTTAGCAGAACGTGAGTTACCCTATGGATTTATCTTGCTCTCCCCATTAATGAAGGCGTTTTGGAGAGTTGCTTAGAATGAGCACCCAAATTTCTGTGTTAATGGATAGTCCACATGGACAAAAAGAGACAAAAGGTTGGGAGAGGAGTCAGACTTGCCGAAGTCATAGTTTAGTCAGGAGTAAAATCCAAGACTTGTGACTTGTAGTTCAGTTCTCTATCCAGTAGAGAATATTATTGCTCCTGGAGGAAAAAAAATAAGGGAAGGAAAAGAAGCCAGCATGGATTTTCACTGAGCAGTAGATAAGAGCTAAAAATAGGAAATACTGGTAGAGAAAACTGAATCTGGTAGTATTAGGTGGGAGATCGTAGGACAATTACTGTATAGGAGAAGGGTTCTCCAACATGATCACTGACCAACACATGAAGGGTGTGAGGTTGTGTCCTGAAATGGTATGGCCTCAGTCCTGTGAAGCCCTAAGTGGCTAAGAACAGGACACTCGTTCCCAATGGTCACGCATGTCCATCTTACCTCTGGAGGTCAAACAATGCAAACAGCAATTTTCTTTACTGTGGCTGGCTGGCTTCAATGCCTCCATATAAAATCCATATACATAATGACATCATATACATTCCCAGAAGCTAATGCCTGAGATCTGGCTCATTAAAATCCAAACAGCACACTAGTGAAATGGAATCTACCAATGCACCGGATTTGCACATTGAAAAGTAAGATGCAGTCAGATTTTTCCAATCACTTATGAGCAATAAATATTCAGTAGTTTAGAATAAGTGTTTTCCTGCATTTTGACTGCAGATTCTGGAGGAAAAGCTTGCGAACACATGGGGACAGCTCTTGCTAATGCTGAGGATACCCTTGCATGAATGAAGTGGTCAGTGTTTGGTGCAAATGGCATTGCATGCACAGTGTTGATCTGCAGCGGCCCTGGGATTTAATGCATCACTCTTGCATGATGGGCTCGCTGTTAGCAGCTGGAATAAGCCACTTGCAGCGCCTTGCTTGTGAGTTTGTGTGCTGAGAGTGCTTTCTGCAGCTCAGCTTAAAGTACACAGCCTCTCCGCAGAGAGGAGGGTCCCACCAGGGAATAGTGGAGAACAGCTTTTCTGCAGTAGAGCTGCCGAAGTGGTTTTGTTCTGAGTGCTTTGTTTCAGTGTTTCCTGAATAAGGATGATATTACTCAGTCTGAAGAGCTTTGCAGTTTGGAGCACAAGATGGTTTAGAATTGGGCCCAATTTATATGGAATGGGCTTATTTCTGCAGAAAATGGTTTCTTCTAGCATGAGAGTGTTTATGGCCTTTCCCTTTGGAATCATTGTCGCTCAGACTAGACTGTCTAGACAGCTCAGTTTTCAGGCATATTCACCACACTGTGCCTCTACAGTGGATAATAATATGTCAAAGCCATAATATTGCCAGCTAAGGCTCTGCAGGGGGAAGTGACTCTGGCCTCTCTTTTCTTGGGAGGGGAAGTGGAGAAAGTCCAGTTCTGTTACTGCCATTTGGGAGGGGAAGGTCCATGGTCTGCTGCTCCTCCAGTTTGCATATTGCAGGTGCGAGAGCCCTAGGGGTGTACCCAGGGGTCTTTGGCTCCCAGATCTGTCACTTCATAAATGCAATTACCCTAATGTGCAAGAATATCTGGAGCATTTGCAGAAAGGAAAAGAGCCAGGAAGCTTTTATTTGCTTACTTCAAATAATACATTCTTTAAAATAAATTTCCTTTTTGGAGAAATAGCTGATGTTCATGCTGTGTAAATACTATGATAATAGTTGTCCTCAAGGAAATAGAATAGGCTTTTCCCACCACTTTGTGATTCCAGGTCAAATGGAAGAACTTGACCAGCTTGATCGTGTTTTATGTACCTTTTCCTTCAAGGACGCTGAAGAAGCATGGAGTGATTTGCCATGCGTGACATGTGGCCAGATGAAACACCACTGTGAATGAAGTTGTGGGTGATGTTTTCCCATGCCTTTGAGTCTTGTAGTCTGTGCTTTTCCTCCCTTTGACAGCTTGGTGAGAAATCAGAATACTGTAGAAGCATAATTAATTTCAAGTAGATGCCCGCTGGGCCCTTCTGCACAGTCTTTGTGATTTTTTAGTGAGTGTTCAGTAACCTTTTTAGTTCATCTTAAAGACATTTAGAAGTGAAGAACTGATGACACTATATAAGTGGATTTTGAAAGGAGGATTCCCTTTCTTAGGTGTGCTGGTTTTGGCTGGGATAGAGTTCATTTCCTTCACAGTAGCCAGTATGGGGCTGTGTTTTGGATCTGTGCTGGAAGCAGTGTTGATAACCCAGGGATGTTTTCGTCCTGCTGAGCAGGGCTTACACAGAGTCAAGGCCTTTTCTGCTTCTCACCCCACCCCACCAGTGAGGGGGCTGGGGGGGCAGAAGGGGTTGGGAGGGGACATGGCTGGGACAGCTGACCTCAACTGACCCACGGGATGTCCCACACCGTATGACATCGTGCTCAGTGTATAGAGCTGGGGGAAGAAGAGGGAAGGGGGGGCACGTTTGGAGCGATGGTGTTTGTCTTACCAAGTCACCGTTATGTGTGATGGAGCCCTGCTTTCCTGGGGATGGCTGAACACCTGCCTGCCCATGGGAAGGGGTGAATGAATTCCTTGTTTTGCTTTGCTTGCGCGCGCGGCTTTTGCTTTCCCTTTTAAACTGTCTTTATCTCAACCCACAAGTTTTCTCACTTTTACCCTTCTGATTCTCTCCCCCCTCCCACTGCAGGGGGAGTGAGTGAGCGGCTGTGTGGGGCTGAGTTGCTGGCTGGTGTTAAACCATGACAGTAGGCTACTTACAAAAACGTATTGCACAACCTTATTCACTTTAATTACTCGTGGATCCAAAGTTATAATACCTGCCTCAGGATTTCTGCACTTCCCATGAAAATGACTGAATTTGGCACTTTCAGGCCTGAGCCTTGCAAGCCCCTCAGGAAGCATAGGAATGCTTCTGTAGCCTTTGGATACCAGTAGAGGACTCCCTTGGCTGTAGAGGATTATAGTTTAGAGAGCACAAATGGGTTAGGCATCCAGGGATCCCATTAGTATGTAGAAGGAAAAAGTATGTGCCACTGACATATAACCCCTTTTAGGCAGTGGAAATGTGGAGAATAATATCAGATACTGTTTCTGGTTAGATATATACAGTGTAAATATAATATACTCTGTATATCTACTTATATGCAGTATGTAGGGCTGATGGGCAGCCTTAGCACAGCTATCAGTCCTATGGTCATTGTGAACCTGGTGTTTGCCCATAGAAGGATTCAGAGGGAAGTCATGGGAACATTCCTCCCTTCTGGATCACTGACTCCAGTATCTCTGCCAAGGAGACTGTGTCACATAATCCTTTTTCAGAATAATATCAAGCTCTGGAGTTTAAGACTCTACTACTCTTCACAGAAAGGCTGTTCCAGACTTTCATTGCTTTAATGGTTAGAAACTTTCTTTTAATTTCCAGCCCAGTTATATTCACAGTCAATTTTGTCCCATTTTGTTTTTGTGCCAGAATATATATTTTTTTCCCCGTTAGTGGTGTTTTGAGTTTGCTGAGACTGTCTGTTTTAGAATGAAAAGCAATAGAAACATTTGTGGTGGTTCATAGTTAAAATGAGGTGGAGGTGAGACTTTGTGGCATCTCAATAAATAATATCTCATTAGGCACAGAATCAGGTGTTCAACTAAAGTATAGCACTTCTTTTGATCGAGACACATATGCTTGAGTTGCTGAGGTCCTTTCTAATGGTCTCTCCTGGCCAGCACTCTCCTGCACACAAGGCAGAAGCAGAGGCAATGTCCTGTTGCTTAATGATGCTGCCAAAATCCTTCAGAGGTTCCTTAAAGTTAAAGTACTTCTCAAACAAAGCATCTTGTGTTTGATCTGAGTTGCCGGCAGAGACGATGCTGTTACCCAGCTATCAAGCCTCTGCCTATTTCAGGAAATACATTGTTTGAAAGGGATTTATTTATATCCTGTAGTCAATCAGACTCACAGTGATTACAAAAACCCAGGCATCCACTCCCACACATTCCCTAGGAGTCCCAGCATCTGGCATCGGCCCTTGCTCTGAGTAGAGAAGCTCTCACAGCCTACAAACCAAAAGTAAACCAAAATGAGCCAATTAACCTCTAGTGTGATCAAGATTTGTCTGTGAGAATTGCTAGCTTCTCCATGGCTTGAAAAGCTGACAGCTGAATGAATGCAGCAGCAGTGACGAGCGTGGATGTGTTAGATGGGACTTGACCTAAAGCAGGGCATTCCTGCATGGGTACTGTAAAAGTAACCCAAAGCAACAAGTTTATGAGGTTTCTTTTTGTTTCTTTTCAGCTTGTCAGGGGGTACAAAGTCCCAGAGAAGCTGCAGCTGTAGTCCAGGATGGCTTTCAGACCTAAACCCCTCAAAGTAAATAATTCTGGCTTTGGTGGGTTTTATTGCTCATCCAGGTCTCAAATACTGCACCACACTAAAACCGTCACTCACTTTGACGGTAAGACTAATGGAGGGTGAAAAAAAGAGTATATAAATCGTTACTCTTTCAAGAATTCAATTTTGGACTTGACTTTACTCATGAAAGTAGTCTGTGGAGTGAGTCAAATAGTGTATTTACTCACACGTACTGAAGTTTATGGTTTCAGAACAGTAATTTATCTGTGGTCACTTAGAGATTTTCATGGTATCTTCAGTTATAGGATCTAAAATATTACCTGTTTCACATCCCCACAGGCAGACTACAAAGCATGCTGGCCTGTTTCAGAGGTTGCTCCCCCTATATCCTGGTATGTCAAGGCACTGTGTAGGACAGTCCTTCACCTTTTCCAAGGATGCCTACTACTTGCTGAGATCGAAGCTGGGCCTCATCTGCCACCAGTAGCTTCAGCAGGAAGGAAGACCAGTCTCCATGTTGGCCAAGTGGGGAGCTGGTGACCCTCATTCCGGAGAGGTTATGGTAAGCATTCATAGCAGTTTGGGGAACAAGGAGGGATTTTTCCGAAGTCACATAATTGTATCCCAAATATCCAAAAAAACCTGGTGCAAAATTTAAGATGGGTGGAATGAGTCTGAGGCAAGATGTTTGTAGGATATCTCCATATCTTGATATGAAACGGTTGTACCTTCCCAAGTAGTAAGGTGTGTACAGCCAGGAGTCAAACTGTACAGTCAATTGTACAACTCTGTTGCAGCCCCTTCTCTGTACTTGGGTTGGGTTAGCCAACAAAACACATTGACAACCTATATGCATGTTTTCTCCCACTTGTCCTGTGCCTACAAGGGTGAGGAGGGCAGAGGGAGGTATTTTGGAAGCTGCCTTCCTCAGTGTTTTGTTCTGTAGACAATGTATTTCAATTTACATTTGGAGGGTAGCTTTACAAAGAAAAGGTTGAAGATAATTTTTTTTTAATTGGAGTAAGGAGGCCTAAAAGATATTTAACAATGCAAACCCCAGTTTTCATACAGCTTCTGCTTCAGGGTCTGTGCAGTCAGTGCTGTAAGCTCTTCGCTGGATGTGAGGCTTCCCAGGCAGGGCAGTGTTGTGCTGTGGCTTTCATCACGCTTTCCTCTGCAGCGTGTGAGCACATTGCTGCTTATTTGGAACAGACTGTCTCAAAAGCGAGCAGCTTTCTAATTTTGAAGGGCAAACTTATTTTTTCAAGACTTGAAGGTTGCAACTCATGATGTTCCTGACACACTTGTGGCAGTCACCTGCCAGCTGATTTCCTGTTCGTGCTGGCCAGTGGCTTTGCTGGGGACCGTGCTGGTATGAGGAATTGCTGGCTTTGAGCACAGTTGTCATGTCGGATTAGTGTCAGAGGGATTTGATGTGCCCATGATGATGCTGTTGAATCTATATACAACACAGAATAGTGGTGTGTGGTGTCTCTCCTACAAACACCTGATCAAAGCCCACTGAAGGCACTATGTGCATTAGTCTCAACATTCAGTATCTGGCCCCTCCCACCCATCTGGTACCCCACCGAGGTTTTGGGGCATCTTCCTTCTGTGCTGGCCACCTTGTTCCGGTTTCTCGTGTCTAAAATTAGCTTTGCATTGGAGAAGGGGTAAGTTTCAGGCTCTGGATCTTTAAATACCCTCCAGAGCTACAGTTGTGAGACATTAACAGAAATTAGACCTGTCAACTGCAGACAGGCTGAGCCTTGCCAGGAGTCTGACTTGGATTAGCATTCATCTGCCAGAGATGCTCTGGGCTGTCTGAGCGCCTTGCCCTCCTTGATGACCCTCTTGGCACCCTGCACAGATAGAGGACAGGTTTGCCCTTTGTAGGCAGAGACCTGAGGGGTAGAAGATGCACCTCTCTATCAGCCTTGTGATCCTGAGGAATTCAGCACCTTGAATGAGGCACTGACACACACACACTCAAAGGAGCTCTTTAAGCTTACCCAGTGTTAATTCCTCTGACACTTATTGATATGGAGGGTCTCCTCCTGCCTAAATGACTGCCCAAATCACTGAGACAGATCCTCAGTGTAAGGCTTCCAGGTTAAAGCTTCAGATGAAGCAGAAAGGGTTCAGCAGCTCCAAAAGAGCAGGGGAAAGCCTAGTTCCTGGAATACCTTGCACATAGGATGCTTACACAGTGATGAGGAAGAAGCAAATCCTAGTTTCCCCAGAAGATGAACCCATTTTGAGGAGATCCCTGAGAGAGTTCTAACTCTGAGCTCTGGGCTAAACAAAAGCAGCAGTTACCTCAAGAAAGAGAGGGAGAAGATGCTGCAGCATCCTCCCCAGTTGTGCATTGCTCAGGAATATGCTGAACTGCTCAGTCTTGCCAAAGTCATGGTTGCCCTGGACATGCCCACAGCAAATCTTTAGGAACCAAGAGGACTTTATGGTTGAAAACTCATGTCAATTCAAAGTCTTTACTCCTTTTTGCTTTTGTAGTGGCTGTACAAGGATTATGAGGATCTACATTTTGGGCTTCTTTCCTGTTATGCAAGCATGGAGCTTTCCTGGCAGATTTACTGGCGCAAAACTGCTGCCTTCAGCATGGTACTGGGTTGTTCTTCAGTCCTATTAAACTGTTCTGGCTTTCTATATTTCTGTATTAACTATCTTTTTTTAACTATATGTCACACTTCAGAACTTGCAGTAAATATGCGGAGCAGGGAGCTTTGCCACATAAAATATTAACAAATTGCTGAATACTCTTGAATGGTAGCTGGAATCAATTTGCAGTGTAGTTCTTGAAACCTGACAGCTCCTGGAGGATTGCAGTAGCCAGATGCACTTGCAGAGCACAGCTGTAGTATCTGCTGCTGTTACCGACTGATCATACCAGCATGCCATACTCCTTTGCAATCCACTTGACAGATATTCTGGTTATTCCTGGTGAGTGATTAATACCTTGTTTCATGCAGCCCACCATAGGTGTTTGATTCAGGCAGTTCTGTAGGGATAACAAGATTTTGGACATCTTAAAAGGATTGTTCTGGGATTCCAATGTAGCAATAGAACTCTGGTGTCGGGGTCTGCCCTGTGAGGGAGGAAAGGTGTTGCTGTCCTGGCAATTTAGGGGGCAGCTCTGGCTCTCAAGCTGGTTCCTTATTCATCCAAACATTTGAAGGCTTTATGGGCATAGCTGCCAAATATTTTGGACCAGTGGACTGCTGTCAGCAGTCATGTATTCTTGTGATCTCTTGTGCACCTGTGTCACCCAACTTTTAATTGAAAATATTTGGAAGTCTCAGCCAAAGCCTGAATGCTGAGTTGTTGCCTCTGACTGAAGCTGTTCCTTAGCCTTGGAATGCTGGAGTGTGGATGAATATAACCTAGTGGTGCTGAGGTGAATGTTGTTCCCGTCTTCCCCAGTGGTTACACATGTCTTGAAGGCAGATCTAGGAAAACCAAAGCCTGAATTTTTGGACTTTAACCATTTACATGCCAGAAGGACTGGACCTAAAGTGTGAGCAGAGATCTGAATCATCAAGCTTGCTGTTGCTTTACTGCTAGTTGCCCCACTTGGTTCTCTGCCAAGAAAACTGTCAGTACAAGGCAGGTTACTGCTTTGTAGGGGTAAGAAAGTCTGGGGGCAGATAGATGCATTGGCTTTCAGCTGTAATCCCCATGCATTTGAAGATATTTTAATTCTGGGAAATATCAGAGTGTGCTCGAGGCAGCAGGATTTGCTGGCTAATCTACCACCTCTTGCAGTTCCCTCAGAGGCAGCTGGGGCGGTGGTGGTGGTGGGTGGGGGTTATATCAGATTAGATGCACATGAAACAGCCCCCTTAGCACTGAGTTGACACTACTAGGAATTGCAGAGAGGCTCACAGTGCATCTGTGATCTCAGTAGAGCACACAGGGTCCTGGAATTCCCCAGGCACACCCTGTTGCTTGATCTTTTAAGATTATGATTGGAAACATTTCTGGCAGGAGGCTGATGAGTTGTTCCCTTCTGTTCACCAATGTTCTCCTTGCTGGGGAAGGCTGATTTTTCAGGAGTGCTCAGCACTCACATCAACTTCAGCACGTGGATGGAAGGTGCCACGATCCTACAGTGGGAATGAAATTAACTGGGATGCCCATGTAAAGTGTCTAGGAGCTATTTTTGAAAATGTGGACTCTGCATTGAGGGAGAGGTAAATTCAGAAGTACAGGAGAAGGTTGATATGTGAATTGCTAAATCTGAAATTGGTGAGGGCTTGTGATATTCTGTCCCTTTGCTAAAATTCAGGCTCCTCTTTTAGTTTAATATCCAGGACCATGAACTCACTCCTGAACAGCACTTCACAAAAGCACTGTTTGCACCACATTGCACTGAGCATGGGCAGTGGTATGTGTCTGAGCCTCTCTGTCCCACCAATGCAGTTAATATTTCCCTGCCCAAGCTGAACCAAAGGTAAAATATAAATTGGTCCTATCCATGCATAGCTGGAGCCTGTAGAGAGGCTTCATTACTCGTGTTAGTGCTGGAAAAAGGTCTTGCTCCCTTCCTGAGCAGGCAGCCATGCTCCATGCCGAGAAGTGATATAAATGCACCCTGTGCCTTGGCATTAGCTGGGGATAAGGGAGGCTGATGAGCATGACTAATGGTGGAGGTGAAGAAGCCTTTACTGAGCTGCACCTGCAGAGGTTGTTTTTACCAATGAGCTCTGCACAGGGATCCTGGCAGCTGAACCCATCCCAAACCTCTGCCACGTGTCAGAGACAGCAAGGAATTTGTTGCTTTTTGGTGTGGGATGAGCAGCAGTGCTTTGGGAAGAGCTGCAGCATTGTACAGTGATCCGAGAGCTTGGTGGAAGCCACTGGAAAAGTGAGATGTGTACATGGTTTGGAGCGGAGCTGGAAGGGTAACTAAGGTGATTGAGAGCAGCCCTTTCACACTGCACTCCCAAAATGTTTGAGTGATCCTAAAAGAGGCTTAAAGAAGAGGAAAAAAGGAAAGATCCAGGTATTATGGGGGAGAAAATGCAAGGCTGACACAGCTGGATGTTGGGATGGATGGAAATATAAAGCCCTGGTCAGAGGAAAAACAAACCTGAAGAGAGAGGAGTAAAAAAGCAAAGTGAGGAAGATGTGGTGATATAAAAGAAGCCCTGCTGTGTGTCACTTTGTGTTTTTGCCCCAGTTCCCTGGCCAATAGGTAGCTCATGAGGGTAATGTCTTCCTGGCATGCCTGGCCAAGCTGTGTGGCTTTTGAGGCATACTCAGAGTGTGGCTTCTTAAGGTCAGTTCCTCCTGCCTCCTTTGCTTGCTCTCAGAGGCACAGGTCTTCTCCTGTGACACTGCCCACTACCACAGAGCGGCCTTATGATGTCACTGATGTTTGTTTTGGATGTTTCTTAGCTTTTGCTGGGGCTCATCAGCTTTGCAAGACTTGCTTTCCTGCATCTGTAGCAAGGTATTTTCTGAAGTGGCAATCACACTGGCTGCAAAACAGGCAATTAAAATGCTATGCGCTCCTAACAAGCTGCGGCTGTCAGGACATGAAAATGGCTTATTTCCTCATGTGTTCGTGGTCATCCAAGGAGAATGTCCATCTTTTGGATGTTTCCAGTGTGCTGCTGCCTGTTGTGGATTTCATAAACCAGTGAGTACAGTGTCCTCTGTTACCAAATCTCTGGTGGAAATTAGGGAATAACTGACCCATGCCTCTGAAGCCATGGGAATTATGCTGGGAAGCGTTATGGATTTCCAAGTAAAATCATCCAGAGAGGTAGCAGAGATGCCAGCTGAAGTAAGGAAGGACATAAGGAAAGCATAACATGATCAAAACTTGTCAAGGAATATTGCTGAGGAGAGCCAGGACCAAAGCAGGGGCAGTAGAGGTGTTCAAGAGCACTACCTTTTATGTGGCTTGGAGAAGAGAGCTGAAATGAGGAGATTTAGGTTTTGGCTGCCATAGGCAGTTGTCTAATCCCTCTATTCCAGACCTAGAGCTACCGGCTATTTGGGTCAGTAATACTTCGACACCTTTTTCAAAGCACTTTCCAGTCCTTGGCTGTGATATGATGCAGGCAAAATGGTAGGGGGATAATTATTCAGCTACCTATCTAATCTGTTTGATCTCACTAGTCTAATCTCCATTATCTTCAAAAACAAGTGATGGGTGTTTTTGATGCAGCCTGTGATCAGAAGCCATGCACAGAAAGCAGGAAAGTAGGACAGCTGGCCATTTTCAAACCAAAGCTACCGTCAGTTCCTTGACCATGTTCTGATCAGAAGTAGGCTTTTTCCATCTACAAATCGACTTTTATCTTCTTTTTTCCTGCCCCTCATAAAAATCAGCTTTTTGGGTAAAGTTGCAATGGCTGTTCAAAAGGCTTCTGCATTAGAAGTCCTGGGATGGAGAGACAGTATCTGGGGATTGCCTCCAAAAGCTGTTTGGTGTGGGTTTGAGAGGGTTTTTCTTTTCTTGCACTGCAGTTTTTAAAATGCTTGTGGGGTAAAACATTTTGATCAATTATTATGATAATGACACAAGAGTAGAATTATGAGCATAATTATAATTACCATTTTTATGCACAGTTAATTAATCATAAAATACTACATTATAGAATTTTTCTGTTTAATGAAATTCATTATAGAGGCCCCTGAAGCCCTAAATTTAATGTTAAACAAATTAAACCTGTGTCTGGGGTTAGGGCTATTAGCACAAATGTGGTCTTGAATTAGTTGCCATTAGCTAAAGGGGTGGTGGTGAAGCAGCCCTTCCTGATCAGATACCTGCTCCACATTAAGGGGAGTCAGCTTTTGCCTACCCTGGTATTTACAATGGGTTGCTTATGTGCTAGCCATTAAAAAGGCTGAGTTCATTAGCCTCTAGACCAAAAGTTTGGAGAACAGTATGTGCTTGGAGGAGAAAAGCTGCTTTTCTCAATATATTGGCACAGAGGTTCCTGGAGGGAAACCATTCTATGTATTATTGGGGATAACTTCTTATCCACGGTCCAGGTTTCAGCTCTCCCATCAGGATGTAATGAGCCTGCCTTGCTGAAACACTTTTACAACTAGATATTGAACTTTATCAATGCCACATATCAAAGACTTGCGAAGGAACCTCCTGGAGCATACTAACAGTGTGGAAAAACCCAGTGTTTTGAGTTGCACAGCTTTGAAAGAGGAAAGTTCATTTTTAGGATGGAAAGGCCAGCTGGGAATAGATCACAACCAGTAGCAATGTCATTGCTCCATGCTCATGTTCTCTCTGAAGAGCTGTGCTGATTTGAGGCAGGTGTGGGTCATACCTCACACTACAGCAGATCAAATGGACATTCCCTGTCTTTGTAACCGTGTCCTCTTCAGGTAGGTCCCAGTGGATAAGAGACTTCCTGCAGCATCATTCTCCAGTGTGGCTCCGATTCTGAGAGATGAAAGGGGTTTTTTGTTTTTTTTTCTCTTTTTTTTTTTCTTTCTTTTTCTTCAGGGCACTAATCCCATATTGCATCTATGTCAGTGTGGCCATGCAGATCTGTTATACCTTTTTGCGGGAGGAGAAGTGGCATCCAGGTAGCTCTATCACAGACCTCTCCAGTGAGCTAAGCAGCAGAAGGGCCAAGATCGGTGAATTTGATTAGGAAAATACTTGAGAGAGGAAGGACAAAGGTCACCTTCACTTGCCTTTAGGCACAGGCAATATTGTGTACAAATCTGGACTAGTTATCTAGTTGCCTTTATCAGTGTAGACCAGTTCACTTGGCCTGTCCTAGTTCCCCTTATAGGGTATGATGGGGCACATCTTCCATGAGCCCATTTTGTACTTCTGAGGACAACAGGGTCTGGATGGTGGTGGGGGTGGAACCTGCACTCAGGTTTGTAGAGTGGCTCAATGAAAACCTCCCTGCTGCTACCCTCCGAAAGGACTTGGAAGAATGCAACAACATCCTTACAGCTTTCTCACTGGTTGTCATGCCTTTTGCAGTGACAGTGGCTGGCACCCATCTTTCCAGTCCTGTTCGGTTGGTCTTGTCCATGTGTACTGCAAAAGGCTTTTGAAAGTGCATATGTCCAGAGATGCTGTTTATTTTTGTTTTTACCAGTGTCTGTGTAATGGAAAGAGCTCTTGGAGGTATTAAATTATCAATTTTCTCACAGGTACCCAGAGTGCTGATTGTTACGGTTGTTTTTATTGATGTCTGATCTGGAAACAGATTGCAGGTTTTGTTGTTTTTAATATAATGTGACATGTCTTGGCATGTAGCCATAGTAATGTAATATAACAAGAAACAGGCCTATTCTGAAAGTACAGGCATTGGTTATTGCCCTTTGGCTGGAAAAATTGCTGCTGCTTTTTTTTTTCTCTTTGCAATTCTTAATCAGGGAAGCTAATTCAAACCTTTGCCAAATTCTGTGTTTGTAACTACGTCATTGTTAATGCAACACATTCTAGTACGATATTAACTTGTGTTGTGTGGGCATATCTAAAACCCAGGTTGTTCCCATCTTGGGAGTCTTGATGGTATCGGGTAGTATGTTTAGAGTCACCTCAAGGTTTCTTCTCAGCATTAGGAAATTCCATTTTGTCCACTTGAGAATTTTTGGCAGCAAATTTAAATGTATGCTGGTGGCAGAACAGATTGAGCTGAAAGTGGGGGTGGTCCTTGGGAGGTTTGGGAACTGGGAAGGGTCAGTGGTTATTGGGGTGTCTGCAAGGAGTCTCTGGGGGAGCAAATGGGGTGGCAGGGTCAGCAGCAAGGAAATGGCTGAAGGAAGAGACCTGGGCAGCAGCCAGACTTTGGGGAGGATTAGGGTTGGGCGAGAGACCTGGGAAAGCATCTGTGGAGCTTTGAAGGACCAGCAGCTGCTCAGCTTTGCAGCTGACACCCTCTGAGAGAGGGGAAGAGCGTTGTGGACACAACTCTACGTGATACTCTCTTTAAGCCAACACATATAATTATTGATCTTACACTGGTTTCTGTGAGCTACAGAAGAAAACCAGAATTGTATGTTAGCATCTGTCCTTTCCTAGTTCTATTGAATCCTTTATTTTTTTGCATTGCATCAGAGGTGGTGCACTGATTTGTTGTTGGAAAGTAGAGGGGGGAATGCTGAGCTTGTGCTGTTGAGCCCAGTGTTGAAACCCTAATGCTTTCCAACCCATCACTAGAAGTTAGCCATGGAGAAGGAGAGCTGGTACCTCCTCAGGGCAGCAACATGGTCTGTAGCATCCTGCCTGTGTGCAGCCAGGATGGGCTTAGCCTGGATCCTGTTTGTGTAGTGGGACCAGAGGAGCACACAGAGAGCACTAACAGGAGTATGTCTGCACATAAAAATACACATATCTTGAAGACACAGGTGCCACATGCCTGAGGCTGGCTTTGCAAGATCCTAGCAGATCCTCAGTTCATTATAGTCTAATTTTATTGGACAGCAGGATACGCAAATGGAAGCAAATGCACACTTCACTTGCTGTGATGCTCTGGGAAATGTGTCTTTAATGTAGCCCTTGATGGGGATGCTGGGGGAAATAAAGTCCTGTCTATGCATGCTGAAGTAGTTGCCTATATTGTGGAATTAGGGTCCTTGGCTTTTTAAAGTGAATAATGTAATACTGCCAAAAATACCCCATAAAGGTGACTTATAAGAAAGAGTCCTGCTTTCCAGGCTTAGGGTATCCATAACCTATTCAGAGAGTAGGTACCATTGGAGTAAATGCAGCAGCCACCGCTGCTAACCACATTTCGTGGAGTACTCTGCTCATGAGGGGTGATCCCTTCTAGGACTGAACCACACAGCCCAGTCCATGCTTCAATTTCTCTCCTGGGTAGCAGGCAAAGTGCAGGCTGCAAAGAGGATCCTCCTTAAAAAATACTTATAAGAAGCCTACTCCTTTTTGACAAAAATACTTCGGTTTCATATTCTGGGTTTTATTTTTGGGAGCTCTGCTGTGAAATCTGTCTCACTTAAACAGATCCTGCTCTCTGTTTTCACTGGCATTTCTGGCATAAAGTCAATAAACTTATTATAAGAGAAATCCCTGGAGAATTTCACAGAACTTTGTTAGGTTGACAACAAGTGGAAAAAATGCATTATAGGTTATATTTAAACCGCACTGATTCGAGGCATGCATTCATGTAATAAACAAACTCATGGCTATTCTCAGCTGAGTACTTAAATCTGCAAATGGGAAGTGCTCAAAGGGGCAGGGAGTCCTTTGGTCCATCCTCCTATGCCATGGCATGGTCAGCTGGGTTTGTATCACTCCCATGAGGTGCTGGGAGGTCATTAAGAGCAGGCTTAGAGAATCATCATTTAGAGACTCCCTGCAGTACAGTGCTGGAATACAGTATGATAAAAATTAAACTAGACCTCCCAATGACCCTGATTCAGCCTGAATACCTACAAGAGAGACAAACACTAGGACTTGCAATTCATTCTTCACCTATAAAACCTTCTAACATCAGCCAGAAAGGTAAAAATTTATAGCTCTGAATATAAAAAGTCCTAAATTCAAGTGAGATATTAGCTTCAAGACACAATTCTTTTTTCCCCACTGCATGCTTTCTGCTACCCCTCACTTATGCTAACTTCTTGCCTTTCTGTAACACAAAAAGGGTGATGACCATTTCTGTGCCCTACAGGTACATTTTCCCCTTGGATTGTCTAATTAGTTAATACAATTAACTTAAACCTGGAACAATTGTTCTTAATCTGTGCTTACTTTGGTGCTTTCAGCCTGTGTGTCACACTTGAAAAGAAGCTCCTGTGCCTCTGAGTGTGCTCATTATGCTTTCAGCTGCATCCAGTTGATTAAATCCAAGATACTGCTTCTTTCTGAAAACCTTGTCTGTGCAATAAATCTTTAGAGGAATGAAGCAGATACTCTGCACATCTCAATGTGTGTTGGGCGAGGAGTGGGGAATTTGAGGCTGTAACGCCATTTGGGTTAGAAACCTGTGATGGGGTTTGATGGACCTACGATGGCAACGTTCAGAAGCTAATGGAAACAAACAGTGCTGGCAGTTTACATTTTTTTCTTAGAGGGGACTACAGTGATTTTCCTGATGTTACTGTGCTGGCATACAAAGCAAAAATGTCTTACCACTCATGCTACAAGTGCTGAGAGAAACTTTGGGGACTGATCATCTCTTATTCAGGAGCAGAAGTATTTCTTGCTATGGAAAATCTCAGAAACTGATTTTTCAATTAGATGTCTCAGCTTTTCTGCCAGAGGTGTTCTGCCAGTTTGAGGGAAAAGAATAGTTCTGATAAATAAATCCCACAGCAAGTATCTGAATGTAAGAAATGTTGGGGAAAAAGACACGTACTTGGAAAAATGAAAAAAAAAAACGCTCTACAGTGCAGAGCGTGTTAGGAAATAAAGCATATTGAGTGATTCTGTTTATGGGGAGAAAGACTAAGGCTCTTGTTTCAGGCAATAGGCTGCTCCTGCCCTCTCTGTGGGAAGGGAGGTCCTTTGTCAACGTGCTTTTATAAGCTTTCAGGGCAGAGGTGGGTTTGCTTTTGGGGGTGGTGTGAAGCAGATCCCCTTGTTCAGTGTGCAGCACCTCTGAATGGTCCTCGTGTGTGATGTTCAGCATGGGTGGGTGCCTGTTGCTGGAAGGTTTGCCTGTGTTAGAGGCAAAAAGTTGAGTTTTGCTCTATTCATAGCACTCTGTGCCAGTACTTAGGCATTTAATGGGCACCAGTGTGGTTTGCTCCAGTGTGAGGGTTGCTCAGTGTTTAGGATCCATACATACAAGCAGGGGGTTCTTCTGGTGAAATAAATACTTCCAGGTTTGCTTGCAGCATGACTGTCCTGCATGCTGCACAGCACACTGTCAGGGTCTTGACCCTGGTAATAGGGGAAGCCAAGCTGGGATTCATCGATGTTGCCTGCTGGTTTGTAGTTGGATTTTTTTTTTTTTTTTGGACACCTGTTTTTGAGGACAGCTTTGGGTCCTTCTCATGATGGCCAGCAGCTGGCTGTGACCCCATCCTTAGGCTGGGTAGCCCGCATGGGTTAAAGCAGCCCAGGGGCCCCATGTGGGTGCTCAGCAGAGGAAAGTGTAAATACATTTTTAAGATGATCTAAATGCACCAAAAGAAAATAAGGTTGTGTTTTAACCTTAATTCCCCTCCAAAAAGAAAAATACTTTGAACGTCCTTATTCTTCACCAAAACTGTCAGCAGATGTTTAACCTTCCCAAAATCTATTTTGGCAATGAAGATAAATAATTTCAGTGGATAACATCTTTACTTTCAGAAGGAAATCTAGCTCCTGAGAAGGGAAGCCTAACTTGAGATTCTTTTGTATGTACACTGAGCGTGAAGCCCAGTACTTTATAATACTCATGGTATTGGTAACTTGGCAACTTTTATATCATGAAAGATTTACACAAGTGCTGCAGAGTTGGAAATGTTTTATGACATGTTCATTCACACTAAATCAGACTTTGCCTTCTTAGAATTTTCTTTCTAGACAGTTATGTAAATGCAAAAAGACAGGAATGGATTTAAAATGATTTTCAGCATTGGAAGATTAGTAGAAAGTGACAGACTGCCACAGAACACTCTGTTGCCTCCTCTGTTCCTGTGGACTTCCAGCCCTGGTAGGGATGGGATGGGCCGCAGTGAGAAGAGGAAGAAACAGATTAAGGGTCTTCGTTGCTTGGATGGGATGATGGGCTTGTTTTGCAAGGTGGCTGTTACAAAATTAAAATTAAAAGTGTTTATATAGAAATCTAGTGTAGGGCTTGACTGTTCCCAGTGTGCAACTTCTCTCCTCACCCTTAATTGAAAATGAGCTAGGAGACCTTTCCTTTTGGTCTTGTCCAACGACCGGACCCTGCAAAGCCTCTGAAGTGGTAATTATCTCTTGCTTATGAGGCTAAGCTCATTTGCCTCTGTATATGGAGGGATGAACTAGCTTCTATCATGTGAAGGGCACGGGCAGGATTATCCTGTCCTGTTGCTCCCTGACCCCAAATTCCTTCAAACTGGAAGTGCAGTGTTTAATTCCACTCATCAAAAAATTGACACCACTCTTCAGTGCCTACATGCAGCACTGAAAATCTCAGCTCTCCCTGTGCTCTTTTAAAGACTGTATTGCCCATACTATTTTGTATGTGCTTTCAACTCTCATGAAACTGCAGTTCTTAATGGATGATTAATTGGCTTAATGTAAAAGATAAATTCATGGAAATGACCTCCTGAGTCAGAACCCTGCACCCTGCTAAGGTAGGCTACTCATCATACAATCCCCTAGGATATTTGATATCATTCGCAAAGAATAATCCCTTAAAAGGACTGGAGTTGATAGGGACAGCAAGGCTGGTGACAGAGACTAGACCCTGACACAGGTGACATGCTGAGGACAGAGGTATTTTGTACTTACAACCTTCACTTTGATTTATGAGTACTTTGTACAAGCACATGTTCTCTAAAGGCCAAAGCTAAAGAAGCTGAAGAAATCCAGAAGATTCCCATTTATTAGATTTTTGAATTGAATTCCTGGTCAAATTTTCATTTTGTAGCTACTCAGGCCGTCTGTCACTACTTTTACTTTGAGAACAATGAGATTTAAAAAAAAAAAAATCACCAAATAAATGTCAGAGCCTTCTTTTTTTCTTTAGAGTGCACTCAGATTGCTTTTACAGGGCACTCCCAGCAATGGTCAATGTGCCTGTTGGCCCAGCTCAACAGAGATCCTCTGTGCATTAGGTGATACGTGGGTCTGGGACTCTGAGGAAAGCCCTAAAAGCACAAGGATTGTCTCGGTTCTGACAGACCTTGCAGTACCTAGCACCAAGAGTTCCTGATCAACCACAAGGCATGGGGACTGTAATTCTTGAAATGTTTTCCTTGCTTTCAGGACAGTTTCCTCTCCCAATTTCCTTTCTGCTTCTCAAACACCTCTGAAAGTCTACAAGATCTCATCATTCTCCTTCTGGGTCTTCAGAGATTTGTGTTGCTGATGTCCAATCATGAGTTCATGAATTATGATCCTCCAGTACATGTCAGATCTCTTAATGCTGATGTTTCACCTACCTATCTCTGTAGTCCAGGCTTGTCTCCCTGTTCTCATCAAGCCCTTGCCTCTCTCTCTGATATCTTCTCATGGACATCCACCCTGAGCTCAAGCACACCAAGCATGACACCAGTCCTTCATTCACCTCTAAGCTGTCTCTGTCACCTCCCTCCTAAGTCCCTGGGCTGCCTCACCCTGTGCTGTGCTAGGAGCACAACGACCCCAGAAAATACACCTCAGATGAGGGAGGTTTTCTGTTGCAGAAAGGCCCTTTTAATAACACAGGAGGTGTCACTTTGAATATGTTTTTATGGCCATTTTTGCAGCTCTTATTATACCTTAGATCTAGAACAGATCCTTACAATTGCTCATAATTGCCAGTCTTTGGCACTTTACAAATCCTCTTCCTCAAAATATGCAGCTGGGGAAAAATAACCCTGCCCAGTAAGTGACTCTCACATGGGGAAAATAATGAGAAATGCAGAGTGCAGGAGCAACAGGCTTTCTGGACAATTGTAAACAGCAATCATGTTTAAAAACATCATCTGATCGCAGAGCATTCAGCAACAGAAAGGGAAATGCTGTGTTTAATGAATTAAATTGTTCATTGAAAATAATGACCCATTTCTGACTTGTAGGTACTTACTGGCTGCTTGTGGTGCTGGTAGCCCTTCATCAGCACAGGGTGTGAGCAGCTCCTGCGTGTGCTTTCTCTAAGCCTTGCTGCTTTTGCTTTGTGCCTGCTACGTCCGATTTGTCTGTCTCATGCAGCTGTCTGGATGCTAACTCTATTGCAGAATAACTGCTGTGCATATGTTAACAACAAAACCATATGCGGAATCACAGAATCACCAGCTGGCTGAAGCTGGAAGGGACCTCTGGAGGTCATCTGGTCCAGCCTTCCTGCTCAAGTAAGGCCACCTACAGCCAGTTGCCCAGGACTGTGTTTAGATGCTTTTTGAATATCTGCAAGGACGGACAGTCCACAACCTCCCTGGGCAACCTGTTCCACTGCTCAGTCACCCTCAGAGTAAAAAATCTTTCCTGAAGTTCAGAGGGAACCCCTTGTGCTTCAGTTTTTGCCCATTGCATCTGGTCCTGCTACTAAGCATTGCTGAAAAGAGACTGGCTCCATCCTCTCTGTACCCTCCCTTCAGGTATTTATATACCTTGGTAAGATCCCCTGAGCCTTCTCTTTTCTGGGCTAAACATGCCCAGCTCTCACAGCCTTTCCTCATAGGAGAGGTGCTCCAGACCCTTAATCATCCTTGTAGTCCTCCATTGGACTTTCTCCAGTGAGCCCATGTCTCTCTTGTACTGAGGAGCCAAGAACTGGACACAGGACTCTGTGGGGCCTGAATAAAAGGGAAGGATCACTTGCCTTGACCTGCTGGCAATACTTTGTCTAACAGTAGCTGAGGGCATCATTCTCCTTTGCAGCGAGGGCACATTGCTGGTCAGCCTGGTGTCCACCAGCACCCCCAGGTTCTTTTCTGCCAAGCTGCTTTCCAGCTGGTGGCCCCTAGCATATATTGGTGCATGGCATGGTTCTTCCCCTGGTGAGGGACTTTGCATTTCCTCCTTCTTGAACTAGAAAACAAGTGCCTTCTAGTATTTCTCCATTAAGGCTTCAATTGCCTCAGATAACCCTTCTGCCTCTCAAAAATGTTAACAAGGTCTTTTTCTATGGCACACGGCAGAGGCAGTGCACTTGCAGTTCCCACAGGAGGTGGATCGTGTACTGTAATGTGGTTTGGTTTCTACACTAATGTATCAAGCAGGAATACCATGTTCCCCTATATTTTCCTTAGGGCGAAATCCTTATACCTGCATTTAACAGAAATGAACTCTTCAACGCATCAAGGAAGCTTTTCTTAAACATGGAAACCGGTTGAGAAGATGTAACAAAAGACAAGGTTGTCCCAGATGAGAAGAAAAGATACGTATAGGCTATGACCCATTTAGGGATGTTTATTGATGGAGCGTTTCCATCCTCTGAATGACTTGCACTCAGAGCAATGGCAGGTTCAAGAACGTGCTGATAAATATTCTGCTGTTGCTGGTGAGGCTCTGGCTTTCCCCATACGTTTTACTGGAGAGGTGGAAATACTTCCAATGGCAGCAAGTAAATCTTCCTGCTGATATCTTTAACCTGTTATTTTTCCCTATTTCCTGTGAGTAGCTGCAGGTTGTGTGAGTGATTATTCTCAAACTTCTTACGATCTCCTCAGTGTCAAGGATAATGTGTATATGTAAACATATATATATATATAAATATGAAGATAGTGTATAGACAACAGGCTCCTCATTCCACATCAAATCTCTCCTTACAGCTCAGGCTGGCAAAGGAGGGAACAGAGGGTTTCAAACCTTTCCAGTATTGCTACAACCTTTCTATATTTTCCATGTGCTAACATTTAAAGTGTGAAAAGGTGCAGGAGAAGTAGTCTTTGGATGGCTTGTCCCTGGCACATGCTGTTTTGGGTTGCTGTCTTGGGTTGCTGTCTTTGCAGGGCTTGTCTGAATTCAGATGTAAGCACACAAAACACCAGGCTCGGAGGGGTTTTGTGGTGTATAGGAAAGGTAGTGCCACAGTTACGTTGTCTGATACTCCATAGTCCAGAAGAGGAGCCGGGGCTGATCTGTGATGAAAGACGTAGGTGGACTTTTATCTGGGCACTGCTGATAATGGTGATGGCTGCTGTATCTGCTGTGCCATGTTTTCCACCCTAAAAGTGGCTTTGGTGCTACAGAGAGCAGCACAATTGCTTGGACTGTGCCTATATCACTTGAGAGTCATTTCTACGTCAGTGGTGATTAAACCACCCTTCCCAGGAGCTGGTGAGGTGGAAAATGCTGTGATTACCGGGCTGATATCCTGGGATTGCTATTGACAATCAAATTGGGTGATTCTCCTCTGGCTGATTAGGCCAGATGTACAGGACATTTTCAGTAAACTGCAAAACAATTGAGATGATTTGATAGCAAACCTGAAGAGAATGGATTAATAATTTAAGACTCAAGCAAATACGGTCTTTGAAAGTCATGTGTTCTGGCAGGCGGGCTAATGCTCCTGTTCAGCAGCCATGCTGCCCTTGTGCTCCAAAATAAACCTGACAGACCCGACTGGACCCATGCCTTGCACTCCATTAAAGTATAACCCCAAATCTAGTGCTTGGACTCCGCATTCACCTCCTTGATTTGTCTAGTGAATGAAATGCTGGTGCAGATGGGATGAGGGGCGTGAAGGGACAGGCTGATGGTCGGTCGGGAGATGCAGCTGAGGTGCTCAGTGTAGTCGATGGAGAAACCTGCTTAATTAATACCCTATTTGCTAATCAATGCTATCATTGCATCTACTGCAAACTAAATCTGTCAGGTGAGATGGGGTAAGCTGTGGCAAAGCATGGGAAAAGGTGCTTCTGCTGTGGTGGTGAAGGGCTTTGCTCTTTTGTCCAAACTGGGCCCACTCTGATTTGTCACTCTCTCATAGACTTGCTCCAAACAGTTTCCATCAATGTTGTATATGCATTTGAACATTACTACTACTTTTATTTTTAAAGGGAAACAGCCAAGCAGAGCAGGCGTTCTAATAAATGCTGACACAAAGCCAAGAGTTGGACTGTCCAAATCAGACAGATGAGAGAAATGCATTAAAGAAATTAAATTTCATGAAAGCTGATTACAAGGGACAATTAGTGGGGAGCAGGATCCTTATCAAATGGCAACTACATCTTCAAAATACAAGGGAGTGCTGTCATTGGGGTGGTTAGACCAGAAGCTGTGGGTCAGGCACTGTGTAATTAATTTATTCCAGAGCTTGCATTGAGAAATCAGATGGTAGTATATTAGAAACCCCATGATTATAAAAGTATGGCTTACAGATCATTTGCAGGAAAGTGCTACTTTTATGTGGTATTTTGTTTCTGGTCACGTTGAGCCACCTAGTCTGGGTGCTTTCTTACGTGACCTCCCGGAGGAAGATGTTCTCTTTCTACTTGGATATCTTCAGATCTTATTGAGATTATGCATTTAAAACACTGTCATGCAGTCCAATTAGAGGCACTTTGCCTTTGATGGGCTTGAATAGAGGTATTTAACAGAAACACCTGTTTAGCACCAGTGGACAGTCAGGCTTTTGCTGACTCCCTTTAGAGTGAGCTTTGAGTCCCTTTAGAGGTCTGGAGAGCAGCAGGAGGCTGTTGCTGAGTTCAACTAGCTTATTATTACCTGTCATGAGGGCTGCACTTCATTTCTATGCTTAAGAAAAGGCAAAGCACCACATACTTCACGTTTGTTTCTGAATATAAATATGGGAGGCAGGCTGCAAGTTTCTCTAGGTGTGTTGTGTTATTCATGCAGGAAGAGATGCGGGCAGTTCACGAGAGGAGGTGAAATGGGTTATGTGCTTTTCCAGAACAGTCATTCCTAGGGCTTTTGGTTGCTTTGTTCAGAAAGTTTAAGTTTCTTCAGTCTGGAATGCCACTTTCAACTTCCTTTCGAAGCAAGGGTTTTGCTAGTGGTAGTGTTTTTGGACTATACAACACAGGTGGCAAATGCATTGGCTGCCCATTTCTGTGTCTTACTGTTTCTGTTTGCAGACTGATTTTGTAAAACGTAAGATAAAAGCAGTAGATCAGGCCCACCTGATTAGAAAAAAAATCCTAATCTTTCCTAGTGTCCTGTTTGTGGTAGTAATCAAAAGCAGAGCCCCGGCAATAAGCGGATAAGGCAAGCAGGTAGATTTATGTCCTCAAAATACTATCCCAGATTTCAGGAATTTGCTTCTTGGGTATTTCCTGACACAAGATTGGTATCTTGGTGTCTAATGACTAAGTCATCTCTTTAGTGACTTTTTTTTTCATCTTGCCTGGAGGAAGTGAAGGCTTGGCATCGTTGTGGCTCTTAAAGGGACAGCTGGTGCCCCTGGGAATATGTGCAGCACTGTACACACAGTACTGTGTACGAAGCTCCCCTGCTCCGGAGAGGATGCCACTTCTGAAATTACCCAAAAACCATCTCCCAGGAAGGTCAAGGACCACACCACAACCCACTGATCCATTTGTAGTGGTCTGAGTGTCCTATCTGCCTTCTTATGCAGGCCCAGCACGATGTTGTAGCGGTACTCATTGAGACACTTACCAAGATTACAAGGATCTGAAAGACACTGTTAGAGGTTTATGGGTTGTTTTAACAACCAAAGTCTTTTTCTATGATGTTTCTCATGCACTGGTTGCAGCTGGGAAATTAGCCATAAAGTCAGCTTGATTTTTAGCTTATGATTAGTTTGATTTTTAGAAGTTATCTCTGTTCAATTGCCCTTTTAGGAATTTCTATGTTAAAACACAAATTGTTTCTTAAGAGTCTGAAGTTAAGAAGCTCTTCAGGTGCTTTTTGGTAGAGGTGCTCACACACCCACACACACTCACACAGTCTCTCACTCACTCACTAGATTATGCGGCAAATTCTGATTTTTCATATGGCAATGTTTAGCTGACAAAACACAGCTCAGGAAGGGACAATATGAATTAATTGAATTATAAGGTGAGATATCTCTAAGAGCTGCAGAAAAGTGTTGCTTTGGGGAGCATTCCCGTGCGTTTGAGAAGCGCAGGAGATGCCTCCCTGCAGCGCTTTCTTGATGGAGCTGTGCTGTCCCATGTCCTCTGCAGAAAGCCTGTTGGAGGCTGGTCCTGAGCACCCAAGCACCAGGCAAGTTGTATCCATGATCCAAAATGAGCAAGGATAAAAATCTTCCTACCGTGCATGTGCCTGTACAGCACAAGAAGGTTTATTTTAGAAGTGTTTTATATTGGTTTTAAAGACTTGCCTTGGTTCCTTACCTTACACATCACTGCCTGTTAAAGCCAGTTACCTTAATTACCACAAGTCCAACTCTGCAGGATTGAGAGGATATTAAAACTAATAAATTTAAAACATCTCTCTATATCTTTTTTTATGTGTCTATAGAGCTGGGCCTATGGGCAAGTCAGTTAACCTCTCTGCCTCATTTTCCTCATCCATAAAATGAGACTAATAATTACTTACATCATAAGAATATTCAGAAAATTAATGCACTTTGAAGGGGAGAAGTGGGCTATGAATAGTGATCATAGTGAAATCGAAGGGAAAAAATAAAGAAAACCTTCCTCAAACAAAAATTTGTTTATGGTATCTCTTTTAATGGAAGTGCTGGCATGAGTTCTTGTTCACTGGGTTATGGCAATTTAGGACTGGAGAAAAAGTTTCTAAAGGAGATATTTAGTTTGCATTTGCCTTGACTTACTCCCCGTGCTTTATGCTTCCAACACCTCTGTACATCTTTGCAAGGGATTGGTTCCTGTGTTTTAAGTATTTTTTTGAAGCAAAGGCATCTGAGCATCAGGACATGCACAGGAGGGGGTTTCCGAGGGTGCCGCTTCAGTGGCCATTGAGCCGAGCCTTTATTCTGAAGCGGGCAGCTTAATTACACTGTTATAAAGTACAGCAGGGCAGGTCTGTGCATCTGCTGTACACCTACACCTCCCCAGTCCTTCCAGCAGTTGGAATGGTTGTTGGAACAGGAACAACCTTCCCCAGTCTCCTAATTGTGTCACTACCTGAAACCCCCCTGCTCTGGAAAATCCAGACTTTTTAGCAGTCTTTACAACAGTTCCAAAAGTGCTTTGTTGGACGTGTCCATGTAGTGATTTTTTGTTGTGTGGTGTCTAGAACAAATGTCACAGATTTTGAGTATCTTAAAATATATTTGATTTTGAGTATTAAGTAATATAAGGTCATTAGATGTACAGGGAACTGATGGAAGTACAAAATTTGAGGAGAAGCTGCTCTTCTGCCCATAGGTTTCATGCTTGTGCCATTTCCAGTTCACCACAGGAGGAGTTACAGGCAGAGCCTAAGTCTTCAGAGAACTTAATTCTTCTGTCTGTCTTTCTAAATACTACTCATGGAAACACAGGCACAATTAGGTTAAGAGCACTGAACAAATGTCTCTAAAAGAAAGAAAAAAGGATGACTCATGCTATTTATTCTCCTGCAGCATAAGTTTATATCCCTCTATCTGATAGCGACGTCAAAAATATGAATCATTTCTGTGTTAGCAAAAGCCAAATTTGGGCGCTGCCGGTGGTACACTTACAGTCATGTCAAAATGAATCACCATTACAGGGCTGTCTTTGTCATCCCATAAAAATTATACCCATGAATTCTAGGCACTCCTCCATATTTGACATGAATATTCATTCATGATTAAAAAACACTTGCCCAGCTTTGTAAGCAGAAAAAAATAGAGTTACCATTGGTGTTTTGTGATTCTGGCTATTGTGTTATGGCTTTATGGTTGGCATTAGACAGCAAAGCCGAGGGTGAAAGTGTGTGAAAAAGCTGGCGAGGGGGTTATATAGTGTGCAAGTGTGACTGTGCCTTAGCAGTGCCTTGCACGTCTATGCCACCTTTTTTTTTAAAGATGATCTTGGAGCTTTAGAAGCCTTGGAAAGGCTCTCTGTGTTCCTGCTGAGGCAGCACAATGCCCTTGTGCCGCTGGATTAACTGAGGCACAAAGCAAGGTTACGATTTTCAGAAGTGCTGAGCCTCCACAAGTCTCTCGGATGCCGCGTGGGCTCTCAGACAATCAGGTCCAAATGACTTGTTTAGGGCATACCCTGAATTTCTGTAAGAGCTGGAAATAGAAATCTGGAGTCCTGACCTCTATGCTTGATGTTAAACCTGTAGCCACATTTCTTCTCACTACATGTAGTAAAATGACCTTCAGCTGAAGAAAAGCGAAGCGTCAGCAAACTCTGTTCATAACTGGGATGGTTTGCTGAAGATGGCCATTAAAAGAAAGTTCTGAAGAGCGAGCACAGCAGCATTGATCTGCTTTGTGCTGCTGGTGTGGACTGGGAGGTGTGTGGTAAACACCCTCAGGACGTGGCAAGTGCATTCCCAAGGGCTTCCTGGGGGATGATCTATCTCTTTTGGTGAGAAAAGGGAAAAGAAACCCCTCTTTGAGCAGCAAGTCAGCACACAGGCTGGGGTTTCAGACACGATGGTGTGCAGTGTTGCTCCTTATGAAGATGTCAGCCCAACCATACTGTAAATTGGCACATTATATGCTTCATTAGGATACAATATCAGAGGATGGGGAACTGTACTGACAACAATATGGTCTGAGCATCTGCACCGCAGCTAGAGAATGGCTGATGCTGGGCAGATACCACTTAGAGTGCAGCTAATTCTGGTCAAGGACTGGAAATAATTATGTAAACTGCACTACCTTTATACTGGGAAAGGTGTAGCTGCTTGTGGTGTGTGTTACCCATGGACATTTGATTTCTCCATTGGCTGATGCTGTGTGGAGGTTCCAGGTGGCAGCAGAAAATGTTGGATACATATGATCTGGGATGTGTAGAGGGGAGAAGTTGGAGAGGAACTGCATCGGGGACAGTATCATCTCCAACCTGAATTTCCTTGCACTGCTTGTGAACTGTAAGTAGGATTTTGCATATTGGGCACTGGAAAGGCTTCCCTCCATGGTCCATAAAGTCTGGTATGCTGCCTATGCCCACAGGAAATCTGGACCTGAAGCTCCTGCAGATGTTCGTGAGCTAGCTCTGCTTGGCTTGGGCAGGTCCCATGAGCAGTGAGCATGGAGCTCAGTTTCTCCTCAGGGTTTTGGGCTGAGTATGAACCTAGGTCAGGTCTTCTCAAGTGACATATTGGCAGCGGTTGGGATATAACCATGATCACACTGAGCAGCATTTGCTCACATGGGATCGCTGTCTTGGTGCAAATCAGTGAGGGTTTTGCAAGGCTTGCCACATGCTGGAAGAGAGAGCTGACTTTTTTGTTTAAAGCTGAATTATCATCCTGTTTTCTGTTTTCCAAATGTTGCCTGTGAAGAAATAAGGGAAGGAAGAAATGCCTGTGCCATCAGCCAGTGCAAAACCCAATAATCTTTTGACTGGCTTTGGCAGTCCCTGCTGAGATGATTGCTTGCATGCCTTTTCCCTCATTTCAGCCCTCAGGTGTAAATGAATCTGAGCTACGTAGTTGCAGGGTGGTTTACTTGGGGTTTTGGGAGTCCCACAGCTAATATCAAGGGGGTTGCCATTATGCAGCTTGGAGGGGCTAATGCTGTTGGCAAGGGGAGAACATCAGTTTTGCACCTTCTCCAAGGGAAGGAGAACAGACAGCCTGTGATTTTTGAACTGCTGGAAGGAGGGGTGAGAACTGGTGAGCTGCAGAGACCCTCACACAAGTATCAAAATGCCGAAGAATGGTTATCTGTTGTGGAAACTATTATTTAATATGGCTTTTGAATTGCAGGAAAACATTGTAAAACCCTGGACCCTTCATATCATTAAGTGATAAGCTACTTTCTTGGCAATGCCACATGTCCAAAACGGAATAAATCAGAGGTACAATTATTGTAATAATGGATAACACTCAGCATCTGAAATGGATTTAGTAAAGCATTACTAAAAGAAAAAGAAATGAAAGGTGTAAATTAAATCTCCATAATGATGAGGGATTTGCATGATATCAAAAGCTAAGATACCCTATTAGCTGATAAATAACCCCTGTGCTGGTTACCTCTGGGAGCCATGTTTGCATTTTATGATAATTATTTCTTGTCTTGGGGCATTTAGTAAATTTAGAAAAAGCCCAGAAAGTTAACAATAAATTTTTATAATTAAACTTCAAGCTGAATTGAGACTCTGTAGACATAAATATTTTCATTTGTGCCAAGCCGAGCTGTATCATTTTGTTAGCACAATATCAACTAATTTATGGAAATATTGCCAATTATGGACACTTTCATACAAATGAAACAAAAAATACTGACAATAATGGAGCAAGTAGCATATTTTGATACTCCATGGATGTGACTATGTTATTAATGAAGACAACTTCAGTTAGTTTAAGAAAAACCCAGAGCTTTTTTTAATGAGAGGAAAGCTCCCATGATATACAAATGAAAGCTGAGGAATTAATACGACCATCACGCTCCCACTCCCCCCAAAGAGTGTGCTTGATCTGGATCCTCTCTCTTTAGGCGCTCTTAGTTATGAGAGTGGGAGAGCAAAAGCCCTAATCCCAGTTCTTATGCCAATTTGCTGCATGATCTTATGTGGGTTACGTGACCTATCTGGATTGATTTACCCCATCTCTGGATTAAGTTTTGCTAAAGGGACAATGGCAAACAAGACAACAATAACTGCAGGTCTCCACAGAAGCTATCATCAGGCCATTGATGAGGAGGTGTGGGAGGAAATTTCAGGCCCCTTTCCTCTGTTATGGTTTTAGCTGGAATAGCGTTAATTTTCTTCACTGTAGCTGGTATAGGGCTGTGTTTTGGACTGAGTATGAAAATAATGTTGATGTTTTAGTTGTTGCTAGGTAGTGCTTACACTAGTCAAGGACTCTTCCAGCTTCCCATGCTCTGCTGGGTGCACAAGAAGCCGGGAGGGGAGCGGGCACAGCCAAGAGAGCTGATCCAAACTGGCCAAAGGGATATTCCATATCATGTGACGTCATGCCCAGTATATTAACTGGGGGGAGTTGGCCGGGGGAAGCAGCGATCGCGGCTCAGGGACTGGCGGTGTCAGTCGGCGGCGGGTGGTGAGTGGTTGCAGCACTTGTGGCTTTTTTTTTCTTTTTCCCTCTTTCCCCAGGTTTCATTTCTCTCTCTCGTTATTTTCTTGTTTATTATATTATCATTATTATTATTATTATCATAATCATTATTATTATCATTACCATTACTATTTTATTTTAATTATTAAACTGTTCTTATCTCAACCCGTGAGTTTTCTTTTGCTCTTCCGATTCTCTCCCCCATCCCACTGGGGTGGGGGGAGTGAACAAGTGGCTGCGTGGGCTCAGTTGCTGGCTGGGGCTAAACCATGGCATCCTCCTACCCCCAAATTAGGAAGTATTTATCCACTGCAGGAGGTGAGGATGGATGTTTTGATAGTGACCCATGCTACCACACTCCCGTAAAGTAGCAAAATCACCCTTCTACATTGTTTAGAATCTGATTTGTAACCTCCACATCACCACAGCCCACTAATTCACTCAGAGATTGCCTTTCTTAATCTATAATTGCTCCTTGTATAGCACAGAGGTTGTTGGGGCCATCAGTGTCCTCCTAATCAGCAGACTGGAAAAAAACAGGTATACCTAGTGGAAAAGGCTTTGAGTTTTTGACAACAAAAGGGAGGTTCAAACATTCACCAAAAAATAATGTATCTATTTATCTCCCGAACACCTTGACCAAGGTAATTTGTCAGACTTGCCCTGGCACAGGACCATGCCTGTGATATATTTGACAGTTTGGTTTGGTTTTGACAAAGTTGAGGAAGTCAGCTGGGATAACCAGGTTGATGTCATAAGACTCGGCCTTAATGATGAATGCGATGAATTGTTCAAAACAGAGAGGTAAGGTCTGAGGGGATTTGTATCGATCAGGGAAGATCAGAATGAAAAGGATGTGTTGGAGGGTTCATTTTTTTCCTACCCAAAAAGAAGCAGCCAGCTCTAAACAAATTCTGCAGTTTAAAGAAATAAAAAGGAGTAAAATCTCTTGATTAACTTTAAATCCTGACAAATGGAGAAGCATTCACAGCACTGACAAGCCGCGAAAAGCAAATGTTTTTTCTGTCTGTTGCTTTGGCGTTTGGGGAAAGTGGGATTCAGGGGAAAGGAAGGTTACTGCTGCTGCAGGGGAGTGAAAGCCAAACTGCTGCTCCTCAGCCTAGCTCGTGGGGTCCCTGCTGGCTTGAACCCCCTCTGAGCTTTAGGATCCAGATGTGTCTGCTTTTCATGGGCTTTCCTTCTGCTCCTGGAGTCTGTTCTGTATCACCCAGTGCTCTGCCTCTGGCCCTGTGACACCTCCCTTGGATTATTCAGTGAAGTGTGTAATTATTTCAGCATACCCAGGTAGCTGTTACTGCAAAGTAGGAGCTGAATGAACCATTTACATGGTATTTAGCTTTTTTTCTGGTTTTGTTATGGTTCCCTGGCTAACGTGTCGGCATAGCAAAAGGAAATATCCTTTGGACCGGTGCAGCGAAGGTGTGTGAGCATCCCGTAGTGGGTGGGTTTGGTGCATCCCTGTTGCTCCATGTGGACCTGGGGACCAGTATCCTTTGGTGTTTTCATTCAGCAGAAGGAATTTGTCCCAGAGCATAGGATGTGTCTGGCTGAACCATGGGCTGCAGACTTCCCCGCCACACCGAGACGGCCCCAGGTCCCTTTGTGCTAGTGGCAGAGAATAGGTGTTTTCGGGTTACGATTCACCTGATCTGCTTTGGGTGTTGGCTCCAGGTGGAGATGGACCGTGTGCTGGAAGGGACTTGTTCCTCCCACACTGCTGGAGCCTCGCTGCCTGGCTCAGCCCACGCGGTAGCTGTCTCCATCTGTCTGAAGGGATTCCACTGAGACTTTCACTCCTTCTGAAAAGAAGTTACGTTGGGATTTTTAGATATACTGGGATTTTTTAGCGTTGTTTCCATGTAGTCTAGTGGGGAGGTCCTGCTTAACGACAGATTGCAACATATGGTTTTATTAAAAAATAAACCTGTTTATAGCTTAAAGTAAAGGCAATAAACTTCTGGCTGTTGGATTGAGTTTGTCTCAGTACAAAGGAGACTTCATGTGATACAATAGAAGTGATACCATAATTAAACGTAACTGTAGGGAAGTCTCATTCCTACAGGGTTTAGATAGGGTGTCAGTACTCTGGGAGTGGTTAAATCCCAATATTCAATGGTGGCTTATGGAGCACTTGATTTTTGGGTGCCTGAAACACTTCAGGTTTCTCTTTTGGGACTGCTCAATTGGGATAAGGCATGTGCTTTTTGTTGCCAAAACTAAGGCTCAGGTGGCCAAAAAAAGGAGACCCCCAAAGAGAAACATCTGAAAGTGATTGTCATGCAGCTGCCAGGGACAGTGAGATCCTTCCCTGGCACCCTGAGCTGGCCTGGCATGGTGAGAGCGTAATGATCCCTTTGTTAGCAGAGAGCCCAGGGTGTCACAGGCTTTCTGCCCAGCATTTAACATTTAAAAAAAACAAAAACAAAAACAAAAAAGCCCAACAACAACAACAACCCTCCCAAACAACCAACACCACCCCCCCCAAAAAAAAAACAACCAAACCAAAACCAAAATAAACCAAAAGCTTCTTTCAGCTCTCTGGCATCTTCCTATGATGGGGATGGGGACTGTGCAGCAGAGGAGCAAGCGACACTTTTATAACAGATTGTCTGAGAGTTTGTGTGTCTGGGGGTAGAGAAGGAGATCGGCTGCAGAAGAGAAATGTGGAGATGACAGCTGGTTAGGGCTTTTGAAAGAGGATCTCAAAATATGCCCAGTGTCCTTAGTAGGAGGCACGTAGCCATAAACACAAAGTGAGCGGCTGGCATAGTCTCTGCAGTGATTCAGCTCAGCAAAACTCAGCCAAAAAAGGGGAAAGAACAAAAGGCATTGCAAGGAATTCAGAGGAAGTCCGGTGAAATTTGGAATGGAAAGAAGATAGTAATGCAGCAAATCCTGAAGCAAGCAAAACAATTAAATGTCATTTATGGCAATGTAAAATAGTGTTTAATTTAGCTAAAGGTAGTTCTGCTGCTTAGCATTGCTTTACAATCATCCTCCTTGTTCTTGTCTGAGTGTTTTAATTAACCTTTTGTGCCCTGATCCCACATCCACTCTTCATGTGTAGCAGCGCTTGTATGGAGTTATGATCCTGATTAGCAGCGCAAGGCAGAACTGGAAGGGAGAGGTTTCTAATTAGTCTCTGTCTCCACACAAGTGAACGCCTTCGCTAGCTATCTGTTGTTTGACAAACATTAAACAGTTTCTTTTTAATGTAAGGAATGAAGATAAGACATCTCCCTGGCAATTTGTAAAGGCTCATTTGCAGAAAGCTTTAGTAAAATAATACATGATCTATGGAATAAAAGTAATGATTTAATTCCAATGAACAGTGTGACAAGATAGTACAACGCGGACATTTTGCTACCATGTATTTTAAATTACTCTCTTCCAACACCATAGTACTCTTGTTCCTCAGTTTGTGATTTTTAAATTGTGGGTATTTAATATTCAGCAATAACTCCTGCCAGAGTACACTGGGAGAGCGGGTGTGGCTGCAGACCCAGAGCATGGCCAAGGTGTGCTGAAGCATGGACTGTGAGGGAGGTGAGACCTTGGTCCGACTCTCGGGAGCCGCAGGCTGTGAATTCGAAAGGAATAAAAACCTGGTTAAGCATTTTGCAGTGTTAGATCTTACAAAGTAAAAGCGAAGGTATGAACAGAGCGATGAGGCTGGACATGTTTAACAGTGACAAATAACAAGGTGGTGTAGTTTTGTTTTTTTTTTTTTTGCTAACGTAGCTTGTTTCCTCCGAGTTCAAGGTGATGTCACTATATAACTCTCAGGAACAGCAGGTAAACAAATCCTCTGGGCTTTTAACAGATTTTGAATGATTCATCATCTGGCCTTGTGGCTCAGGGTTTCTGTTACTTTTTGCCTCATGCTTCCTCTTAGTCAGATCCCTTAGAAATCTGTCCCCCGGACACTTGCATTGGTTTCATTATCTAGAAGGCAGCTCTGTGGTCTGCTATCCTTGGAAAATGAAATGCTCTTGGAAAACGAAATTCCTACACTCACCTGCTGTAACTGCATCCTCATTAAGATTACCCAGAAGAGCCTTGGCTTTGTAGACACCTACTCTATTCAGAGCAATGTTCAGTTTTGGTTGCAAATTGCTTCTCCTAATCACCAGGCAGTCATGGCCCTGTTCCCACTATTGTGAAGAATATAATTACTGCTTTACAGGCAATGGCCTACCAAACTAAGTTTCAATGGTGACTCACGGCATACAACAATATAAAAGTATTTTCCCAGTGAAACCTACCTCCCCGTGCTGCAAGCACTGGGGCTGGGGCTCCAAAGAGGCAAAGAGCAACTTGGGTGAGTTCCCATCATACATGCAAGCATCTGGTCTTCTGCACCAGCCTGGTGTGAATGTGGGGTGCTTGCTTGCAGGCTAGAGGAGCCAGCTCGAGGGGGCCACATGGGTCAGGAGAGCTGAAATGGTCAAGGCCTATAAAAGGAGCTCTGTGGTGAGGAGCAAGGCAGGAATCAACATCTAAGATGGACCAAGCAACGTAGGAGGGGGTCACTGTGATTGCTCCCATATATTTGCCTGTATTGAGAGGAAAGAACCTCCTCCCCTTCCTCCCGTTCCCACTCCATAGTCATCTGAGTTATTTTCTGCTGAGGCTTAGGCTGAGGTTTAGTCAGAGCCTCATATGAGGAGTCTTTCCATGCAGGCACTCCGTCATGCAGATGTCTGGTCTTCTCTTATGTAGTTTTTGTTTGGTTTTTAGTCTAATGTTTTCTGTTCCACGCTGCTGAGCACAGAGCATCCCTTTTGGGTTGTTCCTTCTTGATATTTGAGCTCTGGGACAAGAGCCAGGAGTCAAGAGAGTGGGTGGACCAAGAGCTGTTAATCATAAGCATCCTAATCCTGATGGGAAACTCATAGCAAGAGCACAGGGAAAGGGTGATAGCAAGAGCACAGCCCTTCCCTCTAATGACAGCGATGTTTCTGGCTGCTGCTTTGGACGTGCACTGTGGCCATTTCCACCACGTTCAGAAAACCCCTGCCTTTTGGTTTGTTGATTTTTGTTTCTTTCTATAGAAGAAAGAGACCATGAACTTGCACGCGCAAATCTTGCATCGAGGCTGTATTTTCCTACATAGCTGCTGTGTGGTTTTTGGGGAGGTTGGCACTTCTGACTACCAAGCTTCCACACTTGAGGAATTTACTGCCTCTTGAGCTGTCCACAGCCCCAAGCACTGATTTCCACTAATTTCCCCTCAATCTGCAGCTTTAGTGTCCATCTTTGGGTGTTGCTGTTTAGTCAAGGACTAAAAAGAAACTGAGCCAAGCTTGGTTTGGTCCATCCTGCATGCAGAGAAGCTCAGGGAAGGAGCATGGGGAGTGGTGGAGTAATCTTACTCCATCTGCATGGACTGCCAGGAACATGGGGCTGCCTCCACTCCCCAAGTGACGGCAAAGCAGGGCCATTGGCACCGGTGTCCCTTGGGCAGTGATCCTTGCACTGTTCACACCCAGCTCCCTGCTTCTGCAGGGGAAATCCCCCAACCTGTGCCCAAGCCCTCGTGCCAATAACCACCCCATTTTTCCCCCTCTCATTGCCCACACCGATGCTCTATGTATGGTGTCGGCACAGGCAGAGCATCCTCTTCATTTCCCCACTGCTTTGGTGCATGGTGAAAGACCAGAGGAAGCTATATAAAAACACTCACCTCTATCCTATTCCATCCCACACATACAGTCAGTGCCTGTAAAACTGTGTTGCATCAGAAAGATTTTGCTACTGCAAACCCATTTGTGCCTCCTGCTTTTTGGTTCCCGGAGAGATTTTGTGCAGCATTCCCAGCCTGCTTCCACTTGGGTGGCTGAGCCAGTCTGCAGCCTGCAGAGCTATTCCTAATTCTATTTATTTCTTTATTTTTGTAAAAAATGTATCTATTCTATTGGGGGATGTCATCATTTTTCTGTGTTCACCCTGGCATTTTGTGCATTACCTCTGGAGTTTGCCCACGGGAAAGAATCAAACAGCTGAGTCTCCTGTAAAAAAACCCACTAAACAAACTTTGAATCAGATAAATGGGGACGCTGCGCTGTGCATCTGTCCTGCTCTCATAATGCACTCTCCCAATTTATTCAGTTCCAGCTCCATCCTTAAAGGAGACCACTTACTTAATTCAAATCTTCTGGAGGAGTTCGCAGCCTGATGAACAGGGCAGCAGGATTAATGAAGAGTAATGGCTGGGAAGGCAAACCAGGAGCAGCAGCTGATGTGGCTGACTCACAATTATGTTGCTTTTAGATATAACATCTGTGGCTGGTGTTTTCACATGTTTGCAACATTTTCCATAGCAGGAAAGAGAATGCTGAAGAGGGCTGAAGTGCCTTTCTGAACATAAAGGGGTCAGGATCTGCAGGTGGGGCCAGCCCTCTCCCCTGTGGAGATGCAGTTCTGCACTAAGCCTCCAGTTCTTGGCATGTTACAAGTTTCCCCTAAATTGTTTTCGATCAGAGATTTTATCTTGTTTGCACATCAAGCCTTACTTAATCTGCAAAGTCCTCCCAGTCCTCATGGCTATTCCAAAAATAGCCTTGTCCTTACATACCTCCTTCCCATCAGCACTGGTGGTGGCCCTGGTCAGGCCATCATCTTCAGAGCTGCAGAGCATGTGGCAGCCTGGAAAGGGGACATGATGGCCCATCTGCAGCCCCTGGGCTGCAGCAGCTTCACCAAACCCCAACACTTCCCAAGACCCTGAGCTTTAACAGGGCTCCTAACCCAACCCTTCACGCTGTCACCACTGGTCCTGCTTGTTTCCAGATCTGTGTTTTACTCCACTCGATTGGGTGATAGCAGCTTGGTTTTATGCTGCTAAGCACTGCTGTATGGAGACCAAGGACTTCCTCACTGCTGGATGCTGATTTTCCTGAAGAATCTTCTGCACTAAATGGGTGGCCTGGATGGCAGGAAAATTCAGTGATCCTGATGGTCTCTTCCAGCCCTTTTCCCTATTTCCAGTCAAAGAAAGAAGACCCTGCTCTGTTGAAGAGGCTTTTGGACTGCTTTGTACCATCTCTGCTGCCACCATACTTGAGTCTGGCTTTAGGCAGCTCCAGAAAATTGGTTGATCTTAACTGAGCCATGTTGGCAGAAATGAGGTGGTCTGGTATGATAAAACGGAGGCAAGAGGCTGTGTCTTCATGTATTTTTGGCATGTCAGTGAGCCTCTGGGAGCATGGAAACAGAAATTCAGCTGTGTAGCGGGGTATTAAGGCATAAAATATGGCAGCATAAAATATAGACTAACTCCCCACGTTTTCTCTGTGTCTTATCTCTGGCACTTGCTTCTTCAGCACTTCTCTCAAAAAATGGTCTTGTGATGTGACTGTAATGAAGAGTCTTGTAAGAATATGAATTTTTTAAAGTTTTATTCTTCTTGTCAAATAAAGCTTAGAAAGAAAGAGGTAGAAAAAGAGAGAGAGCAAAGACCCTGTAATCACCTATAGACCTGTTATTTAAGCCTGTGTGGTTTTATGGGCAACCTTCCTTTTCAGCTTGAGAGACCATTCCTGATGGACACAGTCCTGACTTAGGACTCAGGAAACCCTGATTCCCCCTGACCTCCAGCCTTCTGGTTATTTAATTATGTCTGGGTCTGTTTCCCATATGTAAAATAGGGATAAGAGTGCTTAATTTCACCCGTAAAGAATTTAGAGCTCTACTGTTGCGGCATGCATGAGGCAAGGATTTATAACTTTAAATGAATTGAATTGCAGCCAAGTTTTGCATTGCTGCTGTAATTGCTCTTAGTATATGGTGTTTTTTATTTTTTTACACCATACTAAGAGCTTGTTAGTACTGCTTTGACATCTATGCTATTAAGTACAAGAGAAGTAATTGATTGCTTTTATTTAGACCTGCTGCTCACACAGATGATTTTTCTTCGTTAGACTGTGTTTCAGCGCAGTGCATTAAAAAGCTGGATTTCCAGAAACACTTTCTTTAGTGGGAGTAATTTTTCAAGAGAATACCAGGCCCATGGTGGTAGATGAGTGAAGCTGAGTGAATATTGCTGGGAGCTGCTGCTGGTGAGCAGGGCTGGGCTGGCAGTTTTCTGATGGAGCATTTTCTGATGCTGTATTTTTAAATTCTTATTCTGTGGGAGTGCCTAAGGGCATCATCAAGATGTTTTACTTCAACTTTGTTGTTTTAACTCTTCAGGGATGCTGTGCGTTATGTAAAAGTCAAAATGATAAAGCCAGGGCAAAAAGCAGAATGAAATTAAACTTTAAAAATTTTGACCTACAAGAAATGTTCTGACCTCATAGAAAATGAAGGTGTGAGGACAATACCAAACTGTTTTCAGAGGATTTTATTTCACTGTAAAGTTGAAATTCTGACTTATTATTTCAATTTGAGTGGAAACTTAATGTTGAATTATTTGACTTTCTCATAGCAGGAGACATAATATCAGCTGTAGCTCTGCATGTTTTTGAAAACTGGACCTATAGCCCAATTTTTAGCAGTCTGTTCATATTGGTGTCCACCCCCTCTCTGCAAAACACTTGTAAGAGTGTAGATAGAGATTTAGAATAATCACAGAAATAATATCCTGGGTGCTTTGATCACAGATAGACACAGACCTTGGCTGCTGAACTCCAGCAGCCCGCCTCTGATTTCAGTGTCATTGTAAATGAAAGGATAGTGAGGTTAATTAAACTCGAGGATAAAAAATCATTAATAATTGGGAGCATTTCTTGCTATGGATATCAAAGCCTTGCAGACACCCGGGTGCATGTACAGAGAGGGACGGTAATAAGAAGAGTCACATCGCTTATGAACTATGTTTGATAGGGAATTGAGCTAACCGTTTACTTCTCTGCAAAACACTGAATTTAATCCTCCTTTACGTATAGCTATTTTTCTTTCCTGTGTAGTGTTCGTGAATGCAGCCATTTTTAGCTGGAAGCTGACCACATACTTTAATTAGTGAGCAAGACCAAGTGCTGAAGCAGAGGTTTATTGGGGTGAAATGCTCCTCTGACCCATCCTGGAGGAGATGATCTGGAAAACAACATCGTTGTTAAGAACCGTTTCCTTCTTCCTCTCCTTGTCCGTGTGGCACACAGGGAAGATGATCCATAATCTCTGCGGCAGGCCATTTCAGTTAACAAGGTCTAGTGTGAAGATCTGAAGGTAAATCACCCACGCTCAGGGATGCTTGACTTTGATAAGACTTATCAGGGAGCACCTGATGTCCTGAGCAGATTCACTGTGTGCTGTGGGTTTGCAAAGACCCTGCTATCAGCGGCACGTGGGAAGGTCTGCAGTGTAGAGCCACGTTTGAGGCTTGCACAGGATGAGGATGGATGCTGCGGAGCTGTGAGTCTCTTAGCTGCAGCTGCTGGAGAAGTAATTTTGGGTCAAGGGAGGGAGCAGCCTGGCTTGGCTCTCCTCTCCCAGAAGATCCCATGCACTCCTCCTTTTCCCTGCCTTTGCTCTAGCCCTTGCCCAAAGCCATCCTTCCCACGGGTAAGCTTTCTTCCAGTGTTGTCTTTCCTTTATTCTTATTCCAGACTCTTTTCCGTGGAATTAGTATTCTGCTTTTTCTGCCCAGACACTCTCCAATATCATCTCCAAAGAACTAAACTAAAAAAATCACCTTGTTAGGTACCCAAGTGGAGGAAAATTTATGTTCTGGCTTTTCTAACGCAAGAAGTAACGTATCACTGAATTTTTCCGGCATTTGGAGAACAAGGTTTGCGTGAATTGAATAGGTCTTGTATTTAATCTTATGTTTGGTCTTACAGAAAGCAAACTCCACTAGCCCAAATATTAGATTGTTAAAAAAATTCTAAAAATGCCCTCTTTTGTGCATGGGTTTCACATGGGCATGCTCATGCAAATGGATTTATTTGCTGAGAAAGAAATGATTGCAAGTTAGATTTTTGTCTTGCATTTTATTTTCATTTCTTGAATGAGCTGTAATTTACTTTAGTTTGAAATAAAGTTATGATTGATCATATGCATCTTCTCAAACATACAAATACATGCCAATATATACACAAGAAGGTGTGCCTATGTGCCCCTGCTTTGCTTTGTAACTAAGGGAGTTAAGAGCCAATGAAAGCAACAATGAATAGCAAGAAAAGAAAACTAAAGAATAGATATCTGAAATACTCTCCTTTTGTACCTAGGTCACTAACTTAATTTTCTCCTCCAATTGAATAGATTTTAATTTCTAGGAAGTCTTACAGATATCTTGAATCTTTGTCAAATTATCATTATGTTGATTTATTAGCTTCACAAAAAACGTTAGCTCCACCACACAGAGAAACCAATCATTTCTAATGGAAACCTTTAAACAATTCTTTCTGTTCTAAAGGGAGACTGTAATATACAGCACTGAGTCTAATTTTCATTAATTTGTGTCTGAGCAAAGAGAACTTTTTTTATTGAGTAGGAGACTCATTTTATAATCTGCACAAAAACAAGTCGTTTGGAGAGATGAGGAGCCAGTGCCAACGCACTTTCGCCTGAGAGGAGCTGAAATATCCTTGAACTCTCTTTTCTTTTTTTTGACTAATGCCTATCATGCCCTAGAGCCATAAGGTGGTCCTGAACTGGGTTTGCAGAATGATACACTGGCACAGCTTCTCCAGAGTTGGGAGCATTAGTAGTTTGGCAATGGCATGGGGTGCGATGGGCACAAAGTCTGGCGATTTGGATTAAGGAAGAGAGAGAAATTGAAGGCTTGTCCCTGATCCATTTCTCAAAAATATATTTTGGTTTTGTACCAGATAAAACCTTGACAGATGGGCAGGTATGATCTGCTCTCTGGGTGGCTCTAGAGCCTGGCAAGGACCTGCCAGTCAAGTTGGTTAAAAAGTAGGACTGCAAAGGGCAGCCTGGTACCCCCCAGTGCCTCACATACAAGAGCAATTAAGCTCATGCAGTTATTGACATTGTTGAGAGTTGCCCCACCTGGGCAGTTACGGGCTACCTGTTACTTAAATAAAATACTAGTGATGCTATACCTGACCCCAGGTAGTTCAGCTTCATAAATGAAAGGTGTTGAACTGCAAAGATAAAATGGGTCCAGCACTGCGGATCCCAAATTATGAGGGTGGATGGTCCCTTCTTCCAAAGGCCCAGTGCCTTTCACAGACCCCCAGTCTTGGGTACCAAGCTGGTACCGTCAGCCTGCGCACCCTGGTGCTGCCATCTGCCTTTCTTTTGGTAAAAACTAGGGTAACACAGAGGAATTAATTCATACCCCAGTTTGCTGTTTTTTCCCCTACAAGGCAGCATCTGAAAATGCATGTCACTTATCTGTCATCCTTCAAGGAAAATATTTCTATTGTGGTTAGGCATCTGTTACAGCTTTGTAAGTTGCACACCTTGTCTGGAGTGTAGCTTACTGTAATGACTTTATCTGATGTGATGATATCAATATAACAAATCATATTTCTTGTATTACAATACATTCATTGTTACGGAGCATGCTCGCAGTGTGGTAGGTAGCAACTCTGAGATATTCAAACTGCAAAGGTCACACTGCCAACTTCTGTTTTGTAAAATATGTCATATATATTTGCTATAAATACCCTGATTTGTTTCATTCTTATAAAAAGGATCTGAAAATTTACAAAATATGTAAGATTAAGAATAATTGAATTAATACGTACCTTTTCCTACCCTTCCTTCTTTCCTTTCTTCCTGGAAAGATTTAAAACCCAAAGCACCTTCTGGCTATTAGTTCCTGTTGTTTCAGGTTCAAATATTCTGTGTAAATATTTCATGTTTTGTTTTTGCAATATGTATTTTTTTAAAAAAATCCTTCATTAAAACGTAAATTGCAGTCCTGAGTACAATTTACTTTGCATATTTGGCATACACTATATTCTATTTAGCATAGCTTTCACAGGTTGTTTCTCTGCTTTTAGGATATTGGATGAGGATGTATATGGAAAGTGATTATCCCTCATTTGCCAACTGCAGGATTTTTAGAATTTCTTTCCAAGCATCTGGCTTTTGACACAGCTGCAGACAGAACTTGGGCATGAGAGACGGGTTTTAATTCATTGTTGCCTTTCAACATACTTCCTGCCATACTTCCTTTCTTTCTTTTTTTTTTTTTTTTTAAAATTTAAGTAATATCCCTTCTTTTAACAACTAAGTTTGTAAGTCAAGTCTAGAGTAATACCAGGTACTATATTTTCTCTTATTCTCCCAGACAACATATAATAAATAAATAAACAACGCCCCTTTTGAATTCTTCTACCTTAACCAAAAAAGCAATCTGCTATAAATGATACCTGTAGCCAGGTATTGTACAGCTCCTGGCTTTGTAAAGACTTTGATACTTAGTAAGGCAGAAGGAGAAAATAAAGCAGCACTTTTGAATCTGAAATAATCCTGTTTTGGAAGAATCATTTTGTTTAATAGCCCATATACTTTCATTAAGCATAATTCCATCACTCAGTTTTTCTACTGTCAATGAGATTATCCTGTGCAGCTTCTGGAGTTCAACTGCAGCAAAGTAGAGAAGAAAGAATATATGCTTTGCATTGGTGTTACTGCAAAGAGGCAAACATAACTGCATTTTCCCCCGGACGTACTGTGTCACATCAATCTTCTTGTGAAGCAGCAACCTCTTCCCAGTACAGGGGTCTGGATGTCTTGCTGGAGACCTGAAGGTTGTCACAAGGTGACACTGAGCTGCAGGTCTTGGATTTTACTAATTGGTCTCAGCCTTTTATATGGAAAAGTGGCAGGACAAGTTATTGCTTAAGCTGTTGCTTTAAATTCACAACATTCCTCCTCTGTGTTGCACCTCCTAGGATCTGATCCAGAAGTACAAATTCAGGGTGAAGGAAACTGTACCTGTGGCAACATCTACTCAGTTTGGTCCACGGCTTGCAGTTGTGAAATGTATGAGCTACTTGTGTCATTAAGTGGCAAAGATTCATCTTGGGTCTCGGGTCTCAGAGAGCAGCAATCTCTTGCAGATGTATGCGAAGCTACAGTTAAACATGTCCCAGAGATGCCCATTTCACCCTGCTGATTGGAGGTGAATCTAGAGGGCACCTCAAGTTGGGTTGAATCTTTGGTGGGACCTTCAGCTGTAGCTCTTGGTGCTTGGGGCAGATGCAGGTTAACAAAGGCACTAATTTGGCCTCGGGTCCTCTCTCTGCTCTTTTTACTGGCTATTTCACACACACGATCACCTCTCACAAGCAGAGATCACGGTTTCTTTTGAAGGAGAGGGCTGGTGTGAAAAGCAAGGTGACCTCCCTGCAGAAGGAATGGGCTGGTGGGACTGAACCAAGCAGAAAGAAAGAGGCCTGGAGGGGAGGCTGATGTGAGATAATCTGAGTAGGCACTTGGTGAAGGCTGATGTTGGGGGATGAAAGTTTCTAAAAGTTTCTTTTTGGATAGATGAAGTCAAAAGGCACAGGTAGAGAGGGAATATTATGTCCCTCAAAGACATTTTCTTGAGGGTATTGATTGAATATTGTGGGAGGAGATGGCCAGAAGCAGGGATGCTCTCTACCTGCCCTATTTCATCCAGCAGTTACATAAACCTCTGTTTCATTAGCTTGTTTTTAGGGACAAGGTTTTGGGTTAGATGGCTCTGATCTTGGGTCTGACCCAGAATGGCTATTCGTGGCCATCACCAGCAGTTATGGCAGAGGATGGGATTGTGTGAACAGAGGGAGAGTGAACTGTTTAGAAAGTACTTATCCTTAACTGCTGCACTGGTGATGCGGGGGCATGTGCTCCTGCAAGACATCTTCATTCAAAAACACTAGAATTTTGCATTCTGTATCAAAGTTTAGACTGAGAAGCAAAGAAGAGAGTTAAGAGAGGAAAAAAACCTACTTCAAACTTTGGTGCTAGCCTATAACTCCCTTACTATGAAGAAAACTTACAGACATCAAAGTCTTTACAGTAAACTTCCCCAGTGCTTTTTGGCTCAAGCTCCTGGCTAGGACGCAGTGAGGTTTCCACTGCCAGGGCTCATGCCTTGCTCTTTAAGACCTGGGAAGTTTGGGAGGGCTGTGATTTATGACCTGCATGCAATCATACCCCTCACTTGTGAATACAGCTTTGTTCTAACGAGCCTGAGAAGTTGGTTAAATCAGCAAGTCTGGGCTTCCCTGAAGATTTGGTTTCCCATTGAAGCTGTTAGGCTTTTGCATATTGCTTCCCTGCTAAGTTTTGTACATGAGCTGCCACCAGCTCTCCTTGTGCATGGAGGTGGTGCTGCTTTGCTGCAGTGGGGGAGCGAGCCCATTTTATACCCAGCCTGTTCCCCCATCTCTGCTACCCTGCAGTGGGGCATGGTGTCCCTTGTGATTTTTTTGTCATGGAAGAACCAACATCTCTGCAAGCCCTTGGGGCCATTGTTATGTTTTGGTTTTAACTGTGTGCATTACTGCTTAATAACAACTGCTTCCCTTGGGTACGAACCTTTTAAATCTCATTTTTTGTTCTTCAGTACTGCTGTTCAGGCTTTGTGTGTTTTGGTTAGAGAGGAGGCACCACTATCGCTGTGCAAAAGGAGAGGCCAATATTGCCCTGTAATAGCAGGGTGAAAGGCCTCTTCTCTGTCTGTGTCTGCCTTGTTTTATCCTGATGTTTGGAGAAGAAACAAACCTTTTGGTTTGTTTTGTACAGCGCCTAGCTCATTCTCCTCCTACCCCAGTTCTTTAGGGGTGCAAAGCATTTCTACCATAAGCATGAAGAGCAGTGGTGCCCTAAGAAAATAAAGGAATATTTTTAACCAGTCCTGAAAGCATAGATCTGAATTTCACACACGTGAAAGCACCCATGGTTCAGACTCCCTGAAACTCTAAGGTGCACTCAAATATAGGGTGGTGCAGAGGAGCTCAAAATGTGCCAGAAAACAGCTAAGCACTGTGTTTTAGACACATCTCTTTGGAAAGGAGTTTTTCTTAATGAGGAATGAGTGATGCAGGGGACTCAGTGGGAGAAAGTAGTCACTAAATGTTGACATTTGTTTGTAAATCCTTATGTAAGGGCTAGTTTATGAGCACATAAAGATGATTTGTGCTATATATTTGGGAAGGAAATGCTACTTTATTTATATTTTAATTTGTTTAGACTGAATTTATTTGCAGTTATTCACAAAAGCAGACTCTGCTGTGTGGGCACAGGTGGGAAGTATTGATTTTAGTACAGAGAGTGTAAACATGTTTTGGTAACAAATAAACTGTAACATGGGCAAATGGAAGAGAACATGGTTGTATTTATCCTGGTGACTCAGCTGTGCAGTCAGAGGCAGGCAGGAGAGGCAGCAGGACAGGCATGGGATGGGGACCCACTATGGCAGCGCATGTTCAGTGCGGGGTTTGCTGTCCATTTCTGGGGTCTTCTGAGTTGGCAAACATAGATGTCCAAATGCATATAGAGAAAAAAATATGCCCAAAAGCATTTATAGAGAAATTCTACTGCTGGCTGGGGATACTGCAGGTTTCTCAGCATCCCCAGTTGGGACCTGGATGCCCAAGGCTTGAGCTTGTAGCTTCCCTGAAGTCCCACCAGGACCCCATGCGAGCTGACATTCAGCTTTTTCCTAAAAACCTCACCTCTCTGACCTTACATTTGAAATTACTTGGCTTGTTTGGTTTACTTCCTCTCCTTCTGGATGTATAATTGACATCTCATACTATACATCTGATTGATATGTCACAGAATTAAATGCTCTGCATGGCCAGATAACTGGAAATAGGTAGCAGTCCTCCAGCCGCTGGTTCCGAATAATGAAATGTTTTGCTCTGAGAATAACTGGGTTAAACATTCACATTTTTAAAGCACACAGTAATAAGACATACAGAGCCTTTATTTTAACTGTTCGAATTATTCTTCGCTTCTCTGCGGTCATCGCCTTCAAGCAGAAGCTCCTCTCCTTCAGCTGAGAGGTAACTTGGGCATTCCTGTGGGGCTGGGGAGATGTTGGAGGTGTACTATCCTGTACAGCCCAGCTGTGTTGACACCACACTGTAGTTTTTCACCCCTATTGTATTCTCTACTACCTTGGGCATCTCTGCTCCCGGCCCAGCTGTGCAGGACAGCTGTGCCTGTGGTTTCTGGGAGGAAAACCATTTGCATTTGTAGGACCAGGAGAAGCCAGCAGCAGCTGGCGGTGCGCAGGGCTCTGCAGTCAGTGTGCAGGAGTGGCCTGATGTCCTCATACTTCCCCAACTCCGGGGAAAGCACTCACTGCTTCCTCACTCAGCCGTAATAGCAATGACCCACCATTAACCTCTTACTAGCTAACGATTTATTGGAGACGGCAGAGGAGAACACAGTTTGCAGATTCCTGTAATGCTGATAGCCAAATATTGCCTGAGCTGATACAAGGAGGGGAAGCAGGAGGATATTTTGGACCTTTACTTGACGAATTCAACCTGTCTCAGTGGAGATATGAGGCAGGTAGTAGAGGTGCACCCCAGCTTTCCCTATGATAAGGAAAAAAACTGATGAGGAATCAGCTGGAGGTGTGACACATTGCATAAATCACAGTGTTTGTGGTAGAGACATGTGGTGCTAACAGAGGAGATGGGCTGCAGAAAAGCTGCCTGCAGCATTGGGATACCTCTGGGGAAGTCCAGTCCATAAGCCAGGAGACAGGGCTGGGCACAGGCACAATTAGTGAGCAGCTCTGGCAACGTCTGGGTGCCCAAGCAGAGGGTGCTTGGATTGGGGTCCCAGTGGGGCTGGTCAGGGCCATGAAGCCCTGTTGGTACCCTCATAACAATGCTAATAAAGATAATCTGAGTTAGGGGAACAGATATGCTCCTTGAGACTGCAGAATTGGCTCTGCAGTACACATTTCCCAAACCTTCACTGATGCTGTGCAATGGGACAAGACTTCCCAAAGGAGGGTAGATAGAGATGTGGGATGAAGCAAGAAATTTCCATTGTTGAGCAGGACATGGGCTTTTCTCACCAAAGCCAAAACCTGAGATCGCTGTGGGAGACTGATTACCCAGTTTCCCCCCAGCCTCCTGCTTGTCTCAGCACACATGGCCTTGTGAGCTTGTTGACTCTCACCATCTTGCTCTGCTGTTGACAGCCTGATTTCCCTCTCTCCAGCGGCTTGTGTTTTAGCTCCTGCCTGTGTTTTCTTTCAAGTCCTCGTGAACCAGCCAAAGCTCATTGTGCTGCTGTTCTGACTGAAGTCTTTCAGCATGAGAATTTTCCACTTACGCCTGCTTTGTCTCTTCAGCCGTCATGCTGTTTTAGGCACCCGTTCAACACTACGGAGCAGTTTGCCTTGTGCTTGAATGTGCAGTGCAAAGAAAAACGTTGTTGAGTTTCTGGACCCCTGGAAATTGTGGCAATTACTGCTGAAAAATAACGTAATTTGAGCTACTGCATCATTTTCTGCTGGCTGACTTTCAGGAAGGAATTCTTTCATGCCAGCAGCTGAAAGGAGAGATGTGAAGACAGAGCACGGCTTCCTCCATGCCTGGAGCGTGGGCTTCACAAGGGATAGCATAAACACTAGTGCAGTAAATATCACGGAGGATGTTCCTTTCCCCTTGTGGTTCCTTGGGAGCAGATACTTTGTCTGGTCTTGGGAGACAGACAGGACCCTGCTTTATTAAAGACCATCATGATAGCCAGCATGAAAAATCCTGAGTCATGCCCTGAATCCTTGGTTGTTGAGGTACAGGTGTAAATTTAAGACTGCTCAGTTTATTTAATCCTGTGCTGCTGCTGTCTGTCTAATTTGAAGGTGGACCCAGAAAGATAGCAATTAAATACAAAGATATCTTAATGATATTCCACATCGTAATGATGGAACCTCTCATCGCAATGGTTTCTTCTGAAAGGTATGCTCTACCCCCACAGTAGCAATGGACTTGGTGAACGTCTAACACCCAGCCTACAGACTGGGTCAGACAACATAGGGGAGGATTTGAGAGATATACACACATGTGAGTTCAACTCCTGTTGATTTCAACTGGAATCAAACTTCTGTGGTTCTGAACAACCTGTTAACAGAGATTTCATGTCACTTCTCTTGGCTGTTGAGTGGAAGAGGGACTTTTTTTGATTGCTCTCCAAACCCACCCTGGTGCTGTGCTCTTCCTTGGATGTGTCTTTGGTCACCAATCCTAAGTGGTTCCCATTGCACTAGGCAGAGGCCAACCTCTTGAACACGCCTCCAGAAAGCGATGGGTACCCTGGTAGCTGGGGAGGTGACCTGAGCACCATGGGGAAGGCTGGTGTACACATCATGCCCAGCTCTGAGATGGTTAAGTGAGGAGAGTGGACTTGGCATCTGATTTGATGCCCCCCTCCACCATAATCCCCATGTCACCCCATATTACCTGAGATACTGAAATCTATATATAAACATATATGTTTACACACACACATATATATCTTTTCTATGCTTACAGAGGAGCAAATGGAGGTTTTTCCCCTTGACTTCCTCTGCACAGTTCCAGCAATTACCAGACAGTATCTGGCTCTCAGAAGTCTCTCTCTGTGGTTTAGAGTAATTAAATGTGCAGAATGCACTTATCTGTATTAGAGAAGGATCGTTAGGGTAATCACAGCCTGTGTACAGGTGTAGGGTTGGGTTAGTGTCATTTTTCTAGTACTGAAATTCATCTTTCTTTGCCCAAATCAGGACACAGGTGACCCAGCAGGAAAGTTAGAGAAACAGTGAAAAGAAAGCAGGTGTGGGAGCTTTCTGCATTTGTGATTGGTCACATGTAGCGGTAGAGTGGCTGGATTAGCTGCACTAATCAAGATCTGGAGAATCTGGTTCTCCATTTGAAGGGAGCATCCCTTTTGTATTAGTCTCTGAAGTTATTTTAACTTGCATTGACACAAATTAAACAGGAATCTTGCTGTCTATTGATTTTGTCAGCAATGTTTTTTTTCCCCTCCTGAAGTCATCTTTAAAGACTTTACTTTTATTAAACTAAATGCTGCCAGTTAACTAAAGTCTTTGTTTTTATAGACTCAAGAGAACAAGATCTAACATAAATTAATCATGACTTAATTGACTGAACTAATTCAAGTTCTCTCCAGTCCACTGCACAGCAATATTCCTGTCTTCCCAATGCTGTAACTGAAGGCTAAATGGTACATTGCTTTAACAGCATAAACTTTTTATATCTTTAACACAACACTTTTACCATGGACAAAAGTTTTAATTTCCTTGGAATTAAGTCCACAAAACATTTTCACAGTTAGGAATGCTGAAGTGAACACCCCTTTTTGTAATGCATATTAGAGCTGACTTCAATTTCTTCCTATTATCTTTTTTTTCTCTCTCTGCATGGACTAAATTATTTATTTGGTATTACTATTTCAAAGGAAAACCAAGCATTAATTCAATTTACGACAGTATTCTCTCACCCTACGGAACATAAAATGGAATGCAATGAATTGCTAATGCCTCCGATGTCAAGAACGCAATGCATTTAGTGAAGCTGGCTAAATCATTAATACGAGTAGCTCTCCTCAACAAGGCTCTGCCATCAGCAACCAGTGAACCCAGTGTGTGGCTTTTGGGTTTAGCCTATGCAGTGCGTCTGGGGACAAACCCATCTGTTGCGCCCCACACGGTGGAGCAGGGAGGGAGTTTGGGGCTGCCTTGTGGGAGAGCTTGCAAAATGAGGGAGGGCACAGGCTGTGATGCTGCTGCCATGGCCTTTCAAGGCCATTAGACACCAGCTCCAAAGACAACAACCTGGAAACTTCTTCACAGCTTCCTGGGGATGGTACCAGAAATCCAGGCAGACACAGCTTCTGCTCAGGATATTCACGACTGACCCATGAGGCAGGGGATTTGAAGGACTATTCATAGAATGCATTTGAATAACGAATCCATGCAAGGAAACTGCAGGCTGCTCATGGGCTTTTCACTGCTGAAAGAGGCAGAATTAATCAAATAGGCTCTTCCTTGCCTAGTTTCTTTCTTCAGCTCTGTGTTTTTCTGCTCTTCATTTCCCAGTGCTATGTTTTTTCCTGCAGCAGAGCTTTAAATATCCCAAGCAATGGTGGGTGCTGCTATTACTTCCCTTAGGGGTCTGTTCTTTAATAAACCTCTGCCAGGAAGAGGGTTTTTCCCCCGTCAACCTAAACTTTTCATAGCTTTACATCATGATGTTTTGCTTAGTTTTGCCCCTCAGTGTCATCCACAATAACTTCAACCCCTGGGACAGTTCAGAGGGTTATCATGTGTTATCTCATCCCAGCATGACTCTCATCTCTCCATTGGATGGACCGTGCATGTTTTTCTTAGTTGAATTACTTCTTCAACTGAAAGCCACATTTGATGCTAGCCTCTGTGTGTTCTCGAATGTCACATCATTTTGGTGGCTTCCCCACAGCCTGCAGTCAATTCAGTGTTAATGCCTGGTGGTTTGCAAGAGCCCGGTGATACAGTGAGCTTTTTAGCAGAGGTTTGGAGAAAGGAATACCCAATTTTACCATTTCTTAGTGGTAACACTTCCTAAGAAGCTGCTGCGAGAGAAGGTTTTTGTCCCCAGTGCCAGGAGATTTGGGGCAGATGAAGAAGGGGTTTTCCATTGGGTTTTCAGCCACTGGAGGGGAGTGTGCAGGCCTGGGAACCTCAGATGGGACTGCCGTGGGGACCGTTCTGCTTGTCTCCTCTCAGGGACTGCTGGCAACCTGCATGCTGCCTTGGGAATGGCCAAAAAAGACCTTCCTTAAAGAGGTGTGGGGAGATTTTCCCTAGGGGGGAGTTTTTGTGTCAAGCCTAGAATGTACATAATGGCTTAGACCCCGAGCATCAGGAGCTTGTATCCGCTTATCAAGCATTTTGCTAACGTAATTGAAAAAAGGTCTGAAGAAGCATTGTCCTTCAATGACAGAAGTCTGTTTTGCCATTAGTATCTACTCTTCCAGCTGTTTTATACTGCTGTCTCTCTCTCTCAGTCGTTTCATTCTGTTCTGTTAAGATGTTTCAATCAATTTACATGGAACTGTAGTAGGCAATGGTGTCCCTCTGTGACTACCACAGCTGTGGTCAAAACTTGTTGCTTTGAAGGTGGCTCCAATCTTTGCTACCTACACCCAGTCACTGCTAATTCTTCAGCTTTTCTCACAGGCATCTACTGACATATCTTCTGGCTAAAACGTATGCAAAATAATCTTGTTTTAGCTTTACCTCACTCTTTAATCCCTCTTTTCCTTTTTCAGCTGTGGTGTGAAACAATGTGCACGCTCCTGGAAGGTTGGGAGAGAGAATTCCACCTATAAATAAATACAAGACTACAGCCCGAAGGCTTTTATCCTGCTCTGTCTTCCCAAAGCTCCTCTGCGTCTTTTCATAACAAGCTGACTTTATTAGCTTTGGTTTCAGAAGTCAGTGAAGTTGCTGCCACTTACACCAGCATAAAACTGACCCTTAGGAAGGGATTAATCTTCTGTATCTTCCTGGAGTAGCGGATGTGATTAGAGAAATGGAGAGACTCTACAAGGCAGACACTCATCCCGCTTAACCCGACGTAGAGCTTTGTGTGGCTCCTGGGTATTCTTGTCATCAGCCCCTGTGGTGGTCAGCAGAAATGAGGTGGCATTTCCAGGGGTGCTGCGCTATCGTCTGGTAGCATGGGATGAGTTGCCTTTTGAAGCTGCCTCTCTCCCTCCATTGACCACTGCCTGTTTGTTGCATAACTTTGACCAAATGTTTAGTTTTTGGTGAAGAAAGTAAAAATGGATAAATCCCACCTTGTATTTTATATAGAAATGCATGAAAACGCCACTATTTTCAGTAAAATTATAGCTATGTACCTGTGCCGAGAGTCTGATGCAACAGATTTTGGTTTCTTGAAGCCCATCCAGGCTCTGAGCTCCTGGATGCAGTGGAGTCAAGGTGTATATGTTTCTTGGACTCTGGAACTCAGGAGGTGTTAAATGAATTAAATTAATGTCACCTTTACAATCCTTTGAGCGGGGTCTGTAGAGCAGTCCTTCATTGCTGGAAACTCTCACCCTGTGAAGAGATTCCTCTCCACCTTCCTCACTGCAATAAAAAGACTCTGCAGTTCTCTCAAATGCTCGATAGAAGCCCACACAAAGCATTAATGCATTTTAAGACAAAAAAAGTTAATGTACCGTACAGCTCAGTGTACTATTTAAACTTAATTTGATGAAATACCAACTACCAACAAATGTAAAAGGTCTGCAGTAAATATATGTAGTGCTCTCCGTAATGAAAGTGTCATCATAAGGTATAATTCATTATAGGCTCATCACTTTGCTTTTATGTTTCAGGTCATTAATTGCTGATAGAGGTTACAACGCAGAATGGATTAGGTGATAAAATTACATTTCAAAGTCTGCCCTTTTTCCTCTGAAGGCTAAGGAATTTATGCCTACAAAAGCAAAGTAGCATCCAAATATCTTAGAGCAGATGTAAACTATCAGCATTGTACTTCAATGCAGCTGCATGTAATGAAAACCTGAAATTGAATTTTAACTTAATAAAGTAGATTGTTTTTTAATTGAATGTTGGGTTTTTTTTTCCTTGACTGGGAACATTCCCACTCTTTAATTATGTTTCATTTAAGAGAAGAACAAATAAAATCAATTTATTTTCTGACAGTGAAAAGGGAGCATGCAGTATTTCTTAGCAGTTTGAAAAGCAGCACCTTGAGCAAATCTATTAAAATAATGTGCTTAAAACAAGCAGTCATTTATAATTAAAAGAGCTACTCTCTGTAAACAGCTTATATATCAAGAAATCATATATATTCTCACTCCATGCTGCATTTTTTTGCGAGGGCAGATGTATAATGTCAGATGAGGTATGGGGAGAGAAAACCATTCATAAAGGAGTCCCCCTTGGAGAAAGCTGCTGTTTTATTTAATGCTGGGCAGGTGCCTGGCAGGGACCATCCCAACATTGTCTGACCCTGCGGTCTCTGGTGCGTGTCTGACCCCTCCGTGCACCGAAATTCAGCCACTGGTCCCTGGCCCCACTTCACATTTACAAAATGGGGAAAAAAAAATATTCTTTGAGTTTCGCCACATTGACCCTGTTTTGCTGATAATGGAAGTACATTTCTGCGAATACCTTGTTCTCCTCAGTGGGGCTGCAGCAGCCTTCCTTTCTTCTGCTTTGATGCCTTGATCTGATTTTCAGGGTGAAAACAGTTGGGGCTGTACTTAGCTGGCTTTCTCAGTGACTAAAGTACACATTAGAAGGAATAAAACTACATTTAATGATAAATTTTCATGACGGTGTATCTTAAATACCCAAATTCTCCAAAGTTCTTTAAAGTTTCCTCTCTTCAGGACGTGTTGAGCAAAACATTTGTAGTCAGGATTTTTGATCTCAGTTGTAAAGTTTGGAACAAAAACATCAAAGATAAAATGTGAATGATCTCATGTTGCATTTGCGTGCACAGCATTGTTTCTTCTTTTGAGAATGACGGTGCTTCTGTTTGTGTTTTAGGACAGTTGCTTTTTTCTCTCTCTTGCTTACCTTATGCTGGTTTTGGTGTTAGAACAAAAGGGGGGTATTAAGAGACACCCTTACCCCAGGCAGGGAGAGAGGGGGGAAATGGCAAAAGCAATACCTCTGCTTTTCCATGGTGTTTTATGTTTTTTCCTTGTTCTTTCTCCGCTGGAAAGATTAAAAGAAAAAATAAGGAGAACAGGTTCCTGCTTTACTCCTTTTCTGTTGCTGATAGACTCTGCTGGAAATCTTGTATTCCCAGTTCATGGGAAATCATAACTTAAAAAAAAAATTTGATAGTAATAACATGTTTCTGTGGAATGGGAAAGCCAGAATATCTGCAAAGACAGAGTGGTGTTTTCTTTTGAGCATTTGGGGATGCTCTGCCCCTGCTGGGTGTGCTGCAGCCACTGTGCAGGAGGGCAATGAAAGCTGCGGGGGCACCCCAAAACCATGAGGTCTGGTGCATCGCAAACCAGGGTGTCCTTGCAAGCCGCTGGGGATGGATGTGAAGGGTGGGTAGAGGATGTCTGTGGTGGCTTGGTGGCACCACTTTCCTCAGAGCTGCCCTCCTGAGGCTGTGGGTGCACGGTGTCCCTTCCTAAATCAGTGCTCTGTGAGGAGGTTGTGCGGGAGCGGGTCTCCTATGGGGTGCCTTGCAATGACTTCAGATTATAGTTTTTTACTGCAGCAGCCAGGTGGTAAAGACTGACAGGGTAGAAAAGAACAAAAGGTGCTGGTTTTACAAAGGTGTATGTCTGAAATCCCTCACAGGCTGAAAGCCCAGGGTTTTGTAATGGGAAAATCTTCTCTGGTACAATCCAAAAATGGGAGCAGTGATGTGTGAGGCTTTGGGGTCTTACAGTATTGTAGCCAAGTCCCTGCCAGAAGCTACTTTCCTTCCCCCCCAACCTCTTTTCCTTATTTCACACCCTCTGGAGGAAAAATACCAAATGTAGATTTCATAGCTGTTTGATGGGGACAAAAGCAGAAAAGGCAAAAATACCTTTCTCTCCTCTCCTCTGCACATAGCGTGTCGCTGTGCCACGCTCAGTGCAGGCAGCAGATGCTATTCAGTCCATTCAGCCTCCGCTTTAATGAGCACGTACTTGAAAACTGAATTAACAGCTGATGAGATGGGATTTTGTTGCTTCAGTCCAAAGGTGATTAAACATTTACTGACATGTCTAAGCAAACACGGGATGAGGTGATGGGGTTTGAAGTGCTGCGACTACGCTGCTTGTGGAGCAATGCCTTCTGCAGAGCAGGTGGGGTAAGGATTAAATCAAACAAATGTATTTACACACGTGTGGGTAGCAAACTTTTATGAGGTTATTTTACAGAATAGCCATTTTTTTAAAGGTAGGACTGATCCCAGTTGTGACTTGCTAGCTGGAAAGGATGCTTACACTGCTTTCACCTCTGCATTCCAGTTACAGCTGCCCTGCTGTTGTGTTAATGCTGCGTATTGGGGCTTGCTTGTTGTGGGAAGTTTAGTGAAAGTATTTTCCTTGAAAGTTTCTTTCTCTTTGTCAAAAAGGCAGATTCCTTTATTTATTTTTTTTTTTAGTTCAGTGAAAAACTGGAAATCTTCAACCAGAATGAGAAAATAGTACTTATAATAATAATATTAATAATAATAATAATAATATTGCTAACTCATATAAATGGAAAAATATCAATGTACTGCAAAGGCCATATTAAAAGATTTCAGTTTACCAACAGCAAGCTACTCTGAAGTCTTTGGCTGGTATCAAGGCAAAGATTAACTCTAATAGGGATTTGAAAGAGCGTAATGAACTGGAGGGAGGATAATGCAAGGTGTCATATAGAGACCTTACAGATCCCCAGCACACTTGGCTCAGATTCCCCCAGAGCTATGTGGACTCTATGACAAAAATGAAGTTGCTTTTAAAAAGTATTTGGGCTCCACCAGCTGCAGGTCCACCAGATTTGTGTGATTGGTCTACTCTGTAACTGGTGTCAGTGGGGTCTTTTCACTGATTTTTAAGTGGTCTGGGGGATTCTGTGTCTTCAGCTATGGAAATAACTCATATTTCTGTTCCTGGGTGAATCCAGATGAAAACTGGGTTAAATGGAACACTTAGTTTAGCTAAGACAAAGCAGTTTCCTTCTTATCTCTACTGTTTTCCTAAAGACCTAAACCAATAAACAACAACTGAGGGGAACTTGTTTAAAATAAATAAACCCTCCCCCAAGCTCAAAATTGCTTCAAAATATAAAAAAAAAAAAAAAAAAAAGCAAAGTTGTTTCATTCAGGAAATGGGAAAATGAAACATTTTAATTTTTGCAGATTATTGTTATTTTTTCTTTGCTTTTTCTTCTCAGGCAGAAGTTTCAGGGAAGCCAATATGCATTTGCAAAACATTTTGATGTATTTGACCCTGCAGTTTTTAGTGTGGAAAAAGTGGTGACCAAAAAAAATTCTTTGAGTTTCCTATGGCTACAGAGGAAACTATCCTTGCACCAGCTGGATAGCTACATCCAGGGGCACCAGCTACATCCTTCTTTGCTGCAACCTTCCTATGTAGCCTTTCTTTAAAAATGAATGACATCAGTAATAAACCCCAAACCAGGAGATGTTTTCATTCGTGTGCTTAATGGGGCTCCTTGTCCTTGCCCCTTGTGGTGGTACGTCCTCGAGGCTCTCTCCCTGGGGGTGAACCTGGGAGAGGGGACATGACTGCTGCCTCCTCCTAGATCCCATGTGAAATAGCTAATCCCTATTTCAGCTCTGTTTGCAAGAAGTGGTGCACAACCCCCCCACCCCCCCCCACCCCCCCACCCCCCGCAAATACTAATTACAGGTTTGGAACATCCCTGGGGGAATATCTTAGGCCTGATTTCTTAGAATATCAAAAGGTAGCAGCCCAAATCTGATTAAGCATGGAGTGCTTGATGAATATGCTATGTCTGCAGAAAAGGAAGACTCTGTCAGACACCTCTCAGAGCAGCCAAGAGCAGCCACCATCACAAAAAATTTTAAACCACTGCACTTCATCTTTTCCCTCATTTTCTCGATCAGATCTTATCAGAGAGAGAGCCTGTGACTGCTGCGTGTGTATTGAAGATGAAGGAAGTGGCATCAGTTTCATCCCTGGTTAAATCTCCCACAACTGTCACCAAGCTCACGCTGCATGACCATGCGCTGGTTAACCAGCTAACCAGAGCTAACCACACAGTGATGGGGGATATTGGCACCCCAGGGGACTGCAGATCCCACCTTAGACATCTATCACAGGGTGAGGTGTCTCACCTGACCTCCTTTTTTCCTCTGTTTCCCCTGGAAAAAATACAGAATGAGAGCCTATGTTGCTTTTTAGGGGCTTCTGCTGTACTTCTGCTGATAGAGACAAACAGCCTTTAGGTCTAGTTGTAACCCATGATTTTCCATACTATTGCCTTAATCAAATTATCAGACATATCAGTTTTATTTATATACAAAAATCCTATGGATACCAGATATTTTACACTGTGGAACCTGACAGAAGGAGAACTTTGTGCTGGGGTATGGGATGTTAGAAATGATCATGGCAATGGAAGGAAGCTGGGAGAGACCCTAGGACGTCTAGTCTGTTCCCATATATCTAACATGTCTCCAGTGATGAATACTCCATAGCTTTTCTTGTCAAACTACTTTAGTGCTTTGTTACAATTACTGTTTTAAAGTATTTTTCCTAATGATAGTCTTATTTTCCCTTCTCATACTTTACTTAAAGCCCATTCAATTCTTAATGAATCTCAGCTGAAATATATTTAACCTAAAAAAATAAATAAGTTGTTTTGGCATGAAGAATATTTCCTTGTCTAATTTGCAGTCTGAACTCTCTGATGAATTTGACCTGAGTTCAAAATAGCTTCAGTTTCACCAAAACTCAACTCCTTGGTAAATTTACTATTCACAAAAGAGAAACCCTAGATTTAAATTCATTGACTCACTTCAGTTGCAGGAATGTGCTGACTTAAATTCAGAATAAATTCAGGAGGAGAAAATGCCATCAATACCGTGGGGCCCAAAGTAAACACAGAAAGAAAATAAGGATTATCCTGCATTTATATAATATAATGAAGTTCAAATTTACCTAGGTATAGACTAATATAATTGGGGATTTGGGTGAATCCCATAGCCAATGGCATCTTTTAAAGATAACCAGTCTTTTTAGAAATGAGATTAAGTGGGGGGGAAAGCCTAGTTATGCTAATTAAAGCTAAAAAAAAAAGACTAAGGAATAATTGAATTTAAGAAATAGCCCCCTGCTTAAAGAACATGAACTTGAATGCTCTAAAATATGTCTGATCCTTGTTCCCTGCTTTCAACTAATATCCTGGAGAGTGTGCAGCTGTGGCTTGAGTCAGTGCTCCGCGGCTGGGGCTGCACTCAGGTTCGGGTCAGAATAAAATTCAAGGGACTGGGTGGGCAGACAAATGCAAAATGCTCCACTTGTACTCACAGACAGGGATACTTGTGTGTATTGCTAATGTCTTCCTGGAAGCCCTTCGGAAAGCTTTTACAAGTGCGTAAGCTCAGGAAGAATCATGGTGGTAGGGGTGACGGTTTTACTGGCAGAGCAGTTTGCATCAAGCGGAGTAAGTCTCTGCGCTGAGATGATGCTCTGTGTGGCGCCTGGCATTGGAAGAAACAGCACCAAAGCTGACCGGGGATGAGAGCTAGCATGAGAAATGTGTCCTTCTGTTGACCAGAGCATTTCCAGCAGGTTCATGTTCAATACACTCTTCGAAATCAAAGCAAGATAACTCTCCAGGAGCAGAAGGCACTGCAGGGCTCTATCCTCCATCTCGGCACTAAGCACAGATTCTGCTCCTTGCAAAAGCTGCTCTTTCAGTGCAGACCAGCTGGGCTGCAGGACAGTTTCAGTGTCAGCTATTAAACCTACAGAAGGTAGCAACACCTTGTTTAAAAATATTATTAATTTATTAACTCACGACTTTGAAAAAGTATTTTTTTTTTTTTCCCCCTAGATCATTTCTGCATGATGTGCTTGGTGGCCCAGCAGTTTCCTCCCTCCTTCTTGTTGGTTCCTTGGCTTTGGTGGCTCTGCTAAAGTTACTTTTGATTCCTCCACCTTTGCCTGGACAGTGGGCTTGGGCACCCTCTTGCCTTACTCGCTCCTCTGCTTAATGTCAAGTGCAGACAGGTCCTTGGGCAGCTCCCAGGGCTGACACAGAGGAGCTGCCTGGGAGCTTTCCCAGACAGCAGCTAAACAGGTACGTCATCTTTTCATCATCTTTTTATCAGTGGTGCCCTTTCTTCTGCAGTTAGCATTTTCCATAGCCAAAATTTTGAGGGTGATCTCTGTTTTGCAAAGTCCTACATGGTCCTCCTGTTTTGGAGAGGAGATTTTGGCCAGAGGACAGTTGCAGCTGAATACAGCGAGGCTCTGGGTGAGAAGCATCGTGGCCCAGGCCACATTTGTCCCCTTAGCCACAAGAAATAGGGGCCTGAAACAGATGGAGGAGCATAAAAGAGGCAACCTGCAGGGTTTAATAACAATTTGGCTGAATTGCATGAGCAAAAGTGAAAAGTTTTGCTCCTTTAAGATACTGTTTGACAGATCACCAATCGCTAGCCAGAATGCAATGCAGAGCACCACCCAACTTACCCTTTTTTAGGGATATCTGCCCCTCTGCGAAGGTCATCCTGCCCGTGTTGCTTATCAATTCTTGGCAGCAGCAAAGAGTTGGCGTGCTCGGAGCACCACCACCCACCGTGACTGATGCTGTATCATTGTTTCTATACGTTTCCTCACCTTGCATTCATCTGTTGTTGCTTGGACTGTAGTACTTGCTGTATCCAAGTTGCTGTACTTGGGTAATAAAAAAACCAGATTGATTAGGGCCCAGCTGGTTGTACAGCACCGTGCGAAAAGGATCCAGCACCCACACACCACTGCAATACGAATGAGATGTTTATAAATTTTTTTGGGACTGAGAGAAGCTTGCTCATAAATGTGTATGCACACACAGACTCACACTCAGTTTAATTTAGTTGTTGGCTGAAGCAACTGTACTCCTCTGCCAATGATTTTGCAAGGATTAGGTATAATTTAAGAGCAGGACTTGGTTCTGTGCAAACAGTGCATGTATTATAATAGAGGCATTTCTCTGTTTCTATGTTTGGGGTAATGCTTTTGAAATGCATAGTGGTATGCTTACATCTGGTGCACTTATGAACTCTTGACTCTTTGAAGGAAGATAAAGGATCAATGGCTTTCCTAGTTTTAGAAACATGGAATTCTTCCTCCCGGGGAAATCTTTCCAGATAAGCAAAACATTTTGCTTGTTTGAGCAGAAATATTTATAAGTTGACTCCCAAAGAAAATTTTTGCTCAGACGGTGTAATAAGGTATTTCTCTCATTTGCACCCTCTCTAGCAAGAAGCACCTGCAGTCCCTGTAAGTGCAGAACAGCCTCAGAAATAACGGTGAGGTGCAGGATGAAGGGGGTTCATCAGTGTTCTTATTTTGCCGCTTAAAATAGAAAGGCAAGCATTTGCTTGTGCACTTGTGCTGGGAATAACATTACAGATAAAGCATTGCCCTTTATTCCCGAGCAATCACGGTGTACACTGTGTGTTTAAGCACATAATTTCTTGGCTTTTTGCCAAGGATCCCCTGCTTAAAAGTTAGCTGGAAGGAACTGTTTGATTTGGAAGGGGTACAATTCAGTGCGGTGTAAACATTTGCCTGTGAAATTCCTTTCTATTGTTGCATTTTATTTCAGTGGAATTGGCAGGGGGAGTCAACGCTGTTGTAATTCCATAGATTTTCTATTCAATAGATGCTGACCATAATTATGATTTATGAATTGGATTAACTCCCCCTCCTTTCTAAGCCACAGCATGGTGTGATGGGGAAGAGCTTAATGAAATCGCACCTCACTGCAACACCTCCTTTAACTCCTTCCTTACCTACGAAGTGCTGTGTGCATTGCTGGTGTTTGCAGTGGCGTGGACTTTGGTGTGAATACCCAGCGGATCTGGCAAAGTCCGGGGAAGATGGGGCCATGGGCAGATCACCATGGGATGCACGCCCAGAGCCTGCCAGGGCAGGGCGATTGCTGCTGGCTGTAAATCAGTGAGCGTTGGGTAAGAGGATGTGAAATACAGCTGTTAGGCTACCATGAACAGTATTTCTACTCACAAAACCTCATTTATGAGCAAAAAGGAAGCACATGTTACACATAAAGACCAGGATTTAATTTTAAGATTTACTAAAATCTTAACAGTCTAATCCAAGAGTCATCATTATTGGCCCAGATGTATTTATTATGGAAAGAGAAAGAATACATCTATGCAGAAAAAGATTTTAATAGTAATAATAATAATAATAGTAATACAGTTAAAATTGTTACTCATATGCTCTGTAGTTTCTACTCCTTTTCCTGGCATTATGTTCCCCCTGCTTTTTTGGGTGCTACAGTTGGAGGTTTCACCTTGGGGTTGGCCCTGGGTGTGTCACGGCGAGTGTCAGCATCAGCAGTCCTTTGCTGGGATAGGATGTCTATGCTGATGGTTTCTTCTTCCTCACCACTTGGAGTCATTTTTATTTGTTTGCTTACACACTTTTGTACCTTTTCCTTTCTTCATTGGTCCACAGCTCCACGTCACATCCCGATTTACTATGTATGGTGCTTTTACATATGTTAGATAATATTTCAGAGTATCTGAAATGCAGAAAAGAGAGATGTTGTTCTCTTAGTTGCCCCAGAAACTAGTTATGTCCACCTCTAGCACTGCATTTCTTTAACTGTCTGTGGGTGAGCTGTGTACAGGCGTGGGGTGTCCCATGCCAGCCTGTGCCTATCTCTTACCGTGTGGTGCCTGTACCCCTCTATGCCACATCCTGGGTCCCCACTTCTCAAAGCATCTCCTGTTGTAGCAGGTCTGGATTTCTCTACTCATCAGTGCATTAGTGATAAACATCTTGCTCTACCTAGAATAACAGCTTGTTACTGCTATCTGTATAAAACTATGGTTGTACCATACACGGATAAACAAAAGTAAAACAAATTAGCCACAGACAGTTGGTCAATTAGAAAAACTGCTGTTACAGCTAAACCAAGTAAGAGAAAGCTGCAGGCAGGTCAGAAAAAGTTCAGGCAGAGCAGAGCTGAGCCCATGCAAAGCTGGGGCAAAACTTATGGCCTGGAACTAGCGATGGCAATACCCTGTTACAGAGCTACACAGCTGCAGGATGACCGCTATTAAGGATACGTAGCAATGGTGCAAACTTGCTGCCAATGGAGTCAATGCTTCGCCAGGTGGGCAACATGAGTGCATATGATAAAGAAAAAAGGCACATGAAGTAGGTGAACTGGGGCAGGTAAACCACCACATTTAAGGGCCAATGGGTTTTGCCAGCATACTCTCTTTGGTGCTTGTTCTGTTAACTCACAAACACGAAAGTGGCATGGCCAGCTAGGCAGTTTTCTTCTTGGCTTGTTGCATTGACTGCAGTAGAGACTTCATATCCATTTTCTTTGGTTTCCTCCTGACTAATGTGCAGACATCCCAGTAACAGGTTATATACACATTGCAAAAGGACAAACGTGTAGAGGGATATGCCTCTAGCTGCACTTGAGGTGTAGTAATAAGTGACAGTCCTGAGCTAGTAATGTGCTGTGGATAAGAAAAGCAGGTGGTTCACAGGTGCAATATTGTCCAAAAATTACAGATTGAAGACATCTCCTCTCTTAACATCCCCAATGGCCTCACTCCTAAGGCTAGCATAGAATGCCAAAAACATGTGAAACACTTTTTTGTGCTTTACTCATGCATTGGGTAGGATGTTAGAGAAGCTGCTGAAATACCCAAAGCAAGCAAGTGCTTGGGTTTGTGCTGAGGAACAGTGCCCTGGGGAAGCAACTGATGAGTGATCCCCAAAGTGGTCATGCTGAATTTGTAGGGCTTATTGAGGATTTTGGAGCTGTCCCTGGAACACAAAGCCAGAGACATCCATAAGCCCCACTCACATGGCGTGGCACCTCTCTTCTCTCATCAGCTCGCTCAGTGCCTGGAGGGTGTTGCTGGGTGCAAGGCAGTCTAGTGGCACTCAACATCCCATGATGAGATTTAAATAAGCATCATGCTATGGTAGCTACCCTGATTTATCATCGAAAAATTTGCCCCAGGAATAACACTATCTGTACTCATTTATCTTCTGAGCGTGGCCAGCCCCACTCCTGTGTGCAGCAGCTCAAGATGGAGGAGCAACAAGCACAGTGTGGCTGAGCAAGGGTGGGTGAAGCTGACCCTTTGGACTTTGTGTACTGAAGTGCTATTTTGAAAAAATAAAAAAGATTGAAAAAAATACTGCTTAGTTCAGCCCCGTGTGTCCAGATGGAGTCACAGCTGGCTTGGTTTTGTCCTCCATCGGCCTCCCTTCCCTCAGCCATTCCCTGCTGCACTCCTCCTTCATTTTCCCTTCTTGTTAAGACAGGAATCTGTCTGAGCTGTGGCACGTAATTTGACTTCTGTTGTTTGATCTGTGATACCAAATCAATGTGACAGAGCTTATGCAAACAGGGCAAGAAGGATGGAAGGATGCCATGGGAGAGAAATGGGATGGCAGAATCAGGCCGTTGTTTTTGGGCTGAGGCACTCTTTGGTAGGTGAAGGGTAGGATTTAGTAGTACCAATGAGCAGACTTTTTTCAGAGTCCTGTTCTATTACCCTTTAAACACTGAGAAGGACACTTAAAAGATCAGTAAATCCTGAAAAAGAATTTCTTTATATTTGTTTAATACATTTAGCATTAAAAGAAGTCAGCATGTCCCTGCTTTGCTTTGGAATTAAAAGATATATTTTAAAAATATTTTTCTAGTCCTTTTAGAAGCACCTTTCCCACCAGGCTTGGATTGTCCCTTCAAGGTCTATTATTTCCCTTGCCTAAAAAATGCAACACCATGTCCTTCTCTCTCCCGGGCAGGGGATTGCAGAAGGGGAGGCTGAATTTTCATTTCTACTCTATACTGCACCAAGTGGGAGGGAGCCAAGCAGTGCATTTTTTTTCCTGAGCCCTCCCTTCTAACATGCCGAGTTGTAAGAAGTTTGCAGGTTGGTTCTTAAGTGCTTTAATCTGCTGTTTAATACCTGGGAGCCCTGGAGATTTGGAAGTGATGGTGGTCATGCCAGACTGGTAGGTGATGGAGTAAGTGGCTTCCGCAAATGCATTTAATAGACAGAAGGAGGCTGCGGTATAGCCATACGATTGATTTTTCAGGCTCTCTGATGGGTGAGGACCCCATTTCTGCTTGCATGAGGGGCTGCATTGGAGCAGAAACCTCAGTGCTGCACTCAGAGTTTAGGAAGCTACTTTTGAAAATTGGACATCTGGCGTTGATGAGGCTGTTAGTGCTATTTGTGAGCTGAACACATTGCTTTTCCCAAGGGCAGTGATGCATTGTAATTCTTCGCTGTTCATTAAACAAAATATTTTCCCAGTTTAATATCACAATAGTCATAATTACTCTGCTCATAAGGATCAAGGTTTACTAAATTCAAGTGATGCAATGGATGCAAAACCCACATAAGAATATTTTATCACTCATGCTATAAAGACTTCCCTATAGCAAACATATTTTTATATGCTGCAAACATCTTTAGAAGATTAACAGAAAACATCATAAAAATACTCCTTAAATTAAAGATTGCATTGACTTTAGTGGTGTACCCTTCCCCCATACTACCATTCTAGCAATAAAAACACGATGAGGTTTACATGGTTTCCAAACCGTAAAACACTCATTTTTCATTATTTCTCCAATCTGATAATGTAGAGTTGTGTTCATCTATAACTCAATACATTTTAATAAAAGGCCTGACATTTAAGAGAATGCTGATAGGAAACAAGCACAGAAAATAGGTTATAAACAAGTTAATGAGATTACTGCAAGAAAATTAATTGGAAATAAAAATGGGATCTATCAAAGAAACATACTGATATGTAGTTTGTACCTGAGGTGCATTTTTCCATGAGTTTTTAAAAGCATTATCAATGTAGGGCTCCAACATTACTGAACACCAAAATTATACTGTCTGACACCAACGTAATGACTGGCCTTACCTCCGTCTCCCCTTACTTCTGCCCGAATTATGCACCAGACAATTTTGCACCTACCTGGAACTACCACTGACTATTCAAGAAGGCAGGAGGTCTAGAAAAGAAGGTTTATTGTTATGTTATTTTTCTGCTATGACAGCAAAGTGACTCGAAAGGGTTTAAACCATTCTGAACAGAGGTGGCCAGAAGCCACAGCAGCAAAATGAGTGCATTTTTCTAAGGTAATTTCCAAAATCCAAAGCCTGGGGGTGTGTGGCCACCTCCCTGCATCCCGGCCCTATCCCTTGGAGGCTGGCTGGTCTGTGGGGGCAAAGACACCACGCTTACGTTTTCTCTCAGCATCTTCTTGATAGACCTGCCCCACTGGCATAGGAAAAGTAGGAACAAATAATTACAGCAGAGAATAATTATAGCTGTAGCACACTTGAATGAACCAGCGACTTCTCACATATTTCTCTTGGTGGTAGACAGGAACACGATCTAACGGATTATTTGTCACCATGCTGGAATTTTAATATATGCATGGGAAATAGTTTGCAGGACACTGTTTCCCATAGGAAGTGCCATATTATTTCCAAGACGCAACTTTATTCTGCTCTTCATTTACTAGAATTAAAAATATTGATCTCCTTGGTAAGCACGAGCCCTCTAACAATGATTGCTCTCTAACACAGTGGCAATACTGGATCCATTAATATAATTACATTATCGCAGAGGTGATATTGTATATTATTAGGCTGGAAGAGAGCAAGGAGTGGGATTAAACACATCACGCAATCAACCCTGAAGGTGTAATTCAATATAAATCATTTTTTAATCAACGGGAGGGTGTGTTACAGTCATTTGTTTGTGGTGCCTGTTTGTATTGAGAAAATGCAGCTGTATCAAAAAAGAGTTTATGTCTCTGGATGTATTTTTAAATCTTTTTTTTTTTTATTGGCCCATAGTACAATAGGCAAATGAGATATTCTCAAATAAATATTTGTCATCTGACATGCTTACGTGTCTTTTGTAGGAGACATACCACTGCAAACGGTAGGTTGAAAAAAATCCCTGGTCTCTAGTCTTTATGTTTACATATCACCTCCATTTTGCCTTTTTGTGATAATTCCTCCCGCAGTTAAGAGCAGAACAGGCAGCCGTGCTGCGGCCGTGGTCCGCTGCTGAGCACCCTGCCCTGAGCACTGCTGCTGGAGACGTGCTCCGGCTTTAGTTGCTGAATTTAATGCCATGCTCAGACCCCATTACATTAACGGATGGCAAAGAAACTATTTAATTGTCTCCTGCACTCTGAGGGTTAGTGGTTTTAATTGCATTGTGGCAGTTTAATGCATTAAAAGTTATGACTTTAATGTAAAGCAAAGAACGGCGTCTTTAGGAGGGAAGGGTGGTGTCCTCTTGTACCTGCCTTGAGTCAGCACAGGAAGGCTGCTGCAGAAGGAATATCGCTGGAGAAGGAAAGAGTGAATTTGTGCAACTCCGGCAGAAACAAGTGTGGTTCAGTGTGGTAGTGCAGCGGCTGCTCTCTCCCCTGACCAGCCTGCTGGTGCGTGGGATCATTCCTAGCTTATAAATGTCATAGATTTTCCCCCTTCTTAATTGAAGACGTGATGCCGGTGGGTTGCATGGGCAGCCTGACCTTTTCCTGCGAGGATGTGCCAATACCAGCAGGATTTCAGCAGTGCCCTGTTTGGGTATTGCTCACGGTCTGTGGTTTGTGGGAGACCTGGGAGATGTAAGAGGGACCGCAGGGGCAGGGGCTGAGTATTCCTAGCTCTGCTAAGTCTTGGCTTCCCCATCTCTTGGGGGAAAAAATTACCCCTTGACTTCCATGTTGCTTGATCTAAACAATTTTTCACCTGCTCTGAGATTTCCCAGCAAGCCAGTTTGATTCAGGGAGAGTAGCTGGGTCTAGAGGGCAACAATTGCCTTCCTCTTCTAACAGGTGGTGGGCAACCCCTGCCTAAGCACCAAAGCAGGTGGAGTGGGCAGAAATGGCACCGTCTGTTAATTGGCCCTGAAAATCCTCTGGTCTTTCATGTCGTCTGCACTGCTGATTGCCGCTCGGGAGCTGGAGCAGGATTGAAGAGCTGACCTCGCTTCTTCTCTGCAGTTTTTGCACTCTCAAGTAATTTAAAGGGTAAAGAAAAGATCCCTTAGCTGTTAGAGCTCTTAACAATTACTCGTTATATTAGCTGTACCTCCCCAAGACAGTTTGCCTAACAAATGAATCCGTTGTGCTGATATTGGATTCTTTGGAAAATTACTAAAGATTTTCAATTATACATGCTTCTTTCCCTAAGTTTAAAATGATATGTGCATGCATTATGGACTTAAATTAATATTTGATCTATTAATTGGAGATTGCACTTGGCAGCAAGTTATTTTTTTGTGGTGCAATGCTCTTGTACCCAGAGATAATATGATGACTGCATTTTTAGCAGCTTATAAATAAATAAAAATAAATGAAATTCTTCAAGAACTACTTATATTGAGCTATCAAAATGAATCACCTTGATTGCAGGGATGTTTGCTGTCTGACCTTACACTTTGCCTCATTCCTCTCTGCACAGTCCCTCTGGACCTGGGAGGAATATCTTCAGCGCTTCTGAGGTGTCCGACACATGAGCAGCACTACAGCTTTTTAGCGTCACATTGATTTTTGTGCTGTGAACAGGGTTTGTGAACCATTCGGTGAACTTAATTCCTTTCTTGTGTTTGTGCATTATCTAGGAGCAACCTGCTATTTTTATGCCTTCCCCAATACCTGCAAGGAACACTTCTGTGCCTGTATTGGAAGAAAAGCTCTTTCCAAGAGGGCTATTACGTGTATTTACTATTAATCAGGTGAAGACTCTACTAATTGGCAAAGCATTGTTTTAAAGGTTTATCAGATAACCTGAGCTCTGTGAGCGAGGGGAAAAAACCATCCTCTTTCACTTGTGAATTATTTGTGGATGTTCATAAGCGGAAGGTAAGGTCATTGTGCGAATGGTGAACTCAGCTTTTAAAAAACTGGCCAGTGACCAACACAGTGTTTAAATTGTTTATTCATAATATTGCATGAATGATAATAAATGCTTTAATGTGCGCATTACTGTGTTTGGAAATGACAAAAAAAAAGAAATAGGCTTAATTTGTCAAGAACTCATTAGTCTTTTTTTGGATCTTTGTCCTGCTGACCTCCTCGTAGTTAAGAGGTTTATTTCTACGAGCTCCTTCTGCGCAGTGGTCCAGCCCTTATCCTTTACACATCTTGCCTGGCTGCGGAGCTGGTATTTGCTGTTCGAAGGGACCACGCTGGAAGCAGCCCGGCAAAGCTCTTTCTGTGCCTGTCTAAATTAGTTATCAGTTATGCAACCAGGATATGTACATGAGAGGGGGAAAATATCAACTCACAGGAGTAATTTCATTAGCAAGTTAAATCATTCCCATGTGTCAGCTGTGCTTTAGCAAGACAAAAACTCTCACTAAACTGTTTTCTGTGGCTGATTGTGTCACTCATAAAGGCTGATGAAATCAAAGGAGGCTATTTGAATCTTTTACATGGCTGCCTTTCTGTCCTGGTTCCCATGAAGTGCTCTCAAACTCACAACATTTTTGATCCATCAGTCCACATAGCTCTTGCAGTAGCTGATATATAAGCTAACATAGATATTTTTGGGGCTGTCAGAAAACACAAGTGGCTGCTTCTCTTTTTATTAATAAAATCTATTAACAGCAGTTGTCTCCAACATCTCCTCAAACAAAATCTGCTTCAGCCCCCTCGTCCACTCATGGGAAGGAGCTCATTTCTTAAATGGAAATATGAGCAACTCTGTTTAAAGTAGTATAGGTGGCGATACTATATGCTGCATGCTGAACTGTTTCACTGTAGAGAAAGGAGGTGTGCATATTTTGAATCTCCAAGTTTTTCCACTTCTCCTCATTTGTGTGTTAATTATTCAAGCCATGATGAAACAGGTTATATCTGGAGAAATCAAAGCTCCATTGCGCAGAGCAAAATGAATCAAAGTTCATTTCAGAACAGAAGTAAAACACAGGAAAACCTGCAGGCAAGACTTCAGGAAGAGCTGAGGCACGTAAACCAAACTCCTGCTCCTTCTCCCTGTTCATCTGGCCGGATGGACCTTGTGACTGTCCTGTTTAACACAAGAAACAAGTGGTGGTTTGAAAGTTCCCATGTGCAATGTTTATGTGCATTCCCTCAGGAGGAATTGGGGGTGGGTCTTTTATTGGCATTGGAGATGTAGCGGTGTCACACATGGGACACCAGTGCCCAATGGATGCGTAAATGTCCCCAAGTCTCAGTCCCTTCTCTGCAGAGGGGCAGCTCTTTGCATGACCAAGACACTGGGCTATACACTGGGTTTGGAGAAGTCCTTGTACGCTATGGTAGACTATCATCTTACTGCCACTTCTCTGCTCGCTCTCTTGTATTGAACATCCCAGTTGAGCTATTGAGATGCAAAACAACAGCAGGCAGTTGTTTTGGGACTAGCATCACAGGGTTGTCCTTGAATCCAGGTGTTTACCCATCGCATGGAGGAGACGTTAGCATCTTGTCTATGAACCACCCTGCAAGTTCCCTTTCCCTCTCTTTTCTGTGGTGTTTGTATGTCTGAGAGTCCTTGTGCATATGAAGATTTTAGTACAGGGGCTGTAAGGGCACGATGGTTGGCTCTGCTAGGTCTAAACAAAAGAAGAGGTTCTAAATTACTGTTTGCCATTTTTCACTTTGATCTCATATTTAAGTGGTTTGAGATTTAGAGTCCACTCAGTAGTTGAGATGTTGCCTAGTTACCATTTTTGATATCACAGAATAATAATAAATAAAATGTCATTTTAATATTAAATGCTGTGGCTTAAGAATTGCAGATATGCTCCCTGTGCGTCAGACAGCCAAGTCAGAAATCCTCTTTTGAAAAAGCCCTGATTCTTCCTGGGAGACTTTGAAAACTGTCCTTTATAATATTTTTTTTTTTTTTATTTGACAGTCCCTGCATTGCATTTGCTCTGCAGTAGGGAATCTGAGACTGGGCATTTTGTTGGCAGGGCCCATTAACCCCAAGCATAAAATCTTGCTACTGGGGCCAGCTGTTATGGGCACAGAAAAGTCCAGCACTGCAGTAGCCACCACCCCAGTTGTTGCTCACTGTTGTGGTGTCCTGGTCTGCAGCGCTATATTTTGAACTGCCACATACTCATCGTGCTCATTGCAATACATTGCAGAGCTCCCCACCAAGCTGCCTTAGGAGAGCAGAAGGCTACTGCTGTTCAACGATGATACAATTTATGGGCAATGCCTGCTTTTGAGGTGGCTCTTGACTGCTGACCCTATTTCATCCTCAGTGCCTTGCAACATAAGAATTAGGCATTCTTCTTGCTTGCCAAACCTGACATTTGAGGAGAAGTGCACACAGTGCTGAGAAATCTTTCATTCTGTAGCAGCTGTCTAATCAGCAAAAAGGTGAACGTCTGTGCGAGCACATCAGAAATTTCTTGGGATACTGCCTGATTGTTGAAAATTGTCATATCTTTAACAATGGGCATATTTAGTACTATCTGGCATGCAGAAGACATCAGTTCCTAACCCTCAATCATCCCATTATGAACTCTACTGAAAGTGCTGGAGAGGGCAGAACATGAGACATAGCCGTCCTCCCTTCTACGTGTCACGCGCTGCTTCATCTGCTAACCATGACTTGATGGGATGGCTGAGACCTCCTCTCTGCTTGTGTGTTTTGTTCTGACCTTCCTCTCTCATTTCCTCCTCTATAAAGAATCCACTGATGCTGGTTTTTAATGACTTGCAAGTTATTAACAATAAACAAGAGGGGTCTGGAAATTTTTACTCTCAGAACTATTTAGTCCTATAATTCCCCCCCCCTTTTTTTTTTTTTTTGTCTCCTTCAGTAAAGACGTTTGTTTGGGGGTTTTGGCGAGTTTTTTTCTGGTAACGAAATGTATTCAGGCTTTCCTGGGTAAAGCCTGAAGTTTCCTGAGTGTCCTTTCCTGTGTAAGAAAATGCAGCAAGAAACACAGAGAAAGAGATTAAATTATGGAGTTCAGTAAGTACTTCATAATCAAGAATTATAAACTCAGGAAAGTTTCGTCTAGCATTTATATTTAAGAGGAATCTATGAAATGGTAAGAAACACATAGCTCAGGGATCTGAAGTGCCTTTAAAATCATTAACATTTAGAGATATGGACACTGAAATACTTTAACTGTATGGCTGTTCCATACTGTCATTGCATCACTTAATAACTGGCAGTAGTAAGCACTATATTAGGTGCTGAAGATAACGCTAATTCATGTAAAGGCTTTAAATTGATTTTAATTCCTGCAGCAACATAAAGTAATGAGAAAGTTCCACTGCAGCCAGCAGATATCAGTGAATCTTTCCCTAACCATTAACAGCAATATAGAAATACATGTATATACAGAGATAAATAGTTACACAGATATTTTAAAAGCTTGCGGTGTGTGTTTTCCAGTGACTAGAAATATCATGTAGAAGGATTTTTCTGGGTTTCTTGTTAACGAATCAGAATATTGATTTTTTTCTGATACAAGGAAATTCTCAGGCAAAAGTCCATACAGATCTGGAGTTGTGGCTGAAGACATGTATTCATAATTTAAGATTAAAATTCTTCCCAGGAATGGCACTGCAGTATCTTTCAAAGCAAGCAATGTACAGTATGAGCTACTCAGGGTACTGGTATTTGTTTAGAGTTAGGATGGACATTAAAACAAATGCTAATTTATCAAGCTAGAGGAAATCAGCAGTTAAGCTGCCCCCAGAAACCTTTTTTCTGCCTCATGGGGGCACCATGGATCATTTCGAGTGCCTGGAAATGTCTCTTCCAACTTTGCCCATCAGCTGGTTGCCTACACCTAATTCTTCAGCAGTGGAGAGAGATGAGTGCCAGTGGAGGGGAAAACCTCCCAACGGCTTTAGGAGGGAGGTGAGAGCCGTACCGTGAGCCTGGCTTTTCACCAGCTGAAGTGAACCTGTACCCTTCCAGACCAGAAGAATCCGAGTTCCACATTGAAAAGTTGCTGCAACTAATTTTAAGACATTCATGAAATAAATGTGAGTTTTGTCCTCTTTGTGGACAAGGTGCAATAAAGCAGAGTTAAAAGCCAGAGAGCTGCCTTAATTTTTCACTGCATTGTGAAGCTGAGCCAGCCTGTCTCCCCCTGAGAAGGTGTCCCCTGGCATTTCTCTTTGAGCACTCACTTTCTCTCTGTTTCCAGTTCTTTCTAGTTCACAGATAAACATTTTCTTTTGATACTCCTGAGCTGAAGCCAGTAGGACAAATGTGTCCTTGTGATGCAGGATTTCTAGTTAAATTGGCACCACTAGCATGGGCAGAGGAACTCTATATCTCTGCAGGACAGTAGAGCTTGGCATCCTCAGTTATGAGCAGATAAATCAAGATAAAGTATGATTTCAAAATAGGAAAGATAATTTTGATTTAAGATGAAAAGAAAATGTAAAGTGATATTGCAGAAGGAAATGGATCAGTTCTTGAAATGTACATATCTGGTAAATGTTTAAGCCAAGGGAGTTGAACAAGTTACCCAAGAAGCTGTCAAGTGCAGACATATTCTGAAGTAATTTTTTACTTTGATTGTTTTCTGTCTTTTTATGGAATTACTACCCTCAAAATAGTTATATCTCATCAAAGGATGAACATTTGCCATATTTCAATTTGAGAAACCAGATACCATTTTTTGAGCTGTTCATTAGGGAATTTTATTTTCTTGATTTACTTTGGTTCTGCTCAAGTTACTTTAACAGGAGTGAACTCGTCCTTCTCAGTTTTAAGGAACTAAACCCCAGTCATCTCTCTGAAGATGACACCTTCACTCTGTAGTTGCCTCAAACATATTTTGCAGCAGAATTATAAGCTATTAAAATATAAGCTTTTACTCTGAACACTAAAAAAATTCAGCTCAGGTGGCAAAAGCTGTCTTTCCTACAATAAAACCCTTTTTTGAAGATCTGATTAATGGAAACCACATCATTCAAGCTTAGCTGGCTAACAATATCTGCCAGTTCATCCGGCAGTTTGGGAAATTAATCCATGAAACTTAATTGGCTTTATATATTTACATTCATAATATTCAAAGGGAAACTCCAGTTTATCTGATGGGTTGCCCACGCTTCTCTTTGATGAGCCTTATCATGAATAAAGATGGCTTCAACTGAGTTTTGAAAAGAACCTGTAAAGCGTTGGGGATCTTGCAAGTCTCCAGGTAAAGCAACCTACATATCAAAGACTTATCTCCTAAGCTGGATTTTTCATAAATATGTGAAAAGAGTTGGTAGCTGATTTCTTTTTCCTTCCTTCCCCTGTCCTCCTTCCTCCATCCCTTGGCCATAAGAAAAAGCTATTCCCATTCTGCCTGTTCACACTTTGTCTCCAAAGCACACAGCCTGAGCTCAGGAAATCAACAAATAACATAACTTGTTGAGTCCTGTCCAAATGCCCATGCCATCCAACTCTGAGAGTGATTACGTTTATCAGGCAAACTGCACCTGCTGTGACACCAGCCATTCACATCTTATAAGAAGATGCTCAGTGGTTTATAAGGAGAATTTAGTGCCTGTTGCAAGCCAAGAAATCAATTTCCCAAGCCTCAGCGGACACCCAGACCACGGGTCCTTCCTGGAACCTAACTCAGATTGAATTAATGCTTCAATTCCACCTGGCAAAGATGATGTTAATGCAGAAGATGAGTTAGGAGAAAATAAATAGTGACTGCACTAAAAATGCATGTGGATGAAAGAGAATGCGCTTAAATGAAATAATGACTTCCAGATAGCATCACATAAAACCAGGAGACAGCTTTTAACTCAATAGGCAGGAAATTAGGCATGTGATTTCCGTATTATGAAGGGCAGATGCACACCTGATTCCCAGCAAGTTATGATGAAAGCTGCCCCGAAGCCTCTTCTGGAACTGCAGTTTTTCTATCAATTGTGCTCCATTTTGGTTATGAGGTTAGCAGCCCACCATGCCTTTACTAGAGTCTGCTTCCTCTGAAAACCACTCCCTCAGTCCCTTGATTTCTGGGGATATCCTAGCAACAGTTTTTGTGCGAGATTATATTTTCAGAAGTGCCACATGCATTGCCTTGTGCCTCAAAATTAAGCTGCAGTGTGTAGCTTTGATTTAACGGCTGCAGAAGGTTTCCCAACGTCTCAGACCGTGCTGTATGAGGTGGTGGTCCCCAACATGCCACAGTCTCATGATGTTTTGGCAGTTCAGATGGAAGACATTTTTGAGTTTTATTTTGTTGCCTTTCTATCTTTACGCCCTCCCCAGCCAAGGTAAGATGGTTCAGCTCAAGCAACATCAGCAGCACCAGCAAGAGCTGGTGGGCTGGTGGCCCCTCCGTGGTAGGCTGGCTGGTTAGCTCTGGAGGGCTGATCCATGATGAGCAATTCAGGGTTGTTTTTAATAGTGATGAGCATATTGAAGAAAGACTGAGGAAAGTTGCTGATGATCTACCATAAGCTTATGCAGAGAAAACTGGTATAACTTGATTTTATGCAACGATCAGCAACTAGTGACCATGAAACAAATGATATGACTTGCCTATGCCTTGCTAAGAGGAGAGAGAGGGTGAACATCACCTAACAGCAGCAGTCCATGCATGGCTGCTAGTGACTAGCCAGGTGTTTGCAGAGAGAAAGCTGGTGGATATCTTCATCAACCACCGAAGCAATGACAAGTGGAGGTAATTTTTTTAGATTTCGCTTTGGTTAAGGTAACACTGTAGAAGAGCTGACCAGAAAAAATAACCTGGTGGACATGAGCTGGTGAAAGAAAATAAGAGGAGAAAAAAGGAGAGGTTTGTCTTTTCTTTTAAGGGCAGACTTTGAGAAATTAAGGGAAGCAGTGAAATCATCTGGAGGGAAGAGTGAAGTAGAGCTGCAGTGGGTTCAGTGTGGAGGAGACATGGAGCTTTGGAAGCCAAAGGTACAAAAACGACTTAACATTTATGTCACAAGCAGAAGGGTTTTTTGCAATGACTGTGAATAGCCATCTTGAAAAGACTATTAGGAGTAATCAAAGAGGTACATGGGCAGTAAAGGGGGCTGCTCAGCAATAAAAAACAGATATTGAGGTCAGAAAGAGATCATGACTTGAAACGAGATCTTGCTCAACTCAGGCTCAATTAGACTTGAGAGAGAGAGACTGGGTAGCCAAGTGAATCAGCAATTATAAGTCTGGTATCAAGGGCTTTTATGAATTTTCTCAAATGAGGGATGGTACAGTATAACTGGAGAATAGCCGACACACTGTTATCCTTTTATTTAGGAAAAAGTAAAAAGTGATGTGGGTGGTTATAGCCTCCTTGGTCTGACCTTGCTACTCTACAAGATAGTGGCATCAAGGGAAATAAAAACCAGGGTACAACCCACTGTGATGGATGGCAAAAGGTAGCTTGTGCTAGACTAATCTATTAACTTCCTGTAGTAAGATAACTGAAGTGATATCTCACTCGATGGGAAATGTGGGAGATATGACATTAGAGAGGAAAAGATGTTCTTAGAAGAGCCAGTATGGTGGCTGGTGGTGTCAAGTCACTCACTGCAAATAAGAAGCAAAGAAAAGGACTGAAACTATGAACATTTTTTATTGTATTCAAATCCTACTTCAGGCAGGATAATCCCATTCTTCCGAATACTTAAGTTTCCAAAAGGGGAAAAAAAATATAATTTAAGCTTTGTTTTGTGTAGCCCCACATTTCCCCCTAGGAGAACTCCCTCCTACTCCTTCCATCAAATAGGCACTTGTGCTGCTCACAAGTCTGTGACTGGGAGCAGAGACCAGTTTTTGGAACATGGCTGTTGTGGGTCAGGAGCAGGGCACGAACTGTGGACAAGGACGGCGCTTGTTTGGCACAGAAAGGTAGAGATGGCATTAGGAACTCACAGGCTGGCTTGTAGGAAGGCACAAGAAAGCACAAAGAAGAGGACTGGAAAGTCAAGGAGACAGCAGAACCCCAAGTGTCCCTGTCCCTTTGCCTTTGGCTGTGAGCAGGATGGGGAACTGCAGCAAGGAACTGGGCAAGGATTGCTGCAGCAAAGCATTGCATGAATTGACAAACTGGGACTTCTGGCCATCTGGAGAACTTCAAAGAGTTTTATTTGGATTTGGCCTGCTTTTCCTTTGCTGACATGGTGCTAGTAATACTGCTCACCAGTCCTTCTTCCTCTCCGTGCATCAGCCAGATGCTTATTTAGAGGGTCACATGCCCGCTCTTGCTGGATCACTGCTGTAAAGAAATATGTTTATTAGTAATAAGAAAGACAATCAGGTTACCGAGTTTGGAATCAGAAACTAGGTTTTCAGCCAGGAGGATATGGGGAACAAGGTCCATTAGTGTTATGCTGGTGAAACTGAGGTGACTCTAGACCGATCAGCAGGTTTCCTACATGTAGAGTAGTCCTATCCCAGGGCCCTATCCCAAAAGAGCGTTTGTTCTGTCCTCAGTGTATTTCAAACACATTGGGAACACAGTTGGTTTTGTCTAAATGACAATTCCTCCTGTTTTTTCCTAATGAAACTGGCAACATGGCCAGTAAATCTTGCCAGCACTGTTCTGCTTCACAACAATCCCATCTCCTTGATATGATGCTGAAGTTTTATCCCTCCAGTTTACTGTACTTCATTTTGGGAGATGATTTCTAAAGGGAAACCCATCCCAATAACAACTAAAACTTAGCCCGTTCCCATAAGCTAGGCAGAATTACCTCTCAAAACACAGAGGGATAAATCAAACCCCAGATCAGAAAACTACTGAATTTCAGCATTCAAACCGTTCCTAGGCAGCATTCCTCCTCCCTTTTGGGAACTGGAAACATAATACACCCCTGGCATCCTTTTAGTACAGCTTCCCTGCTGGTTATAGAACCATAGAATCATTTAGGTTGGAAAAGACCTATAATATCATCGAGTCCAACTGTTAACCCAACACTGCCAAGCCCACCACTAAACCATGTCCCTAAGGGCCATACCTACAGGTCTTTTAAATACCCCCAGGGATGGTGACTCCACTACTTCCCTGGGCAGCCTGTTCCAGTGCTTGACAACCCTTCTAGTGAAGAAATTTTTCCTAATATCCAAACTAAACCTCCCCTGATGCAGCTTGAGGGCATTTCCTCTCGTCCTGTCACTAGTGACTTGGGAGAAGAGACCGACCCCCACCTCACCACAACCTCCTTTCAGGCAGTTGCAGAGAGCGATAAGGTCTCCCCTCAGCCTCCTCTTCTCCAGGCTGAACCCCCCCAGCTCCCTCAGCCGCTCCCCATCACACTTGTTCTCCAGACCCTTCCCCAGCTCCGTTGCCCTTCTCTGGACACGCTCCAGCACCTCCATGTCCTTCTTGTCCCGAGGGGCCCAAAACTGAGCACAGCATTCGAGGTGCGGCCTCACCAGTGCCGAGCACAGGGGCACCATCCCTGCCCTGCTCCTGCTGGCCACACTATTGCTGGTACAAGCCAGGATGCCATTGGCCTTCTTGGCCACCTGGGCACACTGCTTATATTTTAGACTAACCTCTTTTAGGGTTAATGAGGTAGTAAATTATGTACTTTTATGGCATTGGCCAATGTCTTGATAAGTGCTGGCTGGGTGCATCACTGTTGGCATCCCTGGATTGCTCTGTCAGTGCTATGGCTGTTGCTGCTGCAGACTCTTCAAAACAGGATGGCTGAGCTCTGTGAGAGCCCAATTCCTTACTCATCCCCTTCATCCACTGCAACTGGGGGATTAGTAGCTATTTTAAGCCTAACAAATTAAAAGGACTTGCACCAGATTTTGTGGTTACTGCTATCCCAGGTCTTGCCTGATCCCAGCAAAAAAAATTTTCAGCTCCCAGCAATAGAAATTACATTACTGGTGCAACTGAAAAAGTCATCAGATTATTACTAAAACTGGCCACATTTTATTTGTCATCTTCCAGCATTCTCCTTTAGGACGTGGCATTGGTGGCCCAGGCGGTGGAGAGCAAAGTCACACTCAGGGTTCAGCAAGAGAGAGCTTGTGTTTGTGAACTGTCCAACACCTTGGAGGGGTAGACATGCCCTCACAGAAGCGCTCTCTGGCAGAAACTCTGCTCTTGCTACCCTCCCCACCAAATGACTTGTGTCAGCCCTCCTTAATTGCTTCAGGCAAAATGAATCAGGTTAACGAAGATCTGCTGCATAAAGTCTGGCTGCTAACCCAGTCTAATTTAGCTGAAGTGGGCTTGGAAAGGCTCAGGCAAGTAGCTCCTGAGGCAGCTCTGGTAAGACCATCATCTGCAGGCCAGGGGGCCAGGGACAGAGCTGCTTGCTGGCAGAGGAAGACACAAGGTTTGGAGGATGGTAAGCTCCCTGCATTGTGGATTAGATTTTTATCTTATATGTTTGCTTTCTACATGCCAGAGTCCTCTGTCTCTTGCTTGCTGAATGTTTTCTGCTGCATTGAGGACTCCAATGTGAAACTGCAGAACAGTGATTAACAGCTTCTCCATAGGTGACTTGCACAAATGTGTTTTGAAGCAGAAGTATGGAGCTGGGTACAGACAGCATTCCAAAAGAGGTAGCTGGCATCTTACCGAGACAGTTTTTGTGCTGAATCCACAAAGGACAAGCAGACCAATCTACTCATGTTGTCGTGTTTCTGACTGAGCTGCTCTCCATTTTTGGCCTCGGTAGCCTATACAGATGTGAATGTCCAGTCCATTACTTTGCAAGCTCCTGTTTTTACCAGCCACCTGACCATTTACTTATTTAAATCCTAGATTGTAAAGATTACTTTCAGAACAGGGATAATCTTGGCACATCTCATTTGCTCAATGCTGGCTCTAGCAGTGCTGTGGTTCCTCATTAGAGTCCTTAAATGAGACTTCAGTTAAAATTTTGCAATGGTGGTTTGCTAAATTATCTTTGCTTTCAGGCCTGCTGTGTTGTAGCTCTCTGAAATGACCTGGCCACCTGATTATTCCTTTAACCAGGAAATTCTTTGGGAATTAAGTAGCTTCAGGCCATAGGTAGCAGGGAGAAATATAGCATCACTAGGCTGGGTACATGATCTAGCAGGGTCGGAGCATAATTTCCTAGTAGCAAGTTGAAAAACAATCAAAGGAACTGTCTTTTCACTCAATGCATAAAATCACTAGCCCCTGGGTATCCCAGTTAAAGAATCCCTAGCTATGCCTGTTTTCCCTTAAACCTCTAGTTCCCACCACCATGGGACAGGAGTTGCTGGGCTCTAGGGCAGCTATTTTTCTGCATATGATAGTTTATTTTATTCAGCTGTTGCTTTCTTGGAGCACACCCAAATATCACAAGCAGTGCAAACAGCTGCTGATGTGCAGGCAACATAGAGTGTGCAGTGCTTCAAACCCTGTTCAGCTGCTGATCCCAGTTTCCTGGATTTGTCAGGCTGGTGCAATCAGTCTGAAGGATTTTAGCCCTGCAAATGCTAACAGTGATGGACGCTGGCCTGACTGACCTGCTCTCCTTAAAGACTTACTTGTGCAGCAGGTTGCTTGAGGCTGGGGATGATGTCTGAAGAGTTTCTTAAAGGAAATAGGATCTGCAAATCCTTTCCTTGCACTGCTGTAGCCTCTCTGTTCATTAGGGCTTGCTGAAATGATAGATAAATGTCATACCTGGGTTTTTGCTTTAAGCATATGTAGAATGAATGATGTAGCTTATATAATTTATCTGGGTGTTGGTGATTTCTTCGGCTAAGGCAGTGACTCATTTCAGAAACCAGGGCAATAAGCACAGGAAACCAATGTCCTAACAAATTTTGAATTCTGTGTGCCATGAAATAAGTTAATATTTTGGCCAGGATGGGGAACTTTGAGCTGGAGTGCAGTGCTGTCTAATCAATGGTGAACTGGGTGTGGTAAGAAATGCTCAGGAGGCAAAGTTTTTTAGTATTAGATCTTCAAATAAATCCAGCTGGCTCTAGAAACAAGAGCTCTTCTCATATTTTCTCATTTTCTTTCCTAGAAATGCTTTCCCAGTGAAAACTACACCCCTTAGATACAAATTCGATGAAAATGTAATGAATGCATTTACCACTGTACTTGCTTACCCCAAAGGAAAGTAAAAAGAAAATACAATCAGAATTTGACTCCTATTTTTTATAACATTTTTTGCATTTAAAGTGCTAAATGACTGGCATCACACTAAGGAAATTGATTTGTATTTGTATTTGATTTTGATTCGCCTAACTGAAAGAGTCTGTTTTGGTTAAAATGACTTTGCTAGCTGGCTGTTGATCAGCTTACACCTGTTGTGGTTTAGCCCTGGTCAGCAACTGAGCACCACACAGCTGCTCGCTCGATGGGGGAGAGAATCGGAAGGGCCAAAGTAAGAAAACTCATGGGTTGAGATAAGAACAGTTTAATAATTAAAATAAAACAGCAATAATACTAATATAATGAAAAGGAAAATAATGAGTGAGAGATGAAACACTGGAAGAAGAGGGGAAAAAAAGGAAAAAAACCAAAACTAAACAACAAGTGCTGCAACCGCTCACCACCCGCTGACCGAGGCTGCCGGTCCCTGAGCTGTGATCGCTGTCTCCCCCAGCCAATTCACCCCAGTTAATATACTGGGCATGACGTCACATGATATGGAATACCCTTTGGCCAAATCGAATCAGCTCTCCTGGTTGTATCCCCTCCCCTCCCGGCTTCTTGTGCACCTGGCAGAGCATGGGAAGCTGGAAAGTCCTTGACTAGTGTAAACACTACCCAGCAACAACTAAAACACCAGGGTGTTATCAACATTATTTGCATACCAAGTCTAAAACACAGCACAGAAGAAAATCAACTATCCCAGCTAAAACCGTGACAACCCATGAAGGGAGAAACCTTACACCAAGTAGCAGTGAAGCCTGTCTCTCCTATTCCTCCTATTCTGTGTTAATATACTTCAGGGATGATCAGAAATGGCAAATTCATAACTAGTAATTGTTTTTCCCTGAGGGGTGGAGACTGTGGTGTTCAAGAAAGATAATTTCAACTGGAGATGTAACAGGACTTGAATGCCTAATTCCTCTGAAAAGTCCTTGCTTGCACATGTAGACCCAGAATCAGTGGAAAGAGGATGATTGTCACAGGCTCTGTGCTGAGTCTTTGGTCAGCAACCCATTAAAGTCCATGTGAAGATGGCGCCTACCCCTTTAGCAGCCACTTGCCTTTGCTGCTGTCAGTTTTCCATGTTAATGTTCTCCTGACTCTGATGCTCTTCTGCCTTCTGCTGTTCATGCTTCACTGCCCACTTTGAACCTCTCCACTTGCTCGTGCCTACCTTCTTCTTACCCCCAGGCTTTTGCCCAAGCCTTATTCTCTGCTCCTCACCTCTCCCTGCTTCTTGGTCCTTTCCTTTCCTTGATCCACACTGTGTGATATATCTCATATGAATAATTATTTCCCACTCCTATCCATCACCATCTTTTCCCAGATGCTTTCTGCAGTTGGGGGAGGTAGTGATGGTGTAGGTCATGTTATGGTGTTGCTTGTATTTAACTACAGCCATTATTGAACCCTGCTGTGACCAGTTGCTTCATGATGGTACAGGTCACTCAGATGAAGAGGCATGCAAATGACTTTGGGGTTTCACTCCTTGCACTGCATGCTGAATGTATAGCCAGGGTGAATTGCCAACACGTGTTTCTGGACTTCACTGTGTAGTGTATGGGCTTGTGGTCATTAAAACTCTGTTTGCAGCAGGAAGCTGTGTGGAAAATGCTGTCTGTGCTGCCAATGTGATCTTGGGGAGAAACTGGGAACAGAAAAATTTCTTGCTTCTTTTGACTGTATTTTCTGCTGTCCCATCTCACAATATACCCAGAGGTGCATGAAAATGATGAAAATTCTGATTACTTATATGAACAATGTGGAAAAGAACAGCTTTGGAATTAAAATTCAGAGAGAAATTGAATCCCATAACAGAGTCTGCATCTATATTCAAGATATGCTAATATGCTGTTCCATGAGATCTTTGAATTCAATCAGGAAATCACCTAACAATAAAAGCCTAAAAATATATATAGAATAGAAGACAAGTGAGAAAGCCAGTTGATGACATTGATAAAATCTCAGCAGAGATCTAGACAAACCTGACTGATGTCTAAAAATCTTTTAAAAATAAGCTATTAATCCAATGCAAGTGTTTATGCCTGGTTTCTTTTTGTTAGCTCTTGCCTGGTGTTGGCACAGTGAATGAACACAGTTAATCTCTGGGTTTTGTTTTGTTTTTTTCCTCTCCCCTCGCCCCAGCATGATCTTGGAGTTCTGAAGAAATGAGCTGGCCTAGACAAAGCAGTAGGTTTCTAATTTAGTTTATTTATTATGTAACTGAATGTAATTGCTAGTAGAAAAAACAAGTTATTGCTGGCTGATGTGCCTAGTTAACAAGAACAAAGACCAATTCAAATACAACTCCAGTTTAGTAACATTACTTGGCTTTTTGATAGGCATGACAGGAGCTTGTTAGTTATTTCTTACTGCAGAGCCATGCGGTATTTGGTGCGGTTACAGGAGAAAATGTTCAGAGCACAATAGGTAGTGGCAGTGCCTGACTGCACAGAAGTTGCTGGGGCTTGGTGCCTCGTGCAGTCGTCTGAGTCCAGATGTTCAAGTATCTGTGGGCGATTAAGCCTGTTGATTATTGTGCATGCTAAGAACTTGCATGCATTTAAGTGTCAGGGCCTTCGTCCTTAGAGAGGTCTCTGTCATTCAGTGACAGCGTCTTGTATGATTTTGCTGGCAGTCTTGCCTGAAGAAACTGAGTGTTAGCAGCAGAGAAAAGGCGTGCATTGCAGGATACAAAGATCACTAATTGGCTGGTCCTGTGGGAGATACTGAAGGGGTTTTGTGGAGCTAAAGTATCTCCAGAAGATTTTTCTGAAGGGAAGAATGTTAAGTAATTGCCTTATGCAATATGCAAAGCACATGATTGCAGACAGTCCAACCGTTGTTCAGAGACTGGAGAGATCTCGGGGGTGCTGCATGCTGTCTGCAGGAAGGGAGGTGAGGGGAGCGACTACTGGATCACCGTAAACTGTCAGACACTTAGCTATGGTCCATCAGATCTATGAGTTGTTCTTAATATGGGGGTTGAATAACTGAATTATTCAGAGGGGCTGCAGCTCACACTGCAGTGCTGCAGGTAGATGCAGTGAAAGTGTATCATCTCCCAGTGTGTGACAGTGTGCCTTAGGAACCTGGAATTTTTGTAGGAAAATTATTGTTTCCACTTCAGAAGCACAGGATCTTTTATGCTGAACAGGCACTTTCACACTGCCCACAGGTACTCTGATCGTGATGCAAATCAACCTGAGGTTTGAATGTTCCTGTGTTACACTGAGCAAAAGAAGTTTGCAAGCTGTACTTAAAAAAAAAATTATAATAATTTCATTATATCTACTGATTCTCATACCTGCTCTTTAAACGCTCTCATTTACCTTTGGCAGCAATGTGACATGCCCTGCCTTTTTCTAGAGACCCTTAGCTAGTTTTTCATGTGAAATGGTGGTTTGTATAAGAGTTACCACAGTTTTTGGCATGTTTTTCTGGCAAATCTGGAACTATGTATTCATCTCTCTGGCAACCCAGGTAAGATAAGACTAATTTCCAACCCTCACCTATAATTAAAAATCTTCCGAGTTCAGTCTTCCTTAATGACCGTAATCCATTGTGCTGCCTCTTCAGTGATAAATGATTCAATAACAAGGTTTTGTGTTCATTGTTGCGCTTCTGTTGCTTGTTCTTCTTGGTGCTTTCCAGTGACCAGAAGTGTGAACACTGACAGAAGAAAGGAAAACTTCAGCTCTTTATTTATTACTTGCTCTAACACCTCAAAAGCATGGGAAACCTTACAATGAAAGTCTCTTCCTCTGCAGTTTCTGTCCCACTGGCTAGATTCCTCTCCTGCATATGAATGTGTGTCTCAAACTCCAGGAAATTTTCTTGCCCCTAGAAATTTGCATGGCCTGATATTGGTTGGTTTGTTGGTCACCATGAAAATTAGGAGGAGAACCTGTACTGCCTAATACAAGGGTCTATAGTGGCAATTGGTGGTATCTAAATCCTGACAGGCAACTTATTTCTGATGACTGCTGTGTCTGTGTAAAAGGAAAAAAGAAATTGATGACATCCATCTGGATACTCCTAAATCCTGTACTCTGTCCTATTTATAAAAAGTCATTCTGAGCTGATATGGCACAGAAGGACAATAATATTCCAGTATCCAAAAAAAAACCTTACCCTGACTAGTCTGCCTGAGACCTGGGGAGTTCTTAGCTGTCTAAAGTGTTTGTATTGTGGAGGAGTGTAAAGTGCATGTGTGGTCAGCAGCCCTGGAGGCTGCTTTTGTGGATTAAATTAAGAGGAAGAAAAAACCCAACCAAACCCAAAACATTTAGTACTTGAGAGCTTAAAATATGTTGCTGCCAGTGCTCATTTAGGGCATGGATGTGGCATATGTCACCTTTTGTGTGCTGCTGCAGGGGTGGGGGGAGAGAAAATAATTTATTTTCATGCTTTCAGATCAAGGAGAGACCTTGCTGCTGCTAGCATCCACCCAAGTGTGAGAGTCTGCCTTGTCCCCATACTCCAAACACATGAGGTCTGGAAGTCCTCATGCGTTCTTATTTTGAAGTACTAACATCTCAAATTACATGTAAAAAACCCACACTGCAAATATTCATGGCTGACTTGTCAATAGGATTGTTTCATACTTTTAGATGTTTCATTTGCCTGCCTTTTTTTTAAAAAACTTTGATACTTGTTTTCTGGGAAGGAATTAAACAGTTTTTGGATCTTCTGTAATAAATAAATCCAGTCTGGCCCTCTTAATTCTTTGAATAATTGCAAAGAGATTTGAAATTCCTTATGGAGTGAGCATTTCCCCAAGATTACAAGGAAATTACCTACATTTTAAGCCAGTCTAATTTCTCTATCCAGGTTTAACTGTTATCTTAATTCATGTACCAGACTGAGACTTCCTCATAAAAATATGAATCAATTATGTATTTGAGAAACTACATGAAGTCTTGCACATGAGTTTTGCACATGCTTTTTCCTCTTTTCCTAAGAAAACAAAGCTCGGAAAGCTTGGTATCTTTCTTCTCCTTCCCCTACATCCAAAGCAGTGTGCTATACATTGGCCCACTTCACTTAAACTGTGGAAAACAGGAAGTTCTGCTGCTCATGAAGCTACCTATTCTCATTATCTCTCCAGCTTGTGGAAATGGGAGAATGATTGATGCTAGCATGATCTTAAATGCAGGACTTGTAATGCTAGTACATGGAGAACTTGGATGCTAGTAACTGGAGGAGCGTGAAGAGTTGCTCTTCAGTCTGTGTGATCATTCAGACCCAGATTGAATTCCATGTGTTTCTGAAGAATTAAAGCATGTATCTTTTTCCTTCCATAATGAATTATTTCCTATTATTCCTAAGCATGGTTCTGCTGCGGTTAAAATTTTTGCTCAATGTTTGGAAATGGATGAAGGGACAGAGTGTACCCTCAGCGAGTTTGCTGATGAATCGACCCTGGGAGGAGTAGCTGCCATTCAGTGACACCTGGACAGGCTGGAGAGCTGGGCCACAGGGAACCTCATGGAATTCAACAAGAGCAAGTGTAAGGTCCTGCCCCTGGGGAGGAACAACCCCACGCACCAGTACAGGCTGGGGGCTGACCTGCTGGAGAGCGGCTCTGCTGAGAAGGCCCTGGCAGTGCTGGTGGGCAGCAGGGTGACCATGAGCCAGCAACGTGCCCGTGTGGGCAAGGAGGCCAGCGGTGTCCTGGGGTGCATTCAAAGGAGTGTGGCCAGCAGGGGAGGGAGGTTATCCTCCCCCTCTACCCCACCCTGGTGAGGCCACAGCTGGAGTGCTGCGTCCAGTTCTGGGCTCCCCAGTTCAAGAAGGACAGGGAGCTACTGGAGAGAGTCCAGGGGAGAGCTACCAAGATGCTCAGGGGAATGGAGCATCTCCCTTATGAGGGAAGGCTGAGAGACCTGGGTCTGTTCAGCCTGGAGAAGAGAAGACTGAGGGGGATCTTATCAATGTTTATAAATATCTGAAGGGCAGGTGTCAAGAGGATGGGGCCGGGCTCTTTTCAGTGGTGCCCAATGCCAGGACAAGGGGCAACGAGCACAAGCTGGAACACGGGAAGTTCCACCTAAACATGAGAAAAGACTCCTTTGCTGTGCGGGTGCCAGAGCAGTGGAAAAGGCTGCCCAGAGAGGGTGTGGGGTCTCCTTCCCTGGAGACATTCAAACCCACCTGGACGCGGTGCTGTGCCCCCTGCTCTGGGTGTGCCTGCTCAAGCAGGGGGGTTGGACAAGGTGATCTCCAGAGGTCCCTTCCAACCCCTGCCATTCTGTGGCTGAGTAAAGACTCAGGTGAATCAACTCTCTTCTTTAAATTTGGTGTACTTGCTGTTGGCCCAAGGATGCTCAGAACTCCAAATTTAAGATGCTTCAGAGCAAGGATGTTCTGATATCTATATAATGCTTCTTTCTATACCTCCTTCTACTTTTTCTTAAAGTCAGTGGAGTCTCATGTTTCTTTTTTTGTGAGAGGTGGATCTGCTGCCTTAGTGGTTTTGGAGGATATGTTGCCTCATGAAGAGTGGCTCATTCTGCTGACTCAAGGCTACGGCTCCCTGGATCAGCAGGGCCAAGAGTCTGGGAGCAGCTTTTGGATGCCTGGATTTCACATAGATTCTAGGTTTAGCTACCAAGGCTGTGTGCATGAATCAACAAAACAGGGCCAGGGAACTTCTTTGGGCCCTGGTGAGAGCAACTGTGGTTAGAAAGAGAAAAATACTGAACAGAAGAAGCTTTCTGCTGAAAAATACTGATGGAGAAATTGTCTGGGAGCTGTAAGCCTGGGAACTAGGACCTGGAACAGAATTATCATCATCATTGGATGCTACAGGTGAAAAATAGACACTAACAACATCTATTCACTTCTTGAAGTGGTGGTGTCCTATGCCCTCTTATGTCTCTGATATAAAAAGGACTTATTTTTTATCCAAAATGGAGCCTCTCTCTTTGACAACTTCCTGTGTTGCATGCACTTTTCCTCTCCTAAAGAGTCTGAATTCTGCATGAACTGCCCATGAGATCTCAGACCCTCACTGGGAATGTTCAGCAGACTCCAGACTGATGCGGACCATCTTTGAAATGACTCTCTCATCTTATTGGTCCACTTTTGGCATACGTTTGGTTTGTCTTCTTACCTCTGGGATGGTTGGATCCCCTGCTGGGATTAATTTGTCTTCTCCTTTAGGATGGTTTGGCTCCTTCTGAAATCTGATTGACTTGATACCTATCCATATAAGTAATCCATCATAGGTATATATGCTGTTATGTTGTTAAGTTTGTAGTAATATGTAATAGTATATACCTACTTGGTTGTTCCTTGAGATTGGTCACTACTATTCTTAACTGCTGCCATAGTATTGGGTGATACTATATTGTTGATTGCTGATAGTACTTTGTAATATCTTGATATATATACATATGTCTGCTTTATTAATCATAGGTATACTTGTTAGTATTGATTTTTGTGGTATTTGTGGTAGTCTGTAATAAAGGAGAGAAACGTAGAGACAGAAGCCTCTGTGTCCTTGTGTATTAAGAAATCCTATGAACCCGTGGCCGATGATCTCTATACTCCCGCAGGGTAAGCCTTTGCATCATGGTAGGCCCTTCTCTGCGGTTGTGTATGTTGTGCAGATGCTGGTCCATCCCTTGCACAGCTTTGTGCCAGGCAGGCAGGGCTGGATGGCTCAGGGCAGTATGTGCAAAAGACTGGTTTCTGGGCAGTTTGGAGCTGGCCACTCTGTTTTTTTCTGTTTGAGATGAGAAAGTGTAAGTACATAGACATGAATTGTGCTTTCCCATGTAGCTGCAGGCCAGGGAGCAGCACTTAGCCAGCTTTATTTACTACTGCAGATATAACTTGAAGCTTTACCTGGAAAATCCTCCTGCAAATGCTAGGCAAGATTCATGGGTAGATTTTATTCATGTTCAGCTGCTCTGTCATAACTAAATCTTTCTGTCAGTGTTTTCCATCTAGGTTAGCTACAGCCAATGTGTTGAGCTGTACATATGGAGACTTCCGTGAAATGTAGTCTCTGTGAATTGTAGTTGAGTCTCAAACAAATGAGTGTGGCTTGTTACCCTGCTGTTTTTCAGTGGTTTGGTTATTCATCCAGGATGCACGAGATCCTGTTTCAAATCTGTATTTGAGCCAGGGTTTGAACCTCAATATGTCCCTTTCTGTAGAAGTAAACCCCATGTGTTAGCTGTTGAAAGATGGCCTCTTTTGCTCAGTTATGTGAAGCAGAACAACTATTTACTGAGGCTGTGAAGGAGGATGAGTAAATAAGTTTCTAGGCTGGGTAAAGGCAATCACCTGGGATAGGGTAATGCAGGTCATGGGTCCAGACAGTGTTAAACAAAAGTCATCGGGAGAGGGATTAAGAAATAATTAAGAAAGCTTTTAGAGTTGCCTTTTGAGGACAATTTTAGAAGAAAGTGGGAAGAGTTTGACTCAAATGTCTTCTGAACTGATGAAGTAAAAAAGGGTTTTGAACTGAGGTGGCATTATTAGCTCAGACAATTCCTTCTGCTGAGTTTCTTCTGCTTTTATTGACTACCAAAACAAAATGTTTTATTTAACCTGGAGTAAGCCTCTCTCCGCCCCTCAGCGAGTGTCACTGGTTTGACTAACAAACCAAAGAAATCAATTATTCTCGCAGCTCTGTTCAACATGCTTCACTCTCCTACCAAAATCACTTAAGAGTGTTTAAACTGTGGTGAAAATAGCATGAGGTTGTTTGTGCTAAAATGTAACATATGGTAGACAAGTCAGATGAATATTGGGAAAAAGTATTATTGCTCATGTCTAACAGCTGGAGAATTGTATTATCATTATATGGTTGGTTACTTCCTAAGGGATTCAAAAAACTTCTCATGGCAGAGATCTCCAAAGCAAATGGCTCTCCCCTGACAGCCCAGGACCATGATGTCTGAAGGTCTAGGCAATATTAGCAGCCTCGGAGCAGATTGTGTCAATCATTGTATAGTCTCCTGGTGTAAATTCACCATCACAGTGGTTGCTTTGAGAGGTGTTCAAATAACTAAGTGTACTGTTGGGAGAAGACCTGATAAAGGTGGAGCCCTGGATATAAGGTAAGAGAAACCCCCCCATACCCTCAAGAAGAAGGTGAAGGCTTCTCAACCCAGTATGACTCTGTGTATGATTACTTGCCCTCTAGGTGACTGGTATTTTACTTAGTCCTTGTCCCTTGCAGGGAGATGGTGGTTTTCAGAGACAATCCTGCCTCTTAGCCCCATGGTATCCAAGCTGCAGGAGCTCCGGTATATTGATCTCTGGTGGAAAATGTTATAGTCAAGCTCCATTTCCAGGTTAGCCACACCTTGCTGAAAAGGAGAAACATCTTGGGACATAAAATAGATGATGGCCATGTATCCCTTGGCATACAGGTCCCTGGTTTGGGGATTCTAAATCAATAACAGGCTGGAATGCAGTGCTAGGAGATCTTGTTATCAAGCATTGGATAACCAGATTTATAAAGCCAGTGGCTTTTCAGCTTGGTGCAGAAGATCTTTGGGGATGGGAGGGAGTTCTGGTTTACAGTGATGAAGATTATAAATGCTTGTGGTCCAAGTAGATGCCAAAAATGCTAGAGGGATTGGAAACTAGCTTTTGGGGTAAAGTATAAACTGTTAAATCAGACTGTAGAGATTTGGATTGCAGTATTACTATCTTTTGAAGTGTTCCTGTTGTATCTAGGGTTGTGCACTGGACCTGGTTCAAGACGTATCAAAGATACCCTTTGTCATAATGACCAGAGTGCTTTCAAATTCAGTGCCTTGTGGTTATTGCCTGTACAAAAAGGCCACCTCTTCAAAAAGAGAAGCAGCTAAAAGGGTAAAACGCTTGCGGGTGGAATGGATATTTTTTTAAAGATACCATGTTAGAGATAGACAGCGAATATATAGAGTGTACTGAAAAGGACTTTAGAAGTCTAAAAGTTTGCTTTCTAGGCTTCCTTTATAGTGAGTAGAAAGAGAGAGATGCAAAAGAGAAAACTTGTCCAACTTCATAGACGAAGAAATAGTTGTCTTCAAGAAATGCAAGTATCAGCATTTCACAAGAACCACAAAGCATTTTCAGAAACGGGAAACCTGCTTAAAGTTGAGCCAATGTTTATGATGGAAAATGAATTTGGTGGGATGGTGGTGATGAGAGGGGGAGGGATAATGCTGTAACAGAAAATCCAGCATAATTTTCTGTATCACTTTCACATGACGGAACTTTGACAATTTCTTGTATTGGAGCCTTTCTTGTTGAAGGGAAAATGGTATTAAAATCTACAGTCAATAAAAAGGTTTAGAGGGAAGCAATAAAAGAACTTTTAGGCCCAGGTATCTAACATCTACTCAAAGCCCACAAAACCTCAAATATTAAATGACTCAGTCATTAAAGTAGTAGATAATTCTTCATTTAGACTAGTATTGGAGGAATTAACTTAAAGAGAGTTCAGGGGACCAAGACATTGCAGACCACCAAGTCTTGCTTCCAAGAACTGTAAACCAGTTGGAAGTAGGACAGTATTGATAAATATGATATGACAAGGAAGAAAGTAATACCTCCTGAAAGAAGTAAATAATAAAAAAAAATCTTGTGTAAAGGCAATCCAAGTATTCCCTACTAGAAGGGAAACGGTGACTAAACTGAGATCTTGAGTCCTTCCCCCAATGACTCTACAGGGAGCCATAAGTTAGTGAACTATGTGTCTCTCCTGTTCTCTTCCCCTCATGTGTTGGTATCCAGAGAGAGGAACGGGGCTGTTGACATCAGTCACCCATTCAATTGTATTTGCACTGGTTGAATTTCACGATGGATCTGGTATCTTCTTTGAAATTGTTCTACTAGAAATGCTCATCTTAACAAAAAAACCCAAACCGAACAAAAAAACCCCATTAGGTAATGCATGAAAAAACAATAAGGAGATCTGGATTTAAGTAGAGTATGTTGTTGGTCTGCAATTTTAATCAATTAGTCATTTTTGAATTTAATTTTGTTGTGGGAACTGAATCATTCCCCAGTCAACAGCCTGGTGCTGCAGGATTACTTTAACATGTTTTTCCTGGAATGAGGATGCACTAACAATTCATACTCTGCAGTATGGCTGCAACATCTGAGGGGCTAACTGCAACAGGTGAGAACACCGAGGAATAGATGCCTAACAAACTGCCTAATCAAAACCCCATTATACTCTCAGAATTAATGAGATACTGAGTGCTTCAATTAATACTGGGCATTTTGTAGAAATCTTATGTGTTTTATTAATTTAGCAACAATTCCTAGCAGATGACTGATAGTAGCAGTTGCAACAAAATTGCTGGGGTGCTCAGAACTTGTTCAGAGGTGGATTTAGGCATAGCTAGAGTCTGGATGTTTAATAAAACATCGATTATGCATTATTCCCCCACATCTACAACTAGCTATATTATAAAAGATGAAAGTGTTGGTATTCTTGACTCATGTAAGTTTGATCTTTCAAATGAATACTTCCATGCATGCAAAGAATGTATATTAAACTGAACACTGAGTTTACTTAAGCAGAAAGTATATAGGTAAGCAGCTTTGTATGTGCAAGACACACACACTCAAATGCCTTTTTGCATAGCTAAATGGAGGAGTTGGAGCTAAGAGATGCTGCAAATATTTTTGTATCTGCATTCAACAGATACATTAGTTTCCATTTCTAAAAAAGAAATGGTCTATCTCCAGTAGTGTAAACAAATCTGCTGTTTGTTTTTTCTTCTTACAGAAATAATCAAGACTTACTTTGGAAAACTCTTATTACATTTGAGACAGTACCAGAGCAGATACTCAAAGATATTTCCATTTCAAATAGATATTTCTGGTTGCTAGTAGTTTTATGATCTTAACTTTCATGCTGCAATCTGGCATATGTAGATATATGTGGATTTGTCTCAGTGCAGGAACATGCGCTTAGAATGCAGTTTGGCATTTTGGGGAACAAATCATGATATATTACTATGTGTAGGGTGCCAGTATCAAGATGTGCTCATTACCCAAAACCTTGCATTTGGGTTTTCAGAAGACTTCAGGTGCTTCTTGTGCACTCCCAAACTTCCATTACAGAAATCAGTTGCCAATTGTCCAGCTGTGTTTGTGGATCTTCATCTGGTCTTTCAAGATTGTGATGCATGTCTAGCTGAGGACCATTTGTAAATTGGGACTTCTCAGTAGGTAAAAATCAAAGTTCATTGACTTCAACTCATGTAATCTGAAGAAACACCGAATTTATAGAATCATAGAATAGTTTGTGTTGGAAGGAACCTTTAGAAGACATCTAGTTCCAACCCCCTGCCATGAGCAGGGACATCTTCAACTAGATCAGGTTGCTCAGAGCCCCGTCCAACCTGACCTTGGATGTTTCCAGGGATGGGGCATCTACCACCTCTCTAGGCAACATAGGCCAGGGTTTCACCACCCTCAAAATGAAAAATTTCTTCCTTATATCTGCTCTGTATCTACCCTTTTTTTAGTTTAAAACCATTACCCCTTGTCCTATCACAACAGGCCTTGCTAATTTCTGAAGCCTTTGACAGGTGTAGTCTGAGGCTTATTTATTGAAGCCAGAAAGCCCCTTTATTTGAAAAGAAACTTTCTTTTTCCCTTCTAATCCACGTACAGTGAAAGTTGCTGTTTCTGGCAGCAGAGCTGAAAACAAAACTAAGCCGTTTGTTTGCACCTAAATATGATGACTTAGATGCATAAGTGGAATGGATTTTTGTGCTGAATCTTTATTTGGCAGAGAAGTCTGAATGTAGTCCAGTGTGCTGGTTTTGGCTGGGATAATTTTCTTCAGAATAGCTAGTACAGGGCTGTATTTCGGATCTGTGCTGGAAGCAGTGTTGATAACACAGGGATGTTTTCATTCCTGCTGAGCAGGGCTTATGCAGAGTCAAGGCCTTTTCTGCCTCTCACCCCACCCCACCAGCGAGGGGCTGGGGGGGCGGCACAAGGGGTTGGGGAGGGGACACGGCTGGGACAGCTGACCCAAGGGATGTCCCACACTGTATGATATCATGCTCAGCATATAGAGCTGGGGGAAGGAGGAGGAAGAAATGGATGTTTGGAGCAATGGCATTTGTCTTCCCAAGTCACTGTTACACGTGATAAGCCCTGCTTTCCTGGAGGTGGCTGAACATGGGAACAAGTGAATAACCTCCTTGCCTTGCTTTGCTTGTGTGCGTGGCTTTGGCTTTCCCTATTAAACTGTCTTTATCTCAGTCTATGAGTTTTCTCACTTTTACTCTTCCGATTTTATCCCACATCCCACTGCGGGGGAGTTGCTGGCTGGGGTTAAACCATGACATCCAGTATTAGCAATCTAAGACTGAGTGAAAGACAGTTTCTTCTAGTGGTTTTTTTTTTGTTTGTTTCTTGCTTGCATAAGCCTATCCCTGCTGAAAATCCCCTCTCAGTTTGAGCTGTGCATCTGGTATTTAGGTACCCGGCCATCCCTATTTAGCACAAAGAGAATTTGGGGATTTGACTTGGCATCTAATTTCCATACCAGGAACCACTTGCTTTTAATTTGGATGCTAATTCAAGGAAGTCTAAGTGACATTATAGGCCTAATATTTTTTCTGAAATTAATCTTTCCATCCAAATAACAAATTGTACACTTGCTGCCTCTTCACCACTCTTTTAGAAAAACATGTGTTAGGTGACAAATGTGATTGCATATAGACATGACTGATGAACTGTTGAAAGTATGCAATCTTTTCAGTTGATTTAAAAACACAAATAATCCCATCTTAAATGTTGTCCAGGCAGGAGTAGGCCCAAAAGGAAATCAGGTATAATCACTATACTTCTTCTGGGGCATGAAAATAAAAGCCATCCCACTATTGGCTGTATCACTTGTCAAAATCATAAATCCAGTTTGTTAGATGACAAACAGCTTTGAAAGCTGTTTCTTATTTTTTTTTACAAAGCCATGGTGTTGAGTCATTCTTATGAAGACTGCATTTTTAGTAGCACTATTCAAAACTTTTGGTTTGTAGATGGCTTCTGCCAAGGCTTGTAACTTCTTTTGTGTGATAGTCTAATTTTGGCATATTGCTGGCAAAACACTTGCCACTTCAGTATTTTTGTAGGTTTTGAAAACCAGAACTGTGTATTGGGCAATTCCTTATTGGGAAGATCAGACTGGATTTCTTAATTTTTTATTTTTTTTTACCCTGTGGCCTGAGTTTGAGTGATTCTGCAGGAATTAAAACTCACACAACCACCATTCTGTAAAATCAGGCTCGTCCTCCTGCCCGAGCAGTCCCCTCATATGAAAATTCATCCTTCAAAAAAGGCATTGGTTTGACTGATGTTATGATACAGTGCTTAGTTGTGATGATTCAATTCTTTTGAAAGATCATTGAAAAACTAGCAGAAAAGGCTGAAAGGATCCACAGAATGGCCTTGGGGCTGTGGAAAATGCATTATAGTAAGAGACCTCAGGAACACAATCTGTGTAATCCATCAAAAGAAAGGGATTAAGGTGATTTGATCTGAGTGACTTTCTGGTGAGGATATATTGGCTCCTAAAGTCATCTTAATGAAATAAAAAGGGAGAGAAAGAACCAATAGTTGGGAGCTGAAGCAATAAAAACTCAAACATGAATTAGGCCCAATTTTTTTTTATAGACTAATGTGGTTAACTGCTAGGGTAAGTGTTGGCTTGTATTGATGTCTTCCTAGCGCTAGTGAAAAATCTGTTTTTAAAGTATACATTACCCAGAACATAATTATTCTTCAGTCATGTATAGTCTCTTAAGCTCTACGTAACAGCAGCTGGATAAAATACAACATACAGGATTTTGTTAGAGGACTTGGTGGTCATTTGCCAGTAAAAGTACGCAATTCATTAAAGGAATTACACTCATGCTGGGTCAGACCTAAGATCTAAATCTCCCTTCCCCAGACAGGTTGAGGATCACACAAAAGCCATTAGAAGTGGGGAAATAAAAATAATTTATCTGTTAGTGTGGGGGGTTATTTTGAACTGATCTGTTGGACCAGTACTGGGTGGCAAAAGTACGAAGTTTAGCTGTAATGTAATTTCTAGGCAAGAGAGACACTGGAAACAGATTTGATCTATGAACTGTTGAAATACAAAAACTGACAAGTTGTTCCGTCTCTGTGGTCTGGCGTTAGGAAATAGACCTGCTTTGAAAGAGGGCTTTAAATTCTCTTGAACTGCTTTCAAGGAGACAGAGGCATAATGCAAGTTAACATCTTTTTTGCTTTTACCAGCACGCTACAGTTTTTGGAGTCTGTCCTATAGCTTCCAAGTCCTAGAGCTGACGGACTGCCTTTGCACTTGTGTATTTCATTGAATATGCTCTCAGCACACAGCAAAAAAAAAAACCCATGACAAGATGTTATTAAGAATCTGATACGCTCCTCCTTAGAACCATTTTCTTGGAAAACATTGTTTCCCCAGATTCAAAGCTTTTGGAGAAACCTTCCAATTCCAATGGAATTTTTTAGTAAAATTAAAAAGAAATAGAGGGGACTTTTTGCTTCCTTACACTTGATATCAAGTTATGTAAAACACCTTAGAAAAATTAGTATGACGGTGTTGTGGTTTAACCCCAGCTGGCACCTAAGCCCTATGCAGCTGCTTGCTCACTTCCCCCTCCCCCGACTGGGATGGGGGATAAAATCGGAAGAGTAAAAGTGAGAAAACTCATAGATTGAGATAAAGACAGTTTAATAGGGAAAGCCAAAGCCATGCACTCAAGCAAGGCAAGGAGTTTATTCACTCCTTCCCATGGGCAGGCAGGTGTTCAGCCATCTCCAGGAAAGCAGGGCTCCATCACACGTAACAGTGACTTGGGAAGACAAATGCCATCGCTCCGAACATCCATTTCTTCCTCCTCCTTCCCCCAGCTCTATATGCTGAGCATGATATCATACAGTGTGGGACATCCCTTGGGTCAGCTGTCCCAGCCGTGTCCCCTCCCAACCCCTTGTGCCCCCCCCAGCCCCTCGCTGGTGGGGTGGGGTGAGAGGCAGAAAAGGCCTTGACTCTGCGTAAGCCCTGCTCAGCAGGAATGAAAACATCCCTGTGTTATCAACACTGCTTCCAGCACAGATCCAAAACACAGCCCCATACTAGCTACTACGGAGAAAATTAACTCTATCCCAGCCAAGAGAAAAAAGCTAAAGTTTTCTATATCACATTACCCCACATTGTTCGATAACCTTATTTTGTGGGAATGTTCAGCATGACGGATGCTGGAATGGTGATCATGAAGCAGAGGATGACGTACAGCTGATGGAAATATGATTGCTTTGCCTTAGGTAGAACCACAGGTCTATGGTAGAGTTTGGGAGATTTTTGTACTCTCGGGTTAAGCCAACTGTCAATAACAAAGTATTTCACAGGTGGCAAGGAGTTTGGAGAAAGTAATTAATTTCCTAAATTTCTGACAGCGTCATTACTTTTGGATTCACTGAATATGGACCTGGCTATCATGTAATCTGAACTCCATAGATGACAGGTTTAATGACCTCTGTATTAACTGCAATAAAAGCAACCTTATCTTCATCATGTCTCATGTCCTCAGTCTTCCCTTAGTTAATAGGCCTTTGGCTCCTCTCTCTAAAGCAAGTTTTCCTAATTTTCATAATCCTGTGGCCATCTTTGTGACTGTCTTCTAAACTCTCTGCTTTTTCAGTATCTTCCTTGTGTTCCAGCTGTAAGAGTTACAACTGTGCCTGCTGCAGCGGATAGTTGGTTTCTTTGTTCCTGCCCTCCATGGCTTTCACCAGCACTCTCTTCCTAGATCTGGTGTCATCCTAGGAGGCCATGACTAGTGGGCTAAGAGGGCTTGAGTCTTTAGGTGGATACTGGTTGTCTTTTTACAATGTGACCCTGGCTTCTGACAGTAGGAACCATGTTCTTTGTTCATATTTGCACGACTCTGGGCTGAAGAGCTGTGATGTTATCTCCATCCCTCATTACTAGGCAAACCAGGCTGGCATGAAGCTGTGCACCTGCCCAGTGAAGTAGGCATATGGGAAACTGCCTAAGCTCCTCGTGGAAGTCCTGTGACTGCTTCTGAGCATCAACCCAGCGGCAGCTTGCCTCTGGTCATCTTACACTTCTCGGTGCTCTGGGACCTGCTGAGAACCAACATAAACAGGTCCAGAGAGCTCCTGTGATAGCAAAGTATGTGCCAGCAAAAGAGCACTTAGTAGGGGACCTTAATTGCCTTCCTACTTTCTGCATTTAAGGTGCTTCAGGGTGATATTACCACATTGGGGTTACTCCTGCTCTCCACCTCTGTTGCTAGAAGGACTTCGCAAAGGCTTGCTTGGTGCTTTGAGCCTGTGTTGGCAGAGGTTGTTGTCCACCTCCTGCAGCAAAGAAACCTGCAGAGCTGCATAAAAAAAAAAGTGAATCAATAATGTAACTGTAGGATTAGAGGTTAGAGCCTGCATTGCTGGGGAATAGGTAATATTTGAAGGCTCATTACCCTGCCGTTTTAGGAAGGAAATCTTGGGTCTTCGGTACAATGAGGAATGTTATTCCCAGACATCTGTTCTATTCCCTCTATTTCTGTTATTTTCTGTTCAGTCCTGGTGTGTTCTTTTGCAGTGTTGTTTGGTTTTTGGTAACTGAAATTTAGAGACTAGCAATTTTATTTGTCTGTATCAAGCTACATTTTGCATTTGTGGAAAACACAGGACAGATCTGTCTGTGTCTTTATCAGGTGCAACCAAACAGATTTTGTAAAGGATCTGGAATGTGTGTCCCTTGAGCTTCTCCATTAATCTGCTTACCAGCAATAAACATCTCTGTGTCGTGGAGCTGGTCAGGTGTAAACTAAGAGTAGAAATTCAAGTACCTTTGGTAGGGTAGCTCCACAGAAACTGGTAGAGTAAGCAGAAGGCATTAAAATACTAGTTTATACCAGATGAAGATATGTGCTGTTAGCTATGGCCTCTGCTTCTGCTTACTTGTAGGTATCATTACATTGTGTTCTTTGCATTTATTTCTGAGTGGGCCATCTACTTTGCTTTTGGGGAATGAAAGCATGGAGTTAAAGTTATTAAAGCAGAGCATGAGAAGATACGGGGGAAGAAAAATTCTTGATGGATGGCAAAAAATGACATCTGCAGATGAACCTTTCATTAAATGAAACAATCTGTGCAACCCATTTTTTTTTTTTTTCATAGATCTTTTTCCAGCCTGGCTTAACTTGCAGTTCTCATAAAACTGGAGATGGGCAATTTGGTTTATTGGCGATTCAAATACTAGCAGAATAGGACTGTGTTTGCCAGTCCACAAACTTCACAGACATTAGGCTGTTCCCAGCAATACCAGTCTGCTGTATTATTTCTGCGGGAGAGTCACTGTATGAAAAAGCAGCAGCTGCTCACTGAAAATAAACATCTTCTCTTGATTCTGTAAGCAAAAGCTGTCTTTTAATCATTAAATGTTTCATACTGTTAACAAAGCACATGTCTTATTGGCAAATGTGCTATATTATCACTGTCACTCTATTGCCTCCGGTGTTCTCGAAGTCGTCTTCAAGTCTTCTCCCTTGTACTGGTTTTCCATGCATGTGAGACATTTGACTTCAATAATGATATCTTTTAAGTAGTTAAAATGGAATTAGAGCCTGCTAATACTATATTCTAATGCACTACAACATCAATACCTCATCATGGAGCATGCCTTCAATTTGCTTTCCTATAGATCATCTTCTTGGCAAAAAAAAAAAAAAAATCTTTGTATTGAGACCCCTGAATGATGAATTCACTATTTAAGGAGGAATGTGCAAACTATAGAGGTTCTACCTAGAGGAGTTTATTAATACAGGTAGCAAAAACTTCCAGGTGAAGTCCATAGAGAATATACTGCATGTGTGGTTTTTTTTTTTTTTTTTTTATTCACTGTTAGTACCCCACCAAAGGATCATGAGGACACATCTTTGAGTTAAGGACCTTGTGTGTACCTAAGGTTCTCCCAAAATGATGTGAAAACCCAAAAAAGTATGTCTTGCTTATACAAATGGTAGTAGCTTGTGAGGCTGATGCTGGGGGCTGTGCCTTTGCACAGGGGTGAGGATGGGGCATGAAACCAGGTTTCGTTGTGTTGATTTTATCCACTAAAAACCTTGTAGCTCTACTCTCGGGCAATGATGCTGCATATACCTTAGCTTCTCAATTTGCTCTTGGAATCCATATGCTTTGATTACCCTGAGGACATGCATGCTGCTTTACTACTGGGGCATTTTTTTTTGAGGTGTGATTAAACCCAGGTGTTATGCTGGGCAATAGGAGCACCAAGGCACCATGAGCACCAAGCTCCACCTTGTCTCCCCAGTCCTCTGACACTACCCCAGCACATTTGGACTATTGTAGGGCTCCTCATGTTTGCATCATCCATCCTTGTCTCATGCTTTTAAAATGCCATTGCGGTGGCCTGCAACACAGCCCTCATTTTAACACTAGGCATTACAATGAAATAATTGCAGAATTATTGTAATTACGTTCACCATGGGGCTGCTACATGGGATCCAGGTAAGAGCTGTGCATTGCTCCAGAGAGGGCCAGCTCTGAGCTGTGCTGATGTAAATCACTACATTTAGTGTGGCACCAGGGATTGCTTCTAAAGGTAGATGCCTTTAGCAATGTAGACACAGCTATTGTTAGACTGCCCTGGATTATAAACCTTTATTTTTGCTATTGCAACTGGAAATGGTGTGATGCATCGTGTTAGGTTATATCATCTTCTGCTCTGCAAAAGGCAATTATGGATACGGCCTCCCGTCTTTGCAGCTGAATAAGCTAGGGTTTCTAATAGTTCCGGGCAAATGAAAGAAATAACCTTTTTAGTGGAAAATGTCTCAAGAAATATGTGCCCTGCATGTGTGCAGAGCTGCAGGAACATACTTGTTAGCCTAAAGCTTTCCATAGGGATTTAGCAGATAACAAACCACTGTTACAGCTGTGTCAAACTGTCAGAAAAAGCTGATTTGTTGAAACTGAAACTTCATGAAGAGATGCCATTTTTTTGAGGGGGGGTGGGGAGGAAGAAGTTAATAGGAAAAATTTCCCTGCTCAGAGGTGGAGTTTTTCAGCAGACTAACAGCTTTAACGAGGCAGTTGAGTAAAGTGAGGTTCAAACTTGGTATTGTTGGACACCACAGCCAGAATTTCATCTATTCCTGTTGCACCATTACGCAAGTCCTGCTATGCTTTCTCAGTGCACACTTAATTATCTTCAGGTTATGATGTGTTAATGGAAATCACTTTCTAGTTGTTTATTTGTTGGCTCTCATGACAACTTTTCTGTTATTTTCCTTAGGGCTGGCAGCAGACATCTTAGCCTGCAGCTTCCTAGACCCCTGCTTGCCACACCTGAGCACTTTTCCAGTCCCTTGAACTGCATTGATGTATCAAGACATACTAAAAATGTACAGTAACGTCAGTAATGTCTTCTGAATGGCTTGTAATTCTGCTAAGTGACTGAAACATCAGGCAGGCTTCATCGGGAGCAAATACAGGTTGCTTATCTTGCTCAGCATCAAGTAAAACATGATGTTGGCAGCTTGGTTTGCTACCCATGGTTTCAGCTTGTCCCAAGCCTTCATACTTTGGTTGGGGTTTGCTGCTTAGAGAAGGACTTTCATGTGATGGTTCCTGGGACAAGCTCCTTTGCTTTGTTCTCATCCCTCTGAGATTTCCAATCTCTTTTAATAACCATCTGTGATAAATGATGCAACAAAAGAAGCCTTGTTAAATCCTTAAAAAATTAATGTGTAAGCAGTTTTCCAGAGAAGGACAAAAAGAAAGGAAAAAAATATATGATAGGCAAGACATTAAAACAAATGGCTAGCAATTACTGATTCACTTGTTATTCTCTGCAATCATGAATCCAGAGGGTATGAACATGCTTTTAAATAGAGTATCTGGTCCAGGAAATCTCTTCCAAAACCCTCCTGATTACAGGTTGTGATGGTGACTGATGATTCTGAATGGAAATGCCAATTTTTCCAAGTCTGCGACTGGTTGTTCAGGTTCCCTTTTATAACTAAGAGGCGTGAGTGAGAGATTTACTGCTGCCTTTTTTTTTTCTTTCTTTTTTTTAAGATTTGATTATTGTGAGGTTACCAAGGGTTCCAGAGAGAAAATGTGAACTGTTGTTTCCAAAGTAAATGCTGCCAGCCACCCATGTGCATTCAGTGCATACTTACCAGCAGGTAGCTGTTTATTCAGTTCACATATTTGCTTTTTTATTATTTTCACAAAACCTGAGGGGTTTTTGACCCAGGCTTAAAAACTTCCAATTTACCAGTGTCTCAACAAGTGTTAAAATGCACAGGGGAATAAATGGAAAGAGCAGGTTTTTGGGGGGATAATTAAACGTGCCTTTCTCTTGTTGTTCTTGGTTATGGATTTGCATGTTGGCTGTGCCTTGAGCTCATAACTGATCTGTGTGCTGCCCTGGGCTGGTTGCAGAAAAAAAATAATTCCTATCCTAAACCACAGTAATCCAGAGGAAGTGGTGTGCTGGGCAAGATTGTCTGTCCTGGAAGGATTTTGGTGGCTTCCTAGCATAATTGTAACTCCCCCCAACTCCTCTTTGTTTGCAGGATTTGTGAGAACAGCCTAACTTGGTGTATTGGGGATGGACAAGCCTTGAGCAGGCAACAAGGGCAAGAGCAGGTGGAGATCGCTGAGCGGGGAAGGGACTCTAACTTCCACAGTGCCTGATTAAGATCCCTCCCACACTATTAATTGACTGGGTACCTTTTTTGGTCTTGTGTTTGTAGAGACTTTTATGGCTTCTTTAGTGTTCCTAGGGATATCTAGTTGCTAAGGGTTTTTTGTTTTAATTTTATCATGACTTGTCTTTGCGAGTCAAAGCCAGTCCATTTCATTCTTCATGCCACAGAAGTCTGGGATAAAAACACTGACTTTGTCTTGTGGTTTGCTGTGATACCTGCAAGCAGGTCCTTCTATGGATCAGTCTGGTTTCCTGCACTGATGACAGTAAAAATGTCAGTGCCACGTCCACGCAGATAGGTAGGCAGCCACCTTCTGCTGACACCTTTTGGGGGTTAGTCCAGATACTTTTGTAAAAGTAGGACATAAAGCCTTGCAGATCCCAAAAGTGGTCTTCAAAAGAGGCAGGAAAAGACTTTCTGGGAGCCCAGGAGTGAAAGTTTTTTGGGGAGTAAGTGCTGATAGTCACTGAGAATTAGAGAGAGAAGACCAAGAGCAGTGCCCCAAGATAGCTTGGTGCTGTGTCAGCATCGCTTGGTCAATCAGTGTTGTCAGAAAGTCTGTGAAAGGAGAGAAGGTAGCATGGCTTCAAAATCCTCCTTGCTTACTAAAGCAATGCAGATGGGCAGCATTTTAATGTGCTTTTGCGCCATGGTTATGATGCTTGTGGAAGTCGGCCATCTCACCATCAAGGAAGAACAAACAATTGGTGGGAATGTAGGTAGGGTCTGCACAAGGGTTTAAATTTAAAGTTATATATAAATTTAGTTGCAATTCTCTAAAGCAGTCTGAGCTTTTTATTTGCTCAGCCCTTGTCATCTGGCATTTAGCAATACTGCTAAAATGCAATGTTGTAGGGACGCGGTGCCCATGCTAAGACTTGGTGCATTATCAGTCTAAGCGTGCCAAAATGACATGTCTTTATTTGAGACTGGCTCTGCAGTCTCCCCCAATGAAGTAATCACAGCACTTCTAATATAGTCATTTGATGCTGCAATATCATTTCTACAAGTGCAGGAAGGCAATACTTCAAGAAAAAAGTATAAAATGAGTGTGGTTCCCTCGTGTTCAGACTACACGAAGGTATATCTGCTATTTAATTTATTGAGTACTCAAGGGCACCTGGCAGGATAGATGTTCCAGTCCCAGCCCATCTGAAATAACAAGCTAGGAGAAGCGTCTGCTACTGATATGAAGTGTCAGGAAAGAAGAAAAGCCTGCAGGAAAGAGAGCATTACTGAATGAAGGCAACATGCCAGAGTTTAACCCTACAGAGAATCTTCATTTGATTTTTAATCAACCATTCTTGCAGCAAGTTAGGAAGGACGATTTCAGAGTAGACTGAACCCTGTTGCCTGCTCTGGACAGGAGGGCAGGGCTGCCATCAGACAGAATCTGTGCATACACCTTGAGGGTAAAAGCAAAATATATGATCAGCACCTTCCTCTTTAGCATGGAGAGACCAAGAAATTAAAGTAGGAGGAGGTTGTTTAGCACCATTCTGGAGCTCAAAGCTCACTGTTTTGCACGAATGCAAAAATAATCTGTACAAGAGAAGAATATGGGCTGACAGCTTATTCTTACTGGCAGAAAATCAGGCAGGTGTGATTTCTAAATCACTGTGAGCTCCTTTAAGATGAGCTCGTCAGCAGAAGCAGTCTGGAAAGGAGTGTGAGGCAAAGAGAGAGGGATGGGGCTAACAGGTTGCAGCTCCAGCAAGAGCACGTCGTCTTCTGAAGGTGCCAAAATGCTGAGTTCCAGAGAAAGCTTTGAGTGAAATGCAAGGTGAAATTATGGCTTGTAGATGGCAGAGAAGGATGCACAATATCCAGAGTCTAATCTGGTTGCTACACTGTAATGGCCAAAGGAGAAGATGAAAACTTACAAGCAGTACAGTAAAAGGAGAGGAGAACGTATGAGGAGATGGAGCATTTTCAAACCATTGGCTACCTCTAAACATTTTATCAGCTATGCATTAACGCTAACCACCAGTGGCAAATGGCTGTAAGCTGCTCGTTCAGCGATGGTGCTGATTTAGAGACATTTTAGGAGGGAGAGCAAAGTTGTAACTGATGAGATGACAGCCCTGGGGTGCTATCGCTTTGAGTGGTGAAAACCAGTTGAAACCAAAGCAGTGAAGTATCTGGCTCCTTTATCTCCTGGTAGGTGATGGTGGGGTGGAGGCTTCATACCACCCCATCGTGTCAGGAACTAGGGCACCTTTTTTTTTTTTTTTCTTTCCCCTTGAGGCTTTTGAAATGTTTTCTTTTGTTTTATACCCAGAAATGATAGCAGCTGCTATTCATCCAAGCTATGCTTGAAATGTGACTTGAGGGAACCACCAGGAGGCTGTTTTGGGAGCAGGAGTAACGCAGGCTCAAGTGAGGTGTATGTCTAAATTTGGCATCTTCAGGTGTTTTTAAACAGTGGATTGTCAGCTTCAGCTCTCATCCTCTGGCCTCATTCCAGTAATGTATGTTCCAAAATTGCCCCTGGACTTGTCTTTTGTTCTTCTACATCATTCCGCCCTGCATTGCTCCGCTCCTTTAGCCTCATCTCCAGGCCCTCCAACTCTAATATGAAACACAAACTCTTTCAGGAACATATCTCCTTTTCATTATAAGTGCTTACGAATTGGAAGATGTGAACTGGAATCGTGATGGATTTGATGGCTTGTTGTAGTATTTTCTTACTCTTTTTAATTTCTTCTCTTTTTTTTCTACACCAGCAATTTTTTACTCTCTCATGTTCATCATGCTGATAGGGGGGAAAAAAATGGCAAGTGATTTGGACCATGAATATGCCTGAGTATTGTTGGTTGCTCCATGCTGAATTCAGAATTTAATGTGCAAACTTAGACCTTCCCTTGACAAGCTGAAATCAGGCACTGAGGAGCAAATCAAGGAATTTTATTTCCTAAGTAAAATACAAAACCAAGTAAATGCTCAGTTGTTTAAAGATATCATTGGGACTCAGCATCTCACCCATTTTTGTGGCCTTCAAGATGATAGCTGCCTGAACTTCAAGCTGAAGCGTTGAGAAGGAAACTTCATAAAACTGGTGGTGACCATCCTCTTGGTTGCACGTTTCAGTTCACTTCCGTACCCGAAAGGCCATTGCGTTCTTAGAAAAGACTTTGATGAAGGTCGCTTGTTCTCCTATGATGAGTATGTGTGGAAGCACACAGCGTGGGACAGAGCTAGCTAAGCTCACTGGGGGCTCATTTAGGACGTGTCAGCCAACTAAATTCATAGCTGGACTTTGCATTGAGCACAGAAGTCCCATGTTGGCATAGAAATATTTTGTCCTGTTTTTCCCTCAAAGACAAGCACAATCCAGATCTGCTGCTTTCTTCACCCTTTACTCCTCCAGCCTGTCCCTCCCTGGTACTGCTAGTTTTAAATGAGTACTTTGATTTCCTTTTCATCTTTTCACTGCCTGTATCAGATGTTGGGTCTCCTTGGGTTGTCAATGGTCTAAAATGATGATATTATTGATGAATGATTAACAGGAAATCAGAAAGTGATCTGATGTACAAAGTAAAATGGCAGAAGGATGCTTTTCTAAGTACTAGCAGGCAACCATTGGGGTAGGCAGTAAATAGTTGGTGGTCCAACCTGATGGCTCCACTGGGGATGAAGCAGTTTGGCTTCTCAAGTGGGATTGCTAAAAGGCACCAGAAGGAGGGCAGGAACAGGACCTGGTCTTGTTGTTTCTGCAAGGCAGAGCTACACACGTCTCGCTGTGGGCACCCAAGGAGTTGCTAATGGGCAATTGGCAGCATGGGAGCTTTTCTTTCCTTACTTGAAAAGGGGAACAGAGAGACTGAAAATGGGAGGAAAAGTGAATCAATCTGCCTGCAGCAGAGCTCTGGAATAATTAATGAATAATGTGCATTGACCTGGTTAGAGGGTTGTTTACTGCATGAATGCATGGATTTAGCTTAATAGGGAGCTGTAGGGGGGAAACCCTGAACAATCAGGAAGGGAAAATAATGACTGAGAAAATTCCTATCTTCATTAAAACTTGAAGCTTGTTAAGAGACAATGTCAGGACAAGAAAATTTGCAGGCACAGTTAATTTGACAAGAGAGGAGGATATTGTATAGAAAAGTGGGACCAGTAAACTCCAGCATTTCTTTGTTCCGCTGTGGGACCTCCTGATGGAGCCACTGGCATGCACAGCAGCCTGTGCTAGGGGGGACTTACAAACTGGGACCTTGCAGTGTGTTTGCAGGAGTCTTTTACATTCATCTGATCTACAAATATCTGACAGATGTTCAGATGAGGTTTCCTCAGAAAACTGGCTGAGGCCACTTCTCTGGGATGGCTGGATTTGCAAAACTGGCAGGATTTGGGAAAATCTGGATGCATGAAAGACTGAAAAGAAATTTCATCTCCAAAGGGGTAAAGACTTGAGGCCAGCCACCTCCTTGGGGGGATGTTTAAAAAGGATGGGAGAGGGTCAGAAATAGAGCTGAGTCTGGGAAGGAACTTTCTTTCACTTTAACTCTTTCTTACTGGTCGAGGAGGGGTAAGAAAATTAGAGAATAAACAAGAGATTCAGAGATGAAAATTCTGAATCTGTTGGGAGTAGATTATGTGGGAGGAAACTATAGGGACATAATTATCTCAGATACTTAATTAATGAGATGGGAGCATCTGTGCATGCCGGCAGCTGTCTTGGTAGAGGAAGGAAAGGCTCAGGTGAATGGAAGGGGAAACTTTGCTCCTTTGAGGGAAGGGGAATTTCTGTGCAGTCATATTGCTTTGGTGTAGGTAGGGCCTGTGGATATTTTGAGTGGTGGGTGGGAATTATCAGAGCTGGGAGGGGTAAATGGTTCAGGAAGGCTTTGTGGGTAAATCCCAAATGTTAATATGAGAAGGGGTTGGTGGGCTTGAGGCGGGGCTGGAGGCTGGCTGTGCTGAGATGGCCATGGAGGGATGGGAGGGTACTGGTGGCAGTGGTCTAAGCATGGGTGATTTCTGACTCTTTACTTGCAGGTCAGCTCAAACATGTCCAGCACATGACAGATAGAGACAGGCTGGAGTATTGCAGTGGCTCCTTCTGCTCTCAAAAATCTGCATGACTTGTTTTTCTGGAGCTCTAACTCCTGTTTCTGTCATCTGACTCTCACAAGTTCCTTTCCTTCTCTTCAGATCTGGCCCCCTCTTTCTTGGGGGGGCATTAATAAATAATTTGCTGTAACATAAAGAGATGTACGTTGTGGAAGCAAGTGCATGCTTTGGTTTGGATTTTTTTTTTTGTGACTGTCTAACGGTGTGGTGCCTTTCAAAGCAAAGCTGGAGTCTTCATTTGTGTTAGATTAGTTGCGATGATTAAGGCTTTTTGCTTGAGTACCTTTCTGGTGAACCTTTGTGATTAAAGTGAAAATCATCAACTAGGGCTTTGCAAGGCTCTTCTAAGATTTCAGAAGCCCTGACTGTACTGGGGAGGGAAAAAGAAAGAAAATGCCCTCACTTTTCTTTTCCTCTGCACTAACAAGCATCTACAAACATGAATGTGTAAAACAGACAGTGCACAGCTATTGCAGCTCTAAGAATAGGCAGATGTACAATTAAATTAGAGTTTAACAAGTCACTGTGTGTCAGCTGAACCTCAGTTGCTGCCTGTGTGTGAATGTTAAGCTCGCAGCAGAGAGAGGCAATTTCCCGTGGCGTAAGCTGCAACAAGCAAGAATTCTGCTATGTGAAATTACCCGGCTTTCTCATGATCCAAGGGGATGCACGCAGATGGCTTTAACGGCTCAGGTGCTGGGTGGCAGCTTGCTGAGCTGCAGTAATTTGACAGCGTTTCATCCCCTGGAAATAGGAGGAGCTTTGGAGTCCAGGGGGTTTCCGATGCTCATGTAGGTCACCATGTATAAAACCTTGTTTGGGCTAGCAGGGCTGTGAAGCAAAGCAACATGTTTGAGTTTGCTGAATATATTGCAACTTCAGGGCTGTCAGTGATTCTTCACATGCTTCTGCTGGGTGCTGCTGCCCCACGTCAGGATTTGCATGGGCAGACGGGTTACAGGCTGGAGTATTGCAATGGCTCCTTCTGCTCTCAAAAATCTGCGTGACTCGTTTTTCTGTAGCTATACTTCCTGTTTCTGTCATCTGACTCTCACAAGTTCCTTTCCTTGCTTGGGTGGCAGTGCCATGCAGTGTGCTTGTGCATCTATTAATGGGGTTTGGGCCCTTGAATGGTTGGGGTGAATCCAGATCCTGCTGCACTGGGTGCTACTGCTTGCACTGACATGGAGGTATTTGGGAACGAGGTGCGAGCAACTCTCCATCCCTCTGCAGAAGGAGGTGGCCTCTCTCCTGGTGTCCCCGCTGGGCACCTTGCCCATGTGCTGCCATCCCCAGCCTATCTGGCCCCTCTTTGCCTTCTCCCTTGCAAGCAGTGAAATGATATGGTAATTGTCCCTGCATTTGAAAGGCTGAAGCACAGATGTTGTTGTTGCTATGAAATCAGTTTGTTGATGGAAAAGGAGTGTGTGGCTGCATGTTGTGACTAGGGCTGGTAATAGCGTATGATTATTTCTTGCAACATCAACAAGAAGTGTTTAATGAAAAAGCCCGCAGAATGACTGCTAAAATGTTTGCTGCAAGAAGGCAGCAGCAGCTATGATATGTAGTAACTTTGAAAGGGAGGCTGAGGCAGAGGCAGTTTTGTAATGGAAAGAATTGCAATGGCGATATGGATGCTGCCATCTGGACACAAGGGAAAATTCATTTCTCCGAGGTTGTGTGAAGGGAATGGTATTGCGTTTCCATTCGTCTTGCTAGCAGACTTCACGGTTTGCTATGGCATATAGCACACGCTTTGTCTGCTCCCTGCTTGCACATACCAGCCCATGCAAGTACTCCAGCCTCTGCCCAAGACCTGGTTGGTGGGGCTCAGTGTGGCCATCACTGGCCTAGACCTTGCAGCCAGGCTAACATGCCTGACCTTCAGCTGTGAAAATGCTCAGTTTGGGGCATTTTTGTATATCCAGCCATTTGGGACTTTGGGCATCCGTCAACAGTCTGGAAAGGTGTAGAAAAGTGTGAGTCTAAACAGTGCACGAATGATATTTAGCTCATGGTATACTGTTTCCTGTCTGTTATGCTGAAGGTGGGCTTAAAGCCAGCAGAGACCATGTTGTGAACTCTATAAGCATGAGTTTGGTTTCACTTTCAGTTTCTTGGCACTGAGAATATGCTACTGCATCTGGACGTCACTTCCTTGGACATGGGCTGGTGATTCTCCCTCATGCCCAGGAACATAAACTGCTCATTTAATTCAAAAGTTGGACCATGGATCTATCTTCCCCTTTCCCCCATGGTTTGTTTCTACAGTTTTAAAATGCATTCACCAGTTAAACTTAATCACTGGTGAAACCTCCATTCAGATGAAAAAAAGACTGCAAAGGTATTTTTCTCATTTGTCTTGATGAGCTGGAGAAAAGGTGCACACTGACTGCAGCAGAGGAAGATAATGAGGGATGGGTAATTCCTTGCTGCTGTTATGATTACTCAGCTGCTCAGTCTAAACCAGCCCTCAGTCAGTCCAGCCCAGGAAGCTCCTTGGTGGTGGCTGGGGATGGAGATGTTGACAAACGGCTTGTGGAAATGTCTCTCCTTGTTGAGTCTCCCTTGTCTTTGTGCTGCCTGTTTTGATGGAAGCACCTTTAAAATTGGAGGTACAGCCAGGGAGTGACTCATCTGCTCTTATATATAGGTCCTTGCAAGGTGCCTGCAGGGAGTCACTCATTTCACCCCTCCATCAGCTCTCAAGAGAGCCATCACGACAGGCTCAAGCCAGTCATCAAACTTCCCCATGGCTAGAGGGAGAGGAGGTGGGTTTTGCTCTCTGTAATTCCAGGGAAGCCACGGGCGCTGGCTGTGTATTTGTTAGTGAAGGTGAAGGCTTTACAGCCTCCTGGCTGCTTTCCCCCATTATTTGGAGGCAAAATGCTGGGTCTCCAGGGCAGGAGGCAGAGCCCAATGTGTCATGCTCGATGGGGGCATCTGAGCCATGTGTTGTGTTAACACAAGGAGGAGGATTGCACTGTTGTTTCTTCCCTCTTCTGCTGTCCCTACACATTTCTGCCCTGACCCAGATGGATTTGACCCTGTTATGACTGGCCCTGCTCAGGTGGTGACCATGCAATGTAGAATTATTAGATAATAAAAGGCTGCACAGTTCAGGAGATCCTGGATGCTGTCCCTCGTCCCTCAGACACAAGTCAGACTGGTGGTACGGAAAACGCAAAATTTTGCTCATAGTGTATTTTAGCTCTAATCAGCATTTCCATGTTTTTAAGAAAACTAACCTTTAAGAAAAAAGCAAATTAATTGAATTTAATGCAAAGGAGGTTATTGTTTTGGGGGTGTGTTTGTGGAAATTGCACTGAGGAAAGCAAATAGCAGAACTTGTAACTTTTGGGCTCTCTTAAAGCTAGAAAAATGTTCTCTGTTCCCTGCTAACTCCTTAAAATCCAGAGAAAGTAGCTTTATCTTTTCCAGGCTGTCTTACTGTGGTTGGGCTGCAAGTTGGACTGCTGTTGCAGTTCATCCTATGGAAACACCAGGGGAAAGCTTTCCTCTGCTGACAAGTAGTCTTGCCTTATTAGTTTTGCTCAGACAAGCTGCAAGTTCAGCTTTTCACTTGGTTTAGATGGGTCTTGGACTTGGGACGTGAGTTGGATTGGTCTTGGAGCCATAATGGGATATAGAACTAGGGATTAATTCCCACTGACTTTGACTTTAGCACAAACTGAACATTTAAGCGTGGCGCAGGAAACACCTTTGTCTACAGAAGCATTTTGAGAGACTTGTATGAAGCTGAAGAAATGTGACCTCTTTGCTCAAAAATGCAACTGTTTTAAATAAGAGGTCTACTTTTATGTATCTCCAAAGGGTGCAGATTTACATGCCTATGCCCCTATGTGCAAAAAAGCAACTGCCCAAACCAGATAATAAAATATCTAAATTGCCTGACCATCGTGCCAGTGCCTTTGTCAGGCCATATCTAGATTGGCAGGAAATCTAGATGTAAATATAATTACATTTTTTCCCCCCTTATGAAACCTGCATGCAAATCCAATCCTAGAGTCCTGTGCTGTGAGCAGGCAATGAGAGGGTACAAAGCAAAGTCCAGTTCAGTCACAAATTATATGCTTTCCATAAAGTTCCAGGTACTTTCCCTTTCCCTTTTAATAGGAATTATGTTTTCTGGCTCTGGTGCACGATGCATGCTCTATTTGTCAAGCTGCAGAAGAAATCCAGAACTTCACGTAATGAATTGCCCACTCAGCTTGCCAGCTGGCAGCAAGTGTTCAAGGCAGTAGCTGTGCTGAAAGCAGTTATCCTCTGAATTTTCAGGGATAAATGAAATCAGAGTCCTCTCAGCTGCTTTCAGCTGTTGCTTCCAGTTACTATTATTTTCTTCAGACACACCAGGATTCAGCTTTCTGCTTTGTCTCTTCCCAGACCCACGGTGCTTGTCATGGGATGCAAATGTTTCCCTTCCCACTCCTAAGAATAATTAAACCACCATTAAACTGATTTATAAATAAAAGGCAGGGCTTCTGGCGGAGGCCCAAGGAGCTTGTGTTCGTGTCTGAGGTGTAGATAAATGCTGGACAAGGGTGTTTCAGCCCAAAGAGGCCATGCAAGGGGAGAGAAGCAGAACCACTACCTGCAGCAGTCAGGGAGTGCACGGAGCTATGGCAGAGCCAAAACAATTCATAGACATGGGCAAGAAACAGGGATGGTCAGTGTTGCTAAGAAAAATGCTCTTTTATACAGCATTGCATTTTTCTCCTGTCCATCTGCGTGCCTCTTCCCTTCGCTGCTGTTTTTTTTTTGTAGCTCTGTGTTACCCCCCCCCCCCCCTTTTTTTTTCTGTATTATTGAAGGAATCGTCCAACAAAAAGAGCGTCCCACACTTGAGTGCTCAAGCAAACAGCCTCAAAGGACCAGCATTTGAATTCTGGGCACAAAGAAGTCATTACTTGGCTGCTCTGTCCATTTGTCATTATATGAAATGCACCCTGACTCATCTGTAAATCTACAAAAAGCCATCTGGCCATGTTAGTCTTTCTCTTTCCTATAGCTGTCTCTGGTTGTATGTCTTTATTATGTTCTTTTAAGAGAATCACAATGTGAATGCTTGAGGCAGGTGAAGAAGAATCTATAGGTGTTATCTTCCTTTGTAATTTTTACATGAGGGATTTAATTCATCAAGGAGGTGGAAGAATAATGATAAAATAACTCCCTCTTGTTGCTCATCTCAGGCAAAAGTTGAACCTCCCCGAGTCCTGAGGCCCACGAGGTGAGACCCTGGCACAGTGTACATGCAGGGTGAGGGAAAGGAGGAATTGCAGACTTGCAGAGGCTGTTCAAACTTTTTCTTCTTGACAAGTTTGCATTAAGCTATGTTGAATATACCTTTTCCAGCACAACGTAGCCATAAGGGATTGACCCTGGGGAGGGGCAGCAGCCCGTGCATTGAGAGGACTGAGGCTTTGCTCGTTGTGAGCAGTCAGAAGGGGGTTGGGTTTTGCTGTCTTTTCTGTGATACCTCTGTATTCATGCATTTGCTGTCACACATGGTGTTTTACAACTTAGAAGTGAGCTGCTGAATAAAGCAAGATCCATATTGCCCATGTTAACAGCTACCAAGCAGAACTCATTATGAATTTCTATGAAAAATTTATTGCTGCTTTTCTTTCTTTCAAAATGTCTTACAGTCTTTTGCCAGCACTCAAAGAACACAAAAGCTTTCCTTGTACAGAACCTGTGAAAATGCTGTTGCATTTATGTTAAACAGGTGCATCTGCTGACAGTCTTGAGGGTGGAGAGGAAGTGTCCGCCTATGGCTGCATAAACTCATATGGAATAGGAAGATTAGAGTTATCTTGGCTGTTGATTTGTGAGAGAATCCTTCGATAGGATACAAATGACTCTATAAAAAGACTTTGCAAGTCACAATAACTGTGTAATGTGTCATTTAGCACTCCAGCAACATTTGGTAATTTATTTTATACCTTTTTTTCTCTAGGTATACTACAGATCGTGGTAAAATGGGAATAAAACCTTTAAAGGTCCCTTTTGTTCATTACTGTTTTGTAAACTGTGCTGCACAGTTGCTTCCACTTTTTGCATATTTTCCATGAACAACTTTCAGCCTGTAAGAATACTTCGTTGGCAGAGGTTGGGTGCTGAAGAGAACACTAAAACTTCCAGTGTGTTGTCCAGGGGACCTAAGGGCATTGTTTTACTAGTAGTAAAATATGCTTGCGACAGTTCTTCGGCATTGAAGTTGATTGAGCCAGGCTGGCCATATTACAAAGCATTTTTATGCCCCAAAATAGGGTGGATGCATGTAGGTAGCCCTTTAAAAATGGTCTTGGGAACCATGTGTGGAAATTGTTTGGAAGACTGATAAATGGTCTGGGCAAAACCATGCAAGTCATGTTTGGGTGGGTAATTGCATGGTGTTATTTCTGCTCCTGTTTCAAGGGACTGTCCTGGAAAGAGCTCTCAAGTGCTCTCCTGACCCATCTGCGCTTCCTCTCTTGGCACAGGATCTGCGTCATTCGCCTTTTGATGCATTTACCATACACTGAACGGGAGCAGAGTCACATCTGATGTACATCTTTACTGGGAGAAAGCTGCCTCTTATGTTCCCAGTAATGGACAGAAGTGGTTCCCCACTACCGGGGACGAAAACGGGCTGTTGCAACCCACGTGGTCACAGAGCAGTAATTGCTTTTTTTTGCTTTTTAAAGATGAGCAAAAAGAATGGAAATTTAGTATCTATATTTTCCAAGCTTGTAGACGATAAGGTAAGGATCCCAGAAAGGACCTGGTGCAGGTAGGGGAGGGGGCGTGGTAATAGCTGAGGTTGCTCATGGGTATTGCTGAAACTTGGCAGAGTGTTAAGGGCAAGTGCTCAGACACCTTCCCCATGTCTGCTGCGTGGCAGCTGAGATGGTTGAGGCTCAGAAGGTAACGCTGTATGCAGGGGAGCATGGCCTTAGAGGTCTGACAGCTTTGCCTACGTGCTTCATGCTGATTGATGAGGGTCTTGTGAATTATTTAACTACATGTATTTAACATACATTTGTATAAATTATATTTATACAGACACAAATATATACATATACAAATACATACATACAGTTTTTTCTCTAGTACATTGTATGAGATTCTTGGTGGTTTAAATCTCCGTGATATTTAAGCTCTGTGAGAAATTGAGTTATTTCCTGCTCTTCAGTGGAAAAGCAGCTAAAGGGTAGGAAATTGGGAAGTATGTTTCTAAGAAGTAATATTACCCCCTGTCTTGACTCAAACTTTTTGGCTGGATTACTACTTCAGATGGGAGAGGAACAACTTGATTGTGACTGTGAAATAACATCATTATAACACAGTAATCAACCAGGTGTCACTCAGTGGATGACACTTGTGGAAGTCATAAAGCCACTATGTGGACCACTATTTTTTCCTCTTCTTTCCTAATCATGCCTAATTCTGGGGATTTCAGCTTTGAAGACTTCTGTGGGGAACTGGGCTTTCTAGTATGCTCTGTATAGAACCAGTTTTCTCCCTTTGGCAAATAATAATTCAAGATAATACTTTCCCCCGAGTCACTCATTTTTGGATCTTAGGACACAAACCAGAATGAATTTAGGTTACCAGCATTTGTGTGAGTTTGTCTTTTATAGCATCTCATGGACAGATGAAGATTAATGCAGTTAGGGAAATCACTTCCTCAGAACGTGTTTCCTCAAAAAAGTACATGCTGAAACTGAGAAGAAAACCTACGTCTCCTCATTCATAGATCTTTTCTTACTCCCCAAGACACATTTATTAAAATGAATGACTATAAATTACTGCTTCTCTAAGTCTAAGGCAGTGACTTCTTTTTTCTCTGATTAATCTTCCAAATTATTTACCTCTTTCCTTTCTCTTCTTTTTTTTCTCACCATCACCTCTGGAGAATTTTCTACATCAAACAAACTTTTTTTTTTTAAACAAAGTGTTCAGACTTCCCAAATCCCTTTAGAGCACACATTTTGCTAAGCAATGTATCCGAGATGGACAGTATTGAGCGTCCCTGGGTGCCAAATCTTGCAGCATCCCATTGCACTAAGGAGAACTAGCACAGCAGCAAAGATGCTACACACAAAATGACAGAAAAATTCTCAGGTCTTGCTGCAGTTTTGTGGGTGAGAAGCCCCATGGGATCACCAACTCTCTCTATGGAGCACTGCTCTGTCTTCATTTCTCCCACCCTTTGTGCAATCTTGAGATGCCTGATAAAAAAAAAAAATTAGATTTAGAGAATGCTAAAAATGATATAGTTTTAATTTTAAATAGTGTTAATTTTCTTTTTTCCAAGCAGTCTGTATCTTACGATGTTTTTGTTATCCATGAAGCCTAAAGCACTGTTGTGCAACAAGCTAAACACCCTGGTTGAGTCTAGCAAAGCACTGAGCTTGTAAGTGGTCTGTCTTTTTTTACAGTCACACCAAGCTTTCTAGAGCAAGTTGTTGAAGCAGCACCTTGCATTGGGTGTCTGGATGCAAGGGGAGAGCAGTGGCGTTGGCGAGGAGGCGGATACCCTTTTGGAAGGTAGCATCTCCTCGCAGGAGGGGCTCTGGGGGTGGAGGGAAACCTGGTGGCTCCCAGAGGGAATTGTCCCTGTGTTGGCAGCACTTGGCTGTCCCATATAGGTAACCTTTGCTCTTCTCCTCAGTGCTGGACCCATGACTTCCTCCAAGGGCTCTGCTCCACGGGGATAGGAGAACCCAGCCCTAAGGCTGAGTCAGTGTTAGCCTTCAAGGAAAGGCTCAAATACCCAAACCGTACATGGGCTCCCAGCCAAACAGCGAGCTCTGAGTCTGGCTGTGCAGACCAAGAGTCCTCAAAGATATGACAATAGCTGCCTGGGCTTTGAATCTGACAACAAAAGTGTTTTTAATATCTGCAGGCTATGTTGATATACTTCTCCCATGGTCTGAAATCAATACGGGAAGCTGCTCTGCATATTTATTACTCTAGCTGCAATGTAATCACTTGGGCATCTGCTTGCAAGAGTGGTTCACATCCCTACAAAATATATCTGCTTTCAGTGATTGAAGCTTAAGGAAAAAATACCCAACAAAACTGATGGAAGTAACTTTATGAAGAAAGTTGAGTCCACAGAGTCCCTTTAAAGCTATTAGATATCTGTGGTGTTCCTTTATCCTGGGAAAAGCAGAGAAGCATTTTTAAACTCCAGGAATTTTCAGTTATTTTCAATAACAGACTGTATGCACAGTTTTGGCATAGTTGGGGCATTTATACCATACAAGCCATTTGGGAGATTTGAGGAGGTTTTTTTTTTTTGTGTTTTTTTTTTTTTTTTTTGAAAGGATTGTGATGTGTGGGTAAGCAAAAATAAAGTTTTTTGTGAGCTGTGTCAGAAAATCTGGTGACAAGGAACAAATATTATAGTCCTGTAAGCAGATATGCTTATTGACGTGCAGGGTCACAGAGACTGGCAGCTGACTAAGGAGAATCTGCAGTCCCTGGGAGTGCCAAGCTGTGGTTTACCTAAACAAGGTGTCGAAAAATATGACAGGGTGAGATTAAAAACGAATAATGTTGCTAGAGTGGAGTTTTCATTGTTTAAGGAACATATACTCTATTTTTGAAGTAAAATTGGATATTGCTGGTTGGCTTTGTGTTAATCCGCTTTTATGGCCGTGTTTATACACAGCAGACAGCATCACTCTCTTATTTAACTGGTTGTAAGTGAAATGGAGCAATTCTGCTTCTTTCAGGAGCATTGAAGCAGATGTGCTCTGGCAGGTAGTCTTTGGAGGCATGGCTGCGTTTTGCTTTTTGACCTGCGCTTGCTGTGCCAGGTCCTCCTCCACTTCCCTCCCTGCATCCATCGCCCGACTCAGACTTGTCAACAGCATTTCCATCACTCCCACCACAAAGCTTCTGCTGCTGGAGAACAGGCAAGATGCCCCTCAAGCATTTTAAACAAAGGCTAAAATCCTCCCTTAAATTTCTCACTTGGCTCTGCCCTGCCTGTTCTGCGCAGCGAAGCAGTCTGCAGCCCCGGGAAGTGATCTCTCAAGGTCTATTCCAGCTTTCCAGATTAATCCCTTAGTCTGTGGGCAAGACAAGTGAACGATACTGTCTGAGTCCATTAAGGCTCAGCTACTATTTAATCTTGTGCTGTAAAATCCGAAGGGTCTAACTGGGGTTATGGGGAAAGGCATAGAAAAAGTTTTCTCTGGGCTCTGCTGGACTAAAGACCAGAGACCTCAGAGGAGATTGCTGAAAGTCTGTTCTTTCACTGGAAGCACCTCTGCAATGCTGTTTCAGTTTGCTTCTCATCTGTCTGCATTTCCTTTCATACCTTGCCTCACTCAAAAGCTTCCCATTCCCTAAACTTACTGCATAATGAAAGGAAACATTTTGCAAAATGCTTTCTGAATTTCCAAACCTTTTATCTTGCACTCAGGCGAGCTGTTAAACTCATTCAGATGAGTGGAAACTGTGAAAGCAGGCATTATGCATGCCAATAAAAAGTAGGACGCACTTCAAAGAGGACGGGAATTTACCTTCAGACTCCAGGGGAATTCCACTGGAAGTTGGAATATTATTAGATTCAAGTTTCCTTCACCAGGAACGGTCTACCCAAATGCTCATCAAACTGAATCACTTACTGGTGTTCTGGGCAATGAGATCCCAGAGGAATTTTCCAAGGATGATTAATGACATCATCTCCTGGGTCCCATAGGGGTGCCAGGGTCATTATGTCTGCAGCGGCACCCTCTTTCACTCTGTCTCCAGGTGCCATCAAGCAAGAACAACCACCTCAGGGCTGTCAGGTCCAGCACTGTCTGATGGTAGTATTACTCCTTCCAAAGGATGCAGAAGAAGAGCAAGTCCTGCAGCAATTTTCCTGCCTCAGTGCCCCTAAATTTCCAAATCAGCAGCCAGGATTGCATTAGCCTCCCAACAAGGGGAAAAGACAGGCAGGAGCAAATCAGCTTTTCAAATGTCAGAAGAACAGATCTGATTTCTTAAGCCAGCTAAAGCATTTGAAAGCTTACTGTACTTACTTATTTTTTTAAGAGATCCCTTCCCTCAATTTGATATTTTGATTGGAGATAACCCCTGATTGCAGCGGGACTACTCATGTTTCACAGTTAAAAAAGGGATTAAATAACCTGCTGAATAGGTGAAAGGGAGCAAGTGCTGATTTTTCGCTATCAGTCCATTTGGAAACGTCTATGCAAAAAAATACTCTTGCAGTTCATTTTAGTGATACTCTTGACTAATGGTAGTGGGTACCTGTGACCAATTATTTGGCATGTTCTTCCTTTCTTGGGGCTGGACTATGACTTGTCCAGTACCCATAAAGTCCCTGGAAAGGTGCTTTTACAGAAATCGTGTTCATGTGTTCTTTTGCTCATGGTAACTTGGTATTGTTAATTTGCAGAAAACATAGTGAAGGTGAAAGGGATGTTTTTTAGGTTGTGGAGGGACAAGTTGTCTGATCTCCAACTAGTGAAAGCTTATAATGTGAGGAAACAAAAGCCAGCGAGTATCGCAGCTGCAAACAGCAATAATCTGAAGGAGGTTCAGGGCTGTGACCTGCTGTTAGAGTCACACAAGGTGCTAGAGGATGCATGGATGAAAATACAATTCAAAGATTGCTGAATTCTGTTTCCTCAATAAAGAGTAGAAAGGGTGTTAGTAGTAACATGGAGGAAGCAAGCAATGATTTTAGTCTGCAGTTTCTTTTCTAAAGCCTCCCTTTAGAGAGCTTTAAGAGAGATTATGCTTTTAAGTGGAGGTCTGTCTTTGGGGCATCTTTTTCTCCAAGTTCTTAGTCAATCCTGTCTTAGTGAAGCATTGCTGAAGATAAAACACTTTACCAGCGGAGCAAAGATTTCCATTTAAGAGCTGGTGAATCCTGTTTGGTGGTAGGTAATCTTCACTAAAGCTTTCTGAAACCAATGGGAGCGTTTAAGCCAGTTACTTACAAGAAGCCACATAAGGAGTTGTGTTGAAGCAGATAAATCAATAGCTATCGAGAATCCTAATGCTGAAGGAAATCCCACTACTCCTCTCCATTTAACAAAGTTGGCTCCTCTACTCCCAGCAGGATGTTCTCCAGCACTGGAAGTTCAACACATTGTGGTGCGAGCTGGGAGATTTGGAGAGCACGAGAGGTTTGGGGGCCATTAGTGGTCCTTGGGTGGCCGTAAATCCAGCAGCAACTGCAGCTGCTCCTCTGCCACGAAGAGCTGAGCCGTGGCCAGCAAGCACAGCATTTTCTGATGCATTGCAGTCTTTGAGCTTCTTCTGAAGCCTTTGGGGTCTGCAAGGCAGTTTGTGAAATACTCGGCAGGCAGAAGCGTTACCCACTTGGATTTCGGTATTCTGTTAGAACGATCCCGGAGATGTGTACATGTGTGCTATCTGGGTGAGGCTTGACAACTTCATCTCACTGCAGCTGTAAGGACAGAAGATCCTGAAAGGTTTAATCCCCTTCACGCTGTGTTGTTATTTCCTTTGCTTTCTGCTGGCCTAATTGCTTCTCGCTTGTGTAAGCGATCCGCGTGAGCTGTGATAAAAGCTAAAATTTGGGAATGAAGGGAGAAGTGTGTTTGCTCAGATCAGGTGCATTATATTGTCTGTTCTCTTCATAACTTCCTGAAAGGATGAAACCCACAAGGCTGCCATGCTTGGATAGGTTTGAAATTAGCTGCTGTCATCCTTTTCTCCTGCTCAAACCTCTCCGTGAATTTATCTCACCAGCCTCTCGGCTTCCGGAACACAGAGTCCATTTAATCTATATGCAGCACATTTCTGAGCACTTTTTTTTTTTTTTTTTTTTTTGGCAGGGAATTCTTGGAACATCCTTAAAGTTATCATTTGAGCTATTTATTTCAATTTCTGGGGTGTTAATTTCATCAGAATTTCTCAGGAGTCAAAATCTTGTTTTAAATAAATCCAAAGAACTGTACTACTTTTATGTCTTACAGCTCTCTTTTCAAATGTAATTAATTCTTAAAGAGTTCATAACTTAAAAGCCAATAAAGAAGTCAGTGTCCTTTCTTTTTAATTACTGTTGGAGAAGTATCTCTTGTCTGTCTGAGACTGGTAAGGAAGTAGCTACAGCTCTGCCAGATAACTGATTTCCCAGTTTAATATTAATTTTTCCACTTAAATAACTTAAACGACTTCTCATGTTAATAGCGAGTACTGGCATCAGATGACCTTGCTGAAAACCCTCTTTTCTCTTTAGAGAAGAGGGTATCAGGCAGTGACTACATGAGAGTTGCAGCTGTATCTCCTGTGACTTGTCATCAAATGTTCAGGTTTGCACTGCTATAAGAAAACAGGGGCTGGAGGAGCCAGCCTTCTTTGTGGAGCGTTTCCCAACCATCAGTATTCCTAAAATTACAGAGATATAGAGTACTGCTGCAAAGTTTGTGGTTTATTTTCCTCTTTTTTTTTTTTTTTCCTCCAAGATGCTTAATTCCTTGGGATAGTTTTAAATTTTGCATTTGGAGAGGGATAGAGAAGGCTTGCTTCATAGCTTTCCTAATGGCTTGAATAACTCTTCCTTCTGCTTCTGTTCCACATGCTTCCAAAATTCTGCTAAAGTAGAAACTTTTTAAAAGAAGCATAGATATTTGAAGAAGTTTCTTTGGTTTGGGTTTTCTGTTGTTTTATTGTTTATTTGGGTTTTGATTTTTTTAGCTGTGATAAAGATCATGCTTATATTAAACATTTGGCATGAAATATTTTTATTAAATATGATATAAAAGTACTTATTTGAACAACCAATAGTTACGTGTGCACTCTTTTGAACATAGCATGAAAAGCAATAATATAGAAAATTGAAGCAACTCAAAAGTTATAAAAGCTGTGTTCCAGAAGCTGTATCAGGACATTTAGATTTTTATGGGGAGCAATGTCATCTTTTTGGACACTTGAGACTTGTCCTATGGTAACAGCAGAAAAGTCCCATAAGTTTTCATTATTTTGAGAGAAATCTAATGAAATATTGTAAATGCAAGGACATGTCTCCTCCCGAATCAACACGCATATTTTATCCTCTGCAAGTTTCATGCATATAAAGTAATTGTCAACATCTTTTAAAATTCTCTAAAATGCAGGTGAATTTGTGCTCTGTTGTGGAAAAAATAAAATGTGATAATGTATCCATCCACTTTTCTCCCTTTTAAACACTTTTGTCTGCACAGACTTGAGTGCAAGCCTTTTTGTGCACTGTTACTTTTCATGTGGAAAAACAGAAGATATTTGAAGGCTTGGCCCATGGTAAGCCAACTAAGAGATGAAGAATTGCAGACAACTTTTTTAATTTCTATGTATTTTTAAGATGCTTAGCTGGGTTAGGTATCAGAAATAGGAAACATTCTGCTGGATGGATCTCTTACTCTCTGAATGAGCCTCTTACTGTGTTTGTAAAGAGAAGGAAATGTATCTCGTTATATGCAATTCATACCTGGTGGGACAGCATGAGGGGTCTTCTTTTTCTACTTTCTATATTATATTTGCTATTTTTTCCCAGCTTCTATCTTATTTTAATATAAGGTGGAATCAAGCCCATGCAATCCTGCCAGTATAAAGAACTAACACCTTGATTTATGAGATTATTTAATCTGAAGGTCATGGTCATTATGGCTATTTTTTGTGGGTTTCTAGCCAAGAAAAAATGATCAATTGGCAAAATCCCGCCTCAAATTATTTTCTAGATCCATTAGACTAGCTGTTGTGTCTGTTCTTACTGAGAAATCAGGTAGATTGGATAGGGTTGTCTCTGCAGCCTTTCTTAGGAACTCAGAAAGCTCGATGGTGCTAAACAGGTGCTGCGGTATCACCGAAATTTGCATCTAATGCAGTGCAAGTCCTTTACGTGGTCCTTACAAAAGCAGCTCAGTGCCAGTCCGCTGCAGGTAGACTACTAAATAGATGGCAGTGCAGTAGCAAGTAGAGAGGAACATCTGAAATTCTGGGGTAATTCAGATAACTTTCTGCCTGCTGAAGGTATCCTCAGCTGAGGAAAATAAATATATAAGTATTTATTAATAAATAAGTTCTGCTTAGAGGAGCTGGTGGTGGGCAGATGTTCACTTTTCCAAGGAGCCACGAGAGCGAAGGTGCCCCGGCGTTGGTGTTACCCCGATTGCTGCCCTTGCTGCAGAACGAATTTCTAAGGTTAATCTGGACAAAAAGCCAGACAGAAGTAACAAAGCGGTGTTTCCTCCTATTCCCAGGTTCTGAGTTACACCGCCTGCTGCCATCACCACTGTTTGGCCAGATTATAAAATAATTCATTAGCAAAACAACTGACTGTAATTGGCGTGCTCCGAACCGCAGCGTGTGGCCTGTCCTTGTTACGGCAGCTCCATCAATGGCCTTGCCGACCCACAGCCATATTTCTCTGCAGCTGTCAGTGCCGCCCTATTTTGTCAGCCTTGCAGTGCAGAATAAATGAGTTTGGATGGTGCTGATCCGGGGAGCGAGGCAGATTTGTGCAGGGGAGAAAAAACGTGGTAGTGCCAAGTCTTAACTTGCAGTGCCTGGCGTTGCTTCCTTGCCAAGTGTGGAGTCATGCTGCCGTACTCCCAGGTCAGCTTGATGGGAGACTGGTCTGCAGGAGACATGACCAGAGAAGGGTCTTTCCAGCCTCTAGCTCAGTAATGAAGAACAGCATATGAAAGAGGGGGGTGGCACTCCCTCTCTCTCTCCCCCTCTTTTTAATGAGACTGGAATCAAATGTGTGAAATAAATAGTCTGTATTTAATTGCTATTTTGCTGAAATCTAGGCCGAACAGGAGTCATCAAAAAATCTGTGCAAATTCAAATCTCATCTAACTGCTAAGAACAAAGTATCCAGAGTGAGATATAGAGTGATGTCATCTGTCCTCCTCCAAAGTTAATTATATGGAATGTGTTTTGTCTCCAGTAGACTAAGGCTTTAATTGTACCATGTGGAGGCCTTTCCCCTTTTCCCGCGATTTTGCAGAAGTGATTTCTGCAGGAAGAAACCAGGCTTGGAGCGCAGAGCAGGAGATTCAGACAAAGTGATGTCACATGTGTCCCCTGCTTGGAAGAGAGGATGAAGATGTGGTGAGAATGTTGACATAGTGATAGTGCCAAAAAATAGGAACTACCAAAAATAGAGAAGGGGAAAATGTCTGCAGTGCTTGGCTGATGTGGAGGGAGGGGAGAGCACCCACTGCAGAGGTACTCAGTGATGCAGGTTTGAGGGTACATGTGGCAGAGAGTTTGGCAAGCTTGCCTGTGGCAGATTTGCCCATCCCATGGAAATCATAGAAGCATTAAGGTTGGCAAAGACCTCTAGGATCACCAAGTCCAACCGCCAACCCAACACCCCCAGGCCTCCTAAACCATGTCCCCAAATGCCGCATCTACATGTTTTTTGAACTCCTCCAGGGATGGTGACTCCACCACCTCTCTGGGCAGCCTGTTACAATGCCTGACCACTCTTTCAGGAAAGACATTGTTCCTAATATCCAATATGTGGCTTGCAGCTCTGGAAGCCCAAAGGCACCATTTGGTCTCAAGGCAGCTGAGGGGTGTCCTCAGCTCCAGGTCCTCCTGGTGCCATTTGCAGAACAGTTTTTCAGCAAACACCTGTAGAGGATGTGTTTGTGCATGGGTGAGCACCCCTTGCTTGTTCTTCTGGGTGGGTGCTAGTGGGCCTTTTGATTGGGGCTTTCATCTGTAAACATTAGGAAGTCACAAATTAAGCCCCTTATTTTAATTTTTTAAACAACTTCTGGCTCTTTTTCTTTGCAGTGAGGACTGAAGGGCTGGGATTCAGCAGTCTTGAAAATATACCTCTCGTGCCCTTTTCACCTTGATGTTAAGAGTTGCAGTGGGATCACAAGAACCAGCAGACTGACAGCTTATTGGTAACTGGTAGGATTGAAACAGTCTCAGGCACCGGTGACAATTATCTAGTATTTTTCTAGTCATAAACATGGGGGCAAACCCAACGTTTGACTGTAATCTCTTTACCAGTCCTTAAAAGTCAGACTTTATAGAAAGATAGTCTGATTTATATTTTATTAATTAAAATGAAAACACACCTCTCTGTTTCACTCTAAAGCATGAAATGCAATACCATGTTAATTAGTTCTTCAATTTTAAAATGCAATATTTAAAAAAAATAATTCCCCTGCCTTGGCACCTAACAAAAAGCACAAGATTTTCATTACTATCAAGAAAAAATGAGTTAGCGCTATTAAAAGCTTTTAAAAATAAAGTTATTTCAAGGTCCTTTCTTTCAAAGTAGGGACTTTGAAAATACAAGTACAGATGATCGGGTATCTCAACAAGTGGTACAAAGGGAAAACTTATGTCATTTTAAGAATCCTTCTACCGTCTCCCGTGCTTGTAGATTTTATTTTAAAGTAAATGCCCACAAAACCTAAAATCAAACAAACGTTATTGATAAGTCAGCTGATTTAATGCTTCTAGGAACCGGAACTCAAGTTCTATACAATGATAAATTACAATTATTGCAATATCTGCATCTTTTTAAACTCGGTAACCTGCACTCAGTTATCCAATAACATGCAGGCAGGCTGAATAATTCAGTCCCATCTTTCTTCTAATGTTGGAAGTCTTTTGAAATGGAGTGATTCTTATCTTCTGCTACAGTCATTAAGGTGTGATTTAAAACCCACACAGCCTTTATGACAGCTTTATGCCTCCCGAAGGATTAAACTATGAAGAGATAAATGTGTTCCTTAAGTTTTTAGCAATGAATTCCATATCAAAGGAAAGCAGCAGATTGGCATCTTTTAGACTACCCTTCATTAGCTTATATTTGGGCGAAGCTTATTTTGGGTCAGAGAACATTTAGTATTATTCACATCACAAGGATCTGTCTGTGTTGCTGTTAGAGACTTGACCCTACTTGGTTTTTTCACTTTCTTACATGCTGACAATGTCAGCATAAAATTAAAACAGGATCATGGAAACGTGCTGCTTTTCCCCCAGTATTCTGTGTGAATTTCCAATTTTAGAGTTCTCTATTTTTGTCTCTCCGTATGCTCTCTCATCAGCTGGAGTTGAGCAATCTCTTCGTTATTGGTAAAATGGAAAGCATCTGTCAGAGTCAGAAGTCCAATCAACACTTATCACCCATCAGGGAACAGAGATTCCTCTTAGTAATAAATGTTAGGTCCAGTAGTAAACATCTCCATACTGAGCCTTCATTTGTGATCCTACAGATAACTCAAAAGCACTTCTGTGTTAATAGGAAGGCTTAGTTATTGATGCTATAACAGGGCTCAAAGACCTCAGCTGGTTTGCTTTACTCTTTGCTCCTGTGTGAAGAGGTGATCCTGAGTGTGTCTACCATTTTATCCAGGGCTGAATTCAATTGCAGCCCGTTATGTAAATGATTCCACAACAAATTTCCTTCTGTGTTACAGGAGAGAGGATAATAACCTGCAATTAGAGTTGCCTGAAAAATGCCATTTGTTGCTTCCATTCTGTTCTTCCATGGAAAACGTTGAAAGCTTTTGTTTTCTTGTAAATTTTCCCATGTGTAGGGTAAGGTTTTGTGACAAGAAACTCAAACAAAAGAGTGCAGTAAAATTCTCACCATTCACTGCCTGGCTGGATTTAAATGAAACAAGACCCTTCAGCTTTTCTGCTATGTTCTCTGCAGGACTGCATTCTGCGTGCATCACTATAGGAGATGAAAGCCAGATTATTATTATTTTCTTTTAGCTAAACCGAGAAGTTTTTGCTGATAGAGAAATCAAAACCTGGTTTGTTTCTTGCCTTGAAAATAAACTTTAAAAGAAAGGCAGATCCAAACCTGAAAAGGCTTCTGGCTGGTTTTCTGCACTGGAAAGGTGATACTTTATAATGCAGAATTTTTCCCAGAATGTTTTTCTTTACTCCAAAAGCCATATTTTCATTGAAAATACAGTTGGATGGCAAAACCCTATCTCCTTAAGTCCCTTGCCTCTGTACAGTGTTCCCTTCCCCTGAGGCCAGTAAGGGTGTTTTGCCGGGAGCCTGTGGCATGGCAGGGTCAGCTCACGCATGGCCGCCTGTCCCCCTCTGCGTGACACCCCACCGACCCATGGGGTCTCCACTTGACCTGTGTGGGCTCCTCCACCCATGTACAACAGCAGCTCAGCCTGGTCCTGGGCCACCGAGTGCACACAGCCCAGTTTAAAAAGCTTGAATGGGGTATGGGTGAGTGTTACAGGCACATCAAGTGTTTCCAGATGAACCCATGAACATAATAATTAGTTAAGGTCAATATACTCTAGTTTAATACATTACTAGTATAATAGTTGCAGAAACAGGTTTCTACTTTTGATCTCTCTACTCTCTTGACTAAAAGGCATATTTGACTAAAAGGGAGGCGAGATTGGGGGGAAAAGAGTGTTGTTTTCTTTTGGGGGGGGTGAAAGTGGTATTTTCTTTCATTTCCTTTTTTAAGAGGAAAATGCACAATGTAGAAATGCTTGAATTTCTTCCCATCTTAGGAAATCTTGTGGGAATGGATAGGCCAGGATATATCTGACCATTCAAAATATACACGGTTTCCAGCAAGATGCCTAGAAGAAACACCACAGCTGGGTTTTCATTTCACAGAGGTTGAGTGCCCTGTGAGTCCTACTGGGAACAGGGAGCGCTTCTGGGTGTGATCACTTGGAAGAGACTCTAATGCTCCAGTTTTCTGTTATGAATCAGTAATATCTAGTACAAACGCAGCATGTCCTTTAGCGACATTACTCAAGACATAAATAAAGGAAAGTAGGGCCATGTGTGAATGAAGGTCATCAAATGCAGTCCTGAGCTCAAGCTCTCAGCCCTGTAGGATGCTCAAAGGGATACAGGGATGAACACGCCTCCAGCCCCCAACTTTGGGAACCAGTGCAGCTCTGTGTGCCTCTGTCTCGCGCCCCTGGGGACCAAGGAGGTGGCAACTGTATTCATAGAGTGCCTTGCTTAAGGATCATTGTGGGAAGGAGGCAATCAGTGGAGAGAGGTGGGCTCTGGAACAGCCTCAGGGGACGGCAGCCCTGGCTGCCCAGCACAGTCTTGCCTTCTTGAGGGACAGAGGGAGAGAGGTGGAGGCTCCTCTGTGATTTGGGAAAAGTCTCCTTTTCTTTTGAAGGCCAAGAGAAAGGGAGGAGTGTCTGCGTGAGCTGAGCTACAATTACTTACCTTCATGCACAATAAAAATACAGAGAGCTATTTTTGTAAGCTTAGCAGCTATTCACTCCTGGTCACACTCAAGTTATAAATGAATAAGATAATGAGGGCTATTAAAATAATTTTTCATCAAGGTTAATAGATGAATAAGACAATTTAATGTTGACACATACAACTCCAGGATTAATTCTGCAGGGTGCTAAGCAAGCTGTCCTCTTCCATCGGAAGGCTTTGAGGATGCTCAGGATCCATAGATGCCCTTGGAAAACCCAGCATTAACCTGTCTCAGTTTGATTCTTCATGAAAGCATCATGTTCCCAAAATATTTAAGTTATTTCAATAAGAGCAGGGACACATTCCTACTCTGTGTCCTGCTTAATGCAGCATTAGTAGATTGGTCATGTCATGCTGCATGAATAATGAAAATACAGATTCGGCAATGTTTACAAGAATAAAAGCAGAGCATTAAGTTCTGCTGTTTGTCCCCTCTGTTATTTGTGAGTGTTCCCACAGCCACTGGGTGTTCTTGGTGATGCTTTTGAGCCCTGCACGACCTGAATGTTGAAAATGTATTTTCCAGAATGGAAATATGTCTTTACCTGTTTTTGGAGAGTCATTATTTTTCTGGTTAAAAATATTTTAAGTGATGCAGTCAGGGAGCTGGTCTAATTCCATGTACTTCAGCAGCCGGCTGTGCTTCAGAAACAGTGAAAGCAGTTATCTAGAAACGTAACATAGGCTGGAAGTCCTTTGTCCAAACTGTTTGGCAAACACCTCAGGCTTCATTCTGTGTCTATGGGGAGCAGGCTGAATTACCAGCAGCTGGAGGAGAGGTGATGCATGTGGGGAGGACCTGTCTATAATGCTCTCATTCAAATTGATCTGTCAAGTTCCCAGCATCGCTGTTTTTTGGACCAAGTGAAGTCCAGCATAAGTAAAGTGGTACAATCTGTTGCACAGGACTTGAGTGAAACTTTGACTATACCTACAAAAATCCCAACAATTCTTTGCAAATCATTTCTGCTGGGGTTTTCTTCTTAGTTCTTGACCAGCTTAATAGAACTGGGCTTTTGGTTACAAACCAGAAAACTTAAGCCCTTTTTGATCATAATTTTTGCCTGTGTTTCTGGGAAAAGCTTGAAAAGGCGCAAACAAAAACATTGGAAACCACAGGACTTTTAAGAAATAAAGGGCATATTTTTGAAGGACAGATAGTTCAGCAATGCAGAACTCCTTGTTAGCAGCTCCCCAAATACCTGTGGGGGTCTGAACTGCTCCGCTGCAGTGCTTCTTCCATGACCAACACTTGTGGCTTTTCTCCAGAAACAGCAACAAACAACTCTGCTGCTAGGCATAAGGGCACAGTGGTTTGCGACACTTGATCAGATACATTAGGCATCAGACAGCCCAGAGACAAAAAAACTCACTTGATTTCTAAGCATGGAAGATAAGGAAACTTCAGCTCCCAGAACAAATTTACCAGTCGTCTATTATGCCTGGCTGTATGTCTTGAACTTCCACTAACGTGTCGGCTAGACAGATTAACTCCTGTGCTCTTGGAAGCAAGAGGGCAAGCAAGTGCAAGTTAAAGCTGAGAGAAGATACCAAAATAGCCCAGAAGGCACAAGCATCAGTCACAAACCCTATTTCCACTCTGGAAGTGCCCAGAAACAGTCCTGCATGGGCAGAGGGAGCACAAGCAGGGAGGGAGCTACTGAGCTTGGATGATTCCAGGGTTATTTTCCCACTGAGTAAATGATTTCTAGATTGCATTTACAATAGGCACCTAAAGCCAGCCTAAATCCTCCTGTAGGGTCCCAAGCCTCAGCTCAGATCTAGTTTGCAGTGTGATTTGTAATAAGTAATTAAGCACTTCAAATAGGTGGTTCCCCTACGCGGCTTGAAACTGGCTGTTCCTGGATGGATTTGCTTTATAATGGAGAAATCTTTTATCTGTTGCTTAAGATGCGAAAATATCCATAAGTGCTGTACTTTGCTAACAGGCTGACTGCCACCTCCCTGGAAGTGAAAAGCTGAATCATTCACGGAACTGCTGTGTTGAAGTCCACTCCAAAGCGTCAGTAATTAAAAACAAAACCTGGAAATAGCTCTAGCCCCCAATGATTTTTTCGCTTACAAAACCCCATGTCCAGTTCTTAATTCCTCTAAGCACAAACAGCCACTTATAACAAGAAACTTCAGTTTGACTGTCTGCTGCCCTTAGTGCATCCAGCTGTGTTTCTTGTTATGGTGGTAAATGGAGTAAAAGTGAAGATATGGGGGTTGGGAAGAGGAACTGTTGTCGTGGTTGAGTGTTAGAAGGTTTCTTAACTTCCAAATATATTTCTGTTTTTAATATTGGATAGTGTTTGCTTACAACAGAACCTGCTTTCATGTACGCATCCAGCACCGATGGGGTATGAAATGGCAGCACATTTAAAGCAAGTGAAGCAGTGCTTTGATTTAACTCCAGCTGTGCAAGTGGAGACTTAAGTGAAGTGCTGCTGTTCAGCTCCTGGCTGAGAGGAAGGCTGTTGTAGGAAATAACTACATGTTTCTAAATTCTTGCCTGTTGGCTGACAGAAGGAGCAATGCAGAATTAGCTGCACTGGGTCACAGGACTAAGAAGTACTAATTTCTGCACAGTTAAGCATGCGATGAACTAAAATAAAGCGGGATCATAGAAAGGAGTTTGGAGTCTCTTTGTGACTTCGTGCATGACAACAACTTAAGCTACTCAAACAATTGCAGAAATAAAAGTAGATAAGCTACTGGAGAACCTTTCCCAGCCCCATTTCTGGCAGCTGTAATTTCATTTTTATTTTTTCAGATTAAAGTGTTTCAGAATTAAAATGTGTGAACAGCTTGGGAAAGAGGAACTATGTTTTATTATTATAAAGCAAATGCATTTCACCCGAGGGAAGACCAGAGCAATGCACAGCCAAAGCTGGGTAAGCCAGTGGGAGACTTAAGCTACCATTGTCCGGCAGCTCCTGGGTACCAGCAGGTGTGAGGGAAGATTCAACATCCGGTGAGGAAGTGAAAAGATGTTACTGCTGGTCTGGATAGTCCATAATAAACCTAATGGTGAATTTTGCATTTGCCACAAGAACAATCAACTCTTCTCCTCCTGTTTCAATGTTAATTTATTCCTGATGGGACTGGCTATGATTCTGTGAGCTGCCTTGAAACACGATGAATGTGATTGCTGTTATTCTGGTGACTAAGCATCAGGGTTTGTGTTGGAGGACAGATAAGAGATTGTCAAGTGCCACGTCTGTCCCATGACTTCCAACGAGAAGGTTTCCTTCTAAGCCATGCTTTCTGCTTCTGGCTCGAGCTTTTGTGGCTCACAAACTTGTTTCTTTGTGTTGGTGCTAGTGGTGGGCCTGGTTGGTAACATTAATGAAAGGGAACAGGATTTTAGTGACTCCTTGCTTGATAGTCTGCCTGGTTTGGAGGTACCAGTGTTTGTGGGCTGTGCAGGCTGTGCCAACAGGTCTCTCTGCAGTGGCTGCAGAGCAAACCAGGGATGAGAGCTGTGTGGGTACAGTGCTGAGCACAGCTTAGCAGCCCTGTGGGCATGCAGAGATGCTGGTTGTAGCTGTGGGGTCTGGGCTCGTTTCACTGTGCCCTGTGGCACTGGTGGGGGCCAGTGGCAGGCAGGGAACAGCCATCGTCAGTGTAAGATAGCTGAGGAAGGTTTTAGTAAGCAGCATAGGGCAAGCCATGGGCAATATCCACTTACCTTGAATGAGGGTAGTTGGTCTGACCATGTCCTAACATAAGAGTTTAGATCAACTCTGCTCTGGCCAATGCATGACCATGCAACATCAACTAGTCTAGTGGTGCTATGCCAGAAACAGCCTTGGTGGCAGCACTTGGTCTCCTTGAACATGTTATCTGTGACAATTAATTATGCTTATAAAACATAATTGCCCTTTGGACTATGCCTCTGTCATGCTTCCTTTTCCCTACTGTTTGTTTTTTGGTTTGTTTCTTTTTAAATAATTAATTTTGTGCAGGACGTTCCTGGCTTAATTTGACAAGCACAATAACCTGCATAAGTAAGAGTTGCTCTCCTTAGGTGATTTAGCAGTGTTATGGTCAGCAACAAATTACCTTTTCTTCTCTGATCAATGTCTGCCTATAGCTCTTGTCTAGTTTTCTAAGAGGGCAATGATTCTTATTCATCTTGAATTTTAAAATCTATAGCAGAAAACAGACCCAGCTACTACCACATAGGGAAGGCTTAAGCCAGCAGATACAACCTTCTAAGTGCAGGACAGGGGGTCCAAGTACCAGTGCTCCCTCCTTTTTACCATTAGTGCTCCCTGGCAAATGTACAGCTTCTGCTCTCGGAATGAAACCGCAGTCCCACCTGCATGCTCAGAACTCAGCTGAATGCATCCCACCATAAACTGTAGTTGAAAACTAAACTGTACAATAAAACTGTAAGGGAATATAAATAGCTTAAACGGTGAGGCATGGAGGATGGGTAGTAATGGGGACCCCGGAGGTACTGCAGGGAGCTCAGCAGGCAGAGGAGACAATGAGAAGAGTGATAGACCATTGAATCCACTGGAGACAAAAATAATCAGGGCAGATCTTAGAAGATTCAGAAACTCAGAGGGTCAGACAAGGAGAAACCAGCTTGACACAGCCAAGAGGATTCAGAAATTAATTTTTCACCTGTGGTGTTCGCATCCCCTCGTCTCATGCTGGGGGAGCCTGAGCTGTCCCGCTGCCCAAGAAGCTGCAGGCTCCTGAGGGCATGCTGGAGACCCATGGGATGGCACAGACATCCTCATGTCCCACCCACAGCCCCAGGAGTCTATCGAGGAGTTTGCTGAGGAGGCCCTTTTCTTGCCACTGGATACCTCTGTCCAGTTTTCTTTTGCCCCAAACTTTGTGTTCAAGGGCCTGCCTTGCCTGGACTCATCCTCCTTTTCATGCTTACTATAATTATTGCCTTAAATCTGGAGACCCTACAATGAGCAAAGAGAGGGATGTTATCACCTGACAGGGTATGCAGAGAAGGGTTTTTCTTTTAAAAAAACTCAAACGTGGTGCTCTATGATTACAGGAGAGCATGCAGAGCTGCTGTAACATGACTTGCTGACAAAATGGCTCCTGGTTAGGTATTTAAGAGGGTTTGCTGCTGAAATAATACACAATCCCAGCATATGGTAATTAGAGATAAGCAAACAGTTGAAATAAAATCTCTTAAATTATACCACACTGTGCACAAGGAAATGTGAGGCACATAAACAAACAAGCTTTCTTCCCTAGCTGCAGACAGGGTGTTAGCAGATGATTCACTAGCAGTATGTCTCTCCCTTGTCTAGTTCATTAGATCATCATTAATTTACACCTGTGTTTGGTGAATTACAGCAAAACACGGGCTTAGAAAACACCCTGTTTTTTTGCAATGCTTACAGAGAACAAATGTTACCAAACAAAGTGAGCTCCCTTGGAAAATTAGGAAAGTGTTGGCTTCTTCCCCCAAAAACAATTTGATAACCCAGATATTTCTTAAGTCTTATTTTTATGTGCATTAGTGGGCTTCAAAGCAATTTTGAGACCCCTTATCCTACAAACAGCATCATTTATTTTTACCTATGAGTGGCTTATCATTTCAGCATTTACAAAATCTGTTGCCTTGTCCAGAAAACGTGAGGAAAGGACTTTTTTCTATTGATACTACAGTAACAGCTCAGTGCGAAACTGCACTTCCAACCCCCCAACCCCCAGTGCTTTTGGTTCTAACTAGGGATGGCTTTTGACAAGAACTGTATTTTCTCCCCATTTCTGTGCCTGTGTTTACATCGCTTCATGCCATTTCCAGGTATTTTGAGGGGGTCATTGAACATGTGCACATTGACTGGATTGAAAGAAGGACCATCTCTTGCTGGGTGCCGTGAGCCCCATCACAGAGACCGCCGGAGATGCTGCAAATGGAAACTGATGGGAAACGATGTCACTTCTTTTAGGGGCTTAGGGCAGTTCATCTTGTCTCTAGGACAAACCTTGCAGAGATTTCTCACTTTTGAAAGTTGTGTGTGTACTGGGTGCTGGGTACTATGTTACCTTCTAGTGAAAATAAATAGAAGTGTTTCATAGAGCCTGACCTGGGACAGTTCAGATCTGGACCTAATTCAGGATCCACACTGGAAAAAAGAACAAATCAGCCTCCTGCTTGTTAAACTAATATTCTTCTTGCTTCAGTGTTTATTTGAGGAGTTTTCATCCAATGGTGCAGCAGCATGTCTGTAAGCACTGTCCCTGAGGGCAGCAATTCCCCAGTGACCCGCGGCAGAGGGGGCTGGCCAGGCTGGCATCCACGGGGCTTGGATGTCAGGCAGGGATTTCAGCACTGAGAGATGTGCTAGAGCAGATCTGCAAGAAAAGTAGTCGATCTAGATATAAACTGATCTTTGTAAGTGCTTGATTAACCTCACCACTGACAGTGTATATCTTATTTCTAGTTTGAATTTATTTGTGCTCAGTAACTCATGGCTAGATTTCAGGATGTCTTTTAAAGCCAGGCTAACCATTTTTCTATTTTTTTTTTTTTATCTGAGGTGCTTGTAGGCCATAATCAAGTCAATGCATATGCATCCTAAACAACACACTATTAATCTGCTTAAATTTTCCTCTGGAAGAAAAATTTTTGAGACCATGAGCCACTCTTTTATTGAAACTAAACCCACTCTCATGGGCAGTATTTCTTTCTTAAAATGCCAAAATAGGAGCCTTAACAAGGCAAAAATAGGGGATTTTGATTAAGTCAGCATCCTAAAGATGTATCTTACACAACACAAATACTCCCAGACTAGAATAGGAAACATGATAGTGTTTCATCATGTGAACATCTAACCTGACATCCTCTATTCACTGACCGTCTACTGTTAGCAATGCTACCTGCATGGAGCCCAATAACTTTTGATTAAAATAGAGCTGCTATTTTTGAAAAGCAGTCTATCACCCGAGTGGTGAGAGCTGGAGAGTTTAGCACTCTCTTTCATAAGCTGTTTCAGTGGTTAGATACTCTTGCAACAAAAGTGTGAATGTCTTTTCCTACTTCAGCTATTCTATGATTTTCCAGCTCAAAATTTCCTGGCCAGGAGACAAATTACTGCTTTGCCTGCCAGAAGTCTACAACATGAGATATAGATGGTTGAAGGAGGGCAAAACTGTTGAATACTTTGTCATTGGAAGTGAAAAGGGGAGGGATTTTTTTGCTGAAATATCCTGTTCTTCACGTGCTGCTCACCCAGGAATGGGCACAAAGGGAGGCATTAATCTCAGCTCACAGTAGACATGCAGAAATTGGGCATCTAGTCTAAGCTGCTTGTCTAAAGCCCTCTCTAGTCAGTAGAGGGGAACAGCTCTTCCTAAAGGGTGGTTCATTAGGTAGGTATCAAATATAGACTGAATAAAGCATGGAGATCTTCTCTTTGCTCCCCTGACTGCAGAGACAGCTTAGGTGACAGGTTTGGTTCAGACACAATTTTTAGACAGCATAAGAAGCTGAGCAGAATGTTCTTCCTCTCCCCCACCAAGCTATAGGCTTGTCCCCTCTGCTCCTGTCCTCCTGGAGTGTGTAGAAAAGTTGGCCCATGCTATTTGGGAGGTCAGCCCGGTTTATCCAGTTACTTATCCTTGTCTGCATCTTTAGCTATGAAGGATCGAGGAAGATGGAGGGGAAACCAGCAGCTCTTCCTGCAAAGACTAATAGCTGTAGCAGCAGAGATCTGTCATATCTTCACGACTGCCTTGGTTTACAGTGCAGTCCCCATCTGCTGCATGTAAAAAAGGCAATGTCAGCCATAAAATATTGGAAGTCTGACTCCAGCACAAAGATCCCTGACAATTTAATAAGAATTCCTTGTGATGCTTCACAAGCTCTTTTATGGTTTTGACACAATGCCTCAGGCAGGATGGATTACATGGGCTCCCAGGCACTTTCCAAGAGGGAATTGCATGGGCCAATACATATGAGTCAGCTAACCATCTCACTTCATCATTGTAGGCTGATGCCTTGCATCCTGTAAACTGAGGCTAACCTTATACTCCTACTCCCCTACCCTTTCTTTTGCCATGAGACAAGACAGAGGATGTTACTGTTGCTTCCTTGAATGGCTGGCACATAATCCTTAATAGGACATTGGGTTTAATAAATGCATGGCTATATTGCTTGTATAGGAAAGCTTTGTATCCTTCACGTAATCACACAGAGTCAACAGGGATGAACATAACCTTTTATATACTTATTTTCCTGAGACCTGGGATTATGTCCCAAATAAATCTTAGAAGAAGGTTTCATTTTTCTTTTGCATGGTCGATACTCAGCTTGCAGGGAGATGATACATCTGTTTATTTTCTTCATCATCTTGCAGGTTATATGTAGCCCACAGCACCATGAACAAGAACAGGCTGGAAAAGGGATGCTGTTATTTCCTCTTATCTCAGCCTGTGATTTTTGAAATAAGCTGACATAAGTTTTAATAAATATTCTGTTAAAAGGGAAGCAAAATGTTTTCTGCAAAGCTTCGGCTTTTGACTGGAGGAAAGAAAAAAAGAGAAATCTGAGATATTTCTGATTTCTAGGGTAGCTTTGTTAAAAGAAGAGATGGGATGACTATACCTGGATTAAAATACCAGACTGATATCCTTGATCACTACCTTAAGACAGTCTCTTAAGTCACACGTAGCAGCAAATTCTCTGTCAGAACTCCACCCGAGTTCCTTGAGAGTGTTTGAATGGGAAATAAATATGTGACTGGATGATAAACAGATATATAACACAGAGACCAAAGGGGAAGATGGAATGTGTCAGGGCAGGCAAAACACAGCTATACCACAGAAATGGGATGTCAGGGCCTATTGGGTTGCAGAATTAAAAAGTTTCCTGGTATGTATTAAACAGGTCTTGCTGCTGTCATTCAGTTACCACTTTCAGCCAAAAGGTGTAAGGCAGCTTCCGCTGCTCTCTGAAAAAAGTAAAAGGTAGCTGAATAATAAAAGAATCTTGAGTTTCTTCCACGTCTGTGAGAAAGAAGAGAAGAGAATCTATCACAGTTTGAAAAAATCCAAAATTTAGGGAGATACGGATTAAAAGGATACTTGAAAAAGGAGTAGGTTGAGTGATGAGAAATACAGACACATGGTTATTCAAATCCCATACCCTTTCCTGTTCTTGCTGTGATGGGCTGACTTCTGGGCTCACAAGAGTCTAGGGAGAGACCAGGTCAGAGCCCTTGCTAACCAAACACACTGTTTGCTTGGCTCCCAAATCACATACTCTAAAGCACCATGCAAAGCATACAATGATGAAGGTGCTCGAGAAAGACTAGGTCAGTATCTTACATTTCTGCATGATGAGCATCAGTATGTGATGTGAATAGATGACCTGTGGCTGCTGCAGGAGGAGCCTGGATGTGGACACAGTTACGCTGGTAAGAGATACCTTTTGTAGATGAGGGGAGGACTTGCTGTTATTTCAGCAGAAAAACTCTCCATGACAATTCAGATCTGCCCTAGGGGATGGTGCCAGAGAGCAGAGCTGTACTACAGATACTTCTTCATCTTCTTAATTTCTTTGAGTCCCTTCCTATGCAAATAAACAAAGGCAGTGGCAGGTTTATTGCCTTTGGGATTAGGGGGGCTGGCTGCTTAGTTACCAGCAAAACTTGGGATGAGAATTTGTACAGAGTGCTGTGATTCCTCCCTCGTTGTACTCTGTGGCTCCTCACTGCAAGTTTTGGTAGAGCAATCAATGCCTATTCATGGGGTTTGGCACCTACTTCAGCAGTAGATCAGTTTGTCCTGTCCATCTAGATAGATTTTAAGCTTTCCAGATCTTGTTCAGGGTCATCTGCTTTCTGAGTTATCTGCTGCCTCCAGTGAGGATATTATAGAGCCATGTTATAAACTCAACCATTTGGAAACAGTGATCTTTAGCCATTAATGCTGTTTTAATAATGACAAAGCTCGTGGTTAAAAATAACTCTTTGATCTTTGAAAGTCTTGAAAATGAGCAGAACACAGCTGAAGTTCAGTTCGGATTACCTGCAAATGTTTGCACACAGCACTGCGCCCTTTGGGGCTGAGGGACTGCATTTGTTGAAAAAACCAACAAAACTCTCCCAAAACTTAATTAAATTGAGTATCAACAATCATTTGAAACAAGCATGGTTAAAAATTAGAAATGCTTTGACTTCTGCCTGAAAAGTGCTTCGAGAGACATCTTAGAGAAGAAGGTAATGAATTGCCAGAAATATTATTCATGAACTTTCAGTTGGCTTTTAAATAGGACTTTGCTTTGATTGCTGGTTCATAGACCTGAGTGGCAATGATCTGTCAAAAAATTATATTTCATCTCTGGTCCAAGAACTTTCCTCAGGAACTGTTCGCTGTCTTGTTAGGAGGTTATTGACTGTGTGTTGTACATGAAAAACAGCCTGTGAAATGGTACTATGAGTGCTCAGAAACTCTGCGGAGATGCAGGTAGTTCAGCTCGGAAAGAAGAAGGATGGTAATTATGGAGCAGAAATCTTTTGGAGGAGAATGAGCTTTACCCCGCCTGATGGCTGACACGCCAGACGTTGGCCACTGAAAAGCAAAGAGCATCCAAAGAGCTGAACCAGGCAATGCTACATCTCTGAGTCTACCTGGGAGGAAGGGAGTGGAGATGAAACCAAATGGCTGGGGCCACCACTGTAGCTCATAGACAGCAGGGTCCCCCGCTGTGGGATCTGGCATTGTGGAGGGACAACACTGGACACAGCCCTGCAGCGGTGTGGATAGGGGCCTGGTGATGACTGCCCATCATCCAGCCCATTTGTCTCTGGGTCTTGGCTACCTTGCCCTTCAAGAAATGTTACTGCCTTTCAAACCATTGAGCTTCAGTGCTCTAGGACTCTGGCTGCATCTGGCTCCCAGCTGATGCCCTAGGCTCAGGCATGAGGGCTGGTCAGGCTGAACTGCATTTCAAAGCAAAGGTTGGATCCCCTGCATGCTAGCTACAGAGTCAAGCACTGTTTTGTTCTCTCCTTTGCACTGCTGAGGGGTTTGGGGTGGTCAGTTCATAGCTGAAATACCTGTTTTGAGCAGTGAGAGAAAACTTACTTTATATAAATTTCTCACAGCCAAGATCCGTGAAACAATCCTATCTTCCACCCCAAACTCGTGTATTCTAATGCACACACTGTCAAGCTTTCTCATTCCTGTTGCTGTTTCCAAGTAAGTGTGCAACTTGTCTTTGCTGTGCTGTCTGCAAAAAAGACCTCCCTAACAGCTAACAGCAGCATGTTCAGACCTCTGCCTGTCTTGTGATAAGTATCTCTGTTTCCTTGCAGCTTCCATCTGATGTTAGTGTTTGCAGCTAAGGATGAGGTGATCTGCACCAAGCAGCAGTGACTGTACTCTGCTGGGTTTTTCTGTCCATGCAATGCTGAGGACAGGGCTGTTCTTGTTATCCCAACTATTAATTATGTTTAAGATACATGGATGTGACAACCAACAATCCGGTATGTCTGTCTGTAGTTTTGCTGTTGTAATCAGAGAATTTGATGTTTTCTCTTACTTGCTTAGGAAGCAAACTTTAGTATGACCTGGGAGAGACAGCATGTTGCTCCTTCCAAATATGTCCACTAGCTGGGTGGCAAACAATCTTTCCTGGTTTCTCTACCTTCAGTCAGTCCTCAGACTTCCCATTTCCTTGAGCAGTAGGATGCTGGAGGTGGCTTTGGCTGGTGCACAAACAGCTCAACCTGTGTCCATGATCTGTAGCAGCTGTTGTCCTGGATGTTTAATGATGGAGAAGGACAGGAAGGAAGGGCAAGGGCCCTCTATACCATGTATTGTCATACACTGGTAGCCAGTGCTGACTTACTTTGTCCTGGAGGTGATATCATCTTGATAGGCGCGGTGCTGGTGGTAGCTGGCAGGGAAGAAGCAGCAGAATGAGTGGTAACATGACCATTAAATTTGGTTGATGAACCAGAAGCACTGGCAGAGTGTGACTTTGGTCCAAATGAGTGATCTTAACCAATGCTTATTTCAAGGATTTTTGTTTGTTTGTTTTGGGTTCTGTGTAGGTACACATGCATTTCTTTGTAATGCTGATTATTTTAATAGAAAATACAATTTCTGGACTGAAAAGACTTAACTAGTTTATAAGGTTTAAAAGGACCACAAACTTTTAAAATGAAATCTCCTAGGTACAGCAGATCCTCGCTCAAACAGCAGACCAAAGTGTCTCTAATTGCCTTGATTGTTTTAAGGAAACTGGTCTAACTGGAGATCTTACTAAATCTGTAAATTATGTATGAAGTGAGAGACTCATTACCCCCAGCACAGAAAGAAGCTACAGTAATTAATAACCACACCTGTGTTATCTCGATCAGCCTCAGCTGGGAAAAATCCTCAGTAAAGTCTGTTGCATAAAAGGAGAGCAGATACATCATAGCTTTCCATGTTGTGGTTGTTCCTTCTGCTTTAGGCTTTATTCCTTTTCATCATTCCAGAGATTTTGGGGGTGCATTTCCAGCTCATCAACAGGCAGGCTTTTTGCTTTAGAACTTCTCTGAAGAGCAAAGAGAGATGCAGCATCTCCTCCCCGTGCTCTGAGAAACTGGAAAACAGCAGCATGGTCCTGGAAACTTGTACAGACACACCTCTCACTGCAGCTCTGCAAAAGGACCTGTGAGTCTGGGCATTGCTTATCTTGCAATAAATCCCACTCACTGAATCAGGCCTCTGGGAATGAAGAGCCTACATGTGTGCACGTTTCTGTACAGCTCTGCCTGTGAATGTGTTGTGAGACAGAAGTGTGCCCTTTGAAGGAGCTGCTCATCATGCTTACCTTTGAAGCGGGGTGGCCAAGCAGACCTTAGCAGATCCCCATGTGCAGGCATTTGGCAATTACAGTTGTCCATTGGCTGTGAGTTGGGTTGCCAAGGTGATGGATTTCAAAAGGCCAAATCTGTACTCTGTTTTCAAAGGCTAGGTTGTTTCTTTTGATCTGCAAACTAGGGGGAAAGACAGATGCAGGACTGCTGCCTTTTTTGTTCTGTTTTGTTTTGTTTCTGTATTACAGCCTGAATGATCTTGGCAACTGAATTTTTTGGGTTAAAAACTCAGGGTAAGTCTTGACAGTGAGTCAAGTTGCTTAAGTCACTATTGAACTGCTAAAGTATTTTTGCAAAAAGACATCTTAATACTGAGCCTGTGAATTCTTTGATATTCTCTAATTCACAGGCAGAGTGATGCAATTGGGTTGACTTTTAAAGACTTGACTATGCTATGGTGGTATCCCTGCACATTCAGGATGCTGTTCACAAAGGCTGTTGGATACAAACAAGAGTTCTTGATCAGTAAAGCTCATTGGATGCATTCAGTTTGCAGAGGGAGATTGGGGCCAGTGTGAGAACACATGTGCAGTTGCTACATCTCAAACCTGAATAAGGACCTGGCACAAGAAATTACTTATAGATTCCTGGGTTTTAATTATGCTGGGGTTGGATTGGGCTCACAGCTTTTTCCTTGGCCTTTTTGTTGAATCCTTATGTTAATGCTTTTTATCCTCAGCTCAGAAGGAAGACCTTCTAACTCAGCTGTTCAGACCCCAAAGACCAATGAAGAACCTTGCACAACATGGTGCAGTGAATTTAAGCTTGTCTTCCCCAAACGCTGCTTTCGTGGCTGAGGGAATACAATAACTAAAACAAGTGGTGTTCAGCTTTTGCAGATATCGATGTCAAACATATTGCACTCACAAAGAGTGTAAGTGATGTTCAGATCTAGGCAAAATAATTCTGCATTTGTACATTGCTCTTTAACTGACTCCCTGAGCCTGGGCATTCTTGATGTCTCCTATTTTATCATGCCCTCAGCATATATTAGGTGAACGTTCTACCATTTCAGGGCCCTGGAAGAAGACAGGCATTTTACATAAAGTTTCTCTTCCTTTGCAGAAATCTGGTCTGCAAAGACTTCAGGTGGGTATCTGGCTCAGGTTAGAGAGCTTGTCTGACCAAAACTATCATCCCAGATATTTATTTTCACCAAAGAGTACTGTTAGGTACCTATAGCTCTTACCACTAACTGGTATCTCTGGTCTGAAACATAGGATTAAGTTTTTGCAGATTAACAAACTATTACATGTACAACTCCCATCTGTGCTCCCAGGCAGTGGTAAACACCAGCAATTCATCTTTCCCTGGTCTGCAATGAAAAAAAATAAGAGTAAAGTGCCTTTAGTTTGTGTAGTTGTGGACTAAGCTCATGTACCTGGACAGCACCTGCAGTGAAGCTGATGGATGACAGTTGAGACACAACACTCCAGCCTCTTTACAAAGCCCTCGAACAAATGTGTCCTTGTCTTCCAGCCTGAGGCATGAGCAGGTTGTTATACAAGTGCCCCAACGTACTGATTAATCTCCATTTGCTCGGGACAGAGGTTGCTAACATATAACCTGTTGGAAAGCATACCTTTCCCATTGTCTTGGCTGACCTCTGCATGCTATGCCTACATGAAATTGTTGTATGTGTCTTGGTGCTGTGCCAGCACCTGGTGCCATCCGTGTACATCAGCTTTCTGCTGCCTGGGATGCTGTCTGCGTGTCAGAAGATGTCAGTGTTGATTCTGACTGCTGTTTTTCTGGCACAGGTAACGTTTGCTTCTCATGTGCTTCTTCTGCAGACATCTGCCATGTACTGCCACTGTGCAGGCAGGATAAAAGCACTTGTTTTTATACCTGTGCTTTCCTCTTGTCTGTGGTTTTGTATCATCTACCTTGTGTTGGTGGCCCAGTGCACTCCCAACCTTACGCTGTTTCCATGTTTGCTGAATCCTGGTGGCCGAACACACTCTGACTGAGCTGTCAGTTACTATCTGTAGTTCCTAACCTTTGGCGTCTGCATTTCAATTCTCTTGCAATCTTTGCTAATGCTGAGACTTACATGCAGATGTGGAAGTGTGAGTCTTAGTTTTCTCAGGGCTTTAACTTAAGCTGCCATGGGTACTGCAACTCTGCGTACGCTGACTCTTGATGGTTTTCGATGTAACACTATTTTTATAGTTCAGCTTTATAGTTTATGTTCAAGTATTCACTGTCTTTCAGAAACAGCAAGACATCCTTTCTTCTACCTAAACTGTGGCTACTTTTAATGTTTTCTGAAATTTTCTGCTGCTGAGAGTATTTTCTTTGTCTTCATGCACCACTTTTGATATCCAAAGAGCATAGTGTGAGGGCAAATATAAAAGGCAAAATCCTACTTTTAGATAATATACACTGACTATCATGCAGGTCTTCTCGCCTTGCAGAATATGTTCCAGAATTGGAACACGTCCCACCCTGCTGGCAGGTTTTTGCATTTGTAGGTACCTGATTCAGGGAGGGAGTGACACGTTACTCTGAATATGAGTCAAGAGCGTGCCCTGGCAGCTAAAAGGGCCAACCATGTCCTGGGGTGCATCAGGCACAGCATGGCTAGCTGGTCGAGGGAAGTGATTGTCCCATTCCACACTGCACTGGTGTGGCCCCACCTTGACTACTGTGTGCAGTTTTGGGTGCCTCCATATAAGGGCATCAAACTATTGGAGTGTGTCTGGAGGAGGGCGAGCAAGATGGTGAAAGGCCTCAAGGGCAAGAGTGATGAGGAGCGGCTGAGGTCACTTGCTTTGCTTAGCTTGGAGAAGAGAAGGCTGAGGGGTGACCTCATCGCAGTCTACAACTTCGTCAAGGGGGTCAGCAGAGGGGGAGGTGCTGATCTCTCTCTGGTGACCAGCGATATAGGACATGAGGAAATGGAATGAATCTGCGTGAGGGGAAGTTCAGACTGGACATGAGGAAAAGGCTCTTCACTGAGAGGGTGGTCAGTCATTGGAACAGGCTCCCCAGGGAAGTTGTCATGGCACTACACCTGTCAGAGTTCAAGGAACATCTGGATGACACTCTCAGTCATCTGGTTTAGTTTTAGGTAGTCCTGTGAGGAGCAGGGAGTTGGACTTGATGATCCTTATGAGTCCCTTCCAACTTGAGATATTCTATGGTTCTATTGTTACACTATGCTTGAATATTGCCTTGAGAGGCTTAGGTCCTATTTCTGAGAAAGCACTCCTCCATCTGAGTCTGTTTATAGCATCTGCTCATCTCTGGTGTGTCCTCAAAGCCTACCCTCACATGAAAAGCTCTACTACAAGGTGATCCCTTTGGTAATGACTGCCCACATGCAATCCAGACACAGCAACCTTGCCTTGCCTTGCCTCAGTTGCAGCCATCCTCCCTTCTGCTATGGTCAGGATTGGTCAGCTGATGTTCTTTAATGGCTGTTCCTTGGAAAGGCAAACCCAAAGAAGTGTTGTCCTCCTCTTGTACTGCAGGAATACTGTACAAATTAATAAATGTAAAGCTGGACATAGAGGGAGTTCATGGCAAGTAGGTTTCATTGCAGATATACAGACAGGTTAACTAAATCATGAAAGCAGATAGTAGATATGGGGCCAAGTGACAGAGTAACAGATGATTAATGGGCAGACAAGTGCTCCTATACCCTGCTGAGCCCACAAGCAGGATGGTCACTGGAGGGAGAGGGAAGCTGTTTCTCTGATGGTATCCAATGAGTATGAATGGAAAAAAGCCTGTTTGGAAGGTGCCAGCAGTCTTCCCAAATGGCAAGAGATAAAACTCATCCTGAAAACTCCACAATCTACCTTCACTTCCAAACTCATGCAAAGGGGGAATCCTCAAAGAATGTTTAAACACACTGTGGAGTGATGTGGAACAGCTGGAGCAGAGCTGAGGACACAGCCACACACTGAGCATGGTCTGTAATGTGCACATTCATGGTGTCTCTTTTCTGAATGAACCCAAAGAAGAGTTTATCTACTCCCCAAAAAAGCAAGAGCAGCCAGAATTCCCATTCTTCTTCTTTGCTCTGGAGGTCTGAGCTTTGAGATGGGCGTGGGTCACCTACAGAGAAATGACCAGAGGGATCTGTTTCCCGTGTTACTCTTGGAAATGGGTGTTTGGTCAATGATGTAAACCTGCTGCAGCTTCCTGGAAAGGTTTGGAGAGCAGAGTCAAGGTTGGGGCTGATCTTCTCAAACAGAGTGTTGGTACTGTGGCTACTGTTGGCATAGCCAGACCTGAGCTCATTCTGAATTAGCTGGTGCTTGGGGAATTTCCACCACACTGAGGTGGCATTTTGTTTGTGTCACGTAGCCTTGTTGAGAAACAGTGAATATTAGTCTGGGAGGAGTGCCATGGTAACCTGGCAGTGTTGCTTCCAATATCCAAGCTAACTTAACAGAGACAGCTTGAATATCCCTCCACAACTCTACCTAGTGTCTTACAGACATATTCTTTGTGGTCTTGTGCAGTGAAAGAAGAGGCTGAGGCTCTAAGCAAAAGCTTATCTCTCTGTCCTTTCTTGCTGGACTTTATGCTTAAAATTTTTCCTCTTCAGCTTCTTGTTTTCACGGGACTGTATTAGCAAAAAGGCTGGAATTTGTACCAGCCCCTGCAGGCAGCTGTTTGATCTTCACTGCCTCTTTTTGTTTCATCTTCAGATATACCAAGTGCTGGCTTGGACATTAGAATTCTGTGTAATTCTGGAAGGTTTCTGTATTTAGTTTTCCAGAATCCTTCGTGGCATGGCTAATGCTCCTGTAATGTGGAAAAAGTGGAGCAGGCAATATCCTTCTGTTTAAATATCATGAGATAGTCCTAGTTGCTTAGGAAAATCCATGATGTTTTCCAGTTTATCTGTTCCTATGGATTACCTATCTATCGGAAAGGTAGTGGTATCCGGAGAATCTGATGGGATTCTGCTGTTATTGATTGCTCCTTAATGTTAGTTGTATCTCTTAATGTCTACCTTGTGAAGGCTTTTTCTTCTACTGGGGTGTGGAGGAGATAGAAAAGGTGGATGTGCTCTCCTCCACTGGGTAGTTAACTGGCTCTTTTCTGGAGATGGTTATCTGAGAATCTGATAACAATAATTGAAAACCTGTTGTATCTCAAAAAAAGGAATGATTGGTTGTCCAGCTAAGAACAACGTAGGCCAGGCTGTATCCAAGACCCCGGTAGCCAGGGAAGAGGAAGAAAGTACAGTATCTGGTGAGTATCGGAGCCATAAGTGCACCTGCAACCTGTGCTTGCGATGGCAGATGAGGTGAACTTGAGTGACAGTCAATAGCTGCCATCCTCAGCTGCCCAGAGTTTTATTGTGGTCAACTAAATGAGGGCAGTTCATATGCAGCTGACCTGTGTCCTTGCTTTGTAATTTGGAAAGTTGTAGTTAACAGTAAGAGATTTCCTTGCTGGAATATTGTGGTCACTAACCATTTCCTATGTGTCCTTTCAATCCCAGAACATTTCCCCTCTCAGGTGCTCTATTACAACAGACTCACCTGCTGATTCATTCCCCCATATTGACACGTTTTGTAACAGCCCATGACATGACTGATGGTTGAACCCTTTGTTGTCTTATTTGTTGTGAAAGGTTACTAACTTGTGTGAAATGTATTTAGAAAGTAAGACATTTGGCCTGGGGTTTAACATTTAGAGTGCTGGGAGCAGGAAAGTTTGACTTTAGACATTGAACGTGCCCACAGAGCTGTCAAGGAGAGAGCTCCGTGTACATCTGGATCAGAGGTGGAGGCTCCCCATTGTCAGCAGGGGCTGAGGCAAAGGGCAGGCTTTGCTACAAGTGGTTCAAATGTCTTTGCAATTACAGATGTGGTTGAAGTGCTGCATATTTCCTAAGGGCTTTTTACACCTTATATTTGCATGTGTAGTTTATCTGGAGACTTGGGTTTCAATCCCTTTTGAATGACTGCCTCCATCAGCATCTTGTTTTGTGGCTTAGATGAGATTGAAGGTTTGCTTTTCGATATTACACACCCACACCCCGCCCAGCCCCCCCTACCCCCCCCACCCCATTTTGGCTATTTCCCGTTTGAAAGATGCACACTGTTAGGAGCAGAATGAGAGAAGTGTCAGCAGAACAATTTACAGGCAAAGTCAGGGTTTTTTAAACAAATATGCTATTGAACTGAAACATTGCATAGCCAATGCACAAAGTGCTTTTTCTGATGAGGTCTGCGATGGGGAACTGCTGAAGATGGCAGAAATTCCCCTATGGGACAGCACACATGAGCAGCTTAGCTGTATGCATTCATTGTAGGGTGGGTTGGACTTGGGGTGCAGTGAGGCAGCTCTTCCAGTCGTCATGCGGGAGAGCTGTTGTTCTCAGGAGAAACTATCATTCCTAACATCTCGTTGCAGATTGAGGGAGTCTCTTGTTTTAGCCTAGGGAGAGTGGCCGGGAAGGAATGACCAGAACCTCCCCTTTGGCTGAATTATTGCCTTGGTGATGTGACCACTGCAGTGACATGCTGGGACGCTGGTTAGCTGGGAGCCCCTGCATGCCTGCTGGCTCATCAGCAAGGACTGAGCTTGGGGAGAAGTGGAAATCCCTGTGCACACCCATCAACAACCTCTTCTACACCCTCTCAATTCCCTTCCAATTTAAAAATCCCAACACTTTGTTCAAAGGTATGGAAAACCCAATCTGCAAATGTATTCTATGTCTCCCACAACCCAGTGATTCTCAGGGTGTTTGAATGCCTCTTCAGATAGAACACATGCCTCTCCACCCATGTGGAGAGGGCAGGGTGGCCAGACCCTCCCCTTCCCACCCTCCTGGTCTGCAAACCTGCAATAACATGTTTAAGTAATTTCTCATTTTCCTGCAGTGGCTCCTCTGTGTGTGAGGAGGAGTGACCTTCTCTAGAGAGTGATGCTGAACTTAGTGTACAGGAAAGATGCACCTTAGATGGAAAACCCAAATCTAGTGGGAAAAGAAGTTGAAGTGTTGGACTGGACCATCTATGGAGATGTGTAGTCTCCATTTGTGGAAGCCTTGAGGATCAAGTTGGTCCAACATCTGGCAGGTCTGGCATTGATTACAGGGAAGGGGTTTCTCCAAGTCCCTTCCAGCACTGTTGGTGCCGTACTCTGTCAGGCTTACTGATGTCTGGGGGGCGTGAGCAGAGGGCTGAAGACAGCACCTCTGACCTGCACCGACTCCTTCAGGGGGAGACTGAGAGGAAAAAGAACTCTGCAGGGAGCTACAAAACAAGCTATAACCTCCAGGTCCCAGAGAACAACAGCTTTTCCCTCTGCTCTTCCACAAAAGAAGTGCAGCCTTGCTGGGTTGTCCCAGGTGTTACCGGAGTGAAGCAATGTGTATTTTCTTTTTCTGGATGCTCATAAGAGTGCTGGCCATGGACTAAGACTGCTTTTAACTTTCCTGCTATCCTATGTATTTTGTGTAGTTTTGTCACATTGTCTGAGGGCAATGTAGAAGTTATAACATCTTAAAAACAATTGTCATTTTTTTGTTACTTTCCACCTTTTAATTTCTTTCTTGAGTAATAGTGTTTAATGCGAAGGGCTTTCTTTCCTTGGAGGACACTATGTATTTAGAACAATCCAAAATATCCTTTTTTCGCACCTGTCTTTAAATGCACTCAGGCCAAGAGATCTTTGCTGCAAGAACATGCTGACTCCATGGTAGAGTCTTACTCTAAGTGTGAAAGTATGCAAATTCAATTGCACTTACTTTTCTTGCATCTTGTTAAGTGGAACTAGGAGATTTTCATGGTAGCATCACCACAAAAAACAAAGGAAAAAAAATCCTTTGAAAAGAATCGGCTTGATCAGCTTGTTCTTTCTTCCCCCTATGATGAAAGAGAAATTGTTATTTTGAAGACACAGAACGTACCATTTTTACAAAGGAAGTCTGCTTCAGGGAGGGAGGTCTTTGCTGAGGGTTAGAAGGTGTCTGGAAATGCTATGGGTATGAATTAAAATATGAGCTAGTGGCCCTTCTAAGGGTCCTGTTCCCATCATCTGAGGGGGCTGTGCAGAAACATTCAGAATGATGAGAACCTGTGTATAAGGTGCCACACCAGGATGGAGAGGGGGAGCCAGGGGGACCAAAGGAGACATGTGGGGTGTTATAAGGGGACAGAAAATGACCTTGGTCTAGGATTGCTCCTAAAAGCTGCCACTTGCCACCTAGCCAGGTGTTGAGGAGCTGCAAAATGCACTATGGAAATGTGTGGAGGAAGTGGAGTTCATTCATGGCTTTGTTGTGGCAGAAGTAGGGGAGTTGTCCATCACCCAGCTGAAACAGATTGTTCCCAGTTAAAAAGGATGTGCACTAGAGAAAGAGGCTGAATGTTTGTCCTCTGCTGACCACTGCTCCTTGGCCATGGCTGAAGCCTCCTGGAAAGGAGAATAGGGGAAAAACACATCTTCTCCAAGCGTCCCTGAGCATGTTGGGCTTTGGAGACCCTCCTGGTTTGTCTGGTGAGCATCTGGGAGGAAAATCAGGGAGGTAGATGGATGCATGCAATGGAGGAAACACCTGAAAGGAAAAGGAAAGCTACCTGTCCTGGGATCAAATCTCAAGGCAAGGAGGCTTCCTGCAGGCTGGGAGGAGGCTGTAGCTCACTTCAACATGGGAAAGCATAGATGACTGCTGGAATTGAAAGAAAGGAAGGGATGATCAGAGCAGCAGGGTCAAGCTGGAAACTAGTCTTCAGGCTTGGTTCTTCACACTCAGGTTGTTTTTCCTAATTTTCAGAGTGTTCTTCTAAGTTTTTTTTTTCCTGTGATCTTAAAAAAACACCCCAGCTTTCTTCAGTGACTGCAAATGTGCTCTAGCTTTTGGGAGAACACTGGAAAGAGAAGAGGGAGCTGCCATTGTCACTGTCATGGTCAGTGGTCATTTCTGGTCCCATCGCATACACATTAAAGACTGTGGGCAAAGCAGGGGAGAAAGGGTGATTTAAGTCAAACCTCTGGAATTTACAACTCCCATCATATATTACACACTGAGACCAATTTTTGATCCTGTGAGCTCCCAAACATCTTCTGCAGCTCTTCAAGTTGAAAGAAACTGCCAGTCAGGGTCCTGAGGGACAAGGAGCAATATCTTCATCAGATATCTGATGTGTGAGAAAGGCATTGCAGCTCTGTTTACGAGCATACTTGAAATGACTTGTGTATAAGCAATAGGACTGTCAGAACAGTAGGGAAAAATTCTCAGTATAATTTGGGTTGATTCAATTTCTCATTAAATTATCACAGACATTCCAGTGATAAGAAGCAGGAGATGAGGTGGGAGTTGCATGCTTAGGCATGGGAGGGTCTCTGTGTGCTAAGTAAGGATGAGAACAGCATATGGGTGCTGCAACATTTAAAAACAAAAACCCAAAGACTCAAGTCAAATGGGTGACTTATGTTTTTTCTTTAGGGAGTCACTGTTGCATTTCTCCATCTCTAGCTGGGCACTAACCTGGGTATCAGAAAAATACAGACTGATATGTGGTTGTCCATGAGGTCTCAGGCTGTGTCATACACTTACCTGTGATGATTCCTGGTGGCTTATTTAAAAAGATTATTCGGTCTCTTTATGTACACACCTGGGAGTAAGAAGGTAGCACTCATTTTTGGGAGCTTATAGTCATGTCTGTTTTTCCTGAGCCAGTCCTGGATTTCATGCTTTCTCATGTCTTTTATTTTGTCCCTCCTGAGTGGCTGTAATTTTGGTTACGGCATTCTCTTTTTGTACATTGATTGTAAAGAAAAGCTCCCTGAAAGGTGCAGGAAAACTATGTATGTTTTCAGAGACAGAACTGTAATTTAGGAAAGTATATTGCATCCTTGGGCAACAGAAGAAATGCAGATAGTCTTTGTTATGGTTCCTGTGAATAAGGAGGAACCTGTGTACGATTACACAGTAAGTACTTCTCCCTTGTAGTGGGGAGATAATCCAGCTTTCACTTAAAAACAAAACAAAATGACCCAAAACCCTGAAACCTCCTGTGACTACAGAAGCATTGGTTCTGTTTATATGTTGGCTCTTTCTCTTCTTAACCACTCATAGTACATATCTGTATTAGTTTTCTGCCCTGAGTCATGTAGCCACATGCTTTGACTAACTGGACATAAATCTGAATAGTGTCTGGATCTCTTTGCTTTTCTCTAATGATCCAAGAGCTTGCTAATTGAGAAATGTGCCTCAGAAAGCCCTGCAAGGTAGGGTGGTAATCCTCCCTTTGGGAGGGCTCCTCCTTCATCCAGGGCTCTGCTCCATCCTCTCCTTGGGCTGGTCCATCTCGGGCAGGAGGAGAGGAGAAATGACTATCACCTTGATTAATTTTGTTCCATGCTTTGGGAGATACTAGGAAAGATTAGGACTTCAGAAAAGGGTTATTTCCTCTAGAAGTCCTTTACTGAAGAAGGTCTGCGTGTCACTGTAAGCATGATGCAGAATTTACAGTACTAATGCCAATCTGCAGCAATAAATCAGTGCAGTTCAGTGCGGGCTCACCGGTTCAGGGTGTACATGGGGCAGGCTGGGAGGTGCTTCTCCATTCCCTACACCTGAGCTCTACAAAATCCCTAACTTGGGTTGGTTTGTCGTGATCACTTGATGTCTCAGTACTTCCAGTTGTGGATCCAGATGTCTCTGTATGCCTGTGGCGATGCATCCCTGCTCTCTCCTTTGTAGTATTGCCTGGGCTATAGTCCCATTGTAGGACTGGTATGTATTTCTGTCTGCTGCAGCTGATGGCATGAACCTTGGCTGCTCTGTGTCTTGCAGAGTCAAGTGGTGAGTGCATGAAGACAGCAAAAAATAATTCAGCATCACCAACAGCCTCACTGAGGTGGTTGTGTGTCTCTGATCTGCCAGGCTTTTCATCTCCTGCCAGCTCAGTCTCAGGGGTGGTGAGATTGTGGCAGAGTCAGCTCCTCCCTGGGCACGCTTGCTTGCTTTGTGTGCACATGTGCATGGCCTCTTGTCTGCAGCAAGATTCTTTTATGGTTACAGCTAGTGAAAATGTACCTGGGTTTGGCCCTGGAGCCAAAGGTGGCAGAGACATATTATTCAGTCCTGGAGGAGCTGAGATTCCCTAAAACATTCTGAAATAATAAAGCAATCTTAAATAGGAATTAAAAGCCTAAACCCTAAAAATCATCAACTGGAAATACAAAAGGGAAAAAAGATTAAAAAATAAAAAATCCTTCATGCATCTTTGATTTAAATTGCTTTGACTTGGGGCAGGGGGTAAATACCCAAAGCCACCAATAATCTTTTAAATTTGATCTGAGAATGGAATATGTCTACTGTTTTTTATATGGGTCCAAACTATTTTCTGGTAGGAGGATTAGTTAGAACCAGCTCTGGGTCATGGATACTTGGTTTTCTCAGTCTTTTTTCTTGAGTGGAAAACAAAAAGTTGGAAATGGTCCACCTGTCATGTTCCAAATGGTGGAGGTGGAATTGTCTTCCCATGCCATGAGGAGCAGAACTGTAGGAGATGCTGTAAATAATGATGCACCTGGAAGAAGCAGAACTCTGTGTGGAATTTAGGGAGCCTGGGGAAAATATAGCTGCTGTGCCCCTGCTGTGGAAAAAAGGAGAACAGCACCCAATTCCTCTGCATCCACCTGGCTTCCTTCCTTCCTTCCCCTCTGCTGTGGTGGGGATCCTGCCCTGCAGGCTGCAGTCCCAGGCACAGGTTTTGTGCTTGCTTCCTAGATATTTCTGCTATATCAGTACTGACTTCATCAATACTGTGACGAGCCTATGACTCCCTGCAATGTGCCATCATCTAGTGAGTAAAGGCTCAGAAAAAAATGCCAGGCAAGAGAGACTTTTCAAATAAAGCTGGTGCGCTCATGTAGCTAGTATTAGACATTGCTTCCTAGAAGCACTCAAAGGGCAAAATCCCAAGGACTTTCTTTAATAAAATTCTGGCAATCTTGTATTTGCATATGCAATTCAGGTATTACAGAGCCATTTGTTCCAGTCCCTTTATTTCAGTTCTTTCATGGTATTAGGGAATTTATTTGGTACTATACTGGTGTAGATATAATACATTGTTAAGGGTATTTATTTTCCCATCTCCTAATCTAGAGCTGAGGATGATTTGTTTAACAGTGAATCTCAAATAAGTGGGGAGGAGAGGGAAGAAAGTAATTTTCTGCCTGTCTATGGCTTCCTAGGGTTATTACCCAAAACTGAAGGTAGAGTTGAGCTAAGTATTTGCAGAATGATACTTTCTCTCTGAAGTTCTTCTGTCATGATGGTCTGATACAGCCTGCTCAGCAGAGGGTATCAAGAGGAGCAGAACAGGACCCCCTTGGCTGACCATGCAGGATGGAATGCAGGCTGGAGATGAAATGACTGGGCTCAGCAGGTGCGTAGGAGAGTGCAGACAAAGAGGTGTTATGCAGGAGGGTGGAAACCTTGAATCTGTGGGCGGTGGTCAATGGGGAATAAGTGGCTGTGGCAAGTGGTGATGGATTTGGAGTTGGGCAAGACTGGAGGGAGTTGCCTGGCAGAAAGCTGCTTGTGGCTTCAAGATGCTGGTGCTCATTTAGTATGTGGTGAAGAAGTGGGTGAGTATTGAGGAAAAACTCTGAGCTAAGAGGAGTAGCTCACAAGCTGAGGTTTGCTTATGCACAGGGAAAATGACATCAGTTTGGCAAAACCACCTCTTACCTTTCTGTAGGAAAAGTTATTCCATTTTAAGAATGGCCAATTGCCTCTTACTTAAATCTCTTCCCAATGAACAGAAGCTAAATAAAATGTTTAGGTTATACTAATATGACATCATCCCTATGGAGTCTTGCACTGACTTAGCAAAACTGGTTTAAAAAATACCCCTTAAATTCAAGCACCAGCACTTAATAAATTGAGAAGCTCTGGGTGACAGAATGTGGAGGCATCAGGCACTTGGATTCACAGTGATGGACTTGTGGGACCCGGGACAGAATGCGGTAGGGATAGATGAAATTGTTGTGAAAAACATCTCCCTCTTGTCTAAATGTGTACCTAATAAAGTGTGAGTACCTACAGTGAATTTCAGCAGTTAGTAGCAAAGCTGTGAGTCTAATTTCCATCTCTTTCACCTCAAAAGATTCAAAACACCAAATAAAATCTATGCTTTTGATTAATGGTATTTTCAGAGGCATTTTTTGGTGATTAAAATGGTTTTTAAGAAACAATTCGAGAAAGTAAACCCAGTTTTGGGAGTTTATTATTCTCAACCTCAAGCAATGTTTCCATTTAATGGTTATGTCCAATAAATTCTCAGCAATGTTTCCAATTAATAATGATGTCCATATTCCCATATTACCCTGCCACAGAGGGTGTAGTAATATATGGGCAAATTACTTCAATTCTTCCCAGTTCCCATTAGTATATTAAACTACAATTATAATATTCTCATATTTCAAACATTCTGAAGTTTTTACCATATAGCATTGGAATTCCTTTCTGTGATGTCTGCAAAAAAAAGGGAACTCATCTGCATAACACTATATTGGGTTTGAAGAGAGATGAATCTGCTATTAAGAAATGAATTTTTACAGTGTCCATTAGGAAAAGACAGCTTTAACTGAGCAGGATATAGTTCACTTACAAAAGAAAGGGCTTCTCTTCCAAAACTGGCCAATCTGATCTATGTTTTTTTGTTAATAAGAAAAAAAAAAATTTCTTGTTGCTAATAGGCAGAAACAATTAGTTTCAAGACAGTACTGTGGGGAAAAGGAGGCTGTAGTGTTGTTCCTCAGAAATTCCCAGTGTTGCGCTGTCTTGTTCAGAAATGTTGAAAACATGTTCTGAACATGTCTGTTCAGAATTTATCATGTAAGGAAGCAGAACAGTCTAATAAACAAGGGGTCCGGTGGCTGAGGCCAAAGATTCATCTTACTCAATATCCCCATCTCCAACAGTGACCATAAATGAGTGCCCAGGGGAGGACACAAAAATTAAACCTGAATACCTAAATTAATATTTTCCCCCCAAAGCTCTTCCTGTCTCCAGCTCTTCTGAGTTCAAAGACTTTCTATGCTGGATGTCGCTTCTGTATATGCAGCAATTCTTGAAGGACGTCTTTTTGTGAACACTGTGCAAGACTAAAGAAGACTCTGTATGAGGTGATTTTTCTCCTTTCATATAGTAGTATAAAAATGCAGAGAAATAACTGTGACCCTCTGGTAGTTCCTTCTGTGGTAGCGGGATGAGGGCTGTCTTTTTCCCAGATACGGATATAAAAGAAATGTAAACCGCAGAAGCACAGAGGTTCCCTGTGCATTGCAATCTGGAGCCTACACAATCCTTTGCCTAGAGAGGAAAGGGGATAGGAACAGAGTGAGGGCAAAATGGGACAGTGGCTCTGTTGCTATGCAAGTCTGCTGGCCACCTCTGCTGAGAGAAATATCACAGCAAGGACTTACAAAAAGGGGTAAGAATAGCAAGCTCATTCTCATCATGGCAAAAGGATTACAGAGAAGCTGCAATGTTCTATGCTGAGGGATTTGTGTTTTAATCCATTTCTTAGTAAACCTCCCAAAAAACACTAAGGAAAATATTAATAAATAATAATAATTGGAAAGGTAAGCTCTGAGCTAGCAAAATATCCAAGTGAGTGAAGTATTTTTTCTTCTTTTCCAGGATAGCCACATTGAAAAAGGACTGATGGGACATCAAAGAGATCTAAACACTCTGGGACACTTGGGGGCATGTGAGACAAGAGTCAGCTGAAGCAAAACTTTAACAATCTGTAGGATTTAAGGATTTTACTGTTTCGGTAATAGGACCAAAGTGTTAGTGTAGATGCTGCAGTGAAAGTCTCTGTTCGGTGTGGTTACAAAAAAAAAAGAAAAACCCAACAAGATAACAGGGTAAGAAGGGGCTGTGAGAAAGACCTTCAGGGCCAATCTCACAAAACATTTGAAATCAATGATGTAGCTTGGATGGGAGCTCTGTGTGGTATTTGTTAAAAAGATATTGCAGAACTAGAAAGGGTTGAGAAGAACAAGACAAATGATAAAGGCTGAGGTAAGCAAACCTCTTCCCTGAAGAGCAGCTGAAAGCACCTTTGTTCTCAAAGGGGACATAAAGTGTGAATGTGTCTGTAAAGGCTAGTCTAAGGAGCACAGTCTGAAAACACAAGTATCCATCCCTGGTGGCTGAGCACAAGAAGGTGAGGAAATTTAATGAAATGGAAAGGCAAGAAATGCTGAGAGGGAAAAAAATACTCTTTTATGCAGTTTATACTGAACCTGTGGAACCACCAAATAATGCAACTGAAGCCAGAATCAGCATTACCAAATGCATGCTTTGCTGGATAATTAAAAGAGCTGGGGTTCTTATAATTAAAGGGTAAGGGGGAATCCCCTTTCATGGCCTTTAAACGAATCTCCCTCTTCTAGGATTAGCATGAAACTTATGGTCAGTAGCAGATTTTTTTCACCTGTCTGTTAGTGGTGTTTCATGTAACTCCTTTTAAGTCTCCTCTGCTAGTAGCTGCTAGAAGTCAGTCATTTGGCTCTGTTCCAGTCTGGGAATTTCTGTGCTCCTGACTGCAAATTATTCTTGGGCAGGATAATTGAACTGGATCCTCAGTGGATGTAAATTATCCCTGGTCTGTTGGAATTGCTATTGCATTGTTTGCGCAGATCCAGCATTTATGGTATTGTGCATGGTGGTGTTGAACATGCCACAAGTACATTGGGTATCTGCTCCTCTGGATATTTCACAGGATTATTAAGTTAAATAGGTTAGCAGGAGGATTTGTAAAATGTTAATTTGGCTGTACTTTAACTACGCTGATTAATTGTGCCTAGCTTCAGGAGCAAAGCACGCTCATGTGGTTGGTGCAGCAGAAATGAAGGCTGAGGGAGATACGTGACAATGTAATCATATAGTTTGATGTCTACTTCTTGCTTACTAATTTTATTAAGCTCTGTAGATTCTCTTTAGTGGTAGGTTTTATCCCTTCTTTCCCCAACTAGGGAAATCAAAAAACCCTGAAAATTTATTACTGATGAACAAAATTTTCTGTTTAAAAAAGAAGGAATTTTTATATATCAAGAATTATTTTTTAGAGACATTTCTCTTAATCATATTGTGGTACTAACAAGTAGCATATTGAAACATCTTTGTATGAGCGAGACATGAAGACAAGTTATTACTGCACTGTGCAAAGACAAATAGATGAACAAATTAAATATTATAAAAATGCATATGAAAAAGTATAGTATATTCTTGTTAGCTCATGTCGAAGAAATGCATGACAGTATTTTTCTAAAATGTTCGCAGCTGATACATTGGACACAGATTTTGATTCAAAAGAAATCATTCTGTCTGAGTTAGAGACCTGCTGAAAAGTGGTCCTTGTACAAACAACAGCTGTAGAAAGAAAAGCTGGATTTTCAGGTATTTGACTGGACTCAAGGGACTGTGGTTCAGTTCAGCCCTCCGCCGATCTCAGATGTAGGCTGGCTGTTCCTTCTGTGTGCAGCTGTGCTAGTGTTTTAGTTTGGACCAGGAATGCACTTTTAAAGTAAATCTCTGGTCATCCTCACTTTAGTGCACTTGTGTGTCATGGAGTGGTTTTGGCATGTGCAAATCGGTTTCCTTCGGGATGTAACTCAGCTGCATCCAACGCATGTCCATCACCCACCGGTGTTCAGCGCACAGTACCAGACCAGAGTCAGGCCAAAGTAAAAGCATGTAAAACACAGTGAGGATGCTGGGTCTTCAGAGCTGACAACTGCATTTTACAGATCCACTCCTATCATGGCCACAGGACCCTTGATAAAGTTAAGGCAGCCACTGTGCCGCAATTCCATCCAATGGAGACTGCCATCTTGCCTTTGTTTTTCTTGCCTAGGATGGGAAAGAAAGAAGAACAAACTTCATATAATGACATCCTTGGGGTGGGTCTACATCTGTACATCCTGCTGGACAGATTTCTTTGAGGGAGAGGGCTGAAATATCCTCCTTCTCAGCATCCAGTGCATTGCAAGCAATGTGGTGTATGATGGGAAGGCAGTTCTGTTCCTGGACTCCTTGCCATGTTGCTATCACACCTGCATCTTACCTCAAAAACCACCATGACAGAAATGGTCATTCATATTTAAATGGTCTTTTTTTTCATATGGTCATTTATAAGATGCTGTAGAAACTCGAGTTGTATTACTCCTATAGCAAATCATTTAGATTACCCTAGAGCTTTTTTTGAGATGGATTTTAGAAATGAAGAAGCCCCAAGACTGGAATTATTGTCTTTAGAAATCATCCAGGGACTGAATTACAGTGATCAGTACTCAGCTTCAGTATCTTTGCTTGTTCATATGCTGTTCATTAAAAGCTTTGCCATTTCTTCTGCACTGTGCCATTGATTTTAAAATTGCTTTGCTGCATAACAACTGCATGCAGTATTCAGAAGTGCAGAGGGCTATGCCAGTCTGTATCCAATTGACTTTCCTCAAATTCCATGCTGAAAGGGGGATGCATGACAGATGTAATGAATTTTCCCAGCTCTGACCATAGTCAAGAAGGAGCTTGGCAAATGGCACGCTCAGCATCCTCAAATACACCAATAGGAACAAAAATAAGAAATGCAATTAAGTTACTAAAGTTATATCCTCTGTTCTACCAACTTGTATCTCTGTTCGTCACTTGGTCTTAGCTGGGGTCACATAGATAGTTAATCACTGCAAATTTCCTGGAAAACTGCTTAATCTGAAGCTTTACCTTTAAGGAGAAAATTTTTTCAGTATAGGTCATGACAAATAGAAAGATATTCACCTCCATTCTAACTTTAGGGTGTTTTTCAATTATTGTAAGTTTTCCAGGACATGTGGATCAATAAAGCTGATTTGCAGCTAGTGTAAGACCTCTTCACACACCGTTTCCAAAGAACTAACTAACTTTCTCTTAGTGAGAAAATCTTAGGTGACAAAGGATGAGAGTGAAACAGTGAGACATCACTAAGCTGAACGAGCTACACCATGAAAGAGCTGTAACTGATTTACAAGATGTATGTCGTCCCCTACCTGAATGACCTTTCTTTTTTTTTTCTTTTTAAATCCCCAGGCTTTCCTGCTTTTAGCAAACACACAGGGAATGGTGACCCCTGTTGCAAATGGCTTACATTAAAAAGGAATGAAATATGGCTCAGAAAGGTTGGGTTATACTGTTAAGCACTATCATCATGAAAGAGCAGTATATGCAATGATAACTCAGTTTTAAGCAGGTTAGGAAGAAGTGAATATTTTCAAGGGCACCTCTTGCTGTCTGGAACATGTCTGTGGCCCTCAGCCAGTGAGTGAAGCAGGAGGAAGATCAGAGGAGGGAAAACCAAGAGGACAAAACTGGTCTCTTCTTCCAGGTCCTCCCCAGGCCAATCTCTCCATCATTGAGCTGTGATCTCTTGGCAGAGGAAGGAGTGCAGTCAAAGACCAGGGTCTGTGAAAGACATGGGTTATAAAGAGGTGAGGTCAATAAGGGTCTTAAATTGCTTGTTTTGTATGCCCCATATACAGCTGTAGCCATGCGATAATTTTCCTTTTTCCTTTCTATTTATTGCTGGAAGACAGTAACTAGGTAGGTTGCAGACTGGTAGGACTGTACTTGTGGCAGGTATGTGGGACTGGAGGTGACATTCAGGATCACTGAATCATGTCTCCTGCACTTGCAGACGAGCTGGTAATGGGTATCTCATCCAGAAGGATCCACAGAGCATCCCTCCTGAAAGCTGCCAAACCCCAAAGGCTGCAAAAATCTTTCCAGTGCCCTGGAATGAACGTGACTTTCCAAAGTCCTTTTCCACTTTACTGCCCCACAGACTCTGCAAAATAAGGAGGAAGAGCCATGGACACATTTAAATAGCCTTTTCTTGAAGGAAATATCACTCCCCCATCATCTGTCCATGTATCCCTCATTAGGCTATAAACCACGTTGACCAAACCCATTTGGCATTCCAAAGCTAATAGTTTGGCCAAATGAATTGGAGTTAATGCAAGGCCCTTGTATGATAAACACACCTGACTTTTCTTTAAATTTGTATTTAATATTTTTTTTTCAATTTGTCTAATCCTTGCTATTTAGAGAGTATCTGTACATTTTATCTTATTATTGTTGGTCATATTAATGAATACCCATCACTAGCATTAAAAATAAAGAGTTTATTTCCTAATTCATTCTTATAGGAGCATAAAAGCTGTTTGGCATAAACTAGCATGATTTCTGACAGTACATATAATTTCTGCTCTAATTATATGAATTCTGTCTGATATTCCCTGATGGGATTGTAACTGTTGTATAGCCAACCTTAAAAAAATCTCCCGCCCCATCCATGATCTAGTACAAATCTTACTGAAAAGACAACTGCGTGAGAAGTGGCCAAAAGTTTCCATCTGTGACCATTAGCAAGTCATTAGATACCATCAATAATACTGTATTGCTCTAGTCTTGTGCACTTGCCTGGTGTTTTTCAGCCAGATCAAAATATGAACGTCAGGCAAGTAACTGCAGTATCTTCCAAAGATTTGACTTAAAAGAAATGGAATACAGCAATTTGGAACTCGGAACAAAATATGAAGGATTCTTAATACTCTTTCAGGTATTAACAGTTTTGTGCAGATAATACATTTGAGGAAGCTCAGAACCTCCTGGTATGTGAGGATGCAGTATGAATTTATACTTGCAGTTGCTTTTCAGGTACATTCATAAAAAAGTCTCAGGTTTTCGTGACCTGTAGCCTGCTAGTGACTGCAATTAGGAGGTTTTCATCTGCAAAGTGGAACGGTGTCAGAGGTGATGGGTCTATTTTCCTGTTGTTTGAGTGCAGCCTACCACCTTCTCTTATTCACATCAAAATCACACTCCTTTCTGTAACAGTGACAGTGGGTTTGTTCCCTTAAGCCACTCAAGCAGAGACCAAAAGTTGATGCCCTTACTTTCTTAATGCACCAGCCCCCTTCACCAAGGGGAGTGTGTATTTCATTGTGTTTGTAATCCAGCAAAACAGCAGGACATACAGCAGAGCCTTTGAGGAAGGAGCTCTTTCAGGAAAATTCTGTTTCCCCCATTGCCATCATGAAGAAGCTCTGTTATTTGGACACTTATCCAAACTGAACTATTCCACCTTTAAACATTCACTGCTCAGTAGCAAGGGCACAGCAAATGAGTGAGTTTTCACAACTTGATCTTAACTTGACTTTGTTGTATTACCAAGGGTAATACAAACTGTCTCCACCTTCATAAAAACAAGGTACACAGTTATTATTTTCTTGATGTAAAGTAGATTTACTGGCATTCTAACTTATCTTTGACAGTATTAGGAGATAATTCTTGACTAATCTGCAGTAATTTGGTTTTTTTTGCTGCTCTCAAGAACATGCTTCTCCCAGTCACAATTTATTCTGCATCTCATAGATGATTGCAGGATGGTCCCTGGCAACTCAGGCTTGTTCAATGTGTGTGCAGACAGATTGCATTATCTCTAATGTTTTGAATCAGATCATGCTATGTATTTAATCTCCAAATCAATTTCCCAATGAGTTTTGAGAGCTTTTTTTTTCTGTTAGCGAAATTCTGTATCTGGGTAACTTAGAGCTGTGTGGCTGCAAGAGTGTGAGTCCTTTCTCATTTTTTATATACGTGTCTTATAACAAAACCAGACTAAGGATTTCTGTGTGCCCAATCTGGCTCTGTCATTTACTGAATGTAAAATGTTCAGGGTATTTGTTAGTACCAGTGGATTTATGGAGTGATTGGATACTTTAAGCCCTCTGGATTTAAGAGAGGAAGAGACCTGAACAAAAACTTCCAGCAATTCAGCAGAATCCCCTGAGAGGGAGCTCAGGGGCTGCAGATTTCACTTTTCTTGCATAATTGTCACAGGAACTTGCATGACTGTTGGCTGGACGAACCAGCCACAGCCAGAGCAACAACCTCGGGTAACAGATGTGTCTATAGGAGATATTTGCACCCTTGCCTTTTTCTTTTGACCAGCTCTTGAAAGTCATGAGACATGAAAACAAATTTTTGTCTGATTTCCTTACTGGGCAAAATGTTTTATTTCTGGTAGGTAGACTGCTCTTAGAAACACAGGCACAGAAAATTAAAATTTTACTGGTTATTTCCTCCAGAAATATGTCAAAGAACTTCTGTAGCTACAGTGAAGTCAAAAAGGTTTTAACTTCATACATTTCATCAGCTTTAGAGTTAATTTTTTCTCTTGATGTCATTGGCAACATTACTTGCCTGAAAAGAAATAATTTCATGCATGGCCATGCCAATTAAATCTAATCCTTTTGCTGATCTGGCCAGAACCTAGAAAATACTCATATGCATAAACAAAAAAATATTGTAACTTGATGCAGAATGTTTCTCAAAACATAGAGAGACAGCGCAGGGTCTTGGCAAGGAATGAAGCAAAAGAGCAAGCTTTGAGGAAAAGTTGAAGTTTGCCTTTTATCTGCTTTCCATGGGAATCCCATCCATTTTGCAGTGAGATCAATGGGAGTCTTTTCTTGCTTCACTCCAGTTTTGAAGAGCAACTAGAACAGTGGCAGATTTAAGTAAAACAGTGTAATTCTTGGCTCTGCTTTCCATTTCCTTCCATTATTACAGTGTTCATATTAAAGTACTGGGGGGAAAACCCCCATCATTAATAGTGTTTGTGAGAATACTTTGGTATGCATTACAAAGGAAGGAACAGTTCCACTAGAAATAAGGAGAGCTTGTAAGAGCAAGACTTTTTTTCCTCTAATGTTCTCATTATCAGTATTTCAACGGAGCACAGGTCTTTAAGTTGGGATAAACAAAGTAGTCACAGATAAATGATGGCTGTATTGTTACAGGAGAGAAACTGCAGAGATTCTGCCATAAAGTGGTTGAAACTCCAGTGCCCTTAAGCTGGGATAATGACTGACTGACTTATTGTACCTTTCACTTAAAATTACTCTACATAGACAGTTTGCTTCACCCATAATTAAAACCCCTACAGCTTCTAAGACACAATATGGCAACAGCCTAGCAGTACAGCAGAGTAAAAATTTTTTACATGACCAGACAAAGTCTGTGCTACTTATATGTTACTATTAAGACAAGAAGCACTTAGATGAGCTGAAATAATGACCTGCATCTTTTCCAGTCCTGAAAAAACTCATCTTTTCTTATCTTATGCATTCAGCTCCAGATTGGCTTGACATAGTGTGGTAGTCTTTTAGAAACAAAGTTGAAGGAAACCAAGTAGAATGGTGATGCATTGGAAATGAAAGCACCTGGTTTCAAATTTACACCCAAAGGCATTTTGTATTAGTGTTATTGCAAGATTCCTAAAAGCCAGTCTTGATGTGCAGACTTGCAAGGGCGTAGCAAAGCCAGAGCCATTGACACCTCATTTTCTTTCCCAGTGTATAACAAGCCTGTCTGCTGTGGCTCTGAAACCAGATACAATTGATTTTCAACAATATCATTGTAGGTGTCTTTTTTTCATTTTCCTAGATAATTTCCTGTCAAGAGGATTAGAGAGCGGCCTACAGGGAGAAGACAGCAGCTTTGATAACATTGCTCCCATTTAATGTTGGTTATATCTGGTATGGATGCTGCCATGGAACAGGGGCTGGGGGAAAACACAGGGTGGGAGTTGCCAGATTGCAGCATCCTTGTTGGAGAGACCCACAGAAACCCTCAAAGTTTCCAGAGTCCCTCCAGGAATCACAGATATCATTCTTTGTGCGTGGCCTTTAATAAATATTCTGCCTTTGAGAAATAAGGGGAAGATAATTTCTGGTGCAATACTGGGATACACCAAGGAAAAATTTGGTTCTGTGATGGCAGTGACAGGCTTTCTTAGGCCAGCTAGCTATGCCCTCTTCATGATAAGCAACATCCAGACCCTCCAGATGATTGATGAACGTGTTAGGGGGTCAGGTGTTGCTCAGCATGAAGGAGAGCTGCAAAAGTCTGCTTCCATGCAAAAACTCAAAATACATGCTCTCTTTGGGCAAAAAAGAACAAGAAAGCATTTTCTCTGCATTTTTAAAATAATTTTTTTCACAATAACCATGTAAAATCCATCTGTAAAAATCCAGCCACTTAATTCGTGCCTAGATAAATTTTCCTAACTTACATTAGCATTACTCATTTTAACAGCAAAATGTTGATAAAGCTGCTGCTAGATGGGAAGCACAGCCTTGTGCAAAGGCAGACACCGGGAGCAAGCGCATGTGCCAGAAGCACACTGGCATTTTTCTCTGCTTCTGGCTTGTTCTTGGGGTGTGTGAATTGCAGGCAGCCTATCCCATCTTGTGGTAGTTTAGTATCTGTACCCATAGCTCAAGTAATAAGGTAGTCTTAATCAGTAAAAGTTGTGTTAAGCATCAATATTTGTGCTTCTGACTTTCAGTGTTCTGAGAATTCAGCACGTGCTGCTTTGCTGGTGGATGGCTCTGTGCGTTTCCAGCTCAGCTACCACAGCCGAATGCAAGGGCGTGATACCTGCTACCCAATTAAAAAAGATTGGCAGGTGTGATAAGACCAAAGAAGAGGTATTTTTCCCCCACAAATTTGTTGAACATGGGAATTAAGACTCTTGACTTGGGCCCCCAGGTTCATCAATTTAGCTTAAGAAACATGAGAGAGGTGGTTTTTAAAGAATACTTGTTAGTTCTTAACACTTCTCTGGTTCTTTGGTTTCATATTTTCCAACTTTCCCCCTTGTAAAGCAGCTGTAAACTTTGATGTTTAAAGCAAAACTGAAATTAAATTCTAGGCTTTTAGAGCTGTAAGAAAACAATATATCTACTGTAGTTTTAAAGATGCAACTGTGAGAGCTAGTAACAGTGACTGAAGTATATAATTCGCTTATGGTATTGTTTTAGCTGTGCTCAGTGTGGTACAATTTTTTTTTCCTGATGTCCTCTTTCTCTGAGTGCAGCAAACACAATTTTGTGCTTTTAGACTAAGCTTGTTTTTACTCAATGCTTTTATTGAATAATAAAAATAATAGGAATAACAAAAATAAACATTCTTATATATAGCTTGGTGAGGGCTGTGCTAGAGCTTTCAGGATGATCATCTCAACGCAAATCATTGGGGAGGTTTAATGTTTTTCATACTGCCACCCAACTACATTCTTACAAATACAGCTACTGCAAAGAAAGTGCCTTTTGAGTTCAGTAAAAGAGAGGTTCTCTTTATTTTCATGCTGTCTGGATTATCATCTGGATTTTTATTTGTAATTTTTAACAAAAAAAAAAAAAAACACACCAAACTGCAGGGCTTTGAAGGTTGCAGACCAAAAGGTTGCTTCTTTCATGGGACTGGTTTATGCTTTTTCAAAATACAGGAAGGAAAGAATGAAGAAAAATCGCGATCTGTTTCAAAGGTTTTTGCTGAAATCATTTGCATTGGCATCAAACCTAATACATTGTAGCTGATCTCAAAAACTTCTAAAAACAACTCCTCTGCTGTCTGCAGTGTCTTAATTAATACACTGGAACTCTCCGCCTACTAAAAAGAAGCCATTTACTTGAAGAAAGAGAATTACAGTCTTGGCATATTTTCCCCGCAAATCAATTTGCATTCACTTCCTATGCTACTATGGACTTGGATAAAACAATTGTACTTTTAAGTCTCTGGCAGAAGACAACTTTCAATGGAAATTTCTTTTGCAAACATTTTATTCTGACAGCTTTATTAGGCTATGAATAGGAACTTGAGGCTGAATATAGCGTATTGATAGGTTTTAAGATACTGCATGAACAGAGCCTGCTGAAAGCAATTTCACAAGTCAGTCACAATATCCATTAGTTTACAGATACACTGAAAGTAACTTTTGCCTTCTCTCCACTTTAGACCGGTTCTTTTCCACCTGTATAAAACACTACTTAGTCACTTCAGAGTGAAGGTCAACCATTCAGGACTTAAAAGCTAGCAAGTGCAACATGATGGTGGAAAGTTGCAAACCCAGTGTTCAAATACGCCTTATACACATTTGCAATATGGCCTCTGTGCCGATCATCGTTAAGTCACTTGCCAAAAAGAGATGTAGAAAGTGCTTCTGACTCGTGTACTCCTTTGGTACTAGTAGCTGAAATACCACGAGCTCCTGCAGCAGTTTTAAGTGAAAACCCCACAGACTTGGGAGCACCATGGCTATTTCCAGTACTAAATGCCCATAAAATCTCCACCGTGGAGAGCCATACGTCTGTGTTTTTTCCATTTATGCTTTTTCGCCCTGCTAGGGTGGATTTCTTTCCCCTCTGAAGCCCCTCTCTCTTCCCTTTGGCCTTTCTGTGTCTGGCCATTCTGAGGGCTTTCTTTTTCTGACACCTTTATTATTTTTAAGCCCTTTACCTTGCAGTTGTTTCCTATCTCGGTTGTCAAAAGTAATCGCGTTGTTATTGTTTTTTTGGAAGCTCTTGCAACTTTTTTTTTTAACACTGAAAATGTTTGGAAGAAAAGTGGATGGCAGAGATGTAGTGAGCTTCATCGTCTTTGGGTTTTCAGTATGTTTCAGTGGTCTGTCTAGTGGTGGGATAGTAGCTAATTTAAAGCACACGGATTTGTTCTTGATGCAGCTTTTCCTACCTGGTACACCAAGTTGCTGGAAAATGTCACCCTATACAAATATGTCTTTAGTTTCCACTTTCTGCAGCTGATTATGAGACACAGGGACATTTTAAGGGAAAGAATGAGAGGGGTGTTTTTTGGCCAAGCCTAGGTGGAGCAGGAATAAAGGAGAAGAAAGGTAAGAAATAGAGGGAGAAAGCAAATGAGAAAAAAGATGGAATCCAGTCACTCAGCAGCTCTTGCTTCTGGGTTCATCAGTCACCTCCTCCTTTTGACAAACACATGAAAACCACCTTGATTCTACCACCCATTAAAAAAAAGGATTTACTTTCTGTCCAGCCCAGTTCTTTAGAAACAGCTCTAAGTCTCAAATTTCTTGGTAGAAAGGTGTTTGCAACCTGGGAGCTAAAAAAGATTAGCAGTCATTTCCTGTTTTCATGCCAAAATTATAGTTGTAGTGGCATGGTCAGCTGCAGCATTAAGGCTTTCCATAACACCATTAAAAAAAATAATTATTTTCATATAAATTTGCATCAGCACCTTTTATATTTGGTGCTGAGCATGACCATTTCCTTTGATATACTAATAATTTCCTCCTGGCTGACACTGTAAATATGCCTGTTTGGTGAGGGGTTCTGGTTTTTCCATGCATATTTATTATAAATTAAGTGCTAAATTTCCTTGCTCAGGGATGGATTTAAAGAGCAGAAAAATGTAAGTAAGCTTTTGTTTTATGGGTTATGGTTTTTATACTATAGTTTCTTCAAGGAAGAATGAACATGCTTTCCTCATTGACATAACTCTTTGAAAGCTAATATTTTTACTAGTGTTCACAGAGTGCAGTAAATTAATTTAAAATACCTTTTAAGGATGTAGTAACACAATGAATAGGAGAAGTGGAGAGGAAAAGGTGTAGTAAAAAAATAAAATTAAAATAATCAAAGCTGATCATGCCAGTGACCTTTCAAACTTTATATAATGATGAACTTTAAGGAGGCAAAAAGAATAATAATAATAATAAAAAAAACCCCTCATTTACTTCAGCCTAGAGACTTACTTCCATTTTTATCCTTAATTATCCTTGATGGTATTCATTATATCCTAGCGTAGCTGTCTTAAAAATTGCCACTTGTCCTAAATCTGTAATCTTGGCTTTCTCTACAGTCAGTGAAGAGACCTTGACATCTGTGAAGAACAGCTTGTCTGGTGTGAGATGTGTGTCTCATACAGGTGAGGAGCTGGTAGGATGGAGGTAGGTGGTCCAAGAACTGGCACAAAATAGATCAATAATTTTGAAAAGTGAACCCTGAGTGAAAGATATTTGAATAGGTTCTGGGCTCATGTTCCAGCTCTTTCACAGACTTTTTGGATTATCTCAGTGCCAAAAGAAAACTTCTCTGTTACAGCGACATCACAGTCTCAACAGGCAAGGGAAGAACTATCTCCTCTATTGTAGAGATGTGACAATGAGACATATGTAGATGAGTAATGTCTCTGTCTGTGCCAAAGGCACTCACATGCTGGTTTCACTGTCTCACAGCCTCTGTAATGCCAATATTATACTTCTGTTCTTCCTTTTGTCCTTCTTTTGCATCTGTCCTTGACTATGTTTGTCTTTGCTTTCCAAGGTCTGGGATGTGATTTACCAAGCACCTTCCAAAGGTGCAAATTGGCAATTACTGATCATTGCCCGGCTCAGGAGTCTTCACGTCGCGGATCAGATTTTGAAGGTGTGCAGGTTTTTCCTAACACGTCTTTTCCAAATGACCACATTTGGCCCCGTACCCTGTGAGAAACCTACCTTCAAAACAGTTGTGAAGTGGTTTTGGTTTGACTTGGAGAATAGCTCCAGCTGAGAGCCTCAAAACTGCACTTGGTCCAGAAGGACTGAAGTCTTTTATTCGGATGCTTGCTGACCTTCCCTTACTGCCCCTTCCAAGCCCAGGGTATGTAACTCTCAGGACACACTCTCTACTCCCAAATATGTATCCCCTCCCGGTGCTTTGGGAGAAATGAGGAGAAAAAAACAAGAATTGCAATGTAGCTCACTCTCCGGGCTACTGATCATCTGTCAGTATTGCTGACCCCAGACTCTGGCTTCCCATCTCTGACTCCCAGCTTTGGAATCTAGAAGCTAATGAACAATAATCAGTCAGTCCATCCATCAGTCGGTCAACCCAGGTGAGTTATCTTCAACTCTCCTGCTTCAATAAAGTCTAAGCCAATCCTCTGTCTTTCTCTCTCTGTCTTCACGTAGAAGTATAGCCCTCTGCTAAGGAACAAATTTAATTAAATTTATCTTTTAAGGAAGCATATCACATCTGGCAGCAGCAAAGTGGAAGGAGAACTCAACTTCCAACCTTACAGGGATGTCTGCAGAAAAATAAGTGGTAGGAACAAGCAGATGGTGTCAGAGAACCTGCAAATCTTCCCACAAAAGTTGTGAATATTCAGACAATCCATTGCCAGCTCAGTCCCACAAACATGCAAGGTGATATGTATACTTCCCTCAAGATTATTTTCACAGAGTAAACCAGCTGTGTCAGAAGAAGAGTATTCTCACTGCTGAACAGAATTGCTTTTAAAATCATACAATAACCATAAAACTAACCAACAAAAGTGTCCCAAGTATCTTAATTTCTCATAAATTCTGTGAGAACAGTATTACATTGAGTTTGCATTTGCTGCCTGTACATCTGCAGTCCAGTGATGGCTAAATAGATGAGCATCAACTAGTAATGATGAGCATTTGCAAGTTCACAATTCTGATTATAGAAATTGCTTGTATGCCAGTATGTGGGTGCCAAACTGTAGAACTGGCTCGAAATTCTTGCAGGGAAACCCTTTTTTTTTTTTTTTTTTTCCCCCCTACAGATACCCCGTTCAGTTAAGGGAATAATTGTTTTTCAGATATTTCTAAGTTTTAAGGTGAGAAGAATCCATAATTATTATCTAGTCTTGACCTTGTATGTAAGGTATTGCAGAATTTCACCTCTCATTTCCTTCCCTGCTGTTTGCTTCAGGGATATATGAAAGTCCCTAATTCATCCAAGGCAGCAAATCTCTTTTTAACCTCATCTGTTATAGAGATATCCAGATCCATCAAGGAACCAAACAGTATCTTAGCAAGTGTGGCCTTTGGATTGGTGTTAATATAATACTTTGGGATATAGAAATCTAGTTTATGGTTAGCCTTCCTATGTGCTATAATGATGCAAATCCTAAATTATGTTATTGGCAGACTCATGCAGGTTAAGGCTGGTGGGATGATTCAATGCCTGTGGTCCTTAGTCTGCTGCTGGCCATTGCATTTTGCTCCATTTGCTCTTGGTGAGACTTGCGTCTGGCCCACAGGATGCTGTTTGGTTCCCAGCTGCACAGAGGGATTGTTGTTCAAATGTGTGGTTAACTTCTCCCTGGTACTTGTCTTGTTCCAGTCTCCAGCCTTTCATTCCAGTTCCCACTTCCTCTGCTGGGTTAGAAGAACATTTAACAATTCAGTACTTCTTTGCCTCTCAGTCTGGCTTTTTTTTGCTAATGTGAGTTCGCTGCAAGGAATTTTATTTGTGGCCCATGGAGTTTTTCAGACTTTTGTGCACCTTTTAATATTTTTTTCAACTGTCTTTTATAAACATGAATACCAGAACTGTGCTCAGTATGACTGTGCAGTCTCCCCAGCACTATATGCAGAAATAAAATTATCTGTTCTCTCTTTCTGCAATCCTGCCTATGCACCCAAAGTTTGCTGCTTGGGACTCAGTAGCATATAACAAAGTTATGCTGAATTGCTATTTTCTGCTATAAACCCATCACAATTTGCAGTCATTGCTTTCCATAGCATGGTCCCTGTATCACAGGTATGACCAGATGTATGACCCTGAACAAGACTGTAATTAAATGTCACTGCTTAAGTGGTCCTGCCTCATTCCAGTCCATCATTCTCTGTAAATACCTGGTCCTTAGAATTATTTACCATTCTGCTGATCTTGGTATAATCTGCAAAATTCATCATCACATTACTGATGGTAATGAGTACCAGTCTGTGATGTGGCCAGTTCTACATGTGCACACCATGGACTTTACAGGTGTTGGAAGGGGTTCACATTTTAGGAACGTCAGACAGGATGGGTCAGCAGGTCCCTTCCCAGGCTATCACCATAGTCATCAAACTGTGCACACTTGATGCAATGCTGCCTTTTGCTTATATATTTCTTTTTCTTTCTTAGTGCTATGACTGTTTTTGCAATATAAGTCTACTGCATGTGAACTGCTCAGTTATCATTGGACTTGCCTAACTACCACTAAGTTTTGTAGTTTCCTATGTTCAAATGGTTTCTCTCTCCTCTCTACCCCAGAATCACATCTCTGAACCTTTCTCATTTTCCCTGGGCACAGGTAACCAAAGCTGTTTATAATATTTCAGGAATAATCTCCTTATCACCTTTCATGAATACACTGCAAATAGTGTTGCAGAATATCAACCCATGCTAAGTAACTGCAATATTTTTAATGTCAGTTACAAAAATCTAGCTGTATTGCTTCCATGCAAATACCTTTATTCACGAAATTTATAAGCTCATAAAAGAATGAAATCAGATTTGTCTGACATGACTTATTTTTCATGAAACACTGTTGACTGGAATTAATTATATCCCTATCTTTTAATCCTTATTGATTTCCATATCAGCTTCCTCATTATTTTGCCCAGGAGTGAGGGCAGATTAATCAGCCTGTAAGTTACTTGTTCCATCACAACTGCTTTTTTGAATGTTAACACCATATTCAGACTTTTCCAGTCTTCTGGAACTTCTTATGTTTTATCATATTTATATTATATTAAGACTTAATAGCAATGGGGACGAGATTTTCTCAAGTAAATTTTTTTAGGATTCTTGACTGAAATTTATCTGGATTTGCCTAATTTTCCCCTGCTGACTTTATCTTTTAAAAAACATGAGGCTTATGAATGGCCTGGAAGATGTTTCACCAACACTTCTGGACATGAATACTTCCTGCTGTTTTCCAGAGGTGATGCTCAGGACTTGCTCACACCACAGATGAAGTTTCTGACGTCCTAGGGGGATGTGAGCCCCTATCCCACTGCCCGTACTGGGGGTCTGACTTCCCCCTCTCTATTGCCAACTGTGGAATTGGGAAAGGTGACAAAGGAGGAGCATAGGGAGGTAGCAGCGAGGAGAGGAGCAGCATGAGCTTGTGGACCGTGCACCAGCCAAGCTGTCAGGAAAGCGTGATCTTCTTCCCACGTTGCGGCTGAACCCCACAGGCACCACTGGTAATTCCCTCCATCGTTTTCTCTTCCTTTCCCTTTTGTATAATATGGCTGTACCGTCCATAACAAGGGGGATTGTGTGAGTGGGTGGGGGAATCTAATTCAGATGATTTAATAAATAGTCATTATTGATAATAATACATTATTAGTTGTTAATTTTAGTGCTTTGTCTCCCTGCATTTGTAGGGTTCCAACACTGACAACTTTCTGCCATGTGTAAGTAGGTCATTCCTTTCTAATTCCTAGTATGTAATTATAGGGGGAATATTAAAATAGATACACATTTAGTAAAGATGACATTTTACTTTTATTCTTTGAAATTTGTACTTTGATAAATTTGCAACTTCTAATGTTTACATGTTATTGAATACAATGGCAGTGACCTACTATTGTAGTTGAAAGTTCATTAGTTCTGGTAGATTAGACAGTATTAATTAACTAAGATTAAACATTCTTTTAAACCATCATAAACTGTCATCTCAGTGTGGCGGCTTATTAAAGAACATTTTCTGGTTGTTTGTTAAACCAGACTGAAGTGACAATGTAATTATATTTATTCCATCAAACAGAAAGGTCAGTTGACAAGGCTGATGTTTTCTGGTTAATTACAAGTGGATGATTTCATTGATTAAAAATATGAGCTTGTTAAACCCGTGCATAGAGCTAAGATGTATATAGGAACCCAGGGGAGGCAGGAAAAGGGGACGGGAGGAATATTATTTTAAATGTCATTTCCAGTCCCTCCTGTTCAGAGCCTTGGCATAAGCAGAAACCCATTCAAGCGCTGATGATTCACCTATCTGTAGGGACCCTGCTTTTGGGGGTACAGCTTTGTGTTAGATCAGGAGGGCTGATCTCCCATGCCCCACCCCAAGAACTGATGTATCATTTCCATAGTGACAAGTCTGTCTAAGCAAAAGGCAGGACTGCAGTAAAAGGCTCGGCTGTGCCTGGGAATGCAGGGCTCTGCACAGATGTGCAGTGGGATGTGGGAGCGGGGTCAGGATGCTGAATGGGGTCTGCATGAATCATAGAATCATAGAATCATTCAGGTTGGAAAAGACCTTTAAGATCATTGAGTCCAACTCTTAACCCAACACTGCCAAGTCCACCACTAAACCATGTCCCTAAGGGCCATACCTACAGGTCTTTTAAATACCCCCAGGGATGGTGACTCAACCACTTCCCTGGGCAGCCTGTTCCAGTGCTTGACAACCCTTTCATTGAAGAAATTTTTCCTAATGTCCAATCTAAACCTCCCCTGGCACAACTTGAGGGCATTTCCTCTTGTCCTACTGCTTGTTACTCAGGAGAAGAGACCGACCCCCACCTCACCACAACCTCCTTTCAGGCAGTTGCAGAGAGCGATAAGGTCTCCCCTCAGCCTCATCTTCTCCAGACTAAACCCCCCCAGCTCCCTCAGCCGCTCCCCATCACACTTGTTCTCCAGACCCTTCCCCAGCTCCGTTGCCCTTCTCTGGACACGCTCCAGCACCTCCATGTCCTTCTTGTCCCGAGGGGCCCAAAACTGAACACAGCATTCGAGGTGTGGCCTCACCAGTGCCGAGCACAGGGCACCATCCCTGCCCTGCTCCTGCTGGCCACACTATTCCTGATACAAGCCAGGATGCTGTTGGCCTCCTTGGCCACCTGGGCACACTGCTGGCTCATGTCCAGCCGGCTGTCAGCCAGCACCCCCAGGGCCTTCTCCGCCAGGCAGCTCTCCAGCCACTCTCCCCCAAGCCTGCAGCGTTGCCTGGGGTTGTTGTGACCCAAGTGCAGGACCTGACACTGAGCCTTTTTGAACCTCATACAATTAACCTGAGCTCTGCTGAAGCCTGCCTGATCTGTGGCTCCTCACTACAAGACATTGAGGGTTGTCAAGCATTGGAACAGGCTGCCCAGGGAAGTGGTTGAGTCACCATCCCTGGGGGTATTTAAAAGACATGTAGATGTGGTGCTTAGAGACATGGTTTAGTGGTGGGCTTGGCAGTGCTAGGTGAATAGTTGGACTTGATGGTCTGAAAGGTCTTTTCCAACCTGAATGATTCTGTGATTCTGTGATTAATGTGTTTTATTTCTGTCCATTGAAGAAAGCTGTAGACAAAATTCCCACATTTGCAGCCAGGTGCAGGAACATCAGGGTTTTTTTGCATTTCTTAAACTTGTTTTGGGCTGGATTCTTTAGTACCAGGATTTCTGCCAAGATGGGCTGCTGTGGTCACTCCTAGCTGAAAGCACAGATCAAGGATCTAAGGGAAAGGCACAAAAGGTTTATTTTTCTCCCCTCTCCTCTAAAGCTTGCTGAAAATTGGCTTACAGAAACAACCTCACAGATCCTTGTTTGACCTGGGAGAGGTCCATGTGATGTGCCTCTGGCTCTGCAGCCATCCGTCTGGAGACACCAGCTTGGAAGGGAAAGAGGATTACTTTGGCAGATGGCAAGAAGGACTTTTGTCCCATTTGTTCCCTCTCCTGCACACAGTGTTTTGCAGGATAATGGACTTTGCTAATTGAGGGGCAAAGCAGGCAGGATAAATAAACACAGGCAATGAGAACTGAGCAGAGGGATTCCAAGAATTCTTGGCAACCAGAGAAATAAAGATGTTCCTTCTCCCTTCATAAACCCCAGATCCTCTCAGGATAAAGATGCTGCTTAGAGCAAGTACAGTGACTATTATAAATTCACTTTGAAAACTCAAAAGGCACCATGTGGTGACAATGTCAAAATGAGCATGCCTTGTGCAGAGCAAGCCAACTGTGAAAACAAGAGGCGTGTTCCAGGCAGAGAAGGCATGGGGCCATAGAAATGATAGGAAGGGTGCCAAGGCATCAGGAAACAAAAGCTCCTGTTAGCAACAGACTCCAACACTACATGAGGAAGCAACATGGCAGGCACCTTAGTATCTTCCAGCCTCAGCAGCCAGCATCTTTGTTAGAAAGACCATTCCTCACTGACTTTGAGGCTGTGAGATATGACAGTCAAAACTAGAAGATTGTCCTGCCAAAGGCTGCTCTTCAACTTCTGTTGGGTGCCTGCTGAATTAGACATTTCCTTGTAAGAGGTCAAATAAAAAAGCCATCACACTGGCTTCTAGCATTGATCAGTTTTCAAAGGAGAAGCCATTTAAAGAGCCATTTTTTACAGGGAGATCCCGTATTAAATCATTAAGAAAGAAAATCAGCACTGGAATGGATGGAGGGGTATTGGATACTGACCCTTAAGAATTTCTGCCTTCAGTGTCACACTGCTAGGCTCAGCCATTTGTCAGTTTGCAGCCTGATATTGAGGCTTCAATCTTTCTCCTTTGTTTTAATGGTTCCTATTTTGTTAACTACCACCTAAGATGAGTCTGAGGATACAAGTGACACAACCCTGATTGCATGATTGGACTGTGCAATCCCTGGGCTGCGTATTTCTTTATCACCCTATAGCAGCCTTCCTTCTATACAGAGGTTTCCCAATCTATTACTACCCTCCCAGTTAGGCAGTTCCCTTTTATCTAGAGTGCCTCACCTCAAATTCATTTCCTGTGAAAGCCGTTGAGATGAGTGGTGTGTTACAATAATATCCCCATAACAAATAGTAAAAGAGGGTGCAGGGCTTACAACAGATGTTCATGTCAAGCTCACGCTGCCTACAGGATGCATTTTGCTGTTAATGTAGAGGTTTATGGTCCCATTAACTCTAAAGGGAGTCACACAATTAAATGCTCCACAGCTTCTTGGAAATTCACTCCTGGAATCATCTTGCACTCCTTCATCTGGCTGGTGACATAAAGGCATGGCATCAACACAGTGGAAACTTTCTCTGTAGCAGCTTGTGAACTGTTCCAGGCAGAAGTGACACAACCCAGTATAAGGACCAGTATGTAAGGATCAGTATAAGGCACAGCACATAGGCTGGATGAAGGTCTCAGTTCTTTCCCCAGCATGGCGAGGATATGGGCTGAAACCCAACCCAACTCAGGAGAAGCTGATTACTATTGCCACTGGAGGGGTACTTGGGGACTCATATAGCATTAGCAGGTCATCTGTATTTATTTCCTTGTGCGAGGGGTTTGGTTTTCCCCCTTTGGTGCTGTCATTGAACCACACCAAGAAAAAAGAGGCAGAAGAGAGAGAGAGAAGAGAAGGATATGCCCCATCCTGGTAACATCTCAGGGACTGAGGAACTGATGGTCTTGGAGCTCTGCATAAAGGACTTTTTTTAGAATGGTGACCTAGTGTCAACAGACGATAAGAAGGCTGAGGTACTCAACAACTTTTTTGCCTCAGTCTTCACTGGTAACCTCTTTCCTTACCCCTTCCAAGTCGATGGACCACAATATGGGGATCAGGGGGGTAAAGTCCCTCCCACTGTAAGGGAAGATCAGGTTCGTGACCACCTGAGGAACCTGAACATATACAAGTCCTGATGACATGCATCCCAGAGCCCTGAGGGAATTGGCTGAGGTACTTGCCAAGACACTCTCCATAATACTTCAAAAGTCATGGCAGTCAGGTGAAGTTCCTGGGGAATGGAAGAAGGGAAACATTATGCCCATCTTTAAAAAGGGTAGAAAGAAGGACCTGGGGAACTACTGACCTGTAAGCCTCACCTCTGTGCCTGGGAAGATCATTGAACAGATCCTCCTAGAAGCTATGCTAAGGCACATGGAGGACAGGAAGGTGATTCAAGGCAGCCAGTATAGCTTCACCAAGGGCAAGTCCTACCTGACCAACCTAGTGGTTTTCTATGATGGAGTGACTGCATCAGTAGACAAGGGAAAAACTATGGATGTCATCTCTATGGACTTCTGTAAAGCCTTCGATAAGGTCCCCCACAGCATCCTTCTCTCTAAATTGGGGAGATACAGATTTGATTGGTGGACTGTTTGGTGGATAAGGAATTGGTTGGATGGTCACATCCAGAGCGTAGTGGTCAATGGCTCGATGTCCAGATGGAGACTGGTGACAAATGGTGTCCCTCAGGGGTCCGTACTGGCATCAGTGCTGTTTAACATTTTCATCAATGACAAACACAGCGAGATCATGTGCATCCTCAGCAAGTTTGCAGATGACACCAAGTGGAGTGGTGCAGCTGACACACCAGAAGGACGGGATGTCATCCAAAGAGACCTGGACAAGCTGGAGAGGTGGGCCTGTGAGAACCTCATGAGGTTCAACAAGGCCAAGCTCAAGGTCCTGCACCTGGGTCGGGGCGACTCCTGGTACCAATACAGGCTGGGAGATGAAAGGATTGAGAGCAGCCCTGTGGAGAAGGACTTGGGGGTACTGGTGGATGAAAAGCTGGACATGAGCCAACAATGTGTGCTTGCAGCCCAGAAGGCCAGCCCTATCCTGGGCTGCATCAATAAAAGCGGCATGGCCAGCAGGTTGAGGGAGGTGATTCTGCCCCTCTGCTCTCGTGAGATCCCACGTGGAGTTCTGTGTCCAGCTCTGGAGCCCTCAGCACAAGAAGGACATGGACCTGTTGAGGCGAGTCCAGAGGATGGCCACAGAAATGATCCGAGGGCTGGAGCACCTCTGCTACGAGGACAGGCTGAGAGAGTTGGGGTTGTGCAGCCTGGAGAAGAGAAGGCTGCGGGGAAACCTTATTGCGGCCTTTCAGTACTTAAAGGGGGACTACAGGAAGGATGGGGGCAATCTCTTCAGCAAGGCCTGTTTTGACAGGACAAGGGGTGATGGTTTTAAACTAAAGGAAAGTAGATTTAGATTGGATATAAGGAAGAAATTTTTTACAATGTGGGTGGTGAGGTGCTGGAACAGGTTGCCCAGAGTGGTAGTGGACGTCCCATCTCTAGAAATGTTCAAGGCCAGGTTGGATGGGGCTCTGAGCAATCTGATCTAGTTGAAGATGTCCCTGCTCACTGCAGATGGTTTGACTAGATGACCTCTAAAGGTCCCTTCCAACCCAAAGCATTCTATGATTCTGTGATTCTATGACTTCAGTTTGTGGTCACTGCGCTGGCATCTTCCCCAAACTCTCTTGAAATAGGTAACTAAAAACGTAGAAGAGCTTGTTCTTTTTCGTAGGAGACCTTAACCAAGTGCATGGTAAGAATATGTGAGGCAAGGTCAGGAGAAAACACACAGCAGAACGCAGAGCTATTTCTGTTTTCTAAATCATATTGCAACGGCACGAGATCCTTTGAGAGAGGTTGCCAGAGGCCATTGCGCAGTTTATGTGGCATTGTACTTAATGCATGTGACCTGCTTGCTGCTTTTGTGTTACTCCCACTTGCTGGTGCTGAGGGTCGTCTCGTATAATGCATGAACACGTTAAAAAATACCTTGATGTGGAACAATGGAGGCTTAAACATTTTATGAGAAATGCTTGTTGCCTCTGAAGTTTCAGGCAGACTTTTCTGTTGTCATGTCACTGCCATAAAATAAAGTGGCGAAGGAGAAATTCTATTATATATTAAATGCCCTGGTGAAAGCAATATTTATTGACCTGTGTTTTGGGACACTAAAATGCATAAAAAAGAGACGATTTACAGAGTTTGCTATGCTGGCCTTTCCTTACAGGCAGTCATTAAAGATCTTTCCCTCCCAGGGCATGATTCTCCTGCCATCTCCTAAATCTTTTATTCCTTCTTCTTTTCTAAATCCTAGAATATATGTCTCTAACCCCCTACAAACCCTGAAATCCTCCAGCTTTCAGGGCTTTTATTCCCAGAGATTTGTGGACTTTGACATGAAACAGCTGCAGTCCAGATCAAGGAGACCTGATCCTGCAGTTCCAGACCTCCCCCTTCCCTTTAGTCACTGGTCTAGTGCCATCTCCCAGGGTGAAGGACTTCTGCACAGATGACAATTCATAGCTCTCTGTTACTTGATATTTTGGCAAGTTCGTGCCTCAATAACCCGCTCTAACCCAATGGGGCTGTTGCTGTTTTAATGCCCAACAGTTCTGCTATGTATGAGATTCAAAGAAAATGTTGCAGGCTACTGCTGGCCTGGAGGTTTGAAATTAAAACATACAATGACGTCAGAAGGCAGGCTGCAATGCAAATGTGATTCTCATTTTGCAGTTCCTCCCATAATGTTAGATGGTTTAGGGGACGTGGTAGTGTTGGGTTGATGGTTGGATTTTATGATCCTAGAGGTCTTTTCCAACTTTAATATTTCTATGATTCTATGCTTGACCCCACCTCAGGACATGTAGATAGAGCAGACAACCTCCCCAAATCATCCATCCAGTCCTATTTTTCTATTATTCTTTTAACACATCCAGAATAAAATACCTCATACCCGTAGTGTTCCCGTATTGGGGCTTGATTAGCATTTGTATGTACCTAATATACAGATTTACCTCTGCTCTTACAGACTCATGGGGAACTGTCTTGTCTTACGTGGTGTTTCCATGTACTTCATGCCTGGCTACAGAATTTCTTTTTTTTTTTTTTCAACTAAGTGTTGAATAGAGGATTACATTTGATTAGTCCATGACACCTTATGAACAGCATTTCCCCTCACTACCTTTGCTCCTTCCGATGCCTTCACTTTGATTTACATACCAAATGAAAAAGTAATAAAGCCCAGCTGCTGTTAGTCTGAGATTTGGCATTTGAGCAGCATGACAACTACATTACTGGAAATTCTGGTCCCCTCACCTCTCCGTTTCAACTTAGGGGTATTCCCAAGGTATCTCCTACTTTTGTATGGCCAGATCATATTTTCAAAGATGTATAAAGATCAAGGTTTGCCTTTTAGTCTTTGTTCAACTAATTAGTCTGGCATTATTGAACTGCACTCCCCAGGTGTTTGCAAAAACACTAAGATAATGCAAGTGACTAATGGGGTGACATGACAAAGGCATATGCTGGATTTCACCTGCCAGCATGAGAATGAAGAGTTTTGTAATAGAAGAGGTACCCTGGCAAAAAAGTGTGGAGAGGGAAGGAGAAAACACGTCCTTCAGAAATCAGTGCAGATGCTTGTGGGCTTAGCTCATGTGGTTGCACAAGCCTTGTAATATTTGTGCCTATTTTTCTTCAAGTCCCAGGTCCTGGCATCAAAGAAGTATAGAAGAATTTCAGGTTTGTTTTTTGTTTTTTTTTTTTTTTCTTTTTACATTTTCTTTTAAATAAGCTGATATAGACAGCTTACCTGAAGATGACCTGAAAGACAATGCAGCCATTGGTCCTAGCCAGCACGGGTTCATGAGTGGAAGGTCCTGCCTAACAAACAATTTCCTTCTATGACAAGGTTACCCACCTAGTTGACCAAGGGGAGCCAGTTGATGTAATCTTCTTGGATTTCAGTAAAGCTTTCGATACTGTCTCTCACAGTATCCTCCTGGACAAAATGTCCAGCATACAGCTGGATAAACACCTAAAGCAATGGGTGAGCAATTGGCTGATGGGTCGGGCTCAAAGGGTTATAGTAAATGGGGTTACACTGGGCTGGTGGCCAGACACTAGTGGGGCTCTGCAGGGATCCGTCTTGGGGCCGGTACTCTTTAATGTCTTCATAAATTACTTGGATGCAGGACTGGAAGGAATACTAATTAAGTTTGCTGATGACACAGAATTAGGAGGAGCTGTTGATACTCTCGAGGGCAGAGAAGCCCTGCAGAGAGATCTGGACAGACTGGAGAGCTGGGCAATCACCAACCATGTGAAGTTTAACAAGGGTAAGTGCTGGATTTTGCACCTGGAGCATGGCAACCCTGGATGTACAGACAGCCTGGGGAATGAGAGGCTGGAGAGCAGCTCTGCAGAGAGGGACCTGGGGTGTCTGGTTGATGGTAAGTTGAACAGGAGCCAACAGTGTGCCCTGGCAGCCAAGAGGGCCAACCGTGCCCTGGGGTGCATCAAGCACTGCATTGCAGCCGGTCGAGGGAGGAGATTGTCCCGCTCTGCTCTGTGCTGGGGTGGCCTCACCTCGAGCACTGTGTGCAGTTTTGGGCGCCACAGGACATCAAGGATACAAAGCTACTAGAGAAGAGGCCACAGAGGAGGGCCACAAAGCTGGTGAAGGGTTTAGTGGGAAAGCCGTATGAGGAGCAGCTAAAGTCACTTGGTTTGTTCAGCCTGCAGAAGAGGAAACTGAGGGCAGACCTCATTGTGGTCTGCAGCTTCCTCACAAGGGGAGGAGGAGGAGGAGGGGCAGGCACTGGTCTCTTCTCTCTGGTCACCAACGACAGGACCCGAGGGAATGGCAGGAAGATGTGCCAGGGGAGGGTTAGGTTGGGTATTAGGAGAAGGTTCTTCCCCCAGAGGGTGGTGGAGCACTGGAACAGGCTCCCCAGGGAGGCAGTCCCGGCGCCAAGGCTGGCAATATTCAAGAACCACTTGGACAAGGCCCTCAGAGACATGGTGTGAATTTGGGCTTTTCCTGTGCAGGGACAGGAGCCGGACTTGATAGTCCTTGCGGATCCCTTCCAACTCAGGACATTCTATCATTCTAAATGTTTTAAGCATATTTGAGGCTTCTGTATAACGATAAAGACAGTCTAAAGTTATCTTGTCTTATAAGGGTGAGTGTTTGCTGCTGCTAGATGTGGTGGGCTGCCAGCTTATGCATTAAATGCAGCAGGACAGAGATGTCAGTCAGAGAAGCTGGTAGCCGGATGGACAAAGTGCATTAAATGCAATGAAGAGTTCGGGGCGGGGAGTTTATAAGCTTACATATTGGAGAAAAATAATAAAATCAATCTCAGTGGGCTTCAAAAAATTCAGAGATGCAACAGAAAGATAACCCAATCATTTATGTAAAGAAAGGTGTCCTCTGGGCTTTGGAAGATGATGCAGGAATTCAGGATATATGGGGCTGTGTTCCCTTAATCAAGTAAGGGTAACAGCTTTGGTACAAGAGGGGATGCTAAAACAATCTCAAGTGAAAGCCATGTAAATATACCTGTCATGGCTGCCCAAATGCCCATGCCAGAGAGATTAAGTGAGAGACTCTCAGCTAGTGTAAATCAAAGCAGCTATGTCTGAACCAGACAGTTCAACGGAGCCAAAGCCCATGGAGCTGAGGGTCTCACCCTGAATGTTTTGCAGTGTACAGAGAGCATGAGAAGCCTTTGTGCCAAGGAGAAGAGATGGCAAACCAGCTTTGACATGCACCAGCCAATGTTGCCAATGGGCAAAGCCACTGTGACAGCACAGAAGTGACAAGATAATGGGTTGTTTCCTCACCAGGCCTGAGCGGTTGTCAATAAATTTAATACCGAAGAGAAAAGAAAGAGAAACACTCTGGGGTTTTGTTTTGGTTTTTTCCTCTCGTGTTTTTTCTTTGCATCAGGAACAGAGGTTTTCATACTTGCCAGTAATAGCAACTGATTTGTATTCAGTCAGAAAGTTTGGCAGATATATTAATTTGGAAGTTTCTTGCAAAGATGATCCAGCATTTACTCTGGTATGACTGAAAAGGCTCCAAATGGAACTATAATCCATAAAATAGGTCTTGAATGACGTTATTATAAATTCAGATTATGCCCTGAAATGCCAGGCTACAAATGAAGACTTAAAGGGAGGTGAAACCTAAGGCTGGTGTTAGTATGCAGCACAGTGGTTTTGTTTGTGACAGAGTAATCGCCGGGATTTTAATGAAATAATGGAAGAAAGCAGTTTCTAAAGGGATTCTATTTGCAATGGAGATACCTTGACCCGTGTAACAGCAGTGCAATGACCTGCTGCCCACAGAGAAAGCGAGTAAGTCAAGCTAATGAATCTTGCTATTAAATACCTTCCTATCTTTCATATTTACGTAGTGCTGGGATATATATCATGCATGTGTAATAAACTCCAGCAGACAGCCGTGGGTCTGGCAGCATCACCTGACAGGAGGGGGTTTGGATCCACTAATGAAGCTGTACAAGCCTGTAGACTGGGGAGATGTGGAGGACTGAGCAGGGACACAGTCCACCCAGCAAAGCAAGTCCCTGCTCCCAAACACCTTCCCCAGTGACCTTCATGTGGGACTGCGGGCAGGAGTTAGCGAAGAAAGCAGATCTGGGCGAAACCTTCCCTCTCACCTGTGACTCTCCAGCTTTTTGCAGGCAATTTAATTTGTGCATTGAGTATGATGGATTGGGAAGACTGGCGTTCAGAGAATTATTCTTGAATGTCTTCATAATATTTGTGAGCCGTGTTCAAGTCAGTATGATCTGGTAAATGAAAAATCTTGCCTAGATAATATAGATCACTAAGGGTCTTCAAACAGGATTCAGGCAATTAAGCGAGTTCCCCCCCCAAATCTCTATATAATTTATACTCCAGTCAAAACTCTGAGAGTAGTTCAGTACCAAGGAGGGCACAGATAAATGCCTTTGTGCCTCCTGAATTTCCCCAGCTTATGTCTAACCCCGATGGAGGATCAGAAACTGCCTGTCTCTTTTTTTTGTCCCAGGCACCCACAGCAGCTGCTCAGAGCATATGTAACATGGACAAAATTAATTGCAGGGATGGTTTAATACAACAGTTCTGGATGAAGGGGTTAGACGTTAGTGTCCCCTCTGACTCTGCAGAATACCTCCTTGGCACCACTGGAGTCATGCTCCTAGTCTTGTTCCTTCTTTTATGTCCCTGAACTCTGTCCTGGCATTGCTTCACAGCCCATTATCCATGGTTGGAGGTCACCTCCTCCTCACCAGCAAGACCTAGCAAAGGTTGGAAGAAACAATCTGGTGCAGGGTCCATCACAGTGATCCAAAGGGGAATTTCATACACACACTACCTTCTCACTCTGTTCTTGCATTTCTAAAAGAATAAAACACCCAATATATTTTAAATATACAAATTTTGGTCTTTTGATTCAGGTTTGGAGATGGAATAACTGTTAACTTGCAGAAGGGACCCAGAGTAGGAAATCTAACAGGCTGTCAAACCTATTACCAAAGTTTCACAGTGGAAAATGTCCAGCTACCTACTGGCCAGAGTATGAATAGCAGGGCTGCGACTGCTGTGAAAAAGATGAGATACAGAGATATCAATGTTGTATATCCCAGTGATGGAGCTGCTCATTGCCTTCCAATCACTATTCCAAAAACCTTCAACTGCAGGTGTTTCTCATGCTTTCTTAAGACACGTGTTTTACTAATCTCTTTTCATGTTAAGGTCTTCACAGGGTCACTTTCTCTTCCCCAGCTCATCCTCACAGTCTTCCTTACCAGGAGTGTTTTGACCAAGTAATTACTGGCAGGTTGCCTTTTGCAGGACTGTGCCCTAGGAAGAGTGTTGCTGCTCAGGGTCTGTGGTTTGCAGGCTCTTCCTTTCCTTTGCAAACCTGACAATACTCCATCAGCCTGATGGAAGCATACAGGAGTTTGCTGCTTCCTCAGGCAAGCCCGGCACTGCTCAGGCTCGAGCATCTCTCCAGAGGGGACCAGTGCAAACCTGCAGTGGCTTGGCAGCCAGAGCAGTGCCCTTTGCTCCAGCCAGATCCTTCACTCCAGCCAGGTTTGCATTGCTCCCAGGCACCACAGAAAGCAGGGCAGAGCTGGGATATTGCAGCCTTGTCCCCTTCTTATAACATCTTGTGTTTAGGGCTGAGGGCAGTAGTCCCACCTTACCCAGCACCTTCTCCTCCCTCCCAACCACTGTCAGCCCATCTCCATAGGTCCTGCCCATCTCCCTGTCCCCACAGTACCTCCCCACGTGGGCACTGGTGCCAAAGGGTGCATTGGCAATGTCTTAGTTCAGTGCTATCTGGACAACTAACTGAAGGCCAAATTCCCCACTGGTGGCAGACACTAATGTGCCAAGGATTAGGTTTAGGATGGACTTGGCGATGGATACAGGAGAAAAGTAAAGAGTCAGAGCAAACTGAGGACTGTAGAAGTCAACATATGCAAAAGCTGAAATGGCAGACTTGAAGAATATGTAGAGGCCAGGAAGGCCAAAAGATAGGCTGCTATATCATTCAAGAAACAACAACCAGTCAGCAAGTCCCCAAATTAAGAGGTCAGTTACTTTACTAGTGTTTTGCATGGCTGATGCATGGGGTACCTACGATGCTGGATCCTGGGCTGGATCATAGAATTATATAATCATAGAATGGTTTGGGTTGGAAGGGACCTTAAAGATCATCTAGTTCCAACCCCGCTGACATCGGCGGGGATACCTTCCACTAGACCAGGTTGCTCAAAGCCCCATCCAAGCTGGCCTTGAACACTTCTAGGGATGGGGTATCCACAACCTCTCTGGGCAACCTGTTCCAGTGCCTCACCACCCTCACAGTCAAGAATTTCTACCCTCTCCAGCTTTATTGCAGGCCCTCTTCAGGTACTGGGAGGCTGCTATAAGGTCTCCCCAGAGCCTTCCCTTCTCCAGGCTCAACCACCCCAACTCTCTCAGCCTGTCTTCATAGGAGAGGTGCTCCAGCCCTCGGATCATCTTTGTGGTCATCCTCTGGACTCGCCTCAACAGTTCTGTGTCCTTCTTATGTTTGGGGCCCCAGAGCTGAATGCAGCACTCCAGATGGGGTCTCATGAGAGCAGAGTAGAGTGGGAGAATCACCTCCCTCGACCTGCTGGCCACACTGCTTTTGATGCAGCCCAGGATATGGTTGGCTTTCTGGGCTGCAAGCGCACATTGCTGGTCATGTTGAGCTTCTCATCAACCAACACCCCCAAGTCCTTAGTGGCTTAGCAACTTCATCCGCCAGTTCCCTCAGGACCTGTGGATGCATCTCATCAGGTCCCATGGACTTGTGCACCTTCAGGTCCCTTAGATGGCCTTGAAACTGATCTTCTCCCACACTCTCCTTCTTCTTCATTCTCCCAGTCCCAGCCTTTGTCTTCTGTGACTTGGGCAGTGTGGTTGAGCACTCACTGGTGAAGACTGAGGCAAAAATTCATTGAGTACCTCAGCCTTCTCCATATCCCGGGTAACCAGGTCTCTTGTGTCATTCTGGAGAGAAGCCACATTTTCCCTCGTCTTCTTTTTATCACCAACATACCTATAGAAGCTTTCCTTGTTGCCCTTGACATCTGTGGCCAGATTTAATACTATCAGGATTTTAGCTTTCCTAATGTGATCACTGGCTGCTCAGACAATTTCTCTGTATTCCTTCCAGGCTACTTGTCCTTGCTTTCACCCTCTGTAGGCTTTCTTTTTGATTTTGAGTTTGTCCAGGAGCTTCTTGTTGATCCATGCAGGCCTCCTGGTGTTCCTGACTTCCTCTTTTTTGGGATGCATTGCTCCTGAGCTTGGAGGAAGTAGTCCCTGAATATTAACCAGCTTTCTTGGGCCCCTCTTTCCTCCAGCCTCCAGGGCTTTATCCCATGGTACTCTATGCATCAAATCCTTGAAGAGGCCAAAGTCTGCTCTCTTGAAGTCCAGGGTAGTGGGCTTGCTCTGTGTCCTCCTCGGTGCTCTAAGGATCTTGAACTCCACTGTTTCATGGTCACTGCAGCCAAGGCTGCCATTGTGCTGCCTTACTCAGCTCCAACATCTCTCCTGGTGTGACAGGTCTTCTCTCTTCAGTCTGCAGTGTGGTGAAGCGGTCCTGCAAGGGCACCAAGGGCTTCTGGGGAAGTCTCTTCCTCCTGCCTGTCCTTGCCTTTGCAACCATCCATTCTTCTGCATCATTGTTCCCCGTCCCTTCTGTGTCTGCTGATGGGGGAGTTTTTGGCTGTTTGGCCTTAAGCTGTGGGTCCACTGCAGACTGCGCTTGGAACCAACTATCTAACTCCTTCTAGTTAAGCTCATCAAAGGATCACTTGCTGTGTAGACAGGCTGCTGCCAGCAGCAGGGCTGAGGACAATGCCTGGGGCTGCCAGAATTCAGCCTGCCAGCCAGGCAGAGGTGGCTGCTCCCTGACGTCAGGTCGCTGTGCATCACCTATTTGTAGAAAGCCTCCCTTGGCTAATGCGTTGTCTTTCTCTCCACTCTTCTGCATGCATAACTAAAAAAGCAGTCAAATTATATTTCAGCTAGGAAAGAAACAGAACTTCTGGGTGCTCCTTTGCTGGCATTCACATCCCCCATGTACAGCTTGCTGGCACCATACCACCGGCAACTCGTGGCATTTGCTTTAATAGTAATTTGTGATGAATATAACCACTAGCAAAAAGCACATAGTTGGTTTACAGGCTAGTGGACCTGCATGAATTTACTCAGCTACCCTGCGACTGTGTGGGTAAATGTACATGCAAATAAACTGAAAATATAATGTTTAAAAATTCCAGACACCCACCAAGAAGTCCAAAGCACAGGACAAGGTAAGGTGAATCCTACATTCAATGCATTGCAATGAAAAATCTAAAGATAATCATTAACAAAGAATTGGAAATTTGCTGAATTTAGCTTTGTTTATGAATTCCTTTGGGTTTCTGAGTTAATGCTGGAGTGTTATTTTAGCAAAATAGAATTATTGGATTTGTGGGCTTTAGTTATAGAGGGATTTATAAGGGAAAGACACACAACAGCTAACTGGTGTTGTGTCAGCTTGCAGAAACCTTTCTTAATCCTGCGTTAAGCTAATGAAAGCAGTTCTTTGGCTTTTGACAAGAGGCATCAAAGTGAAGCCACCATATAGATTTTGCAGTGCTCATTCTTCTTCTGCATTTGCCATGACCAAGACTGCAATTCCATTGTATCAGGTACTGCACAAACTCATAACAATAAATTCCTGTGATCTGAACAAGAAAAGATTGATTTCTCTTGCCTTCTGTTGTCACCTACCCCCTAATACATGCTAATAATCCCTATTAGTAGCTAATACCTGCCACTGAAATGTCAGAGAGAGAGGAGGGTCCCTTGGAAGTTCTCTGGGGTAAGAAGGATCAGAACTAAGGTGCTGAGGATTTGGACAGAAAGGTCCAGGAAGGGGCAAATCTATAGAGGGAAATAATAGTAATAGAGCTGTGGGGCTAAGGGAGAACAGGGAGAAAAGCGAGTTGAGAAGAGGATGAGGAAGATGAGAGTTAACTCAGAGTGGCATCTTTGGCTCTAAAGGGGAATTCACTTCTCTCAATGGCTGCCAGAATAAAGGATGTTTCTTCCTTCCCCAGGCAACACCAAGTCATTGTGGTGTTTGGGAGATTGCTGTCCATTTTTCCACATAGACATATATGGTTAACCAGCCCCTGAACAATTCCATGAGCTGCATGATGCAATCTGGATCAAGCCAGACAATTTGCACTCTGCATGTTCCCCAAATTCAATTGATGCAGTTAATAGAAAGGTGAAAATACTCCAAAGAGCAGCTTTGTCTCCTAATTAAACCATATTAGAATATCAGTGACTGTCGCTGTAGCAGAAAGTGTCCCCTCACCTCTGATGGTGGCACTTTGGGGCTGTACACTTGCAAACAGCCTCCTGTGCCAGCACATAACCTGGCTATGTAGACACAGTCAGTAAAGAGTAAACCTCTGTTCACAGTGGGACCAATTTTATATCTGGTGCACTTCTAATTCCCCGCATGCCAGACTTAGCTCTGCAGCTAAGATGTTAGAGTTCAGCTATTTTTGGTCTGCAAATCCCTCAGGACAGAGCTTTTACCAGATTACTCTTTTAGAACTCTGCTTGAGCATCTTCTTTTATTAGTAATTATATAAACTAAACCAGCCATAAACCTGCAGCCTTTGTGTATTTGTAGTGTGTTAACTTGATTTATTCTGCTTTCGATAAGACCACAGCAGTCTCCTCTTTGAGGTGTGGATCAATGAGTTTTGCAGGCTTTGCAGAGCAGGTCTCAGGCTGGTTTTGTTCAAACTCAGATCAATGTATTTTTGGCAGAGGCACAGTTCAAGGGGCTGCAATTCCACTAGCCAAACCGAGGACTGGTTTGCTCCAGGAATTTAGCAGGAGATATTGTTTTCGATGCAAGATTTGGAGAACCAATCTCTCTTACCGCTGATCACAGAGATAAACAGGCAGAAGATTTGTCTCTTGGTTTTTTTGCCTTTATTTTCCATGAGGACTTTAGGATGATTGTTCTACTGTGCCCTATGGGCTACCAACACGACTGTACTGCAAGGCTTGCACTGCCCAGCCCATTTGGAGATCTCCTTAAAGGATATTTTAGCTGAGAGTGGGTATGCTCTTCCATTCTACCCTCATATTTAGTGAGCTTCAAAAATCCATGTCCCCATATTTTTAAAAAGGTCACTGAAATCACTGAAGTGGCATTAGCATAAAAGTGGCTTAAGAAAATAGAAAATCAGAGCAAGATGGCAGTTGATTTAAAGCCAAGCCATGTTCATTTTTTTACTTTAAAAATTTTGCAGGAAAAGTGTGATTCCGCTGCAATTAATGTTTTCCAGGGGACGACATAAGTAATCACAAGAAATATTGAGAATGAAAATGTCTGTTACAATTATAATTTGGCAATGAAATTATGCTTCATTCTGACTTTAATGTTGGACTTGTGGGGATTTGAGAAACTGTGCAATTTTGGTTTCCTATTTTAAGGTTCCCTTATTTCCTTTTTAAAGCAAACCAAAATGAAACATCTCATTTGGTTCTTCTACTGAAGAAGAGAAAAACTAGATAAAAGAATCTGGAAGTAAACTCATGAATGCAAAATGCTGTATCTGGATTTATGCCAAAGGCCTTTTACTTTCTATGTAACATAGAAAAGAGAAACTTCTAGCACTATCTATGGCATGGTCTTTGAAATCCTGAAGGCCAAGTTGGGCAGAGTGAGGAGCTCAGTGCTGCTGGGCGGCTCTCCAAGTCATGGTGCTCAGTGAAGCTGGTCTGGGGGATGCCCTAATCTGCCCTTGCTGGGCAAGGGGGACAGCTGGACATTTACCATTTGAGTTTTCCCCTTTTATTTCAGAGTTTGTGTTGACTCCTTTCCAAGCATGACCTCCAAGGGGAGGCTTATCAAGGATATCTCATGACTTTCTATTCCCAGGGCACAGCATGGAGCAGGACAGGAAGCTCAGTACAGATTCTTTGTTTGTAGCTAAAGACATTTATTAAAAAACATTGTGAGAACATCAGTGATACATCCCATTGCTCGATTTGCAAGTATTTATATGACAAAGTCACATTAGCCCAAGAGTCCTGCATAAAATTATGCTGGTGATCCCTCAGGTTCACCCTTTTTGCAGTGAGTTTTCTCTTTCCCCAGGGTAGGGAGATGCTGTAATCTCGCAAGTAGCAACACCTCGCCACAGACAAGAGGAAGGAAGAGTTAATGTGAGTTTTGACTGCTTATTTTGTGTTTATCCTTGTAATGATTGATATGTTGTGCTTTGAAGAACATTAAGCTGTAACACTTCTATTAAAAGAAGGTTTTAAGCAGTGGATTTTTATGAATCTTTATATGCAACTTTATTCCCTTGTTGACTTAATGAAAGGGGTAGAAGACTGCAATGTATTAAGAAGAATCATCTTCATAATTGCAGTGTGCTTTATGGTGTCATCATGCCACTCTAGGCACCTGCAGTCAAAGGAAGCGATACAGGTTTCCCTCATGCCACTGTGCTGTTGTTACTGCCACGATATGAAAAACAAAAGGAGATCAAAGGGTGTCTTAATGTGCTGGTTGTGTCCCATCTCACATCACCTCAGGGTTACTCAGGAATGAGATATCTTTGGAATGAAGTCATGCCTGACCTAAGCACAAATTATTAGGGTTAAAAGAAGGTGAAATTCAATGGTTTCTGTTATATGGGACAGCCACACAAATGATTCAGTGATCTCTTCTCAGCTCAAACACTGTAATTCTGTGTGTCTGCTTCTACAGCCTACCTGTGACTCAGCTCACATGGTATTTATAATCAGGGACAGAGGCCTCTTCTTTCATCAGTGACTTCCTTTTCCTTGATTCCTTGGCTTTATTTTCTTTAACAATTTCTGAGCTCGAACCCAGGATTTTCTTCTTTCATCTCAGTGAAACCCAGTGATATAAATCAAGACACATTTTCCTTTTTTTTTCTTCCTAGCTGGGCACTGTTCGCTTGGGGTGTTTGAGTATATCAAATACTGGCATCACCAGAGGAAATAGCAAGGAGGAAAGACAGTGTGAGCAGCAGAAGGGACAGTGATGGCTTCATCAGATGAGAAGGAAAGATGCCAGCAACAGATGAGGACAGCTTGTGTGTTTCTTCAGCAACATGACACGAGTCAAGTTTTGTTGTTCTCACTATGATTTTAGTAAGAAAACAGCTTCGGTTGAAGCAGACAAAACAAAATTTAAAAAAAAATAGGAAGAGAGAAAGAGGCAAAACCACTGGAGCTGTCAGTTAGTCCGAATTTATCTTGTGAAGTAACTAGAACATTTTCTGGTCTTTCATTTGCAGATCAGTTTTTTTCCTGAGCCATCTTGCTTCCTTTCTGCTGTTTCTATTGCCATCCAAATTGAACACTGTACTATTTCCAGCATAAGTGGCATATAGCTTTTCTGTTTTACATGCAACAAATTCCCTCTTCAAGGCCACTTTATAATCATGAGAGGCTCCTTGGAGTTCTTTTTTCATATATCATGTTGTGTCCCAAATAAATCCTAACAAAAGTAGCTCTCGCCAGAAGCATCTCACTTTTTCGCTCAAGGCTTCAGTGCATCATATTCAAATGTATTTGCCTGCATTTGCCCAGCCCTGAGGATTTTGATACATATATTTGTGACATTATATCAGCAATTGATTTAGGTACATTTCATGTTGGAAGACGTCAACCACTTAATATGAGTACTACTGTACTGCTAGAATTGCTCACGAGCTATGTTAATGTGAACCAGTCTTCTGAGCAGCTCTGTCTCCCAGCTACTTTGCTGTATGGGCTTGTGTAGCTATAAAAATAAACAAACAACACCCCTGATAAAGCAACTTAAAAAATTATAGAAGTCCAAAATTTCCTATTTACACGGGTGAAACAGAGCGATAAATACTCCCCACTCCCCAAAGGTGGGCACCTGTAAATGAGAAAGAGGAGGCATGATGAAGTGATTCCAGAAAGGTTACTGGGTCCATCAGTTTAGTGGGGACAGGCAGCACAGTTTTTCGAGGCAGATGGCTGACATTGATGTTAATACAAATAGGATGCTGAGAAGAAGGTTGCAGAAGGCCCTTGTTAGCAGCAGAACAGTTGCTGTGCAATCTTATGTTTCTCTGTCATTCCTTCACTAAATACAAAGGACTATTAAAAAAAGAAAAAAACCCGAAACTTGTCTGATGTATGCTATAATGCCAAAGAGAAATCTGATGGGATAAAGAGTGGGGATGCAGACTGAGCAGTCATGAGGAGCTTTTGGGGTGGGATGCATTAAGCTATGGAATAGCCTCCCAGAAGAAAAGGCTGAATGCACGCTGTTGCTGGAGACATTACCTTAGGCTGAGCAAAACTCTAGCAAGCAACTGGAAATCATCACAAAACCCCTGTGATTCTGTGCATTAATGAATTTTGTGGTCACATTTAATAACAAATTACACTTTCCAGTGGTCCATATAATGGCATTGTGGGTAAATATTATACAAAGAAGTACATGCCACTGAGTAAAAATATCATAACCTTAGCTTTGGTGCAGCATACAACTTATTCCCTGTTGGGCTGTGCACATTCAGTGGGCTGTTTCTTCCCAAACTATTTATTTTTCCTACTTCTGGGAAGAGTTACATGGACTGTAGCACAGGCAGTAGAACTGCATTTCCTTCCCTGTAAAAATCAAAGAGAAGTCTGGCAAAAACAAAGCGGGGAATTAGACAGACTTTCTGACATGCAATGGGCATGGCAATATGACAGCATCAAGACCACCTCCCTCCTGTCCATTCCCTAGCAAAAAATATCTCTGAAGGTGAAAATAAGCTGCAGGGTGTCATGCCTAGAGGGTTATTACATCGGGCCATCAACTTCAGTTTTGTTATCACTCTAGTCAGAGGGAAAAAAAAAAACCCACCTTGTTGCATGTTCTCAACTTTGATCACCTGCAGGCAATGGGCCCAGACTTGTGTCACTCTTCTGCTTCTCCATGCAGATAAACAAGATGTGCAACACTGTAATGGCAGCAGTTACTGTTGTAAAAGATACAGACTGCAGAGCATCTAAGAAATTTAGTCCATGTAGCTATAAATATTTCAGACTCAGCAGGAATGCACAACACAGCATAATTTTAGAAACCAACCAAACCAAAAATCCTATATGAAAGTTTAATTAGGGGAACAAATGAATATTTTGGTGTAAATCCAAATAAGAATGTCTTCATTATCAGTGTCTTTTGTGCCAGCATCCCTGAGGCCATTACACTGGATAAAATTGATGGGCATTTATTCTTTCTTCTGCCCTAGAGTATTCAGTGTGTACAAGCTGGTGTTTCTCTTGCTTTTTTGCTATTTCCTCATCAAAGCTTTTGCCTGATGCTTACAAAAGTTCTTTGTCCTGCCTGTGTTAAACGAACGCTGATTTGGCTGCCACCAGCAAAATCTGCAGTGGTATGAAGTTTGCAGACATCACCTAAAACAACCCAGACACTTTTATTCCAATGGTAGTGCTACAAGATCTATATTTAGATGTCCTGTGTATAGAGAAAACCAGAAGTCATTTGAACCTTTGTAGATACTTGTTATGAGATTGGGTGGGAATAATGGGGAAACACAGCATAATCAGCTCAGAAAATGGCTTCCTAGCATGCATTTTTTCCTTTCCCTGAAAGAAACTTCAGAAGGCACTACATAAGAAGTAATGGTAATGTGTTTTTCACAATAAAGCACACTAATAACACAGTGGGATGTATAATATATGAGAGCAATCTGTGTTGTGTAGGAGGTAAGTCTCTTGAGACAAATCAGCCATCTGAAACCCATGCTACCACTTTTATGAACCTGGGATGAGAAGTCCAGGATTCTCTGTGGCCTGATTCTCCCTGGTGCTGAGCACCCACTTACTTTGGCAGAGATGCTCAGCCATTCCCACCATTAGGCCATAGGTCCCTATTTGCTCTGTTGGCTTGTTATAGACCTCAGATTCCAGTTCATGGGTTTATGATATGATATTTCTGCACTGGGCAGAAAATGTATGAGATTTTGATGCAGTGAAGTGTCAGAAAAGTGTAAAATAGTGTTTTTCTGTTGTTCCCAACTGTAATTTTTCACAAGAACTTTCCTCCAGTAATCACTGAACAATCTGCAAGGTCACAGGCAATAACTTCAGCAATGGCTGGATTTCAGTGGGGTTGAACTGTACAAGTTAGCTAGTGAAAAATGGTGGGATGTAAGGGGGATTCATTAGGAAAGAAGTTTTGTCTGGAACATCTCCAGAGTGGTTCATTCTTCTTATCTCAGCTTTGGATGAATCAACTCCTGAAACTCTGCCACTCTGCTGTATGGAGGGAGGGTAGGTATGCAGTTTTGATTAGAAGCTTGAATTTTAGAGACTAAAAGCTGAGAAAGATTAATTCCATTGCATGAGGAATAGGTAAGATACCAGTCAAGATTCCAACCTCCTCTACTGTTACCAGGAGACTTCATTGTTTTTTTTGCTCAAAAGCTACTGACTCCTTCTGTAGTGCCAAATTCCACAGCCATGGGAGGAAATGTAGGCATCACATACAGGTCCTCTCAAAACTGAGAAATTCACACTCTTCAGACCTTCAGATTTCTGCCATGAGACAACAATTTTAAGACAGGTCTGGAATTAAACCCATAAAAGTCAGTGAGACACCTTCCACTCTACTCCTTGGGTCTTGAGTCAAGCCCTTGGGAAGAGATTATCAAAAGAAAGTGGCAGATCAGCTGCAGAGGCCGAGCATGAGGTGTAGAGAATGGGATGTGTAAGTGATGTCTTGTGATCTACTGGAGATAATAATGACCCAAAACCCCCTTCAATTATTAACGGTTTTCAAGCCCCTTTATTGCCTCTGATTTTGCTGGTGACTGCTTTTGCAAACAACTTCTGTTCTCATACACAAAGAGCAGACTTTCCGAAAAGATTTCCTCCTGAGAAGAGAGTTCTTGTTACAGGGCTGCTTCAATCTACATCATGTCTTTGACACAGCATTACATGTTGTACCTCCAGAGTCCCTAGGGAAGTGACTTGAACTGACCTCCATCCGCTAATGTAAGAAGAAGGGTGAAAGAGTAAGGACATGCTAATAAACTCAAAGAGTCTGCTCAGTGTCTGTGTTTTGTTTTGGCAAAGGGAGTTTTGCATACCGCAGCAGCCTGTGCAGAGGCAGGACACACGCTGCAGTCATTCACTACTGTGATGGATGGAACAGCAGGGCTGATTTACGATCACCCGTGTCACACAGACACTTGCCCTTGTCCCTGAGCTATGAAAGGCTGTAAGAATAAAGGAGATAAATGGCAAAGTACTGCAGCTGCAGAAATAATTACCTTCCAGAAATGTAAAAACAAACCATTTTTTCCCTATCCGTTTCAAACCTAAACTTTTCAGCACTGGATACCTGCAAGAAGGGGCTGGCTTTTCATGATACAATTCACAGGAATGATAACATAGGCTATGGTTTTTCACTCTGAATGTCAGCTCTACAGACTCTGGTCACTTTGTGCCTCTTTGGTTGCTGAAAAAGTCCTCCAAATCTCTTACTGGTGTTAAGATGTTGGTATACAGTCAGTGCACTGACTCAAATGTTTCTGTGGACTGGATCAATACAGCTATCTCTATGTTAGTACATAAAATTGGTGACCTGCTTCCTCTTGCCTGTTGGGCACTGTCCCCACCCTGTGTTTTTGGCCAGGCTGTGTTAAAGCACTGTTTGGGAGAGCACTGTTTGGAGCAGACCAAAGCAAACAGACCTCCAATTAAGGATCATAGATGATTGTGGACCACAGCTTGACTTTGTGCTTAGGTGCTGTTTTATGTACTGGGACAGACGTAGCCAACAGTGCAGAGTTATGCTGGTCATCCTTTGGTTTGCTCCTCTTACACCATTCATTGGTTGTTTTTGACTGTTTCCTTTTCGTAAGACCATCATGATATTTGTTTTAAGCAAGGAAGGTACTCTGTGCCAGTCATCTTAGTAACGCGTAACCTGGGCAAATCGGTGCATTCTCAGCCTTGCACTAAAACAGCAAACAATGAATGGAGCATTCACCAGCGATTCTGAACTGAGGTCATTACCAAAAACAGAGCTTCATATGAGCTATGTCCTGTCAGGAATATAGGGAAGAAAATGGGACTGAATGGAGAACTAGTGGTGGGGAAGAGGCTTCACTAGGATGGGAAGTTGTTATCCACAGCTGCTTACACTGGAGTCCTCTTCCTTCTCCTCCTCTGTCTGAAATTTAATGGAAAACCTGTTCATGTCCTTCAAGAACATCCTCAGGACAGACTTTGGGGTCCTTGGCTCAGGATTATGAGGGGATGGAGATGCCTCCTCAGCCACTCTTCCTTGGGCATCAGGAAAGTCACAGAAATTCACCTGTCCCCTTCTGCTTAGTCTTTCCCTGGGCTAGCTCTAGGCAGCGTCCTGCCTCGCATGCAGATACTTTGGTGTTGCCTTTCTCTGGTGCCTGATCTTCACCATGCACAGCAGGAGATCATAGGTTTTGTGTTTCACTGCACGAGGCACATGCCTGTGTGCTTTGTGGGATTTGGCTCGTAAGTCAGATTTTCCATGAGCAGTCTCCAGGTTTGTGCTCCCTGATTTCTGGGTGCTTGCCCTCTGACCCTGGTGGTAGGCTTGCAGAAGCATTGAGCATTCACATCTCTGCATGGAGTCCCAGATCCAGAACATGTTAATAATGCTAAGTGGGCTAAAAGTACTGTAACTGGTGTTTCAAAACAGATGCCCACAATTAGTGGAGGCTTTCAACCCTGAGCACTCTATGCAGCTGCTCCCAGTCCGTAAAAGCACCTCTCCCTCACCTAGAAAATTAAATGGGTAGGTAATACACCTGATTTTGGAGCAGAGTTTGAAGAACATACAATAAATAAGGACTTAGATGGCATGCTGAACAATGCTAAAAAGCAAAATATTTATTTTCTCTTATTAAGGGAATGGCCTATATTCTGTGTGCAAAGAATGAGGCAGAGGACCTGAGAATAAAAATGGCATATAATCAGGAAATTAAAGGTAGCATCAAAAAGAGTTCCACTTGGAGGAGCATGAATCTGCATATGCAGCTTTATCTCTTTGCATTCCTTAATTTTAATTGTTGATGTTACATCATTATCAATTTTCTTTCTTTGTAAATAAGATCCACAGATGCTCACTGAATCAGCATGCACTTAATGTAGTCTTTTGTAGTGACCATAGCATTTGTTAAGCTCTTGAAGGCAATGCCTAATGAATGTCATCAGCTGAATGATTTCAATTAACAGAAGAAACAGGAACAGACTTTTGTAGAAGGACATTTTCTCTCTAAGATGCTTTTTTCTTCTACAAAAAGTGGATTGCATAAATGTAGCAAAGGCTCCCATCTGTAGGAGGTATAATTAAGATAGTCAAACCATCCAGCCATTAGTGACATGGATAATTTTTTTTCTCTTTATCTTACTAACGCTTTCAGTGTTGAGCAGAGACACCCATTTATAAGGGAAGGTCAAGGTATCACTTCCACTAAGCCCTGTAAAAACCCTAGTGGAAAGACAAATTCTTGCTTGACTTTGGCCAGCATGGGCAAACTGTGGTGCTGGTCCCCTGGGGAGGTGGCAGGTGCTCATCACCGCAGCCAAAATCAGGTCTGTAGGGCAAGAGGTTAAAACATACGGAGACTAAAAACATATGGAGACTCAGACCTTTTCCCAACCCAGCAAGGTATCTCAGATACACCTATGGTTCCTACAACCAGACAGAGAAAACCAGAAAAGACTTGGGATACTCAGTGATGCAGGAAATCACTTCCACACTGAGGTAATTTCATATCAGTGCGAGTACCTGAGCTTTGGGGAAAGGTCTGCGTTTGCATATATAAACACCTGGTTCTTTTCTACAGTGTATCCTTGTCTCAATATAACATTGCTAATAAGAGTTTCAATATAACCTTTCGATTTCTCTTCCTAAATAATATGATATCAGCCTCTGAGACAATAAGAAGAAAGTGAGCATTAATTAAAACAACTTCCATACGGAAATAAATTCTCCCCATATAATTTTTCATAGATTAAATCCATACTGAGGGTGAAGAATGTTATCATCAGGAGGAACATGACATCAGATTGCTACTGATACCAGCCACATAAAAGTAAAACAATATGGATGTGAAAATGAAACCCTTTGGGATTCCTTGGTTTGAACATGAAAAAACAGAGAATCCTGTTTTCTCTTTAGACTTGCTGGAAGTTATGATGCACTGCAGCTTTTGAAGAGAAGAAAAATATGGCACCAATAATTTCTAGAGCAAGATGAGGAAGCACGCTTTTCCATCCCTGCTTCATGGGGGTGGGATGTAAATGTCTTGCAGGAGCAGCAGCTGCCTCCCAGGCTGTACGCTGAAGCACAGGGCAGGTGTAGCTGTCACTTCTGTGGAGGGTCGGGATGTCCCCGCAGCACACCGGGTCTGAAGGTGTTCCCCAAGCTCTTCTGATGAGATGACCCTTCCCATGGCACAATCCCCTCCCAGCTTTCCCACAGAGGGTTTGCCTCCCCAGTGCTTCTTGTACAGGGAAATGTGACAGCTGACACTTTTTCAGATGGAGCAATGAAGCATTAAAAGTTGATAGATGGGCCTCACCCCACGCTGGCACATCCCAAAATCTAGCTGCTGGGCTATTAATGTGTGGCAACTTCAGCAGCAGCACGGCGCATACTTTCCAACCCAAATAACTTGAAAGCAAGTTGTGCCTTATGTTTGAATGTCAATAAAGATGTGATCTAAAGGAACAGATGTTGTTGTCTTCAGTGAAATTTCATCTCTGCATACAAATTTCTGGAAGACTTGAGTGACTCCATGGAAATGGCCTCTGCTTAATACGTATGCCTTTATAGAGCTTTAGTCTATGTATACCCAGATGAAGCAACCTTTATTAGATAGTTTGAACCAATAGGTCTTAGTCCTACTTGTGTGTTAGGTGGGAAGTCTTGCTGACTTTAGCAAGGTCAGAGACTCATCTTTCTAGTGAGGGGTTCTTGTCTGGTCACCTACAGAGCTCCTTCTAGTGTAAAGTGGTTTGTTCTGTCCTGTGCCACGGAAACCCCATAACCTATCTCCTTTTAGTGAATGCTTAACATATGTTAACCAGCATCTTAAATGAGCCCAAGCATAACGTCATCAAAACAGTATCAGTGGAGGGAGCCTACAATTGTGTTAGATCAACACAAAATGATTCTCCCCCCACCCTCCCTGGTATGTTCAGCAACAGGACCAAAAAAACCCCACTGATTTTCTTAGATCTTCTGAGGAAATCAGCATTCATCCCTCACCCTTCTGGATTATTTGTGTAACCTAGCAAATCACTTAGACTCTGCATGCTGATTTCCAGGCTGCTGCCACTTTTCAGCTGCTTTGTCTACTTGTAACATCTACTAGCAGTTTGGCCTCTTTCTGTGACTCTGTTAGATCTGAGCATGGCACACTGAAACCCTTACTTTCCACTGCAGACACCTTTTTGACTCCAATAAACTGGTGTTTGCAGACAGTGAACTTTCTTGATGTGTCTATTTATTCTAAGATTATGCTACATGCACTTTTTGCTTTGACAAATCTTCATCTGCTTCCGAGAGAATATTGAAAGATTGGACAACTTTAATGCAAATACAGTTGCAGCTAGCCCAGACACTGAGAACTACTCACAGTAGCTGAGTTAATTAAGGAGAATGTAGCTAATAAAGGTAAATAAGTGTTAGCCATGCATTCTTTATAAATATGCACATGCACAGCAAGGCAGATGTACAGTCGTCTGGTTATTACATGGCTGAATGGTAGCTGCCGTTTGATTACAAAGCTGTAGTCAGAAGTGTATCATCTAAATAACTTCGTAATCAGTCCTTTGCCTCAGTTTTGCCTGATTAAAATCGCTGCACAAGTATCTATTCTTTCATACTCTCTTTCCTCAAGGGAATTTTTACAGACCACAGCAAAGGGAGATATTTTTAAATGTCCAAGATTTGCTCTCCGAGGTTGCCTCCCCTATGTTTGAATATGTAAGTGCCACTGAGTGCAAACTCAGACTGTGGAGGGATGGAGGAAGAAAGAATAAGGTCAGCAGAACTGGTTGGAGCAAAGGCTCTAAGCCCACTGCAAACGCTTATGCTCTTCAGTGCATTTAAGCATGGAACCCAACCCTCCTTTGCAGTTCATAGGGTCCTGATTGGTATATTTGCCTACAGGATCTGCTTCTCCATGGAGGGAGTTCTGGGTCTGTCAGACAGAGGCCCCCGAGTGGTATCTTCTGCTGGGCATGGATAAGTACTGTGCAGGAAGCAGGTTTTGGAAAGCAAAGATTTTGGCCCACATTTTTCAACCTCGTCTGAATACAGAGAAATTGCTCCTGTATTTCTATATTCTTGAAATAGCTGCCTGTCTCTGAAACAGCTAGAAGACTGCTGGAGCCCTGCTTTCCGCCTAACAGACACTTGTCCACAAAGGTCATGTTGTGTGTGTTATGAAAGTGCTCAAGGCCTTCATTTACTGCAATACATCTATGTAAATAAAAGACAGCTGCAGAATTACATCCAGATCATAACAATAACAGGGAACAGGCTGCAGAAGAGGCAATCTGCTCAAGGTGTTCAGTGAGTCTGAAAGTGCCTTGGTAATACCTGTAATAAATAACACCAAATCTGGCAATAGTTTTCCCTCTCATTTTAGCATCAAAGTTGTCGTTAGAAGCTTTCACACAAAGACAAAAAATACAGCCTAATGTTCTTTGCTTCTCAGAAGTGCTCTTTCACTAACGCCTTACTGTGTCCAGATAATGCAGCTCTCCCTCCTTCTGTCAGTTCTCCCAGGTCCTCAGCCTGACGTTTGATTTAAAATTTTGATGAGAAATTGAGCAGCTACTTTATATTTTCAAAACCAGCAGCAGTGCATCAGCTAGCAGAGACTTTACAGCCGCAACTTATCAAAGCCAGCACAATGTTTCTGACTGCCTTTGGGTGCTCAGGGATTTTAAAAGAAACCCTGGCAGTTGCTGGCAGCTCAACCTGTAGGTTATTGAAGGTTTCCACTTCAGGAAGAGGGGACAACTTGACCCTATGGCTCCTTGGGCCGGTCCAAGGCCACCAAATTTGTGGCATTTTCAGTCTGGCGTTTCTTGAGGCTCAGGTAAAAGGCTGACCTTTACTTTCTCCCGGGAGGTTGGCCTTTACCTCCTGCATTTGCCATTGGTGCCTTATGTCAGTCCCACTGTCTGCAGCACTGGGTTGCATCCTGTCTGGGCACAGATGTCCTGCAGATCATCACGAGAGCCCTGGCAGGTCATGCTGCAGAGCAGGAGAGCTGCCGCGCCACTGTGCTGCCGTCTTGGACCAGCCATGAAAGCTGGAGCCATACTAGATAAGATTTATTTCATGGCTTCAGCCCAGAGCCATCATCCTTCCCTATCACATCAGTGGCAATGCCAGACTTGCGGTTATCACCTGACCTGATATGACTGTTTCACATGTCAGATAAAAAGTGAGATCAGTGAGTGATAGTGACACCACACTTCCAGGTCCTTCAGCTCTGGTAGAGAGGCTGAAGCTCTATCTTCCAACTTTACCATCTCAGCAGTGCCAAAAGATTGGGAAAGACCATTTTCCCTTCCTGAGACTTGCAGGTTATGGCTCTCAGGCTCCACTGCATGCTGCTGGCTGGTGTGTTCCCATGTCATGTATGGCAATAGGGACAGTTGGTGTCAGGAGCAGGACCCCTCCCAGCAGGAGTTAGATGAGGGTGTAGCACCTTCGCTGGCATTCAACAGAGAGTGAAGAATTCCAAGCTTTGTTGTGAGTCCTGATGAGTCTGACAGTGGCTGCACAAATCGGTTTAGGTGCTATTTGGGAAGTAAGTGGGGACCTGCTCTTCCAAAGCCTTCACATTTACCTCTCCGAGGCCATGTGGCGTTTCCCAGGGTGGACAGAGAAGCTTTGGCACAGGACACAGAGGAAAAAGCTTTCCATGGTGGGACACCTTGTGCAAGAGGAAACGTTTTCCCAGTACTACTAGGGAGAAAATAAGCGACTTTGGAACCATGTTGGTTCCAAGCTGGGATGGCTTTGTAGAACGGTGGCAGAAGAAAGCCATCTTGGAAGGTTTCAGTAGCCAAGATGTAAGCCTTGCACAACACATGGTTTGTTGGCAATTAGTTTGTGTATGTGTCTTGGCATCTGGCTCTATCCCCGCAGGTTAGGTGAAAGATCATGATGGCCTGTATGAATTATACAGAGAAGCAGCATTTCCAAAGGTTTTGGTGCTAAACAGGGTTCCCTGTTGCTGTTTCACAAAACATATACTTGCCAATTAGTTGGGCATTATTAACTAAGTCATGACACAAAGCATCTTATTATGGGAGCTCATGTCACCTCCTATTAGTACTAACCTCAGAAAAATGACAATTCGTGGGCTGGAAAAAGAGGAGCATTTCAGCTTTTCAGATCTAACGCATCCACATGTTGCACTCCCTATCTAATTTTCCTGCTAATATAGTGGGGCTTATTTAAAAATAACCCAATGAAGCACAGTCTACAAGTCATACAGGCAGCCTCAGGTTGTGTGCCGGTTACACAAGCCATCAGATCCCATTGCTGCACAGAGGTCACTCATTCTGACTCAAGATTTTTGCCAGGCTGGCAGAGTTTTGCCCAGGGGTCAGACAATATTGTTGTTCTCCATCCAAGCCTGCTCACTGAAGTGCTTCTTTAAATAGAAGTTGAGGTTTCTGTTGCCTGCGTTTTTCCGTCCCTACTCAGGGTTTTACTGTTTCAAGGTCAAGAGAATTCATTATACTGCAGTGCTACTAATGTATTCGCTATGAGGATAGAGGAGAGGATTTGAATAAAGTTGGAAGAACACCCCTCCTGGTGTAGTACTTTATTAGAACTGAATCTGTCCAAGCTTTCCTTTTTTTCCATTCAAATGAGTGCAAAAGCTAATCAAATGCAGATCTCCGTTTTCAGGCATTTTCAGATTCCTCCAAAGACAGGAACGAGATGTATAAAAACACAGAGAAATTCAGGAACTGTTACATAAGTTGGGAAAGAGATTAAAATATTGCCAAATCTCACTCAATTGTTCCATGTGGCTCTTGAAATCTCTTTCTCTGAAAGTTGCTAATGCTTAAACCAAGAGACAGAAAATGAAACTCAGCTTTGATTCAAAAAACAAGTTTCAAGAAAAGCTTTTCTGGAGAAGAAGCTTGGACATAAGAAATAAATTAAGTTTCTGAACTGAAAGTCACTTAAGAACTGGTGGTGTGTTTCTTCAGGGAACAAAAAAGGATAAGAAGATAAATCAACTTTGATAATTTTTAAAAGTTTTTGTTTCAATATTTGAAGATTTAATTTTGAGAATAGTAACAGCATGATAAATAGATGTTATTTTTCACACAGCTTGCCTGAGCTAGAATAAGTGAGGGTCTTTTATAAGAACCTTTTATGAGGAAGGTAATTTACTTGAGCTATTCAGCTGAGTTTTTCTCTTCCAAGTTGTCTGAGAAGGTCCGGGTAATGATCTGAAGTCTAGGTGCTTCTTTTCAGTGAAATCTGTCTTTGAATCTCTAGTGCACCGACAGCTAATGATCCAGCACTCTCAAAGTCTGGCAGGATCACAGACTTTCAATGTAGTTTTTCTACTTGCAGTTTACCAACACACTTTCGCTTTTTGATCCTACAATGAGCAAACATTTGCAAGTGCTACAGCTGGTGCAAGGCACAATATCTTGTGCACGCCTTCCTCCCACGCTCTCTATGAGCTTTGGTTCAGGGTTGCCAAGCAGATGATACATTTAGCAGAGAGAATCTCCATCTCTGCCTTTGCATCTCCCAAAACTCTTTCCAGCCTCAGCTGCTGCTCAGTGTGAGCTTCCAGACCTCATCTCTTCATACCTTTTTGTTCCCTTGCTTGTTGGAGGGGTTTTCTGTGCCACTCGTCTTGCTCCCTTGCATGCCTGACCCTGTTGCAGTGATGTTCCCAGCCTTCGCCTCTCGCGCAACTCCCTGCTCCGAGCTGCACGACCCAACATTATTCTCCTAATGGACAAGCCCACCCTGAAGCTTTATATAATGGAAAAAAGGGCCAAAGGGAATTTTAATAGGCTCCTTTATGCCTTTCATTGTTCTGAAGCAATCTTATTCAAACAGGCTCTTGGAAGAATTTCTGTGGGCTCTAGAGGATCAATTACAATGAAGAGATGATTAAAGAATAGATAAAGAATTTTAATAAATTATAAACTTCCTGCAGAAGTACTTTAACAAAATGAAGTTATGATGGTGATGATATGATATTGCCTTATGATCATTTCCCATTCGTGAATAGGAGATTAGATAAAGATTAGTGAAACAATGGAGAAATAGGAAATGTGAAGTTAAGGTTCAAATGCATAAGAATACTACAGTGACAATAGGAATCATGTTAAAACCACAAAATACATAATTTGTATGGCACCCTGCCTTATTCACCAAATATTCTGTAGAGTTTTTGATATTCAAACTTCAGATCATGCAGTATGATTCTGTTCTTTGACTGGATAAATGTAAATTTTAAAGTTGGGTTTCTGTGGGAGCTGATATTTATGAATTCAGAATCTGCTTTCCAAATTCGTTCTCTCCAAGAAAACTCATTTCAGTAGAGTCAGTCCTGGCTGGATGATAGGACAGGTGCTCAAAGCGAACTCACTGGATAAACAAGCAAAAATAGAATTTACGTTACAAGAAGATTTTCACCCATTCATGTTAGGAATAGCATCAATCAGAAAACTGTCCCACAAGAATTTTAATGCTTAAAAAAATTGCCTTCCACAAATCAGAAGAAAAAGTGGAGATGTCCAAATCTAGTCCAACAAACAAACTAATCCAAAGCAATTAATGTTGGGGAAAATAGTAATATAATATTCAACATTAAGAAAGTGAAAACTCTATGACTTCTGGATTGCTCTCCCCAGTACAACACAAAACATCAGATGCAACAGGAATATGAAATACAGTATGCCAAAATTAGCTGCAACCCAAAAACATAAGAAAAAGGAGTCAGTACAAATGAAAAATTCTAATCTAAATTGTTTTGATCCCTTTTCCCCAGAGAAAATCACTGAACTTAGCTCCCATGAAACATTTCCATTTCAAGAAAACCCATATGATTGGCTGGAAAAATGCTACACCTGTTTTTTCTGTGTGGGTAACTCCAGTATCCAATAAATCAGGTTTTTATCATCATCCTGCTGAAACGCATCTGATCTTGTGCTTAGTGATGCTGATTTTAATGACACTCGTGAATGAGTAAACCCCTTCTCAAGAGGAGCAGAGGGATCAAAATGTCACCCAGTGTCATTTCAATGGAGTAAGTTGTTCAGAGCTGATCCTGGCTGACCTCCAGCTGAATAAATGACCCTGTGGGAATAAAAATCACTATTCATATTTATTCATCTAAAAAAGGTGATGTAGATCTTAGCCATCCTGCAACTGACATCATTTGCTTTCAGGTTGCTTTCAGACTTTTCTCAAGACATGAACATGGGGTGAAAACCAGCAAGGTGTGTCTGAATAAACTTTGTGCCATTTCCATTCCTAGTAATACTATCAAATTCAATTACATTTCACGCTGATGGCATTTGATTTCTCAGCTGTTCTATAAATATTTTTTTACAGGAAACAGTGTCTCAGAATGTCGTGTGCTAGTAAATCAGCAGAGCTCGATTAAGCCCAGGGAAAGATGCTGATTTACTCTACCTGAGTTTTTCTCACTGCATGTTTATTGATCTGGGGATCTACAGAGACTGAAAATGGCAAATGACTAATGCAGCTTTGTGAATCTCCATCCGTCTGTCCAATCTTCCCTGGCTTATAATAATATGTTAGTCACGGGGAAGAAATAATATTTAATGATATTATTTCTCCCATTCATTTGCTAGTTGACTAATTCAGTCATACGAAAGTAGTGTAGCATGTCTCTTGGAGAAATTAAATGTAGGCCTTGAATGTTGCAGAAGAATGACTGCTTGCTGTGACATTCAGTTTTTATATACTTATTTCATGTATTCACAGCAAAGCCCTTCTAACATACAACATGTTATTTATCCCCTCTGGGTTATAAGTGTTACAGACACTGGACAGCAAGTGAAAGGATGATGAACATAAGGCTTGCAGATTTTATAAAGGAAAAGGAAGCATTTGAATGACTGCTATATAATTCTTGTATGGTTCTTTTTAAAGCAAAACCCCCTCACTTTAATAATAGAGTTCCCTGGCAAAATGAGTCATATTCTTGAAACTAGATCGTGAGCTGCTTTTAAGACTCACGGCATCTTGTTAATTTATGAATATTTTCAAAGGTTCCACATGTTGCTGTTTTGGAGAGGGCCAGTGACCAGCAACTTAGAGAAATGTTTACTTACTAAAAAAATTCCTCTTATTACTGGCTAGTGATGTACCAAAATGACCTGTTGGACATCCCATCTGCAGATTGACATTTAAAAAATATATGGGAGTGACTCAGGACTGTTCTGTACTGAGTTGTGACCATGACTGAGCAGACACTAAATTTCAGGTTAGTGGTTCCAGCATCTGAAATTGCAAAATAAATTCTTTAGCTGAAATGTGTTGCAGCATGGTGGTGCACATGAACAGAAACATTAATCCATTTTTCATCATGAGCTACCAGAAAAAGAAACCCTTAAGAATAACGTGTCAAAAACCTTGAGATATTGCTCAGCTACCCTTTCTGAATGAGGCATATAACTTGTTGCATTAGTTTATAACACCTACCAGTGACTTGTGCACCAAGATCAAAACTGGATGTCATTGTTGGAATTTTCTGCTGTTAGAAAGAATTGTAGCCATCATGTTCTGACGTCAAGTTGTTATTGGAAAGGGCTGAAATACCAGTAAATGCAGGATGCCTGAAAACTATCTGGAGAACTATTAGAGCACTGGCTAACATCTGGGTTTTTTTTTTTTCTAAAAAGGGATGGAAAAATACACTTCCATGTTTTTATTAATTTGGTATTTCCTTGTTGAAAAAGCAAAAATACCTAAAGCAAGGGCTAAATAAATGGGAATTTTCAGGTCTGCGGCTGGTGTGGTTGCAATGATGGAGTCGGTACTGATGTGATTTGTGACTGTCACAAGTGCTGTGCTGAAAAGGATGAATTGCACACTGCCCCAGCCAGCCATGGTAACTGTTATCATGTTCATCAGATTTTGAAAAAGAAGCAGCATATTTAAGCCAATGCCTGAAACCAATAATTAAGATTCGAGCTTTAGGAGTATTAAATATAGACCAGGAAAAAAAATGACATCTACGCCTCCATGTCCTCAAGACAAACTGATAAAACAGAAGAAGAGAAAGAATAATTAGGAATAAACTTCACATAAATCTGCATGTCATCTGCATAAAAACTGATCTCTTATCTGTATCTTCAGATCATCTCAGTCAAAGGAAGCTTGTGGAGGCTGAATAAAGATGAGCCCAATGAGAAACCCTGTGGGGCATCAGAGGAACCAGACTCTGTGAAATCAGAGCCGATCAGCTAACCAGTGCGAATATGATGGATATAAAGAGAAGGCAAAAAAGCAGAGCCCAGCCAAAAGGCCAGCTGTGTTGTAGGTAGTGAGGTGCTCAGGACCGGGCTGCTTGTGGCTGGATCCTCTGGGTGCTGAGGAGCAGCGCTGATCCTGCACCATGGTGGGAGGGAGAAGAAAGCTCACTGAAAGACAACTGCTGGACTCATTCCAGCTCTTGAGTAAGGGTATTGCTGTACAGTCTGCCAGGATCTAGTGGACTGTTTTAAGAAATGGGGTTTCAGACCTTGTTTTTATTTGGGTTACTCTTGCACTGGTGGTCTCAGCACAAGTCCTGTCTCCTGTTGCGGATGGTGAAGGCTCTTGGGCAGAGTGTTGGACAATATCACTGGGGCAGGTCACACAAGTACAGTTATCTCTGGAAAGTCTTGGCAGAGCCACGTCAGATTAAGCTGAGTATCTTTGTCAGGTGGAGATGCGAGGGGCTAACCAGCTGTCAGCACCCTCCCTCTTTATCCACAGAGAAAGAGGCAGAGTGCTGCACAGCAGAAGGAGCAGCTTCTTGGGTCTTCTCCAACTGAACAACAAGGTGGGGGAGAAGATGGCCTCTCATCTGCTCCCATGGTTTGAGAACACTACTGGCTAGTCACCAGCAAGCCCTTTTACTGAAACACGTGAGCGATAATAATATGCATTTCTTTCAGTTAAACACTGTGGACTCAAATGTCTGCAGCCACAAGAGACTGATAGATCAGGTTTGTAACAAACCACGTGTTTTCTCTCAGTTCTCTTGCATAAATGAAGCCCAATACCTATCTTTTGCCACATTTTCCAGAAATGTTTGGTTTGCGGGTATGAAATGGTTGAAAATTCCCCACTGTTCATGACAGTGCTTATGTGCTTTCCAAAGCTGGGATGTTTCCCTCAGTCAGGGTTTAATAGCTTGATTCTGCTCCCAAGAATGTCAGTGGGTGATTTGTCATTACAGACACAACACAGCCTTGCATCTGCCGTCTCCCTGCAGCTCTGCCTCTGCTCCTTGAGCATGGGGTATTGCTGAGGATGAATGAGCTGCCGTGATGGCAGTGGCTGGGCAGACACTGGTGCACCTGAAGCTTGCCAGGACATAAGGTGCTAAAATTCATCCTGATCACTGTCTCAATACTTTGCTGATTCAAGAAACTAGAGCACAGAAATTGTGTTATGTCCTGACTGCACTCCACCTTTGAAGGTAACTACCCCTTTTGTGCTAATTACCTCTGCGGGCAGGTTGTTGCAGAACCTCACCACTCTCAGGCTTTCTCATCTTACTGGTGCCACACAGAATAATACTGGGATTTAGAAGGGGAAAAACTCCAACCACACACACTGTGGGAACAAGCCAGCAATAAAAGTGTCAGATTAACAGATTAAGGTATGATACCTTCTGTTAAATGTTTGTAATTGTTTTGGCTCTTGTCCCAAGTCCACTTGTCTGGATATTATATAACGCCCTTGCCAAGAACTCACCATTTTCCAAAGCAAAGTCAGAATCTCAAAGGGTTTCTCTAGAATGCAAATTTCTGGTGTCGGGTTGATCTCAGTGAGGAGCATCCTCCATTAGTGCTTGTCTTTGAGCTGGAGAGGATGATGTCCCATTTCAGAGTTTTGAACCCAACTACTTTCTCTGCAACTATTTAAGGAACACTACTTGACTGTATTTTTTGCCTTCATGCTCAGAAATGTAGGCATATGTCAAAATCCTCACCAATAATATTGAAGGGACCCTGCTGCCTCCATAGAATCCTTATCATCGCCTACTATGGGATCTGAGCTGGGCTTAGACACCACAAAATGAAAGGACGTCTAAGTTCATGTGCATGGAGAACAAGGAGTGTGGCAAAAAAGCAAAACAATGAAGTTGCCCTGGCGATAAAAAACTCCTGTCTACATCTCCTTTTAGTTCCCGGAAATGATAGTAAGATGACAAGCAGATGTCCTTGCAGGAATCCTTAGGTCAGAAGTCTAAGGAGGTTAGCTTCTTTGCAGCTATCTAAGCAAGTATAACTTAAAAATCAGGATTCAGCAAAGTACTTCAGCGCATACATGCATTCCATTGCAGAAAGTCCATGTTTAAGTGCTTTGCTGATTCAGGGGCTAAATTAATTGGTAATGATTTTATTAACAATACCTTATACATCATTTCCACATTAAGTTCTAAATATTGTTTTTGATGAATTCAAACAATTACACCATGCATCAACACCATTCATTAAAATAAATTATTACCTGGCCACCTTTTATTAATGGTGCTAGCTCTGCTGTACGTGTGGACTATGGACAGATTGCTTAGCTGGCGTAAATCAGCAATACTCCATTGTCAGCAGTGGTAGGAAGTTAATTTAAACATCTGAGAATCTGGCCCGGTGTGCTGAGATGAGTTTTTAGAAACCTGTGGTCCAGGTGGATCACAGCTGGTCTGATTAAAGTACAAGCAAAGTTGGCTGGATGAAATCCAGAATAAGCTGATTACCCAGTAGTGGCCTGAAAACACATAAATCATGTGCTCAGAGCATTGTGCTATGGTTGCTAATAAGCTTATCTCCCAGCTCCAGCAAGCCAGTCTCTTATGGGAAAAGCCAATAAATAACTGTAAAATGAAATAGGAATCTCAGAAATTATTACTGTTATGTATTTATTAAATGCTGCACTGGCATAAAGGAAAGCACTGGATGCGAAGGGGGATTATGCACTAAGTCATACATCATACCCAACAGATACACATGGAACATAGCAGACCTAAACTGGCATAGAAATGTAGCGCCGCCCCTCACCCCACCCCCTTAATATTTGAACAGTGTTTTATAATCTCATTCAGAAAACTTAATCTTCTAACTACAAGCACTTCAACTTCCTACACACACTGATACTCCCACAGGAAGTCAGCTAAAGCATTTTCTAATTTCTAGCGCAGAACAACTTCTGGCCTGTTCAAACACCGTCAGTTCTTGTCTCAACATTTTTCTTTATTTTGAAAAGCTTAATTCCTTTCTGTTTGGTTTTTGGTTTGGTTTGGTCTGTCGTTCCTCCCCCCGCCACCCCCCGCCCCCCCATATATTTATTAAAAAATGCGTTTCCCTTTCATTTTGTGAGACCCAACATCTGAATGGCTTCAGGACAGATGGAATTTCTATGAGTGGTCTGGTTCCAGGGAAGTCTCAAGCATGCTTAGGATAAGAACCAGTTGGTTTAACTATGTAGATGATATCTGATCTAATGAGCTGTGACTGTTGGGCTAATTAACACAATGAAAATATCCTGAGCATCCTACCACCCAACAGACTTTGCAATTTGTTGATCACCTCTGCAGTGGCAAAAATTTGTCATTCTTGATGGTGAGTGACCAGTAATGTAGAGACAACCAGTAATGTTAAGGATTGCCCAGTCTCAACACAGCAATAGACAGGGCCCGCCCTGCATCTACTGGAGTACCTTGCGTGACACATCACCTAGACAAAACCCAAATTTCAGCAGAGTGGGGTTTTACAGAGAGAGAAGCCTAAGCTTTGGGTGAGGAGTTTAGGGCTATGAACTAGATGCAGAGTGAAAGAAGCAACAGGAGTGTTTTGGATATTGGGCACTGAATTGATTTAACTAGATGATATGAGGAGCTGGGAAACCCAGGAGGCAGAGGCCAGATTTGGACAAGGACATATGCTCCCTAGACCTTGCCTTTGCTGTAATATCCTCAAAACTGCATGACCATGAGGCAAATGATTATATGAGACCTTGGCTTATGATGATGACCAAAATTATCTTAATTTTTTTACATGCTTCATTTACCTATATTGTGCTCTTACTGCTCAGATTTTAATTCCTTTGTGGCTGGGAATATCTTTTTGTTCTGTGTATCTCTTTGTACTGCCTAGCACACACAGCCCTGCTCCAATTTTTGCACCTCTGTATGCTACTGTATTAAACAGTACATTCAAATAACGTATCCTAATAATGTCAAAAAGAGTGAGGAAAGTATCTCATGAAAAAATCAGGATCATTAGTCAGAACAAGATGGACAGATCTCTGCAACCATCATATGGACAAGGTAAAAGAAAGGCACTGTTGTTAGGGAAACCACTTTCTCCTTAGTGATTAAAATAACATCTGACAGACTGCAGACATCAAGTCTGTTATGAATATTCAATCTTTTTCCTCCCTTCAGAACAAGACCTTACTGAGGACCACAAGTGTATTCCAAGGTTTTACCTTTCCTCATTTCATAAAAGGATTTGAGAGAGTTGGATAGGTGAGGGGGCAGGAAGAGGGAGTGGAACTTTATCTTGGTGAGCTACATCCTAATGGGAGCATTTGCAGAGTGTAAATACTCCCATTGGGATCTTCTGCTTCCTCTGAAAGCGCACGAGGATTTCATATGAAATGCAGAGAGAAGTTGCTGCTATATTCTCATTTAGATGCAGTTTCATATGTTAAATATGCTCACAGCTAACCCATGGGCTGTGTTTCCCAGAAGCCTAAGTCCCAAGGCACCCACACCCACTGAGACATGTGACCAGTTTATTCTCCTCCACAAGTGCCTAACTCATTTTTCCAGTGCTGATGGTTTTTATAGAATCACTGAGGCTGGAAGGGTTCTCTGGGGTTCTCTAGATTAGATCAGGTTGCTCAGGGACTTGTCCAGTCAAGTTTTGAGTATCCCCAAAATATTTCTCAACCTCCTCAGGTCCCTGTTCCAGTTTTGACTACCTTTACAATGAAAAAGAAATAATCCTTAGAACTAATTGTAATTCCCCAGGTTGCAATCTGTGCTGTTTCCCTCATCCTTCTGCCGTGCGCATCTAAGAAGAGTGTGGCTCTGTGTCCTCTACATCCTGACTCTATGAGCTGTCACTCGTCATGTGGAAAGGACTGTCAAGGCATAGGACTGCACATCAGCCATGATGGAGTAAGATGTCATTTAAGTGGCATGACGGGACACGGTTTTGGGAGGTGGTCCCTCACGGATGTGCTCTGGATATGTGCATGCTCTGAGTTGGAATATTTTGGTGGCTCTTCTGAACAGGAAGTTACTATATATGAAGAGGACAGCACAAGTAGTTCTCCTGAGTGACAAAATTGCCTTAAAAATGGCTATAAATGTTGCATGTGCAGATATGAAAGGTTTGAACCTAAAACGTGCCACTCACTCATGAAGCCTGAGGGCTTCAGAGAGAGGTCAGTGCTCATTTTGAATGTGTTCTGAGCATATGAAATTTCTTCAAAAATATAAAAAGGTGACCTTTGGGTTACACCGGGAAAGCGGAAGAGGAGGAGGAGTTTAATTGACTTGTGTTCCTTCTGTGCTGCCTTGGGATGCAACAAATGTGTGAATGTGCAGCCCAGCCATTAACAATGTTTCTATCTCAGTTCCTCTATTTCTGTGGGCTTAAATTTAAGTAAAGACTTCATGATAAAATGTAACAGCTCTATTTTTAAGGCGGGGGAATCCAAGCAATATTTTAGTGGAGTGCTGGTATGCTATTTCCAAGTATTACCTCTAAACCCAGGCAGGAGCCTGTGTGGACCTTGGTGTACTTCCTACAGACCACGTGCATTGGAAGTTACATCTGTGTTTCTCATGTGTATTCTTTGGCACAAATTTTGCTACACATGATGAGTGAGAGACGCAAAGATCTGTACATAGGAGAGGCTGGACAAAAAGGGACACTAGCTGGAGCTGTGAAAGAGAAGAACCATTTGGTCATTCTGACCCAGCTAAAAAGTATTTGGGAAAAGTCACCTCCTTTCAAATCTTAGCTTATTCACCTGATGACAGTAATTAGACATTTCTTAGACATCTTCCAAGACTCTTGGCCTTTTATAAATCCTCCTTTGCCGTGGCACAGTGTGAGCTTAAATATTTCTCCAGTCATCTCAAATGCTTGAGTAAAGACCTGACCTTCTAATCCCTGCAGGTAGGTCATGTCTCAAACACACATTCTAAATCTCAGTCAATACCTGCTTTGTGTGTTGCAGTTTTTTTTTAATTACAAATCTAGTAAAATTACAGTCTTATGTGGATTATGGCTTTTCTTTGCCAGCCTTTACCTTTTTCCTAGTGACATTCAGTATTTCAAAATAAAGCACCATTTCAATGGTTAGAAAAAGCAGAGACAGGTAGAGTGGAGTTCAAGGAGGAAAGACTTGTGGTAATAAATCTGCGTAACAAATTTCAATCTGTGGTCTGTATCACTCACCAAGGAAAAAGGAGCGAGACATACTATACTGGAAGCTGCAACAGCCCGTTAGAATTTGTCACTTGTTGGACTGCAGCACCACATAAATGCAGCAGAGCTGGTTAAGTTATACCTTCATTTTTATAAGCTTTATGCCTCTATTTCTGGAGCAACCTGTGGTCGAAACACACGTGCACATACTTTCAAATCTCCTGTCACATCTCTTCTTCTTTTTTTTCTTTTTTTGATTTGTTTAATATTGGTTAGCTTCAGGGAATGGGGTGTAGATGGTAGTAGTTATCTTTCTGAAATGGTTAATGGAAAGCAGAAAAGGAGAAATGAAATTGCCATAATACTAATTCTGCCCACACTGCTCAACGTACGTTTCTCAACCTGTCTCTAAGTAAGACTCCCCATGAGTCACTCCTTTATGAAGACTTGGCTTTGCAAACTAAGCAAGCAGGTTAAGTACTCAAGTTACAGAATTATTATCCAGGCTGTTCCCTGGAGCTTGGAGTGGAGTGGAAAAGCCATAAAGGCTGCATAATAAACCAGCCCAGGAATTCTCAGCAGCTTCGCAGGCAGGCACACTGTCATTGCTTTCGCTCCGTGGGAAGCACTAATTGTAGCACTTGCTGCAGTCCCCTTCAGCTTACTGACAGAATGCCAATTTCGGGCAAGAACTAATTTATCAATGGCTGGAGTGGCTAAAGAGAATATATCTCCTGTCATGTTCCAGGTTGCGACTGCAGTGTTTCTAAAGTAGCTTTTGTTGCTCTCACAAATAATGCATGTTAACAGGGTATTTCTGCAACAAGCAAGAAGGTCCTCTAGGCTTCTAGTCTTATTAGATAACAGTTGTTCTACATTAATCTGTTTTAATGAAGTTCCTGACCTTCTTCATTGGTAGACTGATGAGTAATTTTCCAAATAAATCTTGCCTTGTGTCTTAATCCTATTTTGCAAATAATCCCAATAACTCATGTATGAACACTTACAACTCTTACAAGAAGAGAGAGCAATACACATGGTGACTAATACTCTGGGTAATTACATTATGTGGTACTTTGTACAGTGATTGCCAATTCTGATTCATGGGGAAAACAGTACACAAGAAAGATGTGAAGTGGACTATTAAATCCCATAAAAATTTATGCAGTCATCTTCAACAAACCTGTGCAATCGTAAAGTAACCAGGCAATGTGGAAAAAAGGTCTTATTTGTGGTGCATTGCATAAGTCAAGAGATTTAGTAGGATCTTATAACAAAGTGAGAGTAATTAAATGCCTTAGAATCAGGAACTGGACACTGTAAATGAAAAATGTCTGAAAAGGCACAGAGTATGTCAGTATGTGTTTCTAGAGAAGTTAATGGACATGATTAAATCTATTTTTTATCTCTACCCATAAAGCATATTGGTTCTTAGGTACTGAAATGTATGTCTGTGCATGGAGAGAAGTGAGAAAGAAGTCATGTCTAGATGGAGAGCATGGGAGAGAAAAATGGATCAAGGATGTAGGAGGTGCTTTTAAGTTTATGCCTTAGATTAGAGGGGGAAAAAGGGAACACATAGCAAAGAAGATTGACCATAGTAACAACTTACTGTGGTTTATGGCTGTGGTGGATATATGGTGAGGGGAGCTGAGATCATGGTTATCTCTTCAGCAGTGGAGTGCTTTGTGGATATGTTTTTCCGTTCCATACAGCCAGGTGAAACCGCCTGACTCTACTGTTCAACTCTCTCATTTGCCACCTAGTTACATCCAGCAGTTTTATTTCCATTTTCTTCCAGGAGTCGTGGCAGCTGCTAAGCAAAATGGCTTTCAAGAAGCCTCCCAATAGCAAAGAATAAAATATGCCAAGCCAAAGGTACATGAAGTCTGTTATTCTGGGATTTTCTGGCTACCTTCTTATAGGTTTTCATCAGCTTGAGGCCTCCATTTCTGGTTGGGGAAGACAACTAGGTAACTTCAGTTACCTTTTTGGGAATCTTTGTCCAACCAATGCTCCTTTCACCCAAGCTTGGACCAATGCTGACAATCCTGTATTTCACTGTTCAAATATTTTATTTAATTCAATGTACATGTGACTATCTTAATTTTTTTCTTATTGCTTCTTTGGTCGTTATATTTTTAAAACACATGGATGTGGCACTTTGATCTGGTCATTGGTGAAATGAACAGCCCTGACTGTTCAGTGTACTGTTTAATATATGAAGAGCTTTCTACTCACAGCGTACAGACTGACCTGTTTTTTAGGAATTCTTATTTTGTAGAACTGTGCTGTTTTTTGAAGGAGAAGGCAGCCAGATATTGCATTGTACTTTCCTTGTGCATTATGCTTAGTTAATAACTTCTGTAAAATAGATGAAGAATGAGGCAAAATACGACCTCCTTTTTTCTTTTTTACAAGATTTTGTTAACAGCTTATGCCACTTAAGAAATAGATCTTTATCATAAGCAAATAAAAAAATTACTTTCTTTGAACATTCAGGTGAAATTACTTACTTTGAGGTGAGCTGCAGCTATTTTTCAGGCAGCTGCTTATACATATATATGTATCCCTCACTATTCTCAGTGGGAGACACCAATTACATGTTCATTCATTAGAAGGAAAGTGTACGATTACAGTTTTGAAACGTCAGCTGAGCATCCAGTGACAGACATCCTTCTGCCTGCTCTAGCTTTCCTATGTTTCTCACCTCTGCTTTACATTTTGCTTCACAGCCCATGGGAGGTTTGGGGAGTTTTTAACTTCAGCACAGGTTTGAAAGCAAGCTGTGTAATGTTGGGGGTAATCATGCTAGATCAAGATGACTGCATGGCTCACCAGGACTGAGAGGAGATAATTGCAGCATGATTCTTACTTTGTGGGTAAGAAGGCATCTTTGTCTTTAAAATATTGTCAGAGATGGTGAGAACCTTCTTACCAGGCATCCATTTAATGTCTCTGCAATGATGCTTCAAAACCAGTGTGAATGAGATTTTCCTGAGAGGTTCAGACTGGAAAATAGCAGCAAGTTGATTAAAACTCCCCAATGAGGGAAAGGGGAAAGGGAAAATCTATGTCTAACATTTATCATGGTTTCTTAACTTTTATTTAAGACAAGTCTAGATTGCAGGTGTTATTTCATGTGTGAGCGAGACTTACTACAGAAGTCATCATGACCTGTTATTTTAATAGTTGTCTTCTTTACATAGCACATTTCAGTACTTACTTCTTAATAGTTATAAAAGCCTTCAATACTAACAGGAGTCCTTAAAGGAATAATTATGCACTTTATGGTAAAATTATGAACCTTCTAGTAATTATTTTGGAAATCCTGAAAACTAAATACTGTAATGAAAGTAGTATTTCAATCTGTTAGACTCACATAAAGTTGATTTAAAAAAGTATCTGTGTAGAGTTTATTAACCAGTCCTTGTGTTGCATAGGGTGAGAAACATTCTAGTAATAGGTTTTTGCTTTTGGTGAAGGAATAAATATTGAAGACTATATCGCAATGAAGAGTCAAAGACATGTCTTCACAGTATAGAACACTGCAGTGATGCTGACATGGTTTTATATTCCACAAGGATTTGACTTCCAGCTTAAAAATACAATTGTTAGAATAAATATAAATATAAAATCCCAGCAGCAGCCCTCTGACACATGGGATAGGTTTGACTTGGACCATGGGCCCCTGTTGCTGGGCTGCTCTCTGCTAGTAAAGGTACACAGACCAGACAGTCAATAAGTAGCTTGCAGATATTGCACAGCTCAAAGATGCTTTCACTTAGTACGATGAGCTCTACAAGAAAAGATACATTGATACTGAAAGTTAGACTTACAGACTGGGAGGAAGGCAAATAGATCACCTACTTCTGGAGCTTCAGCTGCGACCAAGGTTGGGTTGGTTGGGAGAGATGGGTTTAGACCCAGCTGAGCCCTGGATGACAACTTTCCTGCAGGACTGCTTTTCATGGAACAGAGCTGGAGCTGAGTCTGTAACCTGGAAGCTGTGTTTAAAACATCCCCTGCTCTGAGAGCATTTTGCAACATTCCTCCTGCATCCCAGGATTTTGGTGATATCTCCTGGTCATACCAATAGGCGTTTATAAGGCTTTTTTTTTTTTTAATGAGGCTTTTTGTTTTAGAGAAAAAAAAAATATTAATCTTTTCTTACAGGCCTTAATGCTGCTAGAGCGGCTGGAGCAGTCCTGCACAATTTGGTGCTGCACAGACAGGAGATCTGGGACATCCTGCCAGGCAAGATTCTGCGGCTGTGGTTGCAGGGATTGGTTTTACTGACCCAGGTGTTTCCTCTTCACTGATGTCCTTGTTTGAGCAGCTCTCCTTTATTGGGATCCTTTGGTGGTAGACATGTCTTTTCCTTGAAATAATACATCTGTGTACAGGCCTTTGTTACAGGTGTTACAGCACTGACCCTCTGCTGAAGACCCTCTCCCTGCTTCGTCCTGTAGGATGGAGGAATCTCCACCCCAATTACTCTGTGATGCAATGTGAACTTTGCTGCAAAACTGGCTTAAAATGCCTGGTGGTAGTCATTGGAGCAGCTCAATTTTTAAAGCACAGATCTGCCTCTGACAAATTGTCACAAGAGAGAGAAGGGACATTATTTAGTGTGAGAATTTGTAGGCCAGGTATCCTGTAACTGTCATGAAAAAAAGTTAGCAGAAGTTGCATGTGATTGAACTCACTGGTGACACCATAAGCCAGCAAATATTAGAACCCTCTAAAACTCTATAGTTTTAGAAAGCAGGCATTCTTTATTGTGGTGCCGGGCGCACAGGGGATCGCGCCACCTAGTGTGCCACCAAGTTGCTCTACTGCGGGGGTTATATGCAATCAAAATATATATATTCATTAGATTTCTAGGAAATTATTACCATATTCATACTATTCTTGGAACTCATTAATATATGCAAATGTCCATAACACATGTGAATTCATGCTCATCGTTGGTCTTCCAGGGTCCTCTGGTGGTCGTCGATAGTCTTCCTTACCATGTCCACTGGTTAAACTCAGTCTCTGGGCATGCTCAGTTCATTTTTGGCTTGGTTACACAATTCTTATTGATAGTAAACTAGCTTATTCTAGTACATTTCCCTTATTTATTCTACTCAAGGATACAGTGTCTCCAAACTCCCTTCTATCTAATCACATATAGCAGGTTCTAAGACTATCTTATTCATAAAGTATTCAGAGTATTTCAAAACTTAGCTGTGTTGCTCCAATTAAAGGAGGCCGTACGTTCTTTTGAAGTTGGTATCAGGTATCACTGGCACCATCAAAATAAAATACTAAGAAGAAACAATGTTGTGTTATTTAAGAGTCCATAAGCAAAAAGGAAGGTGGTAAGAAAAGCTGAGGGAAGTTTTCTTGGAAAGATAAAAAAGATGTGACACCCAGTGAGGAACAATAAGCAGGTACTAAAGTAAGTGGTGATATTACTGTCTGGGATAAAGAAGTGGCAGATTGTAAGGGATGACCTGAACAATGAATGGGTGAACAAGGGAACACTCTGAGTTTGCAAATACTTTGCAGTTTGAGCACCTGAATCTCCATGGACCATGATAAACCATCTCCATGTTCACAAGACCCCAAGGATATTTGGCCAACAGGCTGGTGTGGTTTTGCTATCAGTGCTTTCACAGAATCACAGAATGGTTGCTTTCTTATAGCTGCTTACTTTTCATGATGGTGTATGCATCCAGCCAAGTTTGTAAGTTAATGAACAGGTTATCTTGCCTCTAACTGCTCACCTGATCCAGTTTTGTCACATTAGCTACAATTTAATGGCCTGCCCAAAATCAGAAAGCAACAATGATCTCTGCAGCTAATTCCTTTGCTTTCCCCCTCCAAAAGACCTTAAGTCCACCCAAAACTCACCTACTATGGACTATTTGATTTTCCTTTGCAGAAGTTGCTCTGTTGCCTTGACTAAACCACATGGCCTCCTGCATGCCCTCAAGAGACGGTACTTCCAGCTGTCAGATCACGAACCTTAACACAGCCCACCTGTGATGTACAAAATGAGGCCTCGTAGCAGGGAGACAGGTGGTTTGTTGTCAGTATCACTAACGCTCATCAGTATTATTTCACTGCTGCTTTCTGTGTCTCTCATGTCTCCTGTAGTCACCTGTCATCTGTTTGCCTGCACCTGTACTGCGAACAGGAGCAAAGGGTGTGTTCCTTTGCTGTGGATTTGCAAGGAGTGTAGCACAGAGGGGTTTGCTGTCAGTAATAATAACTAAACATATTAATTAAAGGATGCAACACACTCAGGTTTTTTAGTTCCAATAGTCTTCTCAAAAGCAGAATATAAAGAATCAAATTGATCTTATTCCTGTTCAAAATCTCTGAAATTTGGTTGGTGGTATAACAAACAAACAGCAGCACAAGAACATTATATTTATGAGCATTTCCAAACATACAAAAGTCAGCACTGGTGAGATGCATCTGGAGTGCTGGGTCCGGTTCTGGTCTCCCCAGTACAGGAATAATAGGGACTTAATGGATCGTGAAGGGCCCTGAAGACGATGAAGCATCTGGAGCATCTCTCGTACGTGGAAAAGCTGAGAGAGCTGGGACTGTTCAGCCTGGAGAAGAGAAGGCTCAGGGTGATTTATCCACGTGTATAAATTCCTGGTGGGAGGGTGTGAAAAAGATGCAGCCAGATTCTTCTCAGTGGTGCCCACTGACAGGAAGAGAGGCAATGGCCACAGACTGAAATACAGGAAATTCCACTGAAACTTAAAAAAGAAAAGGTTTTAAATGTGAGGGTGGTCCAACACTGGGGCAGGTTGCCCAGAGAGGCTGTGGAGTCTCCATCCTTTGAGATATTCAAGACACAAAAGGACTCAGGTCCCCAAGGAACCTGCTCTTGCTGGCCTTGCTCTGAGCAAGGCAGTTGGATGGGTCAATCTCCAGAGGTGCCACCAACCTATCCATTCTGGGATATGGTGAATGGGGGTATAAGGCCATGGAGGAAAAAAGGCTGCTTCAGAGAAAGGACAAATTTTTCATGAGAATACATTTGGGTAAACTGGTCATGGCTACTTTGGTCTGATAACTGAGAGAAGATTTCTGTTGCCAGGGCAGAAAATAGAGAACAGAATTCCAAATATATATACAACACCACATAGTTTGAAGAGGCAACCTGGCCATTTCATGAGGGAGAGTCTGTGTCCCAGCTTGTAGCCTGGGAGTGGAGGCAGTAACCTGGAGCCCTTCTTGCAGTGCCTTGCTCATGCAGCCTGGGGAAATGTGACTTGGCCACAGCGTGCCAGTGCTGAGAGTGATGGGGAAAGTGCCATAATTATGTCATTTCAAGCAGTACAAATATGCCTGAGAATAGAGATCTGCAGCAAACAACTCTCTGCTTTTCCTATTACATCCAGTTTTGTTATCTATTAACATATATATGTCTAAGAGTACCTGGGAATATGTTCTAAATCATGGTCCCTACCGACACACTCTACTTATCTTTAAGGTACACAAAAACCAGAAAATAAAAGAAGTTGTTTTGAGAGCTTGAACTGGCCACAGAAGAAATTAACATCATTAGTTGTGATTGACTGATGGAGTCATTAAAGTCAGGCATATAGAAAATCTAGCCTCAGCCATCTTCTTGGTCACCAATGCTCACCCTGTAATTTACATCACATCTGTAACTCCTAGTTGAGCTAGAGCAGGGATTTGGGGAAGAAACCCAGTTAGGATTTAAAGATGGATTCAAGGTCTCCTTGTAAATAGACTAAATAGATTCTAATCCTCTGAAAAAGCAGAGTGCTGTCAAGAAAGAGCAAGTGTGAGGAGGTAAAAAAATGTTTCTGAAAAGCAGCAACAATCACAGTATGGGTAGGACGCACTCTTTGTTTTGAGATCCTTGTTAAAACTGTGACAGCTTAAAGCACTCTACGGAAATGAAACATCGGAGCAAAATGCTGTGGGACTGCTGAAAGAGTGTTTTTGCAGCAAATTCCAGAGCCGGCAAGTGGAGGAACACATTGACTGTATGCCCAGGAGAGAAAGCAGAAATGGATATGAACAAATGATTGCAAAACACTATGTTTCTGCAGCTGAGCAAGTGATCATGCAGGTGTTTGGATTGAACAAGCTCTGCCCGGCCGTTGTGGTGGCAGAAGAGTACACATGGTGGGTAATTACTTCAGCCTGGCTGACAGTGATACATTTATTAAGCTGTGATAAGTCATTGCTTTCACTTGTCTGTCCAGGCCCGAAGTACTTCTATAATGATAAAGTCGAAAAAGAGATAGCAAAGATTTCTACCTGCAGGAGCAAATTAAATTTCTACCCCCATGTTACCAAGACTCTTAGCAGAGCAGATAATTTATGTCAAGAAGGTGACTAGCCTCTTGGCAGAGGCAAGGGAAGTGGAGGAGCTGAGTCTAGGGAAAAACCCAGGGAGGCAGAAGTTTGATCCCTCTGGAGTAAAGAAATTGCAGAGAGCCTCTGAGGCTGAAGCAATGCATTCTCAGAGAGAAACCTTGAAAAATATTTCAGCTGGCAAAAAGCAGAGAAACAGGTTGACAGCCACAGTGGTACCATTTAAAAATTCAGATTCTGGACAGCAATGTGCTTTTCTTGTACAATTTTAGGTTTCCTGTGCCAAGCCTGGTATTTTTCTCCAAACTAATTTTTATTCTTAGCACTGAATTAATATTTGTATTTTGTTTTGCAGTAAGCAGCAGTACCACATTATAAACACAAAGTCATGCAAATATACTAACCGTCACTGACTACAAACACTGCTCCTGTAGGCTGGATTTCAGCCAACAGTTCTGAAGATAGAGTGTATTAGTGCCTGGATTTTGCCAGTTCACAAGCTACAGTAAATGAATGCCTCATTAGAAAAAAATATATACATATATTTATTTTCTTCTCTTTGAACTCATTGTTTAAGGCTAAATCCATTTATGGAGCTAAATGAGAATGACAGAAAACAAAATAATGTGGAGATGGCTTATAGGCATACAATGAAATTTGGCTTAGTTTTATTCTTTCTAGCCCAACATCTGTTGCGGTTCTCAGGCCAGGTTCTCCACTGGAAAACATTGGAAAACCATGCAACTACACATGGTTAAAGATAATCTATTTGGCAAAATTAAAAAGGGCAATCCACTGATAATGAATATTTTATGTCAGATGTTCAGAGAGAGGAAAAGTAGTAGCATGTGCTCTGATAATGCTTTGCAAAACTGTATTCTATGAAAAAAGATCCTTGGAGAACTTTGTTGCAGGAAGCAGTGATCTGAAAAAGAGGTGGCAGATAATCTGATGGACAAGACCTCTCCATGCAATACTCCAGTCCAAATGGATGATGAAACACTTGGATACAAATACAGGGAACTACTGAGGAGGAGCAAAGGGTTTCTGTTGCATTGGTACTTAATGCTGATGCAAGTGTAAGGGGATTATTGCGTTATGGCCTTTATCCACAGCTCCAGGAGAAGGTTAATAGGTTAAACAAGGCTCATACTGGAACCAAGCAAATGTTGAAAATGTGGGAAAATATGCCCTGGTAGCAACAGACTGCAGGAGCACAATGTAGGTAATTTAGAAAGAGATTAAAAGATGACTTGATCATAACAAGTAAGTACCGACATGGGGAATAGAAATTAAGATAATGGGCTCTTGAGTCTTTCAGGCCCATATGTAACAAGATCTAGTGGCTGGAAGCTGAAATTAGACAAATCAAGAGTAGAAATAAAATACATGCCTGATTATGAGAGTAAATTAACCAATGGGACCACTGGCTGGGTGTTGGGAAACATATAAATACATATATCACTGGAAATGTGTAAATCAGTGAGGTATTTTTCAAAACAACATGCTGATTATTTTAGGAAGGTCTTCTGACTAGCATCACACAGATAGTTTGCAGGATAGTGAGGATAAACTCAGGTTAAATAATCTATGAGTTCCTGACTGCCTCTGGTGATTAGGACTTAAAGGTACAAGAACAGTTAAAGTTCCCTCTGCTCTGGCCTCGTTGGAGCTAGTCTTATAAATCACACGAAGGCTTCAGAGGTTTTTGCAAATACCTGTGCTAAGACTGTTCCTGGTGGCCCTCCATCACGTGAAGGAAGAAGACGGGTGGAGGGCTTCACAGAGACTCCTTGCACCCAGGTGCCATTCACCTGGGGTGTGTCAAGTATGAGGAGCCAGCAGAGTAAGATAAGAAAGTAATTGTGCAGCTGTCACTGAAACACAAGTAATTTCAGTCCTGGAGACTGGCAGAGGTTAATTAAAAGTGTGAATTTCAAATGATTCCATTAAACTAGTACAAATCCCATTTTGAACAATCATTTTTCATTCTAAAACCATGAGCTCTAATTTAGTTTAAGGGAGAGTGTTCAAGTAACCTAAGATGGGAATCATTTAAGCCCAGAATGCATATATAGGCGTGAAGGTATGCATCGCTTCAGTGGTTTGAGCAGCCTAGTGCGAAACGGTATATATCTTAAACCTCATAGTCTTGTGAAAAACAGAGATGTGTGCAATTAATTTTTTTAACTAGCGGATCAGTTTTGTCCTTCTCCTCTGTCTATCTTTCCCACATAAATTACATGCACTTCAACCACATATCAATGCAAGATTTCCCTGTTCTCCATGAGTGAGTGCTAGTTCTTTCTGTGCTGCAGGTCATTGGAGAAAAGGTAACTATCCAGATAAAAGTGTTTTTCAACAACTTTTGAGATCTCAACATTCCTTTTAAATTGCACTGGAGTGTAAGCATTTCACAAGCTACTTTTGTCCAAAAAGTTATTTCAAGTCCTGAAATTCTGAAGCTTCTGAGTTGCTTAGGCTTCTGTGGTTGAAGAGACCCTGAAGACCCTGAAGAGACCTCAAAAACCTTAACAAAATCCTGAAAATAGTAACCCTTCAGAAAATCCTTGGCTTTCCATGGACTTGCATATTTAACATTCAGTAGAAAATTGGAGCATTAGATGGGATTTCTTTGTCTTCAGTTACTCATAGTGTTTACTTGCTCAGTCTCTGCCCTGCAATAATTATTTTTGGAGGGAAGTTGGAGCTTTTCCATTAGTCAAAGAAATGAAAGTTCTCAGTCTCATTTATTTTGGAAAAAATAAATCCTGACTTGAAGGGCTTTCTGCTGAGTCAAATTTACACTATGTTCTTGTTGCTCAAACAAAATGTTTCAAGGGTCATTTTCAGTACATCTGGAGTGGCTTGTTAGGCACAATCCATGCTTAAAATGTCTTGGCTGAAATTGCTTCTAACACTACATTTCCGTGCAGTGGCTTTTCAGCTAGTTCATTTAAAGGAAATATTTTGTGTGGGTGCGAGTACAACACAAATGGTCTGTTACATCCTGTTTCTTTTCCAACCTGGCTTCAGGAATGGGGCAAGGGGTACATTATGGCAGCTCTTATGGTTCATCAAAGGCCACCTTTTATTCTGAAGCAGAAATTGAAAGATTTCTCTGTACTTTGAGATGCAAAACCAAATTTATCACTGGCTTGACAATAGGGAAACCTATTCCATCTCATTGGAAAGAGATTGAAAAGGGTGATTTTCATTTTGTTACATAGTGGTAGAAATTTCATCCACAAGAGTTGTGCCAGTCCTACGTGCACTCATTGAATAGTGTGTATGACTTCTGATTTGTGATTTATGAAATAAGCTGTGAGTTTTTCTACAGATTTTCTCAGGAATACTGTTTGGAAATGAGTGTCAGAGAAGTTTGAGTATTCCTCTATGTATCATAGCTGTAGATGACCATGGGAAATATTTGGGGAATCCAAATGTCACTTCTGAGAAACATGTTCAAAATCATTGAACCCAACACATTAAAGTTTATTTTATAAACTTTTTTTTTTGCAAAAGTTCACGCACCTTTTCAATACTATGACAAGGGAAAAAAAGTCTATGGTGCTTTGCATTATCCAGTGCAATGTCTTGACAATTAAAATAGGTGTTAAGGCAGAACCAGCATTTATCAGCAGGCAGACTTGTCTCACAATCCTGGTTTTATTTTCATCAAAAACCAGTGATAGTTTAATATAGTTAAATCCCTTGGGGTAAGGTAGGTAATCTTGCAGTTCAGACATTATATTAGCTACAAGGAGACCTGAGTTCCGTTCCAAGTTCTGATATTGATATCAATAGTGGAAATCAATTGGATTAAGCTGAAGGCACCTATTTGTTGCATCTCAGAAACACTGTACAGAAACATAGACCACATGAGCCATACAACACGTATATGGTGGCTCTCACATGCCCTGCTCTGTTCAACCTGCTGCAAATGCTGTGCACAGGTTTCTCCTAGATATGCAATAAACACATTGCACTTTTGAGGCTCTGGACTTGCTCTGCACACTGAGACTGATCCAACAGCATGGGCAGAGGAAACTTCTGGGCATGAAGACCTCCTAACAGACTGCTGGTGGATAACTGAAAATCCTGACAAAAGGAAAGTATCTTTGTTTTTTTCTCTGAGTTCCCCCCCCCCACACCCCCCCGAATGATTGTTCTGGGCAGTAAAAAAGCCAATCGGCAGGGAAACCCAGATGACTGGCAGCTCCACTGAGGCTATTTACCTTCTTTTAAAACAATTCTTAGGTTTGCAAAGAGAGCTTTTTTTGTGCAGGAATGGATTCTTGTTTTGCATTTCTGTAGTATGTAATAAATAAAACCTCTGATCCATCTGAAGCCTCCAGGGCCCCTTTGTATAGCCTGAGATCAACAAGTTCATTCAGTAATGTAAATCACAGAAATGTAAGAAGGAAGCTAAAATGACTGGGCACATCAAAGCTGTACTGAGGGAAAATATCCCTTATTCCTGCCCAGCTCCCCAGGCATACTGTTGATCTCATGTTCTTGCAAACATTCACGGAGAGGACTCCTCAGATCCCTGCTTCATTGGCATTACAGTTAAAGATGTTTCTTTACCAAGGTGTAAAGATGTTGCTCTGTACCAAGGGGTAATGGCTTTAAACTAAAGGAGGGTGGATTTAGACTGGATATAAGGAAGACATTTTTTACAATGAGGGTGGTGAGGTGCTGGAACAGGTTGCCTGGGGAGGTAGTGGAGGCCCCATCCCTAGAGACATCCAAGGTCAGGCTGGATGGGGCTCTGAGTAACCTGATCTAGTTGAAGATGTCCCTGCTCGTTGCAGGTGGGGTTGGACTAGATGGCCTCTAAAGGCCCCTTCCAACCCAAACCATTCTATGATTCTATGTTTCTCTAAAAGCCAAATGAGATCTTGGAGGTGATAATTTAATTTCTTCAACTGGTGGAGAAAAATTGATTGCCCTCATATTTATGTCCTATTTTACCTATGTTCTCATCCACACTATACCCATTCCCTATATCTGTCCACATCCCTCTACCTGTCTGAGCAGTTCATGTTTGCTGAATGACTAAACACTTCTGTTTCTCTCCTGCAAATTCTTTCCAGTTTCTAACATCTTCCTTCCTTGAAGTACAGTGCTCAGAACATGGGGTAACACCTCAGTATCCTGCATCCTACCCCCAGCTCTCCTGTTAATATGTCCCAGTGAGATTTGCCATTTGACTAATATGCTTCACTCACAGAGAGTTGTGGGCTACTAATACCTGGAAATCTTTCCCAGATATTAAACGCTCCTTTAAAGCAGGGAACAAAACCAGACACTGAGATGATGCCAACAGTGACACCTACTAAAGATGCAGAGGTTCAGCTGGACAAACCTTTATCTGACCATCCAATTTTTCAATTTGAATAGAATATTGGCCACATGTATGCAATCAACTAAATGCAGATCAGCAGCATTTTTGTTGTTATTAATACTGAAGGTCCTCGGGGCTTCTCAGGCCCATATCCTGTTGAGACAATAAGCTACAGCTGAGCATAAATGCTGTAGGTTGCTAAAGTGTTATGACTGTACTCCCCAAACACTTACAAATAAGCTAAAGTAACTGACATTTGACTCATTGGGTCACATAACTTAAGAAAATAAATGAGAAGGTGTGACAGTTCTGCTCACGCAGAAATAAAATTGTACTGTCTCAGGAAGTGGGTGTTCACACACAGTGCCAGTTTCTGTTGAATGTACACAAAATATATAAATCTGTTGAGCTGATTTGACATTAATTACAGGCTTAATTTTTCATACAGTAAACTGTATAGTGAATAAAAAACTCTAAAAGAGGGGAAGTGAAATCCCACTTCCGTTTCCTCTCAAATACGTCAAAACTGAGTTTATCTTTGCAATCACTGAAATCCTGCTGTATGCAGTAAAAGATGGGTAGTGATACTGCACTGACATCCCTCACTTGTTCTTTAGTGACATGGGCTCAAAATCAGCTCTTCCACGTATTTGGAGCATGGCTTTGGAAAAAACTGCTTCTTTTAAGCAGCATATTAAGCTACGTATCAATGGACCTTAATCACTCTTTGCCCTGAATCTCTAGCTAGAAAAATGGCATCATAAGCCTTCCTTTCTCCCAGCTTTATTTAAGATGTGTGCTCCTCTGTGGCAAGGCTTGAGGGTGAAGACAGGTTGGGACAGAATCAGATTTACTGATCTGTTAGGTATCTGTGTGACTGCTGTGCTCTTGTTGTATCTAGTTATATTTATCATAAACTAAAAAAATTTCATTTTATGTGACTCAGACAATCTTTGTGCTCAAAAGGTCCATAGAAAACACACTCCTCCTTAAGAGGAAACAGTAGTACAAAGCTTTCCAGGTTTCTGTTGGACTTGAAAGAATGGTGTTTTATTCCATGTTCATCTGTGGTCATCCTGTCCTGCCTGGGACCAGCTGTGAAAGTCATTCAGGCACCTGTAGGTACCTACAGCTAGGTCTGCATAGGGACAGGACACACGACACTTAAATCTTTTTGTTATCCATTCCCTAGGTCCTAAGTCCTCAATTACACTTGTAGAGTCCTAAACACCTTGAAGATTTTGGGTCCTGGTTGAATTTTCAAGGCTTCCTAGTTGCCTTGATACTGTTTGCTTATGTTTATGTTTAGTTTCCGAATAACATCTTGTATCTCTAATTGATCACCTCAGCATATAAATTCCCCTAAAATTGTCCTGTAGATAGTTCTAAAAATACAATATGAATCATCAAGCACTTAAGCATTTGAAATGCTGAGAGGGCCTGCTGAAATTTATCTGAGAATATTTATGAATTCAACAGGAACAACGTCAAAGTCTTCAGCCATTAGCACCTTCCCTCTGTGTGGAGCATAGGAGAGAGGCCAAAAGGCTTTGAAAGATCAAAAAGCATTGCTGTATTTAGAAAGAGGCAGGAAAGGGAAGTGAAACCATGGGTAAGATAATTTGCATTTCTGGAGATGTACTGGAGAAACTGGAATAGGAGTGGAGAAACTGGAATGAGGATGAGTATTGGAGAAACTGGAATAAATCTGACATCCTCAGTGATGCTGTGCCAGAATGGAAGGTGCTTTGAGAGTCACTTTGATTGTAAGTACAAACAATCTGGACAAATTGGAGATCTTTTACATTTTGGAACAAGCAATTACTTATATACAAGCTGGGGACAGCTGAATGAAGAGTCTGCAAAGAATCAGAGGAGGAAACCTCAGACTGCTGTGAAAAAAATATCATCCTGGGATATGCGTACAGGAATACTGGATAATAAACCCTTCCTTCTGTGCAATTCTGCAGAGGGCTCAGATATCCAGGTATGGGACCCAAGTAGCAAGAAACATGTGAAATAATGGGAGATATTCCAGGAAAAAAAAACAATAAAAATTACTAGGAATCTAGAAAACATGAAGATTGAAAGATCTGGGGTTGTTTAGTTTAGAGAACAGAAGGCAGAAGGGAGATATACGAGAGCTTAAATGTTTAAAGTATTGCTGCAGCGAGGAAATATCCATTTTCCACATCCAGTGCAAGAAGTTATGAGTATGAATTGTAGTAAGGGAGAGAGAGATCGACCAGTAAGGAAGCTGCCAAAAGTCAGCAGCTTAGCACTGGAGTAGGCTGCCTGGGGAGGTGGGAGCATCTCACTCCATCCACGGAAGTGTCTGAGCATGGGTCTGCATAAGAGCACCCGTAACAGTTTGAGAAGAGCTGGAACAGTCTTTGTGCAAGGAGATGGACTAGGTGACCTCTATCATGGCTGAAAAATAAGGCCCTTAGTTTCACTGTCACTCATGGGGACAGTTCCTAGCAAGCCAAGCTATTACCTTAAATCTGTCAAAGATTATGAGGAGCTCAGATGCTTCAGGAGCAAAAGAAGGGAGGTGTATAAGCTTCTGAGGTTGATCAGCAGCCTCTTAAAACCATGATTTAAGTGGCATAGTGCTGTTGTGATATAACTCAGATGCTGCTGTACTGAGTTTCCTGCAGGGAATGGGACTTAATTTTTTTTCTTCCCCTAAGCATTATCAAACACAATGTCAGAGAGTAATTGAGCATCCCACCATACACCAAGAACTGTGACCTTTATTCTCCTGGGACAGTGTTTTCTATGAGGCCATTGGCCTGTATCCATGTAGCTGTTGACGAAGGACTGTCAAATCTTACTGCATACAGGCAGCATGGGAGAATCAGTCCTGAAAAAGCCTGCTCTTGGCAGCTGAGTGTTCCCATTTTATATTGGGCTACACCAGAACTGAGAGAGAGGATTGCTAACTGGACAGGGAGCTTAAACTGGACTCCACCTCAAATACGAACTTGGGCTGGAAACATTATTTTCTGAATTGCAAGAATGCTGAGGCAGCAGATCAAGAACGTTGTCCAAATTTGATTGTCAAATGTTGAGTTTTCTTGAAAATAAATTGTTCATTATCAAACATAATCAGAGCTGTCCAGCAGCAATTTAGGGTCCAGCAAATAAGACAGCCAAAAAAAGGTAATTTCTTTACTTTGAGACTGTGTCTTCAAGACTTAGGCATGTGAATGCGGCAAATGAGTTGTCATGGCTTAGTAAGTTACCAGTGATGAGCTGAGTTGAAGGGTATTGGTGGGCTGTAACAAAGTGATGGCTTAGGATAGCGAGTAGCTGAGGTACCAGCAACTGAGACAAAGACCCAAGACAAAGACAAAACTTTCACAGAGATGAGAGGGTTATCTAATCAACAAAGCATTCTCTTCCATCTCTATTTTTTTTCAGAGTGCTGCGATACTATTCACAGATGCTTTAACACCAACCCCAGCAGAGCAGATGCCTTGGCCATCATCAATGAAATAGAAACTAGAAGTTTGGCCAAGTGCAAAATTGCTTTATTATTAAAAAAATGCAGTCTGTACTTCCTACAGATTTCTCCCAGCTTCTGCTTTCAGACATGGATCTTCTTATGCCCTTCATGGCTTGGGAAGATCCCACCTGAACGAAATCTTTTATGAAGGTACTCAGAAAACAGATCAAGTCATCACTTCCACTTCTCTTGGTTAAAATAAACAAGATGAACTTATTAAGCCTCTTGCTGTCTGTCAAGTTTTCCAGACTTGAAATAAGACTAAAGAACTTCCTCTCTTCTACATACTTATCTCTGCCCCACAAAGCATTGTTTTAAAAGCCAAATATTCTGCAGGTAAGCTGTGTTGTTGCGTTTGGAGATTGCTTATTACAGGTAATATTTTTCTCCTGGAGGAATGAACTTGTTCAGCAAGAACATCTAGTGGGGTAGGATCTGGAATTTAAAATTAGATGTTGGAAGTAAGAAAGGACTATTTTCAGTTGTCGTGGTTTAACCTTAGTCAGCAACCAAGCACCACACAGCCGCTCGCTCACTCCCCCCTGGTGGGATGGGGGAGAGAATCAGAAGAGTAAAAGTGAGGAAACTCCTGGGTTGAGATAAAGACCATTTAATAGGCAAAGCAAAAGCCACGGACACAAGCAAAGCAAAACAAGGAATTCATTCACCACTTCCCATGGGCAGGCAGGTGTTCACCCATCCCCAGGAAAGCAGGGCTCCATCATGCGTAACGGTTACTTGGGAAGACAAAAACCATAACTCCAAACTTCCCCCCCTTCCTTCTTCTTCCCCCAGCTTTATATATTGAGCATGATGTCATATGGTGTGGAATATCCCTTTGGTCAGTTTGGGTCAGCTGTCCCAGCTGTGTCCCCTCCCAGCTTCTTGTGCACCCAGCAGAGCATGGGAAGCTGAAAAAGTCCTTGACTACTGTAAGCACTACTTAGTAACAACTAAAACATCTCCACATTATCAGCACTGTTTTCAGCATAAATCCAAAACATAGCCCCACACTAGCTACTATGAAAAAAAAAAAAATAACTCTATCCCAGTTGAAACCAGGACGTCAGTGCATCCTCAATGTGTCTGATTAAGGACTAGGTACTAAAGAGAGATAACATATCCTTGTATTTAACACAGCAGCTGTCTGGGATTTGGAGACTGAAGAGCAATCTTTACACCTCAGAGGTAATCTCCTGATTGAATGATGGATTTAGAAATGCCCCAGGCTATAATGCAAAGGTCTGTATGGAAAAAGAAAAGAAGGTCGTCCATTTGGTATCTCTGGTAGCATAAATTGGAGATTTTCATGGAAGAGGCAACAAAACGGTAACTTATTCAGCATTATTTCTTATCAGGAAATTGCCTATTTTTAGGCAAGAGTAATGTTCACTGATGTGGATTTGCAGCTGTTGGTAATGGTGAACAGCTACTCAGTTATAAAAATTTGTACTATTGTGCCTTCCTCCATTGTTTCCTAATAGCTCTGTTGATTCAGCTCAAGATACTCTAGAATAAACATCTTGTTAATGTGCAAAGCGTACCACGTTCATACAGTCATGAATTATTTAATACTGATTCTCAATTTAGTTATTGAGGTATTTACTATATGTCTGTTTGGACTAAAAAACCAGAGATGTTGGCACAATGTTCAGTGAAATAAGAATGATCCAAGACAGCAGCATCTATAAACTCTAAGGAATCGTGACTTTGCACCCACAGTAATGGGCTCTCTACACCGCGATGGGGTCATGGGACCTCTAAAGTCTGCTTTAGTCTGATCCCCACTGTCACATTATCCCTTCCATAATATGATTTAGCTCACCTTCAGTCTCCTAACAAGGACACAATCCTCAACATCACTGTACTAATAGGTACAGATCTTCAGACATACAGCTGAAAGGAGTTGCAGTTTGCCTGTACATATTCTTGTGGCAGCATTATCGTATGTTTAAGTTGGTTTGCTCCCCTTGTGGTGTATTTCTATCCCTCCACAGACATCTACAAAAAGCAGTGAAATCCTCTTCTAGCCTTTCTTTATTAAACCTAACAAGCCCAAACTTCCTCTACCTTCTGTCATGAGATCACCAGTGGCTGATGCCCTTTATAGTCCTCCTTAGCAATTGTTCTAGTGCCAATTTTTTTTTTCTTCAATGAGTCTGTCCAGAACTGCACAGAGATGAGGTCCTACCCCTAGGCCTGTTTCACTGGCATCAGGGTGATCTTCAGTGGACTTAGTTGTCTCCACATATTTTAGGACTGAATTTGTTTTTTTCCAGCCCTACCACATTGGTGGCTACATGTCATTTCCATTCCTGCTAACTGGTTAGTCAGATGGGGCAGATATTCTTCCCTAAGAATTGTGCTTGCAGTGTTCTGCTGTCTCTTCAAATGTGTTACTGTATGTCAGCACAATGGTTGCTTTGATTTATTTTTCTCAAGGCCTTAAGGTCATCCAGTTCTTCCTCTCAATATTCCTGCTTTACTCAGAGCTGATGATGTTCCAACAGATTTAATGGGAACATTACTAATTTAGATCATAGAATTATAGATCATAGAATGGTTTGGGTTGGAAGGGACCTTAAAGATTATCTAGTTCCAACCCCCCTGTCATGGGCAGGGACACCTTCTACTAGATCACATTGCTCAAAACCCCGTCCAAGCTGGCCTTGAACACTTCCAGGGATGGGGCATCCACAGATTCTCTGAGCAATCTGGTCCAGTGCCTTACCACCCACATAATGAAGAATTTCTTCCTGATGTCTAATCTAATCTACCCTCTTTCAGTTTAAAGCCGTTATCCCTTGTCCTATCACTACACTCCCTGATAAAGAGTCCCTCCCCATCTTTCCTGTAGGCCCCCTTTAAGTGCTGGAAGGACTCTATAAGGTCTCTCCAGAGTCACCTTTTCTCTAGGCTAAACAACCCCAACAACGCCAAGTTCAGTTCCAGCTGTGCCTTGGCCTTCTTGATCCCCTCCCTGCACTCCTGGGCCATATCCCTATAATGTCCCCAGGATGTGTATCCCTGCCTCCACTGCCTATGCTTTTTGGTTTTGTGTTTTAGTTTGGCTAGAGGTCTTGACTTAGTCAAGCTGGGCCCCTGCCTCCCCTGCCCAACTTCTTGCACATTGAGATTGAGAGCTCTTGTGCCCTAAGAAAAAAGTCTTTAAATATCACCCAGCTCTAGTTCTCTCCTATGCCTCTGAGGACAGTTTCCCAAGGGATTGCATGCACTTGCACCCTAAACAGCTGAAAGTTTGCCTTTCTGAGGTTTAGGGTCCTGACTCTGCTTTTTACCCAGCCTGTACACCTCAAGATTGAGAATTCCACTAGGGCATGATCACTCAGCCCAGTCTACCTCCCATCTTGACCTCTCTGGTAAGTTCTTCTGCATTTGTGAGCAACAGGTCCAGCAGTGCCTCTCCTCTGGTTGGGCTCTCCATCACCTTGACTAGGAAGTTGTCCTCAATGCACTGCAGTAGTTTCTGGCAGTTCACTGTGCTGCTTTTCCAGCAGATGTCCGGGTCATTGAAGTCCCCTGTGAGGTCCAGGGCCAGCATGATGTTTCCTGTTGTTGAAGAAAGAACTCTTCATAAACCTCCTCTCCTACATCAGGTGGCCTGTAGTAGACACCAACCACAAGGTTCCCTTGTTGGCTTGGTTTCTAATTTTCACACATAAGCTCTCGACCTGCACATTGCTGTTCTTCAAAGATAGGTCTGTGCAATCAATCCCATTTTTGACATAGAGGGCAACTCACCCAGCTTCCTTCCTTGCCTGTCCCTTCTGAGTAGTTTATAGCCATCAGTCACAGCACAACAATAGTACGATTCATCCCACCAAGTTTCTGTGATAGCAATCAGGTCCAGGTTTCCACCTGGGCAGTGTCTACCAGCTCCTCCCATTCGTTTCCCATGCTGTGTGCATTGGTATAAAGGCACTTCAGCTGGGCTATCGGCCACATCCCCTTTTCAGAGGAGTTCTGCCTAATTCCCTTGAGCAATTCACATGTGTTTCGCTGTTACTTCCTAATGCTTCAGCAACCCCTGGCTCCTCCCTAGTGCTCAGAACTCCATCCCCTTCTCTCGCTAAATTTAGTTTAAAGCTCTGTTTATAAGTCCAGCCAGCTTGCTTCCCAGGACAAGCCCAACACACCAGTATAAATACTGATATTCCCTGAGGAACTCTTCCAGTAGCCTTGTTATAAAGAAATACTTCCTCTTTTAACCTTGTTTCCTTTTTCTAGCCTCTTCCTTTCCTACTTTAGTGTTAACCTACACCTCATCTTCCCTTGCATATTTTTGTATCTGGTACTTTGCAAAATATTTTTTTTTAAAATGACCAAATGGATTTAACCTATGGCATTTCTTGCCTAAGACTCTAGTCCAGCATGCTTGTAAAAGTCTGTTTAATTTTATCTCTTTTTCCATCATCACCATGTCTTCAATTACTTTTCTGTTAAGAACTTGTTCTAAATCCTTGTGTATAACCAAACCTGAATTAATTACTTGTTGGCACCCATATCAGTCTTTCCCAGTCTTCTACCTTAATTGGATATCTAAGCATATAAGTCCAAGTCTTGCATTGCTCTTAAACAGTACCATGTTTGATCGTTTAGCTTGATTATATGTTCTAGCTACTTCAACTATTGATGGCGCATGCCCAAATGTAGGATCTGGTCATCATCAGGTTCATACCCTAAATAGATGGAAGGTAGTGTTTAGAGTCATGTCAGACCAGGTTTTCATGTGAATAATTGCATCCAGGTAGTTTTCAAGAGACAAAACCCAGCTAGTTTTCAAGAGGTATATATTTTTTTTTCAAAAACCTGTTGACTTTCCTGTAACTCATAAAAAAGGACTCTTTCAAAGCTGTAAGTGCTATTGACCAAACACTTCGGAAATGAGTTCTTCATTCTCCTATCTTTGAACCCCAACTGCCTTTACATCATGTCCTTACTTGAGATGCAGGTGATAGTTTATCCTTTCAGGACTTGTTTATAGGGTTTCCCTTGACTTCAGCAGTCCACTTCATCTGCCTTACCTCTCACATTTTTCTGCCCCCCTAGCGGAAATTCAGGTTTCTGAACTGTGGCTCTGGGAAGGTGGATGATCTGGAGTGAATCCAGGCCCAAAGCTGCCGTCCATGTTCAGTGCAAGAGAGAAAATTGCATGTGTTGGGTGCTAAGTGCCTCTGTCAGGCAGCTATCAGGGCATCCAGTGGGCTAAATCCTGCACCACTCATGGCTTAGGTTTATCCCAACAAGGATAGGAAAATGCCTGCATCCAGTTGTTGCTCAGCTCATGCCCATAGCCTGGATTTCCGTGCTTGCTTTAAAATGGAGCAGCAGGTCGTTCTTTCCTTAGGTATCACAGGAGATACCATACTGCCACACTTATTTCATGTGGCAGCTGAGCAGGCAGAGGACTCATCCAGTTTATGGGCCCTAAATTCAAACCCCAGCTCTGCTGGAAGGGATACAACCCAGAACCTCCAGCTGTGGAAGGGACCTCTGCTTCTTCAGACCAGTGCTGTTGGTGGGACATGGTGGGCAGAATAAGTCAAAGCTGGAAAGGAGCAGAGGGAATGGAAAGGAAAAGGTGACACTGAATCCTAGAAATTAAAGCTGGAAAGAGCAGAGGGCATCCAGTCTCTGCATTGAGGCCAGCTTGCAAATACTGGTCTTAGAGCTGTTGCAGATGACAGACAGCCTTGCAGAAAGCATAGGAGCAGCTCTGAGAGGAGGGATCAGAAGCCAGGATCCCACCCTGCTAGACAGCCCTTTGCACATTTGACTCTGGAGTCAGACCTTCCTTCACTTGCTCTTCTGCTGCCCCAAAGACAAACTTGTGTCGTTCCTCACAGTGGGCCCAGCCCAAAGATGAAAGGCTGCAGCTGCAGGAAAAGCAGAGGTCCTGGTGCTTCCCAGCAGGGAGCAAAGAGATCAAGGCTGTATCCTTCTTGGTCTCAGCAGCCTCCTCCTCCCAGCAGCCATCTGATACGTGCAGTTTTTCTTACCATGGAGGGAGGCAATACTTAAACAACTAAATTATGCATATCTTCATTCCTGCTGGGTCTGTGCTTGCTTTTCTTTAATATTGTGGGTTCTTTACTGACCTCAAGGGAAAATGCATATTTTGGCATGTTGTGACACTGACTACAGGCATAGAGGGTATCATAAAGCATGGAATGACCTCAAAAGATAATGAAGTTGGTGGCAATTAAATGGGAAAACCTGCTAATGGTAGAAACTGAGTAACACTTTGCTGTTAAAATTGTGACAATTGATTTTTTAAAAGCTAGAAGTAAGTACAAGATTTTGCCCAGCACTTTTTTATCCTTCCTCCAGCCAAGCTTTACACATCACAGTTTTTGATTGGTTAATAGAAAACAAATCAATTTGTGAGCTTTCTTATTGAAAGCGTAATGTAATCATTCCTATAACAGATTGTTATCTGTGAGGAACAAGATTATTTTGCAAGGGCCATGAGGGGTTAAGAGTAATTATCGACTAACAAACATCCCTGAAATCTTGTACTGAGAAGCATGGTTGTCTTTTTCTTTTCAAGAGAATTTAATTTAAGTGATGCTGTTGTGTTGCTAGTGCCAAAAAAACAAAGCAGGAGATTCTTGAGAACGCTGAACTCTTGGTGACCTCTCCAATGATGATGTTAGCACTTGGCAGTACTTGGTAGGAAAAAACACACTGAGAATGGATCACAAGTCTAATCCTTACTGCTAAAGGCAATCCTATATAATACGAATTGCACTCACCCCTGAACCACTCCACCGGATTTCAAAGAAGTTACAGTAGTGTAAAGCTGGAGTAAAGCAATGGCCCATTTGTCCAGTTGCCATTTCATTGACTTTTAGGTGCATTTGCAAATGGAAGATATAACAATTTTAGATTTCTCATGCTGAGGTTTGGCATAGAAGGCTAAATGCCTTGGATGCAGCAAGCCTTCAGTGGAAGATTCTGCACCAAATCTGAATGAATGGGGTTGCAACCAACGCCACAGAAGGTTTTGTGTAATACTTTGTGCACTTGCAAAACTAGGACTGAGGGTACCTAAGGCCAGTTCCTGCTCTCACTGATGGCCACACCATGCAGTCCTGACTACAAAGCCCTTTTGCATCTGTCCCCAAGGCATTGCTCCATTTGGAGCAGGCACAGGAAACATCAGGATCCAGACAGTTGGTGGTGCAAAGAACAACTACAGCTAAAAACAGCAAAGTCAGAAGTGGCTTAAGCTGGAAGTGAGAGTTAATGGAGAAGGGAGATGGAGAACATAACTCGGCACTTTCCAACAGGGGCAAGAGGCGACTAATGGATTAGAAATCAGATGCAGCCCTACCGTGGATTTACCCAATCTGAAATAAAAAAACCCAAGAAAACTCCATTAGTGTAATACATCTTCCATACAGCTGTGACCAAGCTGCAGGCTCTGTGTGTGGAGGGAACAACAATTTCCCCTGCTCTGAGCATTAGTACATTAGTGTCATCTTGGATGAAGTGGGAGAAAATGAGAAATTGAAAGCTTAAGGAATCTTGTTTCTCTGAAGGAACAGCCCATAGGACAGAGGTGAATCCTGCAACTCCAGCCCTGCAGGGATGCTATTTAAGGACCACTGATGTGTTTCCTTGGCCTTGTGCTTCCACAATTTGCTGTTGATCAGATCTGAAAGTCTCAGGATTGCTCCCCTCCAGTGTCCCAAGGAAGGTAAAGAAGCCCTTTTGCTTTTGCTTTAAGAGGGGAGCAGAGAAAATGGCACACAGAGAGGACTCAGGAAACCTAAGACTGCTCCTGGCTTTACCCCAGGCTGGCTCCTTGGCTTCAGCATGCTTGATATAGCACGGATTTAGTTGCTGAATTTTGCCTTATTCACACTGAAGCCATGCCAACTCAAAATTACACCCATTGCTGCTGTCTAGCCTTGGAAGCATGCAACAGTGTGGTCCTGGGCAAGCCTGGAGGTGCCTTCACCCTTGCAGTGCTGAGCAGCCCAGTCCCTGTGTTGTGCCTATGTCCTCCCAGCAGCTGTAAATTAAGCACTGTCCACTCATGTTGCCTGAAGGCTTGGCTCAGCTGAATACATTTACACTCAGTGGCCTCTGCTCTCTTCCTGTTCATTTTTAGCTTCTAATATTCCAGTAGTTAAAAAATGCCACCAGGAATGGTAGACTTACTTCCTACCTCTGCTCACACCAGTGTCTCCCAGGAGAGTGCCAAGTCTGAAGACTACTCTAGAGGAAAGTGTGTTCAGACCCTCCTTCTGGAGCTCTGGTCCTTTGCAAAATAAGTAGACTATGAAAGAAAAAAGAAAGTGGTCTAGGCTGGGACTGTCTTGCCCAGTGGTTGGAACAGACCTCTTAGTGATGAGGAGATGCTCATGGACAGGACTACAAACCCAGCACCACACATGTGGTCCTGCCGTGTCTGAGTCCCTGTGGGGACATACCCCTTACCTGCTCTCTGGGCCAGACCCCCCAAGGCAATGGGTAATTTAAATATCTTTGAGGGCCTTAAACATTGGGATATGAACGCTTCCCACAGTTGTTATTGCTCTAGACAGTGAGAAGACATTGCTTTTATCAGGAGCAAGCTACTAAAATAGTACAGAAGAAAAAAGGTTGACATACTACAGAGGAGAGAGAAGAAAGTCAATACCATGAGGTCAGGGACAAGTGCAGAAGAAATAAAGAAAATTAGGAACAGTTTCAGAACATTAAATTTGCAAATACAAGAAAATGTGAGATCAACTATGGTGAAAGCCCGGAGTGGTGAAAACTGGTATATACAGAGATCAATAAAACAGGCCCAGCTATTGAGATTTTGACTGATCAGCTGTGAAAAGTAGCTTTAGTGAATACCCAGGTGGTTCCATCTCCTCAAAACAATGAGGACACTGCCCACTATGGGGGTCTCTCCCTGTGGTCCCTCCTGGCCACAAGCCTGCATTAGCTTCTTGTCTTCAAGGAGAAGTTAAAGGCTTGTTGAAACACTCATCCTTAGCAGCATGCTCTGCTGTGTGGCCAGGAGCATATGTGGGAGGTTTTCTGCAACTTACCTTGATTTTTTTTCTTGTTAAAATTCTGGCTTTCTGAAGGCCATGCCTTTCACCTGCTCCAGCACTCATCATGGAGGATGCAGTGGGGACCAGGAGAGAAGGCTGACCAGGTTGAATAATCAATATATACACAGAAGTAAAAGGGTCAGCACAGTGCAGTGCCATGTATTTCTCTCTCCTGCTTAATATTTGATCCCTGCAGTTAAGAAACACCACTATCTGATTTAATGTCATGCTACATGCCACAGCGTGACGCTGCTGACCCAGCCTGACATGAGAGGCCATAAAAGGACACTTTGACAGGATGATTATTTTCAAAAGGGTTTTAAAGTGTGATTACAGAAACTTCAAATTTCAAAAGCTGGGAGCCTATCAAAGATGTTCTCAGTTTGTTCATACATATCTATAACTTCAAAGAGAGGTTGAGAGGGCTCACATCCCTTCCTGCTTGAATACTGGCCAAAATTGCCTAGTTAACTTAAATTACCTCCTGGAAGTGATCACGGCAGGGTTTTCTGCTTTTGTCCAACAAGAGGTTCTTAAGCAATTCTTACAAAGCTGGACCCAAGTTTCTTTCCCTGTGTGTCCTACAAATGGGTCACATTGTCATCGAGGGATTCTGAGGGAGCTCCTTGCACTGCCTGCTTCATCTGGAAGACTGCACATATTGCTGCCAAAATTAACCCCCCTCAGCAAAGGCCAGGCCTATGTTAGGAACTGAACAGGCCACAGATCTCCACCTTATCATTATTTATTTGTTAAAGCAAAGGGCCCTTAAGAAATATATATGGAAAATATAGTCCTCATGATGAAGACAAAAGTTGATCATATTAAAAGAATATACACTTGTCTCTTCTTCACCCCTCCCTTTTTCCATATTTCCTGTTTTTTCATAGAATCATAGAATTGTTTAGGTTGGAAAAGACCTTTCAGATCCTCAGGTCCTACCATTAACCCAACACTGCCAAGCCCACCACTAAACCGTGTCTCTAAGCACCACATCCATACATCTTTTAAATACCCCCAGGGACAGTGACTCCACCACATCTCTGGGCAGCCTGTTCCAATGCTTGACAACCCTTTCAGTGAAGAAAATTTTCCTAATATCCACTCTAAACCTCCCCTGTGCAACTTGAGACCATTTCTTCTTGTAACCCTTTAACAAGATAAAATAAGGATGGAGAGGAAATAAGGAAGAAAATTTAGGTGAAGAATGGAAATGGAAAATAGTGCTGATTTGTCTATAGGTTCTCTTGTAAAAACATAAAACTTGAGGAAAATCGATGAGTGCATTTTTTATCAATTTCCCGTGAAACAATGATTCTCTTCCTACTGCTACCGTAGAAAACCCTTTTGTCAGTCAAGCTCCTCCTGAAAGTTACTCCTGACATTAAGGACTTCAGAGGTCCTCCAGGTGTTGCCAGCTCTCTCTCTGCTCAGCATCTTGAACTGTCTTGCACACTCCCTTGCACAGCAAGAAGCACTCTCCTCTCCCTGTGAACTCTTGTACTGTGCCACCTTTCCCCTCTCTAGAACTGCTCATACTTTGCATTTCTGAAATAGAGGATTTTAGCCAGTTTTCCACCATGCCTTTTCTCTTCACTAACCTGATGTGCATTAGTACCATGATGGAGGCAGCACAAATTCCTGGAAAACCTTATCAGTAATTTCTTTTTCTTTTGCTCGCTCTCCTTCCCAGTCTCTCACACCTGCCCTCTCTCCCCCAATTTGCTCAATCCCTTCCTCTCCTACCTTTCAGGGAAGGCCAGAGAATTCAAGTGGGAAATTGCACTGAAGGTAGGACTTCTGGAATCTTGGCAAATATGTCAATAACAATGCAGCTTTTCACAAAGCCTTTCATCCTCCCTGCCAAACTGGTTGCAAAAGTCCCAATTTTTTATTAGTCGGGGTTTTAAAAGACACACATAATAGCTTGACCTTCTGTGCATTCACTTTCTGTGCCTAATCCTAAAAGGATTGCTAGCAGCTTGGGCAGGACTCTGCTGGCACAGAGGCATCCTCTCTCTCCAATTAAATGGGTGGGATGTTGTTCACTGCTCTGAGACTTTAAGCATAGAGAATATTATTGGCTCTGTTTGGTTCATTTTCTCCCTAGTAAGTTACTGTCTTGACACTAAAAACCCTACCTCTGACACTCTGGTAGCTGCCAAGGTCTTCCTGGATAACACAATGGTAAACCAGAATGAAGTTTAAACAATTGGTTTTTTTGCCCTCCTTTTGTCAGTGCTTTGTAATATCTCCAGTCTACTGATGTAGTGAGCCTGGTCAATAGCCGTCCTTTAAGTGTGAAATAAACCTTTTTCAAGTTTACTTGGAGTAAAAAGCTGAGTTTCTGGATTTACTCTAGAAGTTTCAAAGACTAATTAGTGCTAGTATGTCACCACTGTCTGTGGATGAACCTCAAAGTAACAGGAGAAAAATGCTGTGATGCCATGTTGGTTGCTGAATAGTGGCTGTATGGCCTTGGACCATTCTCATTTCCAGGGCCATACGAGGAAAAGTGTCAGCAAAACCAAACTCACCCAGCTCAAATAATCCTATAGAGCAACACTGTTCTGGGCCAGATGGGGGGCTGTTTTAGGGGGCAGAAAAAGCTGCCAACCAACCAGGCAACTAGCCAGCCAATCAACCCCACCACGGCCAATGAGGCTCATTACATTTACTTATCAAGCATGGTTTGGTCAGCAGGTGGGTGTAAAGAGCCAGAAAGTAGACCAAAGTTATGCTGCTTGTTGGCTATGGTAGCAGGAGTGTTTGTATTTTAAAAATAATGAAGCTAGTTCAAAGCTGGTCCAGATGCATGTCCCCCTTGCTGTCACCAAAAAATTAGAAATTGCTGAGCTGATAACATACTTCTGATTGAAGACTGACTGAGAGCAGAGCTTCGCCTTACCCCACACCAGCATTACTGACACCTGTGTTACTGATTTCTTCTACCCTTTTGTGAAAGCAGATAAAACATACAATAATTGCAGTCTACAGGTCTGTAATTGGGAGGACTGAAAGGAGAAATTGGAGCAAATTAAATGAAAAGGTTCATTTTTCTTAGACACAAAAAGAAATAATAAGTACGTGAGTGTCTGTTTTTCATAAAAAGTCATTTACAGCTCTTTCAAGAAAGGATGTGTGTGAGCAAGACACACACGTATATAATAGAGACAAATTAAACTCCCCAGAGTCAATGGTGGCTCTGCACACCGTTGCAATACAAAGGAGAAATACCTGGAGACACACACGATTAGACCCTGTTTGTAGAAGCCATACCACTTGAAGTCTCATAGGTTTGAGTACCTAATTCTCTCAAAATCCTTCCAAAATCACAGCCTAAATGAGGGAACAGAGTTTTCTTCACAGCCTTTTTGGCTCAGTGAAATTTTCTGCTCCAGATATCCAGCAGCCAAGCCCAGCACAGACCTTTCTCATCTGCCCCTCAGTAGGTGACACGTGTGCTGTCACACGTGTTGTTGTGTTGGCCAGTGACATCAGCACCATATCAGTCGCCAAGGCGATTACTTCAGTGCCTGTCTCTACCTTTTATTAAAGGCCAGACCTTCCATTACCTTGCTGACTTTTCAGAGAGAAAAGGTCTTTCCAGACTGCAATGGCAATTCCTTGTATTTCAGCCCATGCCTGATGAAGCCCAGTTGTTCCGGACAGGTTTGGCTCTGCAGAGGCTGGTTTGCTGCAACAGGCTCCATGAGTGAGCATGAGTCCTTCCCACCACTCTGCCTTTGTTTGGAGAAAATTCTCCAAACTGCAAATTCTCTTGCAAACTCCTTTCATGGTGCCTGGCTGGCAGGAAAGCACAGCTTGGCTCCTGCATCCTTGGACACAATGGGGGATAGAAGGACCAGGGGATGGTTGCTTCAGTTGCTTTCTGTGTCATCAGGACTAAGTTTAAGGTTTCCTTAAGTGAGGAGAAAAACGAGGCACAACAGAAAACAGAGAAAGTTCCACCAACCTTCTGCACAATGAGTATTTTTGTTGCATCCTTTTCCATATTTTTAAGCTTTCCGTGTCTGGGTGTCAGCTGGAGGCTGTGCCAGGATCTGGTAGAGGAAACATACCTACCCAAACTCCCTTGGGTAGGACAAATGCCCAGAAGTCTCTGGGAGAATGACACTAAAATACTCTGCCATAGATCTTCCACTTGGTTCTTCCTCATTTCATTGTTTGGATCTTTTTTTTTTTAATAGTCTTTTGATTTAAATATATCTTCTTGGAAACCTTATTATGGATCTCTCCATTCTTTATGAAATCTGATTTCTAACTGTGCTATGGTTAGGAATAATTGCAATAACTGTAACAACTGAGTAACAAGGTTTTGGAAATACCTTTAATACTTTCAGACTTGAAGAAGCAACAGCTAGGAAGCCACACTCCAGCTCACGGCTTCTTCTGAGGAGCTCAAATAACAGATCTTTTTAACATTATTTCTTATTAGCACTTTCACCTGTGTTCCTTTAATTGTTGTGAAGATACAGGGTGCCTGACAGAGACATTGAGAATAGCCTACCAAGAGTGTGCAATGTTAATGATGCACAGAGGGGTGTCTCCATGAGGTGCAAACTCCCCTTGGGGCAAAGTGGCTGTTGCAGGAAGATTCAGGTCATCTTTCTTCACTGGGCACATGCAGCAGCTGCAGAGACCCAGAACATCCTGTTGGTCTGTTGTTGCTCATGTTGCTAACAAGTATATTTATTTATTTCTGGCTGTTTCATTTCTCGGCATTCAGCTGTGCAACCACAAGAAAAACAGTAAATCAAAGACACACACAAATCTCCATCTTTTTAGACTGTGAATGTGTTGAGTGCTGGGTTTTATCAAGGAGAAAGAACATAGGCTCTGAGGGTCAGAAAGATCAACAATCCTGAAAGGATCAACAATCCTGTGACACTCGAGTGTCTATTGCATGGGCTGAAATCCACCATATGAACCTCAGAGAAGATCAGAGCTAGAAGAGCGTCCCATCAAAACCTTATACAAGGGATGCAGCAAGGAGAGGACTGGACCAGGGGATCTGAACAGGGTGTTCCACATGCGGACAGTGTGAAAGAAACAATGAAGTTCTTTCACTGAAAAAGACTTGCACAAAGGTTTGTGCAAGGTAATGCCCCTGGGAAGAGGAAGAATCATAGAATCATAGAATCTTTAAGCTTGGAAAAAACCTCTAAGATCATCAAGTCCAACCACCAACCAACACCCCCAGGCCTCCTAAACCATGCCCTGAAGTGCCATGTCTACATGTTTTCTGAACACCTCCAGGGATGGTGACTCTACCGCCTCTCTGGGCAGCCTGTTCCAGTGCCTGACCACTCTTTCAGTGAAGAAATTTCTCCTAATATCCAATCTAAACCTCCCCTGGTGCAGCTTGAGGCCATTTTCTCTCATCCTATGGCTTGTTAATTGGGAGAAGAGACCAATACCCACCTTGCTACAAACTCCTTTTGGGTAGTTGTAGAGAGCAATAAGGTCTCCCCTCAACCTCCTCTTCCCTCAACCTCTCCTCATCACACTTGTTCTCCAGACCCTTCCCCAGCTCCGTTGCCCTTCTCTGGACACGCTCCAGCACCTCCATGTCCTTCTTGTCCTGAGGGGCCCAAAACTGAACACAGCATTTGAGGTGTGGCCTCACCAGTGCCGAGCACAGGGGCACCATCCCTGCCCTGCTCCTGCTGGCCACACTGTTCCTGATACAAGCCAGGATGCCGTTGGCCTCCTTGTCCACCTGGGCACACTGCTGGCTCGTGTCCAGCTGGCTGTCAGCCAGCACCCCCAGGTCCTTCTCCACCGAGCAGCTTTCCAGCCACTCTTCCCCAAGCCTGTAGCGTTGCCTGGGGTTGCTGTGACCCAAGTGCAGGACCCAACACTTGGCCTTGTTAAACCTCACACAATTGACCTCAGCCCATGGATCCAGCCTGTCCAGATCCCCCTGCAGAGCCTTCCTACCCTCGAGCAGATCGACACTCCTGCCCAGCTTGGTGTCGTCTGCAAACTTACTGAGGGTGCACGTGATCCCCTCGTCCAGATCATTGCTAAAGATATTAAACAAGACTGGCCCCAACACTGAGCCCTGTGGAACACCACTCGTGACCGGCCGCCAACTGGATTTAGCTCCGTTCACCAGAAGTCTCTGGGCTCGACCATCCAGCCAGTTTTTTACCCAGTGAAGAGTAGGACTGTCTAAGCCATGAGCCGCCAGCTTCTCTGGGAGGATGCTGTGGGAGACTGTGTCAAAGGCTTTCCTAACGTCCAGGTAGACAACAGCCACAGCCTTTCCCTCATCTACTAATTGGGTCACCTGGTCATAGAAGGAGATCAGGTTGGTCAGGCAGGACCTGCCTTTCATGAAGCCATGCTGGTTGGGCCTGAGATTACATTCAAATTAAAGAAATAGGATAATGCAATGCTACCTGAAAAAACATCAAGCCTACATCCAGGAAGCACAGGAGTTCCCATCAGTGTTTGCTTTGCTTTTGCTAGGCTGCACTCCATAATTTTGCCATGAGAGATTATCTGCAGTTCATTTTAACTGAGATATCGGAGCTATTTTTGGCTTTGCAGTTTTAAAGATTCTTGTCGCTTGGCTCCAAGCAGGCTTTAAAACCGAGTACCTAGGGATCTTAAGCAAACAAATAACAGGGCCTTTTCTGCAAGTCATGCTGCCTGCATTACAGACCCATCACATTTAATGTGTCAGTCAGGCATTTAGGATCTGCTTTCCCCATCAACAGCATATACTGCTGGCGTAAAAGTCAAGCGTAAGTTGAAGTCACGATTGTATGCTATATATTATAGTTATGAAACAGACTCTGCACTCCCCTTGCTAAATGTTTATCAAACATTCTAGTTCCTCATAATACTGAATATGGATTTTTCTTCTTAAGCTCTGGGTCATTAATGCAGAAGGGAAGACCAGGTGTACCATGTTAATTGTGTGGCAGAGGGATGCAACAGGGTTTTTTGTCACTTGGAAATACCAAACGATTCAAGTCAGAAGGAATCATTGAAGTTTCTGTGCTAAATGACTACCCAAAAAGCAGACACTGAAACAAATTCACATTGACTGGAAGGATTAATCTCTTCTAGTGTATCTGCCTAAAGGGAGGTGTTCCACCTAAGCTGGACACTCAGCTTTCCTCCATGGCTATTGATCTCTTGTATCTTAGATACACTTGCCTTCAGGCATGATCAGTTGCCTTTAGGATAAGCCCATCTCTCTCCAGGGACTACTGAAGGAGCCTGGGGCTTGAAATAGGTGCTCAACTTTACAACAGCAAAAATTAACAGAGAGAAATTATGGACCTACTCCCAGGCAAGCAGCCAGTTGCCAGAAATAGAAAGGGACCACTGGTCACAGAACCCAGGCTCCGGCCCCACAGGACTCCACGTCACACAGAGCTCAGTTTTCAGATAAATTAGTCACTGACTCTGCCTCTTCCTACTCTTCAGTTCACTCATTTTGCGAATGAGCCCAAGTTCCCTTTTGATTCTTTGTTTTCAAATGTCCTCTGCTTGTACTGAAAATATGCCTAACAAAAAGGGAAACTATTCACTTTGGGATGATGGCAAAGTTTGAATCATTAAAAAAAAATAATAATCAGGGTACAATTATTTTTTTTGGCACACTCTTTGCTGTGTGTTCAGACTTCCACATTTAAAAACCTATTTTTGACATCTTTTTCACATTTGAATATCTTCGAGTTCTGTAGTTGGGCCTCTGATATCTCAGCCAAAGCCCACTGAATTTACTGGAATGTTTGCATTTGCATTTGCTGGCTCTCCATATGCAGTCATAGGAGTGATACAACCACACAGGCAGCGAACATCTCACCGAAACCCCCATCATCAATTTCCTTCTTCAGGTCTCTGGATGGGAACCACAGAAACACAACACTTCCTACTGGGTTAATGTTCCCCATGCCCAGAATAATCTTTTTTTTTTTTTTCCCCAGCCTGCCATAATGTGGTTAGCTATAGCTTACTCATTGTCAAGCCTGCCAGTATCATAGTGGAGCCAAATGATCCTCAAATTGCAAACCTGCCTGTGTGTTCCAGCAGGAAAACCTGCATTGGGCCAGATGCTATCTGTTTGCTGAGATGCCAAAGTCATCTGAGATGATGTAGGAAATGGTGTGCAGCTGAGAACACCACTGCAGACCAGGGCAGAGGAGTGAGGAGGCTGGTGGAGTTCATCGTGGCTGGGGTTGAAGTGCACCACAGAATCAAAAGATGTCAAGCTGAGAACGAAACCGAGATAAATGGAAGAGTGGCTGAAATTTCAGCGAAGACTTCAGTGTGGAAGGGCAGCTGGAACCAGGATATTTTAAAATTTTCTCTCATACCTTTGTCTTTTTGTGCTCAGTCTCTTCAGAGTAGAAGACTTTTTTTTTTACTTCTAGCCAGGAAGACAATAATTCTGCACTATTTTCAAGATTTTCTTAAAAGCCAGGCTCTGTAACAGATCTCAGGCTAAGAGAGCAGCATGATTAAGTGTTCTTTCCCCTATCACTGGACATGGAAGAGCATTTGGAGGACAGAGACCGCTGCTGATCTCCATGTGAACACCTGTGGGGGGAGTGTGAGAGTTTGATTATTTGAAAGTAAGAAGGAAATTTTATGTTAATTAACGTGGAAGAGTTTCTAATGTGAACAAGTTAAGATTTGCTAAGAAAAATTAGAGTTGATTAAATAAAATCCAGTAAGAGGAAATTCAGTGCCAGGAATCTACTAAATTACTAGGACTCTCTTACCTCTGTACCACCTTTATTAACCACCTGAAAACAAAATGAAGTAAACAACTTTCATTCATTCAGTGGGATGAGGACATTGGCAAGGGGCATCTCCCTTTTATAATGATTACCTGTTTCATTTAGCGACTTCAGCTGTGTGACAGCGTGACAGGGTGTTCGTGGCAATAGGTGTTGTTAGCATTCCTGGTTTTGCCAGAGGACACTTTTCTTGTACAGAGTAGTTACATGATGGCTCGCTAATTGTTTACTGGCTTTGATCCTTTCTAAAGGCGTATTTCAGTAAATACAGCAGGTTTTTACCTGCTGGCTCCTTTCACAGGTTGTTAGTGGAGGTCCTGTGGGATGGTGGGGAGGAAGGGGCAGAGGCAGCCAGGAGCACTCCTTGTTTTCTGTGGCTGATGGTGCCAAACACAGCAGGCAGGATAACACCAAAGAAAAACCCATGGGTAGTTTCTTAAATAGGCACTCATCTTGCCACAGAGATTTTAGGTCACCCTTGACTCCTCTCTGCGAGCTGAAAGTCATGAGTAATTTAGAGCAGGTTGGATGGGGCTGTAATAAAGATGCAGTATGGAGACATCAACATATCATCCTTCTCCATGGGTCGCAGACAGGGGAAGCAGTGTACAAGCCAGTGCAATGTCTCTCAAGAGCCCCATTTCTGCTGTAGCTTGGACTGGTGTGGGACCCCCCATCCCAAAGCCCTGTTGCTCTTTAAACTCACCAAACTGTAGCTGTGACGATTCCAGCTTGCTTTACAGTTTTAGCAGAGGAGTAGGGAGGGTGTTAGGGTTTCCTCAGTGCTGCTGCTCTCCTTTCATGCAAATTGTAGTCCAATTTCTCTCTCACTTTGGCCTGAGTCTAGCTTGGCATGTCAGCCCTTCTACAGTTGAACACATAAAAGCAGCCTTCAGCACCAGGATTTTCCTCAAATAACCATATGCCACACTGGCATGACTGCACGGTAGGTTAAAGTCTCGTCTCCCCTGATTCATCTCAGAGCATGGTGGGGATCCATCCTGTAACTTACACTTAAATCCTCCTGCAATTTCCTCTCAGGTAGGAAAAGAAAACGTTAAGATGATGGACGTCTTGATGTTTTTCTGTGATGGCACTTCTCAAAGGGGGTGATTTGCAAGAAGCTGCCTTCCCATGAGGTGGGACATCTGTTCCTGGAGCTGAACTGGTGAGGAGACACAGCTGGCTTCATCTCCACAGCCATCCGATGATGTGGTTAAAGTGCCATAGTAAGAATATTTACAAACCACATCTGTTTAAAAAGGATAATGTGGCTAGGCTCCATCACCCGGGAAATTCAGAACACAGCTGTATTTTAGAAGTATTTCTCAAAGAATTATAGATGAAGTATTTACTATGATTTAAAAAGAGAAGCTTCATTTAAAAAAGAAAATACAATTCCATTATTCTCCAGCTGTGCTCAGGATTTTTCCCCTCAGTCTTCCAGCACCAGGGGCTTTACTTGCAAGGAGAAGAGTTATCTGACTTCACCCCCTTTGGCAAGTTAACTTTGCTCTAGTCCTACTTAGCTTAATGCTTTTGCTGCTCTTTTTATAGCCTCACTTTATTCTCACATTCTCAAACATCTTTTTCTTAGGGCCTCCAGAACAAACAGCTCTGTGCTCTGATTGTTCATGTTGCTTGTGTTGTTGCAGATAAGTGCGCTAGCAAATTGCCAATAAATTCTGAATTACAGATTATTTCTGTTTTCTTTTCTGAATTTCTGCACTACAGAGAGCAGCTGGATATGAATTTTTGTTTCTGAGTTTTTCCTGGGATGAAACACAAGTCAGAATCCATCCACGCTAGAGAATAAAATTGTTTGTTTTGCCTCGGGTGGAAATCAAAAGCAGTATTTGTTCAATCTTGGAGATATTTATAGGGACTAACTTCAAAGCTCTGGATACGCAGAGCAATTAGACAGAAAACTATATGTGTGTTATATGATCACTGCTCTACAATAATATTAAATTAAAAAAAAAATCTCATTTATATTTGCTAAACAAAAACAAAACCAAAAAGACTTCCAATAAGCATCTCTTTCATCTTCACTATAGGAAACTTCCAGGTAGCAAAGCACAATGAGTTTCACCGCAGTGCCTCATTAGTACCAAGCTTACAAATACAAAAGAGTTTTAGGAAAAGGAATAGATAAAACACATTGCCATTTCTTTTAAAGTTGCTGCCTGCCTTCTGGTTTCTGAATGAGTGCTGGGAGTCTGCTGACAATCTAGCCTGATAAAGGGATTGGATTTTGCCGAGGTTTTAATAATCCTAATTCAATAATTTCAACAACACAAAATGAGCTTCTGATGATCTCTTTAACTACTTAATGATCTTGTTTGTTTGGTCTTGCTTAAGACCATATTAGTTTCATTTTAATTCAATAATCAACATGAACTGATGTATGACATATAATGATAAATTACTCCTAGACCATGGAATTGAATTCTGATAGATTATCCTGTGCATCGCTTGAGCATTTTCCTGGCCTTGGCATAAGCTGTGTGGGTGGGAAGGCGATGGAGTATATGCAACACACACCCGGGCGCATTGCATGAGCCACAACAACAGAAACCAGCTGTGAGCTTTTCAGGGACAACGTGGTTTTGCTATGGCAATACCAAAAAGCAAAGGGAATCCTCCCCCTGCCCCCCCTTTTTTTTTTAAATTGCTAAAAAAGATTAACTTGGAGGCCTTTGTGATCATTGTGCAATTTCTTTGAGCTTCTTTATCCTCAACCAAACCGTGATATGCTGTGGTGAAGTTCAGCTAGGGCAGTCATGCTGGTTGAAAAATGGGGTTTATCTTTCAAGGACTTCTTTTTCCCCACAACTTTGTGATGTCTTAACCTTTTTTACAGAGACAAAAGGAGAGGAGACATTCTTGTGAAAATGGACACTGGGAAGTGGTTGCTTTCCAAAGCCTCTTGTTTTCTCAAATTAACTTAGCCACCTCTTCTAAAAAAGTGAGGATTTCTTTTTTAATTGATTGATTTTTTAAAATCTTTTTTCCTCTTATGAAAAAAATACCATTTTTTACCTAAATGGAAATAGCTGGTAACCTTCATTTGCATCATATTATCATTCTTCTGTCAAGACATACAGGAAGCAAGAAACGTAAGAATTAAAATAATCGTACAACTCTACACATTAACTTTTTAGTGCTGAGGCTTTGGTTAGTTCAGAGTTTCAGGTGAAGACCCACTTAAAGATAAGAAAAAGCCCCATTCCCTTGAGACTTCAAGGGAGTGTGTAAGAGCAAGCAATGTAGGTAAGTTGTCAGTGCTTCTCAGTTGTCAAATACTGGGAAAACAAAAAGAGAAATCAGACATCTGAAATTGTGGTTCCTTTTGCTGCTTTTCAGCTGTGGTGCGGAGAATTCTAATGCACCATTTGGGAAATCTAGAATCCCGTAAGGGAGGAAAAGAAAAGATGACGTTACAGTTGTATGTACGGATGATGTGAAAACGATATTTCGTCCTTCTTTGATGATTTATGTGCATGCAAATCAGAATTCTGCTCTTCACACTGTATTGCCAGAAATCGCAATTATGTCACTGCCGCAACTAGAAACAATAATTAAAGACAAATGTGTTTTAATGCTTTTTTTCCTTATATTTTCTTGAAACATATGGCATATGAATTGTAATCAGGTACCTATTGTTGTTGGAAGTAGTTACAATTTGTGTACACAGTATGCAGTCGCCACTACCAATATTTATCTGAAAACTTGAAACCGAAATACTGCATGAAAACCATTTAACTAAAACAGCAAGGCATGCTGTTATTCAGTGGTAGAATTATGAAAACAATGGATTTTTCCATTTGTTTGGCTGTTTCACTGTTCAATATTTTGAGTGTATCAGATTGATTGAAAACTTTTTAAATAATTGAATTAAAATCCCTCTTTAAAATAATTCCAAATTATATATTTAATTATCTGGTTTTTCTGAATCCAGACTAATGCTTCCTTCTGATTGAAAGCAAATTTTAATGTTTTTATCACACAAGTGAAAAGACAATTTCAAAACAAAAACATTAGAAAAGCAGAAAAATCAAAACATTTAATTTAGTTTGTCAAAACCAAATTTCTCTTTCATGGTGCAGACCTATTTTCAGACTTCATCTGGCATGAGAAGTTTGACAAAATGTTACAAATTTGCAAAATACCATTGCTATCTACATGTATTACTGAAAACTAGTTAATTTAAAAATGATTCCCGCATTAATTATAATTTCCTGGTGAAATTATTTTTCATGAACAGTTTTGCTGACGAGTGTGTCCCTTTCTCAGCAGTACTAGATGCAAAACTTGTGAGCTTGCCAGAATGGTTTTTGTCCTGCAAATGCTTGTTGTGAGCTGTTTGCACCCTACTTGCCTGCACGTGATCTCTGAATTTCTCGTTCCAGTTGTACGGCTGCTCACTGAAGCTGCGTGGCTGCACATCTCACATGCAAAGTGATTTCACACAGGCTTTATATTTATATAAAGTGAATTCTGAGAGGACATTCGTCTCGTCCTGGGGGACACGCCCATCCCTCTCCACTGGCACAGAGTGCAGAGGGCACAGCCAAGGTGAACATCTTGGGGAAGTGCTAACTTTGAGATTGCAAAATTAGGTGACATGAATCGCATTGTGAGTTATTCCAAGTGCGAATCCACATAGTCCTATGGGTGGAAATCTATGCACTTGTTTCCATTGAAATGCTTATAAATTTACTTGATTTTCTTCAGTGTATAATTGGATGGGGTTTGTCCCTGTGACACCAACCAGACTAAAGCACACGTGTCCTCGCATGCTGTTAAACTCAGATTGAAGGCTTGGCCAGGACTGTAATCTAATATATGCAGGGGAGTTTTGCACCTGAATCCATAGGACAAGAGACATTATATTCATTTTCCATTGGATTTAACCCTCTGGATTTTCAGTTCCTACTGCTTAAATCCAAATCCCCATTAAAAAAAGAGTAAGTGATTTTTTTTTCCCTTCTTTTTTTTTTTTTTTTTTTTTTTAATCTAAGACATGGTTGAAAACTTATGTGCTCATAAGCGGAACCAACAGAAGAGAAGTGGTACCAACAGCTTATGATGTCTGATACCTCTCAACTTTGGCCTAAAGAAAGCAGAGTTGGAGCAGCTCTCCACCAGCTCTCAGGCTCTGCAAAGGAGAGTCTTTTCCTAAAGAAACTCTTCCTTAATGTTTTTGCTTTCATGTTGAAACAGCAGTCCTAGAAACCCTTTGCTTTTATGCTCTTGGGCAGGTTTTTCATGAGATTCAGCTCTCCCCATGCTGGCTAAAGACGTACATTTTGTAACAAACAAAGAAGTCACAGGGAGCACTGCCTGCATTCCTTTTTCTTAAAACTTTCCCTTATTGAGAAAGCAAATAGAAAGCATAAAGGCTATTTCCCTTGAGCAGACTGCAATCATTGTTACAAGCTGTGGTTTTGTGCAAGCCCTGGTAAATAGGCAGGGGTAGCTATCGCTTGCAGGATTTTGGTTTTAATCGTTCACTGTGCAACAGATGTAGATACATTTGTCTGGAAAGAGAATTTTCACACAAATTCAGCAACCTGCTTTGTGCCTCTGGGATGTCTAAATATAAACATAGTAGCATAGGCTTCACTTAATTTTCTCCGTGCGTGCATGTGCTTAAAGTGTGCTTATTATAGAAACTGATTACAGAAATAAAGGTCAACATGACCCTCTGGCTTGGAAAAGCGAAGTCACCAGAAAAAGCAAAACACGTTCCTGTGGTCGGGGCAGGAGAAGTGACATGTTGCAGGGGTGAATTGATACATATTTCTCAAGGGAATTTGGGGATACTTTCTGCTTTTGACATTGTCCTGAAGCCAGAATAGCATGTCTCTGCTGCCCTCAGCTCTGCCTGCACTCCTGTTCCTCCAGGAAGGAGTTGCAGGTGCTCCAGACTGGAGAGCAAGTGTTGTTCCATATGGGCTGCAAATTCACGTAAGCTTTGCTGCTAACACCCCGAGGCAGCAAACCTCTCACAATGCTGTAAGCTGTCGTGGCCTCAACAGCATTGAGACTGCTGTGGTCGCTACCTGGCCCGGGGAGCTCTAGGAAGATCACCCATGGCACTTCTGTCTGTTTGCCCATAGCCGCCTTCTTTTGCTCCTTCAGGAGAAGCAAGCGGGAGCAATGTGTGGAGTGTGCAGCCCAGCTGTGGTGCTGCTCTGCTCCACCACTGCCACTGGCTGTGTCCGAATAAAGTGTGGGCAAGGCTTCAGGGAAACAGAAGGGCTTCTCTAAGCCTTACATCCTCTGCTATCAGGCAAAGAGAAGGGCCTGTGGAGGTGATGCACCTAGAGAACAAGTAATTACCCTCAACTCCACCTTTACCAGCCCAGTCGTCCTTTATTCCATCTACACAATCTGGTTTTTTTTTTTAACTTCTTTATTAATTGGAACAAATCTTGGACCTTTTCCATTTTACTTTCCTACAGCACTGCAGAAACACTGGAGGCCACAGGGACCAAGTCCAAAGCCTGTTAATACCAACTCAAAAGCTGCCAAAGGGCTTTAGATCAGAAACCCTGTTTCCAAGGATTATCTCATTTGGTAGCCAGGCCATCTAGATGAAATCACCCTAGATACAGCCTAGCTGCTCTAACATTTGACCAACTCTGGACTCCTTCACATGCTAAAGAGTAGGTCAGAATTTGCATCAAAATCCCTTTTTAAGGTCAGCAAATACACAGAACAATTTAAATGACTTAAATTCATAGAACAGGGCCAGAATCCATGAAATATTTATGAGCATCATATGTCTTTGCGTGGGGGCCAGCCCTCGCACATTATCCCAAAATCAAAGTCAGAGCATAACCTTTTAGAGTGTTTAATTTGGGCCACAAAGACATAATGGTCAGTGTCATGTTGATGATCAGTGTAGGGTTTATTGCAGTTGGTTTAATTAAGAACTGATTAATAAAAGAGAGTGGAAAATTCCTTCAATTGATGGGTTTCACCAGATAAGACTACGTATCATATAATTTTCTTTGCTGTTCTCTATTTCTGTTCTTCCCATTTTCTTCCTCTTCTATTACCTCTATAAAGTGTTATTAGAATTGGCTTCTTTTTGTGGTTCTGCTCTGCCAGAATTGTGGAGACAAAAATGACCTTACACTTTCTCTGAAAAGAAGAGGAACATGAGATTAATGCTGCTTTCCTGTGCTCAGTTTATGGAAACAGCATCAGAGTCTCACTGCATCAGAGATTATAAAGAACTACTTGTAACACTGAAAAGTGTTGTAAAATATCTTGTATAGCATAATGAAAGGCTCAAAACCTCTTATTTTTCAGATGCTGGATTTTGTTTTGTTTTGAGAAATATTCTATTTCTTCTTCTCTGATAACTTAATGAGCATTGGGCCAGACTTTGAAACCAAAGGTTTATCCCAGTGTGAGACCAACACAAGAGTAAGATGCACACCTGAGTATCTATTCACCACAGCAGTGCAAGTCTGCTCTGCTCTGGTTCACACCTGATTTACACTGGTGTAGGAATCAAGCTACAGCTGTATTTCAGAGAACATACAGATGCATCTCTAGCTGCTGTGGACTGATGCAGCTACATAATGCAGACCGAGTGAAGGTGATTTAGTTGCACGGTCCTCTAAAGTGTGTCTTGAGTATGCCAAATGATAAAGGTCTTAATTCTTTACTTCTTTTTGTATTCGTATCCGGAGCCAGGGCAACTGTCTCATCATTCCTGACAATTTGTTCCCATTACATGCCTTAGAAATTATACAGATGGAAATGAGGTGTTCACTTCAATTTGTATAGGCACAGGCACTGGTAATATGAGGGACATGATAATACATATGGATAGAGTGATCTTTTGTAGAGGTACTTCAGCTATATACCAGTAAACCCCAGAAGAGAATAGCTGGTCTAGAAAAGCAAGCCTTTATTGCACAGAGCGTGATGAATGCCACAATCATCTGGTGTGGAAAGCTGCATATCACTTGTATAGTTTACAGACTAAGTCAAGACGATATAGCCATTGTAGTTCAGCTGCACTGAGTGGCATATATGATAGTATAAAATGTGACAGCATATTCAGTCACCTGGGGATTCCCAGCTAAAACAGGCAGGCATGATGAAGACCAGAGTTGAATAGAGAAGCCTTCAGCACATGCAAGACTGAGCCGCCATATTTCTTATTCCACATTAGAGACTCCTGGAAAGCCTTCTGTAGGAAGAGTCTTGAACATCTAGATGTATCTGCATTTGTTTTGATATCCACACCACAATTATTCTGATGTAGGTGGGAGATGCTAAATCCTGTTTCAGAGTCAGGATGGGATCTATCGGGATACAAGAAACTTCTGTTACTGCCTTCCCATTATAGCAGGAGATTAGAGGGAGGAAAGGTGATCTGTTCCCTTCCCTTTTTCTTGAGCAGTCTGGGTGCTCTGTCTGCTCCCAGATCAATCCAGAGGAGTTGTTTCATGTCAGACTTTTGCAGTTACCCCACAAAGAGTGTGCAGAGTAAGACAGAAGGGAAAAAACCCCAAGCCCCAAAAGGTAGATGTCATACCACTGCAGTTTGCATGTGTGAAGGTAAGTCTTCAAAAGGGTTATCTGGTCTCTCTGTAATAGATGGAGAGAGATCTGATCCCTCCTAAGGTGCAGGCCGTGCCCTGGAGGTGCCTCTCTGCCCTCTGACCACTGAGAAGCATAGATGGCCAATTGGACAATACAGTTATTTTAACAGAGAGCCAGTCAGCTGTCTTGACCCACATTGCATGTCCCTTCTCCTCACTGGTGGGTGAAAATCCATAGGCAGCTGTCATTCCTGTTTATAGTATTTGTGGAGAATTGTCAGCTGCCCTGTGATGATGATTTTCCACCTGCCTTGTTGAGCTCATGCAGAATAAACAAAGTATAATCAGGGCCTAGAATTCAATAAAAAAACAGACTGACACTCTGCAAGATGCACTGACTTGGCATTCTGCAGATATGACCTTTCGAAAGTTAATGCAAGACTGCTTTAGATTGGAAGGTCAGCCTGAAGATTAAACAAAACCAACTTGAGCATGGAAGACTTGGCAATGTGTCCTGGTTTCGGCTGGGATGGAGTTAATTTTCTTCACAGTAGCCAGTATGGGGCTATGTTTTGGATTTGTGCTGGAAGCAGTGTTGATAATGTGGAGATGTTTTAGTTGTTGCTAAGTAGGGCTTACACTAGTCAAAGACTTTTCCAGCTTCCCATGCTCTGCCGGGTTCGCAAGAAGTTGGGAGGAGACACGGCCGGGACAGCTGACCCCAACAGACCCACGGGATGTCCCACAACATATGGCATCATGCTTAGCACATAGAGCTGGGGGAAGAAGGAGGAAGCGGGGACATTCAAAGTGATGGCGTTTGTCTTCCCAAGTAACCATTACGTGTGATGGAGCCCTGCTTTCCTGGGGATGGGTGAACACCTGCCTGCCCATGGGAAGGAGTGAATGAATTCCTTGTTTGCTTTGCTTGCGCGCATGGCTTTTGCTTTCCCTCTTAAATTGTCTTTATCTCAACCCAGGAGTTTTTTTCACTTTTACCCTTCCGATTCTCTCCCCCATCCCACCAGGTGGGAATGAGCGAGCAGCTGCGTGGGGCTGAGTTGCCGGCTGGAGTTAAAGCATGACACAATGTAAAAAGATACTCTCCCTATAAAGACTCAGCTGCAGATTTTGAAATTAGATACATATACAAATGCTGTTGACAATGTGACAGAGAAGTCTGAAAAACAGGGTTTCACCTCTGTGATCTTGAAAGATACTGAGCTAAAAATGTTGCAGAGCTGATGCCTCTGATATCATCCACCTGGTGTGGTCAAGCAACATAGTTCTGAAATTTTAATAATTGAACATTTACCTGTCTCAGGTACAGAAACTGAACTTCTGCCTAGATTTAGTGGCATAAATAGCACAGTGCACTAAACTATCCTCAAAACGTGATGAGTGCTTTCACTGAGGGATTTGGTTATGCAAAACTGTCACAGAGCTGCCTTATTTTCCTGTCAGGATAGTATGCACAGCCTCATCTGCAGTAACTGTTCTGCTGTGAGCTCATGAAGGAGGGCTAGGCTAGCCCATATATCTTGCATTTGCTGCAGGGTAATGGGATGCGTGTAGAAAATTGTCACAGCTCAGCTGATGCATGTTGAGTTTTTACCCACAGGTCACTTCGCGAACGGGAAGAGGCATGGTTTGTCTAGGGGAAAAGAAAAGAAGAAACAGCAGCCACAAGAATTTGTGCTAGTCAGTCGAATAGTCTGAAGGCTGTGTAATTACTGTGCAAACTCAGTATGGTTACCAGTCATTCACTGAGGTCTGCTGAATGGTGGTGGCTGACGACACCTGAGGTCTTTGCTGGCCTCAGTGGCATAGCAGGATGCAGTCCACCTTCCTCAAGGTAAAAGGAAGAGATTTGGTATTCCATGTGCGGTGTTGAAGACCATGTAGATGGCTAATTAACGGCACTCAACCAGTGGAAGGCAATGAGCTAAGGAGCCATAACCCAAGACAATTCAGGCTTTCTCCCCTCCCATCCATCTCCCCTGTTGTCTGCTTCTTAACGCTGCTTTTCATGGCAGGTTTGCAGCCCTGTGACCACATCAGCTTTTGCCCTTTAGTTGCACTTCACCATATAATAACTCCTTGCTGGCACACCGGTTGTCTTCAGGCATTTCCAAGCCACCATGGCACAAAGCTGAAGTTGCACAAGTGGGGGGAAGGGAAGAAGATATGCCATAGTGACCCACACAGTCCACAGCAGAGATACAGAAGCTCTGTTGATTCTTGCTGTCTAAGGATCAAACCTTTGTAATATAAAATTATACATGGAGGTAGTTCTCAGCGCCAAAGGCACTTCTGATGAGATTTGGAATGGATTTATTTACAAATGAGATGACTAATTTTAATTAAAAAAGATGACTTCTCTTGATACGTTTTGAATTGACATGGATGTGTCCAATGCTTTTAAGATATTTTGGCAGCTATTAGCCATTGGTCAGTCAATTCAGTGCTGACCCAGCTCTTTCTGAGGGTGGTGTTAGCAGTTCCTAGTCCTGCAGAGGTCCTGGAGTGCTCATTGCTCCATGCCTGCAAGCCTTGCCTCCACAGGGGCAGGGAAATCACAGGGGCACACAATGAATTCAAACCTGCTGGAGAAGACCCTGTGGCAGTGTCTGGATCCCCTCTGACTCACTGTCCTGTAGGACCTGGTCAGTGTTTTGGCCACTTATTGAAACCAACAGAAATTCAGATACTACCAATGAATGTCTCTGCAGAATCTGAATGCAGGACCACAGTTTCAGATATTCTTTTTAGGCAAGAAACAACAATTACCATAATCTTGTCTGGCATCTTGCATGACTTGGGCAAGTTCTCCTAATGATTCTTTTAACTTATCAAACCCAAGCTAGAACAGATCATTTAGAAGGACAAACATTCTCATTTTAGGGTTAGGTACTTAGGTAGTTGCACTTCTTTCACCACATTTATCTTGCAAGTTAGACAACCAAAATTAAAGGGATCTTCCAGACAAGTGGAATAAGATGGGTGCCTTTCTTAGTATGATGAGTTGAACTCTGGTAGATGTCATCTCCAACAATTAACTGTAAATGGAGACTAAACAACTAACATAGACTTGATCTCAGTCTTTCAGAGGACTGAAGCTACATTCATAGAGATTTCTTTTGCATGGGCCTGACTATCTTTGTTAAGATGGTAGTACGTTCCTGTTAGGATATTTTCTTGCTTCAAACATTTTCAGCTCCCAGATGGGACAATTTCAATCCAGTAATCTATTTAATTTTGCCCATCACAAAGCTATGACTTTTTGCACAGCCACAGTCCTGCACCGATCTTTGCTTGAGGAGGGTCCTGGGCCCTGTAGCAAAGCCAAAGAGAACATTTTGGAAAATCCATTCAACCCCTTTATTTAAAGCTGGTCATGGTTTTGAAAACTTTTTGTTCAGATTTAATTCCATGCTTCTGCATTAACTAATGAAACTAATTTCCTCTGGATTAAAAAAGAGTCCATATGAGTCAAGTAAAAGCGTTGTACTTAAGGGAGGTCCTTGCTTACCGGCACTAGTCAGGATTTAAACCAATGATCAATGGGTGAAAAGACATTTTTTCCCCTTAATGAAAGAGTTCCATTTTATTAAAAAATAACCTCCTTTGTAACAAAAATTGTAGTCTAAAGAAATTTAACTCCACAATAAGTTAAATTATGGAAGTGAGAAATGTGTGGTTTGGAAACCATTAATAGAACAAAAACAAAGGTGAATATATTCCGAGTTAATAGGAAAAACAAAAAACTCATTTTCTCCACATAAATTATATAAATATATTTATTTATAAACATATGCATGGGGTTGTATGTGTGCTTATTTATGCCTCCTAAATGATGGAAATGAAACTACATGGATGGGATTTCTGAGAAAACTAGTAATTTTTCACTTAATACATCAATACTGACTTTTTTTGAGTGGCTGTGAATCTTCTCTAGCACTGTATTTCACAATTTTTACTAGTAAACAGAGTTTTTCATGGCAGCAAACATTGCATTTTCACCATTTTTTTATAAGAATGCTTCCCTTTTCACTCCCAGAGAGTGTAACTCTCTGTTTTGATGCTACCCTTTGCATTTTTGTCAAAAATTGAAAGCCACTTTCATCAATGGGTTGAGATTTTTCTCCTAGGCTTTCACTGCTAGTGTGCAAGCTTGATAAAAAGGTTTGCAGCTTGCTAAGGAAAACAAACTACCAGTTGCTTTTAACAGAAATGAAAGTGTCTGAGCAATGTGAAGCTGCTGCTTCCACTCTTTAGTTTTGCTTGAAAAGAAAATGTAAAAACTCTTTGTACTGCACATTGTCAAAAATCCAGGCTGTTTCATGTTTTAAGAAATACCAAATTGTTTAGACTAAAGAGGGAAAAAACCCACACATTTAAACACTGAAATAGATATATCAATATGCAATCTTGTAGAAGTGTTATAGCCTCTGGTGTGCTTTTCTCTGCCATTCTGCTCTAAGTCTGATTTGATTCAGGTAAAGGAACACCTAATGGGGTATATCTAATAAGAACACTGGAGGATTTTTAGAAATTAATTCCCAGAAACCAAGGAGTGATGGCCACTGTTATAAATTTAGTCAAGTATGATCTGCAGACTGTTTGAAAAAAAAACCCTCTGGTTTTAGGAAACCACCAATTCCTAAATTATTCCAGTTCAAAGCATGGGGGATACTGTTGGAGTTAGCATCCTCTCTAGAGCAAGACCACACTCCTACTGTGAATGTGCTCACCCTCTGTGTTGCTGCAAAGAGCAAACCTCCTTCCCACCCTTGAATGCTGGAGTGCAGCAAAGATAAGAACTGCTACGTGATGGAGATAAGAGGAAGTCCCCTGTCTGAATGGTGGGGAGAAAGGAGTTAAAGACAGGTTTGAGGTCAGGGACAAGGACTTTGGGGCATCTCAGAACACACAGAGGGAACCACCTCTGATCTGAGAAACTTCCCACCATTTACCAAAATAAATGGAAAGCTGCCTGCCCCAAAAAAACTCAGCTCTGTGACACACAGGCGTTGTCAATAACTTGACCACAAGGAACAAGGAAAGGTTTATTTGTGTCTCCCATGGCAAGCAGGAGATTTGGGCCAGCCAAGACAAGGACACTCCTTCCAAAAATATTCATCCTTCTCTAAAACTTGCTCATCTTTGCAGCCCAGCTCATCCTTCCAGCCCAGGGTAACGTTTGAGAGACTTGGAGGAAACAGGAAAAGAAAGGAACAGGGTTAATATTACTTTTAATGTAAAAAAACTGGCTTTTTTCCTTAGCCAGTCAAAGACTTTCAGCTTTGCAAAGGTGAGAACTTGGAAAAAAAAAAAAAAAAAAGAGAGAGAGAAAATTAGAGCATTTGAAACTAGCAATTTAAATGAACAAATCCTAATGAATTTGAAATGACAATTCGGTTGAACACATTTGAAAGGTTACATCTATTGGTCACATAACATTTGACTAGGAGGAATTTCTGTGATGGATTTAAGTTTCTAGGCAATTTTCAGAAAAGTCTGAGGTTTTAAGGTTCACTCTGAGGCTAGATATCAAAGCTATGTTTCATTCCAGTTGCAATGCAATCTGCTGCAGTTTGACATGATTTGGGTCAGGGTAACAGCAACAGCATATGAAGAAATGGAGCACCCTCAGCATGGGCACCCTTTTATCCACCCCCTTTTTTTTACCTCAGCCTGATTTTTATAACAGTTGGTTTCACAGGAAAGATCCTTACCATGAATCCCTTGAAAGCTCAGGCTAAAGCAGTAGTAAATCTCTCATCTATCTGTCCTGTAGTGGTCCATGGCTGTAACTCAGACACCTGAGTAGAGCATGAGCCTACCTGTGTCCTGGAGCAAAAGCAGGCATAACTGGAGCTTTAGAACCAACAAAAAGGGCACAGACCAATGTCTAGCTGAATGCAAGCAAACAAAACTCAAGCAGACAACTAAACTGGGTTTGGTCAAGAAAAGGAGAAGCAGCTAAACAGATCTGGTGAGGAAAACCAAGAAGCACCTGTAAACACCAGTAAGGAAAAACAAGAATCACCTCCTGGTGCTGCTGTCACTAAGACCAATGACAAAAACCTCCCGGATTTCAGAGGAAGTTTTCCCTCCTGCAAAAACCTCCAAACCTGTGAGGAGGAGGATGAGCATGCTCAGTAAGAGGGCTTCAAATGCAACATTAGTTCTGAGCCTTGTAGGAAGGAAGACAACAATTGCAGTAATATTAAAACTGTTAGAAAACTGTCTCAAGCTGTCCTACAAATTATCTCCTGCTGTCTCAGCTCTCCAAGATTCTGAAAGTAGAATAATTTAAGTACAAATACACTGTATACAATCTTTAAAACCACTTCAGATGAACTCAGAAGCACTTGAAGAAAATACTATTTATTATCCTATAGTGATATAATGAGGTAAATTGCTGATGTCATCAATTCTTTTCTCTTTTAGCTACAAACAGTAGCGTTCTCAGACGCACAGCTTCAGTCAAATGAAATTTAATATAGGTACCATGACACTATTTTAAGTTTATTTGATTAATTTCTTGCCAGATTCCATTTGCTGACGCTTGTTTTTTTTTTTTTTTTTTCTGCAGGAGAATCATATTAAAGAGGTAGCTATGGAATTGGAATTTGGAGACAGTGATCTTTAAAATAATTGATGTAGGGAAGCTAACCCTGAATATAGTAAGTCAACCGCCTGCTCCATTTAACAATTATGTGTTAAAGCTAGATCAAATGAGAAGCAATCCTAGGTCAGGGAAGATTTTTGGAAGGTCCATTGTCCCCGGATGGAAAGAATGATAACAACATAAGGCTAGAAGGGTTCCCTGGGTAATCAAGTTAGTCCAAATATAATATCACAGGTTAAAAGTCTAGCACAGAGTGCCTGATTTGCAGACCATGCATATATGAGGATGCTTGCCACTGAATTCTGGCAGTGCTGGATCAGGCCCTGGATAATTTCTGTGTGCAGATTTATTTCTAAGGCTTATCTGGGAGCTGAGATTTTTCATCAAGGATCATCAGCGTATAGAAATTCTTGAGACTTCCTTTGGCGGTAGAGGATGCTGTGCCTGTATTTGGCTTATTTTCCTCATTTGCCACACTTCTCCGGAGAAATCACCTCTTCTACTCAAAACAGCAGGTCCCCAGACTTCTCTGTATAAATTCAACAGCTGGGCAAGGGACTAATCCTGAAACTTCACTGTATCAGTAGTCCAACCTAGTAACACCCAGTAAAAGCTGGGATGAAAGCTTAGGTTGCATGCACAAGAATAATAGAGGAGTGCTCCTTTCCTCTGCAGACTGGAACATGATTTAACTCATCTAATTAGGGCCTTTTTGCACTCGTAAAGATAAAAGTCAGCTTTCATTTCTCTGTATTATTTCTTCAGTTTACTTAGTAATTAAAGTCAGTGCACAGCTCACATCACCTGAGCTCCCTGTCACCTTGAAATCTCTGTGTTTCTGCAGCACTGAAAGAGCAGCAGAGAAATCAAGAGGTACAGACTCAAGTGATTTGCTGTAAATGCCAACCCCTCCAGCTGACTTGTTGATGTATATGTTAGATATAGCCGCGTGGTGGGTGTGCTGAACTGACTGTTCCAGAATATATTAGAATTGTTAATCATCATATTTATCAGATCCTACCCCAGATGCATTTGGAGTTCATCAGTACAATCTGAAATATTCTGCTCTTGAAGACATCTAGCTACAGAGCAGTTTAGCAATACATAAGAAAAATAGAAGAGGAAGGTTATGCGTAAGAGGCAGTGGAAACTAACTCTGGCAGGCTCCCTAGGTATGGAAGAGGAAAGAAAATCCCTACAACTACAGAAAAGGCTACCCCAAACATTGCTGGAATTAATTTGATTAAGACAGTTATGAGGCATCATCAGCAGATGAGAAAGAAATAAGCAAGAAAGCAAAAGCAACAAAGATCAGACCAGGTAGGGCCAAGAGCAGGGCAGGAGCAGCAGGGAAAGAAGTCAGCAATCAGCAATTAATTTAAGTTCCCCTTTCCCTTAACTCTTCATATGAAGAGTCATCATACCATGCGGGACCCATCTCTCAGAGAGAGGTCTCTAATCAAAGAGTGGTAATTAAGTCCAGCACAGCAAGAAGACCTCACACCAGGTAGGGAACATCCTCCCCACACAACTGCCCACACTAGGCTTCACCAGGGGTTTTATACTCGATGATGCTTGACTGGTCCACCTTAGGCCATACTCTCAGGAGGAATGTGCCTGGGTTCTGGGTCAGTGTGACTTTAGTTGCCTTGTGATCGACTGGGCATTTGGAGAAGGGTGGATTTCCCCTGCTTGGGTCACCAGCAATTGCTCACCTGGAGTGACTCACAAGGATAGGCAATAGCTCGTTGTATAGAGCTGTGTTGGGGTACTTTGGGAACTCCCAGTGGTTGGTGTGGGACTGGATGGGGAGGTGAGATGTGAAGATTTAAGTGGGAGATAAAATACCTGCTAGGATAGAAGCCTTTTAGCCTGAAATTGTCAAACTCAATGAACATTCTCATAGTTCCTCAATTTTCATCTCCTGGAGCGTCATCCTCCTCCTCACGCTTTCTTTTTTAATCTCTTTTGCTGTCATTACTTTGACTGATGTAGTCTGGATAACTGCCTTCCCAGGCTAAATTCAAAGCAAATTGGAGTGTCCTGCTTGCTGGATGTAATTGCTGCATGTGTATAGTCACTTAGTGGGATTAAAGGAAAGTAAAAAAACAGGCACACCTGTTTCAGGGAACAAACCTCAGAAAACTTCATACCTGCTGGATCTTCAAGTCATTTTGCTTGTTGAGAGCCCAGTGCCAGTCTGGAACAAGATTCAGTGTTATGCTAAACAGACATACAGAAAATACAGTAAGGAGCATCCTAAGCTAGCATTTACAAACTGGAGGTCAAGAGAAAAAGACAGAAATGAAGCTCAAGACCACTGAGGGACTCTCATGGATGTGATGGGAGAGAAGTACTTGCTAGCTGGCTGCACGGTGCATTGTGGTGAGTGTAACATTGCTAAGGTCCCATTTCTTTTGCCGTATCCTTCTTGGCAATACCATGCCAGAAACTTCTTAATGAGGGGAAAACCCACTGCTCCTGTTGTATCACCTCTTCTCTAGGCAAGAGAAGGTCTGTGCAGTCCTGCCCTGAGTTTAGCTGGGTTTTAGCATTAGTCAAGAGCTATTTGGTGGGCACATAGTACAGTGCAGGCTAGTGCTCACCTCCCTGACTGGTACGAGATCCTGACTTTCAGTTGTGTTATAAGATCACTGGACTGAAAGGCAAATCCTGGATTAATGAATGTGGCCTGTCTTCAGTGTTTCAAGTGTGACATGAGGACAGATAGGTCTGCTTTTTCTTCTCACTAGTAGGAGAAACTCTTCCAGAAACTCTCTTCCCTACCTGCCAGGAACTTTCTTCTTATTTCAGCCTATGTAGAGTCAAAGTCACCTTAAACCCACTTATCTTTGTGCTTTCATTGCTCACTGGAGCAATGGCCAGTGCCATGGAAGGGAGAGACAAAAATCAGACTGTCCCAGTATGAATGTGATTAGAGCACTTTCCCTCCTTGTTTCTGCCATATTGTTGGTGATGATTAATGAGATGCCTCACTTAGCACCAATAATTATGAGACTTCTTTAATTACACAATAGGAAGGGTAACAACCAGTGGAGGAAAAAGCTGAGGAGGAAGAGTGTGCTATGCTGCAATCACAGAACTGAACGACCCAAGTGGCTTCAAGCAAGATGTCCCAAGGATGATACGTATCTGCCCAAGCTCTGAATGGCCAAACCATTGCAATGCTTTCCCTTTGGGTCTCTTAAATGTGTCCTGCAGATGTTTTCTGGTAGGTACTAATTTTCCCTTCTGGTCCCCATTTTCTACTTTGTCCTTTCCATCTTTACTTTTTTTTTTTTTTTTTTCCCCCAATCCAGTAGCACTTAACACCTATTCATAACAAACTTTAAAAAAGATGGTTAAAAATCAACTTTTGCATAAATGCTTGGCTTTCATTAGATTTTTAGCCTGTGACAGCACAGGAAAACCATGCAGTCAAGCCTCTTCTACTTTTCTTTTATCCATGTGGAACTTACCATCTTGCTTCTGTGTGCATTGCCTTTCTTCTCTTTTGTGCAGCTCTGCAAATGTCAGTGTTGACCTGTGGCACAGCCGCAGTTGTGCTTTGATTCTTTCTGTATTCCATCTCTTGAAATAATTTTTAAAAGTCCTGAAGCCATTTTGTACACCTAGAGTTGATCTTTGTGGGTCTGATTCAATGCTCACTCATGCTGCATCATTAACCCTTTCAAACGACGGTAAGGAAATGGCATCAGATTGCAGGACATCTGGATGAACTGAAAGACAATGGTATATTGGACATGAACAACTTGATTTGGGCAGACTCCTGATACCACTGGTTGCATGCAGAAAACTCTCAAAAATCTTCTTTGTTTCTAAGTCAATATAAGTAAAAGCAGAAACTGCTTAAGAAATCAGATCGTTTTCCCTAAAGTATTTCTGTATTTCAGTGTACTTAGAAATCGTGTAAAAGACACTCAGCTGGCGATATTCTCATAAGTTGCACTGTAATTAGTGCATTGACTCCTGCCTCTTGAGAATCAGACCTACAATAGAAAATTTCTACAAAATAAAATATAGCCACAATAACAGCCTTTCAGAAAATAAGTAAATAACAAAGCTATTGTTTTCTCCCCGACTCTGGCACAACTAATTAAGCGTATTTATCTGACTAAATAGCTTGGTGTACTGCTATAAAATGATTCTGCATTGCACTGGCCCTTGGTGGTAGTTTATTTTTAGTCTCCTTTTGCCTGGCTCAGTTATTTCTGTGCAAGAAGCAGAACATTTGCAAGTACGCTCATTTGAATTTATTTTTTTTTTAGTTTGGGGGCAGCCTGGCTTATAGGGGTCTCTTTGCCATATTACGTGTCCATTCCCAGTATTTTTCTGATTGCTTAGAATAATGGATAGTTATAAGCTTAACAGAGGAGCTTTGATCAGCTTGACATCTTTGTCTTTTGACAGACCAACAAATTGCTTGCCAGTTTATAGGTGGCTTGCCTGACCAGCAGCCCAGCATTGCTTGCTCATTATACTCGGGGGTTGTGTATAATAAGCAATATATTGAAGTTTTCTCCACATGTTGATGTTTGCCATTGCAAATCCTAAGAAACAGAAATACTCTAGAGAATTGCTGACAGATCTGATTCTAAAACAGACCTAGGCAAATCATTTGCAAGAAAAATCAATGCTCAACAACCTAAAGTGCTGAATTTTGGCAATTTGCCTATTAGTGTTTTACTGGCGAGCTCTGAGTTTTAAATTTTTATTCAGTGAATGGTCTGTGGTTGGTCTCTGCCCATGGATTGCTTATATGAAGTATTTGCTTTAATGGCACTGTGAGTTCTGTTTTGGTCAGTAAAGAATGCATCCTTCAAATACAAAAGACCAAAAGCCCAACTTCTGCTCTCCTCATAAATGCCAAAAGCAGCTCAGAAACAGAGAAAAAGCACTAAAGATGACTTTTAGACTTTTTCCCCTTCTTTCCCCCTAACATTTCCTTAATTAAAGCTGATAAATGCCGGTCTAAACTGAAATATTTGCTGCAAAGCAGGGCTTAAATAGAGACCAAAGAGTAGGAGCAGGACAGAGAAGTGGATTAACCTCTTACTTTTTCTAATGAAGTTCTGAGAAAAGGAGGTATTGAGCCAGTTTCTTCTTCTGTCTCATGCAATGGGTGTTCAAGCCATATCTTGGGGGAGCAAAAATATTGTCTCTGTTGTCAGAACAGATAGCTGAAAGCATTTTAACTCTTCCCTCTGCCTGTTTCTTATTGCATACCTCTATATGTGCCTTTATAAAGGAGGGACTCTTTTTTGCCTATTTGAAGGAATAAATGTCTGCACAGAATTGTGCATGTTAAATGAAGGGTTTATTGACAAGCCCTTTCTAACAACATCCACTCTGGACAGTGCAGCTCCAAGCTTACAAACCACGCCACAAAAAAGCAGTACATTGGAAGCACTGCATCTTTCTCAACTGCAAAGTGAGCCAATTACCTGTCTGTCCACACAGCCAGTGTTCCTGCTCAGTAAGAAGTCTGAACATGCCATTTCTAAGGCACCAGGGTGCTTATCAGCCTTTGCATCCTATCAGTTTGAATAATTTCCCATAGGTAGAGAGAATGATGTCTCAGGAAGATGCATACATGACATCATCTTGTGGTGGCACTTACATTGATTAGAGCTGGTTTATCTTTCCTCTCTGCAAACCGTATCATCTTAAGAATTTGTTAAGATTTCAGGTGCCATTTCAGCTCTGTCATATTTCATTAAAAGGTTACATTCAGGTTACATTAATAGGAGAAAACTTAAGCATCTGCAACTTTACCTAAATTTACTGCCACTTTCTGTCTATGTGACCTGGATTGTCAAGCTGGTTCAAATACCTATCAAAATACCACTGGTTACTTGTATCTGTACCATTAGATTAGAGCATCTTCCGCATTTTAATTGCAGCACATATTTAATTAATGTGGTGATTCACAGCTCTGGGCATTAAACTAGATTTGTGCAGAACCAGAACTGATGGGAACCCTCTGAGCCTGACCTCTTCTGGAGAGGATTCCCAAGTCTATGGAATTGCATAAAGGTGTTTAGATATATTCTTTGATATGTCCTTGTCTTTTTGAAAGCTTTTTACATGATGTAGAGATTTCTTATTGTGTGAATCGTTCACCTCTGCATATGTTTAAAATTCCTTAGAGTTGTGGTGTAGTCAAATGAATTGAAACAACCTAATTGAAAATATTCGTGTTAAACACTGCTTTTCATATGGAATGCAGGTCTCTGACTGAGGCATTTTTTAGCTGAGTCCTTTGGAAGCAGCAAGTCTAAGAACCAGCTCTCAGCTGGTTTTTCTTGTGTTCAAAGAGATGGGCTGGCTGGTGCTGCCAGGCTGTTGGGTTGCAGTACAAACTGTCCCTCCTGAGCTGTTTTCAGAATCCCCAGATTAATTTTCTTAAAAATTTCCCATTTTTCCCCTTTCAGCACTTGTCCATCCTCCATCATAATTTTATTTTTTTCCTTTCCAGCCTCCTCTAATAGCCAAGGGAACTTGCTTCAGTCCAGGCCATCTGGATGTTATTCTTTGTATTGAAATATTTGTTGCAAGATCACTTTTCAATTCTCACACTGTTTTCATAGTTTATTTACAGATGTTAATAGATACAGTAATACCACATGCAGCTTTCTTCCATTTTGCAGTAAATCTTACTCTGACACAAAATAAAGATCTCCTATGAGACTGTCTTCTTGGACTCTATATATATAGTCTTGCAAGTTGTGCATTGGTTGATAATGCACTAAGGACTTACTGGTACAATACCTAAAGTTCTGGTAGGGTTGTATGGCAGGGAGAGCCCTGTGTTCTGTGCTGGCACACAGGAAGCTGATGGCACTTCTGATATCCAGAGACAGCAGTTTCTAGAAGTCTAGAGAAATCCAATTCAGCATGATTTTAGCTCATTCTTCTTTACAGTATCTCCCTCTTCAACAGTAGTCAACTTCTCAATGAATGTTTTACTTCCCCTTCTCATTCTGCTTCTAAGAAGTTTATTGCTCTGACTGCACTTTGACCGAATATATAATTTGGTGTCTATCCTGTACATAAATCAGCCCTTGTCTTGCTAATTCTTTTCAACAGAGCAGCAAAAACCAAAAGCAAACAGGATCTTAACGAGGCTTAATGAAAGGTATTTCATAAAAGGCAGATATTGCTGTAAGTTAGGAGTGACACAGATAGGTCTGGGAGGGGAGTAAGGCACAGCAGGCTTCAGGCCAGGCAGCATCTTCACAGTGATTGACCACTTCCAGGCTTTGCTCTCGGGAGCAGACTGCTGACCTTGGGCCTTTGAAGTGACTGAATCAGCGGTTCCTCTGGGAACCATCATTACCATTGACTTTTGGAAAGCAGCTTTGATTCCTGAATGTTTTGTTCCAGGTGTGTGGCCGGGCTGCCACGTTTGAACTTGAGCTGTGAGCTTGTTGGATAACCTTTAATGAAGAGGAAAGAAAGGCCAGCATTAAGCTCAGTGAAGCAGAGGTCATTTTAACAGTAACAGCAAACAGCTAACATCAGAAATGATCACAGAGGAAATCTGGAGACTTCATATTTTTTTTTTTTGTTTGTTTTTTTTTGTGTTTCAGTAACACTGGATGGAAAGCAAATCCTCTGTGTTGTGGTTTATATCAGATACGGAATATTTCTGATTTTTGCCTAGAGAGACAAGTAAGAGTTTGCCTGTGAACCAACTTTAAGATTAAATTTCAAAGTCTTGAGGAACAAAAACCTACCTTGTGAAATGTCACAAAATATTCCCAGATCATTTACTACATCTCCTGCTGTCACAGGGGAGACACTAAAGGCCAGTGACATTGAGAAATAAGGACAGCAAAACGCAGACCACCAGAATCAGCAGAACGCCAAGGATAAGCTGGAAGCTGAATGCTCCAAATTGCTGTTATGTGCAGAGTTAGATTGCTGAAAGAAACATAATGAAGGACCAACTAGACAAAAGGTCCTGCAGCGTGCAGGAAAAGCAACTGAAAGCTGTTGCTCAGCTGAATGCAGACGAGCTCAGAAAAACACCTGAAACTGTTATGCGAACACGCTCCTCTCTGAGGACTCCTTGTGAAGGAGTGGGATGTTCCCCAGTGGGCTGGAGACAAATGGACAAGCACTTTCCTCCTGGAATGAAGGACATCACTGAAAAATAATAAATATCTTGAGCATAAGAAATGCATTTGGTGACAAGTCATACTGGACTATCTGTAATCCTCCCAGCACAAATCCACTGACCTGCAAGGCTTACTAAATACAGAAAGGAAGCAGAAAGAGAGAAATACTTACACAAATGCCTTAGAAATCCATGCTGACCCTCTAGCAAGAGGGCAACAAATACTGTAGATAAGAAAGTAACCAAGCGACTATTGAAAGGGAGAGATTTTATAGTGCATTAACTTCCCCCATATCAAGAGTAAAGGCTTTCTGGGTTGGACGTCCAGAAACACCATTACTGTTCTAGTTGCAGACCATTCATGATCACAGCACCTTGAAATTTAGGGACTAAGGCTCTAATAGATATAACTAAAAATGCTAGGCAAGGCATTAGCTATTACAATAGCAGAAGATGACTTCCTTACAACATATTGGAGAAAAAACAGGGCTGGCACGTGAAGTCTTTGACATGGAATGATTTGCTGCATTTCATGTAGACCATAAAGAGTATTTTAAAAATGATTGCAGTTCTGTGCTGGGCTGGGTAAATTTAGGCTGGAGATCCAATGGAGTTGGTGAGGTTGAAATACATTTATCACTGACTTGAAAGTAAGTAGGTGCTTGGGAAGTGATAGCTGTGGTCTTGCTGCATTTGCTTTGTGCAAACAGAATATGGCACTGAGCAGTAACGTGTGTACTCAGAGCTGTTAGAGAGCTGCTTCCCCAGATCTTATAACAGCAGTCAGCCTAACTCACTGAGAATACAAACCTGAAGTGGGAAACATTAACAAAACCTGGAAATTGTTCAGCTACTAGATTCCCCATGGTCAAGAAAAAAAGTTCAGGGCTAGACACCATTATGGTTAAGAAAAGGTGAGGAAGCAGTTATAAAACATGCAAGACGTAGACAGAGGTGATCTTAATGAATAAAAAAGGGGTGTAAATGATTTTTAATATAGTTTGGGAGTAATTAATAAAGGAAGATGCAGGGATTAATGAAGTAACAGTAATGATAGTATTGGATAAAAAAATCTTTTGAAAATACAGTTAGAACAGGAAAAATACCTATCAGTTACAGGTTCACTGTTAGTTAAGTTGGAAGTAATGAGGCAGGAAAGTCAGAAATGCAAAGCAGATATTTCTGTTTTATACTGGATGGTATTTGGCTGGCTTCAAAAATGAATGCTTCAACCATATATTGGGATGATTTAATCAATTTTCACCCACCCACCTGGCAAAAAGAATAGCAGCCCAGAGAAGGTGATTTTTCTTTCATGTTATATCTCTTTACAACAGAGCCTTTGATAGAGTGCAATCTGTCATTACACTAACTATCTGTTCAAGTGAAATGGCATCTCTGATATGCTGTGTGGCAGAGTGAATGTCCTAATGGGTATAGAGGTATACTTGCACAAAGGCTGTAGTTTAAAAAAAAAAAAGGAAATAAAAAAGGCTTGAGGGATAAGGATTCCTTTTAATAGGATATGAGATCCTAACTCCCTTAAACTCCTTTGGAAATCTGAGCCAGAAATCTTGTTATTTTATAAGATAGTTTGACTAACTAAGACAAAAATATTAAATAGGTACTGATCAAGCTGCAGTGGCACTTTATATGTGAGGTATAAGCTTTGAAGGGTAGTGTAGGGAGGTAGGCTACCACAAAGGGTGTAATTGTGTGCTATGTCATCTGACATGAGAAAGGAAAGATTTTGCAGAGATGACAAATGAAATACAAAAGCTGTAAATAGAGGCTCTGCACTTACATGTTTTGTAGCTCGTAGGCAAAAGGCACAGATGTATTGGAGAGAAATCACTGGCCAAAGCACTGTCAAAACGCTGCAGTTGTGCTACAGCTTAAAAATTGTCATTTTTCATTTACTGATGAAATGTATAATAGTGTCAACTGTCAAACCTGCCGTTGTTACATGCAATTTGTTACCTGCAGGGAATCTATTTGAAAATGTGTAACATTTCATATTATGTATTAATCGTGTGAAACACTGTGTTGTATGGTGCAGATTAACCAGCATTTGGTTTCCGTACAGACTCTCAGAGAGAAATCTTGCTCTCTGTGTGTGTTGTTTCAATTATACAGTGCTTTTCTTTATTTTTAGCACTATAGAAATGTGATAATTTGGCTGGAGTAAGTCCAACTGCATTGTAAAGTTAATGAATTTCTTAGCAGATCTTTTTTAAGACTTTCTGTTCAGAAAAAGCCACCGAGCGCAAAATTAATTGGGCAGGGTTACAAAATAGACATTATAGGAGTCAATGAGAGCGGTTGTGTGGAGAAAGGCTTATTGCTTTTATCTCCCTGTATGTCACAGTCATACAGCCAGCGATGATGATGCTTTATATTGAAAACTAAAGGAGTGTTTCAAAGCCAATTTAGAATGGCAAAGGAAAAACTGTTGTTGCAGGACTAAACTGGGTGGGAAATGTGACTTACCATTTCAGCACAGCCCCAGGGGTTTGCGGCAGGCAGACATTTGCTGACCAGAGCTTTTGCATGTAGGAGCATGAAGTGAACAACGTGCACGTGTGGTCTTACCAATCCCTGCGGGGACAGCAGGTGTTTCATCCCAGGACTCACTCTGCAGCATCTCTGACACTTCTGCCTGCATTTTACACTGGATTTTGAGTAGGGCTTGGCTTATTCCTCCAAATTCTCCTGACGTTGAGGTGGTTCATTCACTACCTTTGCATGTTTGGAACAAAACTGCCAGTGCACCAATTGGAGGTCGGGGTATTTCTGAGTAAAAAAACCCATCGTATGTGAAGATCCTAGTTAGTACCACCTAACAACAAGCATTATGTTAGAGGCTTTGTCACCTGAGTTATAGCCGCTGCTATAGCGAATGGAGTGACAGAAGACAGAAGTCTCTTCAGCCACAGTCTTTCTGACCATCCTTGTTCTTCTCCCTGGACCTGGGAGGAAGCCAGACAGATTAATCACCTGCTTCAGTATTTCAGTGAGGAGTCTGATGAGACAGAATGAACCTGGATCCAGGACCCAAATACAACAAGCCAGTGCTCATGTAACTGCACTGTTTTGGCAGTGTTCTTTAAGTCTGGTCCTTTACTACTCTTAGCTCTGGCCAGGAGCATGCCCCAGGGGTCAGATAGGGAAGAGTGATTAATTTACCACCTTTCCATCTTGCCCCTTGAATATTTTATGGCAGTCCAAAGGCTCTGCTGGATTGTGCTATGGAATAGTGGCCTTAAGGGTCCATGTTCATCATGCTGTGAACAGAGAAACACCCCCTGGCACAGGCCCGCTGGCCACAGGGAGGTGCATCAAGTGAGACGTGGGAAAGCTGCTCTCTACCAGAAAAAAGCTCTTCCTTCCCAGTAGGCTTCCACTTTCAGCACCTTTTATTTGTCCTGATAACATGAAAACAGCCCTAAATTTAAGTAGAACTTGGGCCAAAGTGTTTATGAGACTCAGTTTGCTTAAAAAAAATAAAAGTAGAATGTGTAGTATTTAATATTGGAGTTTTCCATAAAATTTGCATAAGCATAGTGTGTGCCCTAAGGCTCCCTACCAAGGATTCTGTGCATTATCATCATACATATATTAACAATGTGTTTGAACTCTGTAGCAAATTTTAATTTTTCTTTGTCAATATCAATGTTTCCATTGCATACACAGGGTGGAATGAGCTCAGTGTTTTCATTATATTTTTCAATTAACTTTTCTTCCCCTCATCAATGCTGTTGTGGATTAATTCATTCTCTCCACTTTTCTTCAAGAAAAAAAATAAATCATTATCTGATATGAAACATTTCAGTTCCTTGGAAGAAAACTGGCTGTGAAAGGGAAAGCTCAATCCAGGTAGCAGTATGTTACCAGGCTAAAGGTTTGACCATTTTAATGATCAGTCAAACAACAGTGGATTCGTCATCTCTAGGAAGCCAGATAATTTAATGGCTTAAGCAAACTGTAGAAATGCCCCAGATCTGGCCTGTGGGGGGTTATTTAGGAAGGAGGGCTGTTCAAAGGAAACAATCTGTGGGCTGGGAGCTTTCTTCCCTCTCCAGGGCAGCAAAGACATTAGTCCAGTTACTGCAGCATTCCAGAGGAAGGTCCATGTCTCCTGGTATATTGTCACGGGTCCATAAGCACAAGGAGACAAGAACCGTGTTGTTAATTATCGGAGAAGTGTAAGGGAAGTTATTTTGCTGCTGGTCATGTTGGGTAATCTCTCATTCTCCTGCCCAAAGAAGGAAACTCCCTGGAACTCCCTTCCAGAGCCAGGAATGGCTTCAGTGATCCCCTTGAAAGTGTCTCAGGCTCAGACATCCCTCCATCCTGGTGCTGTTTCTGGGGCTCAATGATCCAGTTATTGACATCTGGGGCAGGAAGAAGAGATACCCCAGCTCATACCAAAAGGGCCTCCCAGACAAGTCATTTTGCTTTGCTCCTTTTATAGTAGAGTAACTTTTGTGAACTTTTGTGATGCTCACCCAAGAGCAAGCTGGTTTGCTTGTTTTTTGCTGTCTCTAGATTCAGATGGGTTGAGCTCAGTTGTCCCACAGAAGGACACCTTCTTCATATCTGCTGGCATGTGTACCCCTTGGAGAAAGCCCGGTTGTCTGGTCATAGCCAGTTGTCTCAGCTGGGATTGGGACAGCTGGGCCTGGGCACTGAACAAGCACAAGACAGAAAGCCCAAAACTGTTTAAAGCTCATCAATAACAATTGCAGAGCAACGAGGCAAGGCAGCAAGGGATGAATGTTCAGGGAGTTTCTGGGATGGACAAGTAGGGACTAGAGAACCCCAACTCCCTCTAACGCTCTTTTCTCCTTGGAAGTCCCAGCTGGTACGTCCCCAGCATGCCGTTAAGGGTTCTAGTCCAGGGTGTTGTTCAAATTGTGTCTCCCTTTCCCTCCATGCATCTGGTACATCTGCATTGGGAAAATAAGCCATGAAGTCAAGACCTGCTCATTTGGAGGGTGTTTTTTTGCTTTCACAGGCAATATTGTTTGTTTACAGTCACCATTGCCAAGCCTGCCCTGTAGGATATCAGTGCTCAGGATGCCTAGTATGGTACATGAGGAACCAGTTACTCTATGGTCTTCGGGGCTAAGCACAGTACACATTCAACACAAGATTTGAAGCACAGCAGCTCTGCTCCTTATGGGTAATGCGCAACCTTCTCCTGAACATCTGCATTCTTCCCTCCTTCTGCAGTCCTTTGAGACTTGGCTTGAAAGCAAATTGCAGCAAATTGGTGTCCACCCTGCTATGCAAATCATGTTAATTTTTATGTGCTGTCATGATGCAGAGAGGAGCAATATTTTGGTCTTTTTGTTTTTTTTCAGGCTGGGGGGTGGATGAAGATTTGTGTTTTTCATTCATGGAACTGTCTTTCTGACAGGAGTCTGCACCTTTCAAAGGAATTATTTGTTGTACACCCACAGTGGACTGTCTGTGTAAAGTTTTCAGGAAAAAATCTGTAGATGAAATACGCAGCCATTTAATTTATCCTTCACAGTTGTTTCATGTAAATGAAGAAATGGAAGTCTTTGTGAGCCATCAAAGCTGTGAAATAAATACACGATTAGCTGCATGAAAGTGCTGAAACCCATTAGCACTCATTTTAGACTAATAATGTACTTCAAGTCTATTTGTTGAAATATAAATACAATTATGTGGAAAGAAATTAATGCACAGTATGAAGTTTCTTTAAGATCTCATAAAATTTTCTGCAGCACAAGATTAAATTAATGAAACCATGTTTTTAGAAGGCAAACAATTAGGATGTTGTATGAAAGTATAGCTAAAGTGAAAAAAAAAGTTATCACCAACTATGAGCATCAAAACAGATAAACATTTGTAAAAAACTGGTCTGAATGATGAAAGCACACAGTCTGCCTTGTCCTGGCCTTCAGTGACATTGCCAGCAGGCAGAAGGGCATGTGTTTTTTTGGGCACAGTCAGAAGTGAACATGCTTCTGGCAAAGAAGTTCAAGTGATAAGAAGTTTGTCCAAAGTGCAGATCGGACTTCTGTTTCTCTCCTTTAATATAAATTATGCTCACAAGTGGAGTGGGCAGTGGCTTTTCTCATCTGTTCAAAAACATCCTTTTTGACCTTTCCTATTCCCATCCTCCCCTGACTCTACCATGGTAGCTTCTCAGCCCGGGGTTATTAGCACTATGGTAAAGTCACTCACAGAGCTGGTGCCCAGCAAACCTCCAACAGCGAATAAAGCTGCCTTTGCCAAAGTAGGGATGGCTGTGCTGGGTCTGCTTGGACGTCCACCTAGACTTTGGAGGACAGTGATCAGGGACATAAGACATAGGGCAAGTGTTGACTGGTCATGCCGCTCAGGGTGTTATCCCACCTTCAGTCCACAGCCAGCCTAGGTGGGAACAAGATCTCCTTTGCATTATGGGACATCAACCAACCTCTGCTGAAGACATTGTGCTGCAGAAGGATCTTGTGGGCATTGCTCATACTATTAGCCCTCCTTTTGAGCTACCAGGAGGAGATAGTTACAAAGGAAATCCCGTCTGTGCAGGGAAGAACAGACAGGGAAAGGCCACATTAGGGAACTCAGTTTACATCATGGGAAAGTCTACTTAACTGGAAGTATTAAAATACTTCCAAGATTATTTTAAAGTTGGTAGCCAGTGGCAAGGCAGTTAACTTTGCTATGGAAAGATGCGCTCCATATTTCCAATAGCATTCATTCAGGTCTAGTATAAAATGAGAACGTGTCCTCAAAAATGGAAAGTATTTGCCACAATCTTGAGGGGACTGAGCAAAAAAGATCTCTGAGAGTAAATATATCAGTCTTCAGTCACCTGAGCCAATATTCAAGTCACAGAAAGAGTGGAAAAAGAATGTAATCTGTTTGGTGGCACAACTAACTGTGCTTCAGCTGTAGGAGTTCATAACGTTACAGAGAGCAAGTCCCAGCCTAGGAGCGTTCATCTCCGAGCGTGCAATTAGAGTTGTCTAAATCAGCAGGGATGCTTACATACTTAAATATACACATGTGCTTTTGCCCTTGTGAGTTGGCAGAGCACTGTCTGACAATTTGCCAGCTTAGCTGGATATCCCAAGCAAAAAGGAAATGAAGGAAAGGTTAAATAGTAAAATCACTGTGTCTCTTTCCTTTCTTCCTAATGCCAGCAGAAATCACACAACATTTACAAACTACAGCTTTCTCAAATGCTCCATCATTTAGTATTGACTTTCAGACATGAAGAAAAGGTCAGATAGCAGGGCTGGTCTGCTAATGTTGTAATAGTTTTTATCTGAATTGCCAACATGAGATGTGGATATAAGAAACTGCTTGTGATAATGACATAAGTATGGCATTTCTCTTCAATTTTTGTAATGAAATACCCTAGTAATTTTAATAGGAATGTAAAATGATTTTTATGCTGCATAAGAGGTTAATGTATTAGTCTTTTGCCTGGTTGCACTAGGTTTTAATCTGTCCTGGGACACAGGTTAAATTATATCAGGGATCTGTAAAACCAGTGTTCATTCCACCTAACTCTAGCTGTGTGAAAGACGACTGACTGAAAATTTGAAGCTTAGCCATGCAAAAGCAGGTATTGTGACTCCCTCAACAGTCACAGAAAGAGAGATGGACACTTCCAAGAAACGAAAAATCCGACACTCAAATCTGAAGTAGTTGAGTCATCTTCTGGAGACACCATGGGCAGATGGCCAGCCCAGATCAAATGTCAGGATCCAAACAGCTTGAGCTGGATGGGATGAGCCCCATTCCCAGAGTAGGTTTTGTTCAGGTTAAAACTTTGGTGCCTGGCCACTACTAACACCACCCTGCCTAAAATCAAGACTTACAATCCATTGCCTTCAGAAAACTTGTTTTACCCAATATTTTAGATGTTATGGGCACAAATAGATTCATCTCTCCTATACACGCCTTCATCTCAAACCTTGAAAAATTTCAACTTTGAACTTCAGGTGTGTCTCCAGTAACAACCCGATGCAAATTCTAGCTTCTAGTATCTCTGCACTCCTGACTCAGTGTAGACATTTTCTGATACTTAGAATGGATCATGAAAGCATGCTAAAAATTAAAGGAAGCCAATACCTGAATGTCTGAATCGTGATCTAGAGAAAATCTATTGCATCTTTGTAATCGGAAGACTCCTCTTCAATAGATCAAGTGCTGTAAATGCACAGGAACCCATGAGAACAATTTAGTGAGGAGTTTTTAAAGGTTGCTAAAGGTCAGTCAGTTTGGAAAACATGTTAGCCAATGTTATGCATCTCCGCTGGAAAAGGAGATGTTCAAGGACTGGCTGTAGCGTGTCTGACAGATGGCTGTCCCTGCACACATGCCTTCTGTTCACAGACACACAGCTACTGATTTCAGATCAAACATGGAACTTGAAAGCCTGGTTAGCATCTCAAGGGAACAAAGTCAGGCATTTAATTAAAGGATGCCAGGCCCAGTTCAGAAGGACTTGATGTGTTTGGAAACGCAGCGCCCAGAAGACCTTCTGGAGGCTGCCCAAGACGGCACAGCTGAGCACACCGAGAGCTCAGTGCCTACGGCAGCTGGGCCATGTATGCAGTAATATCAAGAGAGGCATCTGTAACTGTATAAGAGCTTTGCAAATAGCTAATAGTCTCCGGGGATTTTTTGAGATGACTTGTTTATGGCGCATGAATCCCTGCACACTGTTTGTTTGTTGTGCAGGAGAAGCCTTGCATTTTCTTTCTTGGGGGGCATCAAGGGGCTGTTGAGAAAGCAGTTTTATAATGACACTTGGACTGAGCTAGTCTGCATATATGTCGTAGAAAAAGGTCTTATGCTGCAAACATGTACCTGCCCTGGCTGCCATTAGCATGCAGTAGCACTACAACTTGCTCAGGGTTGTTCCCAGTAGCTGGTCTTAAAGGCATGATAGTCTAGCAACTGCTATGCAACGATGCTATGGCAGCTGCAAGATCATCAGTATCGTTTACGATACTACTGTTGCAACACCTCCAGAGTCCCCACCAAAGAGCTCTACTACTTTTAGTGTTTAAATGCACACGCTGCACGCACAGACAGAGACACACAGAGTAAGTCTGGGCATTGCAGACCCAGCAAATTTTACCTTGTTATCCTCACCGTACAAAAGTGGTGCAGGTGTGTAAACTGACCATCTAGGGTTACACATGGCATCTATGACAAAGGTGGCAACTAGAAAAAAATTATTGCAGAGGAAAGAATTTAAATGGCACCCTTGTTAGGAAAAGCAAGATAATAAAGGGTCCTCATATTAAGTAAAATGTAGAGGGCACCTTGAGTGTCTTCTTGCTTCTGTACTAAGGATATTTTTGGCTGCCAAATACATTGCTCCTACTGTTAACTCCTTCAACAGAGAACCTTTGATTTGTTTGTTAAATTGAAGACATCCTTCCCAGGCTGTACATGTGCAAGGAACAAGAGAAACTGCTCTCACATGGCTTCCTTCGGACAGATTTTTCAGCTGATGAAAATGCTTCTGGGAGCAGTGTGCTGGTCCTCCCCTGGGGAAAGCTGGTCTCCTGGAGAAACAGCTGCAGCTGGTGCAGAGAGTCTGCAACAAGGTGCAGCTCATCTCTATTCTTCTGACATTTCCACAACAGTACAAAGTGGCTTCTGACATGAGTATTAGCTTAATCAGACTGCCATGTTAGGAACCAATTTTTTTGAAATGCTTTTAATTCTGTTTTGTACATGCACCCCTAAGTCCTCATGCTGGTTAATGGAGAGTGTTTGGATGCCCCTTGGCAATTTGTTAACGCTCTGTTAATGTCAATTACATCAGACCTTAAGTGCGGAGAATAAGGGTGGTTGCTCTAGCATGGAAAAGGGCACGGTGGGCGACCAGTTTCTGACTACATCCATGAAATGCAACAAGCTTCTCTTTGCTGAAGGGTAATATGTAGTGAAAGCAGAGAAACCAGGCTGACTGTTAATTGCTCAGTCTGCTAACACCAACATGTGTGATGGGAAGGGTTCAAATTCATATGCAGGCATGCCGTAAATGGGATGGGACAACAAAATTGCTTGATCTCTTCGCATCAAATAACCTGGCAACCTGTTCCATAATGAGTGATACTAATGAAGAGGTAAGGGGAGTGCTGTGGCTCCCAGTAAATCCCCTTGAAATAATCATTGCTAGAGAAAGTTTCCGTAACAACAAAATCCAGGTGACTGCAAGCATGAGGAAGTCATTTGCTATGACTGATTTTATCAGAAGGGCTTTCTCCAATCAGATCCATCCAGAGGCACAACGGTCTGAAGTACCAAAGTAGACCCAAGATTTGGGCCCACTAAGCTGGCAGGCTGTCAGAATTTCTACCCTAAAATACTGGGCTGTCCACGGAGTCTGTGAGCTGCTCAAGTCCAACAGGTTCTCTAACTTGAGAGGAAAATGTGGCATTAGTTGACAGATACGTAGTGAGTCACAGCCCCCGGGATTAAGAGGAAACATTACAAGGGCTGCAGAATTGCACAGGGAGCTCTGCGCAAGGGTTGCTGCACTCACACTTTGCCGTGCTTTCTTCAGTCATTTGGCTCTTTTAACCACTGGTAATGCGTGAAAAAGACAGGAAACATATAAAATAGATGCTACTTCAAACAAACAAGCAGAATCACAGACTTCGTTTCTGCCTCTGATGCCAAAACTAGCAGACTGATGGGATTTGTACTAATGAGCTAATTGGGAAAATTTCCCTTGAATGTTCCATCAAAAGCTTGATGTGCTCTAATCAGTTACTCCTTGACAGCAGATCAGGAAAAACTGCAAGCTCGAACCTGCTGTAGTCTTCTCAGCTTTTGGCTCAGCTGTGGGTGCCTACAAGAGTCAGAGATTTGGATTCAGAGCAGTGCTAAGAGTTCTCATGGCTGAAGGGCTGATATTTCTGCCTGCGCATTACTACATTGTCATTTTTTCCCGGGATCTTTTTTTTTTCTCCTGGATGAATCATCTTTTCCATATGGGTTGTGATGGGAAACCATTCCTACCCAAATTCGTCTCGTTCTTCTCAAAACTGCAGCCAGCCTTAATTACCATGGTTACCTGCATCTCTGAACCCTGCCAGGGAGCACCAGTGAATGCAAACCAGCCGGGAACGGGGAAATGATTCTTGTTTCTACTAGCTTATACAAATATCTCTGCTGATTTCTTCTTCCCAAGACTCATTTTCCCGTTGAATGTTATTTGTGTTCACGCTGATGAACTCTTGGGTACTCCACTGGGCAGTACTAATACCAAAAGCTCCAGAGACAGCCTGGCCAATAAACCAGAGATCCTGACCTACTCACTTTCCTCTAACAACAGACTTGATTCAAAACACATTAATCATCCAAGTTCCTTTATTCAGAGAACAGCACAGGTAGCAAGAGGTTACTGTGTACTTGTGATCAAGCAGTGCAGCTTGAATCCAAAGAACATCACTAATTCACTGCTCCCTTTAAATATACATAATTCAATCCTTAGAAATGAAAAAACTTTGAAAGCTAATTTGGGCATTTGTAGTCAGCACATCAGAAAACACAATGCCACAGGTGTCCTCTTAAATTTTCATTATTCCTTTAATGGACTATAGTTGCCTTGCTCAGCTGTCTGTTAAGCGGTTACTTATCAGTTATGCTCCCAAGCGCCTTAGCTGCATGCACCTAAAATTTAGAAATTGTGGTTTTCAGGTATGTCTTTGTCTTGCTCTAACATTAGCGATGGAAGAGCCATAGAGAGTGCATAGTAGAAGGAGAATTGCTAACTGTACATGAATGTCAGGGCTTGTTTAAGAGCAGCTGCATTTAGAAATGGTGGGGAAGTCTAGCTGATGAGAAATAGCATTCCTGTTGATAAACACTACTTCACCTAAGGATGAAGACTGAGAATTTTCAGTCAGATTTTTCCTTATAAGAGATAATGTAAAGGAAATATTTTCTGTGACTCGTTTTCTTATTTGTTGCTATGAAGGAAAAAATCAGCACTCCATGGCTATGGGAGATGACAGCACTGTTCAATGGAGTGTGGATCTGATAATCCAAAGCCTTCTTGAGGCTGAGCCAGGATTAAATTTAAGCAAACCAGATTTACTGGTCAGATGACTAGTAAATCTACAGCTCAGATCAGGAAGCAGAGCATATTAGCAACACCGTGCAAGGATAAGTAGAGTGCTTCCAGACCCAAGGAGGACATGTGCAGCAGAATTGATGTGTCAACACTGTCACACAACTACTTACAGCCTTTTGTTAGAGCCAGGTCTCCTGTGGATGCACTGCTGAGCTTGTAATCCTGCTCTAGTCTGAGCAGAGTCAGTTCTTGAGCGCTTTATTTTGTGCAAGTCAGTGCTTCTTGTTGGGGGATAGTGCTGATGGAGCCAGGTCTGATGTCTGTGCCCCTGTGAGGCCCCTATGCCTTATTCTGTTCCTGTTGCAAGTAATACAGACTTCCATATCAACAACCATACTCTCATCACACTCTAGAAGTACTGTAGAGCTGTGGCCTCAACTTTTTTGGGCCTGTTGACAACAATGTGTCCAGGAAAAGTTGAAGGATTGGAGGGACATCATGTGTTGGGTACCACACTCTTACACAGGGAGAGGGTCACTGGGGCTCAGGGACATCCTGAGCTTCATGAGCACTGGAGACCCTAACAGTTCTATAAACACAGTTTTTCAATGCAAACATGCTGAGACTTTTTTAGGAGGCTTCCCAGAGAAAATCAAAACATACCAAAAAAGCCTCCAAAACATTGGAGTTCCCCAGGAACTTAAATTGCTTACTAAAAAAGCTAGACCATAACCAAGAAAAATGGTTCCTCGGCACATTTCTGGTTGTCAAGAAATTATTACTGCGGATGCAGACGTCTCTGGTCATGCCTAAGAAAATAGATTGGACAAGTGCTATGTGCTCCAGGGGACCAGGAGGGATTTTGCTGAATGCCATTCAGCAGAGCAGACACTGTCAACCAAGTAAAATTTTCTGACATCAAAGTGCAGGGCACATTCATATCATTTTGTCCAAATAAGTGGATCGGCATGCTCTTTGCAACAGTATGACTCATGACAAGTGTCCTGCTCTGGGTCACATTTAGCCACTGTGTTAAAGTTGATAGAGTGGGGTGATGGGGAGGTGTTGGCCTGAAACCAGCTCCACCAACTGTAGTCATGTTATTATGTTTGGGTGGTTGGGCTGTGATACATCTGGTTGCTTCCTTGCAGACATCTTACTGGGTGGGTTACTGGCAACTGGGATGGAGCTGGGACATTAAGGCTCTCCAGGTACCAGCCACCACTACTGCGACAGAGGGCTGCCCAGTCATGCCTGGTAGCGGTAGATGGGCAAGGGACACCACAACGTCTTCTACCAAAGGGTGCAGGAACCAGGGTTTCTCTTGCTGTGGATGACCTTTGCCTCACTGGCTATTTAGCCAGAAAGAGTGAGAGAGAGAGAGACATCTGTTTGCTGAAGCAGTGCAAAGAAACTCTGAAGCAGCGCAAAGAAACTCTGAAGCAGCGAGGGCTCAAAGCTTCAATGTCTAAATCAAACATGTTTCAGCTCACACACCATTTACTGCAAATACAACACTGGGAATTCAATATTTGCCTTCTGGAACACGAGGTGTTTCACAGGGCCCTTCTGTGGCACGATATTATTCTCGTCCACTGACCGAATGAGTTTAAGGCTGAAGTTTCCCCTGAAAATGCCGGTGATTACTGGAGCAATTTGAAACGATATTCATTTCATGCTCATTGTTACAAAAAACATCTTTGCCTGTAAAAGTGTTCGGTCAAGAACTGAAAGCAAACAGAGAAAAGAGGGACAAGCAGTCAAGGGAAAAAAATGAATAGCTCTTCACAGAGAAACATTCACTTACACTAGACTTAAAGCTTGACAAAGGCAAAGGCGCTGTAAGGGGTAACATTCAGAAAAGAAAAGAGATGAATAATTTACAATGCACCTGGTACATGGAGCTCAGTAGCAGCCAGAATGTCCACAGCTCAGAAATTGCACCAGCGACCAGGATTCACAATAGCGTGGGGAAAGCAAGCTCAAGTAGAGCACTCTGCAATTTACTCTCACTTTTGCTGCCAAGGAAAATAGGAATATTGGCCTCTCCTTTCCCTTTTCTTTGGTTTGTTTTACAGGACAAATTGTTTTTAAAAGATTTCTGAAAGCATCACATCTAGAAGTACCTAGGAAAATGAATTGTGCAGCAGCATATTTTTAAATTGGAGATGAAAATAAATTTGGTTTCATGGCCATGTGTAAAGGTTGTAGATGTGAAATATACCTCATGGCTTTATTTTTAAAGCTTGGAAGGAAGTGAATTAAAGTATAAGAGTTCTTTTCACAGTTTATTGAACGTAGAGAGACCTAACAAATATTTTTAAAAGTTTTTAAGGTTCCCTTTTCCTTTTCTGTTGTGGAATAGAGGAATTAAGGTGTGTGGGTTTTGGCGAGGAAAAATCTAAAAAGAAACGGAGAGTCAGCCGCCTCATATTTCCTTGAATTGTGGCTGTGTTGCACCCCAGGCCACTGAGCAAAGGAAAACTTGGGGTCTCTGGATCCCACCTGGCACCACCTCCAGGCAAAGCAACTCATGCAGCTCCAGGCAGTGTTGACCCACTTCTCTACACATTGATGGGTCTGGTCCTGTAGATGGAGGGGTAAACAGCCAGCACACTTTATCTTGGTGGTGTCAGAGCTTGAGGGTCACCACTTGGTCCTATGCAGAGGTGCAAAACAGAGATTTTTCAAGGAAGATGCAAAGAGTTAAATTCAGCTACCAGCCTTGTGTGCCAGATTTAGGTTGAGTCTAGATCTCTTGCAGTCAGAAGGGTTACTGTTTCTTGATAAAGCAAACATTTTACAATGGATCAGGTGTTCTGTTGTTCATTGGTTATAACAATGGTGATTCGAATGGGGCTTTGTGAGGACTGGATAGTACAGGAGGGAAACGTAGAGTGCTGCAGAGAGGAAGCTTTGTTTTCACAGGAAAATATAGTGACTGCAAGGTAACCTGGAGAAAACAACTTATCAGCTAGGTGGCCCTTTCAGATGGAGGGACTCCATCTTTTGCTAACACCCACAGCCTGGATATCTCTGTATCAGCCCTATTTCTTTTACAGTGAGAGTCCCAGTGCCTCAGGAGGAGCTGGGCACTTCTGACAGCCCATGTCCAGGCTCTGGTCTCATGGTGAAAAAGCTGCATTACAAGACAGGGGCTCCTGTGGAAGAGATAGAGATATGACATGGAAGAAGGACTGGCAAATCTGCTTTTAGTGAATTTTCTATATAAATAAATTATTCAGAAGAAATATCCATAGTTGGAACACAACCAAGGTTTTTCCAGAGATATTAGTCATCCTACTTTAGGGCTATTGGAAATTAGGTGAAAATTTTGACCCTTTTTTTTTTCAAGTTGCCTACTTCAGTATGGTTAGTCCTAGAGCAAAGATGTAAAGATGTGAGCAGCTGGGAAGTATTTGATGGCAAGAGCTTTTGCAGACAGTATAACACAGTGGTCTCTTGGCACTTCCATCATCCAAGTGCTGAATTCCCAGTCACAGCAACACCCAGGCACAACTGGGACATGTCAGTCTCCCAGTAACAGCAATGGCAGACTTAAAGTTGAGTTCTCTTTTTCATTCAGAATACAAGTTTTCAGAATTAATACCATGTCTTATCAAAATCGTTAACATGATTGATTCTGTGAATACTCAGAAGATCACAAATACTTTCAGGATTAAAAATCATCTACATTTGGTTGGTAGATGTGTCTTTGTAATTCTCCTAGACTCTAATAGACATGCAAAATAGGATAAGATTGTCTAAAAGAAACTGCAGTTTCATTTGTAAATCATCTAATTGTCACATACTGATGTATGCTATCACATATCACTACCTAAAAACCAAGAACCGAACATAGAAATAATGTTGCTTCATGTATTTCAAATCAAACACAGCTTAATATTTGATCTTAGAAGTTGTTTAATTTGCTATCGTAAATCTGTAATGTTCAACAGAACATTAAGAAATTACTAGACTTCTAAGTGTTTTTCCTGGTGTTTTTCCCTTTCTTTTTTTTACTACTACACAATTTACAATTTTTTTCATTTTTTTCCTGGATACTGGGCATAAAAAAAAGGAATATATAATATTCATTTTATTTCAGACATAATTTAGTATGCACATATTTTCACAAAAATTATACAGAACAGGCTATCTACTACCTACAGAAGTTATTTAAATTGCTTTTACCTACTTCAGTGGCATTGTTTCTATTGTTAGCAATGCTCATCTACAGACTACCTAAAATATTTGATCCCTCAAGTAAGACCTGATCTCTCTCAAAGACTTCAGTGACCTTAAAAGTAAGATGAATTAAAGGCACCATAATCAGGCATGAGGAGATTTAAAGATTTTCTCTTGATGTGTAGCTGGGATGAAGATGAAGATATTGGAGAACATGTTTTTTTCTATGACTTCTCTAAACCATGGCAGAATAAAACAGAGATATAAGAAGTGTCTGTTGTCAAAACTTATTAGGGTAGTTTTTTCAATAAATCTAATATCTGGACTATTAATACGTGATGCTATTTAAAGGGACTGTTTTCCTGAGCACGAGAAAACATCCTGCTTGCAAAAAGTTACACCATAAAAGTAAGGGAGAACTTATGATTTATGTCCCATTTTATCATTCTCTGTGAAGCTGTAGTTTACTTAATTGCTCACTCGCAATTGCATCTAAATCCAACACATCTTTGCAGAGGCTGCTTCTTCCAAATGGCATCTGGAAGCTTCATTTAAGAAAGGAACACACCAACTGCAAAGATATCTCCTGCTTTTCAAATACAGCTTCCTTGTTCTCTAGTCTCTAGTTTGACGTGTCAAGAGGCAATATTCAGACTCAGGCTAGATAAATGATTATACTCTATTTCATCACCATCAAATTCAGGATGCAGATGGTTTATATCCTTAGACCAGGGACTAAAACATTTGGCTTGGCTTCCTTATTTCTCCAGTCTTGAATAGTAGGTGAATAGTCATGTTTTAGACACAGGAGACCACAAAAAGAAGACCCTATTATTTATAGCTAATCTGTTTTCTATAAAATATATAACATATTGAGCAGGTCCAAATTTCTGCTGGGTTTTGCTTGAGAATAACTGTTGATCGTTAATGATCTTGAGCTGGGATAAAAAAACGTCCCTCAAAACTCACAAGTTAGCTTCTTTGCCCAAATTCTTTCTCTTTTCCTAAGCATTTCCTGTCCTTGTCTGTAGAATAACCATTGCTAACAAGATATTTGTTTATGCTGATTCATGAAGTATTTGAAACCATACATACTCAAGCTACTTGAAATCCAGCATTCAGTAGACATTACGCCCTCCTCTATCACTGCAGATAAGGTAGGGTAGGGTATCTCTAAGTTCATCCACTTTTTCTAATGAAGAAGGAAAATGGTGATATTATCTAGAGGGATAACCCTGAAAACAAAACGAGGCAAATTTCAGCTGAATCTCTCCCTCTCATCGTTAGTCACCAGTTAGTTTATTTTAAGATGGGAAAGTTCTGATGAAGTTTTACAATAGGAGGGAAATTACATACAAATGTTTAATTAGAAGCTTCTTTCCATGCTAAATGATACTCCTGCAAGAATTTGTGGGACTAATTGTGTTGTTCTACCCCTTCTTCTAAAAAAAGATTGTGGATGAGCTGACACAAAAGGGAAGTTACCCTTTCAGCATGTCAGGTGGGTGGGCGGTGGGATGGCGAAGGAAAAAGCAGGCAGGGAGTTGAGAAGAGGAGAAGGAGCTGTGGAGGTGGAGCAGAAAACGATTGTGAGAGGTGGTCTGAAAGGCTGACAGGCAGAAGTTTGGGGTGACATTGAAAATAATTTTTTCAGGTTGCTCCTGGGTGAATAGCTCTAGAAATTTTTATAAAAATAAAAATCCAGAAGCCGTGGCACTCCCAGAAAGAAAAAAAATTATAAACATTTGCACTTACGCACTTTGATTGATAGTGTCAGACAACCAGAGCTCAGTGGGCATCTGTTAATGTGAATTCAGTAACTAGCTTGGCAGAGGGGAAAGAAATCACCATTCACAATGTCTTGTGTGAGGATTTTCAGAGGTTTGCCTGCATGGTAACAACAGTGAGAATGGATTATGAAATTTCAAAACAGTAAGGCAGTGAAATGAAGCTTTTATTCAACCCTTCCTGCACACCATTTACAAGATGAAAATGTAGAGGTTAAGTACCCAAAACATCAAGGCACCTTAAAACCAGAGGCTAACTTTAACTTCATTATTAAATATTGAATATCCAACTGAATGTTCTTTGCAAACACACTTTTTATTCCAGTCATCACTTGCTAAATGTACTCAATACGTTGAAAATATTCTATCAGAGAGATGAAAAATACTTGATGTAGTTCAGCATCAGGCTGTAACTCCCTGTGCCAAAGCCCCTATTCTGTGATTCTGTGATTCTGTGATTCTGTGATTCTGTGATATGGGGTTCTCCTCTGTTTTACCAGCTGGAGAAAAATGGGCAGCCAATAACAGATGAATAATGCTACGTGGCCGGTGCCATCATGAGGGTTTTGGCTTTTATGACAATGGGACATTCCCCAGGAACCATAGCCTGTTAGGGAAGGATGAAATCCACCTGTCTAAAAGGGGCAAGGGAATCTTTGGCAGCAGGCTGGCCAACTTGGTGAGGTGGGCTTTAAACTGAAGGACTTGGGGGGTGGGGGCCAAAGTGGCAATGCTAGTGCTATCACATCCAACGGGGGAATAAGCCAGGCCAACCAGAGCAGCGACAAAGGTGCCTTAGCTACCTCAGGAGGTGACAATCAGAAGACCAACCACCTCAAGGGTGTGCATGGCTATAGTGGGTCCTTGTGCACCCTTCCAGGGAAACCTGCTGCTCAGTTACCTCTCTGAAATGTCTGTGCACCAAGGCATGCAGCATGGGGAATGAACAGGAGGGACTAGAGATCTGTGTGCAGTCAAAGTGCCACAATCTCATTGCAATTACAGAGACATGGTGGGATAGCTCGAATGACTGGAATGCTGTCATGGATCGCTGCATACTTTTTAGGAAATACAGGCCAACAAGACAAGGTGGGGGAGTTGCTCTTTATGTGAGGGAGCAACTGGAATGCATCGAGCTCTGCCCAGGGGTGGAGGAAGAACAAGTCAAGAGCTTATGAGTAAAAATTAAGGGGCGGGCAAATATGGGTGACACTGTTGTGGGCATTTGCTACAGGCCACCTGATGAGGAAGAGGAAGTCAATGAGGCCTTCTACAGACAGCTGGAAGTAGCCTCACAATCACAGGCCCTGGTTCTCACGGGGGACTTCGACTACCCTGATATTTGCTGGAAAAGCAACACAGTGAGGCGTGCGCGGTCCAGGAGGTTCCTGCAGAGCATCAAGGATAACTTTTTCACACAGGTGGTGGAGGCACCAACGAGGTGAGATGTGCTGCTGGACCTTATACTAACAAACAGACATGGTATGGTTGAGGCTGTGAGGGTTGGGGGTAGCCTTGGCTGTGGTGACCACGAGATGGTGCAGTACAGGATCCTGCGTGGTAGAAGCAGGGCAACAAGTAGGATTACAACCCTGGATTTCAGGAGAGCCAACTTCGGCCTCTTCAAAGGCCTGCTTGGAGGAATCCCATGGGTTAGGGCTCTAGAAGGTAGGGGGGTCCAAGAGAGCTGGTCAATATTCAAGTACCAGTTCCTCCAAGCTCAAGATTGGTGCATCCCTGTGAGGAAGAAGTCAAGCAAAGGAGCCAGGAGACCCGCATGGATGAGCAAAGAGCTTCTAGAAAAACTCAAATGGAAGAAGGAGGTTTACAGTATGTGGGAAAAGGGACTAGCCATTTGGGAAGAATATAGGAACATTGTCAGGATATGCAGAGATGCAACAAGGAAAGCCAAGGCCCACTTGGAACTAAATCTGGCAAAGGATGTCAAGGATAACAAGAGCTTCTTCAAATACATTAGTAGTAAAAGAAAGACTGGGGAAACTTTGGGCTTGCTGCTGAAAGAGGTGGGTGCCCTGGTGACGCAGGATGCAGAGAAGGCAGAGTTACTGAATGCCTTCTTTGCTGCAGTCTTTACTGCTAAGGGTGGCCCTGAGGCATCCCAGCCCCCAGAGGTGAGAAAGAAAACATGGAGAAAGGAAGACTTCCCCTTGGTTGAGGAGGATTGGATTAGAGATCATTTAGGCAAACTGGATCCTCACAAATCCATGGGCCCCGATGGGACACACCTGCGAGTGCTGAGGGAGTTGGCGGACACTGTCGCTAAGCCACTCTCCATCATCATTGAAAGGTCATGGAGGACAGGAGAGGTGCCCGAGGACTGGAGGGAAGCCAATGCCACTCCAGTCTTCAAAAAGAGCAAGAAGGAGGACCTGGGAATCTATAGGCCAGTCAACCTCAACTCCATCCCCGGAAAGGTGATGGAACAGTTCATTCTGGAGGTCATCTCCAGGCATGTAGAGGAAAAGAAGGTTATCAGAAGTAGTCAGCATGGATTCACCAAGGGGAGATCATGCTTGACCAATCTGATAGCCTTCTATGATGGTGTGACCGGCTGGGGAGATGAAGGGAGAGCAGTGGATATTGTTTACCTTGACTTCAGCAAGGCTTTTGACAGTCTCCCATACCATCCTCATAGATAAGCTTAGGAAGTGTGGGTTAGATGAGAGGACAGTGAGGTGGATTGAGAACTGTCTGAACAGCAGAGTTTAGAGGGTCAAGATCAACAGCACAGAGTCTGGTGGAGGCCTGTAACTAAGCAGTGTTCCCCAGGGGTCTGTGCTGGGTCCAGTCCTGTTCAACATATTCATCAACTTTCCTATTAATATCATCATGATTGATTAGATTATGGTGTCTTCACTGTGAATGGAAACAGCTTCCATAAGCAGATATCATAGACATTACTACTTGATCCTGTTTGAACAATGAAAAGAGGGTTAAGAGATGGTGACCTGTGCTGCTCCTTCTGATGGTCTTGCAGGTCTCGCTTTCTTTTCATTTTTGTGCAGATAAAGCTGCCAATGTCAAATATAGCAAGTAAACCAATATTTTTGCAAAATATTGTTTTACCTATGAATCATGGGTATAAACCAGACCAGACTCCAGGGTTATTTAGCTTTATGCCTGACCCTCACAGCAACATTAAATGTGCCCAGGAACATTTCCAGGCCCAGACAGCAGCTGATGTGGAAAGGGACAGTCATCTTAATCCCCAAGACAGGGTGGCTGCAGGCTATGATAGGAAATGACCCCTGGCCCATTCTATCTTCCAGTCACAAATTCATTGGGAAATACCCACAGGTCCATTGGGATATACCAGCTGCAATTGGCCGGATCTGTACCAGGGACAGTGTATCAGTTCTGAGCACAGTCAGCCTTAGTGCTCCTCACTTGGGCAATTCCTTCTCTCCCAGGTTTTGGGAATGGACTATTTCTAGTCCTTACAATGGTTTGAGTTTTCCCCTCAGTGTTTTCCAAAAGTGCCGGTTAGTATGCTCTCGGCTTATACATTTGCCTTCATCTGGTGAAAATATGTGCTTCCTTCACTCCCTTGGCCAGTTCCTGTATGACTTGATTTTATGATGTTAAGGCTCCCTGTAACACCCCCAGGCAGCCTCCCAAATATTTTTTCCATGGAGCAGCACACTTAGAGTTCAAAACGGTAGCTGTTTTACAACAAACCTTTATTACCCTTCAGAAGCACTTAAAGCACTCTTTGCTGGTTGCTTTTCTTTTAGACACTCTTCTTTGATCCTCCATAAAACATTTCATTTGACTTTTTTCCTTTCTACTTCTTTTCTGTTTCCCAGCAGCATCCATAGTGAAAATCCTGGCTTTCAGTTTGCAGAGAAAAAAGAAATATATAACATTTCTGGAAGTGCTAGTGCTAGTAAGAATCTGCAGCATGAACTCTCCCTTCAGCTTTTTATTGCAGGCTTTCATTTTCTTTAAACCTATCAGTGATAGACTTACTCTCCTAAATCTAAAAGATCTTATTACAAGAGGAGCAAGGCGATGCCAACAAAGCAGCCTTGTTTGCACGCAACAAAATCCTTATTGCACCCATTCAGTGCTGACATACTCTATGTGAGTCTGTGGTGGATGTGGTTTTTTTTCTCCCGAGGAAAGTCATTAAAGGACTCGTGGAAATGCCACTCTTTTTATCGTACTAGTAATTTAAGGCAAGGAGTGAACATTCCTATCTTTTCCAGACATCTGAGAGAATAGTTTAGTCTTCTAACTAATATCAGAAAATTATGCACATACATATACATAGATACAATACAACTTCTTTATTTTGCAAAGATTATTAACTGAGGAAAGCATTGTGTTTAAGCATTCCATAAAACAATGCAATTTACCATAGAGTTACTCATTGCAAAGTGCAGATGGCAAATGTAACCGGGGAAATCTAAAATTTGACAGGTCCAGTAGTTAAGAGTATAAGAACAAACAAATATTGTAGAATGAACTTCTAAATGTGTCTAAGGCTGGGTCTACACAGCAGTGTAGCAATTAAAGAGCAAATTTCAAAGCAGCTTGTCCGGGTACTATTTGGTATTTGGGATAGCTTGATCTGTCCTGGAAAGGAAATGTTATTTCTATGACTATAGGGTAGACAAGTCCAGAATGCCTTAGAAACCAAAGCCACAATGCAACAGAATGACATTCCATTTCCAAGCAATGAGGTTGCTCTGAAGGGCAATTTGGGCTTCCAACACATCCCTACTTTTCACGTTGGTCTTTATCAGACTTGAGACCATCAGATGGTCTAATAAAAACCATTACTTCTTGCTACCAACAGGGCATAATTTAGAAATTCTCATCTTTCCAAATATATGTATTTCAAAGCCTCAGCCTTAGTATCTCTACAGTCAAACTAGCACTTCTGACACTGCTCCTACTTGCAATTCTGTAGCCTGAATCTGTTTTGGGACTAGTTCAGCTTCCATCATTTCAGAGTGTTCAAGCTTTGGTGTTGCAGTTTTCCAAGAATACTCAAGGGATTTAGGGGCTTTCATCCTTTTGACTATGATTTTTGCAATGTTGTGCTTGTCCTTCATTTTAACTGGAACACTGAGTTGCACTGATTGGATTTCACTCTAACTGTCCCCAGTTAAATCTTTGTCTTTCACCTTATTCTAACAGTCAGATATACTGCCAGCTATATGTTAGGAAACAAACAAACACGTAGTTATATTAAAAATGAGGCAATGGTCAGGAATTTCATAGCTATAATTTAGCTTTGCCCCTGCAGCATAAATATTTTTGACTGAAAATAATCTTGTCTGCTTTTTTCTACAACTGGTACAAATCACACACAGGGATATAATTACAGAATCTTCTACTTATCCTTATATCTGACAAAAGGAAGTTTAGAGCTCTCAGTATTAGCATCTGAGAAATTTTATCAAGCAGAACCAAGCTTTGGCATATGCAGCATTTCAGCCAGCCAGTTGCTGCAGGTATATTATTTTTGGCGAAAATAGAATAGATTGTATAAAAACTTTTTTCTGGTCTTTGATTCATTAAACATTTTCAACATATCACACACCAAAATCCTGCAAAAAAAAACCAAACAACCCAGAGTAAAAAATTACTCTAGTTCTTTCCCTTCAGGATAAAGAATCTTTTGAAATGCATTAAAAGTTACGGACCTGAATGTTGTGATACAAAATATCCACCCTTTTAGTTTTTTCATTTGAATATTTTAATGTTATTGCTGCTAGTATGGATGAAAGTGGATACTTTGTATAAATATTTGTCCTTTAATTTTTGTTGGAAGTTTCAATTAAAAATGAAAACTCAGCACATAGATAGCTGATCTAAAAATGAGAGGGGATTTCAACCAAAGAGGTAGCCAATTCCCTTCCTTTTCTAAAACAAAACAGAGTTCATCTTTCTATATTTTCAGGATTTTGAAATATCTAAAATATTAATGTACTTTTCTTAAAACTTCAGGCTAGAATTGAAAACTTCAGGCATTATACAGAAGGTTAAAATGTATTTTTATAAGAATTTATACTAGTAGTGATGCTTTCAACAAATGAAATACCAACATTAAACAAAAATCCCGGTGCTTGTTCCTGAATAATATAATCCTCCACTCAGTTTTAAATAATCCTTTCACTGGCAAGATGAGCTGAGATAAAAGTGTGACCTGAAAATGAAGGCATCAGTAGTGCAACTATTATAAACCTTAGTGTAGCGTTTCAATTTTTTTATATAGGTATGATGACTTGGAAATTTGCAGTTTAAAGGACAATTCAAAAGTAAATACATTTATAATTAGAATCATTTTTTTCTTCACCTCAACCACACAGAACCTACTTATAAGCAGTCTTAAAAAAAAGAAAAAAGAAGAGAGAGAGACCCTAGATGACACCGATAAAGTTTAAAAGCTCGCAGTATTCGTGAAATGTGTACAACTGGGTATTTGTTGGGGTAAAGTAACTCTTTTGCTGCATTTTGGTAGATTACTTTATTGTAATTAAAATACTCTATTGCCAGCCTCTCTAGCATGAATTTTCATTATAATACAAAATTGTACTTGAAATTAATTACTGTACGTCTCAACTCATCAGAAACTGACTTTTCTGACACCTGGAACGTCAATTCTAATGACAACAGTGCTGAAAGCAGGCATTATCCTTCCCCAGGTTTTCTCCCTTGTCACTCAGAAACTGCTGTAGTGAAATAACCTGGATGACTGATGAAACTGAGTGTCTTGTTTTTTCAAAAATACTAGGAAAAACTTACCTCCAATGACAGTGAAGACCCATGATGGTAGAGTCACTGGTTTTGCAAACACCAGTTCCCAGTAACTCAACCAATGCTCTTTCTAGTGCATTGTATTTCCAGATTTGGTGTAAATTCCTCCAAAAGTAGACCCCATGAATGGCCACCTGAGCTCTTCCAAAACTGTAGTCATCAGGCAACTGCAGCATGTAAACTTTCCTAAGAAACTCATCAGCGGTGATAACTCACCAGCAATAATGTGACCACACTCGGTTTTTGCAACTTGGCTGCCAGCTGAATAACATAACTCCTTAAAAAACACAGAACTTTAATAAAACAAAAGAAAAACAGACATTAAAATTGCAAAGCTCCTTACAAAATGGAGCCCTAATATACATTTTTCAGTTTGCAGATTGAGGGATGGACCTTCCTGGAAGTCTTGACGTGGCCTCAGGCACAGCACAGGGAAGCCGTAGCTGCAACATGTCCGTGCTGAGTACTCTGGGATCCACTTCTGACTCTTGGGTTCTCCAGTATCTTTGTGTCTAATAATTTCATCTGCATTGCACCAGTGGCAGCTTCCAGTACTGTTGGAACACTGCAGTCTTGGACAGTGGCACTACAGCTCCTTATACCATCAGTAAGCATGTATTTTCATTGACTTATAGAAGTATTGGCTGGAGAAGCCCTCTGATGGTCCATTCTGCCTGAGGTGAGACTATCACCAACATCCAACAAAGTCAGCCACGAATTTGTCCAGGCTTGTCTTGAAAACCTCCAAGAACAGGGATTGCACAACCTCAGGTTCAGGGCCTACACAGCCCTTGTAATGAAAAGGTTTTTAATGTGCTAAGTTTCCTCAGCTTGTGCTTCATGATTATAGGTCCTAGCATCCTAGCCATTTTGGTAGCCCTCCACTGGCTGCTTTCCAGTTTCTCAACATCTTTGAGCTGTGGTGCCCAGAATTGCACTTCTGTCCCTGTGAGGACAAACATATCCATTCTCTAAGTAGTCCCTCACCTGTTGCTTCATAGGGTTACTTCAAAGCATAGGGCACTTCAGCCTCTTAGATACCATCTGGTGGTAGATTATCTCCCTTGCACTAGTGTGAAACTCAGCCCTGCATGCTAGAGCATTTCGTGAATAAAAACCCATCCAGATTCTTTTTTTTTTTTTTATTTCAGTACCTACAAATGGCATTCAGTTCCAGAAAAAGAAGTAGTCACTGGGTCCTAACAACTTGGGGTAAAATAACTGTTCAGTAGCTTCTGGTATTTGTGTGGACACCTGAAGGGTGGCATTTTCTAAAGGTGCTTCTGAACAGCACATCCATTTATCTGCTGCAGTCCTTGCTCATAATGCCAAGGCTGAGCCAGATGCATGTTGATTTTTAGCTAGAGTTTATTTAAGGGGAAGTTGGAGGAAAGAAATTAATTATTGGGTCACTGCTGAGTCGTTCTTTGGTTTTGGCTTTGCACTGGCGTTTTGTCTCTCAAATGACTTTTTGAATTATTTTATTAATGGAAATGTGGGCAGATGGACTTGAAAACGTAACTCTTCACTGACTCAAATGAGAATCTGAAGTAATTAAATATTTTATAGCTTCCTTAAAGCTTTATTCTGCTCTCTTTCAACTACCATAAAACAGCTTTCTATCTCAGTAGCTGACCTGCCCGTTTCATCTGACTGGATACTGCCCGGTGTTGCCATCTCACAGTCTCATACACATCCCGCAGCTTAAACAGCACCTTGCAAATGTGTGCCCTGTTTTCCCCCTGCCCACACTCAGAGGTGGCTGCTCACGTGCAATTTCTTGGATTTCCTGGTGGCCGCTGGGCTTTGTGTGCCCAGACCTGGTGCCAGAAGATGTGGGGTTGGTACCATGGATGAATGCTCTGGACAAGTACACTTTGAGAGGCAATGAGGGTGATGCAAAACCCAGAGCCTGTCCCTGCTGCCTCTGAAGTCGGTGGGAGCTTGGCCATGGACTTCAGTGAACATGGCAAAAGGCTCTGGTAGGAAACAGTTGGTCACTTTGGCATTGCTTTTCTCCTCTCACCCCTGCTCTTTACTACCATCACCACTCCACACTCTGGCCTTGAAGCTGCTCCAGCAGAAGCAGCCATTCTCCCCAAGTACCGCTTTTGGGGGAGCTCCTGGGCCTGACGTCACCTGAACTGCTCAGCTTGTGGCTGGTGCAAGGGGTGATGCTGTGCTCGAGGTCTGCTCTGGATAAGGGTATGCACCCCAGCTCCAGCTGCTGCCAGCTGAGGTGCAGGAGCAGTAGCAATCTCCAGCCATTAAAAAGAAGAAATAACTGTGGCAGTCTGATGTCCTCACTCACAAAAACTGATGCAGGAGCTTGCAGGACTGTTTTGATCAGACCATGATGTTTTGTTGAAGCCAGACTGTTTCATGAAGACTATTGATTTCTGTGACATTTTTGATGGGAAGTTCAGCCTGACTTCGTATCCGTCTAATGACTGTAGCTCTGTCTTACAAAGTCAACTGAAGTGCTTCTTTTTTTTAATAGTACAGGTGTAAGGGGTCTACAGTGATCCTCTAGTCCAACTGCCTGAGCACTTCAGGGCTGACCAAAAGTTAAAGCCTATTATTAAGGGTGTTGCTAAGCCAGATGTGTCTTGAGCTCGGGCCCTAATTTGAGGGGAGCAGGAGCAGAAAGACGGGAGAGCAATTACTACTGGGTGACTTGGAACCTTCCTCACTAGCTGTGAGTATACAGGTGCATGTCTGTGGAGGAGGCAAAGGGAGGAGAAGCAGAATCTGACCCTTTTTGCACATTTCTATCCAATGCTGAACATGACCAAATTTTGAAACCTTAAAACATGACAAAATGAAAATGCCGTCTAGCGTTAACTGATACGTTAGATCATGCCTAAGGGTATGGAGAAGGAAACTGCAAGCCACAAGATAAGCTGCAGCTGTCAGATCGCTGAGTAACATCCACATTGGACTATGGTTGCATACAAAAGAAGTAGATGAAGTACCAGCAGATGGCACTCAGGAATATGCAGCAGTGTCTGTTACGTGGGGTCATTGACATTTTTTTGCAGCATGTTTTGAACAGGCGCCTCAGCTCTGCAGTCTGCACTGCACAGAGGAAATCATTGCTCTGCTGCTGGGCTCCCGGGGCAGAGAGTCCTCTGCTGCTGCAGTAAGGGAGCAAACCTGGCTCTTTCTGCTACTTCAGGAAATATCCTTCTTCCCTGCTGCCCTGTCATTAAATGTCATCCTAACTGCATGTTGCCTTCTCTTCCCTTGCGTGTTCTACCCCCCACAGTCCCACGGCAGCCCTCTGACATGGGAGCAGCCAGAGAGCTTGTGCTCTGGCCATGCTGCTTCAGTGGTACTTCCAGCCCCCACCCATGGGTGGAAGCTCACCCAGTGTGTACACCTAGGTGATGGGGTTCTGAGTGATGCTAGGTATAGGTCCTTCCTCACACAGCACACACCAATGCTTTGCACTGGATCTCAGTAAGGTTTAGATTTATGACCCCGTGCAGACAAAGGAAGAAATTGAATCAGGCTGTGCATTAATGCAAGTGATCAAAGCTCCTGACATTATTCAAGAAACTCAGAATCCCATCAACTCCTCAAAAAAGATTTCCCATTAATCTGCGTTGAGCGATCCTAGCCTGTATCAGTCCATTCTAAATTGCTATTTAGGTTTTGAAATTCTGTGAAAGGAGAGGACAGGTATTACGCTGCCAATCCTGCCAGCCAGGACTGTGTTATCAGGTACATGGTTAACATGAAAGTGCGGCAGTAGAAAGGAAATGAGTGTGCAATGCACACTGGTGATATATTAAATGGGAAGGTTAAATGAATCCATGTAACACAGAATGAACAAAAGCCAGTTTCCCATAGATTGGTGTCTTGTAGTTGACTGCAGTCCCTGATGAAACCTTTCTTGATGGCTGGAGAAGTTCTCGCTGGTTTCTGTAGCGTACGAGCACACAGTGCAGCCCTTGTTTTCAGAAACACATAATGACTGGAGGAAGAGAGAGGACACAGGAAGAACCCAAGTCCATCCTTTGTCCGGCTGGCCAGCTGGCATGGTGGAGAAGGCAATCGACCCAGTGCATGGCCACGCCAAATCTTCCTGCAAAGTGTGCAACCTGTGCAGAAGTAAGCCGGTCCTTTGCTTCTCCCCCACCAGGCTGATGGGGCATGGAGCCGAGCAGTCCAGGTGTCTCACCAGGGAAGCAGCATTGTCAGCATGGATCTTTGCCCAAGGTTGCCTGCAAATAGGTATTTTGGGCAGGTGATTGAAAAACTGATGGCTGTGGTAGAAACTAGGGCACTTTCTGAAGTGCTGTGCTTTAACTGCGTGATGCCAGTGGGACACCTCCATGTAGGGGTGCTGCTCACCTTCTGGACCCTCTGGGTTGATGCTAAATCTACTGTTTTCTGAATTTCAATTCTGCTGACTGCTCAGGGAGTTTGGCACATAACTTCCATTATAAAGATTCATTTCACTTTTCAATTCTATTATTGTTTTAGGGATTTTCCTAAGGTTCTCAAACCCGAGGCATGCACACAAACACACAATTCCTTCTGCGTCCATCTTTGACATCTGAAAAATTGAAACAGCTCATTTCATTTAGTCAAAATGATAGATATCCTAGCAGATGATGATCTGTCAAGAGACATTGTCTGACAGCAAACAATAAGGTGCAACAGAGGGGTCCTCTCTGAGAGGTCCTCTCTGAGACTAAACATTGTAAAGTGAACGAAGAGAAAAGAGCACTTCTTCCTAGACATGATCCTCAAGGTGATGCAGTTTGCCAGGATATATCTCAGAGTCCAAAATGGTGATTGCATTTGTGGATGAAACTATTCCAAGTCGAACATAGATGAGGTGAAATGTGTTTCAGAGAAATTATGGAGTTGTTCCTTTTTTTTTAGGACTGCACATAAAGTCAAGCCCACAGCTGACAGAACTGGAGCTGGTTTAAGCAGAAATGTGTTAATTTCTGACTGCTGAAATTTTCTTATATGGTATATATACATATTCAGCATTGTATCTGATCATGTTTTCAAGGCACAGTAAATTGTGCATGTTAAAATAAATTACAGTGTTAACGATAATGGCAATAATAATAATAATAATAATAATAATAATAATAATAATAATAATAATAATAATAATAATAATAATGGGATGCCTTGGCTAGTTCCATTACTCCCCCCCCTGCAAAAAAGAGAGACTTCTTAAATAAACATAATTTGTCTTCCAGATTTCTTAGGAAAGGGCACATGGCTTTCTAAGTTTTGCTGCAAACAGACAAGTTTGTAACTCCAAGCAGGTGATGTGATAGATATGGTCCATGGTAGGCTGATGCCTATGAAAGCCACTTAGTTCAAGTGGATGGGTCACAGAAGACCTAGTTGCAATGCATTACATTATTGGTTATAAAGACTTTTCTACAAAGATCCAGGTCTCTCTCTGTGAGGCTTTAGAGCTATTGCTTTCTCTTCTGTAACCTCAGCTCCCTGCTCTGTTCCTCTTCACTTGGCATGCTAAACAGGTCTCCTTAGCTTTCATTGCTCTTCCTTCTTGTCTTTCCTGTTGAGTTCAACCCCATTATTTTTGTCCCCTCTGCTATGCCTTTTTCTGTCATATCTGCACCCTCCTCTCTCTGTTTCTCAGGTCTTTCATCATGATCTCGGCAGGTAATGCCTTTCCTATTGACTTCAATGGGCAGTAGATGTGCCCTTCCTCCTGCAAAGCCTCCTCTCGTGGCAGGGCCACAATTATAGATTTTTGCAACACTGCCACTTATGCAAAGGACAAACTGGCATTTCAGGTGACCCATTTTTATGAATAAACATTAAACACAGAAAACAAAGATTGATTCAAAACTGTCCTGTTGCACCAGTTGTGGGAAAAACCTGATACACTGAGGTATCTGTTAACACTGTATAATTGCAATTCTCTTCCATTAAAAGTCATTGATTAAATGTCTAATTAAGAGCTGCCCACATATATATGGTGTTTAAACATAGTGGAAGGTTGGGATTTTGATGAACTCATTAATACAGATCTTATTTATGAACAGTTACAATGGCTTTGCTGATGAAAACCAGGTTTACTCTTTGGCTTTGCTCTGTAGTTTTCTGTGGGAAAAAAGATCAAAATTATCTTTCCTTTTGTATGCTTTTTCATATTTCAAGTGGTTTGGATGGATATCTAATTTTCTTTCAGCATCACACATTCTCTTTTGACATCAGAGGGTACATTTTCTAAGCTTCAGAGAAGTTTTACCTGCTCAACTGCCATTAAAGTCAATTGGATCATGTGGCTAAAGCAAGGTGTAACAATTGGAAAATGCACTCCAGGGTTAACCTGCTGTACCTGAGCTATTAGATTGAAAGAGTTATCCATCTTCCAAAACACAACTTGCATTGCCACAGCATGGTGTCACCTATTCATCGCCTTCAGACAATTATAGCTACATTCAGCCCTGGTGTAAATGAAGTTGCCGTATCATTTGAATCATGCAGCTTAAGCCAGAGCTGGATCTGTCCCACACAGAGCTGCTGAGTTTTCAGTGCAAAAGAGGCCCAGGGATGGGGTGATCAGTGCTGGTTTGTGAGAATCACAGGAAAGACAGGGAAAAGAAGCTATTAAAAAAAAATATTAAGAGACTCCCATTTGAAAACTGGATATGGCTGTTGCTCAGTGAGATGCAAACATTGCAGGCAGCTTGGCCAAAGGAAGAACAGAGTTTGTAAACCTTCCCCATACCTAAGTCTTCCGACCATCCTCTTCATCACAGCGCCTGCTGGCATCAAGAGCTTCAAGGCTGAAGCTTTTCACAAAGACACCACTGCTGCGGGTGACACAGCTGGCCACTTCTGCCCTCTGGGCTGGGCATCAGACAAGCTTTAAAGACTTAGGATGAACTTCAGTTCACCTTCAGAGCAGGCAAACACTCACTATTAAATATGTTTTTGAAGAAGCTGGTATATGAGATAGTAAGACAGTTTTCTCGTTGGATTTTTGTGATTGAACAAATGATCATGGCAATACACTGTATGTTTATAGACTGCACTTAATTGCACAGCAACAGCAGAATGGTATTGGCTTACTATTTTCTGAAACCTCCCACCTGAATGATATTCACGCAGGTCTCCCAGAGAAGAAGCCACAGACCTCAAGGAAATTGCATCTCACTCTCTTAAAATGAGAGAGGCAGAACTAATCAAGGAATAATCTGTAGCAGGCCACAGTAACCAATTAACTAGCTCCTAGCAGTTGCTAAAATAACCCTTGCAAGAGAAAGAAGGTAATGAGGCTATCATGTTAACTTTACAGTGTGATCCCATGGTATCTAAAAATATAAAACAGTTTTGTTCCCATTTTCTGTACATTTTCCAGTCCATTTCCTACCATAAAATCAAATAATGTGCCAATAAATACAGTATTTAAAATTTCATCACTTAATATGTTAACATTCAGGCTGGAGATGCCATGGGCAAGCCAAAGAGTAATGAACTGCCGTACCTGGAAGGAACCAAATTATTTTGCTACTCATAGTGATAATTGCTCAGATGGTGACAATCATTGTCCTTGTCTTGATCTGTGCTTTTCCACTCCATTGTGTTCACATGCAATGTCTTATTTTTGGTTTAGCTTGAGTGTCTCTAAAGGCAAGATCATCCTTTACTAATTTCTATAATACTGGTGCTTCTTGAAGATGGCAATACCACAGGACAGGTAATAGTAATGAGCCAGACGCTCCTCCCTTGGGAAAGTCCCTGGTGATAGGGATGGAGGAAGCAGACCTGGCTAGCAAGTATCTCTGTATCAGTAACTCTAGAATATCAAATATGAAATTTAATGTCTTTTCATGCATTTTTCACTGTTTCCCATAGACTTGCTCTGTTGAAATCTCCTTGCCAGCTTCAATGATAAGGGCAGGATCTCTCCCAGCACTAAAATATCTTCTGAATGACCTGTGCAATATTGGTTTTTGGAAATGACTGTAGACTGCATATGATTTCAAGACAAACACCACTATCACGATTTCTGTGAAATCGGTGAGCAAGGCGTTAAGGGGGGATCTGAACTGAGTGCTGTATGTTAACACATGCCAACGATGCACACCCTGCTCCAACAGACTTGCAGTTTGCTTACCTGTTGCAGAAAGCAAGTGGAAAGAGTTGCTGAAAGTGGTGCAGGTTTATTAAAAAATGGGTAACAGAACTGAGACTGGAAGGCAGATTGCCTGATTCACAGTCTACAGACAGCTCTGTCTGTGCTGTCTTATTTCTTCAAGGGAGCCCCTGGATGGGCAAAGGTGCAGTATTCCCACCAGACTGCACACACAAGATCTGACCTGTGGGGCCAACAACTAGCTATGCTAATTTACTAGAATTCAGCCGCATGCAAAAATGATTGCTTTTCAGCCTAAGATAACATATGCATGGTAGCAACCTTTTGTGAATCGGCAGAATTGCTCTGCTGTTACCTGCTGGACTATACATGCATAACAGCAGAGCTGAAAAGCCTCAAAACTTACTCCTCTAAGTAACCACATCTGGCACCACACTGAAATGAAGGATGTGTCCCCTTCACATACTCCAGTATCTGTTTAAACAGGGTTTGGGGATCAGATCGGCAGTTTCTAGCTGCTGACAGTGAAAAGGAAGGAAAGGAAAAGATTGGCTTGATCCAGCGCAGGTTACAAATCCCCCAAACATCAGATTAATTACTTCAGAGGCTTTGATAATGTGGCTTAATCCTGTCCACCTTTAGTTCTACATCTGTTTTTTATTATTAAACAAGAAAATTAGAAAAAAGCTTTTTGTCCCCTCCAGAATTGCCTTCTCAAAAAAAAAAATTGCAGTCAAAATGATTTCAGATTTCTCAACTGCAAGCTACAGATGGTCATGGTGTAAGATGCAGCTTCACATCATTACAACAACAGATCAGTAGATGATTAAAATGCTAGTTTAATTTCAAAGCTATTGTCTCCATTTCCTTCATGTCGGAAAGCTTCTCACATGTGAAGGTAAGCCTTAGCTGGAGGGTGTGTGCCGAGTCTGATGTGCAGAATGACATATTGATTATAGAGGGGATAATTAGACAAGCATTTAATGAATCTTGAGAGCCAGAGCTCAAATGCCTTGGATCACAGGTTTTATAACCCATGGTCTTGTAATGAAGACTTTTTACCACAATTGCCTGTTTTGCTGGTGGTTCAATCCAATTATACTTTAAAAGCATGCAAGAAGTATGTCAAAACTATTTGCCTGACTGCACTGGAAAGAGCTCTACGCTGGGACAGATCTTTTTCTTGCATCTCCGTTCCGGGAAAGGTGTGGATATCTCAAGAGAAACATCACAACTCTAAGGACATGTTGAGATCAACCCCCTGCAGGGCTTGAAGGCTTTATTTTGTAATGTCTTACAAGTCCAAACAATAAATATGCCATAGAAAGGAATGATAATAAAATTGTTTAATTTAATTCTGTATCAGCTTCTCAATAGTGAATTGATTCAAATGTTAGATGCTATATGACACGAGTTATGAAATTTGGCATAGGACAAAAGTATCTTATTTATAAAGAAAAGTTAATATAATCAAGGTCAGGTCTAATTTGATCTGCAGCTATTATTTTAAATGATGTGGAGGATTAGTATGCATTACTTACATTCTATCTAGAATCAACAGATTTCAATTTATTTAGTGCATTTGCCCATTATAGTGAAGACATCTGCTTTAACTGGATGGGAGACAAATTCTTGAGCTCTTCTCTGTATGAGAAGCTGCGTGCTGTAATGTAATTTTGCTGGCAAACAGAGTAACATGCCATATTTCTGAACCTTACTGCCCTAAAAGCATCCATGGAACTCATCCTGTCGCTAACAAAACCAGCTCTAGGGACATTGTCCCTCTGCAAAGAGAAAAGAAGAAAACGAGGGAAAGGAGAATTTGTCTGGGTGAAATAAAAAAGAATTTTGTATCAAACTACTGGGTACAACTTTTCTTTTAATCAGAGTCAATGCCTGGAGGCATAGTTGGGTATTTTGTGTTGCACCACAAAAACGACAGCTCCAGTCTTCCAGCACAAAGTGCTAGAGAAGAAGAAGAGTGTCTGTTCATTTGTGGAAAACAAATGAAAGAAAATTTGAACCAATGATCAATATGTATCACATACACAATCATTTAATCTTGTGCTTGCCTCAAATACTGTTTGGAGCAGTGCATTTCTTTCACTGTCAGCTCAGCACAGGTGTATCACGATTGACCAAGGGTGAAATGCTGCTTATGTGGGATCTGTAGCATTGCTTAAGAGGATGCAAAGGAATTTTCATTGTTAATCTCTACTTCCTTAGATTTTTGGTCCAAATTTTAGAAGGGTGTCCTGAGAGACTGGGACTTTGATTTAACCAGAGGAATAGTCATATTACTTTCAGTCTGTGAATGAACATTGACACAAATATTCAAAACATCTCTAACCCATTTAGATACTGATAGCTTCAAAACTTCCAGTAAAAATGTTCAGTTTATGGCTATTATCTTATAGCCTTAAGAAGTCAGAGACATATATTTATTGCTGCTTTTCAATGGCAACATTTGATAAGTTAAAGAACAATTATGAAACAAGCAATATTGTGTGGTCACTTGCAATACCACAGAAGTGGGCTTGATGGCCCCTGAGGTCCCTTTTGGTCCTCTGTTCCTAATCTAACAGCAAATGCAATCTTTTCTTTTTTTTTTTCTTTTTTTAACTTAGAATCTTTTGTCTTGAACAACCTTGTGGTTGCATTGTAAAGACAATGAAGGCAGAGAAGGTTTGTTTGCCATCCAGCTGGCAAGCGTGGATATCCAGACATGCCTCTGAAAGCCTTCACTCCTGTGTGGAGGCTTCAGGCATGTTGCTGTGACTTTCCTCTTTGCCCTGACTCAGCCATGAAAAGGAGCCCACCTGTCTGACCATCTAACCAGTACATTGACTCCTGGAGGCTGTCTTTCTTTCCCGAGCCAAATGGTTTGGGGTCTCTGACTGCCAGCCCTTCACAGGCACCAGGCTTACTCTGCACAGCGTAAGGATCATTTTGTGTCTGTTTGTTTGCCATCATGGTCTTCAGCTCTTTAGAAATGTAACCCAATTTAAAAGTTTCTGCACCCTGGAAGTGCATTTTAGACAATTCAATATGCTGCTGTCCCTAAAGGGGAGAATTTCACTCCTTGGCACCATGGTCTGCAGATTGCCCATAGGACGAGGTGTTGGGAGACTCTGGTTTAATATTTTAACTGCATTTACCGGACAGCTGCTCCTTACTGAATCTTCCATGCTCCCAGGTGCTGGTTTAAGAGAAGACTATGCAAGAGCTCAGACCGTGAGCAATCTTTAGGATAAGACTAGAAACTGGAAGCACCAGAGAAAACAGCTTTGCAGTGAGGGGTAAGGTCTGCACGTCTCCGCCACACTGTGAAGAGCAGCTGGGGGCTGCAAAGTAGTCCTGCTTGTCCAGTGTGGGAGCAAGCACACAAACCTGCGTCTTCCAGCAGCTCCTAGTGAATGCGCACTACAGCTGCCTCTAATGTCTGAAGAACAAAGATCTTACAGAGCCTAAAAAAGCACAGCTGGGAGGGTCTGCAACTGTTGGATAAGAGGATCTATCACTGAAGCTGTATTTCAGAGCAGAGGGATTTTTGCTCTCTCGTGTACTGGAGATGTGCATATACTTTTCTTTTAGCAATGGTGATAGAAAGTATTCAGTCTTTTTAAAGGGAAAAATAAAAATTGATAAATTGCCCCATGATTTACAACTGAATCAAATCACTGGTGTATAATTTTCACCGTTTGTGCATAAGTACTGTCAGGAAGGGAGAAATTGGCTTTACCACTATCATTAAAATCTTATGCAATGAATCAGATGAGATATCAGGAAATGGTATAATATACTTTATTTATTATCAGCTTTGATGAATAGATTTCTTGGTGTAACTACAGAAAGGTTGAGTAGGACTCAGTCACTGTGAAATCTTATTCCTCCAGACTTTGCCAGTCCATTCATGCGCACATGGGCTACTGCAGTTGGTACCGTAACACAGGACAAGAAAAAAGCCTTACAAGCTGCCCCCTTTGCCTTGTACAAAATACCTTTTTCCTCTCTAGGGTTTAAGAACAGATGCTGAAGCTCCATTTCAAAATTTGCCTTCACCTAAACAGTGTCTGAAAGTCAGCCCAGACTGTGGCTTTCCACCAACTGGAATTAAAACCCCTTGCAGGAATTGAGCCCACTCCTAAGCAAAGTGTACGCTATGCAACATCTTCAAACACTGAATGGCAGGAGTCAATTATTCATTACAAAGGGACCCACATGTGAAATACTGAGAAACCAGAGTCAGAGTTGCATTGAAGGGAATGACAACATTTCCTTAGGACAAGGAAGTGCACGGGTAGCCTGGCGGGAATAAGGCCTTTTGTTACCAGAATTCCCATTGAGGGGATTGGAGTTTTTGAGGATCTTTCTCCCTCTGGGCAGCTGTCAAAGCCCATTTGTCTTTGCTGCTGGCATCATTCAGGCATACACGACTTCATAAACAACCTTCAAGGTCTGAAGTATTTGGCACTGTTGGAAAACATTTTGAATGGGTTGTATTGCTTACCTTCAACATCAGCAATGCATTCATTATTATAAAGCACACAAATCATCAACCAAATCATGTTTTATGTCTGTCTAGAGGTCAAAGCTTTCATCTTGCTGGTATACTTTTATACTTATGAATGAGAATGTTCATTGCTGAGTTACTTCAAATACCTACCAAAAACTGACACATACAGTAAATTAAAACTGATTTATAGACCCATACAGGTTGTGGTTCATCTCCCATAACTTTGGCTGAAAAAAGTTAAATACCTTTCCCCAGCTAATCATCTGACCTCCCTTGATAATGAGCAGAAGAGTCAGGGACCTTTGGAGAAGGAGTCATTCCTCTCTGCAGGTGAGTTGTCCATCTTTTAGAGAGTGATCTTGGAACAGGACAAATTGCTCTGGGACAAAACCCATCTCCCTGGACTCTGTAAAGAAGATGCAGATATAGCACAACTCACATGCACACAACTGTCCCTAAATTTCAATAATTTTTTTTTTTTTTTTTTTTAAAGCTGCAAAATAGAGCCCTTCATGTCAAGGCTGGGAAAAAAAATCCTGGCTCAGGCCCCTTGGGACAGTCTTCATCTGTTCATCTCAACATGTGTCCTCATAAAATCATGCAATATTTTTCTCCATTTCACCCACAGGATGGACTGCTCTCCACCGGCTGAGCAGATATTCTGTATTTTGTTTTCCCTTGTTTCGCAGTGTCAGCCAAGCTCAATTTATTCCACATGTTTCAAACTTTGCTCTGAAGACAGAATTATTAATTTCCTGTAGGCTTTTTCTCTGATGCGTCTTGCTACAGTGGCTGAACAGTTCACAAATTCAATCTGGCTATTTTCTTGCCACCTCAGTGAAACGAGAGGCAATCATTAACCCTTGTTTTCAGACAGAGAAGTGAGGCACAATGAGATTACCTTTACAGTTATTCACCGATTGTGGATACCGAGGCTAGGACACCTTGGATCTGATATTTCAGGGTGTTTGGCTGAATTTAGCACTTTTTATTCAAAGTGCAATTCCCTCCGACTTCAGCTGCAGCTGTGAATACTCGGCATATTTGCAAACCAATCGCCAGGGTCTCACTTTGGTACTTGGAAAATGAGGACTGCATAAACAGTGATCACCTGCAGAAAGTGTGGGAGCAGAGCTAATTTGATGAAAAAGCATAGATCCCAAGTGCATTGCAGAGCCTGATTCTAGGTACCTGGTGTGAGGAGAGAAAGCTAAACCAGAAAAATAGGTACCTATATCTTCTCTTAAGTACCTTAAGTTTCAGCAGCCCTTATTCACAGCACAGCCAAGAGAAAAAATCTAAGATGAAGGCTGATCTCCGAAATCCCACCTCTTTTTGGGCTTACTCATGAATTCAGCAATTTGCATCTACCTATGCTCCTAATTTGCTGTTTTCTGTCTAAATATGCCCTGAGACAGTGTGCCAGCATGTTCAGGAGAGGAGGAGGCAAAGGGTTGCTGAGATTGCCGCAGCCTCGTGTGGAGGGAGAACCTTCACCAGGAAACACCAGAGACATGTTTGAGCCTGTTGGCAGCCTGATGGGATTTAAATGCATGCTCCCTAACTCCATTTGGTTTTAACAACCAGGCTTATAGACAGCTAGATTTAGATAAATCCAAAAACCAGTTAAATACAAATTCTTTAACTGGCTTCATCCTTTTGACAGCCTCACAGAAATATTAATGTTACAGAAAATGCTGTATATTGGCAGAATATTTGTTCAGAATCCTTTATTAAGAATCATGGATTACATTTTCTAACAAAATCCAAATCCTATACTGTTCCTTTATTTACAGCCGATATTTCTGGCTTTGAAAACAAGATAAAGCATGGATGTCAAGGATCTCTTATCCAGAAAGCATTACCTTTTCTTTGTGAACATGATAATTTAATCCATAAACCACATAATACATATGTGCATTTCAAGCAACAGTAATTGATTTGTAACTTCATGATACACTTAGTATATGATTTGTCCTATTGATTAATGTTGCAGTAACATTATAACATCACCAGAATCACAATGTTGCTAAAGATAACACTGAAAAGATCGTAGTCTGGTGTTGCTAATGTCTTATAAATAGAGATGATGCTAGAAGAATCTCCATTACCTAATTTAAAACCATTTCAGGCAAATATATATGTGTTCTGATCACAACAAAAGACTTTGGAAGGGAAGATGAAAGTGAGAGTAATGGTGAGGGATCTTTCCATTTGTCTTAAGTCCTGTTGTGTTTCCAAGTCTATCACACTCAGATTTACCTGGAGATAAAAAGAAATGCCAAAGAGATGAAGAAACCTGGACAGTAGTTGGGGGCATCTTTAATTTCTTTTTTCATTGTGCCTTTTTTAGTAGAATAAAAATAAGAGAAATGAGTCAGTCTGTATGTATCAAGGAAATCTGCATGAATCCAGATTTAAGTTTTTTGCCATGCGAAGCCTGGCACCCCAGTCACCCACAATCACAGTCTTTGAGAGGTGTCTGGGACAGGAAAACGCCCTACAGCTTTAAACAAAAACATGCTGATATCCTACTGGAGTTGTGGGATTCTCAGCCTAGTTCTTGGGTCGAGCAACCTGCTTGACAAAATGCACTCCAGCAAAAGCTTACAGAGGAGCCCAATATGAGACTGCTTCTTGTCCTGAAGAAACAATGTTGAATTTCAAAGCTTTGAAACTCTTGGCAAAGGGGAGTACCCACTCCTAGAATTAGCACTCTGAAGGGCTAAGTAGTCACTGGGTTAAAGTATGTGTCAAAGAAAATATTCTTTGGGCTTCTGTTGGGCTCTTTCCTAGAAATTTTCCATTAGCAACCTGGTTTTAGAAGGCTTTAAGAAAATACGAAACCAGGAAGAATTTTTATCACTCTGTCACCAGGATGCTTTGTCAAACTTCTTGTACAAGCACAGGCAATACATGATTTTCTACATTATTTTCCAGTGAAAAGAGAAATGGCTTCATGGATCTTTTTTCAGGATGGGTGGAGGGATGTACAAAGAAACACTTGTAGCTACTGACAGGTGAAGGTGGGCTGTAAAGAGTAGAAGTAGAAATCTGTTCTGAACAGGTTTAAGCAATAAGAGACCCTACAGGGAACTGACAGGATGGACAGAAACTACTTTCTGACAAGTAGACTCTGGAAAAGACACAGAACAGAAACGGGGAGAAGATGCCCAAGGTAAATAAATGGGAAAAAAAGATATTACATCCCTGTCTAGTCAGTGTGTCATGGAGAATACATAGGGAATAATTATGCATTGGCATGGAGATGAACTATGGGACAATTAATTCTGTTTTTTGTCTTGGTTCTTACAAACTCTTACAAACTTACAAACATAGTCTGAGTCCTTGAAATCAGCCAAGGTTTTATAGCAGAGGTCCATTAACCAGTGATGCTGCAAGACAGAGATGAGGCTGTTATACTCTGTTATGAATTTTGTGGTCAGGTTACTGGATTAAATTTGAATGGAGAATTAGGAAAGGGTCATGTCTGCTCCCTCTGGACTATGTTAAATACAAGACACAATCACATGCAACAGCTTCACATTGGTACCAGCCCTGTACCTACTCGTGGGCAATAACACGATTTCCAGCTCTAACCTAATAAATTATTAGAAGCATCAGCTTCCTTCCAAAAGGCCAGAAGAAGCAGACTTTGGTTTTAGGTTCCCTCAATTCTGCAAATTACTATTTTGGACCCAATTGTTCCTCAACAGAGTCAGTGGTAATTCTTGATTTTTTCAGAATAAATAACACCAGAATTTCACTGCTCATTACTGTAAAATTTGCCCTCACAGCAACTACAAGCAAAGGAACACCACAAGCAAAAAATTGAGCCGTTGTGCCTCTGGGTTGAATATTTTAAGGCATTTGAAGACAGGAGCACACTGGGAATTTCATATGCATTCAACCTGTCAAAACTCCCACTAAATACTGTTACACACATCTCAGTCATGTTAAAAAATAGTGTTCAACAGTGCAGTGACTAATATTGTCAACAATAACTATACATACAGACAAAGTAATCAACAATTAGGGTTATCCTATGCTGGATGGTTGATCTAGGACAACATTACAGGACTCTTTTTTCCCCCCATGCTGCTTCAGCTGTCTTCCAGAATCTTAATTCCCTTTAGAAAGAGTCCATCGAGAACTGAGACAAAGGCACTTCATTCCATTTCTCCCTGGTGATAGTGTCTGCTTTTTCTAAAAACTGTTTTGCAAATGATCATTTTATTGAAAAATAAGTGGGGTTTTGGTTTTTTTGTTATATTTTAATTGAATATAGTGTGTTGCAATAGTCCTCCAAGTGATAAACAAGAGGACTTATTTTTACCCCAGTCTGGGTACAAACCCGCTCTTAACATGTTGCACCATTCCCATCACATCCTGCTTTTCAGGACAGTAACTGGACTGTTCCGTATATTTTTTTCCCTAATGCACTGAATAACGATGACAAAACTAGGGACTGCAGTTTGGTTCCTTGATGAAACCCATTTTTAAGCTCAAATATTGGTTCCAATTCAGCTTAATTCTTCTTTAAAGTCAAAAGTGCTTTTTCAAGCATGAACTATGTCGAGATTTATCACAGCGCTGCTGCACAAAGGCTGATACTTCATGTCTAAGAGTGGACTTGCAGAATGGACTGTGATTTTGATTCAGGAAGCATATTTGTATCTCACACCAGTTTTTGTTTTTTTTTTTTCTTTTTTTCTTTTTTTTTCTTTTTTTTTTCTTTTTTTTTTTCTTTGTTGTTGTTGTTGTTGTTGTGTTTCCTTCCTGATAAAGCACAGCACTCTTTGCCTGTGCTTTAGGGAAAAGAATGGAGACTTTCTTCTCTCAGCCTCCCAACTTCACCCATCCACTTGGGACAGGTTCTGCCACTAGAATGGAGAAAGTGAGACTTACACTCACCTGATTTACCATCTAGATGGTCAGATCAGATGCAATCTTCCTCCAAATACCATCATGAATAACTGTTCTTTCAGCAAATGACATGCTTAACTTTAGACACATGAATTATCCCACCCCTGCTCAGTAAAATCTCTTAAGCAGGTGCTCAGATCCTGAAGAAGTTGAGTCTTTGCCTGAATCAAGCATGAATATGCATAACGGTTGAACAATTTGGCTTTCAGTATAGGATTATGCAAATTGCAGATTACATGCACAAACGAATTGCCACTCCTTGATTCACAATTAATCACTTCAACCGTTTCTCCATCTGCTTTTGTTCCACTTTTATCGTTCTTTTCATTTCTCTAGTATATCAATCTGCACTTTTCTGCAGGGAAATGGTTGCATTAACTCAGTCTTGTAAAGAGAAAGCATCTCTTTTCCACTACAAATTCCAAACTTTTGGAAATGTGAGATCCTATTACTCAAGGAAAAGCCTTTTTCCTCCAAGTTTAACAGATAAATTCCTCTCCTCTCTCTAGGTCAGGGAACTTCCCAAAGGAGGCTGGTGCAGTAGCAGAGGTGATCAAGCAGAGATACTTCGGCCCAGGCAACAGAAGAGGCTTCATGCCAAATGCAACATGCAATTAGCATTCAAAGTCAGAAAAGCTGGCTTTATCAGAAAAATGCCATTCAAACCTCAGCATGCACCTCTCAGGCCAACAGTATCACTCTGAGGTTTGTGATCTGTAAACTGTCCAGAGAATTAGCTGATCTGTATTTCAAATTGCAGCACATTGAAACTCTCTCTCCTCTTCCTCCTGACTTATCTTTGGCTTGCTTTACCTACCTGATATTTCTAATCTGCCTTGAGTTCTTCTTGTGCTTAAGTTCCCTTGGCCCTTGCAGCTGAGGCTTTCAACATTAGCCAGGAAGGTTCAGTCTTTACGAAGATGAGTTACTAATAATAATGATGGTAGGAGTAAGAGAAGAGTGGGATCTTGGCTAGAAAATGAAGGTTTGGGGATAATAACTGAGTGCAGTTAAGGCTCAAGTGGTTCAGCAGCTGGCTCAGCACACCCATTATGGCAAAGAGGCTGCTGCTGTGCTCTAACTAGCACAGTAATTTATCAGTAGGTGCCTGGTATTCAGTGCACATCTTTTCATCCATATGGAATAATGGTGCATTTTTTCAGGGGTTGCTTTCTTAAAGTATGAGTTGCTTTGACTTGTTATATTGGTTGCTTTCAGTTAGCAAAGTATAGGTTGCTTTGAGTTGTTAAAAGTTTGGGGTCTTCCTGGCTGCTGTGGAAGGCGTGAACCATTTCTTTTGCATTTGATCAAAGAGCAGTCATGGTAGCACCAAAACTTCACAGGTAACATTCAAGGGCTTGCACTCACACAGGCAGTTCAATGAGCACTGTTGTCTACTAGGACTGACATGGGGCACTCGAAGGATTGGTTCACATAGACCACTGGCTCTGCCAGCTTGTCACAAGTTCAAATGCAGTGCAAGTTTCTATCAGAAACAGCTGAGTCTTTAACGCTCAGACAGGTCCATTTGAGGTGCAAATTTTTGCCTAAGGCCACATTCCCCAAAATCCTGAGTCATGTGGCACCTGAGATGGGCACCTGTCCTACCATGGGAGCTCTTAGACTGCTGCCAGATGGGTGTCTCTACTATACAGAGGCTTATGACACTCAAGGCCATGCATTGCAAAGCAATGTTGGAAAATGAGAAGTAAGGATTATTTTTTTCTATGTAGGGGAAAGTTAAATGGCTTCTCTGCTTCCAGATGGTGAATAAGTTTTCAATAAAGCTTTCCATAAGAGCTTTCACCTGCTTTTGAAGATACAAAGAAATCAATAAATCTTTCTGGCTACATTAATGGTGGGAAAAATTGTACTTATTGCTGTATAAATTACCACAATTAACTGGTTAATGGTCTGACATACCCGTCTGTGCTCAGGAGATTTGGCTACTGGCTACTTTCATCATTTCTGAAACATGTTCCTACAGAGGGAGGAGATAGGATTTTACATGAACATCCCCTCTGATTCTTTGTGTTACTCCAGGGAACACAGGGTACCTAATGAAGGTCATTACTGCTGCCTTGGCTAGACTTTTGTTATTAAGAGGATAAATAAGTGTGGGGTTATCTCTTTCCTCTGAAGTAATCAAACTGGTCAAGAGTGCTGAATAAAAGATAAGAAATATTCTTCCATTTTTTTAAGTGCTTTTGCGTTACTACAGCACGTGCCTCAGAGAGTTATGGTTTAACTGCCCTCCATGACAAAGAAGTGTTCCTGTGTCAGGCTTGCAGATGTCCAAAGTCTTTGGACTATCTCTTGGTGAGAAGTTTCTGTAGCTCTCTCTCTCCTTCTGCAACCTGGAGGCGGTCAGCCTGTTCCTGTCTCCATGACAACCAGGATTTTAGAAATCACCTCAGTGCCTATTTCAGATGATGCTTAATCCTAAACAAGGTAGAGACAATGGCAGAAAATGTGCATATCCCAACTCAAGAGGTATGTTGACTAAAGAGACTTAGGCAAGCTGTATTGAAAACTATATTTCTTGAGAGTGCTTTCCAAGTAACTTAGAGTGCGATGCCCATGACTTGCCCTTGGATAGATATCCTTGAAGAGAATTAAGGATTGCAGGTGTGGGATTGCATCGTTATTTTAATACATTGAAATTCCAGACTGGAAAGTTCCACAGGATCTACAAAATCCATATTTGCTAGATTTTCCCCATTTTCCCATTCTATAGGCACTCCGCTTTCAGAATTGAAGACTCTGATTGCTTATAGGTAAATAATATTTCTTATGAGCCTAAGGTAAAAAAAAAAAAAATCTCTTCAAGATAACGTCTCCTGTTCTGTTCTGAGCCCTAACAATGTGGTGGCTGACCTTCCATCTGGCTGTAGCAACCTTACAGGAGGTCACAAAAATCAATTGCAGATCTAAGAAGTAAGGTCACAGACTTAGAAGTGAAAGCAGAAGATGGATCAAAAATCTCTAGATGATAATATTGATAACATCCCTTGTCCTGGGGCATTAGATGACTGCAGAATCAAGGAACACCTGGAATAGTTCCTCCAAACTTGCAAGAGCGATAAGAGGTTGGCTGTGACTCTCAACATGAAATGAATTGTACGGCATGAGAAGCAAAAGAGAATACCGAAAGATAAATGAACTCAAATGCAGCCATGACTTTGAAATATGAAAATAAATTGATTTAAAAGGGGGAATGTTAAAATGAATTAAACATAAAAACCCGCCAATTTATGGAAGAATTATCAAAATGCTTTATATCCTGTCGCCATCTACTGGATTTGAGCTGCAGCAGGAGAACACAGGAGACAACAAATTGCAGAGGCTCTGGGGGCACTCGGGGAAACACGAGGACAGCTACAGAACATGGAAACCCCTAGGCCACCAAACCCAAGGTCATGGTCATGGATGCTGCCGTTTGTCAAAGAGCTGTGAACTGCTTCCCATCCCCACCGCCATCCCAGGACACAGGGAGGTGACTGCTGCACAAAAAGAAGGTATGTGGCTGACTTTCTCTAATGGAGGGCAACTGTCACCAACGGGGTCTCCCCTTGCCAGGGTCACCCAAGGAGGTCTGGAGGGAGGATGAGTTATCGTGTCAGAAGCTGGCATCTCTACACTCATGGCTCCCAGGCGTCCATGGGCACACTGAGTGGAAAATCACTGCTGTCCCCACTGCATGTACTTCTGGAGTTACTGCTTCTAGCAGTGAAAATGAGAAATAGAAATCAACAGGCTTTTTGGACTAAATAGATTTTTCTCCTTTATTTTTTGAAGTGGAATCTAAATCTTTGTGCTTTATTTACCCCAAAACATAAGAAAAGAAGAAATATAGAGCTGTGCTCAGAAAGGAGTTGGTGGTAAGGCATTAGCTTCACCCACACCCCAGTACTGGAGAGACTGGATGGTTTTTCCCCTGTCTTTCAGAAGGTGACCCCATGTTCCCCAGGAAAGCACATGAGCTGTCCTTCTACATTGTATTTGTGTGAGCAGGAATACTCTCATTCAGTCAAATTAAATCCTTCTAATCCATTAAAATAAGCAAACAAGCACTGGAAGTCCCTTCATGGAGCAATGTTTAAACCCTCAGCTTGGAGAGTGGTCTTGCTCACTTGCTTTGTCCTAGTGATCATTTATTAAATATTTCACACAGTCTGAAGCAATCTCAACAAAAGGGACCACTCCTTTTGAAAAGCCCTCAAGCTAATAATTAGCTCTCTAATTAGAGTTAAGCTCATTTTCAAATCTAGTCGCTACTTACTATAAGGCAGAGATTTGCACCAAGATCTCCCAGGCTCTGGGGCATCCTAAGTATGTTCTTCCCCACAAAAATTAGTCTTTTTTACCCAAATAAATTATTGTGATAATATGGCACAGCATGGCATGGCACAGCATGGCATAGCATGGATGCTTGGGATGTGTGGGATGTTGGCGAAGGCTACCAGCAGGAGAAGCACGCGCGTATGGAGAAGAGGAAGGGGAAGGTGGTGCTGACAATCGCATGTCTGTGGCACAAGGGGAGGGAGGATTTGTAGGTATTCCCTTACTTGTTGTTCAGGTCTTTTTTCACTTATCTGTGAGCTGTGTGAAATGCTCCGGCAGGACATCCTTGCCCTGATGGAGATGTTTCTTCCATATGTGTGCAGGCACATAGATGTTTATGGGTGTGGGATTTTCAAAGAAAGAGCCACTCTTTGGCTCATTATGTTTCTTTATATTTCCCCCTCTTCCTCCCCACTCTCCTGAACTCTTTTAAAGTTAAACTTGGTGCTCTGCACCATGCTGCGGCAAGAAGGATATCAAATATTTAATAGAGTTTCAGGTGTTTCTCCCACATTATAAGGCATGAAAAGATGTTCTGTCACTTGAAAAACGCCAGCAGTGTGACATGTCCTTCCTGCTCGAGGTCTCTTCTGGCAGGGGAGTTGCCTCTTAGAACAAGGGGCACAAGGCTGCCTGGAAGGTTCATATAATATATTATTTATTAGCTCTCAGAAGATATAAGTTTTAAATAATGTACAAATTTGCCTTGCAGGTCTGATAACGTATGCATAGGCTCTCAAAAAGGTATTTAAAAATTTTTTGGACTCCCAACAGTAATTGGCAAACAATTTTTAAATCTTCCTGGCATGACTTTCATCAATCATATGTAGTTGTAAAGAATTAAGACACTTATCCAATGAACGTAATCATAACAAACACCATGTTGAATTGCCTGTTCTCTCTCTGCCTGTGCCACCTCTGTGTAATGCATGGTTGTTCTGAAAGGCAAGAATTTTACACAAAGCTTCAATAGGAAGAGGGGATTATATTGGGTGTAAGGACCAGACTGACTCTAATCCCTGGCATTCTTTCTTTCCCCACTTGTCTAAAACAGGTGAAATTACAATCTGTTGAAATCAGAGGAAAGTCACACTTCCTCACTCAGTCCAGCATTTAATTCCAGGTCAAAGAAACTGAGTTACACAGAGGGAAAACTGCAAATAAAAAGCAAATAAAAATATCAAATCATGGTGTCAGCAGAATATGTCTAGAAATATAAGCATGCAGCAGGAGAGGCTTTTCCGGACTGCTGCATCCTGCTCTACAGTCTACAAATTCACAACATTGATAAATGGGAAAAAAGCCCTACAGAATGCTTGAATATGTATCTCTGGCTGAAAAATCATGGAGTTAAAGCTGTTTCAGTGAAAAATAGTAAAAGAAATGGGTCCTCTACAAGTGGAACAAAAGGTACTAATGGGTTATTCAGTCCAAACACTAAAGGTGTGAGGCACTCTGGTGGCTACAGCTCAGAGCTAGAGAAAATTTCAGGCTAGAAATCAGGTAAATGTTGTTAATAATGAAGGTAATCAACCACTGGAGAAGCCCCTTGGTGGATGTTGTGATTCCTCTGTCGTTAGCAATTTTAAATCAGGACTGGATAATTATTTTGTAAATGCTGTGCCTTAATTCAAAATGGAATTACTTCAAGGAAGTCCTGCAGCCTGTGTTACACAAAAGCTGAGACTGTACAGTCCCGGTGGCCCCTTTGTCTCTGCATCAGTGATCTGTGTGAAGCTGAACATGGAGGTAAGGTGACATCTCACATCTTTCTGTTTGTCCCAGCGCTACAGCTTGTGGCTTTATTTAGCAGAACCACTTCTTCCCAGGCTTCTGCCAAAGAAACATTCTCTTGTGCTAAAAATTATTTGACCAACTGCATAATTTCTTTATTTTTCATCACATTTGGGGCTTCTGTAACAACACAACTTTTATTCCAAAGGAACAGAATTAGACATCTAATGATAGAGAATCACTGCATAACTTAATTTAATTTTAGGTCTAGATTTTCTCCCTGTACACGACAAGAAGAAATCAAAGACTGTTCTGTCAGTCAGATTGTCATATCTGTAAGAGGACGAGAGCAACATCCTTTCTTAGAAATGTTGAGGAGATAATATAAAAATGGATGGAAGGGACCTCAAGATATCATGTGACCACTCCCTTTAGACCTTACTTTTGAGCAGATCCAGGCAGCGGGAAATATGGCTTTTAGCACCTACAGTTCTGCTCTCAAACTGGAAATAAAATGTATACTGTTCCAACTGGGACATCCAGGAGGTGATGGCAACTGCTCAGCTGGTTATGCATTGGGTGCTTTCCGTGTAGGAGCCAAGCAGCCACAAGAGCACTCTTCATTGTATGTAACTCCATCAGCCCCAGCAAGCTGTTCTGGCAGATAGAGAAATGCTGCAAGAAAAGCTTGGCTAAACTCAGTTCCCTGCAGCCAAATGCAAAGGAATATTTTAGGCCAAAAAATTTCACCTGAGAAATGAGGCATTCTCCCTCACTATCAAGACATTTAAAGAAGCTATCTCATTTTGTAAAGTCCAAATCTCCCAGGAACCCCTGATGATCTGCTCTCCTAATTAAATTTTGTGGGTTAAAAGACTAACCAGGAAGCTGCTGGCCTTAGACCAAAAATGTATGCAGAAAATAATGGGTATGAGGCAAACACAAAACTTGCCTATGGAATACGGCAAGCTCATACCCAAACGTCTGTTTTTGGGATGTGCATTAAAAGCTTCTTTTGGTCCCTCACGTCCCCTTTTGCTCTACCTCAGGATACAGAAGGCAATGTCAAAGCTTTGCTATAACTGTCCTTGTAAAGCTGTAGTGGCTGTGATGGAGGACTATGCATCACTGTCCTTGTACAGAGGCTGCTTCCAGTAAGACCCTCATGAATCATGACTGAGACCAGGCCAAGGATCACAGTTGCCTAAACAATGATTTAAATTGATTTTTGTTTCTTAACTCAAGCATACAGTCCAAAAAAAGCCCTGTGCATCTTAAATTCACCTGGGATTCCTGTTTGCATTTGGAAAACTCTCCAGCTACAGCAAAATCTGCCTTGGTGCATTTCCCAAATGGCCCCAGCCTGACCCTGCAAGAACCAGAAACACAGCAGAATGGCTCAAATCCCACGTGCTGAAATAGCGCCACAGTGCCGAAAAGAAAGCAAGATTCATGGGAGAGAAAGAGAAGAGGGAGAAGCCAAAGAGCAGTCAGCAAAATGCTGCAGCTACAGGTCTAGGGACAGGGACACCTGGACCCTGGATCCTGCCTCCTTCAGCATTTCTGAATTTTATGCAATGATTATTTATTGCAATTTATATAAATGAAGGAGGGTTAGGAACAAGAAATCAGTTTCAGAGTCAGCATCCCTGTACCGTCTAAACAGCAGGAAGCAGAGAAGGTCTTCCATCCAAATTCATCTGAAGCTCAGTGACTGACTGTCTCCTGGGAGGTGGGAGGAGTGTAGGGAAGGGAAAGGAAAGTTGATATCCCATGGCTCACAAAGACATTATAGCAGGTCTCTTGATTGTTTGGGTAAGAGCCTTTATCATTAGGCTGCTTTATATAAACTGTCAAAGACACCAGCCACAGTTTTTTTTCCGGTGAACAACATCATAGAAGTGAACTTCACCTCTGTCATATTGGAGTAGGTCCTCTTTGCTGGCTCTAGGTATTTTTAGCTTCTTCTTTTTTTTTTTTTTTTTGTTGGGGACAAGAAGGGCTTAAGTTAACATTTTGAAGAACCAGCCTCCCATGAGTTTTCTCACATGGAAACCTCGGGGCTAAAAACATGCAAATATCCTGGGCAAAAAGGAGTCCACTGGTGCAATATGGGACCTCAGCAGCACAAAGCACCATGTATGTCTGAACTGCTGTGCACAGCTTCCGGAAGAAATTCAAGTGCTGACCCACATTTGAAGTGGTTAAGCTCTTGTGGCGTGACACTTTTCATGTTTTACACACCTAAGTACTGTTTTAGGATACTAACAGGTGTATTCATAGATGTCTCCATTATGTTTCCCCTTTTCCTGTGGGTGGCTTTTGCTAGCAATCATCATCCTTTGCATTACTCTTCTAAACTTATTTGTGAGACATTTAAGCCAAACCTGACAATTCCAATCAATAAACAGGTCCAAACACTACTTCTTTGGTGATAATGGTTTGCCTACAAACCCCTTTTCCATTTCACCCATCCATTTTCTCCAGTTAGCTTGACTGTCTGTACCAGAATGAAACTCTAAATTGATTGCTTATGTTCTTCTTGAAGGAATCCCTATGGGCCATCCATTTTAGTGGATTGGGATTGCACCAGATGTGCATATGATTTGTATTGAATCTGAATTCTGCACAAACCAGTGCTAAATTTTCATTTAATTTACAGACCAAATTAGCCTCATTCACTTGGTTGGGTTCTCCATCTTGCCATGACCTTTTTGGACAAATTGGAAGAAAGATGGGAAAAATGAAAGGTCAACATAATTTGAAAAGACCTTACAAAATACAGAGGGCCTGGCAGAATTGTTAGTTTTTGCTATATATCTTTATTCTTCTTTTGGCGTTAGCCTTAGTCTCTGTACTTTGTATTACAGAGGGATAAGTTTGTGTTTAGGGAAAAAGCTGAATGCTAGAACATGTTCAGAGAATTTCACACGTACAGAAAAAGGTTCTGGTATGCTGCTTTAGCATGTAGCCCTTGGTGATTATATCTCACCGTGTGAAAGATGGTGGAAAAGGAGACATGACAGTGGCAGTTGGAAATGGAGCTACATGGGAACTGCCCCTGCATGGGCGACCTCGACAGAGGCACTTGGGCACCGTGGCCAGTCCTTGTAGGTATCCAAAGCACAAGGATTGACTGGCGTCCGTCTAATCTTCATAAATCAGCTAGCTGGTAAAATAAATTGTTGGAAGACTTCAGCACACAGTGAGTTCCCAAGCAAATTAGATTTGCCCAGCTCAGAGGTGTGAATCCAGGACTCTGCAGACTCCAGAGAGTGTTTGGGAGCTGCAACTATGAAGCAGCAAAGCAAAAAACCAACTACAAAACCAGCAAAACTGGCTATCTCATGCCAGCATGTTTTCCTCATCTGGGGTTGTTTTTGCAAATCACATGTATTTTATACATACAATAAATTATCTCTGTGACTAGAAAGTGAAATATTAACAAGACGTTGCCAATACAGGTGCAGAGGCAAAAAAAAGATGGTTTTAATTTGTTACTCCATGACTGACCAAGTCTAGGCTTGGAAGGAAAATGAGTCCTAGAGTGGAGGGGTTTCCAATAAGAAATGTAAAAACAGTTTGATAAATGGACATTGGAGATGATGCAATGTCCCAGTGATATGGTGATGGTGGTCACAAGCAGTGAATCATAAAGACTTTTATAGAAATACCTCCCCAACCAGAAAAATGAAAAAGAAAACATAACTGATACCAGATTTTGGAGAAAAAAATCGTGGCTCTTCAGTCCACTCAAGCCAAAAAACTTGTGATAGTATCTCTGCACTCTAATAATAGACTGAAATCCCATTGTCTTGAGCAAGTCTTTACCCTGAATTGTTCATAGCACAAGAACAGCTGGTATCTACTAGTGTAAATCCCGCTTCATTTTTAAGGCTCACAAATGCTTTTTTTCCCACAAACTCACTACTTTTGTGATAGCAAATCCCCTTCTACTTTTGTATTTTTGCTTCTACTCTTAGGTATTATATCTCAAGGACTGTTAGCATGTTAACAAAGTCTGAATAGCTCTTGTAGCAAAATACACTGGACTCTGCTTCCTAAACAACATCTGAGAAAGATAAGATATTGCGATGATTATAAATTATGTATTTAGGGATTAGCTGCTGAGTGTGGAATCCTCAATTCTCTCCCTATTATGGTAGTGCAAGATAAGGCCCAGATTTTGCACCTCTGCTAATTTCTTTTCACTTACCATACCCATGCAAGAAGAGATAACCTTTATTCTGTTATCAGGTATCAGCTGCTATATCACATAATTGCTATCTTCTCGATTAACATGTACCATAGTAAAAAGAACCAGGAACCATAGACCCATCTAGAAAGGTAAAGAGAACATTTCTGAGACCATGTGGCAGGGAGGAGAGGGGTTTAAATGGTGGGAATGCAATCACTGTGTTAAGGAATGGGCAACCTGACTATGATCTGTCTATTGGATGTATGGTTTATACATGCTTTGTTTTACAGTGGAAAGAAAATTGATCCAGCAAACATTATTTTGATCCTAGCTTAGCTATGCCTGTGATTGACTGCACTTAGCTGAAGGTTGGGGATTGGAAAGGACCAATGGAAGGGTCTGAAGGTGGTTGTGGGCATTGTCTAAAGGAATGCTGTGAAGGTTTGAAAAGGCTAGTCCTGGAAATAGAAAGGCTAGGAAGGTTGGGACTCCACTAGCTTGTTAGGAGGCAATAATGATGTAATCATCCCTGCAGAGAAGATGTTATAAAAGCTGCTTCTGCACAACAGCTAATGAGGCCTCATCCTGCAGAGAGGTAGGCTCTGCTATGTGAAAGAATCATGGATGCTGGGATGGGACAGGGACATCACTCATTTAAAGGGATTTAAAAACATGTGCCGGCCACAGCAAGAGTGAGCTGATTCCTCAGCAGTGAGCCTTGTCAACAGGCTGGCTAAGGGCCAGCAGAGAGGGAAGCTGTCACCAGAAGGAAGCTGTCACCTGCGAAGGAAACCTTATTGCAGCAGTAATGCTAAGCCAGGAGCTTGTAACTTTTGACTGCAGAGATAAACAAGGTATGGAAAATGGGGTTTTATATAAAGAGGACTGAGGAATAATTCGATCTGAGTTAAGGGTTTGTATCATGACGGTGATATGTACTTTGCACCTGGGGACAGAAGGAATCCTGGGATGAAGCATGCAGCTTACCTGCAAACTGAATACCCATACAGACGTGGATGAGAGCAAGATAGGAGTATAAAGATGAAATACTAAAGGAGACACTTTTTAACAGCCCGCTCAGCCTTGTGATCTGTCCATATCTTATGGCTGGCACTACCCTATCATGGTAGACTGATGCTCCATATTCTTCACAAGACCTACAAGTCAGAAGCTGAAGGTACATTCTGCTTAATGCACTTGACATTATGTTTAGACAATGGATCATGCTGGGCTGCCAGATTTTAAATGCTGAAACTGGTGATGGTCCCAGAAAGATAAATTGATATGTGTACTGAATGAGATGTGGGAGGCCTGCTGTTCAAGTGATATTGTGGCTCCATACACATGCAGCAGGCAGATGAATCTAGGTTTGAATCTACAGCGAGTACATGAAGTATCATTAAGCGCACATTAGTCATTTTTCCGGACATCTGGAAGCCGAGGATTGCTGGGCATCTGGAAAAACATCTAGGTGTTGTGATCCAGGAAAAGCCATGCTACCTGTGCATTTCTGTAACATGTGGATTTTGGTCAAACATTCCATAATGCTCATGTTATGTATGATAAACAGTGGCTCTGGGGCCACAGGATACTAGGGCAAAACCACTTCTTTCATCTTGGATTATGGCACAAAAGAGAAAACGCCTCCTTTACAGTCAAGGTCAGCTATAATGCAACGCAGGCTGAGAACCTGAAGGACAGAAACCCACTTCCCTGTGGGCTGCATTAAAACTTGGGAGTTGTCACAGTCCAAGCTGTGGTGAGATTATTAACTCGGACTGGTACATCGATGTCCACCACAGAGATACCTTTGACTGCAGTGAAAACTTGCGCTTGGGAGCCTTCAGTGGTGCAAAGACAAGGTAAAGGCTCATTTTCCCCAGCAGCAATTTTCAGCCTTTTTCTTACTGTGTTGAATGACTGAGAAGCTCCTGCTGGAGGCACAGGCCCTTTTAGAAACTGTGCTTGCACAGATTGTGCAGAAACACATTCATGCTGCCTTTCCTTAACTGTTTTTCCCAAAGCACTCTGGAGCAGATATTCTTGGAGAAGAGGTTGAAAACCAGTGCTTGAGGTTCAGCAATTTGTTACCAACTCCTGCCCCATAAAGGTAACAAAAGCTGGCACAAAAGACACAACAACAGTTGCTAAATGACAAGATGGAGCAGCCCACACGGAGCATGGAGGGAGAAGCACAGATGGCAGAGAAGGGCTTGCAGGAGACTGCGGGAATGCGGTCAGAATGCAAATCCCATCGAAGCATTTCAGTAAATAATTTGCCTAATAAAAAAGCAGTTTAGTTTTAGAGTTCTGGAAGTCTTTTTGTGTTACTACCCCACACAATGAGCACGAAACTGGGAGAGATTACAGCTGTGTCCTGCAGGGTAAGAATAAACAAAGGATTTAAAAATAAGTCCTTATTATAATCTGAGAGATAAAGCCAGCTTTTCTGGAGGAAGAGCCAGGTGGAATAGTTTCTTCATAATTCACAGAGAACCAGGAACATTTGCTGCTTTGTGAATGAAGCAAACGCTGCTCTGTTTCTGCCGTGGGTTTACTGCCTGAAAGCAAGAGAGAAAGAAGGAAAGCAAGAAGGTGGAAGGAAGGAAGGAGGGAGGGAATGAAAGATGAATGGATGGACAGACTTGCCACGGTGCTCACCACTGCAGAAGATGCAGTCCCTGTGCTCTGCTTGCTTAGGTTGCTCAGCCTTTTGTGACTTTGACTCTGCCTGCAGCATATTAAAAATGGAAAAGAGATGAAGAACAAACCAAGAAAAAAATGATTGGGATGATGAACTTTTCAGAAAGTTCACATATAGGCTAATGCAAGGCCTGATTCAACCATCTCTGCTCACTGGAGGAGTGACCATCTATACATCTATACATATCCCATCAGCTACAGAGGCTGTTGTAGCTGCTTGGAAAATTTCCAGTGAAATGTTTGGGAGTCAGAAAGTTCATCAAAAAGCATTGCACAGAAATGTGTCACATATTAAAAAAAAAACATGGTTTGAAACAGGAATGGGGGGAAGAAAATTGTTTTGAAGAGGTTAGAACAATCCAGCAAAAACTTCTTTCAAAGGGAACTCTTAGACTGGCGGTTTTGAAAGAACTTCTCATTTTTCTACTTTTAGAAGAAATTAAAAAGGAAAAATGGGATGGAACAAGCAGTACAAAGTATGTCAATTGACCTGAACTGCAGCTGGAGAATGGGATGTTTTGGTACACAGTGAATATGAAAGATCTTTGGGGTTTTTCTCTCTGTTGGTATTTGAATTATGAAACTCCCACAAGCTAAAAATCTGGGCTTAACAGCCATACTTTTAATGCCTTATAGTTAACATTGGAGCTCCAGTAAGGACATCAATTAAACACCCACTGGTTTTAACGAGGTCAGATTTCATTTTGTGTTTTCACATAATGTGAATGGATGGGATTGGACTGCATAATTTGGATATCTCCTCAGAAATATCCAAAAGATTGCAAAAGACCAAATTAAAACACTATTTTCTCATGAATTAATTTATCCTATATAGTGGTAACTGTTCTTGAAGAACCCTGCTACTATGTGATGAAGGTTTGTTCTTTTTTTTATGGAGCAGACTCTCAGAATTTTATTTACATTTAAAACTAATTTTCAACTTCTCATAGAGATTTTTTTAAGTTAGAAATAACTCATTGAAACAGAATGAAAATTCCAGTTGGACAGAAATTTTCTAGGTTTTCAATGAAAAGTAAAGATTTTATTTGTAAAAGCATTTAGTTTCCAAAGATCATTTGGAAAACCAAAGTATATGACAGAAAATTATAAGACTTTCATAAGTAGAGGCATTTTAGTTGTTTTTTTTTTTTTATATTTTCTTTATCAGAAATTTTATTGTGAAAATCCAAAAGTGCTTTCAGAACTTACTTTCTTGGATTAGAAGTAGCTGCCAAAGAGAAATGGAATATAATTGCACATAGTTGAAAACAAAACCCCATTTCTTCCCACCCAAATGCATCGCTGAAATTCTGTCATGTTTTTCCTTTCTGTGCCTTCCTTTAAAGAGGGCTGAAGACAGGTTCCCTCCCTCCCACCCCACATAGCTCTGTAGCCTCAGGACAAGGTGCTCACCGAGATCCACAGTGACTGGAGGTGAGCTCTGCAAGACAAGTCACTATCTAAGATCAGTGTTTTGGCACCCAAAACACTGGGACCCACGTATAAGAGAACAAAGCAAGAGGAAGGTACATAATGAATGTCTAAACTGTGGTAAAGTTCTCAATCTGAGCTTTTTCTTACTGGGTTTAGCATAATCCAACCACAGAAACCCAGGAGAAGAGGTCCCCTGGATCCCACGACCCCTTGGCATGGCACCCACCTCTTTCCCAGCAATGCAGAGGGACTGTGGTCCCTACAGTTGGGGCTTCCTTCTTCAATGGGCTCACAGTCCCAGGAGGCATCTTAGATGTGACTTTGCTCAACTCCAGGCTATTGGTTGCATTTTGGCCGGGAGTATCAAGTGCTGGCAGAATTGAGGCCAAAAAGTCTCTACCTGGGAAAGCCAACAAAGCTTTCAGCAGGCTTGTTTGCAAGGGCCCTACTGCAGCAATGTGGGTTTGCACACAAGGTCAGAGGGAATTTATAAACCAGGTTGCTTTATTTATTGGAAAGGTCAAAATTTATAGCATGACAGACAAGCTGAGGAAATAAGACACTGTCATGAAGACAAGATGAAAATTAACCTGAAGGTCTGTCTGCATGATAAGAGCATCCCATGTCCATCTGCACTCCTCAAAATGCTTCAGAGACTCTTTAATTGTTAGGGCAGGAGTTGCAGAAAAATGTTTTGCACATCCTGGGCACTGGTGCCCATCCGTACTGGGAAGAGTGTCCCCTGCAGGACACATGCAGGAAGAGACCCCTTAGGTGAGCACTTACTCAGCAAATTGGTTTGTCTCTAAGTATATAGCAGAGCCATAATGCCACACAGCACAGATCCTCAGACATCTTTTAATGTCATTTCCCCCAGGAAGCCAGATAAGAGGAGTCTTACAGGTCTGAGAGTAGGCATGATGAAAGAAGAGAAGGCGCTCCCCAATGTTGACATCAGCAATGATGGTCTGGGCATGCTCCTTGCAACAGGCTCTTATAATTTGACATGCTCTGCTCTGCTGACATCCAGAGAGCTGTGCCAGTCCATGCTGGTGGGGAATGTGACCTGAAAGTCTTGATATAAATATATTCATTCTCATATGCTATGGATAAGTATTGCAAAGAACATCCAATAACGGTGTTAACATTCTTACATCTAGGAAGGTGGGATTTTTAGAAGTTCTCAATACTGTGTTGGCTCCAGAGCCAACTTAAGTTACTCTTAAACTTAAATCACACTTGAAAAATCCACTACAGAGCTTAAAACCAGAAATGTTTTGCAAGGACCCAACTGAAAACGTGCCTCAACCACATTAACAAGACTTCTGCAAAGGACTCTGGCTTCTGCTCAGACCAGTGCCTGATTGGTAATTCTGCACAAGCAACGACCTCCTTCTTCTCCGATGATATAAATAGAGCATCTTCTCCACAGAATGAATGTCAAATATTTACCTTCCTAAAATAGTGACTGCGTAAAAGGAAAGGCCCAGGCTTCACAGCAAAATGCTCAGCATGGTTCAATGTAAGCAATTCACCGTGATCAGCTGAGAGGTGTAACAAATCTGTGGTACTCCACGGTGAGCTGCATTTCACATGCGTGCAGGAATCCTGCTGGGGCATAATGTGCAAATCCAGATCTTCACATCTGCATTTAAGTGGAAGAGAAAATACAATAGTTATTATGGATTACAGTTCAGGCTTTTATGGACAGTGACAGCTTCGGCCTGTCACTCAGCTGCTAACAATAGCTGCTCTGAGAAAGTGACTAGAACAATAATTGGTAAATCTAAGGGCTGAATTTATTCATTCTTGCACTGGACTTACATATTTTTATTCTGCAATGATGAAGAGTAGAATGCAGCAAATTTGACACTCAGTGAACATTCACGTTTATAACTCATTTAAAGGAGGGAGGAAAGGTGGGAGAGTCCTTACTCTTAAACTCCACACATGATTTTGTATATTTGCCGTATTTGAAGACGTGTCTTTCTGCACCTACTCAAAGTTGCTCAGGCTGCCTCAGCCAGAGGTTACCTGCAATTTCAGAGAGGCAGAGTGGGGACAGAACAACGCTCATCCTCGCCTCCTGCAGCCTCATGTTGTCTTGTACTCCCCTTCTCTCCTAGCAATAACAAAGCTATCACCCTGTGTTTTGGACCCCTTTGCCTCTGCTCCTCTTTGCTGCAGTTCCTGACCAGCTGCGTTTTTAGGAGGCTTTGAAAATGACTGATCGCTGGGTATGGGGGTCAGGAAGAAATTTTTCCTCTGAGGTCTACAGCCTTTTCATGCTACTCTTGCATCAGCAGGAGGTCGTAATTAAAATAAATCTATTATTTACTAGTTTGCAGGAACAGTGAGCTGTCACTGCTTACACTGGGTCCACAGGGTTCAGGACTGCATTGGATACTGGAAGAAGGAGTCAGACCTACAAGATTTTCAAGGAGGAGCCATCATCCCTCGAAGGAGGGGAAAGGAGGAGATTCAGAGGCTGAGCAAACTCCTATAAGCAGGCTGTGGAGAGTCTAGCTGAGGGTTAGGTGGTAAGAGTCCTTTTGCCACTGATTAATCATTTCAACAAAGTGGCATCCTATCATCAGCTACAAGTGGAATGAGAGCTTGGGAGCTGCGCCAAAGCATCCTGGATATGTTTCAATTTTAGTTTGCTGCATTTCTTTTTTTTTTTTAGTAGAAGGATGCTTCTGAATTAATAACCTAACATGGTTTTTTTCTTCCTTCAGCAGATGTCTAGAAAGGAAGAAGACATATCGGAGAGGAGGGAGTCCATGCATATAAAAGGAAGAGACTGATTTTATTTGATAATGCCTCAAACATCCATTTCTCCTTGTGAAATTGTAAAGTAATGCATATATTGATTAGCATCAACCCTGGCAAGGCCTTGGTTTGGGAGGATGACAAATAAATAAGACATTTGGATTGCCAAATTATTTTCTGAAACAAAATGAATTGTCAGTTTCATTTGTCTTTGTGTGGTGATTCAATGGCACTGAGGTTTTTGTATTAACCAATGGCATGCTCATTTCTTCACATTGTACTGCATCGTTCCTGTGATGCAATTTCTCTAGTGGCACAGCTATAGACACAGACTCCCAAAGGGGAAGCCTGTATTAACATTTATCTCAGTGACCCATTTTCAGCAGCATGGGAGCTGCAGGGCTGATGTCTCAACAGTGCTCTCCCCCGGATCACTCATAGTCTCTGAAAATTTCCGCTGTAAAATCCCCAAGAAGTCAAAAAGGAATGACGGTTTGCAAAGCTTACTGTTCATGTAACCGACAGAAACATCTCACTAAAAAGCAGTTTGCTCTAAGGAGTTTTCTAAAGAGAAGCAGCGTCTTTCTCCCAGAAGGATTTTTCTCTTGCAAGGCTTTTACCTAAACACTCAATTCCCACAGGCATTTTATGGTAGAATAGAGACACATCAGAAACACTGTTCTATCATTTGTGAGATTTAAGAGTGCTTTTATTTAATTTATTTCATGCACCAGACAACTACTCCACATAGGATAATCTACCAAATTATACAATGGACTACATATATAGGATATACATAAGATATATTTCCTCCTCTTCATCTGTTTTATTGGAAGCCAAATTATTTGTAAGAATGAGCTATCTTAAGTTTATAGATAACAACATCAGGCCAAGACACAGGGCTTGGTGTTCAGGGTAATTTTGTGGTGGGTGTTCCTTTATCAGTGGCTGCCAGCCTGGGTTCCTCTGCTAAACTGAGTCATGCCCTAGGGCACAAAGCCTGCCTTGGTCCTCTCCTTCCTGCTCAGGAGGTCGCTGGGTGTCAGCTCATTGTCCCCAGAGGGAGAAGGTGGGAGATCAGAGACCATCTCCTGTGCTGGAAGCCCCAGGCACTCTGCTTCTGCATTCCCACAGAGGAAAGAGATGTAGAGTTGTAGCTGACACCCGTCTAATGTTCCTCCATCTTTCGTCCTTGAGCAGCAAGAAACAAGCTTTTCAGCAAGGCTCCATGGGTCCCTCTATGGTACAGCAGCACTCTGGAAAACAAGCCTTCCCGCACGCAGACGACGTATGGACAAGATCTGCTCTTCACCAGATGTCAGAACAAAGATCAGGCCCAATTTATATTATTTGTAAAGGATTAAGGTAATGTTGTAAGCATGGGATGTGCATTGAATATTTCATATTAATCCAAGTGCCTTTGCTGCAAAGAAATACAAGAACCAACCTCAGAGGTATCCTAACTACTTCTACTTCCAAAAGTACCAGTTATGTGACTGTTGCAGGGTAAAATGTTGGGGCAAGGAAGAGCTGTGATTACACAGTACACTCTGCTCTTCCTTGTTCCTTGCTTGTGTGCTTAGAGATACTTCAAGGTCGACACAGCTACTGACAATTCTAATTAATTTCACCACTGAGGTAGCAATCTCAGGAGATTGCTGAGTAAAGAATACCCAAGATCGATGGTTTTGTGACACATGGTTGTCTACAAATGAGTCAACTGAAAATGCGTTCAACAAAATGGAGCTGGTACATAACTGAAGTTTGAACCAGAGTCTTTAAAAAGCCAAAAGATGAAGTGTTTAAACCTGTGCTGACCTCATTTCTCAACCCATGGCCTCTCCAGTGACTTTCCTGTCCTTTCACCTCTTATGAGAGGAGTCAGCAAAACAGGAAGCACTTTCAGCTCCAGGCAATAGCCTGACCAGTAGCAGAATGAAATGATTGTGGGTTTTTGTTACCTTATAATGTTATCATCATTTGCAGGAAGTCCAAACTGGGGTAGAGGCATATCACGAATGAGTCTGGCATCATACAGGTTCAGATTCCATTAACCTTGACTGTACAAACAGGGACTGAGGAACGGAGAAATACAAGATCTAATTTCACAGTTTTATATTCTTCATTCCTTGTGCTAGCAGATTTTTTTCAAAAACCCCTTCAGCAGCCCTAGAAGCAAGTGGCTATGATACAGCCCAGTGATGTTGCATCATTAATTCCCCGCCCAGGGGAATATTGGCTTACCTACTAAATATTACACATCACATACATCAGATGAGATATTATGTTCATAGTATTAGAGATAAGCAGGACAAATTTTATGAACATATATCCAGACATACACCTAAATGAATATTATGCATGAACAAGATTCAGCTTAGTCCTTGAGATCATATTCCAGAGGCATTCTACCAAGGAGGTTTACCTGTAGAAAACCTATGGAAATAACGAATAGAGAAGAGAAGCCCTTTCCATGGAAGTTCAATGCGCTGTCAAGGGGCTTAGCAGCCACTGAGTCTTTGCAATACTACCTGCAGAGAGTGCACTTCGGCACTGTCCATGCAAACCGTCACAACAACAACTGGATTTGAAGCATTGCAGATACTTGGCCACACTATGTGACAGAGGTGACAAATCAGAAATATTCAACTAAGCTCACATATCATTTGTGGTGAGCAAAGCCTTATGCTGAACGGCTTATAAAGTAGCTAATGACAAGGACTACTCACAAAAATAACTTTTGTATTATTATTGAAAAGAAAATGAAATAGAAGTACCTCGTAAAACAGAATTTAGGGAGGATTTGGAAGCACAAGTATGGTAAGAAGATTTTGACTGCACTGTAGCTTTGGGGGTCTGGCTTCAACCATTCAGAAGGATGTTCAAAAAAAGCAATAAGCTGGAGCACAAGAGACTTGAATTATTTTGCTAGGCCTTGCTGGCTTTTTTGGGTGATCTTTGATGTTTCTCCACTGACTGCAGAAGGAGTGTAGATATCTACTTTATATGAGACTGCTACCTGTCAGCTGGCTAATATTGTATTAGCTGAACCCCTTCTAGCTCACTAGTGTAATTAATGAGAAGAAGAAATTTTTAGAGGTGAGGTAGACATAAGAGTGGATTTTAGTGACACACTAAGGGAGAAGAAGCCTTTGACTTATTGCAATAAGTGACATGTCCCTTTGAGCACTATTCATCTGATCCAGAGAGGGTCAAAATTCAAAATAGGCATCAAAGTCCTCGTGGCACCGCATTACAGCAGCAGCACCAAGCTCTGGTGATGATCTTGCCAAGATCTTTTCATTTTCAGTGTCCTAACGGACAGATTTTGGTCTTTGCATTGAGACTCTGTCATGAGCAAACCACCAGTTTGTGATTTTTCGCTAAGAGGTTGCAGAATCTGGTTCTGCTGTGTCACCTGCTCAATGTAGATACTGGGTGCGAAAGTCTGGTTTTTTGCAGTAAAAAAGAAAGGAGTGCAACAGGGAATATGCAGACAAATCAGCACTAGGAGTGACTTGTTTAGGATTCGTTTTCTACCTCCTTTGGCCGGCACCTTCTCCTGCTTCCAGTCCAGCTGGCAATGCCAAGTTCCTTTTTCTTCCCTGCTTGCTGTACATTTGCAGCTGATGATAGTTTTTGGCCTGAGTATTTTCCTAGGCCAGCCAGGCCAGGACATGTCGAAGGACAGAAGATTTATAACCCTGCATTAAGCAGCCACCTTAATCAGCAGACTTCCCTCTCTGTCTGCAAGCCCCAAGGAGTGGCCAAGGCGTCCTGGAGCAAGTGCTGTGCCAGAGAGCCCGGTGCTGCTGGCTGAAACCGTGGAGAGATTAATGGGACTGCTCAAAATCACATGCCCTTTCCTTGGGGCCAAGGGAAGAATGAAATTGTGAAAGGAAAGGCAGGATGAAGAAGAGGTGTTGTCATCTGTGAACCTAACCTGCAGTTTCTCTAGAGCTGGAGGAATTTCAGAGGCGAGGAAATCATGGGCATTTCTGGATCCTCTAATGAAAACGTCAGTCATCCAGAGGAAGACACCCAAGAAACCTGGCAATATCCCCATTGAGATATAGTATATGACTAGAGTGTATGTGCTGCAGTTATTTTTAATCTGTCTCCCATCTGAAATACTTTATTGCATTTTTAGAGGCTCTTTTAAAAGCAGGGAAGGCAGTGCTGCTAGAAAGTGCTTTTTATATTTTAGGTTGTCTTATGCTAAGCGGTAATATATGTTTAGGTTGTTATTTTACCTTGCGCTTTTACTGGGATGATGACAATTTCTGTGTTCTGCTAAATTGCAAACCAGCCTCCCATAATGCTGAAATGCTTGTATTACAAGGCTTAGCTAAACAACGCATAACAGTAGATTTGCAAAGTATATTTTAAATGTTCTCACAGAGGGTTATTTCTTTCGTGCTAGGCAGAGGTGCTTAGTTTGTCCTTGTACATTTTTTCTCCACTCTCCAAAGCTGCCAGGTGGCTATGGCAATATTCATGCAGGAAACTTTGTTATTCTTTCATATTTGCTTTAGAATAAGCAGACAAAAACTAGCTTGGCATAGAGAGTCATCTGAGTTAAAAAAAAAATGTGGCATACAAATAGGACTATGTGAGTTATATGATATTTGCTCCATTTTGCTTCCTTCAGTACTGTGAAAATTAGTAATCTTTTTTTTTTTTTAAATCATGGCTGAGTTATGACTTTTTATGTCTTTGTCAATTAAGTAATTAACTTCTGCTGGGCTGGCTTCTCAGACTTTGCTTCCTGGTCAAAACATCGATGGTTGATACTGCTTCTCTGCATCTACACTTGCATGTGTGAATCAGACAATTATTAATTCAAATGGCCAAGTGACATTCTTGAGTGCACAAGTTAACTTATTCTTACCAGCAATTGCAAACAGAAAATATCAGGTGTTAAAATACAGACACAAAAACTAATTTGGTCTTTAGGCTTCTACCTTTTCTACAGTCAGACCCATAAAGAGCTTGAGAGCAAGATTTACAGGCCTACACCAGTAAATCTATTAGAAATGTTTTTCACCAGAATGTGAGCTGGACAAGCATATTAACTTCAAAATGAGCAGACATCTAATTAAAATATGACCAAACAAACCACAGAATTTCAAAAACATAGCTGCTGCTGCTGTTTCTGAAGCACAGGATCCAGTAGCACATTGCTGCTTCACAAGTTTGTTTATTTTTGGGTAGGGGTGTTTAGGCAAGAAAACAATCCCTTCATCAGTGCATGGAGAAGGATGCAAACTGCACAGGTTGGGAGCAAATGTATGCTCACTCCAACAGGAATTTTTCACATGCTTCCTTTTCTTTCATATCCAAATGAAAGATGGATGGAGACAGGCAGATATTTTTCATGGGATCATGGGATATTTGGGAGCCTGGGTCCATCCCTCAGTAAAAGCCTTTCTGCTATCTTCGGTAGATACTAGATCACATGCATAATTATCTCCAAGGCAAAATGAAGAAAAAGGAGTTTTGAAATGAAGGGTTTTTTTTCTTTAAGAAAAATGGGAGAGTAGGGGGACCAGGCTGTGGGTATCTTTCAAAGACCGTTAAAGGGAGCTGGAGCATGTTGACCTCGTACTGAATCCATGTACAGAGCTCCTCTGGACATCAGTGGGAGGCCAGTCTGAAGATCAAAGCCACAGAAGGAGTATCTATCCTGGAGTAAGCCCCAGAAGAGCATTAAATGTATTTTTTTTTTTTTCTTGAAGGCTGTTTGGAAACCTTTCTAAAAGCAGCCTGGGTTTTGAACTCAGGACTTATAAAAAGCAGTATAACACTTTGAAATAAAATCTTTTCCTTGTTTGGTTTAAACCCGTTTAGGTTTACTGAGTTATGTTCCTGTACACCAACTGAGCCTCTGTCCTGAAATGGGGGTAGCCTGGATTTAGGATGCATTTGCAATTTTTTTAATCAATAAGCAGTCGGGGAAAGAGGCATAGTCTTATATAGGGATGTGCCCAAACAGTAGTGAAACAGCAATTCATGGACTTTATTTTTTTCTCTTGTACCATATTTGTTGCAAACAAATCAAAAACTTCTTTAATCACCAGTTACTCCTAGAAAAACATTAAATGGAGGAATGAGGATGTGCAAAGAAGCTGGAATTCCTCAGAATAACTGCATTTGAAGAATCTCAGTATTTCTACTGTTGTTTGAATTCAGAGTTGGAAGAATCTAGAAACAATATTGCATATTTAGAGGTTCATAGATAATGTAGTTACTGGCAGGATGTTGCTCTTTAAGGAGATGAACAATCATCCCCAGACTTCTGATAACCAAGTTCAAACCAATCTTTAACATATAAAGAAGGTGTTTAAATTACACTGGTAAGTCCAAGTAAAGCCCTGGATCCATCTACCAAGAGATTTGGAAATTCAGTTCCCAGATCTCAGTTTTGCAACTTGGATCCATCTTCTACAGCAGAAATTAGGGACATGATTATTGATGTAATGCAATGCAATATAGTGCTCTAATACAGTCAGCATCCAGGTTTTCTATTAAATGTGAGTGAATAAGCAATGATAAATATGCAGTTGGGTGATTATTAATAACACTGAATATGAAGACATGCTATCAAGATTTTGATGCAATACTATGAGAGAATGGATATGATTCTCATAGGAATAATTCTAAAGATGGAAACAAAGGGTTTAAAAACTGTGCAGCACTGATTTATTACGGTTATTTTATTTCTTTTACTAAACTCTGCTCCTGGTTTTGCAATTTCTTGTGGTTTTGTATACACAGAATGAAGTACATTGTTAACTGCTGCACTGCCCAACTAATTATGCTTATTTTTGGCACTATATTGCACTTCAGTTAAGAACTGTTTGCATTTTCAGGGCATGCAGATGCTAAAAGTTTGCCTTTTTAATTAAAAGTAAAAAGCAAACTAAGCTGATCTGTGAGGAATGTGAATGAAGCTCTAATGAACAGGGAAGGACAGAGAAGTTCAGACCTGGTCAACTTTAATGTCAATGGTGCAAAATGCAACTAATTATACAACAATTGATTGTTTGCCATGTACAAGTAGCTACAACCTTATTTGCCAAATGGACAAGATAGACTAATCTCATTCATCGTAATCGCTGAAATTCAGTATCTCAGCAAGACACAAAGAAAGGCTGCACCTTTGTGATGTAAATCAGCAATGGAGAATTTATATGCTTTCTTTTCATAATAGAAAAATTGAATTGCACAGGATATTCACTAGGAGTAAACACTCCTTCCAAGTCAATTCGGTGTCCCCAAAACATATTAAAGATTCTGCCGTGAGGCCACACTTGGTGCTCATTGCACTTAATGAAAAGTTTTGTGCTGGTGTAGTGGCCATTGTGGCATGTTTTTAGAGCTAACCTGTGTCATATGATGATTTTAACACTTCTCAAAAGTATAATTGGTACTTCTTAACAGAAAATCTTGCAGGGACGTGAAATAATGAATCCAAAAGTACATATCACTGACTTACCCTAACTTTGGCTTATCCAGTATGCTGAATGGCCCAGGAAAAAAGGCTATGGGATGCAGTAAGCACTTTTCTGAGAAAATAACAATGGCCAGCACGTAGCAACCATTTTCTATTATTACTGTATGTCTTACCTTCAGGAAATGAGATTGAATTATGTCAGCAAACTCATGGGATAGCTCTGCTTATGTGCCTCAGCATTCCTCGGTGAATTTATTCACCGTTCCTCAGTAACGCTTCAGTGTAAGTTATTGTCAGTCATCTTTTTTAGCTGCAGCTAGCAATGCTGTTGAAAAACAGCCACTGATGGAATGCCATCAAGTCTAAACAGAGCAAGGAAAAACAGGGCTTTTTTGAGGAAGGGTTGATTGGTTATATGAATATTAAATACTTGTCTAAGTTTTCACCTGCATGTCCAGATGTATCTATCGAGTTAAATGTCTCTGAGGGGTGTATGTAGCCTATTGGCACCTTCCAGAGGCATTTTCCAAAAATTCAGAATGGGAGAATGGAGAAAAAAGCATAAAAATCCATTATTGCTCCATGCCAGTTTGGGAAATTCTCTTGACCTTAAGAAACATCCAAGTAGTTTCATCTTCAAGTGGTCCAGGAATAACTTAGGCACAGTAGCTGGACTGATTTTCTTAAAATATAAGCCTCTGAGGGCAGCTCAGTGGACACTCAGTGGAGTGTCATGAGATCAATTCATCATAGCCATGGGGAGAGCTGAGCCTCATCCTTCTCAGTTCATGTGTATCTGCATGAGCTGTGGTTCTCTGTAATCCAGTACTCACTGTCCTGGGATGATCATGGACCTGGTGAAACTAAATATTCACAAGTGGAGATACATGAACTTTAGCTTGATTGCAGATAAGAGAAAGAAGAGCATTCCCCTGTGCAAAAATTATTTTTGATCATTGATACTGTAGAGGCAGCATATGCATCCTGTAGACCTGCACCCAGCATGGGTGAGCCATGACTGTGCTGGCTCCCTGCCCTCCCCAGCTGTGGCTGGCTGAGAAGGCAGAAGGTGACATTTTTATTCACAACCACTGCTGCTCCAGAGACCTTGGCTGCTTCCACTTGTACCTGAAGTTAGCTTCCTGTGGACTGAATCCCTGATACTTATCTCTTTCTTCCTCTGCTTCCAGCATAGCAATGCATTATCTTGTGGAAAGTCTCACCATCGCTCTTTGGTCCACCTCCAAGTAGTCACAATGTCACACTCCAGAGGTTGAAGAGGATAGGCTGAAAATAACCCACCAGCCTTGAGGAAGGGAGCATAAGATTTGCATTAAAAGCACACTAAGATTAGGAAGACAATATCTTTATTTCTTGGCTCAGGCCAGCTGTGGTTGAGCCACTATGGAACAGATGCCCGTGATATCCCCGGACTAATTCATAAATCACAGCAAGGATCAGTTCTAGGTGCAGACGGAAAATTGAGGGGGCTGTGGCAGAAAAGATAATGCATGGATATGTATTGGGTTTGTGTGGCAAGGTTTTGGTAGCAGGGGGGGCTACAGGGGTGTCTTCTGTGAGAAGCTGTTTGAAGCTTTCCCCATGTCTGATAGAGCCAATGCCAGCTGGCTCCAAGACAGACCTGCCACTGGCCAAGGCTGAGCTCATCAGCAATGGTGGTAGCGCCTCTGGGATAACATATTTAAGAAGGGGGAACAAAAAAAAACCAAACCTGTGCAACCACAGCCAGAGAGAGGAGTGAGAATATGTGACAGAAACAGCCTTGCAGACACCAAGGTCAGTGAAGAAGGAGGGGAGGAGGTGCTCCAGGTACCGGAGCAGAGATTCCCCTGCAGCCCGAGGTGAAGACCATGGTGAGGCAGGCTGTCCCCTGCAGCCCATGGAGGTTAACGGTGCAGCAGATATCCACCTGCAGCCTGTGGGGGACCCCATGCCAGTGCAGTGGGATGCCCAAAGGAAGCCTGCACTGGAGCAGGTTTACTGGCAGGACCTGTGGCCCCATGGAGAGAGGAGCCCATGCTGGAGCAGGTTTACTGGCAGGACTTGTGACCCATGGGGACCCATGCTGGAGCCGTTCATGAAGAACTGTAGCCTGTGGGAAGGACCCACACTGGAGAAGTTCATGGGGGGCTGTCTCCTGTGGGAGGGACCCCACGCTGGAGCAGGGGAAGAGTGTGAGGAATCCTCCCCCTGAGGAGGAAGGAGCAGCAGACAGCGTGTGATGGACTGACCACAACCCCTGTTCCCCATCCCCCTGTGCTGCCTGGGGGGAGGAGGGAGAGAAATCAGGAGTGAAGTTAAACCCTGGAAGAAGGGAGGGGTGGAGGGAAGATGTTTTTAAGGTTTGGTTTTAGTTCTCATTATCCTACTCTGATTAGATTTGTAATAAATTAAATTCGTTTTTCCCCAAGTCAAGTCTGTTTTGTCCGTGACGGTAATTGGTGAGTGATCTCTCCCTATCCATATCTTGACCCACAAGGCTTTCATTGTATTTTCTCTCCCCTGTCCAGCTGAGGAGGGGGAGTGATAGGGTGGCTTTGGTGGGCATCTGGCATCCAACCAGGGTCAACCCACTACAGGACAGAACTAAAGCAATGGAATGAAATGGAATAAATTAACATGTCCTGGGGGAAAACACAGCTCCAGCAGTAGAGTCAGCAGCCTCACGTTCAGAAACAGGGCCAGGATGCATGAATTTCTGATTCAAAATTAGAGTGATTGGCTGTGTATTCTCTAGGAGACTGGCAAAATCCTTCATGCACCAGAGCAAATTCTTAGGAATTTTCTCATCTTCATATCCAACCACCCTATCCTAGGCTGCATCAAAAGAAGTGTGACCAGCAGGTTGAGGGAGGTGATTCTCCCCCTCTGCTCTACCCTGGTGAGACCCCACTTGCAGTACTGTGTTCAGCTCTGGGGCCCCCAACATAAGAAGGACATGGACCTGTTGGAGCGAGTCCAGAAGAGGGCTACAAAGATGATCCGAGGGCTGGAGCACCTCTCCTATGAAGACAGGCTGAGAGAGTTGGGGTGGTTGAGCCTGGAGAAGGGAAGGCTCTGGGAAGACCTTATAGCAGCCTTCCAGTACCTGAAGGGGGTCTGCAAGAAAGCTGGAGAGGGACTTTTCACAAGGGCATGTAGTGATAGGACAAGGGGCAATGGCTTTAAACTTAAAAAGGGTTGATTTAGATTAGATAAAAGGAAGAAATTCTTGACTGTGAGGGTGGTGAGGCACTGGAACAGGATGCCCAGAGAAGTTGTGGATGCCCCATCCCTGGAAGTGTTCAAGGCCAGGTTGGACGGGGCTTTGAGCAACCTGGTCTAGTGGAAGGTGTCCCTGCCCATGGCAGGGGGGTTGGAACTAGGTGGTCTTTAACGTACCTTCCAACCCAAACCATTCTGAGATGATTCTTTGATATGTTAGACAGAGTTATGGGTTTTTGCATTAACTACCTAGAGGTAAAGTCCAGGTAAATTATGGGCAGACTGGAAATTTCACATGAATGCCCTGCTTGAGCTTTTAATAGCACTGGTTACTCATGTGAGAGGATTATACCACTTTATCCTGACTAAAATAATCCCTCAAGTAGCTGAATTCATTGAAGCTTTTTTGTTTACTTCTGCAGTGAAGGCAAAGCTTTTGAAGGATATATGGGGTTGGGAAGAGCCAAGTTTTGAAAGGATTTTTTTTGGCAACTTTTCAAACCAAAAGCAGCTGTCCATGCCCGCAAGCTTCTCCGAACATTGTTCCGTAGCTTCAAACTCCAATCTCCAAAGCTGGGTTACTGTTTGCTAAAGATACGTGTTCATAGCACAGAACATGAAAATAGCAATGCCAGATTTATTGCCATCTTTCAGAGTCAGAAACCAATAGGCTGAAATGAGATATATTGGGTAATAAATCCTTACTAAGTGTGAAGGGCTGAAATTACGTATAATACAGTACCACATGGCTCTCTGGATATAGTCCACTAAACTTGTTTCCTCTCTAGTAACTAATTTTTCCCTTTATGCTTTTATGTGGACTCTCCATGATATAACAGGTTTTCCTGATACAGCTATGACTCTGTACTGTCATAGTTACAATAACATGCTCTACACTAGAAATAGGAATAGCAGAAACTTCAGTCTCTAACATCATAGTATCCACAGTCTTAGAAAACAGAGTCGGAAGAGGCATGAGCAGATCATCCTACCCTTAATTACATGCATTCGCTACCTCCTTCCACCACAAACTCTGCTTCCACCTATGCATTACTTTCATCTTAATTTATTATCTTTTAAAATCCATTTCCTACTTTCATTTCCCGGTTGCATCCATTGTTAAGTCCTCAGTCCTCCCCTGAGGTAGCTGACATCTGTCACGATGTACCTTTCTGTAATGTCTCTACTGCTCGTATTCAGCAACTAAAGCCAAATGCAAATATCAAAGCATTTGCAAATATTTGCTGGGTTTGAGTCCATAAACACTCAGACCAGGCACCCTTTGGAATACTGGGAAGTTCTGAATATTATGGATATCAGCAGAAAATAAAAATATTTCCCCACAATGGAGAGGAAAGGTCCCTGTGGGTGAGGGAGACATTCTGACAACCACAGGAACTTTATTTTGCATCTGGAGTGACCTGCATTCATACACTGCGTATGTCCACACATGTGACTGCAAAAGCTCCTTCTGGGATAAAGATTTGTTTAAATTAACATAGAAATGTTATCAAGCAACTGAGGTGCCGAACTGCATAGCAGGTATATTGATTTAAAGATTATGAATATAGGAAGGAACCGCATCCGGTAATTGTCTGCAAGAGGCAAACTGGCAGAATTTAATTTTCATGTATGAATCTGTTAATTTTGAATGACAGAAAGTAATTTGTGAGGCACAAATAAATTCTGGAAAGAAGCATAGTCTTCATTCGTTGAAAAAAAGTCTCTTGTCTCTTGGGCATGGGGGGATTTGACTGAATCAGGGCTGAAGTTCAATGCCCTTTCTCTAAAGGCAGTCAGCACCAGTGATTGGAGAGGAAGGTCCAGCAAGCTTGAAAATCAGCAGTGCAAAGTCATGAGCTGGTGGGGGAACTCCTGTGTCATACCCAGCAGCCAGAAGCTGCCTCCTGTCAAAGCATGAAGCTGTGACATATGTGGAGAGGTGTGTGTACGCTTTCCAAATGCAATAGCTTTTGGTCCTTCCATGGCCTTTCTAGAGGGGCAGTGGTGAGAGACAGCTTGTGCTGGAGAGCTTGTTTTCCCAGTCCTGGTGTTCTACCAAGCTGTAGGAATTAACTTTATTTTAGGAAAGATGAACTATGCATCAGTAAAATGGTGATTCCTCACAATTCCTGTTATATGTCGTTCCTGAATTTGGCAATATATTAAAAAGAGGATAGTGGCACTTCTCTGCAGTGCAGCTCATGAGGATCATTACAATCAAGTGCCCTGGAGATGGGGAATGTCATGGAAAGAGGGCTTTTGTAGTAAAACCTCCCTTTCTCTTCCTGACACTGGAGAGGAGAAAGCAAAGAATACTTAGAGTAGGGCAGCTCAGCCTTCTTAACTGGAAAAGCCAGAATACACCCGCTCTGTTTGTCAGTTTTAGGACCTTTTCGATATGATTCCTACAGTCTGCAGTGACAAGCGGAACCACCAGCAGTACTTGCATCTATTCTGGGCAGCGAATTCTTGTGCAAGAGAAGGCATATATCACATCTACTTATTTTTCCAGCATTTTTAGATGGTTCAGCAGATTTACAGATTTATCATCTTCATATCACTCTTATACTACTTCCCAAAGCTACAGAAACCAATAGCAACATTTGATGGCCGTGAAATCATATTTATGGGATCCATTAAAAACTCCGTATTGGTAGTTAAATCTGGAACCTGGCATAAGTGATGAGAGTATATTGGAGAAATCCCTGTGGAGCAGCATATGTGAGCTCATGTTCATAACATCAGGAGGCATCTGTCACAAATTTCAGCCCTCCTAAGCAGATCTAATCTGGCTTTAGTGTTCAGGAAGCAAGGCACATCCAAGAAAGTGTGTGCAAAGATGAGCTTTTAAATAAGTGTTCACGTTCCCACTGCATCAGAAGGCTTTGACTTACATATTGTGTAGAGAAAGTACCACAGGAGAGAACAGTCTTTCCAAGCTAGAAGGAGATAGCCAGACTGGCTGACAGGCAGACAAGGGAGGCTGTCACACAATGCCCAGCAAAGCAGAGGCTCCCAGGTAGGGTTTGAGGACAATGTACCCTGTGACCATGGCCCATGGACCCGTACTACCATGGGCAGGACACTTGCTCCTCATGTGCACCTCCCCAGGCTGTGCAAAGCACTTACAGGCTCCTACAGATCCCACCGACTGCTGTGCAAGCTGAGTTGTCCTTCTAAGGGGGATTTCACAACAAAACTGCCTCCCAGCACCAATCTATGTGGCATCCACATGGCAAATAAGGGGCATTTTTGATGCCCCATATTGGAGGGTAATGAATGTATGCTAATCAGCCTTGTACACCACATTTTTCAAGGGTGGGTTTGTTTCCAAGCAGTGAGGACTTGGCACATCTGAGGTCCGAGCACAGACTAAGGACTGTGCTCGCATGGCAACAGGGACACAGTCAAGTTTCCGCCTTGTTCATGGCAAAGGAGAGTCCCAGGAGACAAAAGTGCTGTGGAAGGGTGACAGGGATGCCCTGCCCTGTGCCCCTGCCCTACAACTGCACATTTCGCCTGCTGCACACACACACCACCGCCTTGTCATTTGTTTGACCACAGAGGACTTCCTGTAGAAGATGGGTTTTGTTGAATCAGATTAAGAAGAAAGTGCTGTAAGTATTGATCTACAGTAGGCTGCAGCAAGCAATGATCTTTAAATATGACAAAAGCACATTTTTCCCTTCTAAAGCTTCTGTTTTAGCAATGCTTCAGCTAGGCAGAAAACTGATGACACTAAGATAAGGGTTCATTACCTTATTTGCTGCTTCCTGGAAGTCAGAGGCCCCCACCAAAAGAATTTAATCTTCCTAATCACAGACGTGCCCTCTACAACGATCTTTCATTGCCTCTTATAGGTGATTCTTAGACCACTGCATTCAGAAAATCTTGGCAAGGTGAAGGATCAACCAGTCATCAAAATCTTTGGGCCCAAGCTCTTAACTGGGAATGATGCAGGGATGCCTTTTCCTTGCTGTAATGAAAGTGCCAAGTAAGGAGGTCTTCCGAAGCCTCCCACAGAGGCTCATAGCATGACCTTTCATGATGGGCTCCCGTCCTCCCCAACGGCACAACACAAATGGTGCTATGACCTGATTCCTTTCAGCATTTTGCTGAGGAGGTGCAGCAGGGAAAAGTTTCTGTTTTATTTTAATCAGTGTTCTTCTGCCTCCTCTTTCTAGCTGGGAAGTTGCTGGCTTTCTAAACTGTCCAACCCTAGGCAGCAATTTCCTCAGCAATTAGCCCCAGTAGTGAACATCTTGCTTGTTTTCCTGGGGCCAAGTCAGAATAGGCATTTAAAGCAATTGCCAAGTAATTTTAGTGGCACCAGATCCAAAACTGGTCCCCAGTCTGCAGACACCACACTAAAGGCTGCTCGTGGCCACCATGCATCTTCTCCTTTGGCCACGGGACACCAATGCTGCTGCTACATAGGCTGCCTGAGGCTTCCTGGGTCTAATTCTCACACCACTGTCGCTCTTGCAGGCATCAGCAGCATAAAAGCAGAAAGCGTTTCATCTTGGAGCACGCTGAAGCGTGCCCTTCCTAAACTGCACCCTGGAGGGGTCTGCAGCCCCAGGATCCTGGTCAGAGCCATCCTTCTGCAGCACCAGGGATGGGTTTGTGGACTGTTTTGTTCATACGAGGAACATATGAAATGCTGAAAATCAATTACTAGGATCAATCAATCCCTTGGAGCAGGTCCTTCCACTCATCCTTGACTAGTTACTTCATTAATTAGACAGGGGTGAGTTAACGGCACCTACCTTCTCTTCTTTCTGAATCCATTTCTTACCAAAGATCTGTTTGAAGTGGATATTTTCCTTATGTAGTTGTATAAACCTACAGGACAAATCCTTCTAGCATATTCAAAGGCATTAGCAAGGGACTTAACACCAATGTGTTTGCTTTCCCCTTATCTGTGTGTTTCTGATTCCTTTACATTGCTAATATACTTTTAATTTATTTTCCTTGCTTTGTTTAGCTGCGGCTCATCCTTTTGTTCTCTGACAATAATGCCAGTTCAAAATCCAAACGCCTGCCTTGGCCTCAGCGAGGTATTGACGTTTTTCTTACCTCTTCAATTATTAACCACATTGCTGTTGCACTGAATCAAGGTCTCAGACCTTTCATGCGATGCCCTGACAAGAGCCGTCTGCTTAATTCTAGCCTGAAAAGCAGCTCGAGTTGAGATTGGCAGTACCACCCATCCATGCACGAAAGCTGAAGCATCTGCAGGCTGGAAAAAGGTTTATTACAGTATATCAGCCTCCAAGCTCAATTTAAGCACCAAAGCTCACTCATTTTGTGATACTGCATATTGTCTCTACTAGAATCTCATTATATCTTTGTAGTTACCTCATCCCACTGCGGAATAATGTGTGGTGTTAATGACGCAGCAATGGTAATAAAGTGTCCCTATGATGATTGAAAGCAAAAACAGGTCTCCCCCTGAAAAAAACTCATAACTAGCACTTACTTTTATGATGGACTGCTCATTCACTTATTAAACATTTATTGTTTCCTCAATAAAAGTAATCTTAGGTGTATTCAATTATTAATATAAATAAGGCACAAAATGTGAAACAGCAGCAATCTCATTTTCTCTTTTTGCATTAATCTTCTTTCTTATTCAACCATCACAAGAGGAGAGGGAAAAAAAAAAAACATTCAGACTTACTGAAAAACAAACAGAGTTGGCACGAGAAAAGTGAAATTCTTATCTATATCTCTGTCAGGAAAAAAAATAAATTAAAACTCCTTGGAAACCCATAATATTTCTGATAATGTGGTGGAGTATTGTTGGTTTGGTGCCCCTAGCCTGAAAATAACTCATGAAGACTGAGACTGCCACAACTATTCAGCAAGGACTGCATTGGGGGAACACAAAATAGGACTGAGAAAGCTCTGTATTGTATCTGTATAAATACAAACACACACACACATACTTATTTTCATATATATGTATACATATACATCCTCATACACACATGCCCATATTTGGATGTTAACATAGCATTAGCTTTAGGTTATTATTTCTTACAGAGAGCTCAGACCTTTAAAAACTAGGTCTTCTATAAATCCCTTTGGATCAACATTTATGGGATTACAGCAAGAATTTTGGGGATCGTACCTGTCAAGTAGCTGCAGATTAGCACATCTCCAGGCACCAGCTGAGGGCAGCACCTGTGGTGATCATGGGCACTTCAGGTTGGTTTGGCCCATGGTGATTAGGAAGGAGGCAAGTTCCCATTGCCAGTTGACTGGTATATTTGAAATAGGTTTAAAGACAGTTGCTCCTGTGAAAGTTTATTTTTTGTCCTAAGTGTTTTCACTCCATGTTATCAGTGACACCCTCGACAGTGATAGCTATGTGCTCCCGGTGCGACATCAACTGAACACAAGTTATAAGCTGTGCCTCGCACTAGGCAAATTTTCAAGTTTTATTTTAATCTTTTTGGGCTCTTTGCCTAGATTTAGCTGTGATTTGGTACTTTGGAGTGATCTTTTGCTACAAAAATTGCTAGGATAAAATTGTTTATATTTAAGTAGAACAAGTTATTTGTTCATGATTTGCCCTCTCCATTCTTCCTCCCATTTTGCAGATGCATCTGCATCTGAGGAAGATGCTTGGAGGATAGGAAGGGAAGAATGTCTTCCAGCTCTAATATTTCTGAAGTACTCAAACTGAGAAGAAACTGTGCGATATGAGAAGTGAAGAGTGAGAGGTCATGGACTGTTTATTCTAGTCACCTCAATGCCAGACTACGTTGGCAACATATGCAAACCTCCAAATTAAATGAAAAATTGTCCTTTAGTTGGCAACTGAAGCAAGCAAACAGATAAAGATAGAAACCCAGTGACTTGCACTGTTCTAGAAATCTTGTAAACCTATCATCATTTGTTTATGAGGTAAAAAAAAATCATGAAACAAGCATGCAGATGATTAAACTTCTGAACAAAAGGACAGAGAAAAGAATAGAACATCTGAAACCAGGAGCCATCAAAATTTGAAGAAGAATATGTAAGTTGGTTTGCAATTTCACTGATATTTTGAAATTTGAAACTGCAACTACATTTCTGAAATTTTTGCTTGAGCTATTCTATTCTACAGCAGTTAGAAAATAACTTTAAACATAGGGCAGTTGTGAAAACTCTTTTTTTTCCCTGCTTGTTTTAGCTGCTAATCATCAAATTCTGTTGTTGAAGCAATGTTCACAGCCATACTTATTTAACACCTGTACAAAGAGCCAGAACTAGCGTTTTATTTTACTAACATTACATTAATTATGGAGCAAGATCTTCTGTCTTACCTCCAAATTAGATACCAGTTCATCAGGATTTAGTCATTTATTTAATTTTACACATTGTGGATGAACCTATACGTCAATGGAATTACTTCATAGCCATGAAATACCAATATACAGTTTTGGATGACTGGGCCTTATTTACTGTTGTAGACCAAAACACAAATAAAGTGAACTCTTCAAAAAAAATCTGAAACATCATTCTGAGATAAAATCTGGAAACTTTGCTTATCACAACTAAAAAAAAAAAAAATTGATCGATCAATATATAATAAAAATAGCCCAGCGTGTAGGGCAGAGCAAAAGGAACAGCCCCTGAACCCAGGACTGCATTAGCATTCAAAAAGGGTAATTCCAAAATTACACAAACCACTAAAATTATGCCCCTATGTCCTCATACTCTATTAATGGTCAAATGATTAGAAGCACCCAGTCATGGAAATTATTTTACTACGAATCCTCTTATAGCCTGCAGTCATTTACTCATTACCAGTAGCACGTACAGTATATTCGGCTGACTATTATCATTCTGATTTTGCTGCTTTTTTATCAGTGTTTGCGTATCATGATATCACCTTTGTTGACAAGTGTATATGTGGGTAGACACACAAAAGAGGGAAAAAGAAAACAGCTAAAGAAATGGAAAAGATAAAAATCTGTTGAAGTCAAATTGAGTTTTTATATTAGAAACAATCAGGTGCATCATCTCTGACTACTGGAGGAGGAAAAAAATCTGCTGGAACGAAGAACAGAACTTTAGCTATGTACACACACTTGCTTTTTTCAGAATTTAGAAACAGAAAATCAGATTAATGATAGCTGTTTTGAAAGGGGAAAACGTGGCATACATCACAACCATGAATTGTGAACGCATTTGCTATTGCATTGTATGCAAAGGCTCCTTATTGCTAAGGAATGGTTTTAGTGTCATGAAGAATACATCTAATCATGCTTGCAAGCTAAAGAATATCCCAAATTTCAAAATAATGTGTTTAGATGCAGAGATGGGCAAAAAGAAGGTCATTTAAAAAGGAAAGTAAGTGATTCAGTTACGAACAGCAATATTTTTAACAGTTTAAAAAGGTGATCAATGGACTGTATTATTTTTTTTTTTGGCTTCAGAGATATTGGACGTAGAGGAGACAATCCAATTGGGAATCACAATGTGTTTTGCCCGTGAAATCTGCAGTTTGCCTCTGAAATCTGGAGCCACTTCTCAGATTACCCATTGCTTGAAACAGAAGAATGTGTACAGAGGGATGGGAAATTCTCATCTCAAGAAATTTTATTATCTAAAGAGGAGGGAATATTTTGCTTTTACCAAGAAATATTGTTCATTTTGAATATTCGAGCATTGTTCTTGTTGCATAGGATCCATACAAGACACACGTCATCTTTATCACCTGAATTTCAGTCTACAATAGATAATTAATTAATACCAATGGAAGGTTGTCTCCTTTTTGTGGGTTTTTTTCATCATCAGTCATGGTCTTGGAGTTTAGTATGTTTTGAAGTGGTGGCAAAATTCTTATAAAAGGAAAATCTATATCAGATTGTCAGGATCAATTGGATTACCCTCTCATCAAACACGTTAGGACACTAGACAAGTCTGAAGGCACAGCACATACTGAGTGGCTTTGAATGGAATATTCTCTGGGGTGTATATGCTCCATGGGGTGCAATATTTTGACTGTGAAAAAAATTCATAAAGCTTTTCCTTAGTCTTATGCCAGAATGTACTCGTTTCCTTTCTTTGCATGAGTCACATATTTGTGAAGCTGTTTATAACAGCTGATGGCTGGATCACGCTGAGTTATGAAATGATTAAAGCAGCCTTGATTCTTTGGACAATGATCAACTTCAGCAAAAACCCACACAGCTCATGTAGCTTGCATTAAATTGCAGCTAAAAAATAAAAATATATTGGAATCAGTATTTTTAAGTATTCTTTGGAATAAAATACTGATCTATTACAATGAAATAGCAGGACCATTTGAACACGATGTGGACCTGTACGTTCTTGTTAACACCATCATCAAGTCTTTCAAATCATGTGCACAAGGCTTGAGAGACCAGTTCAGCGTAATTGAATTCAAGGCAAAGCCTACAGACTGAAGAGGCTGATTACAGACACAGCAATACAAGTGTGAAACTGCGGAGTATTTGTCTAATGACTTTTTGAGGAATTGCTGGTGAAGCTGTTCTTCAAGGATGGCAGAGGACTGAAGGCAAAATATATGTGCCCATTATTGACTGTTTGACTGATAACTCAGCGCAAAGAAGCAAAGCACATTAAAACAGTTGCAAAACTGCACGATACATGTGTTAGGGAAATAGCAGAGGAGTGTGAGACATTTCTTTATCATAGCTAAGGAAAAATGTGTCTTGTTTCTGAGTGTAATTAGTTCAACACATTATGTCTTAATAACAAAATGTCCAAGTCTAGTCTTCATTTAGACAGAAAACAGGCAAGCTGGAGTCCACTTTCCTAAATACTAATATTGTTTTACAGATTTTCTTGTCTATGACTGTTTGCGGTAGCAAACAGTTTTGAAGCAAAAAACAATTTGAAATGAGGAGCACAGCCTTACACTGTCAGTTGATGCTAAATTCCCACTGAAGAGTACTGAATCCAGTTTTTAAAGAAAACTATGTTTTTTTCAGAGTTCCTATCTGATATCCTTGACAAAAAGTCTCAGAAATAATCTCCTGATTTTTCCTCTCTATATTTTAATCTTCAAATATAAAAAAAATTTCTCACCTGTCCAGTTAAGAGGTATATTGCTATGATATGCTAAACAGACACTTACAGAATCACAGAATCATAGAATCATTCAGGTTGGAAAAGACCTTTAAGATCATCAAGTCCAACCATTAACCCAGCACTGCCAAGCCCACCACTAAACCATGTCCCTAAGCACCACATCTTTTAAACACCCCCAGGGATGGTGACTCAACCACATCCCTGGGCAGCCTGTTCCAGTGCTTGACAACCCTTTCATTGAAGAAATTTTTCCTAATACCCAATCTAAACCTCCCCGACGCAGCTTGAGGCCGTTTCCTCTCATCCTATCACTAGTAGCTTGGGAGAAGAGACCGACCCCCACCTCACCACAACCTCCTTTCAGGCAGTTGCAGAGAGCGATAAGGTCTCCCCTCAGCCTCCTCTTCTCCAGGCTAAACCCCCCCAGCTCCCTCAGCCGCTCCCCATCACACTTGTTCTCCAGACCCTTCCCCAGCTCCGTTGCCATTCTCTGGACACACTCCAGCACCTCCATGTCCTTCTTGTCCCGAGGGGCCCAAAACTGAGCACAGCATTCAAGGTGCGGCCTCACCAGTGCTGAGTCTGAAAAGTCCTGAAAGTCTTCAAGGAAATAGGTGATCATATGCTCAAAATATACAACTCTGCCAAAATTTCAGTCTACTACAGCTTGGACAACAACAAATACTCAAGAATATTACAAGCAGGTGAAAAAAAGACCCTTAGTAATGGAAAAATCATGATCTTTTTTTAATTAAAAGAGTCCATGTGCTCATATGCAAACAGTTGTACCTAGTCTGGGACCTACTTACCTTTTAAGTAGAGCTATCCTCAGCTTAAGCCACTAATCTGTGTTTATAGTAACTTAAGCACCAGAGAAGTGTCCTAACATTTTCTGTTGCTGACTCGACAGGAAGATACAGCCAGTACATCCATCAGGAGGGAGCGTGGAGACTAATCTCCTGGCTTAATTAAAAACCAAGCAAATACTTTGGTCAGGGCTGGGTGTAAGAACTGAATAGGAAGGAACCCAGGGAAGAATAGGGCAGAGAAGGTAAGATGTATGAATGATTTTATTTTGTTTCCACCTAAAGTACCTGTGCTACTGCACAATAAATTCTTGGGCAAATACAGATTTTATTGACTTTTACCTTTACCAGGGCCAGAGGAAAAGATAAAGGTAATGTATGATACATCCCTTTTCTGTGGAAATAACAGCCGAAAATTTGGGGAATGGTTTGTACCCAGCAATCTTCTCAAGGACACCCACAAGGCAGGAGAAAGCTGTTCCCTGCCTGCCCAGCCTGGCTGAGGAGTTCAAGGGGTAGGTGTGAAGAAGAACTGCAACCATTAGCATTCAGCAAGGTCACGCTGTCCTCTCTGTTCAGAGCTCAGTGGGAAGTGAGCACAGAATCTGCTTTGATTCACGTTTTTGTGTCTTTGTTCCCCCCGGAAGTGTCCTCACCTGCTTAGTTACACCATTTTCATTACTAAGGAGAAAAGTTTTATACTGAACATCAGTGCAGAGACAGGGCCTGGGAAATCTTCTTTGTCCTCTGTCAGATGCAGAGGAAGAGCACAGCCCAACAGCCAAGAAACTAACTTATTTGATTTTGAGTTTAATTCTGAGGAGCGGGAAAAGTTAAATGAACAAACAAACAAGAAAACTATGTTTTTGCTGATATAAATTCTGATCCAGAGCTGCACCATTATTGTTTTAATTTGTGCAAGGCAGTCTGCTATTTTTTATCATTTCAGTGGAAGGACTTGGGAAGATGGCAGACCAGACATCCCTCTAGACTATGGTTAATATGAAATAATGCATGCCTCAGCTCATTTATTGCTGGTAAGTGTATGAGCACTGGGAAGAAAGATGTTCTTCTTGCTCATTGTATAAAATAATCACTTTTTTTACACACAAAACAGTTTCTATAGGTATCAGCTGAGAAAGGACTAGCACACAGGACATCAGCTTAATCCCATTTTGTTCAGGTTTATTCAGTTTGAAGTTGTGGTAGGAATCCCAACACAAAACATTAGGAGATTCATGCCAAAGGTACCTTAGAAGGATATCCGGTCCATCGCCCTCTGTCCCTCCCACCTCCAGCAGAATCAGTTCCACATATGTCCTTCCTTACAGATATATGTTGGATATTTTTCCTGGTAATTGATGGTGGAAGTTCTACCACTTTCCCAGGTAATTTTATGAGAATAATTTCCATCCTACCATTAGACTGCTTTTCTAATGTTTAGAAATACACTAAGTTTGTCTAGCTGAAGAAGTGGTAAATGACATCCCTTTCTCTGAGTGTTTAAGCAGTATAGTACCCCTGGATGGGATTTCCTTCCCAATGTTTGATTTTAAGAATAACAGCTGTTCTTACATGAAATTCAGCACTAAATGAGCCACCCAGCTAATCTACTCAGGGCATCAATCTTAGCCCAAGAGTTGCCTTTAACCCCTGCTCAGCTTTTTCCTGGAGGTCACTGGTGGGTGACTGGTGTCCATCCCTCAGAAGAATTCCCTGGACAGGGAGGTTAGCTTGTCCCTAAGTCTCAGGCTCATGAGTTGACCTTCAGGATCTTTCTCTGCTTCTCCAGGGTGGAGCCTCTAGACCTGCTGGGAACCCTCATGAGGTACTTCACCAACACCTTCATTTCAAGTGTATCAGGCACCCTTTTTGTTAGGAATGCTGATGAAGTTTTGCTGGTTTAATCAGATCCTGTAAGATTTGGAACCAAGTCACATTTCTTTGCCTTCCTTTGGGTTTACAGCACATTGGTGGCTCTTCTCATTACTTTCCTTCCCTGACTGCCGGCAGCCTAATGCAACAGGGCTGAATGTGATCAGATTGAATGATTTGAGCCATGTAATGTGACTCACTCCTCTAATTCTCCCACAGGCTGGGGATTTTGTGTTCTTTATGGAAAAAGAAGAATCCCATTTTTTTTTCCAATGAGAAAGTGTAATGGAAGGGCTGTAGTTCTAGCTGAAAACCTATAGGAACTACCAGTGTGAGTTTGCACTGTACAAAACCAATTCAAAACTCCATCAGGAGAATTTGTAGCTCCAAAGACTTGATATTTTTCTATTAGACACCATCCTCCGAGAAATACTCTCCAGCTGACCCTTCCCTTGGGCTGTATAATCACGATCACACAAGAGTACACTGATATATCTTCATTGTCGTCCCCGTGGCTCCTGGTGTCTGTGACTCCTCACACAAATTGGCATCCATAGCTTTACTTATTGTAAGGAACATAAATGGATGGTTTCCACTAGAAGCAGTTTCAGAGAATAACCAGCTCTCTAAAGGCTGGCTTCTTACAGCCCTGAAAGATGAGGCACCAGAACTGCAAAACACCTGGGAGACCTGGTCACTCGCAGTCTGCTATAAATAAACTACTTACTACCTATGTGCATATCATCAATCATAAGTAACTCAAATTATTTCAGGATTTTTTTTTTAGCGGTAATATCTTAATCCCATTACACGCCTTTTTTTTTTTTTTTTTTTTTTTTCTTCCAGTTATGAAAGGCTTTTGGTGAAGAACAAGCTATTATGGACACTAAAACTAAATGTTAGGTAGGGAAAGACAACCCTTCAAACCAATATGTTTTTTTAGCCCTGTTCTCTCTGCACACATCCCTGGACACATGAACAAGAAAAGTAAAATGCTTGTGCCTCTTGCTAATCCAAGAGGCAGGGAGATGCACAGAGTAGCCAATGCAGCTACCAAGAGAGCAGCCAGAGCCCTGGACCCCAAGTTTGAGCCCTGCCCTGGTGCTCCTGGGAGCTGCTTTGTCCTGGGCCATCAATCCCAGGCACATTCATGGCATGTGGCTGCCCTCCAGGCCACAGTTAAGCTTTTCAATGTGGCCTTTGGCTTTGGACCCATTCATGAAATTTTTTACAATGGGGGTGGTGAAACCCTGGCCCAGGTTGCCCAGAGAGGTGGTGGATGCCCCATCCCTACAGACATCTAAGGTCAGGCTGGACGGGGCTCTGAGCAACCTGATCTAGTTGAAGATGTCCCTGCTTACTGCAGGGGGTTCGACTAGATGGCCTTTAAAGGTCCATTCAAATCCAAACAGTTCTATGATTTTATCATTCTATAACAAAAAATAATCTAATTTTTATCACAGTGAATCAGTAATATGGAATAAATATAAAAGAGACACTCCTGGTGGGCAGCATTTCCTTGGTAAACAACAGTATCAAACTTCCCAAGAACTTCCCCAGCTGATTATCTGATCTGTTACTGCAATGATTCCAGCAGCTGTCAAAATCAAACATAAAGGGGCTTTAAACCACCTTTTTAAAGACTAAAAAGCATTTTCATAGATTTAAGAGTCCTTCAAACCCAATTATCGAATCAAAATGCAGTTGCAACCACTCTGTCTAACATCTCTTCAGAAGTATAAAACACCCATGTATAACTAATCACTCATCAGCTTGCATAGTAAATGCTTTCCCAGCATGCGCTTTATGACAGCATGTACGAATTAAAAGTGAAATGTGGTTCTTAGCATTCACCTATAGTCACAAAGAAGGCTATAATGTTCCCCCAGCTGCAAAAACACGAGCCCAAATTCCACAAGCTACACGGGAAGCTCTCAGCAGATGAAGACAGGTGGGAGCTTTTCAACATGCCCACTGGCCAAGACCCCCATCAGCAAGTGTAGGGATATATATATATGAATGTATATGTATATAAATAGGTGTATGTATATGTATATTTATATATGTATGTGTGTACATGTAAATAAATCACTGGGTATTTAAGTAACACTATGATGTGATTAGCAACTATGTCAGTGCATAAGAAAGCTTAAGGGTTTTCAAAGCAAGATTGCCAGCTTGGAGAGCCCAGACATGTCCCATCTGGTTTAAAAGCTTGAATAAGCTGCAACTAATATCAGTTTTTAATAGCTAGCTTCCCTGCTGTCAGTCCAGCTCCGTGGATTTACACTGTCTGATGCTGCTGTCCCCTAAATGCTTACTCTAGGGAAAAGCCTTAGCATATTTCACATGTTTATTACTGTCATATATTATTGCAAACAGATTCACAGCTGGTGTGAATTGTTGTGGCTCTGTGAAGTTAACATCCAGGTCTTTTCATAAATGCATGTACATGGCATTATACATCACCTCTGTCCTCGTGTATACGTATTTATATAGAGCACATAGGAATAATGATTCAAGCACCAAATCCTCAGCTAATATCACTTGGTGTACTTCTCTTAATCCACATCATCAAATATATCTCACCCTACTGCCATTTTCCTTGTGTTTATATATTAGTGTTGATGGAAATAAAAATATTGCAGCACATAAAGGGCCAGATGCCTGAAACACAAAGTGTTAGTGGTCCTAAAAGTGTACTATGGCATCATTCCCTAAATCATAAAATAATTTGATTAATTTCTCAACAGGTTACTTTTTGGTTTATTTACTTGTTACTACATTTGGGTCTGTCCTCCAACCTTATATTAAAGTCAAATAAAAAAGCAATGTCTTACCTTGTTCCTGCTCCTAATTACTTGTGCCTGCACATAATGATTTAGGCTCCCACATATATTTCTGGGCAGCATCATTATTTATTTCATTTCCTTCCTTCACCCTGTCTCACTCTTAAGTTTGTTGTTGTTTTGCATTTTTTGTTCTTTTTTTCTTTTTCCCTAGAAGTCACCAAATCATTTTCTGTAGGATCTTTTCTATTCCTGGACCACTGTCATGGCAAGAAAATAAAATTCTTATTAAAAACCATGCAACTTACTTTTGCTTACTGACATAACCTACTTGAAAATCAATAAGAATTAAATTCTGCACATAAAAATATTATTAGAGTTTTATAGGGTTTCTTTAAGTCCACATTTAATTAATAATGCTAGACTGCTCTTTTGGTTTTTTTGGCCATCCCATAAAAATAAAATAAAAAAAAAATTAATGAAGTAATTATTAGAAGAGCAAACAGCATCAGAAGGGACATTTGTTTTGCAGTATAAGGTATTTTTGCCCAAGGAAAGAAATAACATAAGGTTAATTGAGGAGGGAAAAAGAGCTGCTGGGCAATACAGAGGCCTGGAAAGGTGAGGAAGAAAGAAACCATAGTAAGAAGTGATTTAATTCAGTGCGAAGGACTGCATGCAAAATAGGCATAAGGACTTGGGTACCAAAGACAATCCACATGTTCAGAAATTATGCTGAGAGGGGCTGCAATAAGGCCAAGGTCAGAGCAAGTGAATAAGAGACTTATTTGGAAATTAATGTTTTTTATTTGGAGAGTCACACTTCCGTGGAATGTTTTGTTATTTTTTTTTAAATAGCAATACTTCTAAAAGTGTCTGGAAAACTATAACAGATCCCTCAGCACTTCAGGTGTAGGGCCAGGAGGGCATTTGCTGTCACAACAGAGACAAGGAGAGAGAAACCAAAGGGATGTCCGGGAGAGAATGCTCATCATTGGCTTGGAGGGACCAGAGGAGAGTCTGTATCTTCTCTTTAGGGACAGACTGACCTGCAGAAAAAAGGAAGAACAGAAAGAAAAGAAATGTAACTTTCTCCATAAAACACTGCGTTTAACATCTCTCAATCAACCAGTATCCTTTGGAAATACGGAGGATTTGGTTCATTTCCTTAGGCTTTGCTGGATTTTCCTCTCATTAACACCAGCCCTGCCCTGGTCTGGCTCTGGTGACTACAGCAGAAATAATTCTGATCTTCATGAAATTCAGGGTCTGTATGTACACGCACGGATTTCCTCCCAGGAAAGAGTTCTTTAGCCAACATGCTACAAAGGCCAGAAATTGAAAATCAAATTGCTTTCTGCACCAGGTAGCGCAGTAGCTGATACTGGATTTACAGTTTCAAAATGCTTGAAAGATTAAAACCATTACTCTGTGCACCTCCTCCCAGTGATATCAGTTGAACCAAGACCAGACCTCATGCCAGACTGTTATTAACATTGGGTGGACATCTCTTTGTCTAAGAGACAACAACAGACGAAAATGGGCTTGGTTTTTTGTTTTTGTTGAGGTTTTTTTGTGTTTTTTTTTTTTTTTTTTCCCCATGAAATAAAGATTTGCAGAGATATGATGGAGAGAAATTGCATCTCCTTCCCACCCCCTATTCTGTTTTAGGCTAGGTGGTGAAATCTAATACCTTTGATTGATGACACCAATAGCAACCATCCCATTAGGACAGCGTCTCACTCCATGGCCCTTCATCCAGAGGGATGGTGTACACAGACATGTTTGGACATCACAGCCTTAGCTGTTTGGTAAATAATTTGCTAACTTGCTAGGTTACTAATGTTTCAGCTACTTTTACTTTGAGCTTGTGTTTGAATATGTCTTTACTCATCGTACACTGATGCAACAGCATAATAAACAGGATCCTGACATTTCTGCAAACCACTCCAAGCCTGAATATAGTAGGAAGGACTGATTTTGGTTTTTCAGATAGCTTAATTTAGAGCACAACAAACACATCAGTTACAATCTCATCCCATCAGTTACAAGGCCCATAATGTGTCATCTGCGAAGGACGAGGCAGGATATATTGGCCTTGGCAGGGTTTTCCTTTAATGTGATGTTGCTCCAGGATCCAAGGAAGCTCACGGAGAGCTGACTGTGCTGTTGTGGCATCCTCTGTATTGTATGCCTGCAAGTATGCCAGGCAGGGACTGGGTTTTTGTATGTGAGATTCTTGTAACTACAGGTTTATTAGAATTTGACAATTTAATGAATGGAAAAGCCATTTTTCATTAGAAATATCTGAATGAAAAATACTTAGTCATTATCTTCGTAATGAAGCTAAATCAATGAGTGGCTTTTCAATCCTAATGTTAATGGGAAACCCAATACTTTGCCTAAGTGTTATGTAGGGTGAGTACTTTGCTACAGCAACTCTAGTATTTGGCTGTAAGCTGAAACTAAGGGAGGTGAAAAAGAGTAGATGGCTGCAAAGTCGCCTGAGAGAAATGTAAATCTGTGGTTCTCATCTAGAATTTTAAAAGATGTTTGTACATGTAGGCTAATCTTAAATGACACATCAGTCATTCGTGCTCTAAACTAATGTATTTAATGTATCTTCTCCTTCCGGACCTTTTTTTTAAAAACCTCTGATGGTAAAAGTAATGAGTCCCAGAATTCAGTCAATGACAAACCGATGAAGACAGAAGATAATTAGTCACAACTTGGAGGTATCCTGTATACTACCAGTATTAGACCTCTTTGCCTCAGGAAAGCTATCAACGCTGATGTACTTTAATCCATATGAATACCAACTGAGCCAGTATATGTCTTGAAGAAATTACAGTCTATGCAGACAAAGCACTAAAGAAGAAAGCAAGCTGTAGAAAAACAGACACACAGAGTGGTGGACGGAAAAACCAAGAAGAGACAGAGGTATGGTTTTGTTTTGTTTTTTCTCAAGACAGGAGAAAGGAAATCTTGTTTGTATTGCCAGGGGAAGAGCCAGAGGAGACCTTGAAGTTGTACAAGAGGGGATGGGAGGGTGATGCAGTGATGGAGAGGAAGAGAACAGGAAAACGTGTATGAAAGAATGAGAAGCATTTGAAAAGAAGTGACTGAAGAAAAGACGACAAAAGGTGAACCTGAATCTTCCTTTTGTCATTTTTCCTTTAGAAGAAACCAGCAAAATCATGCACAGAGAAGCAGAGAAAGAAGGTTCCAAGGAGAAAGTCACATGTAGCAAGGATGACGGCCACCACACTGGCCTGGGGAAGGCTGGAGTTGGTTGGCCTGCAGGAAGGGAGAACTAGACGGGGAGGAAGAAGTGCCTTGGGGAAGAAGTGAGCCTGGCCACCACCAGTGGCTCTGCCAACACAGGTCAAGACTGAAGGGAAGGCAAGCTGCTACAGATACAGTGTCCATCCAGTCGCATCACTGTTTCTATGGCAAACAGTCCCCCAGGCTGCCTGTTTTTAAATCTGTGCTGGAAAACTCTTTTCTAAAAGTCCATTTTCTTCCTAAATTATGAGAGCTGGCTCGGACTGGCAAGCATAAAGGCAGTGTGGCCCACAGTTGGCTCACCTGCATATCATGGTTCACAAGTCTGTGTGCTACAGGAAAAAAAAATTCTTTTGACACATTGCTGCAATGCATGGTTTTTAGAGCTATGAGATGACTCAGTTTCCATTCAGCTGTAAGATCATGTAGCTGTAAGATCATGGAGTACTTGAATCATGTACCTTTCATCAGCTGTGAGTGCATGTATGTTCTCCATTCATGGGGAAAACGGCGTGGCCTTCTCATTTTTGCACTAAGAGGATATTTTAAATATTCTGAAATCCATGGGTATAAACTTGGCATCACTCAGCTGTTAAAACCTGCTCTTTTAAAAAGTGTATTTATACACAAAAGATAGTTCTCACATGGATTTTCAATTGCCCACCTGCTATAAAGCCACTTGTGAAGAAAAGGGAGGGAATACTTAGTACTTTCGGAAAAAATCCA